>CM034155.1:403807928-405130428 GCA_019776745.2 Taxus chinensis
AAGTTTACTCTTACACATTCATATTTGTATCAAGTGTGCAGGTGAAATTTTTTGAAGTGGATGAATCATGGGAAATGCAAAGAATGAGAAACGAAATATACCGAGGAAGAGAATGCAGAGAAGAATGCTAGAAGATCTGTTCGTAGGAGGGCACAAAGAGAGAGAGAGAAGACACAACAAGTGAAAGACAACGCTGCAAAAATTGGTACATATGTATAGAAACCCTTGATAGATCCTAATATTTTTTTTAGTTCTAAGGTTTAAATATGATAATTTATGTTTTTTAGATTGCGTAAAGGCAAGGGTTTTGATAGGATCCCATGTGTATGTTTATGGACACAGATCATGATGCGCAACATTATGCTGAAGTGATATCAAAAGTTATGGAATTACTTCCCAAAAAGAATGTGAAACACTTGGTGAAGATGGATTTACAAAAATTAAAAGAATTTTCCGAACAAGAACCACTATCACGAAAGAAAACAGCAAAAAGTGTAGAGATAATATATGGTGAATTTGTTAATTTGACTACAGTTGCTAGAGCACATTTGTTGGTTACATTCTTGAATCATGTTGATATGAAGGAAACATTAGAATTGTTAGGTGTTGATTTTGGACAGAAAAATTCAAAACGTGTAGAAGAAGAATTTGTTGGGAATGTTTTTAAAGGAATAAGTTCTTTGGGTACAAAAACTAGGTCTGCTGATAAGAGTATTTCTCGTAGAGCAATATTAACTTCAGTTGTAAGTGAAGATACAACAAAGAATCGTCATGTTACCGCTGTAGACACCAAATTTTGAAACAACCGCATTTGCCAAGGCATTGGGTTTATCTAGAAAGACGGTTAGCAGGTATGCAAAAAGGAGGAAGACATTGGATGACTCTACTATGGAAGGAAATTGGGCACTAATGTGTAGAAATCCACGTTCTGATAAAATAGAGGATAATATTGTGAAGATAGTTTCTGATTTTTGGACTGAAAGGACTCGTCCTTCTCCGAATGTGAGGGATGTTTTAAAACATAGGGTAACTCACAATAACTATGACGAACATATAAAACATTGGCTTGAAATAACTCAACACGAGATGTACATAAAGTTTACAGAAGAAAATCCAGATGTTAAGATTGGACAACGAATGTTTGAAAATTTGAAGCCTTGGTATGTGCGAGCTAATAAAGTCCTTGACACATGTTATTGTCGCTATCACGTTGAGTTTGATTATCACTATCAGGTACATAAAAATTTATAGATTCAATGTATATATATTTTGAGGCGTGCTTTCATTTATATCTATATATTTAAAATTTGTTTAAATATCGTTTTTTGAGACATGTGATTTAAAATTAATGTATTTCAAAACCTATATTTTTTTCAGGTGTATAGAAAGTTACGAGAAGAAATTGCCCCACCTAACATGTGAGAGTAAATTCATAGCTTTTGTCTTTTTCATAATATCCAATGATAATGTGAATTGTCTTATGGCTTGCATCAAAGGTGTTTGTGACAATTTTGGGGACTTTAAATTATTTCTAGAAACAAATGAAGAATAGGACACATTACAAATGGCGACTTGCAAGAGGTGATTATTATATAAATAAAATTTAACTAATTTTAAATTTGGATATAGATTTTTTTTTATGTTTTTTGCAAATGAATATAACAAGTGGTCCATTATGTATTCATTTTTTAGGTTCAAATACATAAAATATTCAACACTACTTGAAAAGAATGCAACCAGGTTGGACTTGCTAGAAGAGGAAATCCCCATTGTAATATTCATGCATAGTTTTCAAAGTTTAATTTGTCCTTGTATCAAACATTCTCACTACGCAAAGTGGCAAGATACGCAATTCAAAAATAACAAAGACATAGTACCTATTGGTTCCATATTATCTGTGGTTGATTTTTTTGATAAATACTCATTTTCTCATCAAGAAGAGATTCAAAAAAAATATTATCATATTGATCAGGTTACCATCAAGGTTAATGTACTTTATAGGCATGCACAATTTAATTTTTATGGGGTTGAAAGTACAAATGTGAAGTTAGTGATTACAAAGGAGTATCACTTCTATATAAGTGATGATAAGGAACATGACACCCACTTCATACAACATTGTTTTGATTTATTTTTTTGATATCTTAATCAGTGAGGAGAAAAAATAGATCAACATTTTGTTTGATTAGATGGTTGTACATCACTATTCAAATCCTCTTTACCTTTCCTTTCACTCAGCCACTATCAGCGTTATCGCAAAATACCTCATTGGTGGAGTTTGTAAGAGTGGTCATGGGAAGGGAAAACACGATGGTGCAGGAGCATACATCAAACATGCTTTAAAGAAACAAATATTTGATTATGAGGGAGATCGATTGATTAATGACCACACTATTATTGAATGGTGTAAGAAACATTTTACAGTTCCAGCTTTAACCTAACATTAGTTTAAGATTTCCCCATATAGAGTGTTTTGGGAGATAAAAATTACACACATTTAAAACATATGTATCTTGATATGAAATTGATTACAAGTTACACATAAACTTATGTACATGTGTAAATTTTTTAAATTTTTTTTATGTTTGTTAAAATTTATTGATTTTTTACACAATTAATCAGATATTGATAGAAGGAAAAAACATGAATTTGAATGGATTACTAATTTAGGTCTTCGCACTATGTGATGACTATAGATAGTAATAACTGGACAATCTTTAAAAGAAATTATTCTTGTTTTTGTTATGAATGCATGAAAAAATCATATAAAGAGTGCAATAGTAAAAACATGGGTATGTAGGTGACTGGAAGCAAGTTCATTTACTTATGGATGACTCATATGGATCAGATCATGATGATAGTTGTAAATATGTGACCTTGACTTTACCTGATTGTGACCACATATGTGCTAGGAAATTATATGTTAGTGCTCCATTATTATTAATTACCATATGGTAATTGATTGGTTAGTAAGTTAGTAAGTTATATTGTTTGGTTGGTTACATTATTACACATGTATTATTATAAATGGGTTATTTGCATTATCGTTATATTCCTATGTAATTGCAGTAATTCCATTTATAAGCTCAATATTGAGCTAGTTTAATAACCACTTGTTATTGTTGCACATTGGTATGCTAAATAGAAGATCATTTTATTGAGGACAATCTGTGCTTGTACCTTCATCTTGTATTAGAGTGATGTCCATGAGATGGAATAATAAGCATAATGGTTAGCTAAAAGGGTCCATAAGCCCTCCAAATTGGTAGATTCACTTTGAATTGATTCTCTTATCTGAAAAAAAGGTGTTTGCATGGGAGTTTTGAAATCATTGCTACAAGGTTATTTTTTCAGCAGGTG
The DNA here is from genome assembly GCA_019776745.2 of Taxus chinensis. Lineage (NCBI taxonomy): Eukaryota > Viridiplantae > Streptophyta > Pinopsida > Cupressales > Taxaceae > Taxus > Taxus chinensis. The sequence continues at coordinate 403,811,289 of CM034155.1, forward strand.
AAGACTACAAATAGTAATCGCAAATGGATAGGAGACTAGTATTTCAATAATTTTTTTGATGCATGTTATATCAGTTTAGTTTTCATTGAACAATGTGTCAGAGTCTACTTGGTATTATATAGAAGGACATGGAATAATATTACTAAAGCCTTGTTGGTAATAAACTATTAAGTGTAGTGTGATCCATACATTTTTTCTGTGGGTCCTGTGTTTCTTCATACATATAAATTTTATACTCAAACCTATAGATCCTTTTATCACAATTGCAATATCCATGAATCAAATCATTATGTTATCGGGTTTGGAGAATACATCATTTATAATGCAATCCTATAGCTTGATATACTTGGTCATACAGGAACCTGTTCTATTCTTCTAGATGTCATCAAGCCCACATTCTGTTATTGATTTTACAGTTGCAATACTGAAACTGCTGGTTAATTTAAAATACATATTGATAATGTTGAAGGTGTCAGTACAAGTGAATTTCACCTCCAAGAATTCCTCACTAAGAAGATAGAGCATCTAAACCAAAAATCATGGCTGATGACATGAAATTGAGTTTTGGATCTCCTCTCTACCAGTGTTGACATAAGCTGGACATGTAATTTTGCTTAGTCAAAAGGTCTATGTTTTATTGTTTATGTTAATGTCTTCTTATGTCTATGTCTAGGTATTGCATAGTGATTTTGATATAATTTTTAATAATAACTTACCCATGAGAGAGTTACCATTAAAAATTGGTAGGATCTAATATACATTTTGTTAAATGTGAACCGTCATGCAAAAGGTATACAATAGTAGTATAGTTCACCTACGTGTCTTTTTAGTCAGAAAGTCACGAGGTTATCTTTTCATAGAGTAAAGTTTAGAGTCTTTTGGAAAAAGCCTGATGTTGTTGAGTCACAATATAAAAAATAAAAGTTTCTGTTGAACGGTATTATTTTAAGTGTCAAGTGTCATTACAAGTGATTCATTTTTGTGTACATCAAAGTTTCCAAACTATAAATTGTCAAATGTGTTATTGTCATTTGGTTATTCTATTGTTAGTCTAAAATAATTTTTTGTCGTCATTAATGTCATTTGAAGAACGCAGTTATCAACTTGACTATATCAATGTGAGTATATCATTTGTATGTCAATACAGGTATGTTCTAGATACATATTCATTAGGTCATGTTTTCTCATATCTTATCAGGCTTGTAAATAGTTTTTAAAAATGTCATTTCGAGCAATGGTACATTTAGTCTCTCAAATTTTTCAATATTTTTGAACTGGAGTCATGTCAAAACTTGTAAAAATAAAAAATAAAAATCCCTTACGGATGCATATTCGGTGTCATCCGACATCTAAATAAGGTATGTACAATTGAACTTCATGATAAAATCTAGATGAGCTAGAAACTTGATCCATTTCAATAGGATAGGACTTAAAAATGGAGGTTGCAGAAGTAAAATGAGAGACCTCTCACCAGTCTTCAATGAAGGAGCTGCATATCATATGTGGTGACATTTTTGTGGTGTGATTATTTTCTTTTAGTTTGGGTAGTGTGCTTTCCGATGTGTTTTTCAGAGTGACAATTTCAATGTGTTTTAGATTTTAGTTGTTCCTATTGGAATAAGTTGAAATTTCACATTTAGGAGGGAACACGATCTAATGTTCCATTTTTAGTTCCTTGAGTTTACTGTGTATCGAGTAAGACTGAATGGAATAGTCATTTGGACTACGGGTTATTCGACTGTAGTGAGAGATGTGATGAGGGATTGATAATAGTACTTGACACAGCTGAGAGGGATTGTGGGTTGTGACATCCAACAGAGGTTGCTGAAGCTTCATTTTGGCTATGCTGGTACTCCAGCTTTCAGAAAAGAAGCTCCATTTATTTAGTTTGATGGTTACAACATTTCGGAGGAAACCATACAATGGGTTTGTGATCATCCTATCAGTAAAAGCATCAGCCTCCTTCATGATTCAGCACAGAAGATAAGTACAAAGGTAGGTTTTCCCCACGTTCGAACAAAGGGGGGGAATGTTAGGAAATTATATATTAGTGTTCCATTATTATTACTTACCATGTGGTAATTTATTGGTTAGTAAGTTGGTAAGTTATATTGTTTATTTGGTTACATTGTTACACTCGTATTATTATAAATGGGTTATTTGTTATTTGATATTCAAATTAATTAGGAAGTTTGTTTGTATCTCTTTGGATATTTAATAGCCATTCTATTGTTCGATTGGTATGCTAAATAGAAGATGATTTTATTTGTTGCAATCTGTGCATGTAACTTTAATCTAGACTTTTTAAACAAGCTGCAGCATTACTACGGCAACAAAATTCCTCTGGAGTGGTAAGCAATTAAATTGCTTTTCTAATCATATCCTCTAAAATTGACAATAGATCAAATTAAATTCAACAACCTGGCTATTAAATGTAGGTTTCTGTCGAATTTTCATGGTCAATGTTTAGTTTTGTTTTCCCCGTATTTTTATATATAATGCAGCTTCAAATCATCAGAACATTCAATTGCTATCTAACATTGTGATGCGGGTGTGCTTCTGAAGGTTTCATTGCTTAATTTCGACTCTTCCTTGGAGATGGAGTTTATTAGTCAAATCGCTTTCCACCACTATTCTTGACAAACCTTTTTCCATGGCAATTTTCAGCCCTTGCCTCAATCCCTTAGCCTCTTCAACCTTATTCCAGGTGCATCCAGGGGACTTCATAAACTATTGTTTTGGATGATCATATTTATTCCAAATTAGAATTTGGATGATCATATTTATTCCAAATTAGATGTCAGCCATGCCATACAAGTGTGATCTACAAACTGAAGGTGATCGATTTATAAAATCTCGTTTGTGATAGGCGGATCCTTACAGAAGATTTTAGGTAGCTCAGCCACCTTCCCAAAACTTCAACCATGATTATGAATAAATAGGGTGATATATGAAATCAATGTTTCAAAATTCGAGAAACACAGAAGAAACCAGCAGGTTCATTCCTTGCCAAAAAAAAAATTGGGGTCAAGATGCAGCTATTAATCCATTGCCTCTATGCATTACTAAAACCAAACTTTGGTGACATGGCATCTAGGAAGGACCAATTTATCAGGTCATATGCCTTATTCATACATAGCTCAATTAACTCAGTCCCCTCCTTTTGGGACTTGACAGAGTTTCTTAGCTCGTGGGATATTACAACCCCTTCCAAAATATGTCTTCCTTTTTCTGACATTAGTTTTGGTAAAATGTGTTTCAGTGTATTGACAACCAACTTTGAGATAATCTTGTAGATCATGTTATATAGCTATGTAGGATGGAATGCATCAAATAATTGGGCATTTTCCTTTTTAGGAATTAGCGCTATTACAGTATATATCAACTCCATCATAATAGTTTTATTCCTATCCAACTCCTGAACAGCCTCAACCACATCTTTGTCCAACAATATCACATATTTCCTGAATGAATATAGCCAGGAAATCATCCATGCCTGGGGATTTGCATCTTTGAAAATAGTGAACTGCCTCATAAACCTCCTTTCCTGACACTTTTGAGATGAGGAATTTATTATCTTCTTTAGTGACGATGCTTGGAAAGATGCTTAAGGTTTCCTGTTTCGCCCTCTTCATTTCTTCTGTGGTCTTCAGTTAGAAGACTCTTCAAGTATTCGGCCACAATTTCCCTTATTTCTTCTGGATTGCTGATCTCAATCCCTTGCGGCATGACTATCTTGACAATATCATTGTAATTTCTTCTGATGATGGCTAAGCTGTGGAAAAATACTGTACTTCTTTTTTCCCTTTCTTTAGCCCTACCCGGATCTTTAATCTGGATCTTGATTTTTGCTTCCAATGAATTTCCTCTTGCAGCAAGAACCTGTTAACTCTTCATTCCGTTTTTTTTCTGTGTCCTTTAGATCTTGATTCAGTCTCTAATTTTGGATGAGACCCTGCACTTTCTCAATCTTCGGTTGGAGTTATTCTTTTCATCCTTGATATTCCCGAACTTCAACTTATTCCTTTCCTGGAGTTTGGCCTTTACCAATCCCAGTTTTTGAGCCATTACAAACATCTTAGTTCCTGTGATTTTTTGTATTCCACCATTCCTTGATTCTGTCTTTCAAGATACCAATTTTATCCACATCAATTCAAATTAGTAACAGGCATGCTTATTTCTCCAACATTTATAGATTCTTTTCCATTCTTTCACATGGTCACACTTCACCGCAAATGCTGCCAAAAACCAGTTTGGCTTTTAAGATTTTCCAACTATTTATCATAAATTTAGTTTTTCAATATTATGAACAAAAGACAATGAGTATTTGGAAAAGGTAGCTTCCAGTTTGTGGGTAATTTGAGATATAAGCATTCTGGTTCTCCCACCAAAATTGTCAAATATAGTTGAAAAATGTTTTATCATGTGGATACCATCTCTTAAAAAGCATTATTTCCTTAACTCCAAAAATTCACACTCCTTTCTACTAATCAATGCCCTGATTTTGTGTGCAGGTTTTTCTTTTCAGTTGCCATGATTCTTGGGGACAGACTTTACAATTTTTTGAAGGTAAATATCATTCTGAGAATCTTCAAACAAGCCATCATATTTCCACTATGGTAACAAAAGAAACAAATCTTCGTGCACTTCAAAAAGGCTGCTAAGAAGAAAAGTGATCGTGGATGTATGATCCATAGCACAGCCACCTGAAACATAATATCTTGATAATAAATGTACAGGGCTATGCAGATTATGCAACTCATTTGGCAGATATACATACAACCTTAGTTTCTACAGCTCAAAAAACCGGGAAACCTTGCATCATCAGGGTTCGCCATATCAAACCACAAGTATGCAGTGCCCCCCAAGCCCTCAAATAAAGAATATGGATGATCTCCCCCATGCATCTGACCAGATGAAATGAGACTTCTCCCATTACCGTACAGGAATCCAGCAAATGCCTTTGCTCGATGAAGATAAAGTTTATCTTTTGTCAAACGGTAAAGAGCAAGAAATGTGTAGGTGTTTCCACTAATGCCATGGAAGAGTCCAACTTTTCGGACTAGACCCTTTTTTCATACCAACTCAACAGCTTCAACAGCAGCTTGATGAAAATCGGGGTCACTTGGAAATACCTGAACCACATAATGATAAAAGCCTATTAAAATTGAACAGTGTAATATCCACCTCTTTGAAAAATCACATGCAAATAGCAACAGTGCTTATTCAAATTTGAAACAAGTCTCATACCCATACATCCACATCCCACATAGACATATTGACAACCTATACTTTCCAGGCATACCTGTGCTGCTTTGCAGAGAGTCATTGCGACACCAGGGGCACCATGACACCATTGCATAAGCTTGTCTCTTGAATTTCCTTCACTTGATGGGTAATTTCCAGATGTAGAGGGGACACCAAAACTCTTCTTAGATACACAAGTTTAGATAAAATCATTTGCCAAAGGTTTCATAATCACTTACAATCGGTTGAGAAACTTTAAATACCTCCACTCAAGTCTTGTTAGGTCTTAGACCATGTTCTTACACCAGATCTTAGATAATAGACAGTTTCCTTTACTACGTCCTAACTCCTTCCTTGACTGGCTTTCCTTGTAGACTCACTTCACCATTTCTTCTCTAGATCATTAAACTAGATTTCCACCTTCATCATACCCTTGGCACTGGCACATGTCATTGTATCATGGGACACCTTCTTACCATGCTTCTCCTTTATACTTGACTTTTAGGAACAATTGCTCTCAAGACTGTTAGAGAACAGAGTGAGACTGTGTTTTCCACGTTTTCATCTTAATCACTGTGTATCTCCTTCTTTATACTGTGTTCATACCTTCTTTAGTCTCATATCCACCTTTTTACCAAGTTCCATCAAGTATTATAGACTGAATTTGGAAGTATTTTCATTTGTTTGTTCTCACAAGACTAGTTTCTTGGTTTGTCTATAACTGTCAGTTACACCCTCAAGGAACTTGTCCATAAAACATTTCCGTAGAGCTTATTTACTAATTGGAGACTGTATCTTGCCCTATTCCATCCCTCCACACCATTTTTTTTTTACAAGATTTTATCACTTCTTGTTATGCAAATTACTTTTTCTGGTACAAAAATTGGTTACTTATAACAGTGCGACTGAGTTTTTTTTTGTGTTTTCATCCCCCAAATATCATTCATTAGACTTAAAACTCGAGAATATCCTTCTTCTATACCCAAACTAACTGTCCTCAAAGTCTTAGGATTTTTCAACGGTGAAGAATGAGGTTATCACTTTCTTTCCCTCACTAACCCTAATTCAGGGATGCACAGACCCGAGACTCCCTATTTTAGATTCTTTTTATTTTATTGAGGTTTGAAACTTTATCCAAGGCCTAAACTTATTCTACAAACCCTTACACACCTCCTCTAAAAATTCCCAAGATGTTTGTAAAGCAACAGAAATTACAGCAGCTCACTTCACTAACATGAAGAGCAAGCATACTTGATTGAGCTCCTTTAAAGTAATAGCTAGAGCTTCAGATCCATCCATTCACCTACTAAAAAGTGATGAAATGAGGCACAAGCTGAGATAACGAAAGGTATTTTTGAGAACGATTGGTCTCACAAGGTGGAGGTCGCTGTTTTGGTTATGGCTATCAGATTGTTTAGCATCATTTGAGGCAAGTTTCAGATTGCAATCACAAGAGAGGTGTAAGAGGCCCAATATCTCTCAACTGGTCATTTTTCTTTTCCTCTTTCTATTGTAACTTTGCTCCAGTTTAAATACTTATTATTCACATAGAGACCCATGTTTCTCAAAATCGTCTTAATTAAAAATCCATTAAAGATGGTTTCTAACAGCAATTGGAAATTGATTACCTAACACAACAGTATAGATAGTTAGACGGTGGTATTTTTAGAAACATTCAAAACTGGAACCCTTTTCAACGTTATGAGATGAAAAATTTAGAAAGCCACCTCATCAGGAGTTCCAAACAACATAAATTCTTAATAACAATATTGAGACTCTGTTTTACAAAATGCACCATGACTATTGTCTTCTCTCATATTTGTCTGTCTTGGCCAGATATTGTGTTCTCCTTGGACAGTAGCCGATAAAAAAAAATTCCTTGAATATTAATAGGTAATAGTCTCTGGAGTTGTCAGGAAGATAAACAACCTAGATGGACATGTAATTGTTTGCATTGTATGGTATGATCTTGCGTACATTGCTGAGATAGCTCCTAAGCACTTGCGTGGAGGTCTTGGGGCAGTGAACATGGTAAGATCCTTGCCCATTATCAGTTTTTACTGAAAACTCAACCTTGACACTGTCCTTAAAGGTACCAAATGGTCTATGATATTCATTTGCAAAATTTGAGTTATAACAAACTAAGAGACCATTTGTGGAACAGCTTGCCCTAACAATCGGTGTTTTCGTGGCAAATCTATTGGGAATGTTCATTTCCTGGAGACATCTTGCAATCGCAGGGATATTGGTGGAAATTATATGAAAGAGAGAAGGTATAATTAAAAATAATTTTATTAAAATTTCATAGAGTAGGTGCTAAAAAATGCCAATATTCCTATTGTTTTGTGGCTATACAGGAGTGGTTCCCTGTAGTTTATTGGTTATTGGGCTTTTCTGAATTCCTGAAGCTCCAAGATGGCTGGTAATTGAATAAAATTAAATTTCAAATGTAAGAATAATTAAAATTAAAACTCTCATTCTCCACAATAGTCTGTGCCATGTGGATAAACTAAAGCCCATCATTGTCACTCTTCTTTCCATCTTAGATTTATTCTAATATGTGGAACGTTCAATCCAATCAATGTTCAGATATCAATAAATCGGTTGAGCTGTTTACATCATATACTTGATTTAATCAGCAGTCTTTACCATCTACCATAATTATGATAGCTCAATTACACATTTATTGGCAATGTATATACTACAAACCAGATGGAGTGAGATCAGTTATCAATTACGCAAACTATGTATCCAGTAAATAAGAATGGAGCTGCTTAACGTACTATCTTGAATTGCAAATTGCAACAAAATGATATATTTCCATAATAAATTGTTGAACACTGAGCAATATATTCAGCTGTCACGTTAATATGAATGACACCACAAATTAAAAAATCCAAGGAAATCATTTATGACGCTGGACGACCTTGAAAATTGACAGGAGAAAAACTCAACCATAGCTACCCTGTGCAGAAATATGGCTTCTTTTGTAAGGGAATGAAATGTGTGGTTATGGAATATCAAACCTTCATAAATGTAGGACATTGATGGGGATGCCAAAAACACCAGTAACAGCACAACTCCACTGAAATTCCATGAAGCAAAAATTCAAGTCATTTTCTTTCTCAGATGTAGTGGCTTTTAACTCAAGACAGTCATTGTGGCAACACTGCACTTCAGCACGACTGCAATTATGGGCCTCTAATTACTTGCAATGGCAGGCAATACTACCTATTACTTTAAAAATCTGATTTAGCATGTCAACACTATCCCATATAATGTCAGCAGCCATCGAAGGTTTGGTGAATGAGAAGTGTTGAAATTAAATTAGATTGAAAGAAAAACCTGAATGCACTAACATATTAGCTCTCCTAGAAACATAAATGAGCGTATATAAATTTTCATACATATTTTGTATGTGTGATTGAATTCGAAATGACAGACCAAACATGGCTACAATATCATACAATTACTGTAGGGAACAGGAACACCAAAAATGGCAAAAAGTTTGTGTAAAGAAACATCAAGAGACGTTCTCTCCATTATGTATAGAAGAACTGAATTTAATTTCAGAAAAAACCATTTATGTGCATTATGTACAAGAACTGAATTTATTTTAGACTGGGAATATTTGCAAATCCCTTTTCCATTTTCTTGATACAAACGTCTTTGAAACATTTCACAGAAAAGCATTCGAACTCGATAGTAAAACTCAAATAACTGTGCCTCTAAATCAAATAACATATACCGTTCAGCGTTCACATGTCATGAAACACATGCGATTGCTAGTTATATACCTATTATGATATCATCAAGAGACAAAAATGAAAGATAAGGGGGTGTCTTATATTCACATCCATAATTGTAAATACACGTGTCTAAGACATATATCAAAAATATAATAATAATGTCTAGAATGAGTATGAATATATATACATGTCTAAAATCTCCAGAAGTATGTCTAAAATGTTTGAAATCTATAAAATATCACTGAAGTCTCCTCCGTGCACTAGGGCGAGTGCCAGACCCCTCACTACGCTCTGTTGCACCCTGCATGTTAAAAAAAAGGAATATACATGTCATAAACTATATATAGCATGTACCATATATTAAAATATATAAGCAGAAATCTACAACAATTTCTTAAATAATTCAATACATTATATAACTGATATGTACAATTGATTACCTCAGTATCTGTCCCTGCGCGGATGTTGGGAGTATCTACGCTACCCGTAGATCTCTGTCCCGTAGATCCCTGTGAAACAAAATAAATAAAATGTAAGAAGTTGATAAATAAGTTTTTTGAATAAAGTTCATTAATTTCTAACATTTCAATTTAGATTAAATATTAATTATATTAAAACACATGTATTTATACCTCTGCGGAACACGCCTCCAAATGTATGGGATTGTCATCCACGACCTCAACACCAGCAAATATCTCGCCAACTAAGCCAAGTTGACTCAGACCCGGAACATCAAGATCCATGTTGTGCTCAGTCAAGAGCTGTGTGTATGTGACACGGGTAGATGGTGTGGGCTGTGAAGCTCCACACACTGGAGCAGAAGCCTAAACACAAAAGTACATGTTTAATTTTAATATTAATAAATTGTAAAGTAATGATCAATTAAAATAAATTTTAATTGTATTAAAGGTTTAATTTTCACACACCGGAACAGAAATGTGCTGAACATCAGTGTGTGACAATCCCAGCTACAGGAAGTCTATCTGTAGCAGCGGCAGTAGTACCCTGACTAGAAGATACACTCCCACTATGCTCTATAAAATCTAAAACCCCCGATAGTGGAATGTTGCAATGCCGAGCAATCACTTCATACGCACGCAACAAGTCAGCAGCCATGATGCGTCCTAGCCGACGTGCCTGAGCGGGATCTATAACTAGCTCAAAGTCATCTGGGGAAATCAAAGATGCACGAGTGTATACCTCGCTGCGTGCATCACTGGTGCTACTAGCACCTCCACTGCTAGTATCGCGTCTCTGAAGGTACTGACCCACACGGTTAAAAGAGATCAACTGGGTCTCGCGAGCAATGCCAGCAAGACCCTCGATAGCAGCCTCATGTGCAGTCATAACGACAGGTGCTGCGACATCCTGAAAGCCTGATAAGAATGGTTGTGGCCTTGGTACAAGCTTCCGCGCGTCAACAACTGCAAGAGCTCCCTCCTTTCTATATGCTTGCCTGTGGCTAATACGGCCACGCCCCTACCCCAAATAACTAGGGATGTCTAAATAGTTCACCTTTAGGTTTAAGTGAACCTCAGCATGTAGCATCATTATGAAGTATAACGGTAATTGGTCATTATTTGGAAATTGGCCTTGAGAGGCCACAAATCTAGGATAAATCAAAGGGGCACATAAAGGACATGAACATTTGTTTACATAATATGCCCTTATTTTCCGTTTGTCTGCATAAAAACTCCAACAAGACCTCTTAACGACTTCCTTATCGGAAAGTCATGATGTAATCTCATTATAACCTACATCTCCTGAGACACTTGATTTTAGTGAATCCATAAAATTTTTTATTGATTCAAAATCAAATGGATTATATGTTTTCAAACTTGTCTCTATTCTACGAAGATCAACCAGTATTTTTTCACAATGGGTTTTATACTGCCCAACTGTAGTTGGATTTTCGAGAATAGATTGCAATTTTGCAATCTCTAAATCGGTCCTCTCAAACAAATTTGGAGTTCCAGAAGAAGCCATGACTGTAAAAAAAAATGAAAGTAAAATTCTAATTAATAGTACTTTTAATTAAATAAAATTCCTAAGATATTCTCCTATATTAGTGAAAACGAAAATATGAAATTTTCAAGCTTCAATGCAACTAATATATAGAAAATAAATTACAAAATCAAATAAATTACATAAATTACAAATCACAATGATAACAAAATATACCAAGTGATGTTGCAAAGTTCAGAAATGAAAAGTTTTGAATACATTTACATGATCTTAAAGTCAAAGCAATGTTTGTAGAAGAGAATGTAAGTTTACCTGGGCACAAACCATTATCAAAGCAGAACAATTGAGTGGGATTCACCTTTCCCTGGAACACAATTTTTGTGCATATGATACAAAATTAGCGCAATCAAATAGAACACCAATCCAATTTTAAACAACAAAACACATCGGTAAAAGACATGTCTAATGCATCTATATCTCCACATGTACAAGTTGACCACTTATGCATGCTTAAAAATCAAAAAAACATTGAAATTATTTGTAATCTATTATTGATGTCATCACAGTGTTTGTATACAAAATCAGGGATAAATCAACTTTACATTTCAAGGAAGCTGTTTAACTTTGGTATTATCTTATTTAACTCATATGACTGAAATTTCCCATCACATTTATCTAGAAGCTTTGAAGCAGCCCTAAAGGCACATTAAAACAGATATTGCAGAAGAAATATGCAAAGCTTCCTAAGCAGTGGCAGTAGTAGTTAAGGTTTGTGAAAATGGAATATCTCCATGATATGCATTATTCTGGCAGTGCACTCTGCAATGTCGGTTCCAAACAACAATTATGCCACTATTGGGATCTTAGTATGGCATAGGCAGCTGTGAGCTACACAATATACTCATTTTACTAGAAACTAAAAAGATCCTTTATGTTACAATTTGCAGCACATAAAAGAAGCCCTTCAAAAAAATACATTGAACAACGGGGGCAACCAAGAGGACCTTGGAAAAATGTACAGGTAACAACCATATGAATTCTTCCTTAGTCGTGGATCAAAGCTAATAGAAATAAAGCTAGATAAAATTAGCTTGAAACTACAGTATAATCGTCCATTGTAAAAAACAATTTTCTCTGAACCTGGTAAAAGAATACTTTTATTGTCTAATTGGACGTACATAATGGAAGGGTATAAATATTGCCTATTGCCCTCAGATTTTCTCATTTAGAGACCATTTACAGGTAATGAGCACTTTTGTAATCATCCAACTGAATGTCTATTATGGAACAATTAACTGAGCTCATAGATGAATTCCATCACAGCATGACTCGCATCACCACAAGGACTTTGCGATATATCAATACATCGATGACATAATGAGAATCACAGAAAATCTAAATGAGAAATATATATTGGCTATGGTGCTACAAGCACTGTTTATAAATGTGTTCTAAAGTATTGTAAGCCAATTGTTGTAAAGAGACTCTACAGTCACCACACACAAAGCTTGCGTGAATTTAAAATTGAGCTGGAAACAGTTGGAAGCATTAAACATCGGGATCTTGGGAGTCTGCATGGATCTTGGGAGAAGGGTTTGAATTAATGACTTAATGAGAGCATGTAGAAAGATTTTTGAAAACCCCTAGAAAAGACTATATTTATGAATGATAGTATGGTGATGATCTTGTAAATGAGTTAAAAGAATCTAAAAATTGTGTATTTCAAGTTGACAACCATTAAGATGTTTGAATAAGAAAGCATAACCTTTTTCATAGAGTTTGAAGGATGGAAAAGTGCCAATAAGGTCTGCAAATTCTTGTGAAATCATCAATAAGGTTATTAGAATCCAAATAGGGAGAAAGTAAAAAAGAATCTATCTCACTCCTAGATACCCTGTCACAGGGGTTTTGAGAGAAAGAATATTGTATGTGGATGGAAGTAAAGTAACCTTGAAACCTAATGCAAATGGAAAATTAATGAGATTAGGGTGAGATAAGGAGATCAATAAGTGTGAAATAGGGGAATGAGAGATTATTAGTTTAAAATTTGCTAAAACTCAGACATGACATTATATTACCCAATTTAGAGGGCTTGTTGGAAGCATTCTTAGAGAAATAGTCATAATCCATGCCTTGAAGAATCTATAGAATCCTTAAACAGTGGAAGATTGAATTATGTGGGCTTTAGGAATCATAAATAGTAATTTTTTAGGTGCACTAAGTATGTAAGAAAGAAGGAATCCAAAATACAGTCCTAAGGGAAAAACTGTGACAATCCTAATATGCTAGCATAATAAGAAATATTAAGGACAAGTTGAACAAGGAGTCATAGAAAGTGTGTTGGAAGTACTGGTAGCTTTGAAGAGTGTAATAAAACCTTAGAAAAAATCCAAAAAGTAGAGGCTTCCTTATCAGTCTTATCACAGTCCTTTTGAGGAGTTTGAGGATGGTAAATAAGAGAAAATAAAGTTATGATCAAGTTTTTATGAATGATACTAATGGAATGGGGATGAAGGAGTTGGTAAGGAGTGAAATGAAAATGAGGAGTGTTGAGTGAAAGAAATAACTTAGAATAAACAAAGAGGAAAGTCTGAAACAGGGTTAGAAGATTGCTTAGAGACAAGAGCAAGTAAGAAGATAAAGAAGCCATACACATGAAAATATGAGAAATAGTGTTAGAAGGGTATAAAGACATTGAAAATTCATTGAATAAGGTAGAATAATAAGGATTAAGGTGAATCTAAGATCTAATTCAGTGGGAAAGAGCTTAAACCAAGGCAAGTCAAAATTGACCTAGAAGTACAGTCTTACAAAGGACTTAAGGAACATAAAAGAGTTGAAGGAGTGTCTTGAAGAAGTAGGTAAATAAAATACATAAGGGAATAGATGGTGATGAAGACGTACAATTTCTTGTAACCAACCGTCTTAAGTGTCTAGTTAGAATTTTTTTCGAGTCTATCATGCATACTTTTTGGAAATACAAGCTCACTAAAAAGACATAGATTTATATTCACAATAGTCTTTGTGCTATCTTTGGAAACACATTATCTTGGAAAGAAGTTATGCCAGACATCAATATTTTTCATAATGTGATTGCCAAGTCTTCTAAAAAATTGGTTATCGACCACTTGTGGAAGAGCAAATGCAAAATATTTTCAGGTTGCTCAGAAAGAGCTTGCTTACAACATTGATTTGGATCACCAAATACCAATGATTGAAGAGCAATTGGGAAAGCTCGAAGATAATCAAATGGTCCATTTTAGAAGATTGAAATTGTAGTTGTAGTTATTATGTTCTAGATTCTTTTCTATGTACAGGTAACAACCATATGAATTCTTCCTTAGTCGTGGATCAAAGCTAATAGAAATAAAGCTAGATAAAATTAACTTGAAACTACAGTATAATCGTCCATTGTAAAAAACAAGTTTCTCTGAACCTGGTAAAAGAATACTTTTTATTGTCTAATTGGACGTACATAATGGAAGGGTATGCCCTAAAAAAATTCACATGTTTTACAGAATAGAATTTCCTTATCAAAGCCTGTACGATTTTGAATGAAATACCTGGCTCGTCGTTGTTGGACTTCGTCGTTGGAGGGCTCGCTTATGGAAGGGCTCTCGCCTGGTGTGGTGGGCTATGATCCAACCTTCGCGCGAAGGAGGTGGGGCGGAGGAAAATGATTTCCTCCGCAGAGCCTCCAATATACATACAGGGGTGTTCATGCGAACCGCATTCGCGCGAATAGGGTTCGCGCGAACATGTTCAATTGCACCACGCGGCAAAAAAATGGCTTACGTGTCTGTTCGCGCGAAACGGGTTCGCGCGAAGACTCTGTTCGCGCGAACCCTCCTTGGAAAACGCACCTTCGCAATTTTGGCTCGCATTTTTGGGACAAAAAGTGGGACACAACACCATGCATTGACCCCTATGCACCCACTAATGTCTCAGGGATAGTTACTACCTATGTTGATTTCATGCACGTGTGTACCCAGCATCCTCCTCACTTTTTCATGCCTAAGGTTAATTCATCAATTAATGTAGTTACTACTCATCTTAATCCACCTACGGATCCACCCGTGTCTATTCCACCACCCATTACTCTATCAGATCCTCCTACCACTTCTAAGGGCTATGACATCATTGCACAACTTAAAAATATGCCCCCTAAGATATCTCTTTATGACTTATTGTGTAACGCACTAGATTGTCATAATACATTATAAGCTACCCTTTGCATTATTCATATTGAAATCAATAACTCCATGGAGGCCTTTGCACATCTCATACAATCTCTTCACAAATTTACCACATGATATCTCTTTCAATGATGTAGATATCTCACCTTTTGCTAAAAGCAATATGTGTGCTCTTTAGCTCATTACTGCAATTGTCATTACTTCTTGCATTAAATGAGTCCTCATTGATAATGGATCAACTATTAATATTTGCACTCATTCTTTCTTACAACAAAATGGTATTAGCGATAATCTAATTTCTAAGAATTCCACTCTCATTTGTGGTTACGATTTTACCACTCACACATGCTTAGGGACTATCTCATTACATATTCGGGTTGGACCTAAGACTATTCTCATTGATTTATATGTTATTGATGCCTCCTTTAAGTTCAATATCTTGTTAGGAAGGCCCTAGATTCACACAATGCAAGTAATCCTATCTACTATCCACCAATGTGTCAAGTTTTTACATGATGGATATGACCATACTATCACAGCAGATCTAGAGCCATTCAAATATTTTCATATAGACCTTGTTATTGATATGCCAATACCGCCTTCACAACGTATTCCATATGCCAGTCTTGACACATATGACATTGGTCAGTCTAATGCTTCACAAACCCCTACTAGTATTGTCAGTGCTCTTGCTATTTTTACTCACACTACGACTATTATTTCACCTACAGTATTCATCCCTGCCAATGTTCCATCTCCACCAGTTGCGACACCTTCTCCAATTACGGTGTCGCTAACTAACATGCTTGATAGTGCCACACAACATGATGATGCTCACACTGATGATTTTGAGGATTTTAATGACAAGGTTGACGCAAATATAACTTACTGATGTTCAGCCCTCACGCCCTCACACCCCTTGTTCAAACGCGTGCCCTCGCACCCTACCCTACCCTAATGATGTCTACATGCACCCTTGCTCTCGCTACACGCAAGCCTGTGAACCCTGTTGATCCACGAGTTCAGACTGGAGCTCTTCAGCCAGACGGTGGAGGCTCAAATCTAGCTTCAGGGGTTCCTTGGTCGTGGATCGACCTCGCCTTTACCAATGCTGCGACTATTCGCTCAGATGGTCCTACAAACCATAGCCATATTCAATCACCATCTGGGGTGTTCCTGGGAAAGGCGAGGTTCGTGGTGAGCTGGAACAGGGAGATCTACCTGTTCTTCCATTGCTGGGTAAAGAGTTTAGGCGCGGAACTCTTGAAACCTCCTTCAAAGACGTCTTCAAAAGTAAGGAATCCTCCATGAAACCTGCAGACATCACCCCATGTATTAAATTTGGGGAAGATGTCATTTCATCTGAGATCTACTACAAAGAGCATGCTCTGATTTGTAGATTCGGGGGTTTATGGCCCAGCCTTCCTGTTCTTCATGCGTGGATCTCCAAGCATTGGACTCCATCTTTAACTGGTAAGATAGAATTATATCCATGTGCTAAAGGCATTTTCATTATGGTTTTCTCTTCAATATCTAATAAAGACATCATTGCTTCTAAGCTCTGGACCTGCGAGTCAAAATATCTGATCATGAAACCTTGGTTCCCATCCTTTAACCCACACAGAGAGTCATTCTCATGGAAACCTGTTTAGATCAGGCTGCCCCATTTACCTCTCCAATTCTGGAGTCATGAATGTCTGACAACCATTAGCAATACCTTGGGTACTACACTCCACATTGATTCTCAAACAACTAATTACACCAACACTACCTATGCCCAGATCCTGGTGGAACTTGACACTAATAAAAATCTTCCTGCTACCATAGACCTTCGAGTGCAAAATAGAACTTGGTCACAAACTCTTGATTATGAAGGTCTACCTTTCTGATGTAGAAGGTGTTTTGGATTAGGACACACCTCTACTACTTGTGGGATGGAAAAACGTCAACATGAGAAGCGTAACTGGTGGAAAGACGCACTCTCGGAGCACCTGATTTTTGTGGATAGAAAGGATCTTGAATCTAAAGAATTAGATGAATCAGTGTCAACGAAAACCCCTTTATCCGAAACTCAGATTGTTAGCAACATGAAAAATACACAAGCTGTTGAGGGGCAGCATGGAAAATGATAAATATCTCTCTCAGAATAACAACATGGCTGTATAAATGGGACAAATGTGACTAAGGAAAATACTCCTCCTTTGTCTTCTTCTCCAACCGCGAAGGCTCCATCAAGGTGGGTTACGGTCAACAAAAAGAAAAAATATACCACTCTGAAGGGTAACTCTTCATCTTGATGATTCTCATATCTGATATTGGCTAGCTGGGTTTCATTGGTCTCATTTTTCTTAGCCAGATAGCAGTTTGCTTCCAATGGTGTTGATATGCCATTGTTGTTTGTTTGATGTACTTCTATTGTTTTTTTTTGTTGCTACTTTGTCGGTTGTTGGTTTTACTTTGCAGTCTGTTTTCTGCTGTCAAGCTTAATTGTTTTATCTGAATTTTGATCCATCTCTTGTGCTTTAATTATCAATTCTGGCTTCTGAGCCTTGGTGTACAAGGGTATAGTCCCTTTCAAAAAAACTATTTTCCAACAATAAAAAAAAACTTACTGATGAATCATTAGGTCAACTCAATTTTACTCCTCTTGGTGTAGATGATTCTTATTTTGAAGAAACCTTTTTGGCCAATAGTCTAGGAGAGTATAGGTTCAATACCCCTCCATCTACTAATGTTATGGTGTTATATAGGGGATCTGTGCATAGTGTCGACACTATTTCATCTCCTTCTCCAGTATTAGCAGCTTCGCTACCTCCTTTCACATGCACACTATTCATTAACAGGTATTTTTGGAAACACGTCTCTATATATTCTACTTGTTCAGATACTATTTTCCCACATGATAGTTTGGCTTGGTTTTGTATGATGTTTAACTACATCTTACCACCTCTTCATTCGCCACATATCTATCATGGTTACTTTCACATTACGACAACTTATGGATTGTATGTCTTTCATTTGACCATATTTGTTGTGTGTACCCCTTGTGATTCTCCCCTCACACTTGGTCAGTCATGGCTTGACTATATAGGCGGTACATTAGATGCTCACTACTCTTCACTCACATTTCCTATGCCTTTTGGCTATATTTCTATTTCTAATTATTCTTCTCCCACTTACGTTCCCAATATCTCTCATTAGCATGCCCCATGGTTGTCCATCGATCACATTTATTAATGAAGAATACACAATGAATGTGTACACACTCTTCCGTAATGGGGCCCTATATGATCCTCCTCATTTTATAGCTTATCAAGTTTCTAATGCTGCTCCAATAGGTTTCAATCATGACAATGATGATATTCTTGATAATAGCCTAGTCATCTTTTCTATCTTACACTTGGGGGCATCACATCTAATACATCCCCCTACTTACCCTATCATTTATCATTTTTTTTGTTATCTTATAGGAATTTTTCATCACACATTCTAGCATCGGCCATTACTAGATGATGCACTCTTATGCTTCAGTTCACAATTGATTGTTGAGGGATTACTACACATAAACCCCACACACTGTACAGTAGCACTTACACACCACATCTATTCACATATAATGCGTCAGACATCATACTAGTTTTCATTATGTGTATATCATACTATGTGTCAACAGCATACACTCCTCATTCTACATACTACATTACTAGTCTATGTACATACATTACATGTCACTTTGTTACACTTTACATATTCTACACATCTTCCATTACATTCTACGCATTGTATATTTACATATTCTACTCATCACATGGTCATCTTTCACAATTACATACACTACATTTTCTTTTATGTGTTGCATGCATTACCCTATGATGCACTTTAGTTCCTTGATCCATACTCGACTGTCGAGGGTTTACAAATCAAATGGACCTTACTTTCATCACACACTTACTCTTCAACCTTTCATCATACAACATTTCTAGCTTAGTGACATACGATTTAGACTAAATCGTCACATATTCTATCATTTTGTAGTGGTCTACACCTTAGGTTACATCACCACTCCCTCTTTTTATCTTGTAGTGATATACGCTTAGGGATAAATCATCACTTATCCATTCATCTCATAGTGATATACGCTTAGGATAAATCATCACTTATATGTTCATCTGGTCATGACATACGCTTCAGCTATAGGGTTCACTCACACATCATTTCTAGGTCTCATCTCATCAGTATGCATACACATTTACCACAACGTGTTAGAAACAACACACACTTCAACCATTTCCTGATGACGCACTCTCGTTTATGGTTAATTATTGACTACTGAGGAGGAAAACCAAATGAACCTCATTGCATACATATCCATTCACTTGGGGGCACGTGGCTCATATCACCCCATTTTGCATTCTATTCCATGCATCCACAACATAATGCATACTATGGTTATTTTTGATCTTTCTTACTTTTGTTTGTTCATGGTCGCTTTATTACACATGCTAGTTAGATAATGTGTATGTCATTTATCTATATCATCCACACATGCGTGTTCACATATTTTTCTAGTTGTGATTGCATATACAAGTCTCTTACACACAACATGGATTCTCACCTTATACACTTCCTACACTAATCACTAGGGCATCCACATTCGTCTCTCACAAGTGTTATTGTTTCATTTTATACTTAGCACTTTACATTACTCAATTATACACACTTTTGACATACTAGTTATCTTTCTAACATGCTAACAGGTGCTTCATGTGCAACATTTATTATGCAGGGATATTTTCTTCCATATTTGTTTGTTACATTGTTTATTATTGTTTGTTTATGTATACGGACCTTGAATTTTGTTTAGTGTGCACACTTATTTGTTGTATGTGGCCATGATGGCATTGTATGTCTTACGACATCATGAGTGATGTCCCATGTTTTTGTAGCACGATTTGTGTAGCTTACTTGTCTTCTCACGTCTTTGTACTACTTTGATTGGTAGCTTACACATTATTTGCATAGATTACACATTGTCTTATACATGCATGTTTGTTGGTACTAACACTTTTCTTTGGCTAGCCATCCTTGTTTGTGTGTGCCTTGGTTTCTACCAAGCACAAACTCTTCCCCCTGCAGGGCAGAGTTTCAAAGTACATGTTGTTGGTCCTCTTTTGGGGCCCCATTCTCCTATCAGCGACGTCGCATGTGCCTCCAAAGAGGGGGGCATCATTTTGGGATTCACATTCTACACATCATGTTTACACTGGTTTTAATTCAATGCACTTTCCGCCCCTGGCATTGTGGGTTTACATACAACAAGTGAGTTCATACTGGTCTACGAACTCCATACACAACGGATTTTAAAGGACTTGGTGTCCTTAGCATTTGGGGAAGCAGTTACAGGCTTGGAGGTTACAATGGGTGTGCCTCCCTACATTACTTCGTCCAGTGACATTGGATCACCCAAAAAACCAGGACAGTACAGAGATCTCTTCACACAAATTCAAGGAAGCAATTAAAGGTTGGAGGACATAGATCATTCCCTCCCTATACTTCTTTAGCCTATGGCGTCGGATCACCCAAAAAACCTTGGTGGTGTAGGATATCCTTCTACACTTTTTCTCTCGACATAGATCAGATGCACATGTTATATTCACACTTTTCATTTTGTGTACTGTACTTTTAAATTGCATTTTTACACACATATACATACATATTTGACTACTTGATCATTTTCTCCTTGCATGTCCATCTGTATGATAAAAAATCAATCAAATGGAGGCAACAACAATGACATCAGCAACAACACTTCGCAGTAGCACACTTCACATACTAACCGTGCAGGTACACTACACACATCAGTAGCAGTACACACGTTCTGCCCTAAGTTCACTGTCATCACTTTTTTTGCACATTTTCATCTTTACTTTCCATGCTCCATCATATTTTTGTCATTCCACTCTTTGTCTTGTCCTTCAGCGTGCTTTTTTTTACTCTTCATCGGTATCAAGTAAGCATCTCTATCTACTTTATATTATCAAGCTTTTTTCTCACCAACATAAAGTGGGGAAAAATGCAGATAAAAAATCATGCACTTTAGATAATATTTAGTCCCAGTCTCATACTACTATTTAGAGGGTTTTTGAGTGAAAAAATTACTAATTAACCCTTGTCTTTTGGTCATCTTGTTTTATTTTATTTCTTCATTCTCGATATTTTACATCCATATGCCCAATCTGTTTCATTTATTTTTCATTATTTTAGCCTTGATTGGGGTGCTTGTGGGAGTCGTAGTCCCACCAGGGGCACCTCGATCCTTCTTGAACTTTCCCGCCACTTTTTGGGCTCTTTCTAGCCGTTTTCTCCTTCTTATCTTTTTAGTGGTCGGCCATTTCAGGGTCAACAACGAAATTAGATCAAGAGAACCCTATAAATATAAAGTTATGAGACCATAATGAGGGACCTATATAACTACTCATTACTATCATCCATCTATAGTTGCATCCATCTATTGCATTGGAGATCACTTGCATCCATATAGCTCCATCATAAGGCACAAGGTTAGGACATTTTCATCACACTTCATATGGGAGGATTCTCTATTTTATGCACACATTCTATTACAGTTTCTACATATAGTTATTGCTTTCTACTTCACAAAGTGTGACTGTTACGAGAGCACCTAGGGCACATTATGCGCACACTCATCATAGCTACATTTGGGACCAAATGTAGTGCAACGTTCAGTTAGTAAGCCCACTGTTGTGGCAGTTGAGGTCAGTCTGACCCATTCATTTGCATCTTTCTTTTTTAGGGGTTTGATACTTCTCTTGGTATTTTATATGTCTTTACATCATCTTAGATTATTGGTGACACCCATTACAATACAATGAATCTGATGTGACACATAGTGAGGGTTTTGGACCACCTCCCATCCCTGTGAGATTTAGTTTCAAAGCTTTTACACAAACCAGGGTTCCCAGTTTACAGACCACAACGTGTGTGGGTGCCCTAATCCCTCTCTAGATGCTCTAGTCAGCCAAATACTCTAGATCCATCCTTTTCAAATCCTCTACACAGTCCTTCCTACTTCTAGATTCTCCAATCACCTCTGTGACATTATCCTGCGAGCATCTTCTATTCAGATGAGTTCTTTCCTCTTCCCTCTTACACATTAGGGCTTTTACTTTTATTATATCAATTACTTAATTCATTTACATGCTTCTTTCTTGTGTTTGTATGTCCTCCTATATTATATTAAATAGCATACATCATTTAAATTTGTAGTTAATAAGCATTATTTTCTTTTTGATATTTGATGCGCTTTTGAGGGTTTTGCAAGTCATTTCTTCATTGTAGGTTATAGGCGACATCAACGAACTTAATGCGACATACTAGCGACATACAGTGAAAGACAGAGAATACCTCGCAACCCTTCAAAGTGGGCTTTATGAGGTTCTGATCAGTCATAGTTTCACAGAGAAGGTCTATAGTGCTCGCAAGTGCCCCTGGCCCACTCCAAGTGCTCCAATCCAGGAAGATCCTACAGTCACACAATTTTTGAGGCTCGATACGACACTTATCTCCTTCTATTTATCAATTCTTCACTTCAACACAACCCAGGATTATTTTTGAATCAACTAAGTCCTTTTATCTCCTCTTTGCAACTAGGGTTTCATACTTTCTAGCTTATTTTACTTGGGTCAAATCGGTATTTCATTGCATACTTAATTTACATCATTGTTACATAATTAGTATTAGGCATATATTCATTTCAATATTTTCTTAATCACATATGCACAAATACATCATATGTATGTTAATTCCACAACATATTGATAGTGATCACTTTATAGTAGTTAATAAAAAGTACCCATTTATACATTAAAGACATTAACTACAATATGTGTTGTGAGTTATAAAATTGCAATAAACTACAACATTATGCACATGGCTCATGTGTCAATATTAAACCAACACTTCTAATCTCAAAATAATAAACCATTTCTCAAGTTTTTTTCCTCTACTCCAAAATGTCCCACAAAACTTGCTACTCCAAATAAAGTGCCCAAGTGGGTATTTATAGTATTTTGTAGACCTAATTTCCTAGCTAAGCTAGCTGGAAAGAATGAATATTCCATCAATCCTTCATAAATGTTTCTAGAATATGTGTGGTTCTCTCTTGGCAATCTAAAGAGCACACACTAATACTAAGAGGGGGGTGAATCAATATTATATAAAGTTTTATGTATTTAAAACATTAACGTCCATAACAATAACAATCACATAAGATATAACAATTACACAACACATAATTAATGTGGAAACCCTTTTGGGAGAAAAACACAAAGAAAATACTACTTGGATATATCATCCAAATCCAACCCAAAATATCTCAGTATACATTCTCAGGCACCAACCTACTAGAGACACCAATCCCCAATGTTGAGCACCAACTCATCTAGTTCATGAGAACCAACTCATTGGAGACACCACTCCACAGTGTCAAGCACCAACTCATCTAATTCATAAACACCAACCTACTAGAGACACCAATCCCCAAATAATGAGGCACTGGCCTAAATAATACACATATCCACCTTATGTAGTTACGTCTTCAACAAAATGATGGAAATTCAATCATTCTCTTTATACACACGAATCATATCATTCTTCCAACATGGATGGTGGTCTAATTAATGAAATGACATCACTTTATATTTCTATTCTTCTCTGGTGTTCACGTTTTCATCTATTCGCTCCACTTGCACCAATGCATCTACTCATAATTATACTTTTAATGACTTCTTCGTAACTTTTTTCCACCTCTACTCACACTCACAACTCGCTACATTCTTTGCTACACAGTCATTCACCTCTTTTGAGTCCTGCCATTATTACATTATTCTTCATTGTCAAGTCTCCATGCTTTTCTTTCTCTTCCTTCCTCTTCAACAATTCTTCATTTCAATTAGCTTAAATTTTATCTTCCTCCTTAGCAAAACGCTATTACTCACTCTATTCTTTCACACAATAGTTCGTTATTTTTCCAACATAACACACTTGCATCACACATGTTTTGCACTTGTTGTGTATTCGCTACATATTTGTTGTGCAATCTAATCACTCCATATAAAAAATTGACTAATTTATCTTCATGTTGTAGCTCTTCAACTTCCTTTTCTACTTTTCAATTTTCTTCATGCAGGCACAATCCCTTCAAAGATTGTCTCTACTCATATTCCTTGTTCTTCACACACCATCACATAATGATTCTAAATATCCCTTTATACATGTGCATTCTCTTAAACATTGGAACCAAGACAAGATGAAGGGCAACCATAATTACCACAAAACAAATCAATTCCAAAACATAAAAGGGGACGAACTGTCAATTGAATACACAAAACATTTTAGTTCGAAAACAGAGTAGGTCAGCGAAAACACCAAAACATGTCTTATAATCAAAATATGATAAACATGTCACTCTAGATGTATTAATATGGCCCCAAATCATTCAAGTGTAGCCTCAAACCAATATGTTAGCTCAAACTATCAATCATCAGCACCATCATACTGTGAACTAGCACAAAATGAAATATATTTCTAGCGAGCTTCAGGCCAATTCTTCTAACTATTCCAGACTGATCATGATTCGAGCTATGATTAGATCACCAAGAACATACTTCGATCTTCGAACCATTAATCTTCAATCACCTTGATCATTTACATCAATGATAACTCCAGTCAGACTCCAAAGCTACAAGAATAGAATCTAAAGCTAGACTCCGAAGCCACATGAAGAGACTTCAAAGCTACATGAAAAGACTTTGAATCTATAGTAGGAGACTTTGAAGCTACAATGGGAGACATTGATCAATGAAAACTCTTCCAACAATTTGTTATGTCTTCCAGCTCCTTCAACTTCCTTTGACATCAATGACAATTATTCCAACAATCTCCCCTTTTTCATTCATGGAAACCAACCACAAAAAATCACATTTATTATGAATAATATGTGAATGTAGCTTGCTCCCCCTTTCTACAAAACTCTCCTTTTATGCAATGTCTTGTTGTACTTCTCCCCTTGCTTTGACTCCCCCCTTTGACATCAATGGCAAAGGAGTAAAAAAAAACTCTCAAAAACCTCTTTTTGTAATGTCTCATTGTACTGCTCCCCCGTACTTTAACTATCCCCCTTAGAGTATGCATCTATTGAAACTTTTCTAACTTATCTTCACTATGGAGCCCAAAAAAAATGAAATTATTAGCTCCCCCTCATTATATGATTTTTCTTTAGTGACAAGATGAAAGATATATCACTCCTAAATTTTATCTAAGATAAACATTTCTTTTGAAATAGGCTTAGTGAAAATATCAGCAGTCTATTCATTTGTGGAAATATATTCCAACTTAACATGTTGTTATTTAACTTTATCTCTCAAAAAATGATACTTGATGAGAATATGCTTTTTTCTAGAGTGTATAACCAGATTCTTGGATTTATTTATTACACTATTGTTTTCATAAGGAAATTGGAAATTCAAAATCTACCTTGATGTCTTTCAATGTTTGCTTCATCCATAAAACTTGTGTGCAACATGACACTCCTACAATGTACTCTACCTTAGTTGTGGATACAGAAATGGATACTTTTTTCTTGCTTATCCAAGATACCATAATATTTCCCAAAAATAATGCTCCTCTACTTGTACTTTTTCTGTTATCAATACAACCTTTCCAATCTACATTTGTGTATGCTTTTGAGTTAAATCTTCATCTCTAAGATACCACAAACCATAATCCATTTTACCTTTTAGATATGTGAATATTATCTTGACATCTTGTACATGAGTTTCTTTTGGAGTAGCTTGAAAACGGGCCATCAAGCCTCCTACATACCTCACATCATGTCTTGATGCCATCACATACAATAAACTTCCAATCATTGATCTATAAAGAGTTTGTTTTACTTCATGAGACTCATCATCCTTGTTTAAGTTACAACCTCTGACCATAGAAGTGTTGACTGGTTAGTAGTCTTCCATTCTAAAAACTATTCAACATTTTTTTAACATATTGGCACCAAGACAAAATGAAGGTCGACCATAGTTTTCACAAAATAAATCAATGCCAAAACATAATAGGGGTTGGCCTGTCAATTGAATATACATAACATTTTAGTGTCAAAATATAAGAAGTTGGACAAAACACCAAAACAAGTCTTATAACCAATATATGATAAACATGCCACTCTAAATGTATCAATGCGGCCCCAGAGCATTCAAGTATATCCTCAAACCAATATGATAGCTCAGACTAAGCAATCAACACCATCATAATGTGAACTAGCACCAAACAAAATACATTGCTAGCGAGCTCCAGGCCAATTCTTTTAACCATTCTAGATTGGTCATGTTACGATCTGTGTCTGGCTCACCAAGAACATACTTCGAGCTCTGAACCATTAATCTTCAATCACTTTGATCATTTACATCAATGACAACTCCTATCACACTCTAAAGCTACAGGAATAGACTCTGAAGCCACATGAAGAGACTCCAAAGCTATAGTAAAAGACTCTAAAAAGCTATAGTAGGAGACTTCGAAGCTATAGCATGAGACTCTAAAGCTACAACAAGAGAATCTAAAGCTACAGTAGGAGACATTGATTAATGAAAACTCTTCCAAAAATATACTTTATCTACTATCTCCTTCAACATCCTTTGACATCAATGACCCCAACTTGATCTGTTATGTCTTCCAGCTCCTTTAGCTTCCTTTGACATCAATGATAACTATTCCAACAGTCTACCCCTTTTTCATTGATGGAAACCAACTATAACCAATCACCTTGCTTAGGAATAATTTGTGAATATATCTTGCTCTAACTTTCTACAAAACTCTCCTTTTTGTAATATCTTGTTGTAATATTCCCCCTTGCTTTAACTCTCCCCCTTTGACATCAACGGAAACAATCAATGTCACCACTACTCTGAAGAGGGCTCAAACAACACACTAGAATGTGATATCTACCATACTACAATCAGAATTTTACAAAACATTATTTGACAATAGTTTTCTTGAGTTTTATACTTGCTCAAATGCTTGGGAAGGGTCACTTTACTTCCTTGTGGAGAGAATATGGAGACTCTTCGACCTGGTCAGTGACTCCAAAACTATAGAGAGTACTAACCTAATGGATGTGCATGATTTATTTTGTAGTTTTGGGAGCTTGGAGTTCCTTTTGTGCTTGCTTTTACATGAGGAGCTCTTAAAAGTGTCAAGACCCTGAATGAGGTATGAATGAATTACTTATATAGGCTTCTGATTGGTATCATGTCATGAAATTCTAACCAAGAGGGAACATTAGTCCATATGAAGATGATGAAATTGAAATTTTTAGTGCACAATGTGTCGGTCCAAAACCATACACTAGGGTTGAGTTGTATATTTTGACAAAATGACCAAAGCCAACATTTTCAATCCTGGAGGGAAAAATAACTTTGACTTCATGAAATTAGGGATATATGTTTCTAGGTATGTTTTATGCAATTAAACCTCATAAACTAATGACATAAATCCATACAAAGATGAACAAGTGACCAGAGGGCTATTAGGGTGTGCTAAGCAAGAGCGAGGATGGTGTATTTATGTATGCAAGTGTGTAATGTGAAGACCAACAATGTCAAATGATAGATTGCCAAAGTAGAGTGTCTACACTAAGAACACACCAAATATTAGCTACAAATCACACATGTATGCATTTTCACATCACAAATATTAAAAATTTATCAACAATAATACACATGGGTTTCACTAAGTGTGCCAAAAAGTGCTAGCTACTGAAAATTTGCATCCAAGATCACCAAATGAGGATCGGTGTCTCAATAATAACAATGGAATTTCTCTAAGGTGTGGAAACTAGGCTCTTTAAGGAAACTTCAAGAGAAATTTGGATCTTATCCTAACTAATATGATGCTATCATTCATGTACTCTAATCTACCACTTATTGAGAAAAATGGGGAGAAAATATAGAAAGTAAACATGGTGATATACCAAAATAATTGGGGATCACTCTCTCTATCCCTATTATAGACACAATTTATCAAAATATTATAATTACCACACACATATAATATATCTCAAAGATTAACAAAGAGGTAAGACACAATAACACAACAATAAAGGGTATATGTGAGCCACAATAAGATTTATATTAAATCTTAAAGTATACATAATATTTTACACCCCTGAAAAATACTTATAAACAAAATTCCATGCATTAGAAGCTCAATCCTTAAAATAGCATAGTGAATTGGTTTTGGGAGGAAGGAACCCTTTACAAGTCAAAATCTTATTTATAAAAAAATTATAAGAAAAGGCAAGGAGAGAAAGAAAGGGGAATATTTGGGCTCTTGATATATCCAACACCCATCTCTTGAAAATTATATTTAATTAGAAATATATGCTCAAATAACCTCTAAGCATATCCTATAATATTTATGTAGATGTAAAAATATATGCTAGTGCAAATGCAAACAAGAAATCAAAGTGATTTGATTCCTAACTGATAAATCTAATACGCTACCTCAAATAGAGCGGGATTGAAAGAGAGGAGAATATAATATACATGTACTTACCCATAAGTGAAATTCTCCTTCTTTGATTGGGTGGATGTGCTCTTAATGTTGGATGCTTGATTGTTACTACATATTTTGTTGTGGATGCAATTGGATAGCACCTCCCCTTGATGAATGATCATTTTCTTGATCAAGATGATGAGAGATTGGATGATGGATTGGATTGATTGATTGAGTAAATAAAATATCATAGGTTTGTTATGATCTTCCTAACTTGCTCTCTGGACGAGGAGAGCTTCTAATTTTTCGTTGAGGAGTGGAGGATGAATGGCTAAATAAACCATTTTGGATTTGAATCAATGGTGAGAGTGCATGAGGTGTAAATTATCTAGATTAGAGAATTCTAGATTTTGAATTGAATTCAAAATTCATGGAGGGAAGAACTTCGCATTGAATTGATTAAAAATTCAATGGAGAGAAGGTTATAGAGGCATCTATATTTAGAGCTTCTAGATTTAGAAGGTTTGAAGGATGTGATTAGATTAGGTATTAGAAAGATAGGTTGATTAATGATGATTAGGGAGGTGATTTTAGAATGAGGTGTATGGATGTGTAGTAGCTAAGTGTAATGTGATATGTAGAATATTAAATATTCCTAGAAATTTTATAGGGATTATATATATAACAAGATATAAATGAAATAAAAGGATTAAGGATGAAATGAGATAAATGATAAATGATAAAAGGATAAATGTGATCCAAAGCGATTTTTTTTTGAATGGGATAAATGATAAAATGGAATATTTAGATAAATGATGAAAATATTAGAATAAAGGTATTAATGATGAAATTAATAATAATTAATCTTGCAACTAATTATTATAGGATTTAGAAGATGTTGCAGGACAATTAATCGTAATTTATCACGTTGACATTTTATAATTCTACATTTTGCCCCCTCTTTGAAGGGTATTGCGTAGCACTGGACCGTTCAAAGAAAAAGAAGAAAATATGATGTGATTGATGCCCCCGCGAGGGTGTTAAACAGGGGAGAAATGAGGTGGGGTAACCACTTGAAAATAGGAATAGGCTCAAGTTAGTAGATGAGAGAGGATTAGCGGATAAGAAGGTTGAGGATTTCGAGGATGAGATTAGAGGATTAGAACATTAAGGATTTAGGGGATGAGGATTATAGGATTAGGAGATTAGAAGGAAGAGAGGATTAGAAGAATTAGGAGATTCATAGGAGAGGAGAGAGGATTAGAAGAATTAGAAAAATAGAGGAGAGGAGAGGAGGATTAGAAGAAGTAGAATATTAGAGGAGAGGATGAGAAGATATTGAGAGATATCGGATGCCCCAGTCAACGATGTATGAAAAGGGTGAATATTTTAGATTTGGATTTAGATTTGAGGAATGCCCCAGTCAAGGTGTTGAGATGTGAGCATTTTGGATTATAGGATGTTGGATTTGATGATATTGGTTTGAAGATGTTATAAGTTTAGGATGTTGGATTTGAAGATATTAGATATTGAGGATGTTTGAATTATAGGATGCCCCAGTCAACAATGTATGACAAGGGTGTGAAGTTGTAGAATTTTTTATTAGGGGATGCCCTAGTCAAGGGGTTGATGTGTTGGATGTATGATGCCCCAGTGAGGGGTAGAGCTATTTGGATTCTTGTTGGATATTAAATGCTTTTGAGGATGTTTTTTTGTCCCCTAGCCATGGGTAGAAATGGATAGGATGATGGATTGATGATGTTGTTGATGTTGGATGTTGGATGTTGGATTTTGATGATTTGGATTTTGGATGCCCCCAATCAAGGGGTAAGGATTTTGATTTTGGATGTTGGATGTTGGATGTGAAGATGTTTAGATGATAGGATTGATTGAAATGTTGGATGTATTAATTGGATGAGTAAGGTTTGATTGTTAGCTGATTGATGAAAGGTTGGTTGGATAAGGTGATGATGGTTAGGCTAAGTGATGATGTAAAAGGGATGGTGCTATAGTAAAGTTCCCACAATTATCATCATTCTCAAGTTTATGAATGTGGAATAGAGCAAGATGCACCATGGTATAAAGATCGTGATGACTGAGTTGCCAAATTCCCATGTTCTCATATCATTGTACAGATTAATATAAAATTTATGGTCCTCGTATCATTGGACCATGAAAAAAGAAACAAAAGTGGCTTCATATCATTGGCCAAAATGAAAAATGCAGACAAACAAATTAACACACAAGCACACACATTGCATTTTGTGTTTTGGTATTTTGATTTTTGAATTTTGGATTTTGGATGTTGGATTTTTTTATGTTTAGATGTTGGATGGGGGAGAATTGTTGAGATTAGGTAAGATGAAAGGATTCAGGATGGGATATCTCATGGAGGGATGAGAAGGAATGTAATGTCGGATGTGACTTTCTCCAATAAGCTCCAAAGCATGGTTGGGTAGATGAAAGGGAAGTATTAAGGGAAAATTGGAGAGGTTGGATGGGATAGGAGTTGGTTGATAGGATAAGATGGGGTGTGGGACGAGAGATAGAGAGGATAAGAGATGTGGTATAGGATAATATGGGAGATAAGATATGCCCCCATGTATATGGGAGATGGATTAAGGGATAGATGTAGTGTGCCCCCAAGTATAATGTAGGGTGGCATGTGTGGATGGATGAATGGGTTGGATTTTTCCCCTAGGTGTAGGGTAGGATGGGAAGTGAGAGGTATCTAAAATTTATGATGCCCCCAGTGAATGGTAGTAAGGCTACCCCTAGTCATGATGTTGATAGGGGACACGAGGATTAGATGAAAAGGAAATAATCATCGGCTGCCCACGAATGCTCAATCCTAAGGGAAAAGGGATGTGGATGTGATGGATGGAAGGAAGATGACATCAGTGATGAAAAAAATATGAGCCTAATGAAACATATTATAAGGCAAGAGTTAGACTAAAAAAAGTGTGACCAAGGTTTAAACAATACCTAGAAACATGCAATCCCTATGCCTCTTCGAGATCAAAGTGTGTGTAATTGTGATAGTTAATTATCGCTTGAAGTGAAGACTTAATGGGTAGTATGTGAAAACAAACTAGCCAATGTATATGGAGTGATTAAGTCAAGTAGGTTGATGGAAGATGAACGGAAGGTTAAGTTGTGTATTGCTTCGTTGCCACTCAAGCATCCATAGCCCCAACAGAGATACATTTGATTCTTTACACAACATTTCTCTACTGCCAGCCAGACATCCATAGCCCTGGTAGAGTTGCTAGAAACACCCGTAGAGAGAGTCTTGAGATGGATTTTATTTGATACGATTGTTAATTTTTTTGATATTTGGATTTTGTTTTCACATAAAGAGGTTCCACTCTCTTGAGAACTCTCAAGGGGTTAAGAATCATCGTTGGCTTGATGGGGGGATGGAAATGAGTGTAGTGATGACATTGGCTAGAGTGTCAAAAGAAGCACCCAAGGGTCTTCACCACAATTTCATTATGCGTGTTAAAGTGCATGGATCTCTAGGAGGACAATGGTGCTTAAATGTTAGAGGTGATGATAGACCAAGGTCACACATTTGTAGTAGGTACTATTGGCTTACAACATGTGTGATTAAGTTGATCAAGTGTTTAAATGAGTTGATTAGAAGAGGATATTAATAGATGCGATAATAAGCATGGATTAGATGCAAAGGGGTTTGGATGTTGGATGGAAGGAGAACGTGTGGTAAGGAAAGAACATTCATGCGCAGGGGATGATTTATGTGCTTAATCCATTTTTCAGTGTTTGGTATTTATAAGTAGATTAAAGGATTTGTGAGTGGGTTGAGTGGTGGGGATGGTAGGATCAACAAGAGGTTGTGATGGATTAGTGGGAGGGATGTTTTAAGTGTTATATTTATAGCTTAAGCCTAAACGACTTGGATTTCGATGAAGGGAGATGGGTTCGTGAATGCCTTGTTCATGGATGCCAAGGCATTTGCCTCAATGCTTCATATTAGAAAACATATTTTGGGCTATAGAATATGAAGTGGATGAGGATGATGATGTCATATGATCATCATGAGATTGGGGGTTATAGTTTTTTCGTCCGCTAAGAGGCTGAACTTAACAAAGGATGGGAGGTGAGATGTATTTTGGTTTTTGGTTGATGAGGGGTGTTTGGATGTACGATGATATTTGGATGGATGATGATATGTGGATGTCAAGTGGGGTTTGAATGATGGATGAGGGTTTGGGATAAGATTGGGATGAAAAGGTGGGGGATAGAGAGGTACAAGGATAAGACTTCCTTGGTTAATGAGATTTTGGACATAAGGCTTAAATTGCATGCAATGATTGGTCGAATGTCCATGGGTATGATGAAAGGAACAATAACAATGTTCCCGATACCAAGATGATTTGGGAAGGTTTTGATAGTGTGATTTTATTGGGGGATGGATGATTATGTTGAAGGTTTTTATACGATGGAAAATGGTTGTCAAGGATTCTCCTAAAGGAGTGAAGTGGTTTAGGTTAAATGGCTTTGGGGGAGTAGGAAGTAAAGGTGCTAGATG
Source organism: Taxus chinensis (assembly GCA_019776745.2). Classification (NCBI taxonomy): domain Eukaryota; kingdom Viridiplantae; phylum Streptophyta; class Pinopsida; order Cupressales; family Taxaceae; genus Taxus; species Taxus chinensis. Next base: position 403,844,582 of record CM034155.1, read on the forward strand.
GGGTGGATAATGAGATGTTTTAATTGATTTGGATATACAGGTTAGATTATATTGTTGTATCCTAGAAGATGAAGGGTATGGATTAGGCCTGGGGGCCGAAGTGGATTATTTGGGCTTTACAGGCTGAAGTAGATTTGGGTGATTTTGGATAGGTTGGAGTAGATGGTTCGGGATTAGGATTAGATTGTTTGGGATTGATAGATGTAGATAAAGGGGATGGGGTAAATTTAGATTAAGGGGGTAGTTGTGATATGGGGTCACTTTAGAGTTGGATGATGTTGGGGATGAAGGAGATTTGGGAGATGGATGTTGTGTAGGAACCATATTAGATTCGGTCGATTTAAGGGATGAAGTATATGAATGTAATTTTTCCATGGGAGTTGCGTTAGATGTTTTAGGATTAGTGGATGGTGGAGATGAATTAGGATTAGCGGATAGGATAGTATTGGGTTTAGGCAATGAAGGGGTTGAGATAGGATTATATGTGGACGAAGATGATGAGGGTTGCATAGGATCCACATTGGATGGTTTAGGTTTAGGGATAGAAGGGGATGAGGGTGACTTAGAAGTCAAAGTGGATGAGATAGTATTGGGCTTAGGTGATGGAGGGGATGACATAGGCTTAGAGGATGAATTTAATGATGGTTTAGGGATTGTGGGACTATTTAGGAGAAATTTTGTAGGATTGGATCGGGGTGATGAAAACGATGAGGATGGAGGACTAAGATGAGATGTGGGTGATATTGATTTAGGATTAAGTTGTTATGATTGTTGTGGATATGTGAATGGAACTTGATAAGTTGTATGATCATTGGATTTAGGAGTTGAAGTTTTGGATGATGGTGTATTATTTGTATGAGTTTTGATGGGACAAAGGTGTAGGTCATGATGATTAATAGGGGATTTAGAGGCTGGGCTTTGGGATTGGTGGCTAGACTAGAAAGGACATAAAGGAGGTCCTCTTGGTCTAGGTAAAAGTTAGGGAGATCATTAAATTTGATGGAAATAGATTGTGGGGATAGTGGTTTATGTTGATTAGGTACAAGTTTGGATTGGTATGATTCAGTTTCATTAAGGAGGAAGTCAAAGGGGTGAGCGGTAGGGATCTTAGAAACAGAATATTTTGGATGGGGTTAGTAGAGAGATGATAGTTTAGGGGATGATTGATTGATTAAATATTGAAGATCAGATATTTTCTAATTAATTTGTTTGAATGGTTTTTAGGATGTTAGGATCGACATGGGATGGTTGGTTTGGATGGCTGGGAGAGGATTTGTTAAGGTAGGATGTTAAGTTTGAGATTTGTTTATTAAGGTGTTAGATAATGTGTAAGATAAAGTGAGATGGTTGACTTTGATGGGTGGGGGATGATGGGAAAGCTTGGTTGATGGATTTAGGGAAGAGGTAGGGGTTTGGATGTTGGTTTGGAGAGGATGGAAATTGAGGGTTAAAGGTCATGGTTAAGTAGGATGTGTGAGTGATTAGTTTTGGATTAGGATTGTGGATTAAAGATGGTGATGTGATTAGGATTTGGATTTTGTCATTATGATGATGTTTGATTGATTAAAATTTTAAGGTGATATGATGGTTAAGGGTGTTCACAAACACACAACAAACATGCAACACACACCCTAACTAGTCAAGTGGGATTGTAATCAAACTATAGGCTGATTTTAATACCACACACCGATAGTGGTGCTACAAATTGGCTCTTGACATATGTGTCAATGTGCGGTTAGCTAGCGAGTGATCTTGGGGAATGCGGCCTCCTTGCACTATAGCTCAATATGTGGCAAATAATTTGCCTAGTCTATGATGCACAAGCTCAATAGGGGAGTCCCGATATACCTTGCGGTACATGGGGCCCAAGTCCATGTTACAAGAATGATTTCTAAGGCCTGTGTATTGGGACGTGGAAGCCCCTCACTTCACGGTACTCTTAAAACAAGTAAGCTTTTAGCCAATAATGACATCGCTCCAAGAATTTATATACCCCGCTGGAACACGAGGTGTGGCTACGTGCGTAAAGGTGAAGCCCATGGTCACGAGACCCCTAAGAATATGGTAAGTGCATGGATGTCACTTCCACATCACGTTACCCTTATAAATGAAAAAGGGGAAGGTTATTCGATTTTTATCCTCAAGAACATCCTAGGACGTGATATGAGAGTATACAGGCTTTCACCTTCGGGATATAACAAACACACAATATACAAGAAAACAACAACAAAATATAAGATGATATATATACAAAATATCAAAAAAATTGGTTCTTCAAAATGGTGGGCGCCAGAAAAGTAGATGTAAAAAGATGTGCCGGTGCAAATGCAAACAAGAAACCAAAGTGAATTGATTCCTAACTAATAAATCTAATACATTACCTCAGATAGATCAAGATGGAAAGAGGAGAATATAATATACCTGTACTTACCCACACGTGAAATTCTCCTTCTTTGATTGGTTAGATGTTCTCTTGATGTTGGATGCTTGATTGTTACTTCAGATTTTGTTGTGGATGCAGTTAGACATCACCTCCCCTTGATGAATGATGATTTGCTTGAATAAGATGATGAGAGATTGGCTAATTGGATTGGATTAAGGATGAATGATGGATTGGTTGAGTAAATAAAATATTAGAGGTTTATTATGATCTTGCTAACTTGGCTCTCATGAAGGAGGAGAGCTAAATTTATAGATGAGGAGTGGAGGATTGAATGGATAAGATGAAGCCATGTTGGATTTGAATCAATGGTGGAGAGTGCATGTGAGGATTACAGGATTCTCCAGAAGTGGATAGACTTCTAGAAATTTGAATTTCAAAATTCATGGAGGGAAGAAGCTTCTATTGAATTAAAAAATTCAATGGAAGGAGAAGATTAGAGAGGCTTCTAGATTTAGAAGCCTCTAAATTGAGGGGTGTGATTAGGATGTAGAATTAGATTAGGTTGAATAAAGATGATTAGTGGATGAGATTACATGGAAAGGCTAGGTGTAGGGATGTGTAGGGTAGGTGGTAGGTGAAATATAGGGATTATTAAATTCCTAGAAAATGATAATAGGAATTATTAATGGGATAATAAGATTTTATTAATGAAATAAAAGTGATTAAGGATGAAATGAGATAAATGATAAATGATATAATGATGAATGTGATAAAAGAGATTTATGATGGGATAAATGATAAAATGGAATATTTAGATGAATGGATGAAATATTAGAATAAAGGGATTAATGATGAAATTAATAATAATTAATCTTGCGACTAATTATTATATGGATTTAGATGATGTTGAGAGACAAATTAATCGTAATTAATGATGTTGCGAGAAAAATTAATCATAATTGATCATGTTGATATTTTAGATGTCTATAATTTACATTGGCAAAACAACCTGATTGTTAAATAGTATAAGTTGAGTCATATTTTGTATGACATAACACGTTCAATTTGGCATCTATGTTATTAGGGGTAACAATGTAATACATTGCTTGAATGTATTGAAATGCATAAGTAGAAGTGAATGTCTTTTGGAAATTAGTGGCCTCCTAGCACTAATTGCAACTTGAAATTACTTTGGCTAACCTAGATTCATAACACTGTGCAATCTTGTAAAAAAACATCTAAAAAATGCATATATATGAGAATCACACAAAATTGAGTACTATCATGGAACAAGCTTACTTTGATCATAGGTATTGTAATCACACCAAGAATTTACAATTGTTATTGTTTCTATGTAATATAAATTGCACTCTTATATAATTAGGTAAGATTAATATTCTTGGTTCATAATTTATTAACGTCTAGTAACATCATAATACGTTGTTGAATTGTTATGTACTCATTAATGTATAACATCAACACATTCAGAATTATTCCAAAATAATTTAATGGAATCACCTTTCTACTCTATTCAATCAACATTAGGATATTGTATCTTAGATCTTTTTTTATTGTTAAAGCGACAATGATGTTGACCTGTAGAGGATTACATGCAAGCTGGCTCAATTTAACCCGCTAGATAAAAATATCTTCAATGGAACCAACATCGCCAAACATAGGTGTTCAGATCACTAGTTATTGTTAAGATCCCTGGGATGGGGAATAAATCTTCAGGATACTACATATTCGACCCTTTTTTATTTTAGATTTTCTTTTTCTTCACTTCCTACAGATTTATTGTATTAGTTCGCACAAACGAAGACAACTAGCATAAGATATGCTAGGATTATTTCCAATACAACCTTATCCAACAAGGAATCCTAGTCAGAATCCAACTTGGCCAGAGGTATGCCCTATTTTCATTCTACCCAGTATCTAATTTTAACGCTTATATTTCCTGATTTCCCATCGTTGTCTCCAGAATTCAAATTTGATGGCCACCTATACCTGTCAAACAATTTTTAAGTGATAATAATTTCTCAATATTACCTTTCAAAATTTGTAAAATAGTATCATTTATATACTACTATTAATAATATAAAAGGAAATCTTCCAAAAGAATCCAATCCACTCTTGTTTTACATATTTTGGGGTTTTATTAAAAGGACATGAAGCTTGTATAATGACCATAGGTTTCTGCATATTCAAACCACTGAAAAGTCGTATTTTTGTAATCTACGTTTTTGGGGACATGTTGAAAATTTCAAATTTTAGATTGATGTTCCCATCTAGAAATCCTTTACGTTTTTATTTCAATTTGTTCTAACACAGAATATAGGCAGTATGTGCATAGACAAAGAGTGGGTTCCATCCAAGATCCTCTTTCTATAAATTGTTCCCATTAATTTATTGACCGATATCCTCTAGGGCATATCAAAGATGCAGAGGCAAGTTCAGAATCCTTACCCAAACTATGGTGTTTTGGTGACTGAATGAGAATTCATATCAAAGTCTATTAATGTCCCGTCTATTTTCAAAGTTAAATTACAAAAGTCAACTTACAATAATGCTTTTGGTTTACAATTTCAATGCTTTAAAGTTGGTGAAAGGGAGGTTGTTTGTGGGCCTTTTGGGGACTTCGGCTAGCAAAATGGAAGTCCTATTAAGGGAGTGATGGTTGTTTATGTATTTTAAATAATTTTTTTAAAGATTATGTTACTTTTAAACCCACTGATAAAGGGCCAAAGAGGATATTGCCATAGCCCATTGAATTTCCCAATCACATAATCTCATGATAGGTTCTGATAGCATATCCTCCACCTCAAGGTTTTCAATAGTCAAGCGTAAGTTTGAGTTCAAGTCCTCTGCTAGATCAAGTACGATGAAGATTTTATTTGCACGAGGTATTACCGCCATATTGAGAGCGGTAGAAATATATTTGACATGTAAATCGGTGGCATCATGTTATCAGGGCCTTACCCCTCACTGACCGACTCAAGTATCTTGCCACCCCCAACACTCCGAATTTCTTCCCTATGCGGTTCCCGCTTGAAACTTTCAAGCACTACCATTGCCTTGGTCGATTGCCCTGCATAGCCCAAGTTGGTTAGGGCATGAGAGTTCACATCGTTGTTCTAGCACTTAGTCGTCCATGGGCATCTCACCATTGTAGTATGGCTATCCTATGGCGAATAATTAACTATGGTTTGCTTAAATTGCATAAAATCTTATTGAAAAAGAAATATTGAGGGCTATCATGTTTTAAGGTAATAACGTAGTACGTGGAAAGCGAGACAGGTAGCTATCTTTGAGATGCATCAATTATACATATTAAACTTTGACAGTTACCATTGTAATGATAGAATTAATGTTCTCTTTGTTGTTTACCTGCAGATTTAGGCACATGCTGAGAAGGTGGAATTGGAGTTCCAACATCTTCAGGCGTTTCTTGCACATTGGGGAAGAACACAAAAATGCACAACGAATCGGAAGATGCACTGCGAGGATTGAATATCAGAGGAAATTACGGAGTTAAAAAAGTTCCCTAAATCTTCCAAGATGCACTGGCAATATAGCAAGATCACTCTCGATAGCTTTCGTCAGTCTCCTGGTTGTGAACGCATGTCCACAACAAAGTCACGTACAACAAAATGGTGGCTGGAGCCCCAAAGTTGGTCAGCTCTTGGAGGAATGTTACGGTTGGTCAACTAGTGACTGTCACTTTACGTCTCAAGTGGAAAAATAGTCCAGTGTAGTGTGCTACCTGATTTGGGGTTTAGATTCTTCACCTCTTCGACGAGTGGAGAAGTATGGTGTCATAAAAATAAGCTAGGCTTCATACTTTTGTTACGGACTAGTTTAGTTCCTGACCGCTGTGAGGACTATGTTATTATCATTAACGTTGGTGGGTCACTCAAGCCACCTTGTGATGATCTTGCCACTGCACAAGTTTGATTGCTACCACATATACCTAGTTGATTTGTCAACATGTGATGATTTGATCAATGGTATTATACAACTCGGGTGAGTGAGCATATCTTATTAGGTCTTGGCTTTTTTGGGGTGACCCTTACAACGATCCCCACTAAAAGTTGATCAACCATATGTTTAACTGTTAAAGTTGAAATAGATGCCACATATCCACATTATATGGGGATATCTTCATTTGGTTTAAGATTAAACATTGCCTTGGCCACATTTCCATATAACAATCGGTTGATATTCCTAACATACTCCAATTAGGATACTCATCGAATGATCCACATATTTACTAGTGATATTGACCACTTGGGATGTATGGTCCCTATAGTTATAGCGAACCAACATTGATAGAATATAAAACAAAATTTCAACGTGGAGTTCTAAATACTTTTAGGAAAGGGGGATATGCTATACACATCCCAAACTGTATTGATCCTATTTGTTTATTTGACTCTTTTTAAAAAAAATTAAAAGATGTATATTTTGTAGATGATTTAATAATTTTTTGTTAAAATATGTGTATATCCCACATGATTTAATATATTATTACTCATCCTAATTAAATTTCAACATATCAATATGACTTATATTGAAAATAGCGACAAGTATATTTTATATTAGTATAGATATTTATTTTAAATATATTTATCTAAAATATGTCAAGAGATATCATTTTTAAGACAATTAATTAACTTATGTTAAAAAGTTAATGTCGTTACCTTGAGATTGATATCTCTTGGTGTATTCTAGATAGTTGCATTAAAATGTCTATATTAGTGTAATATAAATATACCATTAGAATAAAAATAAAATAAAAAATAATATAATAAATATGAAATGCATTAATAGATATTAATTTCAAGGGTTCTTAGCTTAGATTTTTCCTATACTACATTAATTAATAACTTCATTCCATTTTCTTGTTAATTTCCCATTGATTTGTGGAAAATGAAATCATTTGATTATGTAACTACGTCATTCTAGAAAAAAATTATTGAAGAGAAAATGGAATAAATTCTTTATGAGAAAAAAATGAAAGTCTAAAGGAAGTCAAATTCATAGATGAATCATTTGTGAATAATGTAAAATTTAATGGTGAGGATAAAAATAAACAACTTACTCCATTACAATTTTTAATTACCATTATACAAACACCTCTCAACATAATTATCATTCACCCTAATTAAATTACAACATTTCAATAAACCAATATAATATATATTTTAAAAAAATGGCAAGCATACATTGATTATACAAATTTTAAAAGACTTTAATTTCAAAATATTTCCAAGTGTTTTTATCTTAAAAAGTGTAAATATGCCCCGTTATCAAACCAAATAAAAAAATCTCAATATAAATATATTAAAAAATCACAAAAATCTTTCAAATGTGATAAAGATATAAGGCGATTAACAGATCAAATGAAAGGCGAATATGAATCCACGTGGCCTCCCCTTAGTATTCACATTGCTAACACTGATATTTTAGAGGGAGGGCACCTTTCACTTAACAATATTTCAATGATTCCGAAGAAAAAGAGCACTTAAATAATTTTTTAATCTCACAAGAAGTTAAAGAAAAATGATTCTCTTTTAAGGGTTTGGTTCTAACAACCTGTAAAAGAATGAGGTGTATCAGATTTTTTAATGGTATACTGTAGATTGGTGAAACGGATATATATTGATGTTGATATGTATGTTATATTTTATCATATGGTTTTGTTATTCTAGGGTTCCACTTTGATTAGTGAGTATATTCTTTTCTTCACAATTGTTTTACTAATTGTTGATAAAGGGATTCAATCTAGTTGTATTATTGGGTTTGAAAATTTTTATTGAGAATATAGCACTGTTTTCGAATTTCACCGTATAGTTAAATTATTATAATTTTCTCAATTTTTTAAAATAAAAAGAAAAATTGTAATATGATAATTAAATGGGTTCCAAATTTAAACTCAAACATTCTATATATTTATTAATTGACAAATCAATGATTTATCACATCTGAGTGTGACGTAAATCACCATTATATTCTAATAGTCAACAATAAACGTGACAACTCTTTATATAAAAACCTTCGCCACCACTGTCATTCATAATAATATGCCCCTTAAAATAGTATATTGAGATTTTATTCTTATTATAACAATAATAAATTGGAAAATGTAATCCAAATATTTTAATTAAAAAATTATAGATTTTTAAGAAAAAAATATTATTAATTTTATGGTGTGAAATAATTATATAATTTTATAGATTATTAATATATAAAAAATCCCAAATCAATTAATAAATAAAAAGTGACCATATTGCAATTAGGAAACCAACTTTGTGACTCAAACCAAAACATACTTTGGCATTTTGTTGTTTTTGATTCCAACAAAATATGTGTTCTTCACCCTCATGCTTTGGTGGCACTACTTTCTTTTATGTTGTCATGCACATGCATGGTATGATATATCCACTTGGCATATGTATATATCATCATGGATTTTGTATAACTTCGTTTTGGATTTTAAAGTTAAAGTGTGTGGGAGAGATGGGTTAGAGTGCGTAATTGATACCTCATCAAGTATTAAAACATCCATTTAAATTGCACATTTCATTGTGAAATGTACCAAAACAAAATTATTTATATATGGCTAATGATAAAGCCTTGATTTGGGACAGATTAGTCTATAAATTTTATGGTGTTTTTGGACACTATGGAAGAGGACCTCCTCCAAGTTTACCGTGAAGCTTTGAGGTACAAAATATTTTATCCAATTTATTAATAAGGGCACATCATCCCTACCTTAAATGGGAGATCCAAAGTTTGTATCCAATTAAAAAAGTATAGTTAAAAGTTCTTGTATTAAATATTAGTTGTCTCTTGCCTATGATTGTTACACATGAATAAATTGGCTTTATCGAAATTTAATACATTCTTGACAATATTATTGCAGTTTGGCAAGACATGGAATGGTTGTGACAATATAATCAGGGTTTGTTTTAGGGGCGAATATTCATACATGTACGAATATTATGATTTTTGAAGTTTGAAATTGGCAATTTTTCTACTACAGTATGGTAGGGTAGTAGGTTCACCAAAATTTTATGGGCCATAAATAAATTTGAATCTAATTTTGCCTTACTGTTTCCACTAAGGGCTGACCAATGTTGATATAATCGTCATTATGTTATAATATATTATTGTATATATGATTAATTCGTCATAATGTAGTAATACAATATAATTCCACCATGAGGGCACCGCACGTCAACATGATGTCATCACCAAACCATAACATGTTTCGATTATCGTAAGGGGAACAAATTTTCATGCCACTGCCCGATAGCATTTCTCATGCTATCGTCCGGTGGTATTACCACCCGGTAGCATTTTCCATGCTACCGGCCGGTGGTATTACTGCACAGTAGCATTTTCTATGCTACCGGCCAATGGCATTACCGCCCGATACCATTTTTCATGCTATCAGCCAATGGCATTACCACCCAGTAGCATTTTCCATGTTTCCGGTCAGTGGCATTTTTCAATGATGTCACTAGACAGGGAAAAAAAGTATGAGATTTTTTTGCTTACGCCATATTTTGGAGGATATATTTATCATTAAGACGATCATTTTAACTGCTAACATCAAAAAACTTCAAAATAATTCATACAAAATTAGCGAAAGCTGCATTTGTCCACAAAAAATCATTTAAAAAAAATCTTTGCACCATTTTTTTTTGCACAGATTTCTTGTCGAGCCGGTCATTTTAACTCTTGTTGTCAAAAATTTATTTTTCAAAAAATTACATATGCTTTTGGTCAACATCATATACTTTCAGCCGACAACATATATTGTTAGTCGAAAATTACTATCGGTTGACACCATTATTAAATGATTCACCAAAGCGTTCGAAACATGTTTTCTTCAGATTCGCCATAATTTTGAAATTCATTTTCACATATTCGCCAAGGAATCTATACAATTTTTTTTGGAGGGTCTTAAAATGAACCCTAGATATAATTAATGAGCAATGTTCATCAAAAATGACTTTGAAAAATCCTGACCATGTTGAGTGGCATTTCTTTTTGGCTATATTTAAATGTTTAGGGTTTGGTCCTAATTTCTTTTCAGTAAGTTTAGATGTATTTGAAGATGCCTCATCTTATCTCCTAGTTATTAATGTCATATCAGAGTATTTTGGTTTGTTTCGCTCAATTAGACAAGGTTGGCGGTTAGCTCAAGCTTTCTATGTACATAAGGGTTTGACTATGTTTTGAAAAATACACTACTATATAATGTGTAAATAGCACCACATTTTGCATCATTTTTGTGTTGGTAATAGACCTTTTGGCCATTTTTCAGTGTGTTTCTTGCAAGAAATCGCGTCAAAGGTTACAATGCAAAAACGACATAGCGATACATTTTTATTTGCTTTGTTTTTGCACTTGATTTAATATAAATTATATTAAATCTAATTGCAGAGTAATTATTGTAAAGAATGATATATAAGTGCTAATATACAACAAGACACAAACAACAAAGCATGTACAATATGAAACCCTAAGCAAGAGGAGGAGATAAAGTGACTTAGCTGATTTCCTAACAGACTGGAAGTGATCTGGGCAGGTGAATAACTGGAATAGACTATAGATGGCGTCATTAATGCTCAATGGAGGTTATGGAACTCTGAACAATGCTAGATGGGAGCACCCATGGGAGGAGATGAGCACCTGGGAGCTAGTGTTCGTTCTGGGTGCTAGTGTCTGTGTGAATAGTCAGGATCTGATCTCTTCTGTGCATGAGGAGCTTCACAATTGATCTTTGTTTGTCATTCTAGATCCGCTCTTAGATCACCGAATGTACTTGTAGCCTATAAAACAAGTTGTCTACATGCACATGTCCATAAACCATATCAAATATAATAAAAAAGATGCAAGTTATGGAGTCAGACTGACCCTGGTGGTCACCTGAAGAGTGAACTTAGTACCAAACACTGCACTACATTTCAGACTCCATGTAGCTCTGTGTGAAAGTGTGTGTAATGATGCCCTTGTGCAAGTTGCACAATCATAACGAAATAGATCTAGAATGTCGCAAATGTATAGAATGTGTACAATGGAATAAAATAGACTTTCCATCCTATGTTGTGTATGCAAAAGTGATGCAACCCTTATCCCTTGAGTGAATATGCTAGATGGATTCTTTAAGATGATCTTGTGCCTTTGGATGTAAGCTTAAGTTATAATAGATAATGCTAATGTTTGGCCCTTGATTTTGAGAAGTAACTAAGTATATATGATTCCCTTATTTGAATTTCATAATTGACGACTAGAAGAATGACCCATAAGTGTAAAAGATGCCCAAAAGATAAAAGAGACTCAAAGGAGTGAGAAAAGGATAGAGAGGGCCAGGAGTGCCTATGCGCTAATGCCCAAGGCCATAAAAGATAAATAAGTTAAGTTTCGACAGGGTTGTAAGATGTGTAAGACTAAAAATAAGACAAGAGATAAAGCAAAGATGCCAAAGTAGTTATCAACCACTAGTTTTCTTGCTTAGGAATCATGTATACATTAGTATGCTTTAGGACCTAGAAATGTACCCATGTGCATGATTTAATATAAATTGTATTAAATATAATTTTAGAGTAACTATTGTAAAGAATGATATATAAGTGCTAATATACAATAAGACACAAGCAACAAAATATGTACAATATGAAACCCTAAATAAGAGGAGATAGAGTGACTTAGTTGATTTCTGAGTAGACTGGAAGTGATTTGGGTAGGTGAATGGCTGGAACAGACTGTAGAAAACTTTGTTAATGATCATTGGAGGTTTTGAAACTCTTAAAAGTGCAGGATGGGAGCACTCATAGGAGGATAGGAGCACCTGGCACTAGTGTCTGTGTGAATAGTCAGGATTTGATCTCTTCTGTGTAGGAGGAACTTCGTTGTTGGTCTCTATTTTTCACTTTGTATCCGCTCCTAGATCATTGGTCATGTACATGTAACCTGCAAACAAGTTGTCTACATATACATTTCCAAAAACCACATCAAATTTAATAAAAACTATGCAGGATGTGGAGTCGTACTGACCCCGAAAGTCACCCGAAGAATGAACTTAGTACCAAGCGTTGCACTACAATTTAGACTCCATGTAGTTTTGTGTGAAAGTGTGTGTAATGATTCCTTAAGATGCCCTTGTCTAAGTTGCACAATAATAGCAAGCTAGATCTAGAATGTAACAAATATATAGAATGTGTGCAATGGAATAAAAAATACTTCCCCTCTTATGATGTGTATGCAGAAGTGATGTAACCCTTGTCTATTTAGTGAATGTGCTAGATGGATAATTCAAGATGGTTTTGTGTCTTTGGAAGAAATCTTAGGTAATAGTAGATAATGTTAGTGCTTGTCCCTTGATTTTGAGAAGTAACGAAGTATATATATGATTGTCTTGTTTGAATTTTGTAATTGAAAACTGGAAGGCCAACCCATAAGTGTACAAGATTCCCAAAATATAAAAGAGACACAAAGGACTGAGAAAAGGATAGAGAGGGTCAAGAGTTCCTAGGTGTAGACACAAAATCATGTGCTTGGGTACATTTCTATGTCCAAAAGCATATTAATGTATACATGATTCCTAAGTAAGAAAACTAGTTGTTAACAATTATCTTTGGCCTCTTTTCTTTGTTTCTTGTTTTCTCTTTGGTCTTACACACCCTATAGCCCTAACAGAACTTGATTGATTTATTTTTTTATGGCCACAGACACTAACACCCGGTTAGGATATCAGCATCAGGAACTCCTGTCCATATTGGGTGCTCTTGACCCTTTCTTACCTTTACTCACTCTTTTTGGGTCTCTTTTATCTTTTGGTCATATTTTCCACCTATGGGTCGGCCTTCCTATTGTCAGTTACAAAATTCAAATAAGGGAATCATATATATATATATATAATTAGTTACTTCTCAAAAATAAGGACCAAACACTAAGCATTACTATTACCACCTAAGCTTGCATCTAAAGGCACTAAAGCACTTCAAAGGCATCTATCTAGCATCCATACAAGTGACAAGGGATGCATCACTTCAGCATACACTACATAGGAAAGGAAGTATATTATAATCCATCCACATGTACTATCCATTGCTATATTGTAGATCGTGTCCACTATCATTTGTGTAACTTACACAAGGGCATCCTAAGGTACCATTTATACACACACACACACACACAAAAACTACATGGGGTCTGAGATGTAGTGCAATACTTGGTAGTAAGTTCACTCTTCAAGTGACCACCGAGGTCAGTCTGACTCCACATTCTACATATTTTTTACAGTTAGATTTGATGTGGTATGTAGACATATGCAAGTAGACATTCTATTTTTCAAGTTATAGGTATCCTCGGCGATCAAGTAGTGAATATCAAACAACAAATAGGAAGTAACAATGAAATCCTTGCAACACAAAAGAAATCAATTCGTGAAGTCTTGAAAGTGATCATAAACATCTAACTTGTCATAAACATATGCCTTCTAATGAAGAAAATAGACCCAAGTATATCGTGAAGTCTCGAAAGAGGTCATAAACATCTGACTTCTAATGAAGAAAATAGACCCAGGTATATTGTGAAACATCATCAATGAAAGTGAGAATATATTGTGCCTTGGTGAAGGAAAGTTTGGGAAAAGGTGTTGAGACATCACTGTGAATCAACTCCAATACCTGTGTAGCTCTCCAAGTTTTACCTTTGCCATATATATTTTCCGGATGCTTTCCAAGGGCGCAACCCTCCTAGAGACATTTAGAGAAACTAATTTTAAGAAATCCTTCGACCATTCCATGTTTACTCAATTGTTTCAATTATTGATAGTTAAGATGGCCAAATTACTCATGTCATAATTTTCTAACCCCATCTAAATGAGTCAGCAGAGCAGTTAGAGAAAAGTCTGGAGAAAAATCGGAGAAGGTATATAAGCATTCCAGGTGGTCTTTCCTTCCCTCTGCAATTGGAGTTTCACTGTGCGAATCTCTTATGATGATTAAATCTATGTTAAATTTTAATCTCATGCCCTTCCCAATGTGATCGATCTAGTAAACTGACAGTATATTGGTGGAAAGTGTCGGAACACTTAGAACATTGTTGAATGTTCCATTATCTACTTCTACTAATACATGCCCTGCAACTGCTATAGAAGTGTCATCACCCAATGTGATAGAAGACATATTGCATGGTTTCATAGATGAAAATTGAACCTATAAGGAACCCATGTGGTGCGAAGCACCAAAATCAATTACCCAAGATGAAGTCAAAGCCATTATTACCACTAAATCCTTTCCCTTCTTCTTCTTTTTACTATTTTATTTTTAATTAGAATTTTCTTGTTAGATGAATTTTGTTTGATAGATTCAGGGACCCTTATATTTTTTTTCTCAAGAAGATGAGTAAGGTGGCCAATATGTTTTTTCATACACTTGTGTTCATCATGGCCAAGTTTCTTGCAATAGGCAAACTTCACCTTTTCCTTCTTAGGTTTAGCTTCAGAGGAGGAGGATTCAATTTTTGCTTTTGGTTGGGATGATCTTTTATCCTTCTTCTATCCTTGATCCTTCTTTCATGTTTCTTCTCTTTGTTGTTAGAAGCCTTAGGTTTCTCATTCCTTGCAATCAAGTCATGTGATTTGGAAGACTTAAAAGTGATCATTTGTATCAACTTATCTTGTTCCCCAATCAACTAACCAACAAACTCGTCAAATGAAGGCATTTTCCATGATGATCCAAGTGAATCCTTGGTGGCATGGAAGGTGGAGACAAAAGCTGAGTAATCCGGACCCAATTTAGAAAGGATAGAAATAATGAGTTGAGATTATTTCTTATCAATTTCGCATTCCTTTAGCTACTATCTTACTAATTTGAAATTTGTGAAGAAGTCCTAGAGTGTGTCAAAGTTGGTGGGGCTCAAGCTAATGATATCATTTTCAAATTCATGTGCCCTCATTTCATTTGTTTTCCCAAAGAAACTTTCTAATAGATTTTCATATATGTTGTACAGTGGGGTAAAACCATACTTTTCCATGATTGATTAATCATGTGATCTGAGGGGACACAAGGCTACATTCCTACTAAAGATTCATTTATTCATCAACATCGCATTGGTGGAAGTTGAGTAGAGCATATAACATAGGATGATCTCACTCAATGCTTTACCACTGAGAACACAAGCCTTGACCTGACTTATAAGAAAACACCTACAAAATTTTACAACATAGGAAAAATAGGTGGTAGGAGTAACCATTGAGCCCCCCTAAAATATCCAGAGAAAGAAAAGAAGAAGAAGAAGAATCACATCATGCACACAGGGCAATAAGAAGCACAAGTACTAGAGGATCACTAAATTACTACAAGGTGAGAAAAATGGTTTGGGATGAAATGGGATCGTGCACATACACTATAAAATAACATGAATGGATCACATGAAAGGAAATATAAAAATTGTAGGTGTAACACAAGATTCAATTCTATAAATGATAAAATTGCCTCTACTTCCCCACTCTTTTATGATTAACATAGAAAGGGAGAATGCACCTCAAGAAGAGATTTCATACTAGATTACCGAGATCTATTAGAGATTGAACTACACCCAAAAATGAAGATTTTCAATATAGAAGAAGAGCCTACACATATCCTAAATACTCCTCTAAAAATAAAAAGGATGGACAAGGTTGATCTTGTATAATCATGAATGATCCCATTCAAATTGGTATACATTTAGATGGGAATAGAGTAGGAATTATCATACATGCCATAGTGGGGATTGCAAACAAGGAGGTGAATGTCAACCCCCAATATCATGGAAGAAGAGTTAGTGGAGGATAAGAAAAGAAAATCAAAGAAAAAGGTGGTTATGGATGGTAATCCCACACAAAGAATAGGGAGGAAAAGAAGACAAAAAGGGTGCAAAAGTCAGTGTCTCCAAATAGGAATTTTTGTAGGCCATAACAATCTCATCCCCTCCATCTTTGCCTCATACACATGAAACTTTTCTATAAGTAAAATTGTATACACCTAAAATAATCCCTCTTACCAATTATCCCTTCATCATATCCAACCTTATAACATCCACACATCCCTTCATCATGATTAATTTATTTAATTAATCATCTAGTTGCATGCTCTCATATTTTAGGAACTTAATATTGGACTATCCAACTTCCCTAACCTACTAGCCTAGCCTCTCCTAGAAATCACCCTAACAATCCTTTATTAACCCCTAATTACATATAGAAGATTCTAAGCTAACCTTAAAACTATCCACCACCTTTTCTAAATTTATCTAATTCTAGATCCTTTCTCTTCCACCACCTTTCATGAATTTAAAATTCATAAGATCCTTCCTCTCTCTAAAATCTTCCATCCTCTCAACTAACCTCCACCCAAGTGATATAATTAGACATGGATTCATCCTAGCCATCCATTACTCTATAAATCAAACCACCACCATCCATGCAAATAAAGGAAGGAGAGGAGAAACATACCAAGATCTTGACAATCAACCATCTCAAGCCATCATCCATAATCAATCAATAATCAAGCTCTAAAGGGGAGGTGCTACCAAAATCATGCACAACTTCCACTTTGAAATAACCAACACCAATCCATCACCTTGATAAAATCCAACAACAATAGGGGAGTTATCTATTGGTAAGTGAAGGTATATTTATTATACCTTGTCCGATTAATCTAAGGTTTGCATTTATGTTAGAGTAGAGATATTTGGTGTTACATCCATGATTTTCTTGTTTATGCTCTAATTTTTTTGCACACAAAAAGTACCTCATCCATCACTGACTCGATCATAAGGAATTCTATGGTCACCTCTAGGACAATCATACATACCCACACCAGTATTTGTGTAATAGGATAGTTATGTAATTACATGAGAAATTTTGACACCAAATTCTACATAAGAAGAGAAAGCACAAGACTAAGCCAAGCTCTAAGATGAAGAGGAAGAAAAAAGTAGGTTGAAGAAGAAATAAAAAGCAAAGAAAAAGAGGCAAAATAGGAGAACGATAAAAAATAACAAAATGTAGGAGTAGAGAAGAAAACATGAAGAAGAATCTAAGGAAGCTAAATAAAAGGGGGGGTAAGAAAAAAATGCACAAAAAGTTGAGGTAGAGAATACATAAGGAGGAAGAGGAAATACAAAAGGAGAAGGAGCAAGCAAAGGAGGCAACTTAACAAGTCACTGTATAAGAAAAGGTAGTAAAGGAAGATGAAAAAGAGAAAAAACTTCAGGAACAAAATGACATTGAAGAAAAGGAGAAGCTTCTAGAGTAAAAAGAAAGTGAAGAATAGACAAATATCCAAGAACAAAAGGTGCAAGAAGAGAAAGCAAGGGTTACCAAAGATTATGAGGATGCAATGTAATAAGTGGAGTGAAAATCAAAGGAAGTAGAGACTACAAATGAAAATCTAATAGCCACAACTAGTGAGCCTTCTGTTGCAAAAGGGCCAACATCACAAGAAGTATAAAAGGCTAAAAAAACTAATCTGATAGTTATACCTTAGATCCATCAACATCACATGCCTCTAATGACACAAAAGGAGAAGACACAACAACCTATTGGTAGCCCGGTCAAATAGTTTCCTAAACACTGAAGCACAAACTATTTTTTCCTTCTTCACATGTGCACATGCTAGTACCAACAATTGTGTAAACCTTGTCGGGCATGGTAGTGACACAAGTAGCCACCAACATAGTGGAATTGGACATGGATCATCTTCCACTAAAGACACAAATAAAAGGCACAATCATTGTGAATGCTGACATAAGCACAACTCATCTACAAGTTACACAATAAAAGTCCATTTTGGAACAATGTATGCACCAAATGAAGAATGAAATAGAGGATAAGTGCTCACAAGTTGTTGTTGAGTCCATGACATAACATGTGATGAGAAAACAAATGTAGTTAACCACTTTAGTTAGCAAGCTCATAGACAACTAGTAATAGGCCAAGTCTTCAACACAAACCAAGGAGAAAGTGGTCAAGTAAAAACATAAGGCAAAGAAATCCATAATGGTGCTACGTAACTATGTCAAACCATTGCAAGAGGCCATGTATAAAATAAATAAGGTAACGTTCCAATTGTTAGATTGGAACACATATCTCTAAGAAGTGATGTAAGATAGTCAAGAGGACACATAGATGGCACAAACCTCACATGCACTCATTACAACCACCCATGATGATAAAGAAGAGGAAACAAGTTTGATACATTAGCATAATACAGGGACAATGTGGTGGATCGATTGCGAGAGTGGGAAGAAATAGTGTGCAGGGGATGAAAATTGGAAAATGATGTTCCTTGTAAAAATTACAAATGATATTACAAGTAACAAGTGACCACAAGGAGCCATATAAGGAAGAAAGCCACCTACCAAACTTTGACAACATCCTTAACCTTGGGATGAGATAATTGTTTAAGTCTGAGAAAGTGTTGAAGGGATATTGAGGTCTAAAGCTAACTTTTGTATAATGTTGTAAGTTGTAAAGCATGTGCATAACACTTGTAAGTTTATGCATGCCGTAAACAAGACATAAAGAGAATATGTAAAGCTCTTAAAGCATAAGTAAGGAAAATGAAATGATTATAAGGAAAAAAAGGCATATGAAATCATATAAAGGATGTAAGAAACTATGCACAAAAGGTTGGTTTTGTATTGTAAGCAACTTCATAGGTAATAAAAGAAAGATATGTCTGAATATTCTTTCTCTAGCTTGAATATTTTCATTCATGAAGTAATTTTGTTCAGTTGTTTAGTGTGCAGTGCTAAATACGAACATAATCAACACTCTTCTTATTATGTGCACGAGTACTATAGAAATGATTGAATATTATATGTAAAATCATAGACTAGAACCTTAACATGTCCTGCTGAGGGAATCCTGAAATCATTGGTGATAGTGAGATGCATGTAGGGACTAGTCATTTAATTACACAATGATTAACAAACTGAGATAAATACCAAGGATAATTCCCAAAATGCTATTGGTCCATATTTAGGGTTTAAACGACCATTTATTGCGATCCTCTATAGCACTACTAGGTGGGATGTTAGAGTTGTTGCTTTGTAACTCTATTCACTCAAGTCTAAGCTTTTGGAAAGAAGTACCCTCCCTTTCTCAAATATTTATAGTAGTTGTTAAGTAAAAAAGAAAATATTCATATTATAAAATATTTATAAGAAAAGCATATATACATTTTTAAATTTTTAAAATTATGCTTTATTTATGTAAGAACTATTAAAAGTTTTCTAGTTTTTTCTAGATTTTCACCCTAGAAGATTCCATTATTCATTTCTTTCAGTAATATTGTGTAGTTGTTTTCATGTTTATTTGTAACTCATCTTATTTATGTAGGTTGTTTTTTTATTTTTTGAATTTGGTGGGATTGAATGTTATAACTTTTCGATTCTCACATTGTGTATTAGCTCATCAAGCAAATATATTTATTTTCTATGGCGATGACCCCTTATCCCTCATTTAATTGATTAACAAACAACTTATGTAATGAGTTTTTGGGATTCACTATGTAGTTTCGAGTCAATCTATATTGACCCATATTTCACGAGGAGTGGTTTACAAAAAACCATCTCTTCCGAGCATGAATGGTCAACGTGGTACCTCATTCCATTTAGGTGATGCTCATAGGGGTGAAACACTGAGACTTCCAAGGAGTTCAACTATCCCAATACTATTTTGGCTCAAGCACACTTACCTATAGAGTTTCCATACAATCAAACCCACTTAATTTATCACCTCATTTTGTAAAACCTTCAACAAATATTATACCTTAACAAACATGTACTATGGAGCTTCCTATTTAATTAATTTTTTAAAAATAATAATTAAAAATAGCACTTCTAAAAAAATCACTCATAATTTTTATTATCACAACGGTCTATTTATGTAAAGTTGAAGTAACTTATAAATTAATTTTCTAAACTGATACTCCACTTACATAACACTAATTTTCTAAAATGAGGGAACACTCTCTCCATTTAAACAACACATTAATCCTCAAAAATTAATTAATTAATTAAATTATATTTCATCCATTTCCATTTCATGAACATTAATACTTACAAGTATTTTGTTACAAACTCTTAAAATAATTTTGAGATTTAATATTTAAAAATGAAATAAAGAGGATTTTTTTTTTTTTAAAGTTGATATCCGAATTTCATTAATGTCTCCAGTTGAAATAATTTTTAGGGTGAAGATATCCTAATTATAGGACCTTATGCATCATAAACATAAATGTGTGGTCCATGGAATAAAGGTTAACTCTTTTACCTCGCAAATTGCTAACTATTTGGTAATCATAATGTTACAAACATTCTTATGCCTCTTGTTTCCGCACTAAACTTCGGTAATAATAATGTTTCAAGCATCCTTATGTGGGAGGGTTTAAATTTGATGATGGTTTGTTTTTATTTTTATTTTGTGATTTTAATCATAAAATATTTTTAAAATTTTGACATTTGTATATTTTATTATTTATATATTTGAAATATAACTGTCATTTTTAATATATATATATATATATAAACTTATTTTTACATTTATTATAATAATAATAATAATAATGTTGTTATGTATAATTTGAAACATAATAATAAAAATTATAATTTAAAATAGTAAATCTATTACACTTAATACAAATAAAATAGCAAAAAAAAAACTAATCTCTTGTCTAAAATAATATTGATTTTATTGGTAAAAACAAAATGTGATAGTAAAAAACAAATAGTTCAAAGCTTCCAAAAGTTTAATATCCAAATAAAATGGTCCCACGAGTTCATAGATACCTAAAATTGGTTTTGTGACATTTAGATAATGATATATTTTTTAAGTATATTTGGTGTATTCGTTTATATGTTGATTATTGGTTTACATATCATTTATCTTTTATTATTTTTTTTAAAATGTTTTTTTAGTTTTTTCTATTTGTTATATTAGATTGGTCCTTTGCTAAGAGTATTTTTGACAATTCTAAAACTTATCAAAAGTTCCCTTGACAAAGTCTCTTTGTTTGGTTGGCTTTAAAGTTGGGCCCTTATGTTACCATTTGTATACCTTTCCCACTCCCAGCTATTAGCGATAGGTGTGTGCACTAATACCATCCTTGTTTGAATTCAATTCTCTATATCAAGACAGCCAAGGTTGCTCATTTGATCTATTCAACATCTATCGAGCACATCTTTTTCACAAAAAGCAAATAATGAAATACATGTTAGGCATATTGTTTTTGTAGTCTTTTTCTATCATCAATATGTTCTTTGTTATCACAAGTAGTTATTAAACCATTCACTTATCCCAACACATGTTCATAAAACTTTCATTTTCCATTTTTACATATTGTAGGTGATTGCACATCAAATAAGAATTTAAACATATGAACACAATAATTAGGTCAAATTCTCACCGACAAACCCTTATCACGAGTATTGGGGCAATTTTGATATTAGATCTTGATCATGCCTAGAATTTTGGATTGCATTCTCTCTTTTTTTTGTTTTTTGATAACTCAGGAAAAATTGTGGTTTTCCCGATGATTTGGAGTTGCAAAATTTTAACATAGGGCAAGCCCCTTTATAACCTTTGTGTGTAGCACAATGGACCACTCATCGCCACCATGGGTAAGTCGGGAGCCGAACCCATGACGTAGGCCACCTAAAGCAACCCCTGAGGTAGGGTGAGCCAAATGCGGTGAGCATTCCCCTTAGTTCTAGTTGTACATTTTCAATTTTCAATTAAGACGACAAATCTTCTACAATTTCATATTTACGATACACCTTCCTAACCCAATATATCTATTTTACTAGTACATTTGAATACTAAATAGGTATTAATATCCAGAGTTCATTGCACATAACACTTTCAATACTACTTAATTAGTAGTAGTAAAACTTATGACGCTACAAAACTCTCAACAATATGGACGAGAAAACGTTTTTTTAGATACTACAAGAGTTAACGACCCAACAACCTGGCACACTTCGTGGTGCATTAATGCAGGGCGAGTCCTCCCAAACGACAGTGTAAATGCAAGGCTAACCGGTCTCCTGAAACCTGGGGGATGAGAACCTGGGTGGGTGGGTGACAAGCACTCAGGGCCCACCATTAAGCCACACCCTTATGTCCATCAAAGAGAAAACATTAAGTGAGAGAGAATTTAGACACACCATTTAAATTTTAGAAACATTAGAAACAATCACAATCTAGAGTATTTATTCACCATCTTCTAGAAACCTAAAAATATACATCAAACATTCTTTTAAGAGAGAGGAGAGAGTCCATAAATGAAAGTAGTGAACTCTTTCCTTACCTACCTAGAGTTTAAATTAATATTGATAATATGTTAATCCATAGTTGACTTATTCCAACCCTCCTTGAGCCACCAAACAAAATTCAATTTAAAAAATAGAAAATAAAAAATAAAGGAGGGTATAACATTTCACAACTCGTGATAACTTGTACCAGTTCCATCCTTGGAAGGTAGCGTAAATTAAGAAAAAAGCCCAATTCCTCAACACACTAAAATAAAGTTTCCTCCTTTCTTTACTTCCATGCCAAGATACCTCTACACTTGGCCTAAATCATTCCATTCCTCTAACAAACTACTTAGGAATCCTTTGCATACAGACATGGACTAGGTAAGTAATCAGTAGTTGTTGTCAAACCCAGTTTATTTTTCCTCATTTTCCCCATCAATCATAATCCCATTAACTGCATATAATCACCATTCCTGCACTAACCAAGTGGGTTCTCTTTTCAGCTTTTTCTCTTATTGCTAACCTTGAGCTGCACTGCCACAGATCTGTGCACTGGCTTCTGCATGTGATTATATACTCCAAGCTCTGCCATTTTCAGCAGAGTTGGTTGCATATATTTTAGGAGATGCTGTCACCAACCTCCTTGTTTTAACAGTGGATGTCAATTTTCTATTTTTGGAAGTTGGGTGTTTCTTATCCTGTCTTATCTACCTTGAATTATCCATTACAGAAGGTATATACTGTGCTCATTCTTTCAAAGTTCATTCTCTGTACATGATTTGGTTTATGCCTACATTAGACAGTAATAGTGATTTTTCTGCCTTTGGTTTGTATGTTTTCTGATTTCTGCAACAGCTCTGTTCATTTGGGTACACGGCTAAATATCTAGAACTTCCAAAGATTACAGTTTTGGAGCTCTGCAATTTTTGTGGCGGGGAGGGGCGTATTAGTATGCTTCCATGATTAGTTTCTGTGTGTTGTATATCATTGGAAATGCAGAGAGTTGATTGATGTTTTGATGCCATGGTAGCCACAAGTCTCTGCCTTGGGCGAATCCTGAGATGGGTTCTATTGTTTTTCATCCATTTTGCACACAAATGCGCTGCTCAGACCACTGCGTTTGAATTCCCAGTGCTCACAATCAGAAATCTGACTCTTTTGGGAGATGCCCATCTGAAGAATGGCACGGTGAGTCTGAGCAAGGAGCTGGGAGTACCCACTTCAAGTGCAGGAAGGGCCCTGTACAGCCAACCGGTTAGACTTCTGGACCCTTATACGAAAATTTCAGCTTCTTTTAAGACATATTTTTCATTTTCTGTCACCAATGTGGGTCCTGGCCCTGATCCTGTTTCAATTGGGGATGGCCTAGCATTTATTATTGCTTCAGATGACACAACGGTTGGGGGTCCTGGAGGGTTTTTAGGAGTCATGAGTCCTGTTACTGGGTTTGGAGATGCTCTGCAGGAAAATCAAAATACCATTGCTGTGGAATTTGATACACAGTTGGATGTACAATTTAATGATCCCAATGGAAACCATGTGGGTTTGGACATCAATAATATGACCTCAGTTCAGGTGGCAGATTTGGGTACCATAGATGTAGATATTAAGAGTGGTAATATTATCACAGCATGGATCGAGTATGATAGTACAGAGAAAATTTTGAGTGTAAGCATGAGCTATTCCAGTGAGAAGCCTCTAGAACCTGTTCTCTCTGTGAGAATTGACTTATCACAGTATTTAAATGAGTTTATGTTTGTTGGATTCTCTGCGTCCACAGGAGGAAGCACAGAACTCCATAATATCGAGCGGTGGAGTTTTTCTAGCTTTGGGCCTCCCAGTTCTAACAAGAATCCTTCAGTTTCTCCTGTTCACCCACCTGCTGGATACAGTGCTCCACTGGACACTGATCAGAAATCACCCCTCTCTCCAATCCCTGTATTGGGTCGAAAAGGAGGCTGCCATAGCCATGTATGTATGAGTGGAGGGATGGTTGTAGGCCTTGCAACAGGAGGTGCATTTGTGATTGCATTGTTTGCTGGATCTACTGCTTGGTTTTGCCTAAGCAAGCATAGAAGATTAAAAAGGAGTGATTCTTTTAGCTCTGATATTGTGAAATTGAAATTGCCTAGAAAATTCACCTACAAAGAGCTCAGCACTGCCACCAAAGGATTTCAGACGACTAGAATAGTGGGCCATGGAGCCTTTGGAACTGTATATAAAGGGATTTTGCCCGACAACGGAGCTTTGGTGGCTGTAAAGAGATCTACCAATAACACTCAGGGGAAGAGTGAGTTTTTGTCAGAACTTTCTATTATAGGATGTCTTAGACATAGAAACTTAGTGCAGCTACAAGGGTGGTGTTATGAGAAAGGAGAGGTTCTTCTAGTGTATGATTACATGTCAAATAGTAGCTTAGATAAGGTCCTTTTTCAAGAAGGTGGAGAAGGATTTGTGCTGTCATGGCGACATAGATGTAATATAGTAATGGGGGTTGCGTCTGCGTTGGCCTATTTACATGAAGAATGGGAGAAGCAGATAGTTCACAGAGATGTTAAGGCGAGTAATATAATGTTGGATGGAAGCTTCAATGCAAGGCTTGGTGATTTTGGGCTTGCTCGGCTCACAGAGCACAACAAGAGCCCTGATGCAACTCTAACAGCAGGAACAATGGGGTACCTAGCTCCCGAATATATATTGTCTGGAAAGGCCTCAGAAAAAACCGACGTTTTCAGCTTTGGGGCAGTGGTTTTGGAGGTTGCCTGTGGGAGAAGACCTATTGAGAAGGATGTTGGACCCAGAGGGAGTAATTTGGTGGATTGGGTATGGGGTTTGCACAGAGATGGGCAGATTCTTGAAGTTGCCGATGTGAGATTGGAAGGAAACTTTGATGTGAAAGAGATGACAAGAATGCTTCTTGTTGGATTACTCTGTTCACATCCTGATCCTGTAACCAGACCTACAATGAGACAAGTTTTGCAGATTCTGAGTGGAGAGGCTCCAGTCCCTCATGTTCCTCGTTCCAAGCCAAGTATTTCATTTCCATCTAACCTTCTACTGAATCTTCAGGACATTGTTTCTGATTGTGATCAAAGTGAGCTGTCCAGCTGCTCCACCAGCTTCAAGGACCAATATTCTAGATGACTTCTAAGAGTTCCATTCAAATTACTTTGCCTATATTAAAATTTGCATCTCTTCTTACTTTTACTGGGAACAAAGATGATCTTGTAAGATAAGAAACCAAATCCGAAGTCATGTACCCCATGGATGATAAGATGACCAGTGGTTTTCTGTCAATGCGTTCAATCTGGCTGTCAACCCATAAAATTTACTCCAAATTAGTTCTACTTCCATGCAGAGAAGGCAGGCCGCCAGAATCACCGGTGCTCTGGTATGTATATCGTATAAATGGTTTTGTCAGCAATCTATTTTTTACCGGATGAGCCCTACACCATGTCATGCCTCAGCCTTAGACTGAATATTTTGTCTGGACTTTCAGTGAGGGCTGTAGCATGTATTAGTGTGATTTATTTTTCTACATTGTACCCCTGCTGGTGGATTCATGCATGTAAAATGAAATTGACAAATGCAATTCTTTTGGGAAAATAAAAATTATCATCCTTATCTTAGAAGAGTTGAGCTTCTCTATATTATGGACACACTAAGAAAGACTTTTCAAATTCTCAAGGCGAAAAATGTTTTACTATAGCAGAGATGATTTCCACATTTCATTGGTAAGAACTTCTGTGATCAAATAATTTGTCTCAGAAGTCATTTGTTGAGGCTGGCACATTCAATTTTCAGTTTGTTTTTGTAACTTCTTTTCTTCGTGTTAGAGATTTTATGTAAAAGAATTCTGTTTTAAAAAATTTGCCTGTTGCAACAGCAAAAGGCTAATTTGTTTTGTGAGCCTGACGCAGAAGAAAAGCAGCAAAAATAAGATATGGAGACTACTAAAAGGATTTATTTCCATCTGTCATGGATAGCAAATTGCAGATGCAGATTTCTTCACATTGGTTGATTGAGTGTTTTGTGGTTGATTGAGTGTTTTTCTGCTTTGATTTGTAACCTTCTTCACAAACTATGCTAAAATGAATTGAACTGATGGGTTTAAGGAAATGCCAAAAAGATCAAAAGCATGTTGATGATGCCATGTCTTCCCTGTCCAAGATCTTAGTTTTCTTTGCAAGCTATTCTCTTTGGTCAAAATTAACCCAATGGGTTTGCTTGAATACTATTGGTTGCTTTGGAAATGCTCAAAGTATGGCTATTATCTTCTACCAGATCATTGTGACCTTTTGTACCCTTAAATCTGAAGTTGTTACTGTTATCCAATCTCCATTGATACTCTTCCATTTGTGCACCTTGATCTATACATAGTTAAGGTTAAAACTGTGATAAACTTTTAATCTGTATCGCTGTCCATCGTTTTGCTCAAAACAACATTCATTTATCAGTTTGGTATGTCATTTACAATATAGCAGAATATCAGAGAAGATTAGAAGAATTGAGGATAGCTGATTCTAATGGCTGTCATTTTGTTACCGTGTACTTTGATTCTTGGGTCAAGAAAGGCATGGAATTTTCAGTTTTCGGATTACTTGATATCTTGTCTTGTGTTCCTCTGTATTTGCTTATTTTCTTGTTTTCTAAACAAACTGTCTATTGGATTTTATGCAAATGAGGAAGGCATGCTTTAATAATTCATTAATATTCTGAATGAGGAAGGAAAACTTGAAGTAGCTAATTCATATTCTTACATCCAGAAGAAATTCGATCCAAAATTCTGCCACACACATATCATCCAGAAGCCAAATACATTTTTGCCTTGTCATAGTCTTTACATGTTTCTTGCAGATCTCTTGATTTATTATAGAAAAGTTAATCTTTATGTTAAAAGATCCACATGGAAGCAACTCTGAATTAGTATAAATATTAGTATAATATAAGTGTCCATGTTCTAACAATGCCTATGATTTGAGATAAGGCTCAGTGCATAGCTTTTTTAAGCTCCTCCACCTCATATGCCAACATTGTAAAATAATTCAATGTTAGCTGCTATTGAATCTAGAAATTTTTACATGGGGGACCTTTTCTTATCTCTCAAGTAAAGCGAGTCTTATTAAATTGTTTGACCGAATGAGAAAAGGCAAAGCTTCAACCCTTGTGGCTGAGGTGGTTATCTTTCACTCTGTCAAAAGATTTTCCATCTCAAAGCATCATGATGCCAGCTCCAAGAGTCCTATCTTCCAGTGAAAGGCACTTTAGTGAACATTCTTTGTACTTAAGGTATTAAAAAAGGCATCCTTGGACTACCCAGGTTGGACATGATTCCTGCCAACCATTTTTGTAAGGCTTTGATTATTAAAATGCTTTGAGTCCCTTTTCAGACAGAGATGGAAGAAATTGTGGTCATAAATTGTAGGCTAGCATTTTCGTGGAGTGTGAGGCCCTTCTTTTGACATGTGGGATAAATCCAATCATCACTCAACCAGGTCCGGTTTCCCTGTATGGTATGCAGATAAAGGGGGCACAGCCTACCACTTTCAAGTAGTTTCAACCTTGGGTTATGTGGAGTAAAAGGCCCCCACTTTACACCATTCCACCATACATTACACAACCAACTCTAGGTATACAATATAGAAGGCTTTAATGTAGTAGCACTGACAACATTCTAGTAGTCCCAATTCCAAAGTAGGATTTGGGGCTCAAGTTTGAGGGTTGACACATTAGCATCTTCCTCCTCTCTGGTACTAATATTGTTGGCTGTTTTGAGTGGTCTTATGGGCCGTTTCTAGCTGGCTGTTTTGAGTGTGTTGTGTCTTATGAACCCTTTCTAGCTTGTGGTTGTTAGCTATGTGATTTAGGTTCTACAAACTAGATGGTCAATGGCATTATCTTTATATTGCCATTGACAACATTCTAGAAGTCCCAATTTCAAAGCAGGCTTTGGGGTGCAAGTTTGTGGGTTGATGCATTGGCATCCTCCCTTTCTCTAGTACTAAAATTGCTGGCTGTTTTAAGCGTTATGCTTTATGGGTCCTCTCAAACTTGTAGCAGTTATCTACATGAGTCAAACTCAACAAATTATATGGTTAATGGTCTCTATAATAAAATTTTGTTCCACATTACTACTCTCCTACTAAAGATCTTATTATGAATAACCTACTTATGAGAATTTACTTTGTGGCTAAACCAAATCACAGTTTGTTCACATGGAAAGAGAAATTGCATGCAAATCTTAGACATCCTACAGTGTTAGCTTTTTCTACAATAACAAATTGGATACCACAGGAGGGGTTGATGTGGCACCCAAGAAAAACATTGCAAAAGGTCCCATTGAAAGGGCTCTTTTCTTCAATTCTGAGTGGTGGGTGATGAATGGATACAGGGTGTGGTCCCATGGGTAAAAGGGTGTGGTCCCATGGATAAGGGCAAATATCTCTACTAAAAATGGCTGGTGGATTTTATTGACTTTTGAGCTTGAGCCTTTGATTGGATGTAATTCTAAAAATGGGTTATCTCCCTGAATATTCTAGTCAAGAAAAGGAAACACTCTGAATTTAAAAGCTCAACAATGCCAGAACAAGGGCTTCCATTATGTTATTGCTCTCTTAGGGTGTACTTTATGAAGGGGCTTCCGCTCTTATATGTATGCAGTTATTTGTTTTACGATTTTTGTTCTAATTCTTTGTCGAATAAAATGAATCTTCCCTTGTAAGTCGTAACGTTTTTGACTACTAATGTTCAGATTGTTTGGGAGGTGGGACTGGAAATCTCTCTCTATCATTTACAGTTTTTAAAGCTGATGTGACACACTCCCATATGAACTCTACCTTCTGGTTGACTCATTGATTAAATAACAATGATGTGGGACAATCCAACAAACATTTTTTTGAGGGTTTAAATTGACATTTTTGTAACTTTTCACCTAGATTTTCTCCTACTAACTTGCTTGGACTTCATAAAGAAGTCCGTGCAGTAGGAAAGATGCAGGCATGCCTCATTTAAAGTTTATGACTTTAGTACCACAGAGAAATAGGTAACCTTAATAACCTCTGTGTACACTTTAATACAACTGAAAAAGACATATATCAAATTTTGTGCAGGCAGGTAATCCGAATTCTTTATGAGCCTAATATGTCAAACCCTAACCATATCTAGGTGCAGTTGTAAAGTAGGCTTAATTCTAGAAAATAAGGGCTATCCAGATTATAACACTAGCAGTTGCGCCCTCGGGGGTCCAAGGGTATGCTGTGTAACTCGAAGAGTTGAATTTAGTATTGTATATGCCTACGGGTGTAGGGCATGCAACGAGTAGGGGGTTGGTTAGTAGGAGCTTTGTCTAATCCTTATGTGGAACAGAAAAGCAGGTTAGGTGTGATAATAGTGTTATGCAATTTGTAAGTATTTTAGTCTAAACATGTATGAATATGAACGACGAGTAAATATGTATGAATAGGAACAAAGGGTAAATAAAGTATTGGAGAAAGATAGGGCAGTCTATGAAATAATAGGTAATCATATATTTGGTATTATATAATTTACTACACCGATGTATGCCTTGTGTGTATATTCACTATGCATACAAGAGTTGTAACATGTACGACATATGAAATGTAATATAATGTTTGCAATAAAATTCAATCCAAATTATTAATATTTATATTTTTTAGTCATGGTAAGGTGTCAAGAAATATTAAAAATAGATGTTAGCGATACGGAGAAAACTTTAGAATGACAATACACCAATTAAAATTGTAATCCCACCATCGTAACAATAATGCATCAATAAGAACATTGAACGGTCATCTACCAACATAGAATTATACTAATAACCTAGTGTTAAAATTAGGCCCGTAGTTTTTCTTACATAAAGATGCACCAATGTCATGACCTATCTAAATTCTTCATACGAAGTAGTGCCAACCTTCTATAAAAATTTGGCACAAACTAATTGGGTTTCATAGAGCACATTTTTAAGTATTGTTTAGGTCGAGGGTTTGATATGCTTTTTCTTTCTCGTTGTATATGAGGATTGCCTGCAAGAAATAGTAAATAGAATTCACAAAATAAAGGGAAGTTATCAGATTTAAATTCCTCCATAAAAGAAAAATGATAACCGTACCAACATGTTGTTAAAGTTTCTACGTTGCCACATAGTGCATTTCCTAGTTAACACATTTTAATGCAGCGTCGTCATTTTTCCCTTTCTGTTTTTCAAAAAGTTTACTTAGTAAATAATAATAATGACAAAATTAAAAGAAAAAATTTAGAAAGTCTCGTCAAAACTTCAAGGATTTTTTAATAATATATGAAGGTGCATTAAAAAAAATCACTGGTTAAAAAAAATAGATTTTCTCATAAAAAGTCAAGGTTTTCACACAAAATAAGTCTACCTTTCAATGAAAAAATTAAGAATTCCACCCACAGAAAGATAAAGTTTCTCAAATAGAATATTTACATGTCTTTGCTTGGCGTTGGGGTCTTCTTAATAACTCGAGATCATTTATGTTAACGTTGAATTCATATTTCAAATTTAAGGAAGTGGGTTTGAGAAGAGTTGAACAAGGAAAATTGTCAAACAGAAAATAAAGACAAAAAAAATTGTTTTTCGTAAAGTATATCTTCAACTACTTCCACAATTTAAGATCTTATAGATATGGAAGAGGACCAACCAGATATGGGCATATAAGGTACTTTGAGTGCTAGTGCTAGAACAAATTACAAGATGTACCGCTACATGTGGTACAACATGACCCTGATGATTATGATAAGGCAAAGAACTACCAAATCCTGAACCAATTTTTGTAAACTTTTAACATTTTTTGCGACCTAAACATTTGCAAACCTTACAATTTAAATATATTCTTCTCATCCATAAAAACTAGCCCTTATTACTCTAAAGGCAACAATCTCAAGCCATAATGCATACCCACCAAACACTTCCTGCAAATAAATTCAAAACTAAGTAAATGAACGACAGATAATGAGTAATGAATCTCTAATACATAAAAGGAGTGGCAAAAAAGCATCTTCGATTCATTCTAAACCAGTATGCTAAAAGGCCAAAGAAAGAAGGAAAAGCCATAGAAAATAATCCTTGTGTTCCTTGGAATATGACACTCCAACTCCTAGTTAGTTTTCAAAACCATACTTTATAAATAATAAATAGAGATGACCCTCCAAAAAAAAAAAATAGAGGCGACGTAGTGAAATGGATTACTATTTAATATCCTAGACTTCGATTTTAATAAATGCCAATGCCAATAACAAATCTATAACAAGCTAATCTAAGGATGTTGGTCAATATAATTCGCTGATGAGCTTCAAAACATGCAGATGCTCAACATGTGCAGGTGGTAAGCAACACGTGGCAGATGTTGGCTTTCCAGTTTTCCATCCATGTCTGGGGCCTATCCATCTAAAAATAATGTGTTTGATGATTATGTTTATATGTTTCAAACTTTTATGCGGTGTCCATATTACAAAATGTATGACAGGTCTAGATAATAACATAAATCAAACTTAGAAGATGGGATTGAGATGATTCCATTACCAATTTTGAAATGAGTACTGAAATTGTTGACCATTTTCAATAAAGGTACAAAATGGTCATTTATGTTAAATGTAAAATTTATTCTACGAATGTGATCACCTAGTTTTGGTTGTTGGAAATCTCGTTCACGTTTCTTGGTTCTATTGTAGTCACTTAAAAATCGTTCTTCTTGCTTAAAACCCTAGTTAGGCCTTGATAATCTATAAAATGGTAAAAATGAAGTTTGGATTGGGGTCTGTCTTGATTAAACCCCCTCTAAGAAAAAAGTCTTGAAATCAACATTCAATGTAGGTTAACAAGTAATCTGATATAATGCAAATGTCCCAATCCTTATCTTTTACTGTATGCAACAACTAGTAAATGTTATAATGTTCTATGAGTGGGTGAATTTAACTTTTGGCACGGGGATGATATTTGAAACAATAAAATATGTTCTTATAACTTCAATATCACTTTTGCAATTGGTTTGTCCTTACAAATTCAATGCCTAATTATTTTATTAAATGCATTAATACACGTGAATTTATGAATTTTTTGATATTAAAATCTTATTAGTGCCTTAGTTGAACTATCGATTAAAAGGAACACTGACTAACAAAGCCACACGTCCCAAGAAAATCAAAATAAAAAGACAATAGAACTCAAAAGAATCATGAGTATTTTCATAATATTTATAAAAATAACATGTCTAATTTCAAACTATGTGAAAATGATTATTTTAAAAGAGAAATGAAACATAAAAAGAAAAAATCAAATCAAATCAAATTTTGTAAAAAGCAAAAAAATAAACATAATACCAAATAACAAGGAAAACACATCCCACCAATAACCAAACTTAAAATAATAATCAATAAACACAAAAAAATAACCTAAGAAACGAATGAATTAATTAGTCCCCTACCAAAATTATAAGGTTATCACAAGATGTTGGCTGTTTTCATGTGGAATCACAAAATTGTAGCAAAGATGGGACTTATGTTTTATTTGACGAGAAAAAAATATTATCATACACAAAGGAAGGCAATCCAATTAAAATTTCAGGCTAGGATATTTTTGACATACTCTAAGGACATGATAAGTAACTTATTATGTGTCCTGCTTTGTCTTATAAAATGATGACATGTCCTTATCTCTCCCTAGAAGGAACAACATTGTTTGGCGAAGTAGATGCCCATGTGAGCTATATATATATATGAAGGTCCACACTGGCTTGAAGGCAATAAATGTTGAAAGGGACAATGTCACTTCCAAAATTGAAATTTGAAAGAACATTTAATTTTTTCTTCCTTCATATTTTGGGGTTTAAAGCATGAGCACTTAAAAAATTAAACCATGACATTATTTGGTGCTAAATTACATTGTTTTGGCATGATTTGTTTGCATCGGTTAATTTAATTTAAGTAAATGAGTAAATGGGTCTTCGTATATGAAATTTTATTTTATTTTTGTGTCTTTTTTATTTTATATCAATTTATTTGGTGTTTTTTTTTTTGGGGGAAAAGTAGAATTCACTTTATAAATTATTGTTAACCACGATATTTCAAAGAAGAAAGCTCTAACATTCTTTAAGAAGGTTTTGGAAACAAAGTTTATGCCAAAGACCCAAACCTATTGAAGAATAGGTTGAGATTCATCGAAAACCCTTATTAAAAGTAGATTAAGCAACTAGTTTTGTGGAATAGCTTTATGCCTTCTTCTAGTCTAAGAAGGATAAATATTTGATTTTCAAAAGTGGTCCTATTTTATAGGATAAAGAGGATTTTATCTTAACAACTATTCCATTGGTTTTAATCCATGTGTGTATGCGTGTGCGTGCACGTCTCTTTTGGGTAAATATTCCCCATCTCTTTTTTGTGTTTTTGAAATAATAAATCCCTACTTATTATTGGGAAAACTTTGGGCTTCTTCATCTATAGGGTTAAGCCAAAAGACAACTTTTTGCATGTGCTCAAATATATGTAGAAGTAGATTTGGAAAGTAGTCTTCCCGATGTATGAATGAATGGTCATATTTGCAAGATTTGGATTATAACAGTTACCTTTCAAATGTAACAAATTTCATGACTATGACCGCTTTGCTAAGGACTACAAAAAGGAACAAAATGCGCTTCAAAATCCCCAAAACACTCAGTAACACACTTTTATCATAACCATAACAACAAGACACATTAACCAAAAGAATGGTCATCAAAATCCAGGTGTTAAATAGGTACACACGACACCTAATACTTCGAACATGTATAAAATATTATGAACAAATATATGTTTACGCTGAAATCCTTAACGTCCATTTTTCCTGACATCTTCGGCGGTGAGTACAGGTTACATTATCTCCGTGTGCAGGTCTTATTTGAGGATGGCTATTAGCGAGAGCTGCGGTTAGCACAACTCCCCGTAACATTTTGCTTGTTTATCTAATCTATTTATCACTTCATCTATCTAATTACTGCTAAATTTACAAAGTTAACTTGGGGTTCAACGTGGTTATTGCCAAGGAAATGACAGGTGTCAAAGGCCATTTAGGATGTGTCAGTCTCCATGTTTTGCTTTGGGTTTTGAAGAGCTATTAACCCAGTTGGTGGGTTTGAAATTGGCATGGGTGTATTTTTCCCACTCAACTTTCATTTTTTGTTAAATACATGGACAAACAAATACTTTTGAAGCTATACGATTCATATCATATCTTCGCAACACCAAGCTTATCAATCTAAGGAATATCTATATTGAAATCCCATAAAAAAAATTTAAAAATGTGCCTTAACTCTACAAACCCAATAAAAAACTTGCATAAGGAACCTAGGTTATCATAGGTAATTCAAAAATAAATAAATAAGTGTTATGTTTTAATTTTCCTTTGTGTGGTTATGAATGCGGGACCCTAGGTCTAAATAATTTGGTTATTTTTTGCATTTACAAACACCCAAAAAAATGTTTGAATAGACATCAAATTTAATCCCTGAGTGTGTGTGGAGCCAAACTAGACCAAATCGAAGGGGCACTATCCTTTAGAAAACGTGAACCAGGCTGGAGACTTTATTTACTTTTCGTTTTCTCTTTTAGACACTACTTTTTTTTGTTTGACCCGTCTGTGAGGATCCGCGAATACTATCATGTATGAACTTTGAAGCATTGATGAAATATATCTGACAATGATCGATGCCCTTGGTACACTTTGATGGTGCTTTCCTACATCCGTTAGGTTGTCATCGATATCTCCTTTGCAAGTAGTTCATCGTATCTAGTCAAGTGGCGTCCAAGCCTTCACAAGCCTCATTAATTTAGAAGATCCACGAACACTATCATGTACGTACATTGAAGTGTTGATGAAATATATCATGTAGTGATCACTACCCCCATTACACTTTGATGGCGCTCTCCTGCCTCCACTTGGGTGTCGTCACTATCTCCTTTGCAAGTTGTTCATCTTATGTAGTCAAGTGGCATCCAGGCCTTCACAAGCCACATTAATTTAGAAATCATGTTGGTGTCCTGTAGCTAATGCCACGACAGATGGTTGTCCATAGGCATTGAGTAAGGTATCCCATTTGATGCAAAAATAATGTATACAGATTTTTAAAACATGGTCGATGATAAAATATTCCCATGAAGGGCAATCACAAAAATCTCTATACAAACAATATAAGCATCCAACAGAATAACTTTAGTTTTTTACATCGAATAACTTGTTTACAGTTTAAAAGCCTGGGGCTCTGACAACATATTATAATTGTCACCATCCACATGATAGACCGTATAAACGAACTTGTCTGTAATATGATCCGTGTATTGGGATTATTTTTGTCCACCCATGCCTGTATGTATGAGATCGGTTCGTCAAAGGACATTGTGGGATCACACATCCTGGTCATCATTGTTGGCGTGGATGTTTTTTTTCTATCTTTTTGTGTTTGTTCTATTTTGTTCAATAGAAGAATCAAAATTGTTTAGACCTAGAAGAAACTATTCACAAATAAATAATACTTATAGGGTGAGCCATGCAATCGTAAGCTTTATTAGATTTTGGCCCCTATTTCTGACCTCTTGTGGAAATCCTACAAGAAGCTCTTATTTTTGATCTATAATTACTCACAAAACTGTCATGTACGAGATCAGATCTTCAAAGGAAATTTTGGTCATCGACAGTGACGTAAATGTTTTGTTTGTCTTTTTGTTTCCGTTCAATAAAAGAACCATTGTCGAATAGATCTAAAAGAAATGATTCAATAGAAATAAATAAATAACACTCACATGCAAAGCCATGTGATAGTAACCTTTATTTCAATTGATCCCCTATTTCTTGCCCCCCTCCTTGGAATTTCTACAAGAATCCATAATTTTCCACTACAATTGCTCGCAGTAGGATGGATAAGCCTTTGTAAAATTTATCCGAAGCTCTTCAAGCCCTGGACGTGTGTGGATCAAAACCAGACCAAATCGAAGGGGGCATAATCATCCCTTCCTGCATCGTACTAACTAAGAAAACAAATTATATCTTCTTCTCCTTCACGCCTCAACTTTTTAGCACTTGTCAAATTATTAATGGTGAGGTGCAATATGGAGAATATTTACTTATTGGTTTTTCTACCTAATCGTATAACACGGTGCTTTTTAAATCAAAAACCATGTGAAGTAGCTAACAAATATTGAGGAAATTCATAAACAACAAGCATACATATATAACATAAGAGCTGAAAACGTAAACAACTATTGTCATTAACAATTTTGATCAACCACTCTTTGCATTCTTAGATATCTGCACACCATAAGTAACATTTTTTTAACATATTTGAGCCATAGGGGGTTCATTAGCTAGGCAATATCCTAACACGTGGGTTCATATTGAGGTAATTAAAATTAATAAAAGTAAAGTCAATATACCAGTAGACATGACGAGGTGAAAGGGTTTAATTTATTAATATTTTGAATCATGTATTAGGGGTAGGTTAGAAAGGTGGGCCAAAGGAAAGAGATGTTTAATTTCAATATTAAACTAAAATATTTGAATCCTAGTTTTTAAAACTAAATACCTTAAAATTGCAATTTAAGGAGTGTGGTCATAAAGTTAAATTATAATGTCTTTTTGAATAAAGAAATTTCAATTAAGAGATTATTAACCAAGAAATAATAAGATGGTAGAAAATTAGGATTGAGTATGCTTTTCAACACAAGTGATATTATTTCACCATCTTAATTATTTGAAGAACTATTGATAAATTATTAAAGCTTAACATTTATAAGGTAATTAGTAATAGGTCTTGAATGGATTCAAAGTATCTTTCGAGAGAAAATGCATATTAAAATAAATATTGAGTGAGAAATATGACATATTTTTTGTTTAATATATTAGGGTAGAAATAAAAAGGGGTAAATAAAATTGTCATGGAAAAATGGGTAAGTAAGGTACATAGAAAAAATAGGGGGTATTTTCATTCTAATAATATAATGGGAGGGGGCATTATAAATTGAATGATTAGAGATAAAAACTAGAATTAAGGGTATTCTTTAATAACCTTTGAACGAACGTGATATACCATACTTTTACTAAGTGAACCCCCCGTGATTGGAGCTCTATTTTGAATTTGAATATTACTAGTAAATTGTATATTTTTAGTAATAAAATATTTCGTGACTATAATTTGCAAGGCATGAACTTCTTAAATTTAGGCAAAACACATTGTATCTTAAATTAGGAAAATAAGCAACCTCTTTCCACCTATACTTTGCACATTGCACTTTTATGGTTTTATTAGTTCAAATCCTTATTTTGAATGGAAAACATAATCCGCATTTCTCTCATTTGGCAAACCGCCTAAAAAACCTAATTATCAATGATTTTTTTGCATTCTCGTTTCTCATCTGCTTACTTGAGCTTGAAACTTGAAAGGGAAGTTGATCACTGTGACTTATATTGTTCCTGCCTAAACAATATTTGTTACGTGCTCTAATTTTCCCAACGCTTAATTTTTTTGAGTTTCCCAAAAATTTAATTTGTTCTCTTTGTAAGCTTGAAGTGCTTAAGTGGAGCACAAATAACATATATTACTTGGGTACGAACAATCTGATAAATAGAAAATTTGTGGGGCATGCAAGCCACAACCTTAATCTAGCATTCTCTCATATGAGCAATCATTGCAATGTGTTAATTATCGATACATGGGCGTGCGTCTACTCCCTAGAATTACTTGACCTTACAACTAGATACAGAGGCTACAAAGTTCAACAACAAGTGCTCATTGTGGTAAGGTTCCAAACTTGGAACTTTTCATTTTTCTTTATTTATTTTTCCCCTCTACACACAAAATTACACTTGCGTGAATACTTCGGTACCCTCTTCAATAACATAACTACTATGTGTATTATTTTCCCCAACATCTCTCGTACAACATGCTTTCATATTTCTCTACATACCGGATGGAGTCAACATATGCAAATATAACCAGGTATTCACGTCATCAACATTTTTCATATGCTTCTTGCATTTTCTTGTACCTACCTCTGCATGTTCTGCGACGTCTACCGAAAGACTGCTTTTATCCTGTTTACGATTACCAAACATTTCTTTCTCTTCGTATTTCACATATTTTTACATTTTCCCCTCGATTCTTCTTTCCTTTCCCTTCCCCTTCTCCACCCTCAAACGCAGATTTTCTACACCCCTCTTTCATCCCCTTCATTTCTCTTCATCTGCTTTCACTTCCTCGCTATATCCCTTTCAGCGTTCACATAGTACATTCCACATACAATTTCTAGTCATAACCATAACAATAAGACACACTAACCAAAATAATGATCATCAAAATCCAAGTGTTAAATAGGTACACACAACACCTAATACTTCAAACATGTATAAAATATTATGAAAAAATACGCAAAATCCATTTGAAGCAGGGAAAATACAAACAAAGAAAGTTGAAGTCAATCCAAGAGAGGAATAAAGAGAGTCAAGACAATTGAAAATAAGAGAAGAGACCAAAACAAAAATTGATCCTCAAAAGAATGAAGTGGTTGACCAAGTGGTAGAGAAGGCTTCTTTGGCATGTGATGGTCCAACTGGTATTGGATAGGAACCTTTGGGTAAAGACTCCCCCAAGCCTATCTTGGTTTTTGGTTTGGGGTTAGACTGCAAAGGACTTATCCTTCCCAAGGGTAAAGGAGGGAGAATGTACAAAAAACCACACATTCGTCTGAAAAAAGATGATTCATAATGGTCTTGGTAGTATGAACAACCCAAGATGTTAATGTATATTTGTAGGCTTTTCTTTCTTTGTTTGAGCTGCTAATTGAATGTGATTCGTTTCCACCCACCTTTTTAATCAAGCATATGATTTCATGATTATCTTAATTCACCACACCCACTAAATTATCCTAATTCACCTTTTGAAGCCAATTTTGAACTACACATGCTACTGACCTGGCTTCCTTCCTTCAACAATTTTGGTTGCTTTATCATACAAAATCGCATTCTTCTACATGTTTTATGAACTCATAGATTTTTCTCGTTGAATCTCCAATGTTACTATGCACTCAAACCTATTTTTGCAAGCTTTTTTAAGGTAGCTTCCAATCAACTAATGCCTTAAGAGTTAAGTCACTCCTAGAACACACGAAGGTAGTGATAACCTTGGAACATGTTGTCATAGGTTAGGTGGTTGTAGGATTATAATGTTTTCAATCAAAGGCCATGCAAGTGAATGGTAGCATGAGTACTCACCACCAAAAGACCAACTGCAAACCAAAGTTTAAAATTCAATGATCGATCTAGGATCCTAGATTTTTAGTGATAAACATGATCCTCCACCTTTCTTTTGATAGATCATGACTCGCTTCACAAGTTTTCTGAAAGGAACGATAAGAATATTGTTCCAAGCTGTGATCTCAAATGATAATAGCACACCACATTAGATTTGTAAAACAGAAGAGCTAAAATACCATATATGGAAATCCATCATAATCCATAATGCTCAATACATTACAATACAATGAATTGAATTATTCAATAAGAAATATGTACATATAGGAGGAGGGAAGTGCAACTACTACCTAAATTAGTGGTAAAGAACTCCCACTAACTGATACTAGTAGTTAACTCCAAAATACTAGTAAGCTAACTCCACATAACTAAGAAGCTAACTCAACACAACTAGTAAGCTAACTCCACACAACTAGTACACCTAAGAAAGATAACGCAACAAGTGTAGGGCTAACACAAGTGTAAGAATTATCCTAATAAAAAAATAAAAGGATAAATAATAACCTACACTAACACTCTTTCGTAAGCATAGCTTAGGTGGGTGGAAAATAAGGTGGGTCCCGGCAACAAGGCCTAATGAGGTACCCACATACAACAAATGGGAAAAATGGACACCGCAAGGTACCCAAAACCAGTATTAACAAAGTAGAGAGAGCAAAGAAGTGAGAACAAGAAGGTCCCCTAAGAAGAGCATTGATGATGTGGTCCTCCGCGTAAATACTGAAGAGAATCCATCTGCACCGAACAACATTCCTGCCCTTGGGAAGGACAGAAAATGAGCACTGACAATCAGCCCACTCCACAAAGAAAGAAGAAGCATGTAGTAATATGATCTTTGCATCTAGTCTA
This sequence comes from Taxus chinensis, assembly GCA_019776745.2. Lineage (NCBI taxonomy): Eukaryota > Viridiplantae > Streptophyta > Pinopsida > Cupressales > Taxaceae > Taxus > Taxus chinensis. Next base: position 403,885,444 of record CM034155.1, read on the forward strand.
TAACAAAAAGGTGACATAAGTCTGGCAACCATGTGCACAAAAGACAATGGTAATGCCACTGCAGTATACATGTCTGAGAGAGAAGATGGTGGGGGCCCAATAACCCTCACAAAGGGATCCATAAGAACAACTGGATTGTGAAACATATCTGAAATAGTGGAAGTGACAAATGTCCCAAGGTGGGAACTCCTAATGAGAGAGATGAATGGGTCCTCTAGAATGTGTGATGGCTTAATTAGAGCATATTCCTGTAATGCAACACAAGTAGAATCTACAAATAGACAACTCAATGAGAGCAATATCTGACAAGAATGTATAAACATCACGACATGAATTAGAAGGAGAAGATTGATGCAAAGAGCTACTGGAAGTCCAAGATGAAACAACATTGCACTCAAGGGTAACAACCTGTGTATGTGGAATGTCATCATCTAAGCAATCAAGATGCAATGGAGCATGAGAGGCAATGGTCACATCTATCTCAGAGGAAGGTTTTCCAATAGAACATTGTTGCGGAGAGTGAATGGAAGCATGAACATGGGCGATAATGAGCTCTGTGGAGGAAACAATAGGGAGAGTGTGCTCAATAGCAAGATCTTGTGACGAATGGTCAACATGGGAATCATGAGTAGCAATAAGTGCAAAGGAACACTCAACACTGAAAGGAATGTGAGAGGGGGGAGAATCTATGGAGGCACTAGAGTGGTCCAAGGAAGTGTCGCTCTCAGATGATGCAACAAGGCCGCCATAAAATATCAGATAATGGTCCAGGCAGTGAAAGGGCACTCAGTGTGCTCGAACAAATGCAATATATCCATAGAAATAGTAATACTGAGAAGTCCATAGACCTCATCATTGTATTTAAACCACTCGTACTTTTGTAGAGGCTCATCAGACTCAAGAACAAGACCATGGAGGTAGGGCAACAAATCATTCATAATGCAATGATTGATAATGCATGCCTTCTAAGACAGAAAGTTCTCGAAGTCAAGCATAACAATAGAACGATGAAATTGAAACTCCATAATGCAGATAAACCCCCAAAAATTATCCCATATGGCACTTTATAACTTAGTGCGAAAATTACAAGTCCCCAATGAGTTTTGCTAGAACCACCTCAAAATGTGGCACTTTATAAAGTAGTGCGTTTACAAAAATAAATGAGTCCATCATGTAGATCACGAGAAAACATGCACTTTTGACCAAAACAGTGCTAAGAAACGAGCTACCGATCAAAAGTTATAGCAAAAACAATTTCCCGCAAATAATGGCTTATTTAATTAAAATTTTGTAAACTGATTAAAAAATTGGTAGAAATGAGGGGAAAGGGGGTTGTGCATATACTCGTTAGAATCAGGATGAAATGAAGAATAAAATGGTTTAATTTGTGAGGGGGAATTGGCCTCCTGCCAACCCAGGCCTCACCCTTCATCTTCGTTAGACGAAAATACAAGGTTTAAAGAACCACTTAATTCTCCCTAATTCAAATGCTAATATAGAATCAAGCTAAAGTCAAACTAAAAAAAGTAATGCAATAAACTCCTTGAAAGTGGAGTCCACTTGGAAAGAGGAACAAAGAGTTGTTTTAGGTTTGAGAAGGAAACCTAAAAACAAACTATGTTTTGATGTTGTTTGTTGTTGCTGAGCGCAACCATCCAAGGAAAATGCAATATGGAGAAACCAGGGTGTGTAGGACAATGAAAATTTCTGTAGAAGGCCTTTCCAAACCAACAAATAACTGTATGTACCATCCAAAACCACCTCAGGATCCTGCACACAGTTTGGGGGCGCCAAACACTTTCCAGGGGTTTGAAAATGCCCTGTATGGGACGTGTTATTGCTCCAAAGGTTTGAAACGTGCCATGGGGGCTTGCACAACTCCTTAGGGGTCTAAAACACCCATCAAGTTAGCAAAAACACCCTTTGCAAGCCAAAAAATGCCTCAACCCTGCAAAAAACGCCTCAGACATGTGAAAAACGCCCAATGCAGTTAGATTCGAGCAATACAGGTTATGTTGGCCCAAAAAATGCCCATTGCAATCAGATCCATGCATCTTCAAGTTTGTTCCAGGGTTGTGCAGAGAGGTGAGCAAGCCAAGGCATCGTGGCATAGGAGAATAACAAAGGATAACCCCTATTTTTATTTATTCATTTATTTTAGGTAAACCCTTTACACCAAACTCACATGTGCACTAAATCAAAGAGTCAAATCTATTTACACATGAATTGTTAGTTTCACAGATGAAGTATTCCAAAAATGCAAATAACTTCATAATGACAAACGTTTCCCTAGAACCACTCTGATACCATGAAAGGAACGATAAGAAGATTGTTCCAAGCCATGATCTCAGATGATAATAGCACACCACATTAGATTTGCAAAATAGAAGAGCTAAAATACCATATATGGAAATCCATCATAATCTATAATACTCAATACATTACAATAGAATGACTTGAATTATTCAATAAGAAAGATGTACATATAGGAGGAGGGAAGTGCAACTACTACCTAAATCAGTGGTTAAGAACTCCCACTAACTGATACTGGTAGTTAAGTTAACTCCAAAAGACTAGTAAGCTAACTTCACATAACTGATAAGCTAACTCAACACGACTAGTAAGATAACTCCACATAACTAGTACACCTAAGAAAGCTAACCCAACAAGTGGAGGGCTAACACAAGTGTAAGAATTATCCTGATAAATAAATAAAAGGATAAATAATAACCTACACTAACACACTCTCGTAAGCATAGCTTAGGTGGGTGGAAAATAAGGTGGGTCCCAGTAACAAGGCTTGATGAGGTACCCACGTACAACAACTGGGAAAAATGGACACCGCAAGGTACCCAAAACCAGTAAAAACTAAGTAGAGAGTAAAATCCTGCCGCAAGATATCCTCAAAAGCTCAGCTCTAAAAACTCATATAATGCTGAAGAAGTGTGGTGCGCACTATGGTCTGAATCTACTACTCGATCATATAACTCAAAAACAACTGACACTGGGCTTCACCAGAATAGCTCCATGCAAAGAGACTATCAATGGAGTGATGTCGAAAATGTAAGAAAAACACCAAACATAATTTGATCAACTGCTAAAAATAGGTGTGCCATGATCCAATAACAACCAAGGCAACAAGGCAAGGACACGAGATCCAAATAAATAGGAGTGCCACGATCCAAGAAAAGTCAAGGTAACAAGGCAAGGACATGAAACCTGAAGAAGCAGTATCAACACCACACCCTCCCATACTGTTGAATAAGTAGAGTGATACTACATATCTATACGAGTTGTCAAAATCAACTAGTCGAACACTGACAAACTAACACTGGGCTCCACCAGAATAGCTCCCCCACAAGAGAGACTGTTAACATGTCAAAAAAGTGTCGAAAATACAGATCCAAAATATCTCAACAAACAAGAGAGATATAAATGTATACACTCATAGATACAAGAATGCAACACCCAAAAGTGTAGGACGTCGGGCTCAACTGAAATTGTGTCCACAAGTGATCTCAACACCCTCCCAAATTTGGCACTTTATAATTGAGTGCATGTAAATATTACAATGAGTAAAAGTACCTTTTACATTTGAAATATGTTTATAAAAATGTCAGCAATGCGCAGATCTCGAAAAAATACACAATTTCAAAAAAAAAGATCACCTTAATCCAAGCTACAGATCAAAAGTTATGAGCTCTAGAAGGTTTTGTTATTAAAATAATATTTTAATGCTGATCTTTTTTTTAAAGGTACACATGACACCCAAATGTCCAAAGGGTAAAAGAGTGCATCCACACGATACAGGCTTGCGACCAAAGGATAAAAGTATGTGCCCAAAACCTAAAATGTATAGAGGGTAAATCATTGCATCCAGAGGGTACACGTCAATATCCAATGGATAAAAGAATGCACCCAGAGGGTACAGATCTGCATCCAGTGGATAAAAGACTACATCCAAAACTAAAATATCTAGAGGGTAAAAGAATGCATCCGGAAGGTACACACTTATATCCAATGGATAAAAGAATGCACCTAGATGGTACAGATCTACATCTAGTGGATAAAAGACTGCATCCAAAACTGAAATATCCAGAGGGTAAAAGAATGCATTTGGAAGGTACACACTTATATCTAATGGATAAAAGAATGCACCCAGAGGGTACAGATCTACGTCCAGATTTGACTGTCTCAAAACATGGTCGAGTTTATAGTCGATCCTAGGGTTTTGACACCTTCCAAATCCAATTCCGAACTCCGTTTTTCATAAAAATGCATGTTGTAGAAAATTGCTAACAAATTCCAAATACATGAAAATAATAAACCCTTGCTTGCAAAGAAAAACTTACATATGGATGTCTACATCATCTATTGCTCTGATACCATGAAAGGAACGATAAGAAGATTGTTCTAAGCCACGATCTCAAATGATAATAGCACACCACATTAGATTTGCAAAACAGAAGAGCTAAAATACCATATATGGAAATCCATCATAATCCATAATGCTCAATACATTACAATAGAATGACTTGAATTATTCAATAAGAAAGATGTACATATAGGAGGAGGGAAGTGCAACTACTACCTAAATCAGTGGTAAAGAACTCCCACTAACTGATACTGGTAGTTAAGTTAACTCCAAAAGACTAGTAAGCTAACTTCACATAACTAAGAAGCTAACTCAACACAACTAGTAAGCTAACTCCACACAACTAGTACACCTAAGCAAGCTAACCCAACAAGTGTAGGGCTAACACAAGTGTAATAATTATCCTAATAAATAAATAAAAGGATAAATAATAACCTACACTAACATTTTCTTCCCTCTTCTTTTTCTTCTCCTTCTTGCACCATTTTCTTATATAAATAAGAGTTTGTTTTGTTATCTGAACTCTTATCCGTTTTGGAATTTTTTTTTCTATTTTTGGGATTTTTCCTTATGGCTTGCAGTCACTCTTTTTCTCTTTGTTGCCTTATCTTTTATTTTGGCAATTATAATGCATCAAGTGCCTCTTTTGTGAATTATACAATTGTGCATATTGTGAGCATAAGTTGAGTTGTTGTGGCTTATATTTGCCCTACTATTTTATTCTATTGTCTTGCTTTTTGTTTAATTTATGATAAATGTGTGTGGATTATACTTACAGTGTTCATTATATTGCATTATTCCTAGACACATAGATGAAGAATCTTTTGGCGCATCACCCCTCTTTTATGTTGTTTTCCTTCTCCCTTTTCTCTTATGGTGTTATTATAGGTAGTTTGGTGATAGTGTTAGGAATATATATAGATGAAAACTGCATCTCTCTAGAGGTTTGATTCACTTACGCATGTGTCACACTTCTAAAGCATTCCTATGTTGTGTTCATTGTAAACTCAATTTACACATTATATGCTTTCAACCTATAGCGGTTTTGGCATGCCCGATGGGACCAATTTTTATTCTTGTTAATTTGTTAATACAAGAATGTATGCTTTGAATTTTAGCTAAGTTTTTGTGTGGTCTTAGCTATTTTTGTTTTGTGAACCAAATCCTTAAGCACTTGGTGACTCCACCCTCACTCTGTTTCCAAAGATCCATTGGCAATAACATATGAGACAAATGGTGACAAGAACCAATACATGAAGAGAAGGACATTTTGATTTTAAAAAACTTTACTTAAGAAGAAGTATATTTGTTCATAGCCCACTTCCCCTATCCAAAGAGCCCAATCCACCCCTCTAAATATATATTTTATTTCTTTTTAAAGAAGTATTTACCATATCATCTTTGTGGCACATCAAATAAATCTCCTAATTATTATCTTCAATGTAGGTAGTCCTTTAGCCCTCATTTCATGGAATGATATCCTTATAAATGATTTAAAATTCCTCCCACATGTTTCTAGTGACAATAAAATCACCCCTATTGAGAATATCCTAGATATTTCCAATATTTGTTCTATACATCATTTTAATCAGGACAATATTGCTATGAGACTCTTAGTTTCTTCCCTCAAAGTAAAATCTTTGGACTAATATATATGTCTTCCATCTCACTCAATACATAATTCGAATGAGTTGGGAGATGTGTTATGTAATCAATTTCAAACAAGATATCAATCTATCTCTCATGGAGAATTTGAAAATCTTTAAGAGTGATCTTACTAAAGCAATGCATGACTTCAACTATAGATTTTTGAAAATTTGGGACAAAATCTCACTTCAGGTAAGGCCCTCCCCCCATTCATCTTTCTTATTCATTCTTAGATCCTTAAAATTTAATAGCATAGTCATGGTCCAATCCATAGGGGGAATTATGCTACATGATTCCTATGATATTGCAATATTATATAATACTAACCTCATCCAAGCTAGAAATTTAGCTCCTAGATCTCCAATGCCTCTTTTTCCTAAAATATCAAATGCTAGCCTTATCCCAACATAGCCTTCTGCTTCCATTCCCAAACTTGAAAATTTGCAAACTACTCCTAACACTTCCTCTAATGATTTGGACGATCTTAAATCCCTATGTACAAACATGACAAATGAATTGACTACCAAGAAAAGGCAGCAAGGTCAACTAGCTCCTAGGCCTCTGCATCATTACCATCCAAATTATCTTACAAGAAGACCTCATCAAATCCAATCATCCTTGTTAGGCTATTAAAACATTAGTTCCTCTAGACACTAACATTTACACAAAATCATTATTACATATGTTTTTGGAAAACTTTCTATATGTGGGTCTTGAGTGATGAAACTAAGTTTTGGTGGCACAAGTCCTATTTGTCTTACTTTCATATCACTTTATTGGTCTTTTGATTTGTGAGTTACTTGATTATTTCTTATGTTTTTATGTTGTGTCATAAAAAACTCTAGATTCAAATTCAACACATATTCTAAGACATACATTCAAAAAGGAATTTTTACCATATCTATCTTAATCAATTGTATTCATTCCTATCTTGTCTTTTCTATATTTCAAAAATTTATAGATATAATTCATACACACATAGTAAATTATTGACATGCATATTTTTATATGTTTTTAGGAACTTGGGTTTCCAATCATAGGACTAATATTGCTAGCCAAAAAATATTCACAACCCTCCACTAGGGAGATTAGTTTACCTCTCTTTAATTTGTTTGTTCACCTCACTTTTATTCTCTTAGTAAATTTGACAACTATGAACATATAGTAAGGTTTTTATTGCATTAAATATGGTATGAACACTTAAGTATATGGAATTGGGAAACTATATTGACATTAATCCCATTTATAAATAAAATATCAATTAAAGCATCCTCCTACTCTCTCATGTGTCCCAAATCCACTAGACCACAACTATTCTCTAGATAAAATCCTCAGGAATCATTACAACTTTTACAAAACACATCCACAGACTTATACTTATCTAAGGATTTATTCCTTGTTTATTTAACCTAAAAAAGAATATGTGTAAATTCTTCTTAGACTTTGGATTAGTGTTCAAAATATGAGATACATTTAGATTAATTAATTTAACAATAATGTGCATATTATAAATATTATATATAGAAAATATGTAAAATAGATCAATTGAAAGACGTGATACATGAAACAAGACATAAGAGGAGGGATACACTTAGCTATTATACTACTTTGAAACATGATCTGGCTTAGCAGGAGGATGAAAATACTAAAAGTGATATACAAATGCTTCATGTATTGTTTTACAAGTGTAGGATGAACATGGATAAAACTAGTACTTATGTATGGAATTGTTTGGTGTTTCTATATTTATTTTGTGGTTATGTACATATTTTTTTTAATATTTATGTGACATTATGTGCTTGTGCAAGCCACTGGAATTTGTATTCATGTGAAAACCCTAGGCCCCCAAAATTTGTGAAACTATTTGTATGACCTGAAATAACTTCAAACCCTAACCATGAGTAGGATAAATTGTGAAAATGTTAGTGGTTGGGTTAAAGTGAAATCTATACATTTCATACATTGGAACTAATCCAAAGAAGCCTCAAACTACACATAGGTCTCCACATAGAGATGTGATATCTATATGACTGCAACTATCTTTGACAATGTGTTCACTTGATAATTATTTTTAAATGGCTTGGTTTAATTTTTCTTGAATTGAATTGGAGGGATTGTAACTTGGGAAACTAGACACTTGAACCTAGTTGGAAATTCTTAAAACTTGTGTGGGGGATATTCTAGTGTGTACTTCCACTTTAGGGAGATTTAGGAGATATTTGGATGATTTTGGAATTATATTTTCAAGTAGTGCTAGATTAAAAGTGCCAAGTGAGTAAATAAGTGCATTTAACTTGCTTATATAGGGATTCGTTGGTTTAATTTCACATTAATGATGACCTATAGGAAATATATCAAACCATGAATGCTATAAAATTGAGAAAATGACTATTAGGTTGCTTGGGATGAAACCAATTGTTTCAGACCAAACCATTCAATGGTTTGGTCCTTTTTTTGTGGTTTCATATGAGTGAGGTTTAGAAAATTTTTGAGAATGAAACTTGGAAGTGTTAAAATGTTGTGGACTCATGGAAGTAATTATGTGAGTAAATGAGTAGTGTAATGAGGAGAGAAATTCATGCAATAAGGCTAAGGATAGGAAATTCAGCTTAGAATGTTCACACAAGTCATGATTTAGGGATTAAGTCAATACTGAAAGTATCAAGTGATAAATTACAAATTTTAGTGTTCTACATTTACCCATGTTAAGATATGAAAATCAATTTTCTTTCTTAAAGGGAAATATAAATGAGTGTGTAGACACACTTTTTATTTTCTAGAGGTGTTTGATTTTCTCAAGAGTTCACATGATCTCCATATTGAAACCTACAACACATAGTGTATTCAATTCCCATAAAAATAATTGACATTTAACTCATTTTAAAAAATGTATTTGAAATTTGAAAAATGTGAAAAGTGAGAAAAGGTAGGAGTACACCTATTTGTATTGCCAAAGGAGAAGCTCCTTGATTAAGTGCTTAGAGAAATGGATAGATATTTATCCACTAGAGGATTGGGGTGATCATTCCCCAATTTTTAGAAGGAGAAGAACACATCAAAAAGGAATTGGGTGTTAATTGATCCAGTACAAATAAGAGTGTCATAGGGATTTTTAGTCATCCCAAAGAACCTTCTATAAAAAGGAAGTTATAACAAGATGTATATCCATCTGAAAACCTCCAAAAAAGAGTAGAAGAAGAGTGTCACAATAATTTCTAGTCACCCAAAAATATTATATACATGGAAATAGACTACTGCAAATATATTTATGCCCTAAGTGTGAAAAGTAACACAAATTTGAAATGGAATGAAGTGTTAAGTGTGTTACTATGTCACAATGTACTAAGAGTGTAACATTGAATATAAAATGAGGAAGACCATGCCCCCATATAATGTATTATGAATGTGATCAAGACATGTAACTTTTAATGGTAATGACATACTCACTAAAGGTTTTGATATTGATGGAGTGTAAATTAGATCAGAAATATCCAGTAAATGAAGCTAGTGAGCATCTAATATTACCCAAAATTACTAGTTAATCTAATATTATTGTGAGAGAGATTGATGTAAAAACATGCATTGAATAAATTCAAATAATGAATCCCAAACCTTCTTGTTTTATTTGTAAATAAATTCAAATAATAAAATATAAAATCAATTCAAAAAGTGTTTCCACTTCGAAATTTTTTCCACACTATTTCTTATTGAATTAGTTGACAAAAATACTAGTATAGGTATTACAACCGAACTTGTCTATTTTAGAATGAAAATTTAAAGACTCATAATAACACAATAAATAAAAATTTCTAAAAATAGACTCAAGATGATAAGTATCATCCAATAATAAGATATGGTCAACATGTAAGAAATCATTTTAAGTTTAAGTGACACATGTAAAACCATCACACACACTCATCAGACTAGGTTCATCTATCATTCTCAAATACGGAAAGATTGATTTTTGTAGAAGAATCGCAAGTCAAAACCCACGCACAGATCAGCCACGACCTTGCTTTGGCCTCAAAATTCAAAACAACCCTACTCAACGTTTTGGGTATATTACTAGTCTATAGTCTATTTGTAGAGTTTCAAGAAGTTTTAGTTATTCAATTAGTTTGGAACGTATTTAGAATTGTTTATGAATATTAAAACAATTTATTTTGTGCATTAGTATAGGTGTTATTATCATTATTCTCCATTTATAAGTATCATGAGTCAAATAATTAGACAATCATGTCTCAAGTCAAAAGGTTAAACTATTTTATGTTTTAGTGAAAATATAATGTCTTATGTCAATTATCAAAACTAGAGTCCACTTGTCTAGTCAATGTCAAATACAGTCAAAATATTCTTATGGTTTTATCGTGCTATCGAAAGTTTCAAGTGTCAAAAAAAAAATTTAAAAAAATTACCTCACGGACGCATTTTCGATGGAACTTGAAGTCTGGATTGTTGCAGAAATAAGATGAAGAATATTGCATTTTTGGTGGATGTTACCCCTTGACCTCCGCTTTGGAATTTCAAAACCAAAGCGAAAATTGGTGGGGAAGCCGCGTCGATAAGAAGGGTGTAAATTTGAGCTTCAAATTCCATCTTGCTAAGTAAACAGTGTCTGCTGGAGGAAGGAGGCATCGGAGGTTGGAGATCAATCAGCAACCTCTCGTCAGTCACCAACGACGGGGCCGCACTTTTAGTATGGTGACTTGTTTTTTTCGGTTTTGTGGTGTGGATTTCAATTTTTCAGCTTTTCAATGTGGTGTGTGGATGCTGGAAAATCAATTGTATAGGAGAACAAATAACTGCAGAGATCCTTTGACTGCAATGATCCGCTATCTGTCGTACTTCATTGGAAGATGATCGATCGATGAATACGTTCATTGGCACTGGTGATCATGTGCAGCAAGATCCAGACAGTAATATGCAGTATGATACAATTCGCTTTTTAGTGTTCCTATTTGATGAATAAGTGGAAATTTCACATTGTGGGGGGGAACGTGAAACCAATGTTCCATTTCCATTTTGCGCTAAACCAGCTAAAGTCAATGGTATCTTCTAGTGGTAATGGCAGATTCCTATGTTGTTCGAGATCGAGTGGTAGCAATCAACAACAGTGGCAGCAATTAAGAACATTGTGATTCTTTTTGGATGTAATGTGAAATCTCTTTCCATTATGAATGTTCTATTGTTCAGTTTTTGTAATAAACGAGTTGTGATTCCTATATACTTCCCTGATGTACAAGCATAGTGGTGAACAAAAGCACCAGAGTAAGTCAATTCATGGATCTTGAAAAGGTTTGTGGAAGATCCAGAAATCCACACAAGGTGGACAGTTGATGGGGCCTATTCACGTCAAAGTTTATGGTAAACCTGTTTAAAACCATGGAAAGAGGGAGCCTTTCTTTTGTATCAAGGTCATGAATCACATAGTTGGACATGCCACAGGGGTGAACACACTGCAAATGAGAGTGTGAATGTTTTTCTACCATGTTCGCACTAAGGGGGGGAATGTTAGGAAAAATATTAGTGCGTACATTATTTAATATTGTAATTTGTTGAGTTGTTAAAACAGCTCACGTAGATAATTGGTTATGTGAGATTATTGTTGGAGTATTGTTATAGAAACTTCCTAGTTTATAGGAATTACATCTCACTATATATTGTTGTTCCTGAATGGAGAAATACAAAAGATTATCATTTGTGTGATCAACAAGTCAAATCTACTCTACCAAATCAGAGCAATTGGGGATGATCAATCCCCAATTGTGCCGAGGAGAAACCAAAGTGTCAGGTGCATGTAACCTAACACAAAATGTATAAGAGAGAAGAAAAATAAGAGGTATTGAAATACCCCACTAAAGAAGAAGATTGGGTATTAAATTCATTTAACAACCCTGATATATTCCCCTTTGGATGCAAGAGGAAAGGAAGGAGAACTTATGAAAAAATTATCCACTTCGATACGTTCTGTAACCACACAGACCACACTGCTACAGATATATCTATGCCCAATTATGTAAACAATGACACATTGTATAAAAGGGAATGAGTGCCTACATGCCCTTCCCATGTGCCACATAACTGAATAGAAAATGTAATCTATTGAAATGTAAATGAAGTAAGGAGACTCGTGTCCACAAGATTCCTGAAACTATAATAGAAACTAATTGTCATGGCGAAGGAGTGAAGTAGTGCATGCCCCTTGTAACTGATATCGACTGAGTGGAGTGGACCTGAAACTATGTTAGAAACTTATAACTGTAGCCGTAATTTTGAGATTGTTGAAAATATTGATGTAACTTCCCCTAAGTAAAACATGTGAAATGGGTAGGACTGTACCATACGGTCTTGATAACACTATGAATTTTGAACTTGATCTCATTTTTCTGAATTACTATGCTTGACTATGTTTTTGAGTACATGTACCTGATTTTTACCTATATGTTACCCCAGAATTCTTCAAGTGTCTATTTTAGGTGTAGAATATACCTAGATAAATTCCCCCTCTTTTGAGCCATGTGTGAAAACCATGTTGAGAACTTAGCTCAAAAGAAAATATGTGTGCCTATGCACAAGATGTCTAAGAATTTATATAAGAGTGTAGCATGTGGAAGAGGTGGCCACTTTGAAGAACCCATACATCCAAAAAGGAAGGTATTTGTGCATATAGAACAAGATAAGTAAAACAATAGTAAAGTCCTATGAAATAAGTATGCAAAAAATGTCACATAAAAGGTGTAGAGCCGCAAACATGGCACACCCACGGTATCAAAATACGATCAAGGCTTGTAGGCCTACAAACAAGAGAAAATAAGAACAAAGAAGATAGGCATAGAGCCAAAAACAACGGATACCTACGGTGTCACAAGATAATCAAGGCACATATGCCACAAGTAGTGAAACAAGAAAGTAGCAACACAGACAAAAATAAGTATGCATGAAAAACATGATGATATGATATAGTAGTAAATATAAGTGAAGCTATGTGAATAATGAGGAAGTAAAAAGGAACTATAATAAGACCATAACACATAGATCTAGTGTAAAATAGATTCCCCCAGATGTAATGGAAGTCTAGGAAAATGGCCAACCAACACCTTTCATCATGTACCACTCTACGTATGTCTTGCATCAAAATCAAAATACTGTGTGAACGCATGTGTGTAAAGAGTAAAGATGTGTGTTATCTATTAAACCAAAGTGACAAAAAACATGTATAATGTAAAGTGCTAACAATTCAAGTGAAGTTTACAAGTCCTAATTTTGTATTTTTATAAATATATGAATATTTTTTCATTTTGAAACTATGTTAATGTATTTGTATTTCAAAGAACTTGGTTATGTATAAAAAAGATGGGTAGTATTGAGGTACCCAATGACAACAACCAAAGGATGTGGAGTAACTGGTGAAGGGGATGGAGGCTCATGCCTCTATTGAATTGAAGGAGGTGACTCAAATATAAACAACACAATGATGGCAATGTTTTTAAAAGAGGTTCCAAGTGATGAAGGAGATTTATGAGGATTTTGTGAAGTAGAGGACCTACGTGGAGGGATGGAAGAGCATGTACTCCTAGACATACCATGGGAAATATAATTTGTTTGAGGAATAGAGGGAGTGTGTGCACTAGAGGACATATGTTGGAACTTGTGAGGGGAAGAGCCGCGAGAAACAATATTGAAACCGAAGGCCTATCAGGAGACCTAGGAGAGTTAGAACCATGAGAGGTAGTTTGTGAAACCAAAGGCCTATCAAGAGACCTAAGAAATCTAGAGCCTTGAGAGCAATGTGTGCAAAAAAATTCCTATCAAGAGACCAAGGAGAGCTATAATTTCAATGGATATCGTGTGAAACCAAAGACCTATTCAGAGACACACTTAATGTAGGAATAAGAACTACAGAATAATGAATAGGAAATCTAGGGGAAGGAGCCTAAAAGAGAATACCTGTAATGGTGACAACCTTGTGGTTATGGATCAATTTGACATATTGGTGGATGACATAAGGAATAGACCGAAGAGTATGTAGCCAAGGGATACCTAGACGCAATGCACCATAAATAAGAGTAAAAGTAACCAAGAATGAAGTTTGAGTAGTGATAGAACCAATAGTGATAGGTAGATTAATGTGTCGGCATATAAGATTAGTGTAAAACGTGAAATTCTATGTATAAATGCCAAGATATTGAAGTAGCATGAGAAAGAAGACACTAGATTTGTTGTGTGGATAAACCAAAACATCATGGATATGTACTTGGTTAATAGATACATGAATGAGTCATCAAATGTGATAAGAGGTGCAGAAGATGATGTATGAGTGATATTGTCGTCATCACATCCAAGGGGGGTCATAAGGGGATGATGGTGGTGCCACATGATAAGTATTGTGCACTTTAGAAGTAAATTTTTCCTTGTTATGCTTGATAATTGGATTATTGAAGATTTTGAGTTTAGCATGATCATTCGCTAGTTTCGAAGATGCCATGGGCTCATCCCATTCGATAAGATTGGAGTGTAAGAAATCTTGGATTATGTGGAGAATCTTGAGACACCTGTCAGTGAGGTAACAAATACATCGATAATAATCATAGTAAGCATTGGCATTAAAACTCTTACTTTGAGGCTTTTTGTATCAACCTCAAATGATGGAGGGAGAGACAAAATACTACACTCAAGCAATTGCTTCAATATAATGTATGGGGAATAAAGTAAGTGAGTAAAATACAAGCAGGTGGGTTGCAGTTGTAACTAAGTTGGTCAAGCAGTAACATTGAAAATGTCATTAGAAGCAACCATAACATCATTAGTCTTTCCTTTGAATGTGGATTTTCTTGGAAACTTAGCATTAAATGTAGTAGGAGTGATATCAGTGTACTTGAGTTTTTTCAGATGTAATAACTTAGATTCATGTTATTTGAGTGTATGACATAGATGGTCAAAGGATTAGAATTTGTCAAATAAGAACTATTCTTGCAAATGAGAAAACAAGCTATATGTAAGAGGGCTTGTAATTCATTGTTAACTAATATATTTCTCATTTTAGTAAGTATGGTATTATATCGTAAGACATAATTGTTGATAGGATCATTAAATCCTTCTTTCAATTTAAATAGTTTTGCATAAGAAACTTAGTCAGAGAATTGTGCCAAAAATGATTTTCCAAAGCGGTAAAAGAGCACACAGAATGTGTGGAGAGATCATAGAACCATTACAATTCAAAATCCTTAATAGTCATAGGAAAGAGCTTGGTGAGCAAGATTTCATGACAGGCATAATCAAAGAAAGACACGTGGAAGGAGCGAAGATGCTCAGTAGGATCCCATTTTCCATTGTAAATAGGGATTTTATGAGTAACAAAACCAATGGGAAAAGGATAAGAAATAACTTTGGGTGTAAGTGGATTGTGAAGAAGCTAAGTAGAATCCATATCATGAGTAGAAGTGAATGCACCTTGTTATAATTGTAATATTTGATATTGTATTTATGAACAAGGGTTTTAAGGGCTTTTGTGCTAGAAGAATAAGTGTGGGAACCATTAGGAATATAGGATGTAGAGTAGCAATAGTACTTGTAGGAACAAGCATAGTAACATTGGGCATTAAAATATGAGGTAACCCCAAGGATTTATATGACGTAGATGTAGGAATAATAGATGTTAGTAAAGTGAGCAAGATTTCATGATAGGCATAATCAAAGAAAGACACGTGGAAGGAGCGAAGATGCTCGGTAGGATCCCATTTTCCATTGTAAATAGGGATTTTATGAGTAACAAAACCAATGGGAAAAGGATAAGAAATAACTTTGGGTGTAAGTGGATTGTGAAGAAGCTAAGTAGAATCCATATCATGAGTAGAAGTGCATGCACCTTGTTATAATTGTAATATTTGATATTGTATTTATGAACAAGGGTTTTAAGGGCTTTTGTGCTAGAAGAATAAGTGTGGGAACCATTAGGAATATAGGATGTAGAGTAGCAATAGTACTTGTAGGAACAAGTATAGTAACATTGGGCATTAAAATATGAGGTAACCCCAAGGATTTATATGACGTAGATGTAGGAATAATAGATGTTAGTAAAGTGGAAGATGGTTGAGACCTCCCAAAAAGGAACCCAAAAAGGGACCTTTCGCTAGATTTATTATCACAAGAAAGCTTCGCAACAAGAAGGATATTGATAATAGGCTAAATGTGGTGGGGAATATGGCAAAGTTGGTCACAGAAATGAGATACAAGCTCCACTTGTTCATGATCCATGACATTATCATCATCACGGTTGTAATCATAAGAATGATAACTATGAGTTTCAAGATCGTGTAATGGGACCTCATTGACATGGTCAAGCAGAGATGGATTGATAGAATTATGTAATGAGGAAGAAGCCATGAGGTTACGACACTTACAAGTAGGAGGAGAAAGTTCAATATGTTCATTGGATTGAGTGGAAAACCGAGAACTATGTTGGAAGGGCATAAGAAGAAAGACTATGCAATTTGAAATAATATGAGAGAACAGATAAGGAACGAAATATACTTATAAGGAAAGATAAACCCTAAGGAAAATATGGTTGATGCTAAGATTGAGTCATGAGTTGAGTTCACAAAAATTGTTTTCACCCTAGTTATATTATGTGAAATATAAGATTAGTGAATTAGGCACACTAAAGGATGTAAGGGTTAGCTATAGGTGGTTATCATCATTAATTAACTTCCAACAATGATTATCAATATCATAACAATGCATTAATACTTGGAACTTATGTACTAATTAAGATATAAAGTTAAGGACACAAGGGATGAGTACACTTAGATGATTACATATCGTTATGGGAAGTTTTGGGTGTGTAGACTGCTAGAGTAGGGAGATCTATGAATGATGATGATTCATTTCTAGAAATGTGATTGGAAATTTACTTGGTATGGAATCATACACTTTTTATAGGGTCATATTGTACAATCTTAACCTTTCTGTATGACCCTGCTTGGTTTTTGGCTCTACAACTTCTTTAGATGGTCGCCTGTATGGAAATGTTTATCATTACAAAAACCTGATTTTCTATCATGCAATGAATCTCTCTGAACATCCTAAATGAGGTTTTAAATGCTAATCATAGATGATATACCTTATGAAAGAAATGTTAATAGGGTTGTGGGCACCCTTGTGCACCACCGATGTTGGCACTATTCCAAAGATTCCTAAAACCGCATGTCATTATCCAGCTAACATGTGATATGTAAATGAATGAAACTAGATTTAGAAACCCTCTTTGACAATGCTTGAGTTGAGTTTAGCTCTTTCTAAAATACTTGGAGAAGGGATGATTGAGTTCTTGTATGTGATACGGGCTGACTCCTTGACCTAGTAAGAAGCTTAAACCCTATATTGATTGCTACCCTAGTGAATTTTGATGTTCTTTTTCAAGATTTATAAGTAATTATTTTTTGTGCACAAAACTTGTTTGCACTTATGCACATGTTTCACGGTATTCTCAACTCCACAATACTCTAGAAGGTGCAAAGACATTTCATAGAAGATTTTTGGTGTTGGTACTTGTTTCGTGGTTGTTAGAACTCTTCCTTGTGATCCTAGACTATCTTGGAGTGTCCTAGAGGAACTATTACCTTCGCCTCTAGTATTTTGCGTAGTAGTAATTGCATCTTGTAGTAGTGGTGTAACACTTCCTAGTGTGCCTCCCTGCACACATCTTAGAGCTTTATCTTTTTTATTGTCACTCATCATTCCAAATCTATGCACTTTGAGAATGTTAAGATTGAACTTCATTCTCTTCAGTATTATTGTAATTTGTTGTCAGAAAAATATAAATGTTTTATCTAAAACTTCCTTTCCTTTTTTTATTTACTTATTTGTCACTATCTATCTCAATAAGTACTTGATTTTTTATACTTTGGGATCCAGTGGCATGAACATTCATCGTAGGTTGGGAAATGATTTCATATATTGTATCGCACATCCTCATCCTCTTGATTTTTTATCTTGATGCACGTCTTATTATTCTCTTGATACTCTTTGTCACTCCTTTCCACCTCCTAGCCTAACCAATTCTCTTGGTTTTCCCTAATAGTTCTTGAGGTTGAATCTTTCCTCCAAAGTAGTTCCCTTTTAGCTATAGCTTTTCGTCGAGCTTCTTTGAATCACAACCTTCCACTGTGTGATTTGTTGGTGAAATATTTTTTTGTAGTGAAGATTATTGGTTTTCACCAATGGTCACGAGGCTAAGCATATCCTTCTTGGGTATGGGGAGGATCTCATTATTTAATGTAAACTAACTAAAAGTGTGGGGTGGTTGTTAATTCAGGGATCACACTGGAATAATCCACTAAACCTGTGGTAACTTACGTGTACAATGTACAAGGGAGGAATTTTCTTTGAGGAGAGGTAAATAGGAGTAGGAGAAAGAGGGAGAGAGGGTTAATGTCATGAGCAGGAACTAGTAGATTCTCATAACCGATAAACATATTAGGTCCGCATTTAATTATAAGAACAAAACAATGTAAACAATAGTAAGACTAATAAATTGGAGACAAAGTTCTATGAATTCATTAATCAAATACCCAATGTTCTTTCTTGGTTATACAAGATCACAGTTGCTTACAAAGTTGGAAAGCAAAGATTATGGAAGAACATAAGGAAGGAAAAAATATGGAAGAATTTAGCTTATTGTTTGTAGTAGAAGTGAAATCCAAGAGCTAGTAACAATCAACAAATGCTAACCCCTTAGAATGGAGAAGTCAATCCAATTTATACCTTACAAAATGTCTCTTCCTCTCCACCCATGTGAATTTTCATCTCACCACCATGTGACTTTTCAAACTCCCTGGGAATGAAACTAAGTCCTTTTCTCATTTTTTAAAAAGGGATTTTTACAATCCAACATTAAGTCACTTAAGAGAATAAGACAAAAAAATGAAAAGTACATTCCAAATGAAGAAATATAATGTTAGAGAGAGAAGAACATAGAGAAATGAAAATCCAGAGACGGGAAAGCATATCTTTGTCAAATAATCTACCTCCGATGGGCCATGAATGAAGTTCCTTTCCCTTGACAGCCTATTGAATTGGAACATTGAGATTACAAACTCTCTTTTGTGAGACATAAACACCTTTTAGGGTATTGAATAAGTGTACAAAAACACTGTTATGATATATGCATTGAGATGGTAACATGATGATCTTCTTTGATCACAAGCTAGGATTTAGGACATGTAGATCACTACCTTACTCCTCTTAGCTTTGAAATTCACCTCTATGACAAAGATGTCTCCTTTGTTAATGTAATCACATTCAAGATGTTTGGACACCTTCTTTCTCATATATTCCTCATTTTAATAGGTCCTTTTCCAAATACAATAATTACTCCCTGATTGAAAATATTTTATTTTGACCTCCTTTTGGACCGAAACATTTTGGTTACAATCTCCTTCTTTTTTGAGGTGCAGGCACACTCCAAAGAATTAGATAAGTATTCAAAAATATTATTGCGAGACTTACATTAAGTGGACTTGCGATGACTTCTTGTAAGCAATTGACCTTTGAGGCACATTGCAGGAGAATCATTTTTATTCACTTTGGAGGATCAATTCATGTTTGCAAAGGTTGAAAGACTCCATCAAGAATTTGGTCCGTAGATCCTATATACTCGATCTGCAGCTCAAAAATTCACCTTAGTGACAAAGATATATCATTCTCGGATGGAATCAGCCTTAGGAGACTCAAGTACCTTCTTGTTCACCTGTTACTCATTGGAAACGGTCTTCTCCTCCAAGAAGAAGAATTACTCCTTAATTGAACTGAAAGTGTAAAGTGTGAAATCATGAATATATCAAGCCATTGTGATGTTTTGCATTGTTTCAAACACATCTAAGTGATATTTCTTCGGTATGAGAGGCTCAACATCCTTGTTTCTTAACCAATATCCCAATAATTACTATTTTTAGTAAGCCTTATTTTGAGAAGTCCATTTTAGTTATCAGTTGCTTAATTTGGAACTTTTGAGTTTCCCCGATGTGTAAGGGGCAATGACAACTTAGGGAATGAATTGTTTGTAGCACTTACTATTTATATATAGTGAACCTTAAGAAGGCTTACTATTTTTAGAAGTTGGTCTTCCTAGTGTCAGAATGGAACGAAAGTGGTCTCAAAATTTTTGTTTATTCATGAGAATGCTTTGCTCTAATTTTTGGAGGATTTCAACTGCTCTAGAACTTTGTACATCTGAATATTGAGGTTTTATTTGTTATGTTTGTGGAGCCTATTTTCATGTTAGAGTGTGGTACACCTTCTATGTGTTACACTCGGGTATTTTTATGGCGGTCCTGCTCGCCAGTGAGAGGGTCAGGGGGGTTCGGGGGCAAAGCCCCCGAAGCAAATTTTCATGGGTGATTTATTAACCCATGGGTAATCGGTAACCGTTATGGGTTGTTTTTGGGCCCATGGTTTTTCGGTACCCATTGTTTTAATACCCACAGTTTTTTGCCCATGGTTTTGATACCCACAGTTTTTTTCCCATGGTTTTGATACCCACGATTTTGTATCAAACTACTTAAGCAATTGTCTATTTATATGGTCTTATGCATATGATACATAGACAAACAAATGTATTGCAGATGTGTTTTGAATTCGGGTGTGAATTCTGTAGAGTTTGTTGAGCATAGCTCCAAACGGATCTGGGTATTGTATTGACAGAGTGGAGGCTTGTAATAAAATCTGAGCAAGTGATTCTTGGTGGACATAGCCCAAATTGGGTGAAACACGTTAAATCTTGTCTCTCTGTGTTGTGTTATTTATTCTACACTTTTATTTGAGATCTATAATATTTTATGCATATTAGTTTCTACTATTGCGATTATGTAAGGGATTATTCCACATATTTTATCTCTTATTTCCTAACATTATTTCGGAAAACTTTGTCTGGCCATTAAAACTAATATAAAACACAATTGGATGCAATTTTGCTATTATTTGAAAGGAATTTTTGAGGATTTGTTAAAATCTCATGGGGATCAGACCAAGGGTTTAGGAGATATGAGCAACTTTCCATTTTTAACATATGAGGTTCCAGGCACATTTTTGTAGCATAACAACAAGATGTATGTATATATATATATATAGTGATATTTTGGAGGGAAAATGAATCTTTAAAAAATAAAAAATTGCCAAGTATGGATTTCAAACCTTTCACACACTCTTTTGCACTTTAAATCACATCTAACCCAACCAAATGGGAAAATGAAGCATTAAAACATAAAAACGAGCTAAGTATGGCTTAACTCGGATCAGGTGGAGGTTGGAACTTGCGATACACCCTAAAAATAGGGGATAGGTGGGGAGAAGGGGGGAAACAGGACACAAGGGAAACCTAAGTGTGATTTGCACCATATCTGGACAAATGTAACCTTATGGTTTCATGTGAGTGAGATGCACAGGCCAGAGATTAGCACTCAGGAGCTAAAATTGGGTTTTGCATGTGTTTGGGGGCTAGCTGAGAGGGGGAAGCATGCTTTTTTGTCACCCTTGTATGCTTTTCACCTTAGGGATAAGCCAAGGGGACATAAAGTTGTCAAAAATGCGCTAATGGGGTATCCATCACGAAAAAGTGGTTTAATTTTGTATTATGCTCACCTAACCACTCAAGTCACAAGTTTTAAGTGACAAAAACATAACATCCATAGGGGTAAAACATTTTTATCCCTCTTTTCCCATTTTCACCTTAGAGATAACCCAAGGGGACAATAATGGTGAAAAAGTACAACCAAGCCATTTTTAAGTGTTGATGTTACCCACTGAGTGCATTTTAGGACACCAGAAGTACTTTTTCTATCTTAGGAGCATGGAATGTTGTTATGGGGTAAAACCTTATATTTTGTTTTGACTCATAAATCACCATATTGAGATTATTCTAATCCATATATTAGCAGCCTATTTTTCCTTATAATTTCATTTCTTACATACTATTTCATTCTTGAATCACAGGGGGAATTGTGGTGAATTGGAGCTATCATAGGAGAATTTTGAAGTCTTAGGAAACATAAGTGATGTGTCAATCATGTAGATGGATTCCAAGAGATTCCTTTTAGTTGATTATTTTTGAGCTTCCCAATCCTCCTTGTGAAACCTCCCAAAATCATCTAGGACAAGTCAGCTTTCATCGTATGGAGCCTTTATTCACTGTGCACAAAATTACTTGGATCTTGCACAAGGTTGTTCTTGAAATTCAATTTATCTCTAAACTAATTTTACATAAAATTGCTTGGGATGATATTAATTTTCATCCTATATAAACTAAAAATATGGTTTTAAGTCTCCCATTCCAATATTCTAGAGAATGTTTATATGTTGTAACATGTCTAAAAATATCCAATTCTAGTGCCTTTGGAGGAAGTTAATTCCTTCTTCATGAAGCTTAGTGACTTCTTCAATGATCATATGCATTCATCCATGCACACTAATTTTTTTTAAAACCATTGTTATGACTGTTACTCTCAAGCTGGAATGAGGGTGAAATAACACCTTTAGGGGTTACATTAGCTGATGAGATGGCTAGAGGAATGATTCACTGTGATTGAGAGGGGAAATTTTCAAGTGGGGTATTAGTTTTCATGACCAATTTTTTTAATATTTACATGCTATAAATTTATCATGCTTGCAGATGGATTTAGCTTGGGGATATTTTACCATAAGTGGGTAATGAATAACTTCAGGTATCTCATGGAGTAGTAGACCAATGCCTTGTCTATTGGGTATGTAGAGTCACCATACTAAACAACTAACAAAGCTACAAACACAACCAAGAAAAAATGAACATGAAACACACGACAAAAAAGGAAACAAATAATGGGAAAACACACGAAAAAAAGGGAAACTATGATACAACATTCCTAAATCACCTATGGTACATTTGGGGGACAACCCGCTTTCACTGTAGCACTAATTCTTCACTAAATGTTTACCCATGTGCATGAGTATCACCGAATGCCTTTGTTCTATACAAATCCATTGACTGCTTCATTGAAATATGACCCCTTTCTCAAATTATTAAGAAAGTTTACATGACTTTTCTTGTAATTGAGGGTCCACTAGATAGCTCATTTCCTTTATGTTTTTGACATATTTTTTCCATCCCATTATTCATTTTCAAATTCATCCTGATTTTCTATGGTCTTCAATATTACTACTACAAGAATGAGTTTTGATCATACCAAGATTACCATTTTCATACCAAGAGCTTATGAGGTCTTTGATGGTAATTTGACCTTTTTTTTTATCTACTTCATGACCATTGTCTCTATGAGTTGGTATTCTTGGAAGATATTTTGATATTTTAAACACTGTCATAACAAGCCTCTTGGATGTTCCATGTTTTTCAATTTCTCCAAACAGTTATTCTTCACACAATTTTTCTCACCTTTGACCCATTATCTCACTATGGTGTGATGTGCACTAGTGCTTCATCCTCTTGGAAATAAAATGACACAAGGTGGGCATGAAATATGCACATCATCATCTTTCCATCTTGGCCATTTTGAGCCTCAAAATCCATTCCCATGATGAAAAAATTCTTTCCTTGAGTAGATTCAACTTTGAAATTATTCAAGCATCTTATTATTCATATGTACCTTATTGAAAAGGTTTTCATCTTGAATGGAATCAACCTTGGGAGAATCAAGCACCATTCCATCTATATTTTCTTCACTGAGAAGGTCTTCATCTTCTCCCAATGGGAAAAAGAAGGTCTCAAATTCACAATCATTTTCATACTCACCAAACAATTCTTTGTGCCAGACCTTGGGAGGATGATTGGAAATTTGGGATTCACCTGCTAAGAATTCATTTGATGTCACTTCTTATTTTTGATTTGCATTTCTCATCATCTCGGGATTATTTTGTTGTAATTCAAGATATCCAAATTCTTCATCACCACTAAGTAGAGAACCTATATCCATATTCAATAGGAAAGAAAATACTATCAAATTCTATATCCATCAAATCATCATGATGATTTCTCAATCGGATCTATCACACCTAGGTGCACTCCTCCATCAACATTGGAAGCTTCAACATCTTCCCTCTAAATCTATAAAAAAAAAATTAGTCATTACCTTAAATCTTGAAATAGTGATGTCCGACCTTGGGTAATCTAGTTTTTAAGACCTGTATTTCATTATCCTTATGGGAAGGAGTTTCTTCATCTTACCATTGAAAGGAATGGTCGCATATGACCAATCCATCTATATATCTCAACCAACATTCCGACAAAAACTCCAACTCAACAACATACCATATGAGGTTGGCATGTCTTCCACCAGTGTCTTCATCATGATCTTCTTATAAAGAAAATATGAAAATGATACTTGAGCATCCTTGACCTAGCCAACAAGAGGTACTTCTTTGGTTTCCATGGAATAACAATAGCCAGTAGCGGGAGTGAGAGAGACCAAGATTTTAGAAACTTTTGTGGGCATGACGTTATCATAGGAACTATGAGTCAATAATGCAATTATTCAGTTTATATCCATTGACTATCAAAGGAAGATAAAAATGATTCTACCTTCCCAGAAGAGGAGGGTGTTGAAGGAAAGAAGGTTCTGAGAAGGATTGGTACTGACAGAAGTGGAGTAGTTCTTTGGTAATGGAATTTTTGGAACATGAACTTGAACTACTTCCTTTGATAAATTGGACAAGCCTATCAAATTGCTTGGGATGAGTTTTCAAGTAATTTCTGACTCAAGAAATTTAACCTTTGGCTTCTTGACATGGTCAATGATGTCAAAAGGTGATGACTTTGTAGGCACATCATAAATTATGGCAGCCTTGAAAAAAATGGGATTTTCATTCTTAGGATCAATAGAAGTAGAAATTGATTTGTCAAAAGGAGATGAAAGAGACTTACTCAAAGAGGTAGATGGATTCTTGACTGAGGTAGTCTCAAGATTCTTCTTGGATAACCCCATGGAAGTGGGCAATGATGATCCTCCTTTTTTTGTTTTTTCATAGAGTCGCCATTTGAGGATTTAAGAAGAGTTTTGCTTGGGCAGTGGAAGAAGAGGCTTCTTTCTCCCTTTTTGAGCAAGTGAACATTGCACAAGAGTATTATTATCCATGGATTCTTCAAAATATTTGTTAGGTGAGGATTCACAATACCCAATGTTTTTATATCCATCTTCTTCTTATTCTAGTTAAAATTATAATGTTTCCCCTTCATCTTCACATTTCATTAACCATTGGAGCTTCTAAGGAAAGCCTTCAGGGAGCTCCGAAAATTTGATTCTTGTTCCTATTTTGATGAAATTCATGTTTAGAAATTTCCTTCTTCAACCTAGTCAAGTCATTGACCAAATTTTACAACAATGGATCGACCCTTTCATCTTTGAAACTATGGACCTTTTCTTTTTTGAGTAGTTTTTTTATCTTTCCCTGACATGAAAAGCTCATCTTCCACTTCAATGGAAAGTTATTGAGAATTATCAAAAGTGTTTGGCTGAGCTCTCTGTAATAGGAAAACAACTTCAGGAAACTGATCATTTATGAAGAAACGTTTTTCATTATCTGAAGTAGGATGAGCACCAATATGAATCTTATTGATCAACTTATTGAATGTTGTTAAAAATTC
The DNA here is from genome assembly GCA_019776745.2 of Taxus chinensis. Taxonomy (NCBI): domain Eukaryota; kingdom Viridiplantae; phylum Streptophyta; class Pinopsida; order Cupressales; family Taxaceae; genus Taxus; species Taxus chinensis. Next base: position 403,911,090 of record CM034155.1, read on the forward strand.
TCTCATGGGATCTTGTGGTTCTTTCTTCATCTAAGCCAATTGAGAAACGAGGGCATGTGCATCATCCTGTAATCTTGAATCTTTCTTTAAACTTGGTTTCATGTCATCCCATTCAATAATTGAATGATGTGGCAAGTAGAAAATTCATTCCAGTAGAGAATGAGTCCACGAATAATCACACAACAACATCTCAATGTCCCACTCCAAGAATGCCACAGGATGTGATAAAAGTTGTAATATGATCATTTAGACTTTTCTTTCTATCTCCATAGAATTTGGGAAAGTTTTTTATTGATCCTTATAGCAATTCATGAAGTGGAGGAGCCAACATAGCGGTCTAAGTGGTCCCCATGACTACAACATTTAATTCTTCTTCAATGAAGGATATATTCTTATAATTGTTTCTCTAATGGGATTTTTAAGTGGATTTTCGGGAACTTGTCTTGGGATTTGTATGGGAGCAAGTATGAAATATTCTTGTTCCTGTGGCTCAAACATAAGATTATTAAAGACTATAATTTCACATGATTTATTTTCTTTATTAAATCTTCTTTCTACCAATTTTTCTCAGAGCATTAGAATAGGAAAGAAACTAGAAAATGTAGATTTTTCAATAGGATTACAACAAGGCTTTAGAACATTCAGATGGGATTTTTTGGTATTTTTAGCTTTTAATTTTTATGGACTTTTATATTTTTTTGGTCGATTTTCGTAGATCTTTTAAGGTTGCACAAAGAGAAATTATTCCCTAGGTAGAGTTGTCAAAACTATTGGTAACATAATTTTTTACAGTGCAAATTATTGGTTTTCACCAAAGGTCATAGGGATAAGCCCCTCCTACTCAGGTATGGGGAGGATCTCATTATTGAATGTAAACTAAATAAAAATGTGGGTGGATGTTATGTTAAGGATCACATGAGAATACTCCACTAAAATTGTTCGTAAAATCCTTATAAGGGAGGAATTATCTTAGAGAGAGGTAAATGAGAGTAGGAGAAATAGGGAGAGAGGGTTAATGTTGCGAGTAGGAATTAAAGGATTCTCACCAATAGTAAACAATGTAGGATCACAATAAATTAGAAGAATTCAATCATGGAAACAACATTAAGACCAACAAATCAAAGACATAAAGTTCTATAGATCCGTTAATCAAGGACACAAAGCTTCTTAGTTATACAAGATTACAATTGCTTAAAAAATTGGAAAGTAGAGGGAATGGAGGAAAATAGACATGGAGATAGAAGAATTTAGATTTTATTGCTTGATGTAGTGGTGAAATCCAACAACTTAAAACAATAAAAAATTTCCAACCCCTTGGATTGGAGAATCCATTCCAATTTATAGCTTACAAAATGTCTCTTCCTCTCCTCCCGTGTGAATTTTCATCTCACCACCATGTGACTTTTCAAATTCCCTAGGAATGAAACTAATCCCTTTTATCATTTTTGAAAAGAGACTTTACCATGCAACATTCACTTAAGTGAATAAAAATAAAGAGTGAAAAAGTACATTCCCAATGAAGAAATATAAATTTAGAGAGAGGGGGAAGGAGGAGAGAGAAGAAGAGAGAGAAGTAAAAATTTAGAGATGGTAAAGCATCTTGTTGAAAAAGAATCTTCCTCTGATGACTATGAATGAATTTCCTTTCTCTTGACCACCTGTTGAATTGGAACATTGAGATTGTAAACTCTTTCTTTTGTGAGACATAAACACCTTTCAAAGTATTGAATAAGTGTTAAAAAACATTGTTATGAGATATGCAATGAGATGGGAACATAATGATATTATTTTATCACCAGGTAGGAGTTACAACATGGAGATCACTACCTTACTCCTCTTGGCCTTGAAATTCACCTCTGTGATAAAGATGTCTCCTTTCTGAATGCAATTAACTTCAAGATGCTGGGACACATTATTGCTCATCTGTTCTTCATTGAAATGGGTCCTTTTCCAGATACAAGAATTACTCCCTGAATGAAACTCTTTTCCTTTGACCCCCTATTGGATGGAAATATTTTGGTTATAATCTCCTTCTTTTATGAGGTGTGGGCACACTCCAAAGCATTGGATCAGTGTTCAAAAACATTGTTGTGAAACTTGGATTGAGTGGAATTTTGATTAATTCTCATAAGAAGGTGACATTTGAGGCACATTGGGAGCAGTTGATATGATGTGGCAGCATCACTATTATTCACCTGGGAGGCTCATTTCATGTTTACAGAGGTTGAAATACTCCATCAAAATTTTGGTTTGGAGCTTGCGTCGACTTGGTTTGGAGCTCCTATATACTTGGTCTAGAGCCCAAAAATTCACCTTAGTGATAAATATATCTCCTTATTAGATGGAATCAACCTCAGAAGACCCAAGTAACTTCTTGTTTAGTTGTTACTCATTGGAAAAAGTCTTCTCCTCCAAACAGAAGAATTGCTCCTTTATTCAACTAAAAGTGCATAGTGTGAAATAATGAATCTTCCAAGTCATTATGATGTCCTACAGTGTTTGAAACACATCTAGATGATCTCTTTCTTTGGCATGAGAGGCTCAACATCCTTGTTTCTTAACCAATATCCTGAAACTCACTATTTTTAGTAAGCCTTATTTTGAGAAGTCCATTTTAGTTATCGGTTGTTTGATTTGGCACTTTTGAGTTTCCTTGATGTGCGAGGGGAAATGGAAACTCTTAGGATGAAATGTTTATATAAATTACTATTTATAGAAAGTGAGGCTTTAAAATTATTACTATTTTTAGAATTGGGTCTTTCTTGTGTCAGAATGGAATGAAAGTGGTCTAAAAAAAAAAATTATTTCACAAGGAGACTTTGCTCCTATTTTTAGAGAATTTCATTCGCCAGAACTCCATAGATATGAAAAATGAGTTTTTATTTTAGGAAAATTTGTCTGACCATTAAAAATAATGTAGACCACCATTGGATGTAATTTTGGATTCATTTCAAAGGTGTTTTTCAGAAGGAATTGTTAAAATATCACGGGGATCAAACAAGGGGTTTGAGAGTTATGAGCCACTTTCTATTTTTTAGCATATGAGGCCTCTAACATATTTTTAGCAGAAAAACAAAAAGTAGAGTGATATTTTGGAGGTAAAATTAAGTTTTAAAACATAAAAATGGATAAGTGTTTGAATATGAATCTTTTTGTTCTCACTTGCACACCTTAAGTCAAGTCTAACTCAAGCAGGCTTAACTGGGGTTAGATGAGATTTGAAGTGGAGTTGAACCCTAAAAATTAGAAGAAAAAGGGGGAAAAGGGGACATAAGGGATGTCAAAGTGTGACTTGAACCATATCTGGACAAGTTCCACCTTGTGGTTTCATGTGAGTAAGATGCAGGGGCTAGAAATTAGCACACAGGAGTTGAAATTGGGTTTTGCATGTGTCTGGGGGCTAGTTGAGATGGGGATAGTACTTTTGTGTCCCCCTTGCACCTTGGAAATAATCCAAGGGAAGTAAAGGGTGAAAAATTGTGCCAATAGGTCTTTGTGATGAAAAAGTGGTCTAATTTTGCATTATGATTACCTAACCACTCAAGTCACAAGTTTCAAGTGACAAAAACATATCATCCATAGGGGAGCACACTTTTGTATCCCCCTTGTTCCCTTTTCATGTCAAGGAAAATCCAAGGGGGTGCTAAGGGTGAAAAATCCCGCTCCAAGTATTTTGGATTGTTGATGTCACCCACCAAGTGCATTTTAGGACACTGTGATTGAATTTTTGTCCTCGGGAGAATGAAAGAGTGTTTTGTGGTAAAATATATTTTTTTGACTCAAAATAACATTTTACATCGTCCCCGCCATTAACAAGAGCCAATTCAACCTGAAATTTTAATTTTGACACCATTCACCCTTTCAGCATGAAGGAGCAACAGAAATGACTTGAGCTATCAAAAAAAACTTGACGGCTTCGGAAAAAATTTATGTTTCCATCATGTGTATAATTCCAAGACCTTTCCATTGAGTGTTTTATGAGCTTCCAACTCCTATAACTCCCATAATCTTTCAAACAAGTTGAATTTCCCTGTTTGAGCCTTCATTCCCTATGCCCAAAATGACCATGTTTTGCTTAACTTGTTCTTGACATCAATTATCTCAACATATTTTCTTAAAATTTCTTAGATAATTTCATTTCACTCTTTCAAAACTTCTAGATGGTTTAAGTCTTCACTTCCAACTTGCGGAAGGTGTTCACCAGTTGCAAAATGGCCAAAAATGGCCCTTTTTAGGTCTCTGAAGATAGTTGTTTCTCCTTAAAACTCAATCAATTATTCAATCACATTACACATACATCTAAGCACATTAAATGCAATAGAAAATATTCTTAGCATGTTCTGTTGATCCATAATGAGGGTGAAATTGAGGATAAGCTTGCCAAAGGAAGGGTTCACAATGACTAGGAGGGGAAATTTTCAAGTGGGTGCTTAGTTGTCATGGCTAAAATTTTCAATTTTGACTGTTAGACATGTAGTAGGACAACACACTCATCTAAGGAATCCATGGTGCAATCAATTTTTTTATTCCTTTCGCTTCCCTTTTTCATTACTCACACATGTTGAAGAATTAGCCATCCATAAGGAAGTTCTCAATTCCCAAATCTATCATAAGATTCTTGATCTCCAAAGGAAATTATTTCAAATACAATCCAAGTAGTTCATCGAAGAAATTGAACTGGGTTTCACCTGCACAAGAAAAATTTGACACCGCATATTCAAGGAAGTAGCTATGAATCATGTTTTTCCACTAGTAATTTACAACGCGTGTCCAAGTTGTGCCATGCCTTGCAAGTCTTCTTGTGCACTCTAGAGTCCAAGTGTACTTATTTCCTAGATTCAAATTTATATCCAAACAGTAGGCTGATAATCAAGCATAAAGGTTCACTAGAAGTTCGTTGAATAAGGTTTCATAGAGTTCATCGTACATATATTTTTCCACCCAAGTCCTCAGAGGGAAACTAGGAGAACAATTATTACGATTGGGATGTCTTTGAGCGAAATCTTCTTCAATTATGTCTGGCCAACGTTCAATATTCTCTTACATGGTTTGAACATATTTTTCGTCATCCACCATCTCAACACAATAATAATGGTTCTAGCAATGAAACAAAAATTTTATGTGTCTAGTTTCACCACTAACTCATGCTAAGGTGCACACAAACTTTCTCACCCTAGCACATATAAAGCAAGGTTATCACCTTGCGCCAACCTACCATATTAAGACTGAAACCTTAGCATGATCGCTCGACACGTGAGATAGTTCTGGTTCCCATCATGTTTATCATGTTTATATGAAATGGATGCATAAATAATACAATTGAAGTAGAAACATTCATACTATACCAACATAATTATAAACAGTAAATGCATACTCATGGCAAGACTAACTTCATAATACTCCATATTCATTAATAGAATACATATATCTAATGCAAGTTCACTAGTGATCACATTGGTCACCCTAATCACGATCATAGCCCTAATCTTGTAGAATAATTGTGATGTTGTTCTCATGTTCATAACCATCACAACCCCTCTAGGTGCAAGATAGTTTTGGTCCCCATCATGTTTAGCATGTTTATATGAAGTGGCTGCATAAATAATACAATTGAAGTAAAAACATTCATACTACACCAACATAATTATAAGCAATAAGTGCATACTCATGGGAAGAATAACTTCATAATATGCCATATTCATTAATAAAAAACATAGCTCTTATACAAGTTCACTGGTGATCACATTGGTCGCCCTAATCACGATCATAGCCATAATCTCTTAGAATAATTGTGATGTTTTTCTCATGTTCATAACCATCACAACCACTTATAATGATCCTCCAAGGTATATATACTAGTGAGGACTTTCCCTCCACTAGTTGAACAACAGTTATGATTAGCTTGTGTGCTTTATTTATAACAATTGATTATTACATAGAGGTGGTGCTCATGCCACACATTACCATATCTTATCCTCTTACTTTGCATGGTAGTATTTCTTTGTTGCATATAATTCCAACCATTTCTAAAGTCCTACCGCTTCCAGATGCTTACTCCTTTTTTCTACATGTTTCCTGCGTTATTCTTACAATCTATATCTCCAAACTTAATTTATTTTTTTATGTGCAGCCTTCTCTTCCTTGACATGCACGCGTCAAGAATTGTAGTTGTTTTTCCATTTTTTTAGCACATCTAATCCTCTAGTGTACCAATCTTTCTCGCCCCTAAAACTTTTTTTCAAACTCACCTGTTTGCATGTATCTCTTTTTCCACTATATTCACATGTCTAAATTTGTCTTCATGTTATATGTGTGCATGTGGAGTTTCCCTTTGCTTTTCCCACAACTTATGCGCAACCCGCCCTTCTTTTTCCTTCAAACGCGCGTGCTCCAAAGAACAACAAAGAATAAAGAATAAAGAATAACAACGATTTCCCGATGTTAGACTTATCCAAAAGAATATTAAGAATTTAGGAGTCCAACATAAGAACAAAGAGTTCATTGCGAGGAAGGTCTTATTTCAGTCCCATCTTATACATATAACCGATTACAAAAGTCACTTCATATGAAGTTTAGGGTTAACATGTCTAGTTATAGCTCAACCAAGAGGAAATAACAAAATGATTAGGTTTAAATAAATAATTCAATTTAGTGATCCATTTCATTCTATGCATTAGGTATTTTACTGAATCAAACTACAATCTCACAATGATAACAAATTCCTTAAATATAATTTATTCATCTAGGTACAACATACTTATACAAATACATGATAATTTCAAATCTCATCCACAATATTAGCAAACTTCATTATCTTTTCCAATGGTTTTAGAAGTATGGTTACATAATACACAATTTAATTCATGTTTCAAAAAATGCAAGCTAGAAATTAAATATGAATATGAATCTATGAGTAATATCAATCATTTGTGTTTTTGTTGTAATGCTTGCAGCCTATAACATCATGGGTAAACACAAGGCTAGCATGGATTTATCCCTTTCTATCTAGTTATGATGTCGTATAATTGATTTTTTCATAAAGGAGAGAGTGGAAGTACTCTAAACACTCATTAGGGTTTTGAAAATCATTTAACACATTTAGAGTTAGTGAGAGAGAGAAAGAGAAAATAATTGATATCTTCACATAATTTTCAAGATCATTTGCAAGCTAAAGTAGAGCTCAGAGAGAGCAAAACATCATTTTTCACACAATCAAAATTTCCAATTACCATTACAAAAAATGGGCCCAGAGAGAGTATTTAGTGTTAAGTTAACTTTTTCCAACGGGTTATCAAAGCCAACAAGGTTTGTGTTGTGGAGTCAAAACTAGATCACAATGGCTTAATAAAGGTACAATTTGAATTAGCTGAAACGGCCATGAAATGGCCTTCGATAAAGGTCAACGCGTGCTTGAAAAAGGAATCTGTCGCTTCCACCTTCTTTTATATGATGAGAAACCAAGAAATTTGACAGAACCAAAATATGATTGTCAAGGAATAGGTTCAAGTCATAGGTTTAAGTCTATTAACACCAAGGAATACGTTCAAGTCATGAAACAAAGAAAGGGAAGGTCATAGACTATTGTCACTCGTTGTTTCCAGGGTGAAAATACAACTTTTAGAAGGTAATTAAATCCACAAAAATTTGTTTTCCAAGAATTTTGCACTCACAATTTTGAGCCCCAAGCCACAAATGTAAGAGAAATCATGTTTTATTTTATTGTTAATAAATTACATTTTAGGGTTGGTTGCACAAGTGACAACAAAAGGGTATTGAAGAGGTTAATTTTCACAAGGAAATGTAGACTTCGTCATTACTTACCAATAACATAAAACTAAATATTCAATCATTTTACACACACTCCACTATTTGATGATAGAATTCAAAGCTTCCTCAAAAATAGCCAACTTGACCAAGATTGCCAACCAACAACATAATTATCAATGTTAGGCATAACACCATAGCGAAATGATTTTTTTTTTGACAATACGGAATGTTAACATTTTATTTAAAATGACAAAGGAAGGGCAAACTTTTAAAATTCATGTCAACCGACAAGCAATAATATTAAGACATTGTAAATCATGAAGTAGATCATTCAAATAGTGATTTGAATCCTGGTGTCGGTGTTCCTCTTGAGTAATGAGCGACACATTGAAATTTGAAAATGAAACAAGTCTTATCTGCAAATTGTTCGGAATGCTACACACCATGCAAGTCTTATTATAATTATTTCTTCCACCTTCCATGCCCAATTCGTTTACCCAAACTTTTAAAATAGAGTCTGCAATTTGTAAACACTTATTGAATTATCATTCATTATAATCCTAGAGTCCAGACCATTGACGGGTGTGAATGTGTTAAATGTCTGAAATAAAGTTTGGTATTGTATTGGATCAGCAAATCATCAAGTGTTTAACAAAACATTTGAGCTACATTGTTCAAGACAAAATCTTGAGTTTCACTTAAAGATCCCAAGTGTTGTAAAGAAGTAACTATTTGCATAGCTTAGTGGTCATTAGGCTCCAACCATAATGATATTTGGCCATATTTTTCTTGGATTAATCAAAAGGATTAATAATTCAGTTTCATTAAATAAAAAATAAAATAAAAATGTGATTTTTTGGTGAAAAAATGTAGATATTTAAAGCTTAGTGGTCGCTAGCTAAATTGGTAATGCCTTAACAGGATATTAAGAGCTTAACAATCGCTAGGTAACATTCGCTGGACTAGGGTAAATTTTAAGACCCAAGTAAAGTCCATTAGATTTTATCATTGTAAATAATTGTTCACATAGCTTAGCGGCCACTAGGCTCCAACCATAGTGATATTTGGTCATATTTCTCTTGAATTAATCAAAAGGATTAATAATTCAATTTCATTAATTAAAAAATCTAAAAATGTGTTTTTTTTTTTGTGAAAAAATGTTGATATTTAGAGCTTAGCGGTCACAAGATAACCTTGGCTAGACTAGGGTAAATTTTAAGACCCGAGAAAAGTCCATTAGATTTTGTCATTGTAAACAACACTTTGCATAGCTTAGCGACTGCTAGGCTCCAACAATAGTGATATTTAGTAATACCACACACACACACACATGAAGCCAAATTTTACAAATTTCAATTTCACACTAATGACGATTTGAATTAAAAATTTGGTTATTGGTGTAAACGTTGGATGAACCGACCCCTAAAAGTAACTTGAACCCAGAATTTTTAGGCAAATTAGTCATATCCATACACGTAGAATTTCGCCAAATGCAAATTTCAAAAATCAGAGTATTCGTGAATTAACAAAGATTCACCACTAACATTTTCCTCGAGTGAAACCCACAACCTATGAGATGGAAATAGTGGACAGTATCAATTAACTGTGAACGCTCGAGGCATAAATTATGTAAACCACGGATCATTTCAATGTCAAGTCATAGGATTACTACAGTGGAATCTATTGGCTTGAGCTGAAGGCCCCAATATGAATCAAAGGGATAACTTCTCGTCTAATGTGCATTAAGCAAAGTGAGTTTGAAAAGATAGTGGAAGGTGCATATTAATGGCATTCATAGAGTCGGCATATAAAAAATCAAATATGAGTTCGAGTTAAAAGTTACGAATAGTTTGCTTTTGTTTATGTTGTCCAAATGCTCGAGCGTCCAGAGGTGCATTAACACACCCTAGAACATTTAGATCAGTATAATTGATCTTACTCATTACTTGTGTGTTTAATTTTGTAAGAAAGAAACTATTAAACAACTTTTCGATACAATTAAAAAATTGCTATCTAAAGATATTGATTATTTGTTGTGCAATAATATAAGTAAATGAGTCAATTACTAGATGACTTGTTTTAGGTTGAGTTCTAAAACAGCCTTCTAATAAAATAGAGCCTAAGTAGGGAGTATAGATATTGATCTTAGATGTGATTGATGTAAAATATATTCAACACCTAATTAATGTTCTTAGTTTTAATAAACATTCATTTTATAAAAAAATGAATATCTCAATTAAAAAATGTTCTTTATTTTTGTGACGTGTTTACTTAATCCACCCATACACTTTAACTACATTAAAAACAATCACTTCTCATTATGCTTCATGATGTCCACAACATGGTCTAAACCTCCTATGGTGACTAGCAAAGAAGGCATAGGACAACTCAATCAGGAGAAGGTTCATGAAATCGGGTGGTAGAGATGATTTTATATTGTTATTGTCGGGAGGGGCTCCGACTTCTCTTCATGCTAACATGTCCTTTATGAATAATTGTAACTGACACGGTTTGTTAGTATCTCCTATTCATTTTGTTAGTTTAATCAGAAATCTTTTTTTTGTCAATTGGACAGTTGGGGGATCCGGCAACTATTGTGTTTCACCCTTTATGAAAGTGCTTGTAAGGAGCTTGTATCAAGTCTTTCTTAAACTAATCAAATTGTAATAGGACTTATCTTTACGGAATACAAAGTTGTTAGATAATATGTTGCCATGTTATTTGTTTAAATCACTATTCTATATATGTTTAATGTTGTTGCTTGTCTACCATCTCAATAAACTTTTATCTATACTACAATGTTTACATGGTTATTTGTAATAATTTTAATCATCTATATTCTTTAAACTTAAAATTAAAAATAAAATCATACAACTAATGTTGTATGCAACAAAGCATGGCCTCTCGACCATCCAACTCTGATCTTCACAATCGTGCCCCTTCACAGTCTAGTTTCTCTCATCATCCTCATGGCTTCCACGTGATGGGGGCTTCTTCTATAGTGGCTGAAAATGGATGATGGATTAGTGGTGTTGCCCCTCTTGGGCTAAACTCATTTGCAATCTTGGATTTGAACCGTAATGCACAAATTAGGCTATCTAGTGTCGTTCATGTTCATCCTTATGTTTCACGAAAAGAGCGAGATGTTATCTTTGTTGGGTCTTCCTCGAAAGACCTGACTCAACTCAAGGAGGAAAAGGATATGTGGAAGTTAAGAAGACTTAGGGTTTGTAAATATTCCAATTTCTCATCTGTTTTCCCTCATAAGGGATTGTTTCAGGCATCAAACTCTCATCCTTATATATTGGTTTCCAAATCTACCCTTATTTTTTAACTTGAAGCGAAGGTTTTTGAAGATATTGTGGAAGAGGAGCATTACAAGGCTCTTGCTATTATTTGCAAGTTCCAAAACTATTTGCCCTCCCTTACAAATCTTCATTCTTGGATTTCTACTCAACGGAAACACTTTTTGTTGGATGGGTTGGTTATATACTCATGTGCGAAGGGGTATTTTATTATTGTTTGTCAAGATGAGGAGGATAGAGATATGATTTTACACTCTAGGATGTGGTCATGGGGCTCAAGTTTTGTCTGTATGAAGTCTTGTTCTCATGAATTCAACCCTTTGACTCATTCCTTTTCAGAGGTACCAATATGGATGAAATTGCTTAACTCCACCTGCAATTATGGAAACATTCTTGTCTTTTTGGAATTGGAATTCTTTGGGAGCATGCTTATCAAATTCCCCTAAGATGTGAACATGCTCCCAACCCACATTTGCTTGGATTTGTCTGTTGGATTGTTAGAAGAGATTTCATTTAAAATTGGGGATCGAATCTCAACCCAATTGTTAGATTATGAAAAGTTTCTTTTCAGATGCAGAGAATGCTTTGTTGTTGGTCATTTCACAAGTGGGTGCCCTAATAGGAAGATTTATTCTTCTCCTAATAGGGATAGGTTGGGGTCTTTGGTGGAAAGGAGCTTGTAGCCACCACCAGATTGTTCAATGTATGAATGTTGCTATAAGTGAAATGATCGTTGATGGGGTTGTTGACAACGAGAATGAAGTTCAAGATAGGAATGTGAAGCTTGAGCCAACAATTATTTCTTTTGTTACAGTTGTGGATCTACCCATTGATGAAGCTAAAGTTAGCACCTTCCCTGCTCCGATCAGGGTTGCAGATTCTATTGTTGGAGGTTCTCTTGGTTTGTTAGATAAGGGCTCTCTCACCTCTCCTTCGTATGCTTGTGGGTTTTTTCTAAGTTTGATATGGGGTTTACCAAATCTTTATTGAAAAGGGATGAAAGTTTGTCTTTTGTACTAGCAGCGTTGTGAGGATCCTCTTTCATATTTGGATGATTCGAAGGGTTGGACCCTAGTTAAAAGAAGAAAACAATATGTGAAAAGAAATGGTTTATATATGATGAGGTTAAGAGTTCATGACAAAAAAATGTTGTTTAATATTTGCTTATATGAGGTATATGTTTTGCGGTTGTTGATTTTACAATAGCGAATTGCTACAAATATTTGTCTTGGTTATAGAAGTCAGAGGTATGAAACAATGTTTATGGGTAGTTGATTATGGGCAATACTGGACGTGATAACAAAAGTGTGTTTCACTGTTAATGTTTGTTTTCATTGTGAAAGACAATGTTGTGAATGGTCATTTATGAGTTGATGATGGTTTTTGGGTTCTATTTGTCAAGTTATCATGTTGGTGGCGAGAAATGGTGTTACAGAAGATAGTGGCTTGTTTTTTGTGTTTGTTGGGGATGTATCTCTTTTGTTTGTTATAAATGGGGGTAGACACATAATATCTTTCAATTTTTCAATAAGAGATTAGTAATTTGTTTTTAGGAAATATTTTAGTGTCTTGTGGCTACCACAATGATTGTACCTATTTTAAAATTAATAAAATCAAATTCAAAGCTGAGTAACAAACTCTTGAAACTAAAATCAAAATTACTTTTAAATATTTATTATAAAATTAATATTGGGGCACAATCATTAAACCTCCTAGTAATTTTTTTTATAAAAAAATATCATGTAAAGACACACGAACCCTAGATATTAATATCATTGCGCTTGAGTGTCGTATTAACATTTCATGTCAACTTCTAAGTTGATTTTGTTACATTTAATTCGATATACACAACTAGGATTTAGAAATTATTTATATACAAGAAACATAATATTTACTAGAACTTTCATTTCTATTCAATGCTTTGCTATGTAACTTGGAATATGATAATATAATATATCTAGTTGATGGAGATGTCAACATGTGGCACACATCCCCTTAGTTATATGGGCTCACATAGGAATTAATTATATTCGGTAATGAATCGACCTATATTGGGATTAGGTGTTACCCATCTTAATCTTCTTGTCCCTAATCAAACATTATATTTTTTTATACCATTGTACAATGTGGACATGTATGAATTTTTTAAACTCGTGGTGGAGAGTGGAAGTACATAACTTCAATTATGATAGGTCATAAATATCAAGTTCCCATCTACCTTTAATACTATATTTTCATTTATACGATGCCAGAATCTATTTGCTCCCTACACCCTACTACAATCCTATCCACAGCCAAATGATAGCTAGTTTTCATGATACAAAACCACCACCAAAAGTAGTTAGCCTCAAAACACAACATGCCTACACCCTCCTCAAAATTTGCTTGCCAAAAAGGCTAGTATTTAATCTCACCATCATCCTCCCACGCCCAAGGCATTGCAAGCATGCAACAACACAACATATATTATCTTCACATTATCATTTGATAGCTCATCTTTAAAATTTCCATCAAGTCGATAGGACAAACTTACTCTCACCTCTACCTTCTCGAGTCTTAGAACTTTCAATCAATTTGTTGGGAGTAGGTAACATCCTTGTGTGTGTGTGTGTGTGTGTGTGTGTGTGTGTGTGTGCATTCAATTATTTCGCGCACAAGTACCCACTTTTGATTAACTAGGCTAGATAATGTGCATTGCAAAAATAAAAGCTTGATAAATTAATTCCAAACCTCGACTAAGATGTTAATGCAAGGATTATATGCGTATTTTGAATATCGTTAGATACAGTGACATCAGTCAAAATCTACCAAAAGACATACAAACCCAAAACTAACAATTCTCTCCCCCAAATTTCAATAGACATAAGGAGCAAGAAATGCTCCAAACATGTCAAGATTGGGTGAAGTTCTTAGGAGACGATGGCAAAAAATAATTTGGCCGCACCCATAGTCTTGATCTTAATTCCTTTGCTCTAATCTTTACACAACTCAACCTTCAAAACAAATTTCTCGTTACCCTAACAAGGCAACAATATCTAAACTTAATGTAATGAACCATTACACCAAAACTTCGAGGCATTAGTGAATCTATACATCATGATTATAACATTCCCCCACACTCCATAGCCCAAACCTGTGAATAGATTTGTACCTACATAACAGAACCCTGTCCAACCATACGAAGCCTCATGCTAACACTACAAAGCCGGCATAGCCAATGGTGTCAAAATTCAAACCCGAGTGCTTGCTTTAATACCAAATCTAACTAACCGTTGCACCAAAATCTCAAGGCAGTAGTGAATCCGCACACCATGATCATAACGCTCAAGGAAAACAACATATTGTTAAGAGCATGTGTGGCAAGTTAGTTTGGTTTCTAAGCATAGTCTACACACAATAGCCAATATTAATAAATATTCCAATGTCATGCAAGCGCAGAAGTTCACCAAAAGTACCGTAAAAATGCTACTATCAAAAAATTATAGACTACAATAATTGCTTGATCTCTCTATAATGTTTGTAGGTGTCAATATTATTCTACATAATCTCTAAATTAATCATTTATTTGCCTCCTCCAAATGAACCGCACTCGCCAAGTATTTATATAGAAAAAATGAGCTCAACCTAAAGTACCCACGCCAACATCCAATGTAAACTAAGCTAAAAAAAAAACATGAGACAAAGGAACACACGTTGGGAACAAGATGCATGAGACACATTCTTGATATCCCTAAGAGCATGACACAATGCTAACATAAAAATCAAAACAAAGGGGAATGGGAGGGTGTGAAAGAAGGGACTCACAATCCAAACATGAAGATCATGACAAGGAATGAGGAGGTGAGTGCGTATGGACTCACAATCCTAATAGAGAGATCAAGACAAGGGGAAATTAGAGGATGAGAGAGAAGGGGCATAAGAGATAAAGGAGCCAAGACCATCAAAAGTCAAAAAACAAATTAGCAATAACACCTAAATCACACAATGTACCAACCCATAAATTTTGGAAAACATTGTTTAAGTGTCTACACTCACCTCTTTCAAACTACCTCAAGACAAGTATTTGACTTGAGAAGAAACCCTCAAGACACATTAAATTGTCTATCGTCCACTTTTTTTGTTTTTGCTCACTTTCTTATTTAACAATCAAATTAATATGCAAATATATTTATCATGAGTTGACCAACAAATTTCCTAAACCCCCTTATGGTTTTCAAAACAAAAGAACTTCAAGCAAAAACGTATGTATGAGAGACGTCATCCTATGAAACAAAACACCAACTGCACCACCAACAAAGCATAAAGTCGATAAAAAATTTATTTTATGAACTTCATAACCAATTGAGAAAAACCACTTGGAAATAATTATAAACGTAAGTCGTAAATAATTATAGGATGATAAGATCTCAAATCTATGATGAGGATTTAAATTTTTCGGTGAATTCTTTCGCATCAAGACAGCATGTTATATATCAAAAATTACACCATTAAATTTATGCCATAGCTATCTTGATGTAATTTTTGATATATAACATGCTGTCTTGATAAGAAAGAATTCACCGAAAAATTTAAATCCTCATTATAGATTTGAGATCTTATCATCCTATAATTATTTACTACTTACGATTATAATTATTTTTGTAGATTCTTTTTAGCAGATGCATAAACAGCAAAAAAATAATAACACTGTTGATTACTTTTAGCCAAAGAAATTGCACTTCCTTATGAACCCATGCTACTACTATACAAACCTAGTGAGTCCATCCAAATATAACTTCACCACTTAAAGAACAAAGCGTGACATATATTTCTGTTCATTTGGTCCAAGTAAATGTCGCGATAGAAATACAAAGCGTGCCCTGACTTGTGATGCTTCCCAACCCATTGGTATTCTTGTGGCTTTGAACCGGAACAACAGAACCACCTGCACACATTTAGTACTTTCCAACCTACCAGCCAAAAGCACACATTTATGTATCTTCCAGTATTTTGGAGGGTTGACCATAGCCTAGTTGCATTTTAGTCAAAACAGAGCCTGATCTAAAGTTGCATGGTTCATCGCTAACTTTACATGATCTACATCTTATCACAAAGTACTTCCCAATCCCCATATAGACATTATACTACCACTACCACTTGAGAATAGGGATATTATCACATAATGCTTTCCAATCCTCATATAGACATAATATTTACCACAAAATATTCACGAATAGGGAGGAAACCATTTGTTATGGTAATTCTACCCAGAACGCAGGGAGCTACACAAAGAGCACAACTTGCACACGTGAGACTAGGGTCATGCAAGCAAAAAATAACAAAGCTGCTTTACAGTGGATCAAATATCTGCAGTACCAATTACTAGAAGTTTCCAATGACAGATAAGAAGCTTCATTCTATCATAAAAAGTTCCAAGAAATAGGTCTCTAATACCTTAACGAAATAAAATAATCACTTCACACTTCAAGAAAAATAACTAGAAGTTTCATAAACATTCAATTACCAGCATCCACCTTAACACGAACCATATTGACACACAAAATCTGCTCTTGCGAACATTTCAATTTTCCATAGTTCACTTATTGCCATATAGGCACATAGGTGTAGATTTCTGCAGGGAAATAGAAAAAATATTTATGAAGATTTAGCTACCCATGGTGTAGCTTTCTGCAGGGAAAAAGAAAACATATTTATGAAGATTTAGCTACCTAAATCTTTGTTGCAAAGGAAAAAGGCTTCTAGCAATTATCATATTATGGCATCAGAGGCCACAAGCATGCTGATGTGAATTTACTTTTTCTGATGCATGTTAACTCACCTGTTCACACTTTGTTCTGAACAGACATGTCCCAAGGTTCAGTATATTTCCCCCTGTAGAGGAACAAGGATTTTAAATGATAAATTACATAATTGAAAATACTGAGAATGAATAGGAAAACTCTTTATTTCACAAATATACCGGCCAAAAGATACAAGCAGCAGTCATTACTCTTGATTTCAATGCCTGTTGCAGCTCATTTAAATTTGAGGCCAAAAAAAAATACAAAGAATGTTTTCTTGCCTTGAATAATCTACGAGATTCTTTTCAATGACAAATTTTCACAAATAACTTTTGTCTCAAACTTCTCATAAGCTTGGATCACTTGAACATGATTATCAGTAATGTTGAAATTTGATGCAAAAGACCGCTTCAAAATACCAAACAAAAACGCTCATCTGATTCAACTAAAAAGTAAAAGACCCCTTGAAAATACCAAACAAAAATCCTCATCTGATTCAACTAAAAAGCAAAAGACCCCTTGAAAATACCAAACAAAAATGGTTATCCGAATCAACTAAAAAGCAAAAGACCCCTTCAAAACACTAAACAGAAATACTGATCTAATTCAATTTAAAGTGCCCAAAGACTTGCTTACAAGCACATCTGTCTTCTTCACATTGCCTCTGCTTGAAAGCTCGGTGATTTCCTTCCATCTTCAGTCAACCTTAAACACTTCTTAATGAGAAGTCTCCAAGTTGATTTTGTAGCATAAATATGAAGTTGAATGCAAATTAATGATAAATGGACCTTTTTACAACGTTCATCGTCTCAAATCCACTCCAAGACTATTAACCCCTAGCATCATTATTACATGCAATTCGCAGACAATAGATAATCAATCAAATCAGAAGTTGCTGCAGAATTCCAATTGATCAATAAACTATTACTCCACTTGTGTTGTTACTGCACCCTGCAGATACTTTGTGCCAGTTTTGACACGGCTAGAGATAATGTCAGAAACTATAACAATACTGAGGGCCGCTTCAAAAAGATGGTTGCAAGATTCATTCAACGTGCAATTGAAATGTTTCTAACAAGTGCAAACATGCTGACTCAATCTTTAAGTCCTCTATATCTCATCCGATGGGGATTGGACATGAGATATTACACAGAATTAAATTACATACAACACCAGCAGAAACTGCAATACATCAGGAAGAAAGTCCATTGTGGACTCAAGGCTAAAAGGCATGGTACAAATTAATATGCACTTCAAATTCACCCCCACCCCAGCCTCCCCTTCCCTTTTTGCTGCTATTTATCGTTACTCTAAACTTGTGATTGCTTAAGGCTTGTCTTCACCTTATGAATACATGTGGAAAAATAATGAAGCATGAACATCTTCGTTTCACCTTTTCTACAGAGGGGGCAGGGAAGATATCTTGACTCAAAATTTTCAAGCTCAAGATAATAAACCAAAAATATTTTTTTGTGTGTAAAGCACTGTATGTAAAATTCAATACCTAAATCATAATCCATACTTCTGCTGCTTATAACAAGAACATCTTGCCTTCCAAGATACAATGACAAAAAGACTTGATACCTTCCTCGGCATTGAAAATGCATGGAACACAAGCTGGCTCACGACTCCTTTTTACTCTTTCACCATTGGAAGCTCTGCCCACAAGTCAATAAAAGCTTTTCCAAAAATTCCTCGAGCAATGGGCATTTGTTGGTAAAATAGTAAAATACTAAGGTAATTAAACAGAAAAGTTTCTCTTACAACCCAAGATGTTGGGAATAAGGGCATAAAAAGAAAAATATCAATCACAGTCCAAATGAACCAAACAATTGAGACAAATTTTATATTTGTTTAATCTACAATGATAATGAACAATATAAACTACTCTAGACCATTGTCTGAGATGTAGTGCATACAATTTGGAACAACCTGGTGTACTCTTTCAAAACTATTTTACAATAAGCTGCGTGTTGAAGCCGCAAAGTCAGTCCAAAGAATTATGTTAGCAACCTGTTAAAAACAAACAATACTCCATCAGTCATCCCATCAGATTGAAGTCAGAGTAACATGTATAAATTAATTCAAAATAAATTTGCAGTATCAATATCTACTCCACTTCTAGTCATGAACAGAAGCTTTGAAAAACTATCACAAAATAACACCCATATAAACATTAGCCTACAATTAAATTTATTGAGCTATTAAGGTCCCGGGACAAAATTACTATCTCAGAATATCTCCCCGAGTACAAGAAGATCAACTACTTATAAGCTCTATATGAGGCCAAAATTCCAATAGGGCATTGGGTCCTAAGCATATACGAAACCCGTGATATCTCAATAGGAAATAATATTGTCTGTAATCTTTGTAATCCTTTCAAATGCATAAGCACTTGTGCACATCATCCAACCAATGTTTACTATTGATTGGAAAAACAACTCTTCTTGATCTACAAATCAGCTCTATGTTGAAAGCTTACTAAGCCTGTTTCATCTAATAGTTCAGTCCATCTGAAAGTTCCAAGGGATGATAAAAATAAGCATTAACACCATCAAGTCAAAATGGACATAGTCACATAGCCAATAGCAACCCGTGCCATGATAGAACTCTCGTCTAAGCTTACAAATTATCATTTTACCTTAGAGCACAAAACTTGACCTGAGTAACAACATTCACCGATTTTCAACCATAAAAATGGAAATTCGTCAAATCTGAAACTTTCAAAATAAATTCGTTGACATTCGTGATTTTATTCAGGTGAATCAAATGCCGAAGTCGATTAAACGAATATCATTTTATTCTGACTGCTGAAGCCCTCACTCGGTTTCATTTTATCTGCAGTCACAATTTTGTCTGTGAATCGGTGAACACAAACCCTGAATCCGTGTAGCAGCTGTGAATCTGTGAAGCACGTGAAGAAAGTGAAATACACTGAAAAATCATTGTGAAAACACACTGCAGTAAAACATTGTGCAAAACCCTGCAGAAACAGCTGTAAAACAAGAAGCAAGCGTTTGAAATCAAACTATATGAAATGGTGGAACAGGTAAGGACCCAAGGTAAGTTCAATGTTTTGATCTCTATGTATCATTACATATTATAATGTTAAGTTTATATATTTTTATTACTTTATAAGTATAAAAAATTAGAACTTATTTAGAATCTATATTTATTTATTTTGGGATTTTATAAATTTGATAATTTATTAATTTTATAAAATTGGATTTTATTTTATAATTAAATGCTAATTTTATAAAAAATTATTTTATTTTATAATTCTATTAAAATATTTTTAAAAATTATTGTTTTTTAGTTACATTTAATCACGAACTTTATGCCTGGATTTTTTCGCTACAAACTTTTTTCAAAATTTATTCTGCACAAATTCAAATGAGGCAACTTAGAAGTCAAATAAAAAATGCAAGATATATAAGTGTCATTCCTACAGCACCATTTGCATCTTACTAGCTTCAAGATTGTTACAATACTCTTCCCAAGTGCCCTAGTACACACAAGTTTAATTTAATATCCAAGACAATGTACAGAATTAACTAGTGCCAAGTCTGGTGTTACTCTTCAACATGTCACGTTATTTATTTTTGTAATCAAAATCGCATTTATATGCTTAGACATCACAATATACAGAATGACATTCATTCGGTAGGAAAATGCCCCATAGTTACCTTAGTCTCGGGGACGAGGGATGGGGATTTCAAGCACGGCAAAAAAATTCCCAAATTTTGGGGATGGAGTGGGGGCAGCTATTAAAATAATATTTAAATATTGTGACTTCATTCAATGAAATTTAGGGGTTTAAATTTTATTTAATGTTTTTATGGGGGATTAGATTTCAACATTTTCGGTTAAAATATCAGCTTTTTATAGTAAAGGCATCAGAAAAAATGTGTAAATATATATGTGAGGACATCCGCTCCAAGTCCCCAAAACGTTTGAGATGTCCGGGACATCACCAAAAGCTAGAGGACACATCCCCGCATAACACTGAAATGCCCTCATATTAATGATGCAAACTCTGTTACAATGACATCTTTCTATATACTATATACGTTTTATGTTCAAAAGATACCCACTCAACAGGAATCAATATGATCATAAAAACGTGTATTAAATGGGCACACCCCTTTGTGGTGGAATGTATACTGCATATAGCTTCAATATATAAGTATTTGCCCGCACAATATATCCATTTTGTTTTATTATTCTTAAAACTAAAAGGGCATGGTGTTTTTTAAAACCTGTTGACCTTTTGGACCAAATAAAATCTACTCCAGTCACTGGGTGCTTTTCAAGGGAATTGTGGCTCAGGTTAGCAAGGAGAATGTTCTTCACACTGTCATGGACTTTGGGTTTAATGGGTACATAGGCGCATGCATTTGAATTTTACAATACATTATCTAATTTGGATCCTAAAACAATATCATAATTTAGTTGAATAAATAGATCAAATTTGCTTCCTAGTTCATGTGACTAATAAGAGCTTAAGACATGTTCATCATCTCTAGAGTCTAACACAGAATTGGGCAAGGTAGAAATGCAGCAGCAATGCTGGAACCACAAATCATCTGCAAGAAGGCTCGTGGATGATTCAGACTTCCTGGGGCCCGCACCTTTCAAGGAACCAGTCATAGATCTCAAGTTAGGCTTAAGACTCAACAGGTTTGGCTTGGTACTAACCTGTACAACAGCAAACAGGCTTACCCAAATGGGTCCGGATGATTCATTTACTTTGCTTACTTTCATTCTACGCAACCACTTAACTAATTCAAGCAGTTAAGCGAGCATAGAGTTGACATGTTAGATGGTTACAAGAAAATTGTTCATAAAGGCAAAGAGTAGATTTCACTCATATACAATCGATACGGTTTTACTACATCATTGTGTTGTGAATTGGAAGGGTCAAATAGTAGTAGTAGCATTGGTGGGATAAATGGGGTGTGAAATCTGATATACAAGCATTGCAGGCATGCACGAGAGCATGTACACAATTGCATGATGAATACGCTATACAAGATGTAGATGGAAGCCATATCTTGTGGTAAACATTAATTTGTAGCGTTATGTATGTTGATTTTAGTGGCATAGAACATTGGATCAGTGCAGAAGTTAGAGTAAACACTTGTTGGTGAATCACTCTTGGAATATTTTTGTCCTCTTTGCGCTTAGAACTGGCCATCTAGATTCTAGAGTGCAAATTGTAATGACATTCAGACATTATTTACAGAATTTTGGAATTAATTCAAAGAACTTTAAATATTTACAGATTAATGTTTTGATGGTTAGATGGATTACCGACATGTTATTGATAAGTGTTATAATTTTCCTAATACATATATGTTCTAAGATTTGTTTCGATGTCTGCTAACAATATTTGGTGTGAAATGAAACTAAATTATTATTCTGCAGATTCAATTAACATTTCTCAATTTTCAATTGTGGAGTTCTTTCCTATGTGTTTCTCGAGTATGGACGATTATACTCTTACTCTTCGGCCACACCAAGTCGATGCTGAATACATGTCCAGCTACTATGGCTGCCAAAGTTCTTGAGAAGCCTGCCGAATACTAAATATATATCATCTCATGACCATGCAAACACCATTTTTAAAAACTAACTATTTAATGAAAAGAATGAAATAAATACCTGGATATTACATACAGAAATTTCCCAGCCTGCATGCACAACTAGCAGCAGAGCTAATGTTGAACAATGCCATCTACTCAGAATCTGAATCTACAGAAAGATAAAGTCGGGGCCTATGTCGAGGCCTGGCCGAACGAGGCCGTTGATGATATGAGAATGGGCTTTCAGAATCCTGGTTATCATCTGATGCTACTTCAGTTCTACTATCACTCATATTCAACAGTACAGAGGCTGCACAAAATGAATTAGAAACAGTTAGCTTGTTGCCCTACTTTGGACAGCTAAAAGAAAAGATAAAATGACCTAACATTTCCTACCTGTAGCTAATGAATCAAGCCCGTCTCCCTCGGGTGCAGACTGCTGTCTATCACATGCTGCTGGAGCAGGTTCCTTATAATTTGTATTATCCATATTGTTGCCATTACCTAAACTAAGAGAAATCCAATCAGTCTGTACATCATCAGATCTGATTACAGGGTCTCTATAATCAGTCTGAATAGATGCTCGAGCAGGCTGAGGTGGAAGAAAAAACTGCAAAGGGGCATCTACAGTTTCAACTCCCAGAGAATTGTCTAAATCACCATTTCCTTCTGTATTCAAGGACGAGAATGGACAATCCTGAAAACGGCTGTAGTCAGGTATCAATGATTCCACTGTAGTGTTCTCCTGCTGCTCTCTAGCCCCCAAACCATATGGTCCACACCTATTGACAGGAGTAGGTCGTACAACAGAAGCACAATGTGCATTTGTAGTGTTATCTGAAACATCAGCGTCTGTACCAAAAATACGAAATGTTGCACTTGGAGGTCGCGATAACCAATTATGCAAAGAAAACTCACTCAACTCGCCACCACTAGCACCGTAAAAACCGTGAGGAGAGTTAATGCTACTCTGCATCGGGATTACCTCAGTTAAGGCACCTAGAACTGAAGTCGAATTGGTAGGTATAAGAGGAGCACCATTGCAATCAATGTGTGATGCATCATGCAATGCTTCAGAAGAACTCATTGGTACAGATATCCCTTGACCAAAAGTATCAGAGCCGGCAAAAGCTTGCCTAGTTGTTGAGCCAATGTTTATCCCGTCCACATTGTCTTCCTCTGAATCGCTTACAACAATCACTTCAGGTTCTCTTGGAAGTTCAGAACTACCATGCCTGACTGCTGTGTCTGATGTATGGTTAAAACCAAGAAAGGGAGATTCAAAGCCAGGATCATTGTTGACTGAGAAATCAGGGT
The DNA here is from genome assembly GCA_019776745.2 of Taxus chinensis. Lineage (NCBI taxonomy): Eukaryota > Viridiplantae > Streptophyta > Pinopsida > Cupressales > Taxaceae > Taxus > Taxus chinensis. The sequence continues at coordinate 403,934,844 of CM034155.1, forward strand.
TCTCACTTCCTTCTTGGTTTACACTAGGATCTTCATCATCTCTGTTTGTAGAAGTTGCACTACTACTTGCTGGCGCAACTTTTAGATTCTGTTTTACCCGTTTATCAGGCAGATTATTGATGCCAGAAGACAAAATTTCTTTAGCTCCACTCACTTGCCAATGTCCGTCGCGATTCCTCTTGATTCCAAGCTTTAAAGATGTATGACCTCCTGATGTACCCTCTCGCTCTAGCTTAACTTTGTTGGGAAGCTCCTTTTGATAAGAAAGCTCTCCATTTGCAATAGCAAGGGATCCATCTGGTAGATGCCATTTTTCCACAAGCCCAGCCTTGCCTTCTAGCTTTGGACGCCAAGAACCATCTGGCTTCACCTCGACTTCAGTTACATCCTCGGGGTAGCCTTCCATCTGCCACACAAGAGATCAGCATAATCCTGCAGCGATCACATCCCAACCTGATACCAACTCTAAAAAAGATGCAAATTGCAACAAATTACTTACAAAAGTGGTAATTCGATTGAAATATGGATCAATAATAATGTTCTCCAGTGAATAATTCTTCAGGCATATAGGGCATTGCCACTGCATGCAGATACAAAAATACTTTAATGCACTTTTAATATCAAAACAAACAGATCTCTGATACAGAAAAGATTCTACAAGACATGATTAAACAAGTACTGAATATTATATTTCAGTTAACCTTTCTTGCCCGTTGGTTGAGCTCTACAAATGCTTCTAGGTCAAAACAGCCCATATGAACACAAGGTTTGAATCTCCCAGAAATTTTTATACGAGATCCACTCATCTGCAAAATGTTAAAACCCACCAGTACATGAGAAACCATATACAGAACACTTAAGTGAGCTACGTAATAGACAGTCCAACAGACGGAGCAAATAGAGATGCATATTAAAATCACCAAAGAATAAATGTCTGTTATTTTAGTCTGAGTATGCAAACCAAATCTTCATGAATAAAGATACAAGAAAATCATTTAATCAAGGATTGAACATTCAATAAATATATAAAATTAACACTCGCATATTAACACCAATACATATCTGATCACTAATAGAGGTAACAATAAGGAATTTAGCAAAATGAAATCCTCCCAGACTAACATCTTAGCATCCAACTATCATGTAGAAACCAAAGTTAATTCTGGGTTTGCAAGAGGTGATAGCATCACCCAAAACAAGAAACGACAGGTGATGAGTTTGTTTGCAATAGGCTTCAATCAAAATCATTAGCTTGTCAAAATCTTAGACTTAAGTGCAGAGGCTGAAGATAAAAATTGACGAAGAGATTTAAAACCCAATTGGAGGAGACGTTGATATCAAGAAATGATATATATATATATATATATATATAATCAGAAAAAAATGCTTTAGATTTATTAATCAAAAATCAAAAATTTATAATAACTTCAAAACATTTAACTGCACATTCTCGTATTGAAGTAAACCTAATGAAAGGCCAGGAGACATAAGAAAGCAAGCCTATTCGAGAGATTTCAATCATGATCAGGTCAGAAAACATTAGCCTCCATAAGGCTCCTGGAGAAATAGTTCCACCCATAGTCAAAGATCATACACATGGAAAAGTCCACAATAATTATCATGCATACACTTAATTGTATGTTAAGGGCCTACTTTGCCTATACTGTCAACAATGATTGAATAATCTGTATTTTTACAGAAGCTTATGACTAGAGAATTCCTTCATCGTGTATTTTTGTTAGATACAAGAAAATTGCAAATGCAAATCAGGCAATGCTGTTGTTTTATTAGAAAAGGCTACTAACACGGAGTAGCCCTCTTTCCCATTTCAATTGATAAAGATTTTTCGCACAAACATCTTAACCCTTCTTGTTGTTTTCCATTCTTACTAATGCCTCTTCTCTGTTAGAAAACATGTAAATTTTCATTAAAAACGTTTTTCTTTGTTCTTTTAGCAATCAACAATCAGTTATTAGCACGAGAAAAAGAATATCCATATAACTTATATGACATATTAACAGAACTTCTACATGACATTTTCAAATTTTCAAGGAATGTTTCCAGTAGACGTATGGAGACATCAATTGAAGTCCCCTTGACATGTAAGACATCTCCATGTGCATCTCCAAGACAGTGTGTTCCCTGACAGGATAAGGAACCCAGGGATCAAGGTACAAATTTCCAGGTGTGGGGGAGACACTTCTCTTGTACTCTATAACTTAAATTAATGCAAATTGGATGTCTCTCTAATACAGGAAGCCAAGGATCAATCCTTATATTTCTCCAACCTGATCTTCCTTATTTGGATCAGCAAATGAATTGCATTTATATTATGATAAAAATATATAGAGTCAAAAGCAGAGTAAATCCCATAAAGCATATACTCTTAGCCAGAAAACAATAGACTATCATCCATTAGAAGCCAGTAAAATGTTTTAAAATACCATTGACCAAATAGTAATCAAAAGTGTAAAATGATCTGTCTAAACAAAAGACAAATGCATACAGAATTAGACACCATGGATTGCTATCATTATCAGATATTGCTGCAAAATCCAAATCTACAGAACAATTAAACGAGCTATGCACTAGACAGCCAAACAAAGGGTGCAGATAGGGATACAGATTAAGATCGCCAGAGAATAAATAGTGACTTTTACTCTAAAGCCTTATTCATAAAAAGGCAGTGTTTCCATTTTAGTCTTAGTATGACGAACAAAATCTTCAAGAATGAAGATACAAGAAAATCATATAATCAAGGATTGAACTCGGAGCATACACTTCACATGTCTAACTTTGCTGAACACTTGCAAATTAAAACCAATACAAATCTGATCACTGCTAAAGGTAACAGTGAGGAATTTAACAAAATGGAATCCTTCCAGACTAACATATTAATATCCAACTTTTATGGGGAAGCCAAAGGTAATTCTGGGTTTGCAAGAGGTAATAGCATCACCCAAAACAAGAAACGAAGACTGATCAATTTGTTTGCAATAGGCTTCAATCAAAGCCCTGAGACTTGAGGGCAGCAGCTGAAGATAAAAATTTAACAATGAGATTGAAGGCCCAATTGGAGGAGACCATAGTTATCAGGAAATGTGGATGGGGACGGGTAAAGAATGCCAATCTTATATATATATATAAGGTAATTATGGATTTGCAAGAGGTGATAGCATCACCCAAAACAAGAAATGAAGACTGATGAATTTGTTTGCAATAGGCTTCAATCAAAGCCATTAACTTGCACTGAGACTTTAGTGCAGCGGCTGAAGATAAAAATTTAACGATGAGATTAAAGGCCCAATTGGAGGAGACCATAGTTATCAGGAAATTTGGATGGGGACGGGTCGAGAATGCCAATCTATATATATATATATATATATATATATATAATCAAAAGAAGAAAAACATTATAGATATATAAATGAAACTTCAATAATTTATTACTTTAACACATTTAAAAATATATTCCCAATACACACTCATATTGAAGTACACCAACTGAAAGGCCAGAAGACATTAGAAAACAGGTTGATTCAAGAGCTTTGAAACAAGATCAAGTCGGATAACATTAGCTTCCATAAGGCTCCTGGCGAAATAGTTCTATCTGCATCTTAAAGATCATACACATGGAGAAACCCAGAAATAATTATTGCTCATATACTTAATTGTATGTTAAGGTCCTACTTTGCCTATATTACATATAGAATAATTACGGGGGCATCCCCCATCCATCTATACGGGCAATCTATATCTGAACTCTATATGGTGTATCGGTTGGTAGGCCTACTGTTTGATCCTGGCAGACTGGCACTTTGAATCGAATGTGTACCCGGCCACCTCCCACATAGATTCAGATTTATTAGTGGGCGAGGATGGGTTGGGGCCTAATTGTAATGTCATGCACATCATATAGTTGTGTGGACTTTTGACCAAGGGACCATAAAATATTTTTCCGTAGGGTGGACCTAAGATGTCTAATAAATTCATTGAGGTCAATTCCAACTGATTGATCCAACATGCAATGCCAACGGCAACTTACCAACTGGACGTAATCGAGTTCATCAGTCAACTTTCCCCATGGCTTCACAAGTAACGAAGTGAATGGAGCGATCCCCGCGGGAACGCATGATTTCGATATTAATTGCAATATGGTACTGATTATTACAGAAGCTTATAACTACAGAATTCCTTCATCATGTATTTTTTGTTAGTTACAAGAAAATTGCAAATGCAAATCAGGCAATGTTGCTGTTTATTAGCACAAGCTACTAACATGTAGTAGTCATCTTTCCCATTTCAGTCAATCGATAAGGTTTTTCGCACAAACATCTTAACCCTTATTATTGTTTTTCATTCTTGCTAATGCCTCTTCTCTGTTAAAATAACATGCAAATTTTCATTAAAAAATACTTTTCTTTGTTCTTTTAGCTATCTGCAAACAGTTATCAGCACAAGAAGAAAAATAGGATCCATGTGATTTGTATGACACTAACAGAGCTTCTACACGAAGTTTTAGCTTTCAAAGGATGTTTCCAGGAAATCTCCTGAAATATGAAGACATCTCCGTACATGCCAGCAGGACAATATGTCATTCCCATGACAGAAGATGAGTAGTGGGGGTCAGGATACAAGTTTCCAGGTGTAGAGGGAGACTCTTCTCTTGTAATCTGTAACTTAATCTAAGGTAAACGTGTAAACTGAATGCTTAACTCTCTAATACAGAAAGCCAAGATTCAATCCTACTATTTCTCCAACCTGCTCTTCTTTATTTTGATCCGCAAAGGAATTGTATTTATATTTCGATAAAAATACATATAGTAGAATCCAGTGTACATCTGATAAAGTTTATACTCTAAACCATAAAGCAATAGACTATCATTCCATTAGGAACTAGTAAAATGTTTTGAAGTTCAAACTACTATCCACCAAACAGCAGTCAAAAGTGTAACATGAACTTTCGATACAAAAGACAAATGCATACAGAATTAGATAAACCATGGATTGTCATCATTATTCAGATATGACTGCGAATTCTGAATCTGTAAAAGGAAAAACTGCCAGTTGATGAATCAGTACGCATCCTGAGGGGTCATTAGCTGCCACATTCTGTCGCATTGATAGGGAGGGAAACTCAGTGGCAGAAGTGAACAAGTTTGAGCATCAAAATAAGCTTTCACTTGATGGATAGTTTAATGGTGTTCAGTAATTTTAGGTGCTCCAACCTTAGTTCATGTGAAAGACTCTCCTCTCTCACTATCAGATTTTATTTGGTTCTGCAAAGGACTAAAGAAATGTGTTATCGGATGTGTCCATTTACGATATTGGGAAGAAAGATGATTTCTCTTATTGCAATAAACATCCAATAACATGCTACGAGGTGGGAAGGGGTTTTCTCAAAATTGTGGATGAATTACGCTTTGCCTCTGTTTTTTATTTTAGATTTAGTCTGCCATTGAGAAAAGCTTTAGCAGATTTCTTTGGTGTTTAGTGGTTGTTTTTAAGTTTCTCATCTGTAGGCCTTAAGGGTAACAGCTCTAGTCTTTCTTTCTAACTTGAATAAACCTTCCCACCTCCCTGATGAAGCTTGATAGGGTTTCTGTCTTGGGATTGAGGGGTTTGGCTGGCATTAAGCTTTCTAGTATATGTTGCCAGAAATGAGAAACAGAAACGAGTGGCAAAGGCAACGTGACCGAAAACAGAGTCAGGGAGCTAGTAGTGACAGTTCTAGTCTTTCTTTCTAAAACAGGAGCATCTTCCCGCCTCCCTGATGAAGCTTGAGAGGGTTTCTGAGTTGGGATCTAGAGGTTTAACTGGCCTCAAGCTTTCTAGTCTATGTTGCCAGCAATGGGAAACAAGAAAAGTGTGACAAAGGCAATGAGGCAGGAAACAGGGACGGGGAGTGCAGAAAGCTTTTTGAATACCCCCACCCATGCTCCCCCCTTTCCCTCCCCCACACCCTCCTGTGGCTGCACCCATACATATGTGACAAAAGCAACTTGATGGGAATCAGAATCAGGGAGTTTTCAGTGCAGAAATGCGATTACATATATATATATATATATATATATATATATATATGAAATTTACAATTCTTTTAGAGATTCATCAATCATGTTCAGCTTGTTACAGAGAAGATGGACGAAGATACCGATAGGGCACAGGGACTTTGCTGCAGTACTCAAAGCAGGATCTCATGAGGTCCTGAGGAAGAAATTTGGTCACCTTGACATTCATCAGTGGCTTTTGAGTTCAACCGAATTAAATTTTAAATAGGATGCTCAAGCATTGAAATGGAGTTCTTCTGGTTGAATGACCGCGTCCATGATTCCATACCCTGTTGGCGCGGAGACCAAAAGAAATATTCATACAGTGGCTGAAGTTGTGCAACAGAAGGACCGGTGTACCATGGAAGACAAGCTTTTAATCTAAAAAGATAGCTTAAGAAGAATCCCAGGAAGTGGATACTCGGAATGAGACTATCCTGTTTTACCTCGACAACGATGTGAGTTGACTGCATATGGTCAAAATTAACCAATGATTACAAAGGCCTTGGACCTTACCTTGGCTTCTCCCCAACCTGAAGGTATATGTATCTACTAACAGTCAGCAGGCCAAACCCAAAAAGATGTACTCAATCTGTGTAATGAGGAATGTCAATCTAGTTTTAAGGCTGGTTGGATTCCATGGTCTATGATGGTAAGGTTAGATTCTAAAATTTTAAAGACTTCAGGAGCTTTGCATGATTGAGTTCTGAAATAATTCTGAAGCCACTCCCTAGCCTGAAGATTCAAGATATTCCAATTGCTTTAGGACAGACCCCAAAAAGATAAAAATTGATCCACGTTATGGGGAATGGCAATCTCTGTTTCAAGCTGGCAAAGATTCCAAGGTTTATGATGATGTTTGATATAGAGAATTGTAAATGAATGTTTGGGGCAGTAATATTATGATTATAACCATCTGCATTCCAGTGTCATTTGGTTACAGAAGGAGATAGTACCAAAAAAATTAGTTTTTATTTTGGCAGCTGCAACAGAGTTATGGTACAATTTTGGATTTAAGCAATATAGAGATTGTACTACTTTTTGATATGTTTGTCAGCATGTTCCGGTCCACTTTGGGGTGTTTTTGTCTCCTGTGTTGAGGAGAATCTAAGTCGAGAAATGTTTATAATATGAGTCGGGAAATGTTTATATTATAAGTCAAGAATCTAAGAGGAGAACATTGGGTGTGAAAATCTATATAAACAGTGTTTCATAAAATTAAAAAAGTAAAGTAAGAATATAACAAGGGATGATAATGAGACAAAAGCAATACTTTCATAACTAGTACTGCAACTTTGATAAGGAACGACTAGTTTAACAAAGCAGGTTTAGATCCTAGAGGTAACAAAGGTAATTCCAAGCCTATTCCACTAGTAAAACAAAGATCAAACCAAATATAATAGTCACAACAAAAATAAATAAATAAAAACTAAGAAACTTGGAACTTTGGAGTTTTTTAAAAATACAAAAAAGAATAGAAAGAACCTTCAAATGTAAAATGTTACTTCAATTACTTACAGGGCACCGTAGATTAACTGTAACTGACTCCGCTACAACTTCCAAATCACTGTCACTGTCATCAGCATTCCCTACAGAGGTGCCACCACCAACACAACGACAAACACGAGCTAGAGCCTCTTCCAAAGGCTCCCCTGCCAGCTGCATTGGAATCCTGTTCATAACCTGCAATGGGTTTTCATTTTCAACACCAACTGGGATTTATAAGATACTAAACTAAAGAGCGAGAATTGGGTTTATAGCACAGAATTGTGAATCATAGCCCAGAATTATATATTTTTTGCAGATCTAGAATATGTTTTGCTCAAAATAAAAAGGAGAATTGGGTACCTAGTGGCCGTAGACTAAGAAAAGAGGTTACATAATCAAAAGACGCCTTAAAATTGACCTTCATATATGAAAAATTACTGAATAACAGTGCTTGTAACAAAAAATGACCAAAGCATGTGACAGTATGCATGTCTCGAATTATTCATCACAAAACTACTAAAGTAGTGATCTTGTTTTGAATCATCCTTTCATTAAGTGTTCAACTTTTTTTAATACATGTACAGATGTAAAGCTCACTTTAGAAGCCATCTTGGAAAATATGCACCACCATACATAATGAGTTATCCACATCTTAAATCTACTGAATCATTAAACAAAATTTCCTGACTGCAGCAGACCATTTTCATGAGCATCAATTTCAACATAAAATGTATGCCAGATATCTTTAAATTTGCTCCATTTTATGACATCCTATACCAACTTTGGCTAAAAAACAAAATTCGGCTTGGGAACCATACCAACAGGACCAGGAGAGAGATTGGAGTAAACATGTTCCATTCCATATGATAGATATTAAAAAAAAACATGTTCCATTCCATATGATAGATGAATATTACAACATTATAAGACACGTTACAAAATAAGTAATACAAATAGCAATAATACCATATTAAAGGCTACTGAAACATCTATACTTGATACGAAAATACATCAAAAAAGGTTCCATCCCTGATTGAAGTGACCATTTTATTCATGGTTTTGAATCGCTTCTAAGAGTTGCATGAAATATTTGCTTAAGTTGCTATTTTTATAGTTTCCTTCCACAATTTGTTCTGCCTGGGCATCTCACCATCCAATAGTGCCAGACTCAATGTGCTCATTTAGGATGGTTTATATTACTTGCTCCTAAAGATCTCATTCAAAGATGGAACGACTTTGTCAAACGGCCCATTGAAATGGATAATTTGGGGTTAAAAGAGCCAATCAAACTAGAAAAGTCATCTACATTTGATGAACTGGCTTGTGCATATGGTATCACATATCATCTCATTTAAACTCTACTACCAAGACCCTTACACACATTCTATAAGCGACTAACTTGAATGATAGCCTCCTCAAGTGTATTCCGAAATAATACCAATTCTGAGATTGAATCTTAAAGGACCCTTGCAATTGTATAGCTGACTGTACTTCTGCACTTTTCATGTGAAGTGTAGCACGTTGAAAAAAAATCAAATAAAGCACCATAGGAAAGTTTAACAACCAAATAAATGTCAAAATTGAACCAAAGGTTAATCACCAAAAGGTTAGAAGTCTGCAAAATAGTTGAAACATAGAGAGAGGAGAGCCAAAAACCGAATTAACAATTCAAGAGAATCTTACACCTATGAAAACTTGCTTCATCTACTGAAGGTATGTTTAACAAAATTTTGTTCAAGAATGTTTAACATAAGGCTTGTTCTAGCAACACCATCCTAACTTGTTTATCCCATACATTTTTGGGGGCAGGCAAGATATGGAGCATATATTGGATGTTGGGCATGCGCATCGAAGGATGCCTACTCTGCATGGCTCGTAATCTGAGAAAATCAATAAACTGTGTCCACCCCATGTAAATTGAATTGTGAGCCATGCAGAATAGCCATCACTCTATATGAAAAATGAGAATATGAGGTCCACGATGCATTGGCGACTGCTTGCAAGAGGGATGTTCCCTCAGAAATCTATTACCATCTAGAGAAAAACCATATAAAGATTCTCCCACACAATTCAGCACTGAACACCCATTGTTTAATGTTAACATTTAAAATTTAAATCCCCCACATTCCTGCATCACCAATCTGAAATCAACCAAATTATTTCCTTAAATGGTCTGACACTATAGATCGATAGGCCTATCTTATCCAACTATTACTTTTAATTTTTATTTTTCCATTTCTTGCAGGTTTAATACCTCAAGCCTACCCATTAGCAAGTACTTTGATGGGGTTTTCTTGGAGCATTTTATAGCCCCACAGATATCACCTTCCATGATTTATCGAGAATCTGATTTCACCTGAGGTGCACCCATGGACGGGATACTTGTTTTTCGACTTAGGTTGCCCATAATGCCTTGAGAGCCCTAATTCTGCCCAACCAAACGTTGAGGTGAAGGGATTGTGAGAGACAATCTCAATCAGCTTAGCTGTTGGAGGAAGGACCCCTCCAACACACAGTGTAGATCTCCGGCTTCCTTATTAGGAACCCGAACAGCTCTAGACTCTCTTTTCATGTGTCATCAATATTATGCACTGATAATGAATTTGTTCCTCCTAAGACTCCACGTATTTCTCTCCTATGGAAAGGTAATCCATATTTCAAATCAATCTTTTATGTGATAACAGCATACCTATTCAACAGTTATCTTTGCTCTTGGGTCACACCGCCTTTTATCTATTAGTGCTTCTGTCCTTGAACTCTTGTGAGGCTATCTTCCATGTCCCTTGTACTTTGCCAAGTGGTCATGGAATTCATTCTAAATTTCCCTTGAATGACATCAAGTTAACCACTTTCTACTAGAGCCCCATACGCATACAAATTCATGACATTTAAACAGAAGATTCCCATAATAGACTATAGCTGCTCTCCCGGCACAACTCCCATTAAATAGTAAAGCTCTCTCCTTCAAATATGCGCAGCCTCTCCATGGTGAATAGCTGACGATGAGGAACTCATTGGCCCCTATGATCAGTTCTTATTCTGCTCAGGATTGTCAAACCTTAATAATCAAATATCTCAGTCTTAACTGCAGGAATCAACACGTCAAATCTGCATATCAATGCATGATTATTCTACTACATAACATCATCTGCTACAATATTTGGGTTATCTACAACTTAGAAAGACAACCATTGAAACAAGAAGGAAAAAATATCTTGCTGCTCCAAAATCTGGAAGGCAATTTTATAACACAGATCATTGAGCTTTCAAATCTTTCCCCCATAATGCCCTTCGGAAGATCAGGGGCCTGGATCCGAGCAGGTCTTCACATCTGCAGACATAGAACCTAAATAACTCACAAAACCCTAACCAGTAACTTCTCATCTTCTTCTCCCATAGTGTACCAATTTCATAAACTTCTGCACAATCACCTGTGAGCAGAAGAAAATCTGAACAGATTCACCATAGTTTCTGATAGAATTTACCGCATTATGAAATATATCTGGAGGCAAGAAACATTTGGTAACCATCTAATTGTATAGCCATCAACTTGAAAATATAGCCAAACGATTTTTACATTGCCATGAATATTACTATACATAAAATATTTTCCCAGTCGAGATTTAGGTTTAACATAATTTATTTATTTTTAAATGAAATGGTAATACCTGCACAACTGTCTGACGCCGAATAATTCTTACACCTAGCACAAACGACCGGGAGTCATATGCTTGCAATGATATTCTATTAGTTCCGTCTCTGCTGCATGCTGTAATCTACAATAGATTAAATGGAAGCAGGTTACAAATTAAAAGGAAAAATACATCTCAACCAGACAATAGAAACACTGGACATTTTAGAAAGTATGTTAAGAAAGTGCATAGGCATCAACTACAAAGAATCGCAAAATGCAGCATTAACAAGAGTAAACAAACAAAATAAACAGTAACTGCTCGGAGCTTTAGTTACAAAGTGTGTTGGAAAGGTTAAAATTAACTCACCCCAGGACCATCATCACGACCATTGGCTCCAAGTAACTGAGTACCTGGTCTGTTTGTAACCTTAATTGATATTCCTGTACCAAAGAATAAAACTTGTGTAGATAAGAACAGAAAATACAAAAATATATCCTAACTCAGTAAACTCAAATGTATGAAAAGACACAATGACAACAATCTAAAGGTTTGTGGAGGACTTGGGTTATCTTCACCAAAAGGAAAGCTTCGACGAGAGAATATAACAGAACAAAACCCAGCCAAATACAAAAATTATAAGATGTTTCAAAACCGAGATCAAGATATACATACAAGTCACCAAATAAAAAAACATAAATGTTTCAAAACCGAGATCAAGATATACAAGTGACTTCAGTACTACATTAGATAACCCATGTAGGCTTGCTAATCTAATTTCTACCATAGGGAGTGTATCCAGCCTTAGAAGCATTTCGTGATTGGTCAGCAATAAAGAAGCAGAAGAGCAGTGGCTCAACTTTCAAGCTCATTTCTAGAGACTGAATATCAAACAGGTTGTGAATCCTGCACATGAATTTCCTCTTTCTCTACCTAGTTCAGTTACAAAATAGCAAATACACATGATCTTGATACAAGACACCTCTCCCCTTGCATTACATCATCTGGGTTAACTTTCCCCTATCTTCACCTCCTTAATTTCTCTCAGCTGCATATTTTTTCATAATGAAAAAATAACTAGTAACACAGATTCAAATAAATTAGCTTGCTGCCACATCAAGATTATATTGGCCCGAAAATCCAACACTGGATGTATAGCTAGATTTGTAACTATAACACAATGCATGCTAGAACTGAAATAATATGAAAAGCCACAATTTATTCAATTATTCAAGCATGAAGAAACTAGCACAATTTAAATTGTCTAGTCCCAAAAACAATAAAACAATACTAACCAATCTTCCTTAAACATAAGACCCTTACATCTCATCACACAATACATACAATAAATCCAATCCCTCACCCAACACAACTCAAACTGTAACCTAAATCAATGAAAATGTGTGCCCTTCCCTGCAAAATCACATGATCTCCAAATAGTATACCCAACCAGACGACCATTCCAGACTCCCAATGCATAACAGAGTTGTAACCAATCCAAATGAGCCCTTCTTCCAATACCTAACTCACCAAACTGAGACCAGTTCTTAATCCGCCCATCCCCAAAAGTATCTCCACACCAGCCCACACCCACCATTCATCCCAAGGATACAAATAAATCCCTCTGATTATCATTGTGATTATTGGTAATAAGGTTATATATTAATAATAATAAATGAAATATATTTCCAAACATATAAAGTTTACAAGACCAGTGGAATGAAAAATATTATGCACAAGGGTCAACTATAAGTTTACATGAAAACTAAAGGCTGAATATGAAGATAGCAAGAAGAAATGACGAATGGTTTAAGAAGCCTACATCTATATGGCAATCATAGTCCCATTATTTCTTTACAGATAACCTTTGAACAAAAATGTATTAAAATGAATGTGCAATAACAAAAAAAAATAAGTCAATTTGCCTGAAAGATGAAAATAAAAAAATCTTAAAACAATTATTCGGTATTGGTGGATTAGATCATACCATTTACTCGAAGATCAGCATTTTGTGGCCAATGCATCCTAAAAGGTACTTTATCATTAAGGAGAATGCACCACACCTAAGAACACATCAATCAAGAAAGCAGTTTCTTTTAATTAACCAAGCCAAAAAAAAAAGTAAGCACAACTTCCATCATTTTCTTGCAGGTCTCCCCAGTCATTACCATTTCTTACTCATGGACATATTTAGAATTTTACAAAATGTATTCAATAACAACACTATATAAAAGTAACTCCTTTATTAACAACTTTCAATAGCCAATATATTGGCAGATAACTTTCAATAACTAAAAGTACAAGCACCGAAACACAATTTTGCTAACAAAGCTTTGAAAAATTATAGGATGCATTTAAATGAAATGAGAACGACCTTTGGTAAACCAAAAAGGCTAGAAAACACCAGAACATGTGGTACATAAATCCATTGAAATAGAAAACTTTAAATCACCCCAACATACAGAAACAAAGGGGCATCACAGAATACAAGCAATGCTAAATCTCTAAAAGAAGCAAAAAGCTAAAAGGGATATCTGTCTGACTCATAAGCACTGTCTTCTACCTCTTAACCTGAACAAAGTTGGGGCTGAGATCAAATGAGTCTGAAAATACAAGGACTGGGCTCCATACTTTGTTTGCAATAGTCTAGCGACAGCCCATTTGAACAAATATGATTTGTTTAATCATAAGAGCTTGGACTCTCTAGCCAATCTCTCTCAGTATGGCCAAGGCTTCAGACCCAATGAATTTTGTCAGTGATTCACAAATCTTCGACTTGCATGAAGCATCTTACAAATTAAGTTGAGAGCATTTCCTCACAGGGATGGCAAAGAGGCATATCATTCCCACCCCCAGGGCTCAGATGTTGGGTTTGGGTTTGACATGGGACTAGTAAACTGTATTCACAAATATTAGAACGATGCACACACTTATCTTCAAAACAAAAGTGTAGCCCAGAAAGGAACTTTATGGGAATGTTGATCTCAGGCCTCCTTGAGAGTGCTGAGAGCAATAATCATAGTTTGCCAAGGTTCAACAGTAACTGTAAAATGTCCAAAACTGACCTAGAGCGTCAAGTCACCCTGCAGCCTCTTTTTGGGGTGGAAGCCAACAAGAACACACGATCTACAAAAAGGATAAGTGGGATCAAAACTTCACAGAGGAAGCAACCGTGAATGGAATAATTAGAGTCCCTACTGAGCTAAAGCCCATCAATATGAATTCCAACAAAGTTGAGAGAAAAAAGGACATCCCTATTTGAACTCAATAATACTCCTTACATCCTGTGAAAATCCATACATTGTAAGGAAATTTCATATTGTCTCATAGAGTCTCATAATAGCTAAAATAAGAGAATCAGGCATTTGAAAACCATAAAGTCACTTGAAGAATAAATGTCTAGGAACAGTATCAAAATACATTCAAAAGTTTTTTAAAAAAAAGGAATGAACTTTGATATCTCTGTTAAAAATGCTTTAAAAAAGCACAAAAGGTAAAGATATAGTTTATTGTAAGGTAATCTTTCCAAAAGCCAACCTACCGTCTAGCCCTAGACTCATTCCTTTCATCTGGTCCAAGAGATATATTTGAAAGGCAATATAATCTACTCCAATAGCTATTTAGGTCAGATATATATCCACAATCTTACAAAGAGGGTGAATGATATGCTGGAACCAAGCAGAAGGAAACTGAAAGAGTGAAGAGCCACTTATTGCGCCAGAAGCCCTTAGGCAATCCTAAGTAGGAAAAGAAAAAGCATACAATTAAGGTAGATTTCCTAGTGATAAACACTTTCTATGGTTAAATCCTTTAATTCCAGAGTGATACGAAACATTTCAAATGCTGCTTCGACATGTTGGAATACATGTCTCTTACTTTCCATGCATCACTATTTTAAGTGGTGGAACTAATTTTAGTTGGTCAACTTGAGTATTGTCTTGTGGAAAAAGCAAGTTTAATTTTAGGATGTGCTTTGTTGTTAAAAAAGAACCATGTTCTCATTATAAGAGGTACAACGGTGACAATTAGTTGGAACTTCCAAGAGACAAGTAGTTAGAATCCTCTGGTGATATCCTTCAATTTCAGAGTAATACAAATCATTTCAAATGTTGCTTCAACATGTTGGAATATGTGCCTCATACTTTCCATGCATAGCTATTTTAAGTGGTGGAACGGATTTTAGTTGGTCAACTTGAGTCTTGTGGAAAAAGCAATTGCTTAGATTAGAAGTCTAATTTTAGGCTTTTGTTTTGTGGAAAAAGCAAGGTTAATTTTAGGATGTGCTTTGGTTATAGAAGTGCATGCTCTCATTAAAAGAGGTACAATAGTGACAATTAGTCTAGATCTAGAAAGGAGGTTATTGTTCGGCGAAAAACAAGTTGACAGGGTATGGGTTAGTGCAGATTTGTAAGCTGATATAAATTAATACAAGACGTAAGGTTTTGGTAAATTAATACAAGAAGTAAGGTTTTGACTGGGTTTTTTACCTGAAAGGGTTTTCCCAGGATAAATATTGTGTCAATATTTTGTGCATGATTTTTATTTATTCAAATACTTACCTGTTTTTGTTTCTCTGATTACTTTATTGCAGTGTTACGCGGGGACGCACACCCCCCATTCTCAAGCCATCTCAGACATCCGAGGCATTCTGGATGCTTGGGGACGGGGACGAAACGTCCCCCCACACACCCCCTAAAGCAAAAATGAACCGGGTGTCCCCTAACTTTAGGGAAAGCACCCAAGACGTCCCGGGTGCTTCGAGACTTTGGGGACTCCAACGGGGATGCCATGACGTCCTTGAGACAGCTAGGGGACGTCCCAAAGTCCCCAGAGTCCCAAAAAAATAAAAAATATAAAAAACATAAAGGATTATGACTTTGAAAAGAGGAAAATAAAAACTAATCCTTTTCCCATGCAAATTTACCTTCCCAAGAAATGGACTTTTGTTGTTTTATGTAAGTTCCAAAAAAAGATATTCTAACGAAAGGTCGTTGTTATTTTACATTTTAAAGTTTTTCTTATACATAGCGATAGGATCAGTAAATTCACATGCATATTTTTAAGGATTTCTTTAGTTTTAAAATTTTACTGTGCAAGTCTTTCTACCTCTTTTTGTATGATATTGGAGGCTTTACCAATATATTAGGATGTTCTAGAGGCCAACTTTGTATTTAATGTTTTAGTGTTTTTCAGTTACCTTAGCCAATTTTGTCTATGGATGGCTATTCATGTAGTTTGCTTGGCTTCTATTGTTCCAAAAGGCCTTTTTTTTAATTCAAGGATATAATCATATAAGTGACATGATAAAGAGATGTTGGCATGTTACAAGCCCTTTGGTAACATTACTGACTATGGTGCTAGAATTATAACCTTTCATGTTTTTTCAAGGTTAGGGAACCCATTGAATATTTTTAATATTTATATATTATTTTAATAATCGTCCCCTCGTTGTCCCCAAAATTTGGGGATTTTTTTCCGTCCCAAAAACCCCGTCCTGACGTCCCCCCATCTCGGAGTCTTAGGTAACTATGGTTTATTACATGTTGGTTGCCTAAAATCCCAACATCTAATATCAAAGCCAAGGTTGTGCTTGGTGAGGGTTTTGGCTATTTACTTTAATTGGTTTTGAGATTGCAAATTTGCATTGTAGAATCTTGAGTATGGCAAGAAGCACGAGCATTGAGATTGATAGGTTCAATGGCAAGAACTTTGAATAATGGAAACTCGAGATGTAGGATGTCTTGACTGACAAAGATCTATGGATCGCCATGGCACCAAATGCACTTGCAAGGTTGACACAAAAAGAGTGGGATAGGGTTGACAGGAAGGCCAAGAGCTCTAT
The DNA here is from genome assembly GCA_019776745.2 of Taxus chinensis. NCBI lineage: Eukaryota > Viridiplantae > Streptophyta > Pinopsida > Cupressales > Taxaceae > Taxus > Taxus chinensis. Next base: position 403,951,856 of record CM034155.1, read on the forward strand.
TAGGTTATGTGTTTCTGACTTTGTGTTGTTGTATGTCTATACTAAGAAAACTACAAAGGATTTGTGGGATAAGTTGGCAGCAGTGTACCAAGGAAAGTCATTGGTAAACAAGCTTTTTCTAAGGAAGAAGTTGTATTCATCAAATATGAATGATGGTGACTCAGATACGGAGCACCTAAATAATTCCAACTCTATCATAAGTCAATTATTGTCCATAAGAAGTGAAGATGGATGATAGAGAGAAATGTATCGTGTTGCTCTACTCTTTGTCAGACTCTTGGGATACTTTGGCAATGGCAGTCAGCAACACTACATCCAAATTAAAGCTTGAGGATATAGTTGCAACTTTATTGTCTCAAGAGTTGAGCAAAAAATCAACAGATGACTATCATTCAAAGGAAGCTTTAGATGTTTGCAGGCATGAAAAAAGAGAGGCAAGAGGAAGTCAGGGGAGGAGAACTCTAAGATTAAACTTAGATCCAAAACTCCATAGAGAAATCCGAAGAAGTGTTGGATATGCGGTAAAACAAGGCACCCTAAGAGGGTTTGTAAAATGAAAAAAGGAAAAGGAGTCCCATGATGATTTGTGCTCTAGACAAGGAAGAGCATGCACGGATGAGAAGGTGATGTGTATTTGGAAGAAACTTTAAGTGCACATGCATGCAACGATGCATAATTGGTTGATTCATGAGCGTCGTATAGCATCGAAGTGTTCTTGGAGGAGGTCAAGTTTGAATCGGAGAAGTCTAATTAGAGCAAGGCTATTTTTAGACGAAATGTTGTCTTCATGGCAATGGTGGAAGAGAAGTCGTTAGAAAAAATGGAGACAAAGGTGAATGTAGCAGATTCATTGACAAAGGAAGTATGTGCCAAGAAGTGTAATTGGTGTAGAGAAAGAATGGGTTTTGTAACCTGAGGCAACTGAAGAGTGGGTTTGTGGTCTCCCTGATGAAAAGTATTCAATAAGTGGGAGATTGTTGGAATCTATGTCTTAAGGTTTGGAAAATTTTCCGCTTAAAGTCCGGAATTTGTTGAACCCGCTACGTGGCCAAAAACTTTGTTGATAACTGTGTCATTCGCCTCGAGAAAAATGAGGAACAATAAGTACGAGAAAAATGAGGCAGGGGAAAACCATCACAAGTCCTTATAAACCCTACTTACACTTTTGTCAAACACATCAAACAAAAATTGCTTTATTTGTCTAAGCAAATGAGATCTAAGCTTTGTGATGTCTTTGCTTGGAATTGGCACCTCCGGTCTTGTTAGTTATCGCCCTGGTATTTCTATTTTTGTTTGTTGGTCTTTATGTTTTCTTGGGCATCAATGTAGGCACAGTTGTGGAGCTTGTGATATTCAAGAAGCTTCACATTCACGGAACCCTTCCTTCAAACCTAGTTGACACTTCATATTATATCGCCGCCAATTCACAATACATGGTCATCACTTAGTGCACAATTGTCACTTCATAACCACTCGAGGTAGGACTTATAGGAGTTTAAAACAAAGGTTAGGTTTTTGTTTTTGTTTTTATGTTTATAAAAGTCTACATTTTTTATTTTTATTTTTAAATTTAAGTTTATAATATATAAAGTTTAAACTTTAGGACTTTATTTTATTTTTATGTTTATGTTTATGTTTATTAAAGTGTGTTTTTATTTTATGTTTATAGTTTATAAAGTTTAGATTTTATTTTTATGTATATATTAGAAAAAATTAAGTTTATATTTATCTTTGATTTCATTATTTATTTTTATCTTTTAAAAACGTGTTAAACTTTATAATTTAATGATGTTTGTTTTTTTATTTATACTTGTAATTTGAAACTTATAATAAATATTGATAATTAACTTGTTTATCATACTTATCTTTTATTCTAATAGTTGTTTACTTCTATTTTAATTTTTATAATTAACTTTTTTATTATATTTATTTTTTGAATCTAATAGTTTTTCATTTATATTTAAATTTTTATAATTATATTTTTTATTATATTAATTTTTAACCTAATAGTATTAATTTATATATATAATTATATTATATTCATTTTTTAAATTTAATTTAATTTTTCCAATACCTTTGTTCGAATTAACTTTTCATAGTTTGTTTTTTTAATTATTTTAAATTTATTAATTTATAATTTATCCTTTTGATTTACTTAATAATTTATAATTTAATTTTTGTACATTTAATTTTTTTAATTTAATAATTAAAATTTATTATTTTTATTTGCATATAAATGTTAAGTTTATAAATTTTGAAGTTTATAGCTTATATTTAATTTTAGTGTGTTTTAATTTTGTTATATTACTTTTGTAGGTGATTTCATGGCTCCTCAAAAACTGAAAACCAAGGGATGGAAGCATGTCAAGCACACAAGGACAGGGAATGAAATCAAATTCAACTTATGCAACAAACTTTTTATTGGCAGTATAACTAGGGCAATGGACCACTTGTTTGGCAAAGCGGGTGGGCCTCATGAGGTTGTCAAAGCTTGTCTTAATGTCACACTAGAAATCATAGTAAGATTGGAGAGAGGGAAGCAACAATCACTCGTGAAAAAACATATAGCAACACACAAAAGACAACAAATTGAAGAAGCAATTTCCAAGAACACATCAAAGGGCTTTTCCACAAGCATGTCATCATCATGTATGCAATCAAATACATGTGCTAGTGGAACACTTCTTAACATTTCGAATACAATACAAAAGCAGGATGTAGATGATGCATCAGCAGATTTGTTTTATTCAAGTGTTATTTCATTCAATGTAAGTAGTTTTTTTAAATGCAATTTTAAAAAAATCTGAAATTGGTCAAAGGATACAGTCCACCTAATTCGGAGAGGCTTAGGACTGCTCTTTTGGGAAGTCAAAAGAGAGGGTGACTGAAAACATGGCAGACATCAAAGCCTCTTGGAGTGTCATAGGTTGCAATGTATTGAGTGATGGTTGGTCTAATATGTGTAAAAGACCCTTAATTTATGTCTAGGTGGAGTAGCTATGAGTTGAAGATGTTGCAGAGATAGTTGATGATACCTTGAAATGAACCTCAAATAAGTGAGTAGTGAAAGGTGCACGTGAATAAAGAATCAAATGCAGATAACTCGAGACTAGGAGCTAGAGAGGAGCTTGAAACCATCAACTGTATGAGATAAACAAGTAGTGTCTTCATGACTAATCTATGGAAGCAGGAATGAGTACTTCAATGAATGAGAAAATGATATGAAAGTACCAAGTGATTGTGAGCCTTGTATGACTGAGAGAGGGTGATGCTTTAATGAGCAGAAGAGAGGTTATTTGGGGGCATGACTGAGAAGAAAAGTGAACTGATTTAAGGGTCACCATCAGTTGTTTGAGACAAGTTAAGTGCGATCAAAATTTTGATCAAGTCTAAGTTGTAGCTTAGCAAGAGGGAGTAGTTGCTTCCATGTAAGTTGTTGCTTGCAGAAAAACAGGTAGAAGCCTGATTGTTTTGGGAGTTGAAGCTTCCAGACAAGTTGAAGCTTGTCAAAGACTAAGTGGTTGCTCAGTAAAATTTTTGGAGTTGCAACTCCAGGTTGAGTTGAAGCTCAACCATGAAATCGTGTAACATTTACAGGACATTTTTGTCCTAAGCTAGTTCTTGGTTTCAGTGGGTTTTTTTTCCCAGATTGGGTTTCCCACATTAAATTATGTCTCGGTGTGTTATCTTTTTTCTTTTGGCTGCTTGTGGATGCTGATTTGATCTTAATGATACAAATTAAGTGAATTGTTTTGTGAGGTAAAACTTGAACAGACACTGATTCACCCCCCTCTCAATGTCCTAATTTCCAACAATTGGTATCAAAGCCTGGTCCTCTTGAATCGAGCTTAACATCTTGGAGGTGATCCTGAAGACTCAAGCATGGGCTCATTAGCAGAATCAGTGTTGAAAAAGAAGTATGAGATTGTTAAAGCCCTTATAAGTGAGTTAAAGACAGAAATCAAGCTCAGGGAAACTAATCATGGCCAAGAATTAAATGAAATGGCATCATTTGTTGAGAAAGTGTCAAAGGCTTTGAGAGACAGAGAACGCTTGCCTAAAACTTGAAGAAGAAATAAGGACTTTGAAGGTTGAGTTGGAACATGCCACTAGCAAACTTGATGGCTTACAAAGCAAACAAGGGCACTCTAGTGACAAATTAGAATTGGTTGTCAAAAATGAAACAAAGCAAAATGAAGTAGAGCATGAGCTATGTCAAGTAACTAAATGCAGAACTAGGGGCAGACAAATGCAGAATTAATGACCCTAAGAGAGGAACTAGAACAAGCAAGGCAAAGAGAAATGAGGGCTGAGTCAAGCCATGTATTTTGCCAGGGATGTTCTAAGTCCAAAAAGGACAACAAAGAACACAAGAAGACCATTAGGCAGCCAAATGCAAGGAGACTCTCAGGTAAGTTTCATAGATGCAATGTGTTTGGGCATAGAGCTAGAGGTTGTGGGAGAAAAGTAGATGAAGAACATCCATGGAGAGGCAGTAGGACTGAATATGAGAAGAACATAGTTCATTTCAACTGTCAAGAGAAGGGTCATTCATATTGCTCAATATTGTTTTTATGAGTCATTCAGTCAAAATTGGAAGTGTGAAGGTCTTAGAGGCAAGAACTATGGGGTGTGTTTCAATTGTCATTGGCAAGGGCATTTTGTAAGACATTGTGCAATGAATTTCCTAGATACAGCTACAAGCTAAATATATCCAAGAGGCAGGACAGAAATATTCAAAGGAAAGGCAAACTCTAAAATTGAGACCAAATCAGCCATAGTTGAGAAAGACACTGGAAAGAAGAAAGTAAAATGGATATACAAGGTCAAGGGCAAACTCAGAAGTTGAAAAAGCAAAAGAATGACAGGAAGATGGTATGGGCAGATGGTGAAGAGACACATCTGTCAATGACAGTCATGGATGAACCTAGCACAAACAAGACAGTAAGAAGTGACAATAAAGGTAAGAAGACGGAAGACAAGTTCAATGCAAATCATGAAGAATCCCTACCTCAAGTTGTGTTAGAGCAGGTGTATGAGTTGCAACATGTATGTCTATTAGGCACTCAATCAGAAAGTGAGAGCTCAGGTGATGTGGTTGTTACACCCATGAATGCATCCAAGAAGATTGACAAGATATTGAGAACAACAAAGGAAAGAATTGAGTCATCATGTTGTTTTGATGACTTCCTCTTGTTTTGAGGTGATATGACAAGATGGTATGCCTTCTCTAGGCTTCTAGAAGGTATACAATAGTCGAAAGAAGCATGTTTGCTCTTCATTTGTCTACCAATCATGTGTTCTTCGTAATGAAGTTGAGTGAGTTGGTCAAAGTTGCTCCCGAATGAAGGTATGTCAGATTCAAGAAATGTATGTTTGTTTCTATGTTGAAATTCTCATGATCATCAAAGTTGTTGAGGCATACTTCTTAGACTGCATCATGCAAGTAAGGTCTATCCAAAGCTGTTAAGTATGGTCCTGAGATTTCTCTCTCTGCTGCAAGTCAATGGTTGAGTGATATTAAAGGTTGTTATGAGAAGAAAGACAATTTTATCTATATTCAAGGTTATTAGGTGCAGAGTATATAAGTTCTGCCTTTCTTATGCTCAGTCAGTTCAAAAAGTTGATGCTCTCAAAATGCAAAAGTGATGTCAATGTAATATCAATCCAATGATGACCTGATTTTTGTCTTTGGTGTGTAAAGGTTGTGTCTTACCAAACAAGTCAACCTTCAAGGAAGAAATCTCAATGTTTTATCATCTTTGTCAAGGTTTTGAATACAGACTAATGAGAGGAGATAAATTATTATAAAATGTGTTATCTCTGCCTTGATGTGCATACCTCCTGTGTCAAAGTGTCAAGTTGAGTAGTTACAGGCTGCAGAGATCTGTTTGAGTCACAAGTAAATCCTTTTGCTTGAAGAAGTGAAAAGTGTGTGTTCATATTCTTCATACTTTTGAGCCAGTGTCCTCAAGTTCTGAATTCTAAAGGAGTATGGGATTAGGTGCTCTGAATTCTATCCAGCCTAAACATGCCAAGCAAAATGTTATAAGATGCAAATTCAAATCTCAATCAGTTCTTGATGGATCATTCAAGTAATCTGTAGGTTATGCAAGGGTCTGCAGAACAGTATTACCACTCAATTTAATGTTATGAAGAACCTGCTAAAAGAAGACTCCATTAGTTCTATGCATTGGCCTAAGTATTAGTGGTCCAAAATGGTCTACATTGCAACATGTGTAAGTATCGAAGTGATGCATAATAACCTGTAAAAGCAAAGTGTGACTGTGGATTGATCAACCTTGTCCTGTTTTGTCTCTGTGATGAATTTAAACGTGAGTGAAAACCATAGGAAAGTTGGGTGAAAGCATCTAAAACACGAATAAGGTAGTTCTACAGGAATAAGAAGTCTGTGCCATTCATTAGGTGAGATAGAGGGTTTCATACCCTGCTCTAACGAGCAAAGAGAGAGAACTTTCACATGCAAAAAGACACTGAACTTGGTGGTCACGAATTTCCGATAAGAAAATAAGGTGGAGGGCATGATGACAGACCTATGTGTGAAAATTTGAGTCTTGAATCATTAAATACAATAAGTTTTTGCAAAAATTGTGTTCTCGGGCTTCACAGTGTTGTACAGTCAGGTTTGAGCTAGGGCATGGGGTTTGAGACCTCAAACTAAGGAATTATTGCACAAAAATTTGAAGTAATGATAATGGAGATATGCCTAGAGTGATTCAAGTGGAATTTTGTTGTTTCACCAGTTAAGTTGAAGATTTGCTTGACAGTCCTAGGACAGTGTTAATACAGGCTAGACCTAATTGCTTAGTGCTCCTAAACAAAGGAAGTTAACTTTAGGGGTGGCCTCAATGTCTGAGATTTCATACCCACGGAGAACTTGAAAATGGGTGTTTAAAAATATTGGTATTGTACCTTGAAACCCCCTGCAGAGAAAGATAAAACTGACAAAGACTAGCTCCAGGGCTAGTAGAAGTTGCTAGACAAGAAAAACAAGATTTAAGGTTGAAGGAGAGGATGAATGAAAGGAGTGATGAAAATTTACCTGCACCTCATGAGGGTTAAAGGGTTACTAATAACGTTCTTATCTTGTTGGGAATCACCTTAGACTGGTCTAATCATGATCCTAGCAAAGATGCTTGTCTTGAAAGCACCAATTTGCAACCTAGAGCAAGAAAGCGAGGGAGTGAACTTTTGATTCTTTTCCACCCAGTTTGTGGATGAGTTAGTATTGTTTGAAGTAGGGTTGAAGAAGGCTAAGAACCAATGTTGACTGTTAGAATGAAGAGCTAATGGAGGAGGATGAAGGACAAGTTGGTGAGAAGTGAGTAGGAAAAGAAGTTTCATGAGTTGTGATCATTAATGAAGTTGAAATGAATCCAAGTGCAGGGTACGAGGTTTGGAACAAATGATAACCAAATGAAGACCCTAAACCAAGCAAATAGAGACTACAAACCCTGAAAATTCACTTAAGGGCAGAGACAAAGCTATATATCAAAATCTATGTTGTGGGATCAAGCTTTAGGGCTAAATTCTTGCAAAATCAGGGAAATATGGATGGGTTCACCTCATGGGGAGCATTGGAAGAATGTTCCATGAAATGGTAACGACTCTACATGCTGTCAAAGATCAGTCAACATGCACTAAAAAGTTGCTACATGGCCTATACATCAGGTTGCAGAATTAAACAGAGATAATGCGTTGCTAAGAGGTTGTGTGAGTTTGGTTTGATAAGAATGATTTTTGTCCACAAAAGAAGTGGTCTACAGTCAAGATGACGACGAGAAAGAGGATACACCTTCAGGGGGAGCTGCATCTATGCCAAGACAAGTCCTTGAATTCCCATTTGTTGTTGATTAGAGTTAAAGAAGATGGAACACAGTTCTAGGGGGAGCTAATGACTAGTTCAAGACACAGGTGGCGAGATAGTGATTCTAATCCAAGGGGGAGCTTCTTGAGGTAAGTTTATGTTTTGTAAGTGATTGCTTGCATATTGTTTGTCCTGTCGAATGCATAACCCTTTGTCATAGATGTCAAAGGGGGAGAGGGGGGAGAGAGTGTTGTCAGAAACTAGGATTAGTGATTTGAAGTTGTTAGTGTGCGTTTGCCATCAAAGGTTTCTGAATTGTTGCCATCAATGACAAAGGGGGAGATTGTTGAACCTTGGTCATTGGTGTTGTCATTGATGTCATGTGCCATTGATGGCAAAGGTGTGAATGGTGAAGTGAAGCTCCGTCAGATGCATGAAGGTTGATTGGTAGTGCCTTCTTAGTGATAGTTGGAGCTCACAAAGAAGTTTCAGGTTGATTCCAGGATGGTTCCAAGATACTGCAAGCTTAGTCAGTGAAGGAGGAGACCACTAGAGGCATGGAGATGGTTGGTAAGTCAGGCACAGATGTTCTACAAATCATACATGATGATTTTAGCATGTGAAAGAGCTTTTGAAATGAGCAACAAGTCAAATGTTGGGAGTCACAGTTGCAACTGGCTCATTTAGGCCTAGTTCTAGAGCCTAATGAGGAGTGAGAGCTTAATGTCGATCATGACAAGACTAGGTAAGCATGTGAGGAACCTAGGAATACAATCTAGGACATGTATGAGCAACAACAAGTCTTATTTTAGCTCCTGGAGGCAAATTTCAAAAATTCACCAAAACTGCCTTTGAAGACTAGCAGTGAATGCTGAGGTAAATAAAATAGGTTTGAATTGTACAGGAAAATTCATGGCAAACCAACCTATGGAGTGTGTAGAGGGGTGTCTTGTGGTGCTTCATGTTAAGTTTCATCAAGTTTTGAAGAGGTTTGTGAAAGTTATGCAAGTTTTTCTAAAGCAAGCTTCTTAAGGAATGCAAATTGAGCACCCTGTCTTCTTAGCGCCCAAGCAAAAATATGGAGCCTTCTTCAGATAAATCATAGAATGACTTTTTGAAGAGAAATCGAAGCCTGGTTGTTTGCACAAGGTTTGAGGGAATTTGGACAAGAAACAAATAAATTGTGATCATTTTTCTAGCATTGTTTTTCTCTCTCCCAAGCACCTTCTTGAATTAATGGAAGCAAGTGTTTTCTTTATCTTCAAATCTCTTGATTGAGCATTTTTAAAGTTTTTCATGGTTTATTAATAGTGTCTCCAAGTCCTTTGTGTCATCAATGTTTTCCAAGCATGCCTAGTTCAGTGCAAGGTCTCCTCAGGGTATGGAAGTTGTGTTTGCGAGTGTGGTGTGCGACAATACAGTCATAGAAGTTGTGGTACTTTTGAGGTTGGAATGGAAGTTGTTTTCCTCTTCAAGTACATGTTAAATGTTCTCAGGTACTTATATCATTCATATGGTATAAACTTAATCATCTTCCCTTCTTCCACCAAAGTATAGTCATGCAAAGCTAATCATGAAAGCTTGAAAGGTGCTTAAAGGTCTTCACAGTGTTCTGACTTGAGATTGGGAGTAAGAAACATGTATGTTCATCTGATAAAGGTCCAAAATGGCGTGTTGAAGTACTTAATGACTTTAGTGAAGACAATGTGCAATGCTAGTCTCCATTTTCTAAACTTCCCTGCTCAAATCTTGACAAGAACATTGATCTATGCTAGCAATTACAAGGTCCTTTCCACAATTTTTTCTTGTAAGTTGACAAAGAAAATGAATGTGTTTTGTTTGAGGTGATATTTCATTAATTGATAAGGTGAAATGAGAGTTTGGTGTGTCAAAATGAAGTCTACAATTTAGGACTGTACTGTTTGTCTCAGGTAACAATGTAACTAGGTCTCTATGCTCATTCTTCATAACCTTGTCAAGTATCAAATTCGAGTTTTTACAGTGGATATGGTGAAAGAGTACACAAACAAATGATCCTCCCTGAAGTCTCACATTTATTCGCATGAATGTACCAAAATGCGAGTTTTATTGGTGCTATCTTGAGCATATCTAGACCGTCATGATTGAAGGATTGGGTGCCTGTGGTGCCCATAGGTGACAATCATGGAGGAATGAACTGTAGCATCAATTTTTGAGTCGTGATCCTCTCTATTTATGAATGATAAGAGGTTTTGAAGTTGATCGTAAACGCCATTCTAGTGCATTGGGAAGTGGCTCAGGGTATTAGCTAGTCGAGGGAGAATGTATTGTAAAAAAGGTATAATCTCTCAAAACCACCATGAGCTAGGGTTGTAGCTTATTGGGGTAGGACCATTGCTAGGAAAATTTTATCTTGGAAAGACCAAGCTACGGATTGACTAATGGTAACATTTGTTATCAGTTAAAAAAGTTTGATTATTTGTTAGAAGTTTCTAATTAACGTCATTATTATTATCCATTTTAAAACCTGTTCTACAAAGTTGGATAGGTAAGCTTGGTTGAGAAACTTATATTAGAATGTATGAATTCTTAAGCATCTTAAACTTTGTATGAGTTACAAAGTTTTTTTCAAATGTTATATGTTTAATGTTCTATTGCAATCATATATTGTATGGTAAATGATATGATAATGTGATGTAATCTAAAAATAGATTGGTGACACTTGAATTTCATTACGAATCATCTTTCTTTTTTAAATCGGTAATCTAAAAATATAGTGTTATAGTCGAAGTCTTCAAAGATAATATTGTTTCTCAAATGAAGGTGAAATGTTTCAAGTAATAAATGGAAGATGTGAAGAGGTCATGATTCCTTGTAACAATCAGTTTGCTCACCAAGGAATCTTGAGAAGTTTGTCATATAATAGTTACAAAGCATTTACTAGAAGGAAATGAAACTTGTTAGTGTTTTTAGTGTGTCAGGGAGTTGAAAATTCTTCATCCATCATCATTTGAAGAGCTAATTAAAATTGTGTAGAGGCTTGTAAATTGTATGCCAGTTACAATTGCTAGAAATTTTAGAATTACATTTGTCTAAGAGTTGTCTAACAGATTCTTCAAGTATTTTTGCAAACCTCGGTGCATCCACTTCGTTCTCCTTGACAGTTTGCTTGAAAAACAGGGTGTTATTTCTTTGTACAGTGTTGCCAGGTTATTTAGTGCTTTTTTCTAAAATTTGAAAGCACAATCATGATTCTAGGAAGTTTGTATTGGTCTTGGACATGATGAATATGTCTGCAAAGCATGAAATTGGCTTCTCATAGCTTCTTCAATTGCCATAGCAGTCTTTCATCATTCTCAAAGCCTGCAAACTAAACTTTTGCTGTTCCTAAATGTATCAATCAGTCTTGGCATCAAGTGGTGAAGTGTAAATGAAGGGGATGAAGAAATTTTGGATTATTGGCAACGTGGAACTCCTCTGAACTGTGTCAGAACTCTTTGTAACTGACTTGAGCTACCAGAATTCAAAAGGACAGCCTTCATACATTGAAAGGATTAGTTTTGGAGTGGGAAACAAAAACTCAAAAGTGCAAATGAATTACAAAAGGTTCCATTTGTCAAATAACAACCTCCAAGTCTCATGAAAGAATCCAAAAAGGTCTACAGGGAGACAAAAAGGCAAAATATGCACTATTGACAAAACTAATAGTTGTTGCAATGTGAGAGAAAGTATCTTGGCTTGCTCGAGCAAAAGTAGAGATGAATAGGAAGAGCTCAAGTATTTTTCGGTGAAAAAGAAAAATGTTTGGAATGTGAGAGGTCTGGATATGAAAAGTACAGCGTAGTGTAAAAGTTGTTCTTGAAGAGCAAAATAAGAGTGCAGATGACTGAGTTGTAAATGCAAGTATCAGACAGAAATGTAGAAGCTACAGAGGTGGAGTAGCTGTGAGTTGAAGATGTTGTAGAAATAGATGATGATACCTTGGAATGAACCTCAGATAAGTGAGCAGTGAAAGGTGCACGTGAATAAAGAATCAAGTGCAGATGACTCAAGACTAGGGGCAGACAAGTGCAGATGACTCGAGACTGGGAGCTAGAGAGGAGCTTGAAACCATCAACTGTATGAGATAAACAAGTAGTGTCTTCATAACTAATCTATTGCAGCAGGAATTAGTACTACAGTGAATGAGAAAATGATATGAAAGTACCAAGTGATTGTGAGCCTTGTATGACTGAGATAGGGTGATGCTTTGATAAGCAGAAGAGAGGTTATTTGGGGGCATAACTGAGAAGAAAAGTTAACTGATTTAGGGGTCACCATCAGTTGTTTAAGACAACAAGTGAAGTGTGATCAAAATTTTGATTACATCTAAGTTGTAGCTTAGCAAGAGGGAGTAGTTGCTTCCTTGTAAGTTGTTGCTTGCAGAAAAACAGGTAGAAGCCCGATTGTTTTGGGAGTTGAAGCTTCCAAACAAGTTGAAACTTGTCAAAGACTAAGTGGTTGCTCGGTAAAACCTTTGGAGTTGCAACTTCAGGTTGAGTTGAAGCTCAACCATGAAATCGTGTAACATTTACAAGACATTTTTGTCCTAAGCTAGTTCTTGGTTTCAGTGGATTTTTTTCCCAGATTGGGTTTCCCACATTAAATTATATCTCGGTGTGTTATCTCTTTTCTTTTGGTTGCTTGTGGATGTTGATTTGATCTTGATGATACAAATTAAGTGAATTGTTTTGTGAGGTAAAAATTGAACAAACACTGATTCACCCCTCTCTCAGTGTCCTAATTTCCAACACTTTATGAGGCCAATGACATGATTGTTCCAAATGTTGAACATGTATATATAATTAGGCAACAAACAAGGGCATCTTGGGCAAAAGAAGGGGTATTTTCAACACAAGGAGCCAAGGATGATAGGCCACATCTTGAGGTATACAAATGGTGGAAATATTATGGGCCAAGTGCGAAGGAACTACAACACTTTGCTCTTCGAACTTTGATTCAAGGAGCAAGTGCATCAGCATGTGAAAGGAATTGGAGTTGTTTTGTCCATATCCAATCTAAAAAAGAAACAGGTTATTGTCAGGGAAAGTTAGGAGATCTTGTTCATGTTCGCAATAATTTGCAAATTTGCATAAAAAATATGGAAAAAGAATCTGTCTTCACAATCCCAACCTATTACAACAGACTTGGAGAATGTATATGATCTTGACTTCCTTTGTGATGAATCTAGTGATGATAATAATGTTGATGAGTCAAGTGCTCTTGATCATATGGAGCTTTGTGATGTAGCAAGAAGCTTATAAGGCTTTACAATGTGTTTACTCTTTGATGATAATAGAACTTTTTGATGTAACAAGTAGCCTTTAAGGCTATATAGTATGGTTAGCATGGAATTTAAGAACTTAATATTACATGGTTAAATTTTAGTTTGACATATTTTTTTATGTTTTTCTATTATTCGAACTTAATGGCAAAAAAAAATTTCGAACTTTATCGATTGGGCAAACTTGAACCAAATTTTATCTTCGTCGAACTTGAACTCGAATTCGAACCTCGTGACTTATGTTGGAATATGTGTCTCACACTTTCCATGCATCATTATTTTTGGTGGAACTAATTTTAGTTGGTCAACTTGAGTCTTGTGAAAAAACCAATGGCTTAGTTTAAAAAGTCTTATTTTAGGCTTTTGTCTTATGGAAAAAGCAAGGTTACTTTTAGGACGCTTTAGTTATAAAAGTACATGCTCTCATTATGAGAGGTACAACAATAACAATTAGTTGAAGCTTGCAAGGGACAAGTTGGTAGAGTCTTATGATCAGTCTAGATCTGGAAAGGAGGAGGTGGTCATTGTCAAGGTGAACAGGTTGACAGGTTAAGGGTTGGTGCAGAATTGTGTTGGAAGGATGCATAATGGATCACGATGGAGTTTGTATGTGAGTCTTGATTCGGGGCCTTGATGGCTTCATGTTGTATTTGTAAGATGGTTTAAGCTAATACAAGAAGCAAGGTTTTGGCTGGGTTTTTCACCAAGGTTTTCCCAGGATAAATATTGTGTCAATATTTTGTGCATGTTTTTTAATTATTCATATCCCTACTTGTTTTTGTTTCTATATTTAGTTTATTGCATCTTGGTTCTCCAAAATCCCAACACGGCTTAGATATATGAATTTAGACACGAAATAAATCCAAAGATTAAATTGCTTGGCCTCTCTATCCATCTAGTCTGGCTTCATTTGGATAGGGAGCTTAATGATGTGGAGGTCTTCTACCCCTTTAACCATTTATACCCATAGATTGTGTTCATTGGTTTGATTCTAAAGAGATCCCTATTTAGCAATTCTAGTTCTTCAAAGCCCATTGCATAGTGAGAATTTAATCTTGTTGGTTTTTGAGATCTAAAATTTCTGCCTGCTTAAGATTCTAATACACTATACCAGCAATACGTGTATCAAGTTCCTTAAGCACAATCTTGTAAGCTTCAGCTCGAAGAGGTAGAGAGGTTTGACAATTTTATATTTTTCTCTTATAGTGAATGAAAAGCAACCACGAGATCTACGATAAAATTTCATTGTTTGTTAAGGTTTTTCCACACATCACACGCCTAAGAAAAACCTCTTTCTTTAAGATCACTATTTTTTATACGACTTCAGCTTGTTTCTTACTAGAAGGATCCCCAAAAAAGGTACAACCACCAAATACATAGAATTATACAGATAGGATGCAGAGATGCAGGTTCAAACCCACAATTACAGGCAGCGCAGCTGTGAGGACACATAAGTACAAACGTTTTTATGTAGCAAGAAAATCGCAAACCAATTTGAAGTTCAGTAAGAACTTTGCAAACCAGAATGTGAAAAAGTAAGACTTTGTGCAGACCAGAATGATGCAAGCCAACCGAAAATTGAGAAAACCACGATTTCCAAAATGAAGACATATATTCAATTTTGGAGTGGAGCACTAAATCACGATTTCTGCATTTTTTGTTTTACAGAGGCTTCATTTCCTTTGCATTGATTTAAGAGTCAGATATCAATACCCATGTGTATCATGGTCGATATACAAAATCTGATTCTATCAGAAGCATAAGAATTAGTTGGTCAAAACTAGAATGTCTAGACTCACAAGACTTTAACAGTTGTGGAGTATCATAATTGTAATAAAATTCAAGACCTGTCATGGATCCAGACGACTATGTCAAATGTCATAAGGATGTTCTCTACTACTGAAATTATCTACTTCAGATGATTTAATTCTTGAGGTCCAAAATGCCATTGTTGTGAGTGTTATTTGGACCAATCTTCAAAACGAGTATCAAATTTCAAAGAAAAGCCGAGTTTTGTACTTGAACAATCTGTTGTTTTCAACAAAGATGAACAAAGCAAAGTCCTTGTCAAAATTTCTTCGGATGAAACATCTCTAAAACTGGCTCACTACCATTAACTAAAAGGAGGTTAATAACAACCTAAGTGCTCTTGTTCTGAATACTTTACTGCCCTCCTATGAATCTTTTGTGGAGGCTTTACGCTTGAAGGCAGAAAGCCAAACTTTAACATTTGACTAGGTCAATTTCTATATGCTAGAGAAGAAATGCAAGCAACCACAAACGAGTCTACTTTTAGACAAACAAAGAGTGAATCTATTGCTCAGTTGAAGGGGATGTGAAAACTTAATCCTTAGGCATCTACTTTCAAATATAAGATGATAGGTTATTACTCTCATAAGGTCACACATGTCAAAAAGGATTGCCAAAGGCAACAATATCATCTTTCCCACACAACAAAAAGCTACATGGTCAAGCGAATGTGCATGTAGTTGAAAAGAACAAGATTTTGAGGAAGAGTATGATCTCATGGAATGATGCTCGACCAATAATGCTAGAAGTTGTTGGCTATTTGATCCCTCACACCCAACCATTTCACGTATCACAAGGACTGATATGTACATTTTACTATAAATACAATTTTTTTAATTCAATTTCATTAGTTGATGTACAACACATGTAGTACAAGGAATAGGAGATATTCACATAGTTTTGTATAAAGATGAAGAAATCATTGCAAGGAATGTTAGGTATGTTCCTAACATGAACAAAAAACTTGTTTATTAGTCAGTTAATCGAATCACATCATTACTGTGAATTTCTTTTATAAGAACTTTATTTTGTCTGAAGTGATACAAGACAGGGTAATTTCCTTGAGCATTGGGCAAGGTGGCTTGTATAAGCTTGTTGACTCTACCACAGTCGGCATACATGCACTAGTAGTGGAGGGAGATTCCACTATGGAGGATGTGTGTGAGGATGCAACGCCTAGATAAAATGCACAGTTTGTTGTGGAGTGAGACTCCACTTTCTTGGACATGCAGGAGGATGAAATGCATTAGTCATATCAGTGGAGGATGAAATGCCTCAATCAAAATCACTAGTTTGGAGAACTAAAAACAAGGTTGTTAATTCAGCAAAGCATGTTTACTTTACCCTCGCTTCTGACCTTTTCATTGTATCTAAACCACAAGAATATTCTAAAGCAAAAGGCACGCATAAATGGGAGATTGTCATGCAAGTTAAATATGACACTTTGATGAAGAACCATACGCGGGAGTTGGTGGAATTAGTTGCAGGTGAATAATCCATTGGATGCAAATGGGTGTGTAAATTTGAATCAAAGCCAATAATACTCTCGACAAGTACAAGGCTTGTCTCATTGTGAAAGGATTTTCAAAATAGGAGGAATACAGTGAGTCACATTTCGGTTGCTTCTCTCCATATCTGCTCGGTTTTGTTGGCAGGTGTTTCATATGGATGTAAGACCACCCTCTTGAACAAAGATTTGGACGATGAGGTTTACACAATACAACCAAAAGGTTTTTGTGTACCTGGTTGTGATCATCTGGTTTACAAATCGATCTAGTTGTTGTACGAACTTAAGTAGGCTACACAAGCCTGGTATATTAAATTTGATCAGCATCTGCAAAATTTTCGATTTAGGAGTCTTTCTGACCAGAATTTTACTTTCAAAAGCCATGGTGATAACATTGGGATACCTATTGCTTATGTTGGCGATCTTGTCATCACAGATAATGAGACCACTACATTTCAAAGAGTAAAATCAGATTTGTGTGTTGCTTTTGACATAATTGTTCTAGGCCTCCTACACTATTGCTTAGGTATAGAATTCTAGCAAGATGACCATTTCATTTTTATGGTTTAGGTCAAGTATGCCACTAGTTTCTTGAAGATTTTTGGGATGATAGATTGCAATCCTTCATCTACGTTTGTGGAGCTCGGGCTGAAGTTACCAGCAAATGATGACTTATCACCGGTCGATAAATCACTCGAAAGATATTTGGTGGGCAGCTTGATATGGCTTATGTCCACCCGACCGGGACTCTATTCTACCGTTAGCTCTCTCTCTCTCGGTTTTTGTCTCAACCAAAGCTTATAAATTGGATAGCAGCAAAACAAGTTTTGAAGAAAAATTCAGAACTTGCAAATTTTATGATTA
This sequence comes from Taxus chinensis, assembly GCA_019776745.2. Taxonomy (NCBI): domain Eukaryota; kingdom Viridiplantae; phylum Streptophyta; class Pinopsida; order Cupressales; family Taxaceae; genus Taxus; species Taxus chinensis. Next base: position 403,969,166 of record CM034155.1, read on the forward strand.
AAACCCTTGGTCCTATTATATTTGTAACATTTTGGGACAAACTTGGAATAGTTTCCACTTTTGTCATTGGGGGATGATAATAAAGACAATAAACATTAATTAATTAGCTACTAGTTAATTTATATAGTTATATTGATACATGTATAATATCCTCCCCAGATTATGTAACTTCTTTATGCTTAGTAAAATGCTTGTGCACGAGTATGTAAGTGTGTTGTGTGCATTCCATTCTCTTCATTCTCTCTAAATCCTACTAACACATGCCCTAAACCAAATTTGAAGGATACTAATAAAATCATAGAGAAAGAGACAAAATACATTTATTTAGGATTTAGTTTTGGAAATTAAAAAAAATGACATGCAATTCAATGCTATTCTTAAAACTAACCTGAAGCTCATATCCTGGTTTTTGTAGTTGATCTCTATCTGCTCTAGTCAATAGAAAGGTCTTCTCCAAAGTTTGTGAGGGGTTTGTTCTGATACACATATAACACCATTCAAAAATAAATTTTCTTCAAGCTCTAGAGCATATAGAACACATTGCAATTGTCAGAGAGAACACTGAGACCTTTTCAACACTACATTTGCATATATGCCAGACAAAACACTCAAAAGTTCAACTCATGCAATCTACAATAAATTGCGAGCAAACACTCCCAATTTTATACTATATACTACAGTTTTACAAGAAGTTATGTCTATGCAAAAGGGCATATCAAGATGTCTATTGAATTAAAATCAACACATTATTGAGAAGATTACAGTTTCAAACCAAGTTCAAGATGATGAAGAGGGTCTTCCAAAGACACTTCTGCCATATACTGAGGGGATCTCGAATAAAATAGCATAAATTTTGAAGAAAAATATTAAACTTATTATCATACCTCAAAACAAAATCATTAGTATCCTACAAAATACAAAAGATCCACATGATTCAAAGTCAAGTTTATAATATTTGTTGTTGGTGTGATCATCCTTGAATCGCTTTCATCAAAAAATCAAAGAACACTGTTTGACAGGCATTCATCATTGATGTTTAAAGAGCTCAGCTTTAGCAGAACAATAATACACATACATGTGAAAATTCCATAAGAGGTAAAAAATCTAGTCAAAGAGGATTACTTCATGAAAAATAAACTGTGGGAAGCTATAGAATTCAGTAAACATACCATTAATCTAAATAGAGATGACAGATTAGAGCTAAGCAACTCGTGGAAGCCCATTATTCACAAGCTCAGGAGACTAAATAATTAATGTTTTATGGCTGATAATTAATGCATGGAGAAACATTATTTCTTGCATTTGATATGCATTAATTGCATCCACTATGGTGCTTGTAAGGTATTCTCACCCATGTTATGTCTGGAGTTATCTATATAAGGAGCTACGAGCTGTAATTTTGAATCATTCATCCTTATGATGGGCCATAAAATGTGGCCCAAAACAGCAAACAACTTATTTCCTTCACAATTTTTTTCCCAAACCTTGTTTCTGAAAAAGCTTTAAATTGAGAACACTACATATGTAAAACTTTAAAATTTGTCTTGTAAAAGACATAAGATAACCCCAAACCATAGTTTTCAAGGCACTTTTAGAACAAGAATCGGGATTAAACAATAAATAAAACCAACAGCCAGCAACTAGAAATTCATCTTTTGGAGTTCACAAGAACTATTTCTTCCCATTACCATTTGTTGTTCCAAAAGGAGTTGCCAGAAGTCGCGATACTTCACAATGGTATAAATTAAATATAGTGCAAGACTTCACATTGGTAGAAACTAAATATAGCACAAACAATGCAATTTTATGTCAATGGCCAATTCCTTTCTATTTAGCGGATCAATATCTTTTGTACTAATGAATATTGCCTGCACCAGATTCAGCCATTCATACTTGAGATCCCCAAGCTCACAAGACTTCACAATCTATGCATGTGATCAATAACATTTAAGATTGTTACAGTCAACCAGTGCCCAACCTCTGTAAACAAAGCTCTGAAAATAAGATTATTACATAAACCCATCATCTAGAGGCAGTTAGCGGTTTCATAATTATATATAGTTCAAAATGAGGAATTAAATTTTCTCATATATAACCAAGCACTGCCCAATATGCACATGTATTTGTGGTTACTCCAACATATGCATTGGCCATGGAAAACATTCTGAAACAATTGATGAGTATTTAGTTATAACTATTAAAAGAGGTAACAGTGCTTTCAACCAACACCTGAGCTATTACAAAAGTAACCAACCTGCTCGTTATATCAACAAAACATGGTCTGTTACTAATATAATGTTGTAGAATGTTCGTAAATTTGTATAAAACATCAAACATTTAGACCTATGGTAACAGCTATTTGTTGGATATACTCGAACACCGGGCATGAAATACATTTGGAAGTGGCATATGAGAACAGATAAGTAGAATCCCAGATTTGCATGAGCATTAATAAGTAGCTTCTTTTTGATACCAATGACTAGGCATAACCCAAACAAAGATACAGAATTTAGTTTCAACTCCAGACAAATAGAATATCTTCCATATAAATTATTGTCCCGAGCAATGCCTAAACTAGCACAGGCAGAAAATTAGACACGATCTCTAAATAAGAAACTAACAATTCTTCTATGAACTGCAAGCATATTCTGTAATTCATTTTCCCTACAGGACACCATACCTGATAGTTGAAATTTGCATATCTTAGTGAGCACCGAAAGTAGGGTCTCAAGCTGACCAGGACCATATGTGAGTAATACCATGAACTTGGGAGTTCAAAAAGGTTCTCCTAGGGTTGCCTGGCCAGTCCCCATTAGTGAAGGATGCCTCAGTAAAATAAAATAGAACATTACAATGAATCAGAGAAATGAAGAACAATTATATTACAATGCTACATAGACGAATGCTATTTCTTGCCAAATGACAAAAGAGTGAGTTGCTTTTATAGGCAACAAAGGTGGTTGGAAAAAGTAAGGGTCGACCATTATACATCAGAGAACTATAAAAATATCTTAAAAGGACCACAATCAAGTCAAAGCAATCCACTGAGATGGGTGTACACAGCTAGCATCCCCCTTTTAAACACAACTTGAGGGCCCATGATGATAACATTATAACCACAATCCCTAACATCCCCTCTTAAGGGCAGCATCATAAAGCCCCATCATCCTCAAAGATGAGGGAAAGGATTGGCAGACCGGACTTCGTGAAGATATCTCCAATCATATCCTTCATCAAACAACTATGCAGGGGAATACTATTTTCATAGAATTTCTTTCATAAAATAGGCTTGGATTTGCATATGCTTGGTGCAGAAATGCTCCTCCAGATGCCTTGATAGTGCTCTTGTTGCCGCAGAAGTGTCCACGCCAACCTCTGGGGCATTCCAAGCTCCTCGAGAAAATTCTTGATTCAAATCACGTCCTTGGCTGCTACGTGTGCTTCGTGATACTTTCCTTCATGGTAGACTGCTGCTTCTTCAAGACACAAGAGACAAGACCCAAACCAAGGATGAAGATGTAGCCATAGGTATACCATATAGTGTAAAGACATCCACCACAGTTTTAGTCATTGTTCCCTATCAAGTCGACCTTTTCTCCACGTGTACTTTGTGACCAAAAGTGAGGTGCCTTTCAAGTACCACAAAATCTAATTCCCAGCATCCCAATGACACTCATCAAGTTCCTACATAAACCTAGAACAAATACAAGACTACATGTGTAACGTTCTGACAAATATTAGTCAAGTAGATACATTTACCCACGAGCTCCTGGCACAAAGTAGCATCCAACTTGACACATGATCGGTGTGGAGTAGTGCAAGGCTTGTTATCTTCCATCCAAAACTTCTTTAGCAAGTTCAAGACATGCTTTTGTTGGGAAATCAGAATCCCGTTATAACCTATACACCAAAGAAAAACGATGAAACCCAAGATTTACAACGTCAAACATTGTTTGTCATTTCAAACAATGTCTTAATCTCCTACTTCATATCTTGGGTGAGAGAAACAATGTTTCTTGTTAGTATCAAGTCGTCAACATGAAGAATAATGGTCAATATTTGCCCATGTGCATGTTTCACATAGATGTTGGACCCCACCACACTTCTCCTAAATCTACACACAATGGTCAGATGTGCTCATAAGCGTGCTTGACATAGGCGTCGGAGTCCACCACACATCTCTTGAATCCACGCCGAATTATAAAATGATCTATCATTTCACACCAAGAAAGTTGAGCATGTTTGAGCCAAAAGAGAGACTTCTTGATTCGACACACAAACCCATGCTTTTCTGGTTCAACAAAACCTGTAGGCTGCTCTATATAGATCTCCCCATGTAGATCATCATTAAGGAAAGTACTTTTTACATCCGTCCAATGCATCTCCTAACCAAAGCTAACTTCCAAATATAAGGACAATTCTCGCAATATTCATCTTCACAACAAAGAAAAAGGTCTTAGCCTAGTTGATACCTTCCTTCTCAAAATACCACTTAGCAACAAGTTTAGCCTTGTGTGTCTCAATCTTACCATCAAAAGTGCACTTGGTCTTGTAGACCTACTCACACACCTCACAATATTCTTCCCAACATATCAAGGCACCAATTCCCAACTTCCATTCTTCACAAGGGAATTATATTCTTACTTCATTTCTCTTCCCGCTCAGCTATTCCAGCAGCCTACGTATGTGACTCAAGATTTGATGTCCATGTCTTAAGTGATGATTAACATTTTCATCCTTCGTTAATTTTTGGTGACATGGATCAGCTCCTAAACATTCGCATTAGATGCACCTCATGCTTCATTGACCATTTTTCTTTGCCACAAAGGTCTACATACAAGCTTTTCTTGTGGAGGAGACTATAAATTTGCCTCAATGACAAAGGTGTCTAGTGCATCAAGGAGTTTTGATGGCTCAATGTGTTGTTGTTAAGGCTACGTTTGTCGTCTCTCAATAGTGCTTAGGGCAACCACCTCATCAAATGGTGAAATATCCACAACTAAAGAGGACTTCTCAAACAATGTAGCTGCAAACATATACTCAACAAACTTCACATCTCTATTAATGATAAGTATATCTATCTTTGGATCAAGAAGAAGATAGACCTTAAAAGCATTTGAAAAGACTACCATAATTATTGGCTTTCCGTTAGCATCCAACTTCTTGCTCTTCTCATTTGAGATGTGAACATATGCAAGGCAACCAAAAACCTTAAAATGTGCTAATGAGGGCTTCCTACCAATTCACTTCTCATGGGAAGGGACATCTAACAACCTTAGTGACGACCCTATTAAGCACATGATTGCCACAACTAATAGCTTCACCCAAAAAATTGTTTTGATATATAGTCATCTCTACAAGGTTTTCATTCTTCGCCGCTGCTACATCATTTTGTTGTAGTGTAAGCATTTGTGTTGCCAAAAGATCCCGTGCATGTGCAAGAAACCCTCAAAGGCTTTGCTCGCAAACTTGCTGCCACTGTCTACTTCAAACACTGAATCTTGTGTCATGATTGGTTTTCAACAAATGCTTTGCATCCCTTAACTTTCTCAAAGACAACATCCTCACTCTTCATAAGATACACCCAAGACATCTTAGAGTAGCCATCAATGAAGTGAGAAAGTACTTGTTCCCACCTATAAATCTTTTACACATGTCACAAATATCTCTATGCACAATCTCCAAAGGCAAACCTACTCTCCAAGATATTCCCTTCTCAAATGGTTCACGGTGATGTTTCCCCAAAGCATATCCCCCCACAAACACCATAAGGATGCACACTAGGTAGCCCATGTACCATATCCTTCCTATACATGACTGTAATACTTTTAAAATTTAATTGTCCACGGTGTTAATGTCACGATCATCTATTTTGACATCAAAGTCAAGATCTCTCTTACCATTGTCTGATGCAGCAAGGCCTATAAACTTATACGATCTACACTTGAGGTTAAAATCACAAGTGGCAACCACATAGAAACCATGATTTATGTCTTTCATAGCACATTCATCAAACCAACATTTAATTGTCGTCCCTTTAGAACATTTTTTACTAAATGATGAGATATGAATAAAATTTAGGCACATCATACACATACTTAGTAGTCACATTATGAACATTAGCATCACAATTCCCAAATACTCTCATAGAGAAATCGTAAGCCACTAATATTTGACTCATAAGAGTTAAATGAGTAGAAAGCATATGCGTCCTCTTGGCCATGTGATTAGCACAACCATAATCAACAATTTAACTATCACAAGATTCATGATGAGAAGAAGAGGCATCACAAGCAAAAGAAAAATGAGCAGAATCAATACCTTCATTGTCACTACTATCATAATCTTTACATTTATCCTTCCTCTTTTTCTCTTTCTACAAGTCTCTATTGTACTTGTAACACTTGTTCTTGGTTTGGCCTTCTATTCTGCACCAGGAGCAAACGGACTTTTCTTACCCGTTTACAAGTTGCCTTGGTTACCCTTGTTGTCTCGATGTCTTTTGGAACTAGATCCATATCTAGAATTCTAGTCCTGTAACCCATTTTGGTTCCACTCTAATCTAAGTCAAGAGTACCCTCCTTCCAAAGACGAGCATGCTCTTCAATGAAGCGTTCTGAGAACTCTCCCAAAGTGATATGCTTCAATTCATCCTTTTTTCGAGAGCTTCTAATCAATGAGAACTGCCGATGAAAGAGATTAAACAAATTTCCAATATTAAGAAGCATAAATTCAATGATGTCATCTTCAAACTTAAACTTGTCACCACAATTATGAAGCTTATTCTTCAACTTCAATACCTTTGCCAAGCAATCCTCAGTACAAGGGCCGCATCACCTTTGATGTACTTTCCAAACAAATACCTTCAAATTGCACGAGATAAAGGTTGGTCAAGCATTTTTTTTGGCTTCATGCATACTTGAGAGTTCCAATGTATTGATCATCCTTACAAATAAACTCTTCAATTTTCTCCTTAGTATCAACCACACACCACAAATCCTTGAGCCAAAACAAATTTCCCTTTGAATAGCCCAAGAGCAATAGTTTAGCCCATTGAAGGGCTCCACACTAATTAACAACTCAATCGTCTTATCCGTGAATTGCTTGTTGACTAATGATTGATGGCTTGAAATAAGTTGCACCATTGCATCGGGCTCGAAAAATGCTTTCCAAGGGAAAAAAAAAACAAGCTTCAAACTCCACCATATGCCCAAGATCTTGCATTTTTCAATTGACTTCCCCAAGCAAGTGGGAAAATTGTCCTATGAAAATCAAATGGATGTTAAATTTGAGCTTGATGATTTACGCACTGAATTGATGAATCTGAAAATAGCAGAAAAGTTACTCGTGCACTTTTTCTGCAAGGATTCCAGATCTGCAGAGGGCTTGCCAAAATTCTATGCATATCCCATATACGTGTGATTTGTGATTTGGAAAGAAACAACATGTCCTCAACCATGAGCCCTGGCGACGCAATATAGGAGACTTTGGGTCCTCTCCTAGCAAGCTACTGTTGGTAAAAGCAGATCAAACAAATCTTTTGGGCTTGCTGGTAGAAGCAGATCAAACAAATCTTTAAGAAAATCCCAAATTTCTCCAATGAACTCCAAGATGCCCTCCTAGTTCGAGTAACAAGATGCAAAATCAATCTTGAGGCTAGCGGTGAATATTGGTCTCCCTTAATCGCTTGAAACCTCCACACAACATCAAGCAAAGGACCCCATTGGATGCACTTACAAAACGGACAAGAGCATTGCAATGACTGCTCTTGGAAAAAGATTTCGCTTGTATGTTCCTTTCACTATTCTTCGTTGGAAACACTTAAATGCACTGTGTGTTGGATTTCCATGGGCGCCAATAGGCGATTAAGAATTTCATTGTTTTGTGTTTACCATGAGAAAAAGTAAGTGGAACTTTTTTGTGATAGACATGGAATGTGTGCAGGACAAGGCTTCTCCCAATGCTTTGGGAGATGAACAGAATATTAAGCATATGGGATAATGACTAACCACAAGTCATCCATCTCTCCTGAAACAATATCCAACAAGAAAAGCATTGATATCAATACTCCCTTCTACATATTAGACATTAAGTTTTGGATCTTGGAAATAATTTCGTTTGTCTGCTACTTTCCATTATTCCTTGTTGGAAACACTTAAATGCACTGTATATTGGATCTACATGGGTACCTGTTAGCAATTAAGAAATTTGCTGTTTTCTGTTTCCTACTAGGAAAAGTGAATTGAACTCTCTTGGATAGAATGGAATGCGTGCACTACAGCCAAGAGTTATTGCCTGTGAAGTGCTATTTTTTCTCAGAAGAAGCAGACAAACTATGGTTCCAGCCCATGACATGCTGTTCATATCAGCAGAAGGCAACATTAACAGTCCTACACAATTTGGAATGGTGACAACATTTGTTGGGGTTGCTGTGCTACAACTGCCTTTGCTCAATTGCCTTAGGCATCTATGATGAATGTGTCATTTTGCACTATAGGTGTACAAGCTCTTCATCAAAGTATACACTATGGATTATATCAGTCACTTTTAAGTTTTTGTCCTTGCATGAAATGTTCACATCTAATTATATGCACAATTTTTTAGACCATCATGCTTCAGCATATGATCTCTTGCAAATCATGGTTCCATGGTGCATCATCAAAGCCCATTTTACTACTCAGCCCCTTTACTTCAAGAGTGCCTATGGGCCCATACCATCTACACAAACAAGGGTCAGTAGGCGATTCAGCCACAGCCATGTGACATATCCATCTGTGGCACCTTTTTCTTCAGAGGGGGTTGCCTCCATGGGTCTCCCTACGTGTTGGCAGAAAGATTGGTATTCACAAAGTAATCTTATCCTTTGGTCTACCAGCATCTCAATTGATAAGCAACAGAGTTGGTATTTGAAGGATAGAGGAGCTCCAGAGACCAAGTTCCACTGGTGGTTGCTCTATCAGGCCTGAACCTGGAGTCAAGGGGAAATTCCTGAAGACTACGTTTGCCCTTGGCTGACCTAAAAAAGGGACTTTTCCAGTTCAGGAAACAGGAAATTTACTAATTGTACATAAAAACTAGCAATTGCACTTGAGGTGCAAGATACACTAGATAGGATGTAAATGTGAAGTTTCTATGGAAATGCCTTGTCATATAGCAAGTTATAAGGAACTTCTAAGCATAGTTACTAGGTTCAAAAATCTGATTAAATTCGGAAGGGCAAAAAAATCCGAAAATTCAGAATTCTCAAAAAAATACGGAAAAATCCGGTTCGGAATATATATACTTATATTATTATAAATTTATATTATTGTATTCTTATATCATTATATATAGACAAATCATACAAAAAAACATCCATCTACCATAATCATCATCATCATAATGATTCTTTCAAAAGATTGCAAGAAGTTGCTTGGTCCAAAAAGGTGCAAAAATGGATTTTATGAAAATAAGAAAAATATTGCCATCAATGCGTGGAGCTCGAGAAAATATACACTTTTAGAGAAGACGGCACCTGAAACAGAGCCACAGAATGAAAGTTATGGCACATGCAAGTTTTTGCTGCTACATCTTCCCGGACCGTTTCCAAAAATGGCAAAAAAAATTCTGTCCTTGTGATTTCTTCACCGAAAATCCAAAAAAGGAAAAAAATGCCAAAAAAGGAATTTTTTTTGTGCAAAAATGTGGCCGAACCAAACCGGATTTATTCGGTTACTTCAAAAAATGCGGTTTGAACAGGATTTCATACAAATCCGGCCAAACCTGGTAACTATGCTTCTAAGGCATCGTCGCCGTCCGTTTGTTCCTACAATGAGGTTAGATGAAGGTTGATGAGAATGGAAGGTAAGCTTAGTATATGCATATTAGTTACATGTTTTGGAGATGGAGAGCAAGTGATTGAACACAAGTGAATCTCCTTGTTCTTTCTTGCAGTCACAGATACATGCGAAGCTTTGAACATGTGTTTGTAGCGCTTGAATGTAAATGCAGGAGAGACTTGCAAGTCTGTCAATGAGCACACTCATGAGACTGTAACAAATTCGATAACTAGATCGGAATGTAGGGGACATTATTGCTCTACACACAACCAATAAAAAAATGCTATTGCTGTTGTAGAATTGAAAATTCCTGACAAATATTTGCGAAATTGAATAAACAGTGTTTCTCAAAAGTGTAGAAGACAAAACATGTGTACACATAATTGCTGCCCCAAGAACTTAAATAAATATTGTTTTAGACAAGCATTAAATAGATGCATAAGTGTCTAGATTTCAATACATCTTGTTTCACCATTGCACTCCATGGGACCACATTTCTTTCGGGCATTTGATTAAACAATGCACATGCCTTGTGCATGCTTCCACATTTATCATACATATCTACCAGGGTACTTATAACCTAAGTCACAAGGTTCGAGTTCGAGTTCGTGTTCATGTTCGAGGAGGATAAAGTTTGGTTCAAGTTTGCCAAGGGATAAAGTTTGAGGAAAAAAACGTCTTTTAGTTCAAACAATTTTTTTCTATCATTTTTTATTTTTTGAAAAAATGCATAAACATGTCAAAAGGACATAGTGGAGAGAGCTTTATATCCACTACTTTCAGTCGGTACATGTATATATATATGCAAAATCGCGTCAAAAACTCCCCATGTAAAAGTAATGGATAAAGTTCAAGTACATGTTCGACAAGAATAAGTTCGGCGAAATTCGAACTTTTTCAATAAAATTTGCCAAACCTTGTGACGTAGCTTATAACTACCACATTTGAATTACAGAAAATCTCAAATAACAACTAGAAAACTAACCTCAAATATAAATTATTCACAACCATATACAAATCTTAAAGGCGCATGAAAATCTTGATGCATTTTTCCCATGGTCCTTCCCAATCCCATGGCCATTCCATCATCCCAACTATTTTGTGTGCTTCCCAAACGCCTTCCTTCCTCCCATTTTTCTTCTCATTCCTTCCATATTTGCCGCCATAGCTCCTTTTCTTTCATTGATAGACAGTCTTCTTGGCTCAATCCCTAGAATAGCTGCAACATAGGTTCATGTTACCCTATATCTGAGAATTTGACACCATAAACCCACTTACAGCCCCATTTCTCACTGCAAGAGTCATCCTCCTGAAGATGAAAAAGCTATTCTCCTTTAGCTGTCAGGCCATGAATTCACTTAATCATAAAATCTCATTCAGCAAGGTATGCAAGTGGAATGCTCTCATTCAGCAATATGGTTTAATATTAATATGTTTTTAATATCAATGTCAATTGTCTCAACAAGGTATGTCCGAAAATATATAAAAGCTTTAACAAACCAAAACCATAAAGAAGTGAAGTTTTCACGCCTTGTATATGCTTCCACATTTTGCATGTCTACCAAGGCATTCCCAATTGCAAAACCTGTCCAAAACTATTGTTCCATTAATTCTTTGATAGATTCCACACCCAATTTGACAGCCCCATTTTGGCGCAAGCTGAGGGGGTAAAGAAAAGATTGTGGAGTCTGGCTTGAATCACAGAATGCCGATGTCAATACCGTCCACTACCAATCTCAATCTCACATCATTATGTAAAGCAGGTCAGTTGTAGAAGGTGCTACGCATTCTGCCTACTACATACATACCCCCTGCAAAATATTCTACATATCTTCAACTATTGTAGACATGTGTTGCCAAAAAAAACCCTTTCTCAGGGTAAACAAATCCACTCTCTCATCACTGACAGTGTTTTCAGTTGCTGCAAAATATTTTTTGATAAAACCACCTAAAATACAAACCTTCTCTTATGCTTTAAATACAAATATCTTGGAAGATATTTTGCATCATGGAAGATACTTAGGCAAAGAAGGCAGCTAGAAAGCCTTAAAAAATTCATTTGACAGCTGTAAAGCCAAGAAAAAGCAAATCATTTTTAAAAATTCTTGTCATGACCTCATGCAGGCCAAGGCAGCAAGGACACTTTAAAAAAATCAGAGTTGTCTGTGGGGGGGGGGGGGTATCAGATGCCTTTGCAAGATGCAGGAGCAGTAGATAGCAGCACTGGAGACCTGTGTGAGGTGTTTTGACACAGCAAGGGCAGTCAGGTGCCCAATTCAGGCGCCATGTACATCAAACAGCACTCAAATACTCTTAATTTTATCACATACAATCAGATTCAATTCTGGTCATTGATTGATTGTAACAAAAAAGAAACCAGAAATCTGTTTTAGTTTTGGGCTACAGTAAAACCAGAAAATAATTTCAAAGATATTTGTTTTTATTAATGGAAAAACAAGGCTAGTGTTAAAAAAATCTGCAGATATTTTTACTTGTTCACGATATTTTCAAAGATATTTGTTTTTATTAATGGAAACACAAGTCTGCCAGAAAGTAGCTGCCGGACAGATGCAAGATAAGAGCTGCCGGAAAGGCTCGCCTCTTTCCGGCAATGAGTCCCTTGACCTCTCCCCCACAACCACTCAACTCCATTGATGTCTCCGCCAAACATTTTTTATAGATTGTTAATGATGTCATTATTCAGCCCACTCTCTCCAAGGTCATTGATCATAGCCTAAGGATTCCTCTTGGGTAGCTATGAGTCCGTTCCAACCAGTTACGAATGAAGTAGGACCACCTTAGTCCTCATCGTTAAGGAATTTACCATCTTTGTTTTCTCTATAAGGTGGAGAATGAGGAGACCTTTAATTTCAAATGTCCTACCTACTAAGAGATTTTAAGAAGGCATTACTCTTTGAATAGAGATATGGGAGGATCCCTATCTAGCTAACAATCAGATTACCTCCTATCAGCCTATCCCAAAAGGTAGGATACGAAGCATACCTAGAATGTGATTCTCAAGAAAATGGTGTCATGCACTAAGACGGTGTCCTTCTTGATGTTTTGCTACTAGGATATTCCAACCTGCTTGCCCACCTAATAGGCGTTGTGGATTTTTCCTCCCCAATGTTGAGGCCTATTACTTCTCTTGGCCCACAATCCAAAGCACAGGGACAAGCAGATTACACTAATTTCCTCTATTAATTTTGGAAATTTATTGACCTTGGGTGTTGGGAAGGTTTTTGGGTGTTGGGAAGGTGTGATGAATGATTTATCAATGTTATCATATAAATATTTGAAATTTCCTATATTTTTATATTTTCCTTTATTTTTAATAAATTAATAGCCATCCCCTGCCATCCCCTAAAAAAAGACCTCCAAAAAAATCCGTCCCGGAAACACGACCCCCCGTCCCCTGCCGTCCCTGTCCCAGAAACTTGGTGGAACATATCTAATTTCCTCTACCCCAAGCTCATTTATACAAACAAATAATTAATTTCTTCCTTGGATTGCCCCCAATGCAGTATGCATATTAACACACAGTGACCTGCCCTTGACAATTTATCTATGGACTTTAAGAGATCATAATACAAAATGTCAGTCACGGCTCATTATGACACATACACAACTACATAATCTAGAGTGCATACTAACACACAGTGACCTGCCCTTGACAATTTATCTAAGAACTTTAAGAGATCATTATACAAAATGTCAGTCACGGCCCATGATGACATATACACAACTACATAATCTAGAGTCATCTGAACTTAATAACTGATACCATGGTTCTAAAACTTGCCAAACTCACGAATCAGAAGGATTTAAGAGATCATTATAAAAAAAATCAGACGTGGCCCACGATGGTGTATACACAGCTGCATAATCTAGAACACCCTGAACTTAGTGATGAATAACATAGGTTTAAAACTTGCCAAGCTCTGAGCCAGAAGGCTCAGTGAGTACCTCACCAGTAACTCAGATGGCAAGTTTCTGGCAAGTACTCACCAAGTAAAGCAGTTAGAAATTTGTAAGTGCATGCCTCAAGCTCACCAAATTATAAAAGTCACTTTAAAAAAGGATCATTTTTCACTTTGTTAAACACTTTTCTGCTCTTTCATGCTACAATGTATTTGACCGTTTTGGAGTTGCAGTAAAGTGACTATAATTGGATTTGAAGGAGATTTTGATGAGTGGAGTTCAATTTGAAAGGTGAGTTCTTAGCTTTTTTGGTTTTTGTTTTGGGTTCTTAAAGTTTTTCTTCAATTTAAATTCTGTTCCAGGATTTCAAGTCTTTTTTTATTTTTATTTTTTTCCAGTTTTTCTCTTTCAAAGTTTTTACCGAGTCCCAAGTCCGAGTCCGAGTCAAAATTTTGGGCTGCCAAGTTTTTGTGGAGTCTAAATTTTATGACTATGAGCAATACTCTTCAAGCTCCTATCACAGATATAAGACACGGGTTCTGATACTGTATTTAAAATTCGAGTGAGAGGAAAAGAATAAGAAAAAATGTTTTTTTATTGAAATCATTACATGGCCTCTTTATTTACACCCAGATTCGTCACTACCAGCCTTGATTAGACATCTGACCGCAATATTTAAAATGATAGCAATATCTTACATCGAAAGCCAAGAATAATTAAACAAGCATAATATACAATGCAAACTCACCCATCTACAGTTATTGGAGAAGTGACCAGCTTTGTTGGGAGTATTGGTTGCGACAAAGTTACCCAAAACCTGCCAGGCACCAATATATCATTTAAGTCCAAAATCATATATGATCAAACCACACTAAAGTAAAAATATACCTGCACAATCAAAGAGAAATAAAAAAACAATTACAATGTCTCACCTGATCCTAATTTGGAAGTACAAACAAAGCTTTAGAATTTCAATTTGGCATGTTTCATTGACAATTTCTTCCTATTTTATTTGGTATACATTGCACGGGATGTTTCAATCTAAGTAAATAATGGGCAAAGAACTGTATAGACTGAAGACTAAGATAAAGATTCAATAGTGGCCTTTTATTTACAATTGCCCGCAAACCACACATGCATAAAGAAGCCTTAAATGATGAACACAGTAAGCAAAGCTAGACTGTATGCTCAGTGCATATTTTATCAAGAAGATCCAAACAATCCAAGCATGTGTTTTTTATGTCAGAATTCTATTTATTATTTCTTGCTTATGTTCGAAAAACTGACGATTCAATGTCTTTGAAGTCAGGTGGCAACAACAAGATTGCTCCACGGCAACGGTCTTTAGAGACACTTTCTGAAACCAGATCTCTTAATGTCTGATTGTTGGAAGATACCAAAAAAAGAAAGACAAGTGTTCCGAAAGAAAGTAGGATTCATTGTCGATAATACATATCACAAAACTATGAATCGCAACAAGTAGTGATCAAGTTCTGAACTGCTAACTGCATATAAACAACTAATGTCCTTAAAATTGGAAACAACAAGAACCCAACTTTCCAAGTGAAAATCGAAAGCCCTTTGTGAGCATTTTGTCAGTAAAACCAAATATGAATCATGGCATTGGCATAAAAAATAAAATGCCTCACATACAAACATCATTCCCAAATACTTAACGAAATTGAGCACAGGATGAAAGAGCATACGGATCTCCACGATTGACGCGACAGATATCACAGTAAAACTGAGGAGGAGGCTCTGGTTGAAAACCTTCTACAGGATTTTCTGGAATAATAACACAGCCTACATGTTGCCAAACTCCACATTTGGGAGCATCACACTGCATAATTATATTCAAAAGCAATAATTAGTAAACTCTTAGCCCCCAGAAATAGGTACTAACATTATATTTATTTTAATAAACACAACTGAAGAAC
Organism: Taxus chinensis; assembly: GCA_019776745.2. Classification (NCBI taxonomy): domain Eukaryota; kingdom Viridiplantae; phylum Streptophyta; class Pinopsida; order Cupressales; family Taxaceae; genus Taxus; species Taxus chinensis. The sequence goes on from CM034155.1 coordinate 403,984,842, forward strand.
ATGGTTACTAACATAGTTATGATTTCACCAATGAACCCATAAAACATGATTTTGTACTAGTAAAATGTGAAAGATAAAACATTTCGGTTCAGTATGTGCAGAATGAAAACATCTCTTGCCCAAATAAAACTGCAAGATACATACTATTCTAAAAATAAAATTCATGACTTCCTTAAACAGAGAGATTTTGAGCATGCCCTCACAAATAAGAAGCATGAGACTTGTGTTGAAAATACATAAACAAATTCAGGTCCGCCTTTTAGCAAATTGCATAGGCAGTTTTGAAAGAAGGGGATAGAAAAAAAGGGATGACTTTGATTTGTAACATCTTCCTTAAAGTATAGATTACTAAATGAATAAGATCCTTGAGCATTGTATGCACTTAAAATGACACACATAGAATTATGCAGCATTTATTGCATATAGTTCAAAAGATAATGTAATATATACAGTATTTCTGCCATTAGTTTTTCAAAACAACAGTCAAATGAAAAGAAACTAACTTGAATCATGGAACCCATATCCATGGAATTTCCACAGGGGCAGCACGTCTTATTAGATTCTGGTAGAACTAGTTCCTCGATAGCATCTGAACGTGGTACAACATTTAGACTTGGAGCGTTTCGATTTTTTGAAGCTAACTCAGAAGCCTCATGCCCATTCATCTTCCTGTAAAGAATGTGCACACAAAATTAAGCTTTGTTGTCCTGTACAACATGAAAATTTGGAATGCATAGTGTAGATGATATACATTTCGAACTTCAATGTTCAAAAGAAAAAAATTAGTAATAAGATCCAAATATTGTTATGAGATAATAAAATGCAAAGACACAGATATCTAACATACATGAAAATACACATAAAAAACCTAGGTATCCGGTATGGGTACTGGTGCAGATACAGGTACGGAGTCCAGTACACCAATATGGCAAATTTTTTGGGGCTTGGATACAGCTTTGGGTATAGCCGTACAAAAATATATATAAAATATTCAAATATTCGAAAATATAACCAGAAGCACAAAATTAACCATATAATATGTGCATAGAGTAAACAAAATAAGCTAAATAACCAGGAGACATACTGAAAATCCAACATAAATGTCATTTTATTCATTGCTCAAACTTAGAACAATTACATATCCAAATCTGTAGACTTTCCACCATTATAAATGTCTTCTCATTATGATTAGCAAGTGAGCTTCAAAACACAATGAAATGCTCACAACTGTCATAATGTTGCCTGCAGAAAAGTGTCAGCTAAAATCTTCTGTTTTCTTCCTATGACAGACTGTACAGAAAAGTCGGCTCAGACACTGATTCACAATTTCTTGATCAGTAGCTGGCCCCTTGCTTGAATTCACTAGTTTTTAAATAAATTTCTGTCAACTGGAGGCTGGAAATACTGTTTGTTGACCATCACCTGTCATTGCTTTTGTTCTCCCTTGGCAGCCATGGTTAGAAGGTTTGGCTCAACCTGGCACATGCACATGTTGATTGAATCTGCCATTAAATAATTTAAGAATGTTCAAACATAAAAAAATGTATACATTTTGATCCCAAGGGCACCAGATCAGAACTGCACATAAGCCATGAAGTATCTTTTAGGGTTTTTGTTGTTTTTTAATCAAAAATCAACGTCAATTTTGTCTTTTTTGACCAAAACTCAACATTTGTAAAAAATCTGTTTTTGACTGGGTTTTCTGCAGAAACACGCAGGGTACAGCAGAACGTTCAGCCATGGGCCCTCTCTGCTGCATCATGTTTAATAAGCATGGAGGTTTCCTATGAAGGTAGCCAAAGGCCTCCAAGGTAGGTGTAGTATCTGAGCTCTGATTTGAGGCTAATTTGCATACTGTGTCAGAAAATTTTGGTGTTAAGATTGCTATTGAATGATTTGAATCCTCTCTCACTCTTCTTGTTAAGTAAGATATATCATCTAGAAGCTCTTGCATAGGAGCACGGGGGGCACTTGGATCTCCTGGTGAAAGGATTCATACTATTATTTCTGTTCAATTGAGACACCATAGGACCAATAGAATTGAATATCACTAAACTTTGTTGTTGTAATGGACAAAGATCTATTAACAACTAACTCATTTATTTCATGGTCCTTTTTGTTCTTTAATTTTTTCCTTTAACAACATTGACCTTACCTCAAATATAGAAATCTGACAATCAACAAGAGGAGGTAGGTAAGGTCAATGGCACTGAAGGAAAAGATTAAAGAACAAAAAGGACCATGAAATAAATGAGTTAGTCAATAGATTTTTGTCTATTACAACAACAAAGTATAATCACATTTGATTCTATTGACCAATAGTATCTCAACTGAATAGAAGTAATAATAAAAATCCTTTCACAAGGAGATCCAAAAGGAGATCCAAATGGCCCCCATGCTTCTGTACAAGAGCTACTAAATGGTATATCTTACTTAACAGGAATAATGATAGGTAGAGTATTCAGATCCTTCTATAGAAATCTTACCACCAAAATTTTCTAAAACAGTATACAAATTAACCTCGAATCAGAGCTCAGATACTACACCTACCTCAGTGGTCTTTGGCTATCTTCATGGGAAACCTCTATGCTTATTACGCAGGATACAACAGAGAGGGCCCGTGGCTGGAAGTGGAACAAATAGATTCTTGGATGCCATATAGTCACTAAAGATGATAATTAAAGCTCTCATTGACCCATTTTATTGTAAATATTTGTCTCTGCCTCGCATTCCTTATATTCTGTCTGGGCTTACATCATGTTTACTTGCTATACATTACATTCACATTTAACCCTTCTGATCATTTGAGAGCCCTTATATTTGTCATTGATTTCTTCCTTTCACTTCCTTCACACAAACTATACAAAATATTCACTTTACAATCCCCATTAAGCTCCAAGAATGCTCATCTAAATCACTGATATTCAGCTAATACCAACAATACAAATTTAGACTTGTACTTTGAAGCTTTGAGTGATAGAGATTCCATTAAAAGAAATGGTCCAAGGTTGAGAACAAATACATTATCAGTATCTATCACAGAAACTAAACTAAACCTGTTTGGGATAGAAAAGTAATAACTAATTAATACAAAACTCATGGATAAATGTAACATACATGTCCTTGTATTATTTACAAGCAGACCTAACATGTCCTCCCCCTCTGAGAATCTCTGGCATTTAAGCATTGTTAAAAAGATGCATTATAGCTGTAATCAAATGCTACTGCTGAAAAATCATTATTCTCATTTACTGACCAAGAGCCAGAATTACATTATTCTCGTTTTCACTCTTGAAAGAAAACATTAAGATATCTTCATTTTGATAGAGAAGTAATAACTAATTGATAAGAAAATCATGGATAAATGTAACATAGGTATCCTTGTATTATTTACAAGACAAGACCTAATATGGCCGCCCATTTTAGAAGCTCCAACCTTTAAGCATTGTTCAAAAAATGCAGTATAGCTGTAGTCAAATGCTACCACTGAAAGCTCATTCTTCTCATTTATCCACCAAGAGCCAGAATTACATTATAATTTTTTAAAATCTTAAAAGGGAAAGTTTAAGATATCTTCATTTTGAAAGAAATTGGAAGAGGTTGTGAGGAACAAATACAGCTACGCAATGATGTTGGGCTTTCAAGTTTAACTTGATAAATTGATGTCATGGATTCATGGTCAAATTGTCCAGCATATCAGCTTCAAATATGATATCCGTGACTTTTCATACAAATGCATACACGGAGATCAGATAACAACAACATGTTACATCCTAGGATATGGTGACATCATGGAAACATCTTCAATCGCCAAAGCCCAGGATTATCCATGTGTAGTACAAGAAACAAATAATAACTAATACTTTAATGTTCTTAACTTTCCTTGGGATCTTAAATTTTATCATTATCATTGCTTTCCGTGATGCCTTGTTCATGGTGAATTTGCCTATTTATGTACTTTCCCTGATCTCTTTTTGCAGAGACAATTTGCCAAATTGATACTAATAATATTATTTGTACCAAACAGATCTATAGCAATAATAAGAGTCTTGCGCTGAATAAATTTTCTCCTTTTTCGGTAATTGGCAATCCATGCTAAAGGCGTGTAATGTCCCATTTTCAGAATTAATTCATTCTAGATACCTGAAGCCTATTTTTATTATTTTCCATAGGTTAAGGGGTGATTAGAAGAGGGAAAATAAATTAATTAAGTGGTTCAAGGGTATTTTTATATTTTATTTGGAAAAGGGACACTTAAATTATATTTAAATAGCTAAAATAAAATAAAATAATAATAGAAAGATGTACTTCTATTATTAGGCGCCAAAGTCAAAGTTTCTAATTAAATAAAGCATTCTATAATGGGGGCGCCGAGTATGGAATGGGCTGCATGAGGAACAAATCTTATTTTTAGGATGAAGTGAAGATCAAGCCTTTAATTTTGCATATTCCTATTATTAGGATAGGGCGCCAACTTGAGGAGAATAAAGTCATTATTTTTATTGTTTTTGGGAGTATGCATGTAATCCAGAAGGGAGCACCCACTTCGGAAGAGGGAAGGGAGGTTATAAAGGCAGATTTGGGGATCATTGTAAAGACATCTTGGAAATTTATGAGTTATTTTCTGTCTGCAAGTAGCTTCTGCTTCTGCAATAGCAATAGAGGATGAAATCCCTCATTTGCATACGGATTTGCGGATGGAATCCCTCACTTCTCCGCAGGGCAATTCCATTCAGGGGTTGTAGTGGTCATTCAAGGTGCAAGTGTTATGCCAGTTCAGCTCCAAACAATTGTATTCAGACACTGGTATTTTTATTGTAGCTGGTTGGAAATAATTACATAAAAAACTGATTTTTACGCATTATGGTTCGTTGTTTTTATTTATAAAAAATCAGTTTGTCGTTATAAAAGTTAATTTTATCAATATTGTTGCCCTAGGATTTAACAGAAATATCCAGATTTGCTAGAAGTATCTTTTTCTGAGATATTACAAGGCGAAAGAACCTAAGCACAAACCCGCCATAGAAACTGGCTAGTCCTTAGAAACTCTATAGCTCTATGAGAGCCTTAGGGATGGCCAGTCCTTAGTGACCTGGATCTTCTTTGGGTCCACATGTACATTGTCTTTGTTAATGATGTAGCCTAGGTGTTGAATACTTTTAATGGCAAAGGAACACTTCTCTATGTTGGAATAGAGCTTGTGTTGATGCAAGGTGTGAAGAGCCTGTTGAACATAATCAATGGACAGACACTTCTTTGTTGTGTTTTTATCATGATTGAGCATGTTCTTCCCTCATCGTGCAGAGATTTCCTCAATACAGACCCCACTTTTCTCTATTGAAAACTAGACTTGATTGTTGATGAAAAAAGGCAATAAGTAGCTTGACTCATTACCAAAATAAATGTATTTGAGAGCCAAACACCCTGACACCCCAACCCCTGATCTCTCAACCCAAACTCAACCATCAACCAAATCAGAATTTTCCAAGGGGCTATTTTTTGACATTTGCCCCCCAATACTTATTTGCAATTTGAAATATTTTGAAGATGAATATTTGTCCCAATTTCTTTTGAACAAAAAAAAAACACTTTGATAATGCACCGACATTGTATACAGAACATGTAGAATCTTAAGAAACAGAAGATTCTTTTTAAATTAATGCTAAATTAGAAATTCAATACTGAAAAATATTTCACCATCATTTCTGAATATCGAAAATGTAGGCTTCCTTAAAATCATCCCTAATAAAAAGTGAACATTCACCTGTAAATATCGTCAATAATTTTTGCCACCTCGTCCTTTCCAATGAGATGTTTGTTGCCCCATCCATGTGACTTAGACCCTGTCATGCACAAAAGGATATTACACCTAAATACGAAGGGTAGCCATAATTATTTGTCACACAAATGTCTCAATGCAACAAAGTCTAGCCCCTATATAGATATCTAATTTGGCACGAGAATCTAATAACACCACAACTTCTTTACTTATTATTGTAGTAAATACTTACAACAGTTTGGTCATCAGTTACTGAGCAATCAGCATGCTTTGAGAAAACAAAAAAATATATACACCAAACTGAAACATTCCCAAGTAAGAACAGCAAATATTCCCAGTGGCACTGGCCAGCTATAGATCAATAGCAAAACCAACTAAACTGTTATACTGTTTACAAAATGAGAACAAACGCAAGCCCTTGAAATTAGTGACAACTATGGCCAAATATGAGATAGACTAATATTTTCAAGCTGCAATTCACAGTAACAGACAGAATAAGTAAGAAGAATAAAACAGGTGGACACAAAAGGTGGGGATGATGGGGAAATAAATTCCTAGCCTTCTGAAAGGTTGAGATGGTCACATCAACTACTTAATAATCTTAACCTAATTGCTTTATACAGAGTTCATGCATGTGCTGCATGTAATCAGCCTACCACAAACCACAAAAGATTATAATCTAGTCCACTACTCATAATCAAGATCCAAATTTGGCTGGTGCTGAGAAAGACATAGCATATACATGCTAACAGCTTATACCTTAAGATTTGACTTTTTCCATTAAACATCCTTACTTTTTATCAATCACTTCAGCTTAAACACATGGAAACTTAACAATCTTTTCTTTAGTAACACCACAGACTCAAAGATATACAACTGAAACAACCATCAGACAATAGAAACCCTTGGAATTCTCACCTTTATCATCAGAAAGCATAGCCATTATTCTGTCCAGAAGAACCTGTTGAATGATGTAAAACAACATATGTCAGAGATGGAAGGGCTTCATAAAGCAAATAGCCAAGGGAAAAATAATGTCAACTGTGCAGAGCTGTATGTATCAGTGGATATTTCCAACAACACCAATAAGAGCTATTTAGATTTCAGTAGCCAAGTAACGAAATTTGTCATCAACAAAATATGCTATCGAAAAGGAAAAACATGTAATATAACATATATGAAAGATGGAAAGGTTTCATAAAGCAAATAGCTAAGGGGAAATATTGTCAAATGTGTTAGGAGTTGGATGGTACATACTTCCAACAATACTAACAAGAGCTGCTCAGAATTCAGTATATCAAAAAGAAAGGAAAAAAATAAGCACATAAAGAATAAGTAATGAACAAAACAGACAAGACTTGGAAGCACAATGAAACATAGAAATTTGACACAGAGAAGGGGCATGCCATCTGAAAAAAGAACCTTATCCTTTCAAACCCAATAAAATGCCCTCCAAAAATAACTAAATAAACCCATACTGCAATCATGCTATGTTGTGGACACAATCCCTTCAACTTGTAAAGCCTCCACAATGAGGCAAACAAGAGTGAACCAAAAGAATGACATCAAATTTATATACCTGTTTCTTCCCTTGTTTTGCCAAACCAAGCCGACTCAGAACATCTTTTAGTTCTATGAGACGAAAGAATGCCAATTTATCCTGAAAACATGCCAGTGGTACCACCTTCATCACAATACTAACAAAATATCATCCATAATAAGATAAATATAGCCTATGTACCAACAAATACTTCAGAAACACTGCAGTCTTCAATACTAATAAACAGTAGTAAAGTATCAACTAGAAATTGAGAGGAGCTAAGAAAGCTAGTTATGTTTTCATCTTAATACACCCTGAGAAATGATCACTTTCTTTTATCATTCAACTTTCATGTCAAAATTTAACTCTGGATTAGGGTAAATGTCGATTTCCCTTTTAGTAAAAGATTTCCCCATACAAGCAGAGCACAGAATGAGACCGGGAAGATGCAGAAATATGCATGAATAGCCTTTCATGATCAGATTGGAGACAGTCCAGCAAGATGCCAAAAGCACCTTAAATTCTAAATATCAATGTCTTACATGTATGCTGAGAAAGTTAAAACAGATTAGGAGAATGATTCTGGAATAACCTGTGTAAAGTTTTTTTGTGGGTCAACGTTTCAAAACACCAAGTGCAATTCCTCATCAAGATCCACAAAAAACTCTTTACACAGGTTTTTTCTGAAGCATTCTCCTAATTTACACTGACTGTTGAAGCTTGAGAACTCCGGAAACAGATTTCTCATCCTGAATAAAGCCATAGAAAGATCAATAACACTTATGAAAAGGCCAGAAGTTTATAAGGAAGCACTTTAGTCTATGTCATCAAAGTTGAAGAAAGAGATTTTGGAAACTGGGGCATAAAATGACTGAAAGAGCAATATGTGAAGGATTCATAAAACAAAGGCTCTAACAACACAATATAACAAGAAAGCAAGTAGCTATGCAAGATTCATTGGATAAGGCCACCCAGTTGCTTCCAAAAGATTACAACGACTGAAGTAGTAAGTTACGGATTCAAAAACAAAGGCTCCAGCAATAGAATATAACAAGAACCCAACTCGCCATGCATCGTTCATACTTCATTGGATAAGGTCCTCCAATTGTTTCCAAAAGGTTATGGACACTGCTTTTAGGAGCATTTCACATATTTTAATTTTATACATCAATAAATGATCTTTATTTTAAGATTATGGTGTATTTAAAAATTAAGCTTCATTCAAGACAAATTATTCAACAATTAAAGGACACGACCATCTGCACTATGCAATATTTTTGCATTGCATTTTTTTCTGGGAGTAAAATGTGTTTGATTGCAAAGCTGATAAAGAATTAAAACATAGGCACTTGGACCAGCTTATAATTAAAATTGACTTTGCAATAGTTCCAAATAAAATTCTTCAGCTAAAATATAAATTTAAAACTTTTAGAACATCCAGACATTTATCTTTACTTTCCATTGCCACAAAATGACTTACATAGTAAAAACTCTATACATTTAGAAACAGCAAAAGAATTCTTAGTCTCGCTCTTTACAGAGACTAGATTCATACAGATTAGCAAAAGAGTTTTGACAACTGCTGCCATTTCAGCATTACCAATCACAGCAACAACAAACATTCCAACACTTCCCATTTGATTCAAGTACTAGAAATTGTCATTTAATGTAAGGTGTGTGCATTTCAATCTCATCAGATGTTACTGAACACATTACAATTAAAATTTATTTTAGAAGCATCAATCTATGTAAATAAATCATTACCAACTACTAGCTACATTAACTGTAGTGAAAAGAAATGATTTTTGCAATTTAGGTTTAATAATATGCATAGTCAAAAGATTCATGTTATTAAGTGCAATTTATTTACAAGTTCCCCAATTAAATTAATCAATAAGATTGTCACTCAATGCAAGGTATGCGGCATTTCAAAATGCATTTTATGTCAAGAGTACATTTCACAATGAAGATTTCATTTATAAATGGCATCAAATGTAACTAAGCCATTTCTAACGACATTAACTGTAGTGAAACACAATCATTTCTACTATTTAAAGTAAGTTAGTTGATATTGATAGAATTCCACAATAGTAGTTGAGATAAATAACATAGTCACAGGATCATAAATATTAATGTCTGGGAGCAAGATCATAAAATAACAAAGATAATATTAGTACCAAATTGTACTGTGCATAATTGCAATAAAACTGTGAATCAAAGTGTTACAATATATCTTAGTATCTTGGATATTCAAAACAAAGAACCTTGTATCCTTAGTTATAAAGATAAGTATATGAGACCTAGTTGTAAATAAAACAAGAAAGCAATTAAACAATAAAGAGTACTTTAAAAATTTCTTCAAGTTCAGCTTACACACGGTTTGGAATTTAAAAAAGGACAAACATATCTCAGAAAGCTAGAGACAATGCCCCCATAAATACCCCGAATCAGATTCCCATGCAAATTATAGTTATGTACAAATTCCAGGACTGGTTATTTGGAATGTCAACTTCAATTAAGTTGCATACACCTCTATGTATGTTGGGAATCTTTGTTGACCTACAACCTTCAATAATAGACACGAATTACTTAATAAGTTTTATTTTTATTTTGTTGCTTAGAATTTTATTTTCATTACTCGAAGCCTGGAAATAAATCAAGCTATTCCTAATAAATCTAGTACTTGTTCCAATAAAACATTATACTGATAGTTATCATATATTTGCAAATTGTGCTAAAAGAGTACAGAAACACTGAACAAAGTGAGCAATGGTCCCTGATGTATCTTAGGCTTGCTTTAGGCACTTGGCTCAGAAGCTAGACATTGTACCCCCATAAATACCCTGCATCAAACCCTTGAGAAAATTTAATGTACAATGACCAGGAATGATTATTAATTTATATGGAACATTGGCTTCAATTAAGTTGTGTACACCTTTATGTATGTTGGGAATCTTCTCTAACCTGCAACATTTAACATCAGTCACAAATTGCTTAGAACGTTTATTTTGCTGCTTAGAATTTTGATTTTATTACTTGTGAGTCTGGAAAGAAATCAGACACTTCCTGATAAATATCATGTTTGTCTCAATACAACATTATCTTGGTAGTTATCATATAACTGCAAATTGTGCTAAAGAGTACAGAAACAACGAACAAAGGGGGCAATGAAACTCAAACATCCTACACCATGGGGTAACACCACTTTCTTTGAGGACAGTCCTTTCATAAGCTGTATAATCTCTTGCTAGTTACCTTATTTTAAAATATAAAATCATACTCCGAAACAATTTTCCTCCAACCGAAGGGGAATCACTTCAACTCTCAAGAAGGAAGTGTGAATTGATATAATTATCAGCATAATTTCCCACAGTGGCTCATAACATTGAATTTCTCAAGGCACATTGAATGTGCATACAAATTTATCGAGAGCTCTTAAGAATATATATCTACAGATATATTACCATTGACTATATCCAAAACATTGAGAGGCCTTGCCAAATTTTGCTAAATTTGTAAAGATTCTCGCAAATGCCCAGCCCAGCTATGTGTATCTATTAGAATTTCTGGGTTAAATGTGTGAATGATTATATTAACCACCTTTTCATGTCAAACTTCTTAAACACATACGATTTCTTGCTAAAGAATGAAGAACTAATATTGTATCCTTATTTGAGAACTGGATCTAAATTATGTATAATATTTCCATCAAGATCCTCCACCTATAAAGCTTTATAACTGATTTGTATGTTTGGAAGAGCCTGTTTGTCAGGGTTTGAGCCAAAAATTATTAAGAGTAGCATTCAGTCATGTAATAAAATAAATTACAGGCCAAATCTTATTTATTTTGCTAAGATTATTGCAATAAATGCATTTTAGTCTGTATTTTGCTTCTACAGAGTTCTACAGTAAATTTAAATCTTTGAAAGGGCTCATCCATCGGCCTTTTACCCAAACAATTGTAAAGATAAAACCTACAAATTCTACTGTCCATCACAGGCAATGGATTAATATTCCATGACAAATCCTACCATCTTCACATTAGTTCTTGGAATTGAATACCTGTGTATACATTTTGAACAAACCTATCCAGTAAAATATTTGCAACATATGGGTGGTGGCAGTGCAGATCCGCTCCAGCTATATGGAATGCATCTGCACTATTACAAATGTGCAGATAAGTAAAATTTTAGCCTAGCTTTTTCATCTTTAGCATTTAGATGTTTAAGCCTACAATTTCCTATCGCCAAACACTTCCATACCAAATCTTACTAAAAAATATGAAGATTCTCAGAATTGAAGAGCCATATAGATTATTTTCCTCTAACTTTCCTGTAAAGAATACTATAATGAACTCATGTGTTTACAAGGACTTGTTCATCAGGATTTAAGCAGAATTTCAGAAATATTTCCATTCAAAACGTAATAACCTAACGCAGAAGGGAGCTTTAACTTAACTATCAGCGAGCGACTAAGCTATCCATGGCTGCAGGGGTTTTGAACAGAAATTACTAAGTTTTATAAAGTGCTAACAACTTTAGGCTTCCACACTCCATACTGTTTATTAAAAGGATTCTGGAAAAAAACTGTGTAAGAGAGAAAAGAGATGGACATTAGGGTCAGCTTCTTGACCCATCATTGGAATGGAATTTATAATTGACATCATAAAGCTTTCCATTTATAAAGTTTTAAATCAATTTCTAAGGTTCTTAAACATTAGGATTCAACCAGATAAGAACACCTAAAGGGGAAGGGGGCTTTAAACCAGGTAGGAGAGTCTACACTGTCCATGTCCACGGAAGATTTTGAATACAAATTATTTTAGCACCTTTAGGCTTCCAGAGTCCATAATAATTTGAAAAAAGCTTCTACAAAATACTGTGAGAAAAAAGAAACGGACATTTCAGATTGCCTCCCTGACCCCTCATCAGGATAGGAGAGTCTACACTGTCCATGTCCACGGAAGATTTTGAATACAAATTATTTTAGCACCTTTAGGCTTCCAGAGTCCATAATAATTTGAAAAAGCTTCTACAAAATACTGTGAGAAAAAAGAAAGGGACATTTCAGATTGCCTCCCTGACCCCTCATCAGGATGAAATTAAGGTTGACTTTATATTAAAAAATACATTTATTAAGTTCTCCATTTCTACCTTTATCAGATTGCGTTTCACCCAGAATTGAAAAATATTGGCATTCAATTGTGTAATAATAACTAATGTCGAGAGGGACTTCAAGTTGCCTGGCAGCAAGAGACTAAGCTACCCATGGCCGCGGCAGATTGTATATGTAATTTATAATCACAAATTACATAGTCTTGATGACTTTAAACTTCCACGTTCCATATCGTCTATACAAAAACTTCTGGAAAACTACGTGTGAAAGAAAAGGTATCGAAATCTCATCATCGAGATGAAATTAAGATCGACTTCATAAAATTATCGACATGTACAGTTTTATAGCCAATTTCCACATTCAGAAGGGATTATTCACAACGCTTGAACCGAAATTACAAATATTAGCATTCAATCATGTAATGAACTAAAGCAGACGCGGGCTTTAACTTATACCTGGCAGCTAGAGACTAAGTTGTCCATGGCCGCGACAGATTTCGAACGCAAATATTTCTAGCCTTATGCTATCTTTCGCTGCAACCCCAGCCGCCCCACATAGTTCTAATTCTGAAGCCCTCCGCCTCCGACACGAAAAACTGCCAAACCCTCGAAACCCCAGGCAAAATTCTACCACAAACCCTCTAGATGAGAATTGAACCCCGGACCTCCTGAATTGAGGGTTAGAAATACAATTTAACGAATCTACAGGAAAATTCCAATTCAAACCCTAATGAAATCGCCAAAAATATAAACGCTTCTACACGTTTCCATAACATACGAAAAGGATCTATTGCGTACTTGTAGCAGATTTCGACCAGAGGACCACTAGGCGGCGCCCAGGCGGAGACGTTTAGCAGCCGGTCACGTGGAATAACCAGGGTCCGGGCCGAACAAGTCGCCAATTATGGGCACAAAAACTGCGTAAAGGCGCAGATCGTCTAGGTGTTTTGCAGAAAGAGGTGTTCTGCTTTGGCTGGGCTCCTCTCCTCGCCTCTCCTTCTTTCCCGAAATAATAATATTGACCAGAATTTTCCAACCATTGGCCAAACGGAATACAGACGCCAACAAGATGCTTTTCATTAATTGGAATTGAACGGAGGTTCAAGTCCGCGCGGTTTGGTTTCTTTGGCTTGGCCGCTCTGTAGTCCGGGAGTTTTTCCACTTGCCCGGGCGCCGTTGAAGTTATCGTTTAGCTGCAATTACGAGTGTACTTTGCGGGTAATTTTGTGCAATTACGAGTGTGCTCCGTAATATTTTTCATCTCGCGGTGGTTTTTTTAATTTATTTTTTTCACTCCTTGTGTGTACTTCGTATCTGGTGTTTAATGCTATTGGCCTTCGCGTACGTTCGAGACGCGTATTCGGGGCTGCGGAGATTGAGCGCATCTTGCATGTACAAGAGCAGTAATAAGATTATTATGTACTAAAACAAATAAATAAATAAAATGTCAAATTTTATTGTATTTTTTTTGATTGAGATGTTAGATCCTTGATAAAGTAGTTTGTCTTATGTTAAGTTAGTGATTTTTGTGAGTAATTAAATTTTTGGAAGATTTTTATTTGTGTGATTTTATCATTAATTAAATGATCTCTATGAGTAATCATCAATTTGATGATATTATTTATTGTTTTGTTTAATATCTGTATTGTATCGTTTACCTTAATTTTCTTATATTTGATTTGGATGTTATTATATATATATATATTGTTCACTTTTGTTATCTAGATAGGTTCTATTGCAATGGAGAGAGGTGTTCCCATATATGTGTGAGCTTAAATTTGAAGTCCATTTAATCATCGTCGTGAAAGTTTAACATTGCATTTAACGCCTATCTAATCATTACTTATAATTAATTATATATCAAAATTGGAGTTTGGAGTATGTTATTGTTCACTTTTGTTATCGAGATATGTTCTATTGTAATGGAGTGAGGTGTTCCCATTTACATGTGAGCTTAAATTTGACGTCCATTTAATCATTATAATGAAATTTTAACATTGAATTTAACGCCCATCTAGTCATTACTTATAATTAATTTTATATTAAAATTGGAGTTTGGAGTGTCTTTTTTACAAAAATATTTTTTCAAGTTTGATAGTTAGTGGAGATAGAACAATACCATTCTTCACCAATCAAAAAGAAGTTTGCAAAAAACGTAAAGAAATTTTATTCTATTTTTTGGTAATCTGGAGGGTTCAACAAACACCCAACAACTCAGAGCTTCAAGGAACGAAGCTTTAACATAAAGAAAGTGGCTCCATACACTAAGTCCTCTATGCATGTTACTCCATATAAAATTAATAGTTAATGTGGTATGTGAAAAATCTAAGACGATAATCTCAAAATTGATATCTCTTGATGTATTTCACATGAATGTGTATAACATATTTGTACTAGTAGTGTTTGATTTGGATACAATCACTATAACTTGTATCATATTTATGGTATGATATGATATGAGGGTCTTAGAATTGTTGAAGCAATATTAACATATATAGATTAACAAAAAAAAAATTAAGAAAATAAAGGTATTTTTAGAAATTTGTTGTAAAGTTTTTTTAGATTATTTTTTATAAAGGAAAAGAAGAAGAAAATTTATATTCATCCCAACTATATATGAATAAAGGAATACTTATAATAGGATTTAGGAGTAAAGGGGTAATTGGAAAGGATTGTTAGGGTAGAGAATACTTGTTAAAATTTACAACATTTCAAATTTGATAATTTGAGATTTAGAAATAAAGGGGTAATTGTAAAGGATTGTTAGGGTAGAGAATACTTGTTTAAATTTACAACATTTCAAATTTGATAATTTGAGATTTTTTTTACAACATTTCAAATTTGAGAATTTGAGAAAAAAAAAATTATGAAAAGAGATCTTATATTATATTAATGCAATAAGATACAAGATAGCTTTCAGTAAAAAAGCGGACGGTATGATAGCACGCCCCAAAATCACAAACAAACTAGGTCAAGCCTAGGACAAAACCAAACGAATTAGGCAGCACCTAGGAAACCATCTGAATACAAAATTATATAGTAGCAGCAAACATTTTCGAAGTAGGAGGATCATGATCGTCTGGCTAACCCAAGCCTAGGAGGTCCTTGTCGGCATATGGAGTATCCCAACAAGGGGGATAATTTGAGATTTGAATACATAAGTATATCGATAAAATGATACAGGATTAAATCTAGACAAATTTATACATGTAATTATATCTAATGTTGATGAATGTATTCTTTTAATTATGATCTTATTTTTTGTGTCAATTTAATTGTTATTAAAAAATCATTGAGATTAATTTCATGTATTTTTTATTGTTTTTTCTATAAAAAAAGAATAATAAAAATCATATAAGTGTCAGTTTAATGAAAGTTAAATTTATTGTCACGTTAAAATTAAATAGACATTAAATTTAATGTTAAGAATAAAGGTGAACAACTCATCTCATTAAAACTTTAATTCTCATTCTAGAAATACCAATATTAATAAAAGGTGATTGTTTTAATAAATCATTAATATAAAGATAAGGAATATTCTCTTAAACTTTAAGAGTAAAGACATGATTATCTTATTAAATTATAAGGGTAAATAATAGTAGGATGTAATGGTGAAGTGTAAATTACTTTTTTAAAATACTAAACTAACAATCGCATGTGTACAATGCAATGTGATCTTCGAACGGTATTTGTTATTTGATTTAGAGGGATAGTTATTACAAAGCTATTAGTATGTAACTGTTATACTAATGCAAATTTTCCCTAAAATTACAGAGCAGTAATATATTTCATTAAGAGGCATATCTAAGAAAGTGACAATCACCAACGATTGCCATATGGATGCTTGAAAATTAGATTAGAACGTCAGGATATAGGTCACCCATCAATGCAACTTTATCTAATGAACTGTAATCTACATCTAAAAACTGAATCTTTGAGCGTTGCATAACATATCCTAAAATGTTGAGCTTGGCATATGTTTTCCTTGTAAGAATGCATTGAAGAGAATGAAGGCCTTTCGAGGTTGATGAAGTGGAACTTCATGTCTTGCTCCAACCTTGTTAACGTTCAATATGAAGTAAAATGTCATTAACACCTTAAATCCTGCTAACCAGCTACAACCGATAAGATCTCTGGTTTGATTTTTCAATGTGCTCGTGTATTAAGGACATTGGATCATAACAGGACACTAACTACAAAATTGTTGTGTTAGCCTTGAAATGCTTCCAACTATTAATAGAACTACGTATTGATCATAATACTTCTCTGTATCAACCACACATCATATTTGCAGGTAAGAAAGAATTCATTTATATCAACCTGTAATTACACTCGTTACAATAGCAGAGAGTCATGTTTCATCGGTTCAAATTGCTCCACTTTACAACAAAGAATCTTCATTCTGTAGACCAAACTCTTTGATCTTCCTTGTAAATCATGTAAAATTGACTTTTGCATTACTTTGTTAAAGCTTGCTGAAAGTTGTAAACCCCTCAATTTGATTTTGAGGGAATACAATTTTTTCTACTCTTCCTCGTTACAAAAAAAATGAGCATATGGACCGAAACTCAAATCATGACAATTTCACAGTAATTGTTAATATCCAGTACAATCCCCCAGAGGATGCATATCATTTGATCACATACCACTTCTACAACCTGATACAGAAGACCAAAAGTGGATGAAATCCTCCGGATAGCAACAGTCTTCACCTCCAGTATTCCAAAGGAAGTGTGCATAGCTCCCTACATGAAAAGGATTCCCAAGAATCTATAGCAATAGCATCTAAAAATGCTTCTTCTACAACAGGAAGGTCACCCCGAGCCAACTACAAAAAGTGTGCATACTGCCCAATAACTTTGACATCAGATGGATCAACTTTCACAACTCTCTGAAAATAGTCTTTATCTTTGTTATAGAAGTCAACAATTAGATACTTTTGTATGCTCTATGTAAACAAAGATAAGTCGAGGATGAAAAGCACACTCATACGATTGGGTTCTAAGCTCAAATTGTATATGTATTTTTATCGTCCCATATATCCCAGAGAGTTTTTCCATAATATATAAAGCTTTCATTGGAATTTCCCACCCGATAAGGAAGAACTGCATCCAAATTCATATGCAATCAAAATTTCAAATACAATTTGCTCTCTTCCTAATCAAATACAATTGTTCTTTGAAAAGATTGTAAGAGAATAGAAAACTACATGTCATAATACTGAGTCACAAGATGTAGAAATTGAGCATAGTTTGAAAGCAGAAGAGTTATTTCAAAATCTGCACTAATGGTTTGTATAATTTTTAGGCTCAAGCTTCACTATAATGGGGTAAACAAATCTCTACATCGTTTCATGATCAATAGCTTCTTCTTCTATCGCATTGCACTGCTTTTGCTTCGAAATCCGCAAGGATAGAGGCAATCCAACACCATATGTCTTCTTTTCAAGACTCACGGGAGAAATTATGAACTTCACTCATCTTCTTTTATAAGATCATACATGCGCTAAAAACAAAAAGGGATAACTCCACTTAAATCCAAGAATAGCAATGTCACAGCAATAAAATTCCAGACTGCTTTTGACTGTCGTCAAATTTAACATAGTGACGTAAATTTCCACAAAGCCTTTTCCCATAGGGGAAATGCCTTTGGCATAATTAGATGAGGATTTGGGAAAATTTATAAAACTAAACCAAGCATTTAAATTTGCTCCAAGGTCAAGTTCCGTGACCACCACATTAGAAATGAATTGTTATTCCATAAAGGTGTCAAATTATATTCAGTAAATCATTACAAGTGCATTTTTAACAAATAAATGGCATCCAGAATTAAGATCTCTTCAAGATTCAATACAAGGTTCTTCTTTACAGCCTTTTTTGCAGCCTTCATTTTGTGTAACCATCTATAGCATGCTTCAAATCAAGAGGTAGAAGACCCGATGAAGCATATAGGTTAACATACTTCTTCTATTTCATCTCCTTCCATATACATTCTTAATGCAAAAAAAAACATTGAAAATTGAAATCAAACATGTTGTTAACGTCAATTTCATGGCGGTATACTTTAGTTTCACGTTTGTTATCAATCTGGTACAATAAGTTACTCATCTCAATTCTAAATTATTCTCTATAAATATGATTAGTACAATGATAGCTTGTGGAAGCTATATACAATGATTTTATAAAACCCCAATCAGATCACAAAAGTTTAAATTTATCCTTGATTGTGTGTATACTATCATTCTTTCTGAAAAGAAGCCCTTGGAAAAAACTTTTGTATATGGGCGAGGACCTCGTTCCAGTAATCATCTCTTCTGGCGATAATAGTTATATATAATATAGGTATGCTCTTATTCATTTTCTCTTATACCCTAATTTGAAATGGCATAATGACATCATCAAAGACCAATGTATTTGTTCAATGGCCATGTCCTCGTTATGATATAAAAAGTATATCCACATAGAGGTAGGCATAGATTGTTTAATAGTCATGAAAATAAATTTTTAAAAATTATGACAATATAATTCTTCTCTTAAATAATTTGTATATGTTTCCACAATCCAAGAGATTACAATCCATTAGATACATCCCTATTTAGGTTATTAAGGTTTTAACAATGTTTTGTATTCTCATACTTTGTGTACATCTGAAAGTTTCAAAGAAATTAAATTAAATGTGTGTCTTTAATATAACATTTTTAAGGATCTCATATTTCATACACTTGTGAGAAAGTGATGGTACTCATATTTTGAGATGGAAACTTGATTGTAGGAATGAGTGTGTTGATGGAGTTTATTCTTTAGGTTTAGGAACATAGATATACACGTAAAACCAAAAACATTGGTACAAGAATATTTAGAAACCATCGTAAATTAGTTTTTTGACAAGATAAGATAATATCTTTTGCTGAAACCATTACATTTAACAAAGCTTAATTTCAACATCTGATGTAAGAGAACCTTTAATTTTTCCTTCAAATATATATCAACTTATAGAACACCATCCAATGCATAAACAATGAACTCGTCATGAATAGAAAATTATGCAAATATGAAGATAGATCTAGATGTCTTTGAAACATACATATAGTATAGAGTTTATAGAACCATATAGTTTTGTTACTTCAGCATAAGAACAAAGACCTTACATGCTATGTATTTTTTAATTTTTGTAACAATACTTATATATAAGCAAGTTACAAAGCTGAAGTTCTCTTTTCATAACTTTTCTATCAAATTTGAAGCCTATATTGAGGATGCATATATTAAAAGGATTACATAATATCATATAGTAATTACTAATAGTTTTTGTAGATATAGAACAAATTTTGTACATGTTATACTCAGTTGTGGATGTGCTAAACAACAAGGCAGATGAGTGTGAGTCTGAAAACAGAGTAACAACTTAATAGTATGCACACCCGTTTGTAGCAACAAAGAACAAAGTAGTAGGAAGAGTTGAAAAATACAACAGAATAGAGGAGAAAAGGAATGATGCACAGAAGAAAATATAGCATGATATAGAATGAATTTGCAGCAGTAAGAAAATAGAGTTGCAACTTAAAAGAAAGCACAAATCATAGTTTATGCAACAACATTTAAAGAACAAAGCAGTAGAAAAATAGAGCAATAATAAGTAGGACAAACCTTCCATGATAAACAATTATAAATGGATAACAATGTTATCTAAATAACTCCATACATTATAAAATATCCAAATATGACAACTGAATCATATCACAATACCTATCTATTTTCTTTTTGATGTTTCTTAAATCAATTATGAAATTAAAACCATAAAATATGAGACTATATATCAAGATAATCAAACAGGACATTAATGAGCTCTATTATAAATCATCAGGGCAGGATACAAAGCTTTTAATATTAGACACACAGGTTATATGATTTTCCCCTTAGAATTAAATGGATGGCCCCTCTATATATGCACTTGGATCTAAAAATTGATACCATTTTTTTTTAATTAGTTAATCAAATTTACATTTAAAAAATCATGCATCTCTTATCAGATTTTACCCACTTCGGCTTATAACATTGTCTTGCAGTTATATGAATCATCTAACCATGTTTTTCAGCCTTCAACCTAGCAATGATATGCATAAAGCATTTGGTTACTCACCTCCAAGATATAATTCTGATGCATAGCTAGAATAAATTTCATGACTATTAAACAATCTATGCCTACCTCTATGTGGATATACTTTTTATATCATAACGAGGACATGGCCATTGAACAAATACATTGGTCTTTGATGATGTCATTATGCCATTTCAAATTAGGGTACATGAGAAAATAAATAAGAGCATACCTATATTATATATAACTATTATCACCAGAAGAGATGATTACTGGAACGAGGTCCTCGTCCATATATAATTTTTTTTTCCAAGGGCTTATTTTCATAAAGAATGATATTATACACACAATCAAGGATAAATTTAAAACTTGTGTCAGGGATATATCCTTTCTCCTTCATCTGAATAGTCAAATTGTCCAATTTTGCATGAATGTCCACTATTTGTGGGTGGGATTTTTCTCTTGCAACAAAAGAATGCACCCTACTCTTGACCTCAATCCAGCTAAGTCCTGGTTCCTTTTTCAACCCTTTTGCATTCATCAATTTTCTCACCTCTGCTACATCATCCCACCTACCAGCTACAACATATATGTTTGCAAGAAGCACATGTGTTGCATCATTGTGTGGATCCAGCTCCAGAGCATGTTTTGCTGCATATTTTCCTAACTCCATGTTCTGAAGGATTTTGCAGGAAGCAAGTAAACTTTTACAAACTACAACCCCAGGGTTCATTGGCATTCTATTTATAAATTCCTCTTCCTCACCAAGGTGGCCAAATCAGAAAAAAAGGTTTACCATGCAGGTATAGTGATCCATTGTTGGCAGGATACTGTAATCTCGACTCGTGGAATAAAAAAAGTGGCAGGCTTCGTCTATCAAGGATGCATGACTGCCTACAGACAGAACAACAGTAAAGGTAATGTAATCTGGCTTCAAAGAGTTGGATGGCATTGTCATCGTGTCCATGATGACCATATCCTATGATCATTGTATTCCATGAAATCACATCATGTTTCGGCATTTCATCGAATACTTTCCGTGGATCCATTCTGCTCCCACATTTGCCCATAGAAACATCCAACCAAAACATAGTTTCGCTAATATAAGCATGCAACTGCATGTTGTGTTGCAAAATTTCTAGACTGTTATAGGCTCAAAGAATGCTTGTGAGAGTAACTTGATTTGGCTTCACTCCTGCCTCCTGCATTTTACATAATAGTTTCAAGGCCAATTCACTATAACCAAGTTGCACATACCCAACAATCAATGTATTCCAGGGGACCTCATTTCGGTCTGACATTTCATCAAAAATTGTCCAAGCATCTTCGATACTCTTGCATTTGACATACATGTCAATAAGGGCATTTCCAACATAGACATCGAGGACACATCCCATTTTTTTTAAGTGGATATGGGTTTGCTTTCCTTGTTCCAAAGCATGGAGGGTAACACATGCATAGAAAATACCTACAAAGGTGAATTGGTCAGGGTTTGCTGCCACTTGTTCCATCTCAATAAATATCATCAGAACCTCCACACTCTGCCCGTTCTGAGAACACCGCACTATCAAGGAAGTCCATAAGACTGTGTCACTTTCATGCATTTTATCAAACACTTCAAGAACATTTTGCGTTTCGCCATAGTTGGCATACAGATCGATAAGACCAATTCCCACAAATATGTTTGATTGGTGATACCAAAAAAAATTCAAATCATAAAAATTATAAAATAAAACACTACCTATAATTACAGAGAAATATAGAGCTCATACAACTAAATGAAATATAAATTACCATAAAAATAAAATTACCATTTGCAAAGAGGAATATTTTGATTTCACCAGTTATATAAGGTTGCAAGCATTGATCAATTATCGAGGCATTGAGCTCCAGGAGGCTCAGTTAGTAGGTGTTAAAGAAATACATGAACCATCAGGGAGAAAACATTCCTCATTAATGAGCACTTCCTCCAATGATTCTCCCGTAAAATCAATAACATGGGTATTTTTGGTTGCATTTTGAAGTTACCCGAGCTATATGCGAAAAATCATATCAACAAATTATTTGGGGACATCCTCTTCACTAACGTACCCTGCATGTGATCTAGCTCAACAACTACCTTAGGTGCAAAACCCACACCTTGCTGAGGAGATGACCATGTCTATAGGCTCTTATACATCAAAATAGAGCAAGCAAAAGGGTTGAAACCTCAGTCACCTTCTCATAGTCTAACACCAAACCACCACTCAGGTAGAATGAACCAAATGTAGTTGTCACCTCCGAGGCAAAACCACCAACACTCTAAGGAGAAACAATTGTCAGTAGAAAATGGTTTGGGTTGCATACACTCCAAGTGGAGTGGAGAAGGGAACAGGGCTTGCGGGGGATATCCACACATACATTTTCTTCTGCCACTTCGCCTCTTGCCTCTACTCATGCCTCTCAAGGAGAAACTACACTAGGGCATGACAGTGTAAAGGATACTGAGAATTTCCCTCATTTATGCCACTTACTACCAGAACCTCAACTCCCTGATCAATTTTATATTGAACAAATTTCTTCTGTCTAAGCAATGCACAATTTCTAATTACATTTCAATGTCTCCTATAATGGATTGGTGATACATCTCTATGGAAACAAATTGTATCACCAATAATGGTCTTGTCTGCCTCAGGATGCGAAAACAACATGCACTCCGTTGTATTGACTTTGTTGATATAAAACCCCGACAGTGCAACATGTGTATAATAACTCTACACATTCCCAGTCTTTCCATTCTTCGCCGCCCTATCCCTTTCTCCATTCCTAAACTCACTCTGCCCTATCGGCATGTATTAAGCAGCATAAGCAGTGCCTCCTTCATTCGACCCTGTTTACCACCCGCATCCTCCTCGGCCACACCGACAATGCCATCAAAAACCGTTGGAATTCCACTCAGAAAACACGAAAACGTCCATACGGTCGTCAAACCGTCAAATTTAACATAGTCGCAGAAACGTCCGCAAGTGCCTTTCCCATAGGGGGAACGCCTTCGACGTAATTATATCAATAGAAATATTGGTGTAGGGTGAAGGATACTTGTTAAATTTAAAGCCCATCCATAAGTAGATATTATATATAATTGTATTAAAGATATTATGTTAAATTTAGAACTCGGTTGTTATATTAATAAGTATTTATGTGTAGTTATATTAATGGTTTTTAATTTTGAGGTTTAATATATATGTTATGGGTTTGATGGTTTATTTTGTAGAAGTCATAATTTTTTTATCGAGAATTTAAATGATTTTAATTTTTTCCAAAAAATCGAAAAATTTAATGTTACTAAAAATAATGATATTCGTATAAAACAATTCTTAACAATTTTTGAAGGTCAAAATCAACCATCTAAAACCCAAAATTTCAATTAATAGATTTTCTTTTCTTTTTTTAATTTCAAAATATAATATCTCTATAATTGTGAGTCAACATAAATTAAAACTCAAGTAATAAAATAAATTAATGTGAATTATGCATCAAATTTATAGGATTAAAAAAACTAAAAATTGAAACTTACTTTAAAATATTGTCAAAAATAGTAAATTTTACTAAAACTAATAAGTGTAGATAAATTTAGATTAGGAGTCATATTTACTTGAAGTTTATTTCAAGTTGAATAAAAAAGCCTCATATATAACTTTTTCACGAAGGAAAATAGGAAGTACTTTGGAATTTCCTTAATATGCTCCATGGCCTTACAAGAATATGAAACTCTTTAAAGTGGAAAATAAAGTAATTTTAAGCTCGGTTTTTTAAAAATGAAATTTATTTTTAAAGTGGAAAATAAAGTAATTTAAAAATATTTTTCACTAAGAAATGCATTTTTTAATTATTTTAATCTCAAATGAAAACTTTTCACTCTTTCCAATTTTCGTTACATCATTTTTTAACCATTTAAACATAATAAGATAAAATAAAGTTATTTGTGATATTTTATTTTTTTAAAGTAAAGAAGTATAGACAATTTGTCATCTTCCAAGTTCTTGATATTACTTTTTCAGTTTCCCTCCATGAAAATAACAAGATATTATAAAAAGAATATACATTATTTTATAGAAAGAATGGTTGTATAAAATGATTTTTATGCTGAAAGGCATCTTTAAGTGAGAATGAGCCTCCCGCGGCTGACTGTGGTAGATAAATTAGTGGCCAAAAAAAATGTCCTACATCAACGTCGCACGGATGCACCTCCACCGTCAAATATCTAAAATCTAAATGGAAACGACCCCTCCTGCATCTGACATATTGCAGGTGAATTGTGATTGTTCACGTGTTTAGAGGGCATTTGGAAATTCGTGAAATGTCTGAAGCCAAATCTGTTCATTCTTGCGATGGGCTTTGTCCTGGGATGTGCATTTTAGACACGTTAGAGCCTTGAGGCCTGCATCGAAAGAAATGACAGTGTTTTGAACCCTTTGGTTTCATATCTCTAAAGATAAAAATGACATATGGGTCGCGTGCACGTATGTGGAGCCATGGGAAGAGGAAGGAAACTGCGAAGCTTGCAGGTTGTATAAAGTTTTTAAAGAGGCGTTCTTTCCCTAACTTTTTGTAAATAAAACCCTAAACTGTAAGTGGGTTGTGTCTTTTCTGGCGTTGCAGGGGCGTAGGGAAAAAATGTTGTTGTTTTTATCGCCATTGTTGTGTCTCGCAAAGTAGGAAGAAAATGAGGAGCACTCATGCATAGGTGGAGTCATGGTGGAAAAGGGAAAAACTTGGTATCTTACATATTGTATAGGGTTTCAATCAGCCATTGGTTCTTCCATACTTTAGCTAGATCTGTAAGATAACTATTTATTTGAAATTTGTATGTGCAGGTTTCCCACGAAAATGGTGTTGTGGTGATCTAGGGGATGATCAGGGCACGTTCAGCATGCACGATTGAGTGTTTTCACTGACACGTCAGGCATGCAATAGAGGTAGACTGTGTGTCTTGTTTTCCCTGGTGGTGTGTTTTGTTTTCGACTGGTGGTGTGTTTTACAATATAGGCAGATTGTGTGTTTTGCAATATAGGTAGTTTCAGTGTCTTCTAAGATAGGCATGAAATTTGGGTTTGGTGTAGAAAAGAAATGATGTTTTTTGGACGACCATGTTCATGTCTCACAATACCAATAGGGGATCTGGGTCGCACAGGCCTATGCGGAGATGCGGGGGAAATGCCACCAAGTTTTGTAGCTTTCAGGTAAAAGACCCACAGTTCACCATTAAATGGGGTGCAGGGTTTTACATAAATTTAATAGATGTGCAAGGTAATAATTTCAAAAATATGTTGTTTGTTGTTTGTCAGTCAAATTTTTAAAATATAATGTAATGCCTTCTCAAATCCATATTGCAATCCATTCTCCTTACTCCAATATGCAACTTATAAATCCAAATATGATATAATTTGACCTAATTGTGTTCCCATGACTTCTATCATCATTGATATTTATGTCTATGTAGTGCTTTTTTATCCATTATATTTAAATCACACTCGACCATTCCAAGGTTATAGCCTTACTGATGTGGATGATGTATGTTCGATTCCAACTATTAGAGTGTAAATATTCTTTGATATTTAATATAAAAAAAGTAGAAAATGAGGATTGGTTTCTCATAATGGTAACTGCTTAGCCAAAATGAGGTATTGATTTAAA
Source organism: Taxus chinensis (assembly GCA_019776745.2). Taxonomy (NCBI): domain Eukaryota; kingdom Viridiplantae; phylum Streptophyta; class Pinopsida; order Cupressales; family Taxaceae; genus Taxus; species Taxus chinensis. The sequence continues at coordinate 404,011,048 of CM034155.1, forward strand.
TATACATGAACATAATGGAAGTTTCATTCAATAAATCCAAATAGATAATAATTACACACTCACAAAAAAATAATGTATGTTGCTATCAATTTTATGTTTAAATAATTATGGTTGTTTAGCCAGAGATAGGCACCAAAAAAATATATATTGGAGCTTCTTTCTCAAAATCTAGAATTATGCTTCCACAAATTTTATGTATAAGTTGACTCTACGAAAGTCATGTTTAAAATAGTGGGGTTTATATTTAGCACTAATGAGTTTTGGCATTTTGAAATGCACAACCAGTTTAATTTTAGCGTTAAGCAAAAGGTGAGTGTATTCATATTTGTTCTTGCAATTTCTTGTTACACTTAGTTTTATTGATAATATAACGTTTTTACCACTGGACAACAATATGCACAGATATGTGTTGAAAATATTCGAGGGATAGTTGGCTGTCATATATTAAGAGATAAGCGTAATTCATATTAAATTATTCCAGATTTATAGAATTATATGTCATGAAATATTATATGACAGTTAAACATGCTTTGTTCTACATGCATTACATGTTATGGATTTCATCACATTAACCAAAATAACATTTAATCATACTATATATTTTATATGAAAAATTTATTATTTTATTTCTAAATAATGTTAATAAGTCATAATGTTTTTTTATTAAATTGATGGATGAATGAATTTAATAATATTCGCAAGACCACGCAATTTTTGGAACCCATAGCTGTAACTACAGTGTACAAAGCCACCCTAAGGGATCCCTGGGGTGAGCTATGGTACAATGGGGATACTTTCAACCACTTTTGAGTGTGGTCAGGAATAAATTATTTGGGACATCTTTCTTTCATTGTTTAACTTGTGTCAAGAATGTATTCCATGCAAACACGCCACCTGTTTTCCCTAGATTTTTGTGCATCCATGAAGGGTTTTCTTGTTTGTTGCTTACACGTGAGTTGCCTCAATTTTTTTCTCCTTCACTTTCATGCAGTATAAAGAGAGGCTTTTTTGTGTTCCATGTTTTCCATTTACGTCTTGGTGTGTTGTTATATCCGCATTTCGCTTGTTGTCTATTATTTGTGTTGTGTGTGTTGGCTAAAACTATAGGTGAATGTAGTGTGTTCTAGACAACGTGACGGAAAATATTTGGGCCTCGCCACCATGCAGGTCGTCGTCGCCACACTGTTGCATCTCTTCGAATGGACTCTAGCTCCCAATGATCCCATCGACCTTTATGAGGTTATCAAACTGTCCTGTCAAATGGCTCGCCCCCTTACTGTCGTTCATGTTGCTGGAAATCCCTGTGGAAATCATGGTTTTTAAAGGTATTTTGTCTACTAAGTGAAGAGTGCCTCATTGGCCAGTTTTGCTATCGGTCGACACACTGTGCATTTAGAAGAATGCTATTTTAATATGTATTTCATTTTTTAATATATTTTATCCAATTTAAATTTATTAATTTTTTGTCTGTTTATTTTTCTAAGTGGGCCCCTATTTGGTATTAATCACACAAATATATCCGGCTCCAGTTTATGCCTCAAGGCATGTTGCAGATCCACCTTCGTCTCGTACAGTGAAACTTTTATTTTGATTTCATATCATTTTAATAATTGCATTGTTGTATGCATTAATTTAGACCACTCTTGTTTGCAAAGTTTGTAGAGTCTGATTTGTTTGCACATTTATAACATGGCAGTAATAAATATTTACGTAAAGATTTGCAGTTGCGTATAGTTGTAAAAATGTTTGCGCATTTCCAAGTTGCATATACTCATGAAATGTGTTGAGTAAGTGGGATTCAAGTGATAGTGAAGTGACCACGACTGCGTGGAAAAGCCCCCACTTGGAAATGTCCATTTTCCCAACAGTAACTGGCGTGAATGACGATAAGATTATTTATCTATTTTCAACTGTTAACATTGTTGTTAACAACAATTCATTGTTGTTGAAGTGTTATAGCACAATGAACATGTGATAAAACAATGTTTAAATATGTTGTGAACATTGAGATTTTTGTTTGTGGGTTTTTTGGAATATTTTGTTTTAAATAAAACTTCGCATACATAGGATTTTATGGAGCCATTTCACCTGTCAACATGGTGAGATTCATGCTTCTCTGCATATAAAGGAGTTATCTTCCCATGCTACACTTAGGGAGATATCTCCACTAGTATGGGCATGTATCTTCAATATGTAAAGTATGTGTCAATGAACATTATTTGAGGAACCCTTCATTCGAAAAAAGCACATGCAATAGTGTGTTAAATATTAATATAACTTGTTTATAAATGTATATAAAAATAAGCAAAATTTTAAATTCTAACACAAAATAAGTGTGATTGAATCTAAATCTTGTACAAGTTAACAGCACATAATTCTTATGCTTATTACTACCAATAATTGAAGGGTTCCCATTAATTCACCTGTAGCAATATCACAACATCATACCTTATTACTTAGTTTTTCTTAATATTTACACCTTGGTGGATGGATAAAAAGTGCCTATTACACTGTCATATACATTTCAAACTACAATCCATGCCACAAATTATGGTGGGTAGCCCCATTTTGCTATGCAAAATAATGATCGACTATTCATAACATGCACAATAAATGCATTATAGCTTTGTTGTCATAATTTTCTTCAAATAATATTGATGTGTACAATGTAGTAAACATGTAGCCATCATACCTTGTAAATCATGATACCATATAAGCATCATACCTTGTAATCATCATACGTTGGACTTGGAGGATAGAGTCGATGATAATGAAGTGTTCTATGCTCTTTGGGTACAATACAACACATTTTTTATCTCTCTCTCTCTAATTTCTGATTTTCATCATACTTGGTGGGGAATTACTTTATGTTTATCACTTTCAAAAATGAAGGTTCGTGATGAGGTAGATATAATGATAGGCAAGGGAAACAAGCTTCCCTATTTACATGTGGTGGTCAAGGAGATTTACACTTAGTCCTCCCTTATTGTGGACACCAATGCGGTTATGTGTGACACACTCAACCATATGCAAGCTTCCTATTTATAGGAAGTGGTGTAGGAGACATTGCAAAGCCTTGGAGGGTGAGAAGAAAGTGGAAGCGATGGTAAATTCCTCTATTTTTTCCCCTTAGGAATGTGTCATCACACTTCCTCAATTTTCTATGAAGAGTTCAAATTCAGCATCACGTCCACCATTTAATTGTGTTACCTCCTCTTATAGGCATGTGCATTGTGCGAGTGTTTATGTTTTCTAGCATAAATATTGGTGAGCCCATTCAATCACATCATGAGTTTGATTTATGTCCTTCATTTTTATTGTAATATGTCATTCATCTATTTTGCATGTCATTGTTGGAAACATAGAATTGTTGTCAATATTCCTACTATTTTCGTGATAGCAACCATGCCAAAATAGTTGGGGATGGAAATGTCAAGGTTCACGGGCTTGCACTTCCACATATCTTCTATGTACGTTAAATCCCACACTATAATTACACCTCATAGAACACCACCCTCATTGTTGAGAGAGCTTACTTTGCCCCTCCCACTCAAGCAAAACTACTTTGACATGATATTTTATGTCGTGAGCTCCTCCAACAACACAGACCTTCTCCATTCAAATTTATGAACTAATTAAATTGTTTCTTATAATTACAAAAAACACATTAGAACTTTTTAAATTCTAAATCAAGATAATTTAACACACTTGACGATATGGTTAAAAAAGACATTTACACGCTTCCCCATCTCATATTTTGGTTATATTTATCTATCCCCCCGCCTCGAGTTACTGTTTTCCAAATTCCACTAACAAATATATTTCCCTCAAATTCAACCATTAAGACCTCCTCCACTCTTCACTAATCCACCCAATCCCTTTCAATGTTCACATTGCATTGCTTGCATGTTATTTTTGGTACAAAAGAATACTTGATTTTATGAAATAAAGGTCATATAAAATCTTATAAAAGAATGTGACATGAAATGAATATTAAGGAAAACAATTATGGTTATGGATGTATATGATTTTAGAATGATCATAAATTATTAATTGTATTTGATTGGTGTAATGGAGATGTTGATAGGGATGCGTTAAAGAATTTAATGTTTAAGGAGATAAATATTACAAGAGGAAGAGGCACGATGAAGAGGGGGGTTGAAGAAGGAGGAGTGAAGGGGCAGTGAAATTGTTGGGGGGAACATATGCGAAACTCTTCTTTCTTCCAACAAGACACATGTTATTTTTTAATATCATATACATATTTACTATATCTTGCGAGATTTTCATGACTCTCATGCTTTCATCAGCTTCGTTGTTGTTAGCAAGGCTATCATCAAGGTTTGAACACACGACTTGATACTACTCTTATTATTTTCTTGTTTCTCTGTCAAAGACTTGGCTTTCACCTATAGTCAAGGTTTCTATCTTCTATATTTATCAAAATTAAATGCATTAATTATTGATTCATTAAATGTTATTTTCTAATAGTATATGTATTTAATGATAGGAAGGGTAGTGGATTTCAACAACATGGACATTACAATCGACAAATATCATCGTTATAGTTTAAACAGATTATGTTTATTCTAATTTAGTAAATCCCACGAAGAAACCAAATTAAATATGATTATTCTAATATTATCAATTATATGCATTTTTTATGAGGGTTGTGGTTATTCATGAGACTTGATGTATTTTAGATATGACATTAGACAACAATAGATTTGATGACACAAGATTTAAGAATTTGCAACCTACATTATATTTATGATTATGTCTCTCACATGTGGAATGAAGTATGCCCAAATACCTCCACCGTCTATTGAAGTACACTTACACACATAACCCTCAAGAGAATATGTTAATATGTAAACATATAAACAAGATATTTATTCGTAAATGCATCAAATGAAAATAAGTATATTGATAATAAATTAATGTATGTGTCAACAAACCAATGATAAAAAAAAATCAATCAAGTCGTATGCTAAAAAATAGTGTAATCAGTATTGACATTAGATAGTCTTAGTTGTTTAGCCTAGTATTGAAATAAGAGGCATGTTTTCTCGACTGTTTGGACTATGTGAGAACACAACATGCTCTTAAACTCATCTTTGGGCTTGCACAAATTTGTTGAATCTGATAAAGAAAGAAGTGACAACTCTCTAAGGCATTCAACATTGGTCAACTACAAATTCATTGGCACAAGACTTGATAATTCTCTCCTTAAATTGTATCTCCAAAGAATCCTTGTTGGCGTAGTACTGACTTTGATAAGCATAAAACATGGGAGATCAAGTGGTTTTACAACAACATATAGATGATATATTTAACTTGGTTTTAACTAATGGTAGACATCGGGATGGACACCAACATTTTTTTCTATATCTTATGAGTTTTCCATGACACTCGTGTTAAACCCAAAATTTTCACCGCTATAGTCAGGTTTTCTGTATTCCATAATTATCAAAATTAAATGCACTAATCAACTATTCATTAAATGTTGTTTTTTAATAGTATACATATTTAATGATAGGAAAGGTAGACACAAACGTTATAATAGTCAAATATCATTATTAAAGTTTGAGAAGGTTTTATAATAGATCCATGAAGAAATGTAACTAAATAGGATTATTCTAATAATATGAATTATTTGTATTTTGTTAAGAAATATGGGATAAAATATTTGGAATAATCACACGCAAAATCGCGATGGTAGAAACTAATATACAAAGTAATATCACATATCTAAAATAAAAGTGTAGAAAATAAAATAACACAACACAAAGACAATATTTAATATGCTTCACCCAATTTGGGCTACATCCACCAAGAATCACTTGCTCAGATTTTATTACAAACCACCTCTTTCTCTCAATACAATACCCATATCTGTTTGGAGTTGTGCACAACAAAATCTCTCAAATTCACACTTGAACTCACACACATCTACAATATTATGTCTCCCATACCATATCTACAAAAGCACATCAATAGGCAATTGTTCAAGCAATTTTACAATACCGTGGGTACCAAAACCATGGGCCAAAACTGCCCCATAAACCTATGGGTAAAAATACCACCCATATGAGAAAAACATATTTCTCGAGGTATCGGGCATGTGTTTTGAGGCTAAATTTTTTTCTTGGGGGTTGCGCCCCTAAACCCCAACAAGAAAACATTGGAGAGTGTACAATACTTTTAGTGTACAATTTTCAACACTTCCACACATGAAAACAGGCTCCATAACATAACATATTTTTCATGATGGTTGTGGCTATTCATGAGAGCTATTATATCTCATATATGACATTAGAGAATGAAATATTTTACCCAATATTTTTTTCCCTACATTATATTTGAAAGGGTTTTACGAGGTGAAGAGATCATGCTCATCTAAACAACTCTCTGATTCAATACAATATGAATATTTTATTAAAATCATAAATGTAAAGCTATGATAAATGACACACAAATGAAATATAAAATCCTAAGTAATTTATCTAATATTTTAAATGAAACAAAATGAAAGGGGAAGGTACTTACCTGACTTATACTTACCTCACAGTGATATGGGACTGAACAAAGTGATGGAATGCCAGAACAGAGCATTACAACAAACCTTAGAAAATTGCAACAGAGGTAGATCTGGCTAGACTGGGGCACCTGGGGAAGAATGAGGGCACCTCAGGCGTCATGGTCTGAAATCTAGGCACCCTACTCTGCGAAACAACTCAGAATCTGATCCTGATATGGTCATTAGGTCTTTGTATTACTTCACCTTTGGTCGCATTAATGTCACACTTGGTTCGCTAATGTCGTTGTCAACCTAATATGAAGAATCACCTACAAAACCTCACACATCATCAAACCCTAAAAAAGAAAAATGCAAATGAATGGTTCAGACTGTCCTCAATTGCCAAATGGATGGACTTATGACTGAGAGTTGCACTACATATCAGACCCAATGTAGTTCTATGTGTATGTGTGTGTACTAATGTGCCTAGGTTGCCCTATTGCCAATGACGCAAAGATAATGAGCAATAACTAGATAAAAATACAAATGGTGGATGGAATAGAATAGACTCCCCTTCCTATGTAGTGTGTGATGCATAATAATGCCCAAATGTAATCCCTTGCTCTATGTAGATAGCTAGCCTTTGATAGAAATAATTCACCCTTGAATTAGTGTGTATTTTGTGTTTATATAGGGATCTCTTGTTCTAATTTTGACATTAATGACCTGTCATGCTGATTAGTACCTTGAGAGATGAGAGGAAAAACTGAAAAGACCGACCCAATTGAAAAAAATAAAACCAAGTGTGACGAGGAATAGGGCACCTAGAATTAGGACTAGGGTGCCCCGGGTGCCCTAGTCAAAGACCAATGATGACAACTGGGTGAATATTGACATATATGAATCCCTAAGACCTGACGGGAACTATGTGAGTCAGTGACAGTTGTATAAGATCAACAATGGTAAAGACCAACAAGATCGATGACTAGACTATAGTATGGGTCATCAGTGAATATTTTTCTTATGCAAGATCCATATATAAAACAACATACTTGGCTGTATAATAATAGTAGTAAGTGTGTGATTTTGTGACTACATTTTCCACCACTTTATGTTGTTGAGTGAAAGTGTGGTAACATAAAGTAGTTAGAGATGTGTACTTAAGAGAAGTCCAGAGAAGCCCATGCTATGGAAGAATGCACAAATGTGGTATAAGAGTTTGCCGAATGAGGACATATTGTGTGACGAACCATAGATCAACGTGTTGACCCATGTAACATAACGAGAGATGTAAGACCATGATGAAGTGCACTAAACGAGACTGATGTTTGTGATGTGGAATGATTGATGATTTTGACTTTGGTATGATTACAATGTGATGGGCTAGGGGTGATCAGTTCCCAACCTGATTGCATGTGTATGAAAAAGTAGAGGATTTGGGCATCTTGCCGCTAGAGGAAGAATTTAGGGAGAAAGGTGTATTATTCCCCAACCTTTTACTACATCCTCAAAATATCTAGCCGCTTCAGATGGACACATCAAAATTTTTAGTGATTTTGGATCCAATGGTTTTGATTAAACGTGATGACCCATATAGGAGCAGTATACTAAAGGAAATGACGTGTCATTGCCCTCGCTTCAAGGTTGTCATTGCAATGTGTGTGATGGCTTCCAAGTTATGTCATCTCGAAGGAAATGTGAAATATAGAATAACTTCCCATGTTAGGTCATCTAGGAAAGTAACGAATGTAACTCCCAAGTTAGGTCATCGTGGAGGCCGAATGTAACTCCCAAGTTAGGTCATCGTGGAGGCCGAACATGTTGTATTCTATTGATTGAATGGTATGATTTTGATTGTTAGAGACTTTAACATATTTGATTAGTTGATTGATTGTTTGTTTTTATCGTTTAACTCATAGAGAGATTTTATGCTTGTTGCCCCTAGGTTATGTCATTAGGGTGAATCAATAGAAAATGAAGAAATGTCGCATTGTGTATGAGTAAATGTTTGAAAATGACGAATTGGAGGTGTTGAATAATTGCGTAGTGATGTAAGGGGAATTATAGGATGACCCAAATTGTATGCCCCCCTTTCGGCGAAAGGGGAAGTGATAAGGAGAATGAACACTGAGTGGAAAGTAAGCACATTAATAGACAGTGTAAGATGGATATCATAAATATATGTGTAGATCAAGCGAAAGACAACATCGAGGAGAAATGTCACATGTAACATGTGTATGGTATGTTGGTAGGTGGAATTCTAAAGAGAATTTTACAAACATAATAGAAACCAGAGTAAAAATGCTCAAGATATTGGCAAAATCATGCGATGTGTATTAGTTGTGTAGTAAATATGAAGTATGACCATAATAGAGTGAATAATGAAAAGTGACTATAAATAGTAAAGTGAAAAAGTGATTGGTCGATTCATTTGTTTTTTGTGCGAGTGTGATAGTGTGCTTTGAGTGTGTAAGAATGTCACAAGTTAGAGCAATGCGTCCTAGCCGGTTTGAGGTGGTAGTGACCGTCGTGGCTTCGCGTATGATGACGGAGTTGGTAAGTATATTTTTTATCAAAAATGTGTGTGTAGTAATCATTTTTTGTGAAAATTTGCAAAAATGTTATTTTTGTTTTTTCTTGGTGTTTTGGACTTGGAAAAGAGCGATGAAGGCACTAGTGGCCTTCGAGATAGGAGTGCCCAAACATGGGTGCTGGCGTCTTGCTCTTGGGCACCCCAGTTCTGATGTGGGTGCCCATGTCTTGAAAGTCTGATTGTTTTCCAGAGTGATGTAAACATGAAATTAAATGTGTAGTGATGTCGTAAGTAAGCATTTGTGTATTTGTATGGTGTTTTAACATTGTGTTTGGTGTTTTTTGTGGATTACAAAGGGATATCCATTTGAGGGAGTTTCATGGTGGTCACCAATTGAGTACATTGCTCGGGTTAGGTTTGTCAGACAATGATTGGGAGGTTATGGACCATGCTGGCCTGTGAAATATAGTGCTGATGGGGGATGTACCCCATAATTTGTCAATGTTGACAACTTTTGTGTGAGAGATGATGTGCAGACACTTGTATGTGTTGGCTAACTACAAGTGAGATGACAGTTACATTAGAGGACGTATATCACATACTGCGATTACCTATTATTAGTGAGAGGGTACAAGTCATGGTTATGGAGAATATGGGGAAACACATGAAGGTCGTTAGGCGATATTTTGTGGGGACTCAAGTGCCTGGTGAGGCCCATATTAGCTTGAATGTGATTTTGAGATCAAGGGTTCTGCACTTGTGGAAGTTTATAGACATGGTCATTGCATCATTGATTGTAATGGAGGGAGGTGGTGTGGGCATCTTATATAAGATGCACGATATTTGCCGCCGGATACAGGAGGAGGGTACTAGGTATTCTTGGGCACAATGTGTGTTAGCCAACCTGTATATGGATCTATACAGATTCATAGGAGGAGCATGGAGGTGGGATTAGAGCTACTACATTATTACATGTATGGGCCTATGAGCATATAATAGTATTGAGACCAATTGGTGGCCCATGAGAAGATTGATCTAGGCCAGCCATATTTTATAGGAGATTAATTGGTGCGTGTGGGTGGAAGATGGATAGTGGCTCCTATAGAACATTGATAGACCATGTGGGGCCAAATATGGTGATATAGAGGCTATACCGAGGCTATGGAGGATGGCTAGAGGATGTGATAGAGTTACAATGCATACGTAGGATGATGTGGTTGGAGGATCACTTTCCAAGGGCGATCGAGTTATTCCAGGTGAAGTGGGTACCTTAATAGTTTGGTATGTCCCAAGATGTGCCCCCAGAGACATATGTGTGGGTTAGAGTTATTAGAGCATCGAGGAAGGACAAAACTAGACCAGGGCCCACATGAGAGCCACTAGTACCTCCTGGGCCAGACGAGGTCAATGCGGCAATGGAGCTGATGGACACAAATGATGTGGGGTATACAAAGGCATACCATGCATGGTGGGCAGAGCATTGATGGGTGTTTTTGTTTTCACTATTTGCAGATGAGATGGGATTACCATAAAGAGTAGGAGTAGAGGGGCAAGCTGATGCTCGCGATATTGTAGCGGCAACGATAGTAGAGTGTGAGTATCTATATAGTTATGTTTTTATGAATCATTACTTGTTTATGTGATGTTTATGATTGTCTAATGTGTTGTTCTATTGGTTATAGGTGATGTGTATTGGTCCTTGATTGTGGATACCTTTATCTACACATTAACACGGAATGTGTACACTGACATACTTGCGGGTGGAGGGATGTTAGAGCGTATGAACGACATTGCAGGTGGACATGACCATTTGTTTAAGCCAGTGGCCATAACAATAGTGACGTGTACTGTGTTGCTGAGCGATAGGGACAAGGCACGCAAGGAGACATGATGAGCTAGAGAGGTGATAGGTGGTGGTCCTTTAATGCAGGACGTGTTGACATAATTCATCGCGTTATAGAATCACTTTGTGGAATAGTCTATAAAGGTGACACTATTACAAAGAAAGGTGGAGAGATATTGAGGTTGTGATCAGTGGTACGAAGTTAACAATGAGGCATCGTGTTCTAAAGCACTTGCAATACCAGATAATGACAATGATGATGAGATATGATTTGTATTGATGTATTCGATGTACGGGAGTTGTGTCCTAGTGATGAGATGTTTTATAACTATGATTGCAATATATATATATATATAGACAAATTTATTGGCATATGACAATTACATTCAATGTGTATTGGTGTTAGGATGTGATAATGATGTATGTGATTGTTGTTGTTATATATGATGGTTGATGTGTTGAGTGTTGTTCATATTTTTTGAATTGATTTGTAATGCATAATTGGATAGTAATGAGTAATGTGATGATGATATAGTGTATATGATAATAGACTACGTATGCAATAATTGTGATGAATGATTGTTGATGTGTAAGAGTATGATGTGGTTGCATGTTAATAAGATGAAGGTGGGGAGGGTAGAATAACGATGCCCCTAGTGCATATATGATAAGGTTCATTTAGATAAGACTCCTTAGCAGTCAAGAATGAATCATAAAGCAAGAGTGCATCATCAAGAAATGATTTGATAGGGTGCGCTACATATAACGTGTAAAGAGAAGTTCTTATTATAACAGATCCCTCAGCAGTCATGTAAGAACCATAAGAACATGAGTGAATCATTGGGGGGTAGGGTGATAGAAATCACCTACCAAAGACCAAGGCGATGGGAAGTGGTTGAAGCATGTGGAATGAAAGCAGCGTGAGTATATTAACCAAACTGAATGTCATGTGGAGCGGCGACGGGAGGTGTAAATTCCAAGGGTTGTGGAAACCAATGTGAAGTGGTAACATGATGTGGTGGATGAGATGGATGAGGTGGATGAGATGATACAACTATGGATGGACGTGGAGGAGAGTGCGCATGAGTGACGACCAATGACGATGAACAAACAATGACCGTAGCACTAGATGAAGATATGGACTACTCAACCGGAGTTGTAACTCGTTGACGAGGGAGAGAAGATATGGACCACTCACGTGAGTGAGAGCCAAAGGAAATGATTCCATTATTTTCTAGCTGTTGTAACTGATCATGAATGGTAAAGCAATCATTATCCCTATGGCCATTGATATGCTGATACTTACAATAGGGTTGATCACATAAACATTGTAAACAATGTTGTGGATGATGCTGGTTAGAAGGTAAGAGAATTAAATGCTTGTTGATAAAAGAAAACAACACATCATGTGCTCGAGCGTGATGAGAGAAATCCAATGGCTCATGTGAAGAAGGTGTAGCCTGACAAAGAGTAGGAGAAGAAGGACACTTTTGTGATGTAATATGCTGAGCTTTCTTGTGATGAGGAGATGGAGATTGTGTAGGACATTGAACTGATGACAATGGAGAAGAACTAGATGATGCAACAATAGTAACAATGGGTGGAGGATCTATAACATGTGTAGTAAGGAGGTCTTGTTCTAGATCAACGACTTTATAACATAGAAGTATGAATGATTCACATGTGTCATATTGCAATCTTTTTTTTAGTATGAGAATCAAACTATGACAGAAGATAAATTGCTTCTCTAAATCGATAGATTGAAAGACTAATTGGTGCATACAAGCATTGAATCATAAGATGTAATCCATGATAGGTTCATTTTTGCATTGATGGAAAGTTGGTAGATGATCATAGGTAATTTTAGGGCCATTTTTAATGATAACGCAACAGAGAAAAGCTTCTTCCATCTCATGAAAAATGTTAATAGATCCAAATGGTAAATGAGTATACCATTGTAAAGCGTCATCGGTAAGACCGTGTCAAAATTCTTTAAGCAATAATCGATCATTAGAATATGAAGCCATAGCCATACGATAATTCTTGAGATACAAGTAAGGGTTTCCAATACCATCAAAACATGAGAAGGTGAACATGAAAAAATCGTTGGGAAATGTTAAATTATGAATCTTCTCAGGAGTAGGGTTGCCATGAGAGGTCGATGCGAAAGGCACATTAAGTGTAGGTGTCAAAGAAGCAATAAGTGACAAAGGACATAAAACATCCATAGAAGCGGTAGAACTAGCATCAAAAACATCCCTAGGAGATGGAGTGTCAGATGGAGATGTGATAATATGGGGAGACAAACTAATAGATGGGGATGGAGTGATAACATGAGATGAAGTGGTAGGAAAAGATGAACTAATAGATGGATATGGGTCATGCATATTAGATACAACCTTAAAAGGGGATGAAAATGGAGCAAGAGATTCACACTCAATAGTATGTAAAGTAGTAGACTCGTGACTATCAATTGTTTTGTCAAAATCAGAGAGAGAGACTTAGATACGAAAATGTCATTAGGTGTATCATCGATTATATCATCAACATAATATGAAGGAGTATATGAACTAGTATGCGATGAATCATGAGAACCATTATTAGAAATAAGATAAGCATGAGATGCAACTATAGTGGTGGTCTGACTAGGATAAGAATCAGTATGCACATGTGTACTATCGTCAAGACCAAACATGAAATTAATAAGAGAGTCATAGAATTTCTTTAGAAATTTCAGGAGGATCATTACTAATTGTATAACATGGTGTATAACAAGTGAAGCTCATCAGATCAGAAAATGCCAATGGTACAATTATCAAATTTAATAGGTACATTGTGTTCATTGGCTAAGAGTTATTAAATGTGATCTGACATAGGAGCATCACGATATAGATCTGTAAGCTCAGCCATAATGGCCTCATCATAGATAGGATTGATATTAACATGAGGCATGATGAGCCGAGAAGGAGAAGAGATATCCTTAGCCATTAGGGTTCTAGTGGATCCTAGGGCAAAAATGTTCTAATCCACAGGTTCACCAAAAATGATTCTATGAAATTTGAATATTTTATTAAAATCAGAAATGTACAGCTATGATAAATGAGATACAAATGAAATATAAAATGCTAAGTAATTTATCTAATATTTTAAATGAAATGAAATGAAAGGGCAAGGTACTTACCTGACATGTACTTACCTCACGTTGATCTAGGACTGAACAGAGTGATGGAATGGCATAACAGAGCATCAAAACAAACCTCAGAAAATTACAATAGAGGTAGATCTGGCTAGAATGGGGTGCCTGGGGAAGGATGAGGGCACTTGGGGTGCCTTGGTCTTTGAAACAACTAAAAATTTGATCCTGATATGGTCGTTAGGTCTCCGCAGTACTTCGTCTTTGGTCATGTTAATGTCGTACTTGGTTCGTTGATGTCGTCATCAACCTACAATGAAGAATCACTTGCAAAACCCCACACAAAGCATAAAACCCTAAAAATAAAGATGTAAATGAAGGGTTTAGACCGTCCTCAGATGCCAAATAGATGGACTTATGACTGAGTGTTGCACTACATCTCAGACCCAATATAGTTCTATGTGTATGTGTGTGCAATAATCTGCCTAGGTTGCCCTAGTGCCAATGACACAAAGATAACGAGAAATGACTAGATAAAAATGTAAATGGTGGATGGAATAGAATAGATTTCCCTTCCCATGTAGTGTGTGATGCAAAATTATTCCCAAATGCAATCCCTTGCTCTATCTAGATAGCTAGCTTTTGATAAAAATATTCCACCCATGAAGTAGTGTGTATGTTGTGTTTATATAGGGATCTTTTGTTCAAATTTTGGAACTAATGACCCGACATGCTGACTAGTACCTTGGGAGATGAGAGTAAAAAATGAAAATATCAACCTCAAATGACAAAAATAAAACCAAGTGTGATGGGGACCAGGGTGCCTAGAATCAAGAATCGGGCACCCTAGGTACCATTATCCCTCTCTAGGTGTCATATTTAGAGACCAATGACGACAACTAAAGGAATATTGATAGATAGGAATCCCTAAGACCTGATGGGAACTGTGTGAATGAGTGAAAAATATACAAGACCAACAATGGTAAATACCAATAAGACCGACGACTGGACTATAGAATGGGTCATCAGTGACAATTGTTCTTACGCAAGATTCATATATAAAACAACATACTTGACGATATGATAATAATAGTAAGTGTTGGATTTTGTGACTACAATATCCAATTTGAATTCCAAGTAGTTCAATCCCTAGATGGAATATTTTCACCCCATGGTGAACAATCAATACATTACTCAAGTGCAATGTCATCTTACAAGTCATGTTTAGAGTTGAACTAAACTGACAGGGGTAGCTACATGGACTCATACATCGACATGTGGAGGTATTTCATGTACTGCAACTCTTCGTAAGTGAATATTGATGGGTATTACTATTGGGTGACACTAGGGATGCCTTGTCTAACAATGATAAGATATGTTTTTTTTAGAAAATTGCATGTTCTACATGGGGATGGAAGGAAATGAGCCAAAAAAATAGGTATGTTTCAATGATATGGTGTTGTTTTCGACCAAGATGAGGCTAATGATGTTGATCTAAAAATATTCCTTAGACCAACTGACCCCATGGTAGGCACCCATGGTGGTTGAGTTGTGAGTTGTTCATCGTCTCCATCAACTAAAACAAGAGATCATGCTTTGATCTCATTAACCTAGGTGCAATCTCATTCCTTTGTCAATTTATTGTTTCTATTATAAACTTTTTCATCATCACCACCACTTGTGTGAGTCGTTGTTATAACTTGACATTAAGTACCCTCTTCATTGTCCACACTAGTGAAATCAAAACTATTCTTCGTCATGTGTTGAGATCGAGTGTGACATTGAATGCCCAGGTAAAGTCCAAGATGGGCGGCGATGAGAACATTCACATATTTTTCATGTGGTTTACATAGTGGTGAGGTCACCTTAAAGCAACATTTTGAATCCCTTGGCATCCACGCAACACATCTATTACACAAAAAGCTTCCAAACTTGCTTGCACGTCCTTCGCTTTAAGGTTGTTATTTTGTAGAAAAATCCTTTCATAGAGATCCCAAGCAGAGGTGGACCACTACCCACCTATCGAATCATTCATTCCTTCGTGTTTTTGGGATCCCATGTGGACAACTGTAACGAGGTTGTACTTCAATGATAAAAATAATTCACATATTTAAATGCTAGTACCTTATTAGTATTTGGGTGCCCTTGCTCATAATCTAATTTGAAACACATCTATTAATGTAATTAACAATTATATTTTAAAAAAAATTAATAATTGTTTTTATTGGTGACACATTTATTTTTGTAGATAAAAACAAATGTTTCATGGCTAATGTTTTAAATTTTTGAAACTACAAAATACAAGATAATATATGGCCCATAAGTTTATTTTTCATTACATATATTTTTAATTTATCAAATTATTATCTCTTAAACAATGTTATAAATGAGTAGGAACTAGTAATTGGGTAGCACCTCAATTACCAACAAAATCATCTAGAAATATTTCCCAATACAAATAGAGGAGCAAAACCAAAGTAATCTCATGGCAGAAGAAACCCTGAAAGAGATGATAACTGCTAGAGAGCCAAATAAAGATGCAATAAATGAATGTCGGCATGCCACCTACTTTCGTAAGAATGCCTTTGTCACCATCACATTGGCATGAGGACATATGCTTGGTAGTCTCATTAAGGGTGGAGGTAGTGTTAAACATCGTAATATTGGTCATATAGTTGATCAACCATCCGCACAAGTCGTGGTGCTATGTAGATAGGTCATCCATCTATGACCTCACTTTGACCAATGGCTATATCAATTATAACATGGGATTAATTGGCTTATTTCAAAATCCTAATCATATGTGGACCATCCGCTACCATAGGTTGGTGGTGTTTGCAACCTATAGAAGTTGGCTCATCACCATGAAGACTCCCTCGTGGAATATAAATAAAAAATGTAAGATCCTCTTTGTTGTTTACACCTACATGATGGGGAATTACATACTAGTGTATCCATGTGTGGAGCCCACACAAATGCCTGTGATGAGGTTGTAAAATTAATTCTTTTGACACATGGATGTCTATAAACAATTCGTGCCTTAACAAGACAAGTTAACCCTACCATCAAATGCCTGAAACCTATCAACGTCAGCAAATTGTATTCCCATTTAGTAAATACTTATCAACTTGTAATCGAATTTCAAATTATTGGTACCTATCAAATCAAAACATGTTGATGGTTTAGCTTTTTCAAGTGCTTATAAATTCCAAAAAAAAATATACAAATTTTCATACTTACTTCATACATAAAAAATAAATTTAAAATATTTTCATAAAGAACATATACATTTATCAAGGAATATTTTTCTAATTTTTTCAACCTATAACTATCTACGACTACCTAAAATTATTATGGTCATATAATGGTCTATTAACCGTCATTTTTCAGGCTACTCCAAGCCATACCAATCCTAATTTTGCATGCATTTATGTGCTTTGTCGACGTTTAATTATAACTTAGAGATCATAAAACATAGTTGTTTCGTACATTCTCAAAAGCCAACTTCATGAGCCATTTAGCTTCTTGGCACACGAGGAATATTATTGCAATGTGCAATAAACATTTTCATGTAATATTGTCAAGTGGACACTACTCTGGCCTCAAAATGTTCCCAAAGAATTAGTGAACTAGTTATTTTTTTATTAAATCTCGTGAATGAAGTCAAATTAACTCAAAATTGTTATCACTAGAAATCATAGGCAAAACAATACAATGGAGACACCAAAGGCAATGTGTAAAATAAGTTAAACATGAGACAGCAAAGCATTACTTGAGGAAGAGTGGTGATGAAGAAGGGGTTAGAGGGAGGATAAGTCTTGGGGCGGGAAAAATGTTTGGGGGGGACCAATGTGAAACTCTTCTTTCTTACGACCTAACACATATGAATGACATGTCATTTTCATCAATAATTTCAAGGAGGAATGGGGTGTAGTGTAAGTTGTTATTTGCAATGTTAGTTATTGTGATTTTTGGGTAGTTAGAACAAACACCAATTTAAGGTAATTTTGCTAGAGCATGTCTCGGGACACTTTAGAGATATGGATATGTGGATTGGACTTAACACCCTATATCAGTCCATTTCCTTGACTCTTGTCAAACACAACCATTGAGAATTCAATTTCAAAATGCATATCGACATAGTTAATATTTGAGGCATTGTAAGCAACGAAAAATTACCAGCCAATAAAAGATACATGAAAAACACAACAACATACCTCTATGTAATTTCTCAATGCAAACCTCAAAGAATATTGTTGAAGCACTTGGGCTTGCTTAATATTTTGGATTTGTATGATTATGGGTGCACTTGATTAATTCTCTAAAGGAAGAATGTAATACTACGATCTTGGATACACAAGGATGTTGATTTCTAATTGGAAAAAGTTGGCTATAATTTGTATAAGCTTCCATGGATTCTCTAGGGAGATTTGCAAAGGATATGGCCTACTTTTATATCTGAGGGTGAGGCCATGGAAAGTGGATCGAAGTTTGACCAAGCTTTAGGTCATAATTATAATTACTTGAAATTACAAGTAGACTTGGTATGTGTAGTTATAGATTTGAAGGGTAAATGGACATTTGGTTGGTAGAAGATACATTTACAAAGATGGTTGTATGTGTAAATTTATTTCCCCCCACCTTTCTATGATTCTAGAAGTGGAGTTAACTGGAATAGGGAAGTGGAGTTAACTAGGATAATAAAGTGTAGTTGACTAGGAAAATAGGCATATTTTCCTAATTAAATAACTAATTTAATTAGCTACAAAATGTGAGACAATTAATTAATCATTTATTTAATAAATGATATTTAACTTAGATAATGTGGTGATTATGAACTAACTTAATTAATCCCAAGGGGTGGATGATTAATTAATTTGATTAATCAATCATAAGGGGGTATGAACAATAGGATGTGAAGTGGGATAATACTGGGAACAAGTGTGTGATTTATGGGTGTCTACATTTTCCCCTATTTAAAGTTTTATTATGGAGTAATGGCATTTTAAAGGTAGTAGACATATGTAGATCAATGAACGGATGACAGGGAAATATGGTAGATGTTTGGATTTACCCCAATGAAGTATTTAGATGCCCGAGTGAGTAGGATGGTAAGGGAATGCTCCCTCAAGCAGGTGGGTGATGGAGCAAAGTGGTGGATGATCAGTTGATAAGAAGAAAACAAGGAATTTGAACAAGGAGGGGAAGGTATTGTGCTCATAACATGAGCGTAATTTGTAGAGTATGAATATAAGAACAACCTTTATTTTGTTGTACAATAGAGATGTCACCATGATTATGAAAGAATCAAGATGTTTAACCCCAAATGTGCGTAAACAAACACACACATAGAAAAGAAAAGATAAAAATGAAAACAAAAACATGCTGCAAAAGTATGCACAATGGCTATGAAGAAGCTGAGATGATAACATAATACATGTAATTGGTCCATAAAGTAAACATAAAAAATGCAACACAACTTTGAAAAAGAAGACAATTAACTATGCCCCTAATGCATGCCACAATGATGATTAAACAAATGCAAACACCCCCAAACACTAAACTTATGAAAGGCGTGGGAATAGGATCAAACTGAAGAGTGGAGTGATGCTTATATACTCCATAAGATACTCTTGTTGGATCTATTTTGTGAATTGATATGAGATAAATTATCCCAGGCAAAGTTATATTGTGAAGGAAAAATAATTGTGTGACTTGCCCCAAGCATAGTTATTAATCATGAAAAGGGAAGAAAGTGGAGTGATAGTCGTAAGATTTGAATGATCACTAGGGTAGTAGATAAAGGTATGACTTCATCAAAATTGTGTTGAATTGTTGAAATATTAATTTCTTTAATTTTCTAATTGTAGGATTTATGTGATAAATGAATGTTTGTTCGAATTTTTATAAGTTTTGCAATTTTTCTGAATTTTGCAGAATGTATGTTTTTTTAAAAAATTTTGAATATGTGTTTTTTTATGGTTTTACAAAAATGTCGGTAAATTTTGATGCAAAGAAGAGGAGAGATGTGTTTGTTACACCTTATTTATTATGGATAAACGATGTTGTTGAAAACATAGAATAAACATGTCAAACAAACCCAATATAAATAGGAAGGAACCTCGCCAAAGTTCTATGTGAACTAAGAGTAGAGAATTTTCCTACATCTCATCTACAAAGACAATGTACAATAAAATAACAAACTAAAAAAAAGTAAAAGCATCATCACAATGTTTACAAACCACAATAGTACAACACAATTTGTAATAACGATGTCTAATGACACTCCTAATGTATTCCATATTGAAGAATTAAATAGATATGAATGCCCCCAAGTGATAGATTAGAGTACGAGAGGATTTGATCAAGCCGAAGAGTTGAGTGATGCTTGTATACTCCAAAAGATAATCTTGTCAGATCCTATTGAAGTTTGATCTATATTGGATTGAAATTTGAAATCCAAATGTGACCCAGAAAAAGTTATATTGTGAAAGGGTAAATAACTTATTTCCTCGAGCATAGATATATACCACAAGAAAGAAAAATGATTAGCAAAATATGATCTAGAATGAGCATGAGGAGCATCGTCAAATGGTGATATTGTTGAACTATGTTATTTATGTTAGAGTAGGTATTTACCTTAGCTTGTGTTCACCTAAGTACTTTATTTACCTTTATTGTATTTATCCTCACCCACTTATGTGCGTGGATATTTATTTCATCTTATTTAGATATTAGGAAGATATTATCTAGTTGTTAGGTATTGTTCTTTCCTTGATCTATGGTATTGACTAGATCTTTGATGACTAGTTATTTCCTTGATCTATGGTATTGACTAGTTCTTTCCTAAATCTATGGTTTTGACTAGTTATTTCCTTGATTTATGGCTTGATCTATGGCCTTGAATGGTTCTTAGATTGAACTTATTTACGTATATAAGCAAAGCCCATTCTCATTGTACATACATGAGAGTTCTGTAATAATATATGATATTATTGTTCTTTGTTTGTAAAGTCTTTTGTAAAGTTATTCTAGTGAATTTCTTTTAGCTTATCAAATGTGGTGTGCTATGATCATCTGAGATATTCATGGCTTGGAACAATTTTACTATCATTCCTTTCAATTTAGTTGCTGAAAGTCGGTCAAAAAAATTCATAATGTTTTACTTTTTGCCATTTTTATACTATTTTATGGTTTTTGAACATATTTAAATGTGTAGACATGAAATATATGCACTTGGGTACATCTCTAGGCCCTAAAAGTATGCTAGTATTTACATGATTCCTAAACAAGAAAACGAGTGATTAACAACCCTCTTTGGCCTTTTGCTTTGTCTTCTGCACTTTTATTGGCTTTATACATCTTGTACTCTAGTCGATATTTGACTTTTTTTTATCTTTCTATCGCCTCAGAAACCAACGCACAGTTAGGACACTAATGTCAGGTGCTCTTGTCCTTCTTTACCTTTTGCTTATCCTTTTTGGACCCCTTTCACTTCTTAAGTACTTTTTACTACCTTTGGTCAGCCTTTCAGTTGTTAATTAAGAAATTCAAACAAGGGAATCATATAAATACACAATTATTATTTCAAAATAAAGGACCAAGCACTAAGCATTACATATTATCACGTAAGATTGCATCCAAAGGCACATAAGAACTTTAACGTATCCATCTAGTACAATCATTCAAGGCACAAGGGCTGCATTCTTCTACATACACATCATAGGAAGGGAAGTTTATTCTATTTCATCCCACACATTTTATACAGTTGCTATATTATATATCTAGCCCACTATCATTGTGTAACTTGCACAAGGGCATCCTAGGGAATCATTACACACACTTACACAATGAACTACATGGAGTCTGAAATGTAGTGTAACACTCAATACTAAGTTCACTCTTTGGGTGACCATTGGGGTCAGTCTAACTCCATGTTCTACATCTTTTTTATTAGATTTGATGTGGTTTGTGGACATGCATAGGTAGACAATTTGTTTTATAGGTTACAGGTATATTTGGTGATCAAGGAGTGAAACCAGAGCGACAAACAGAAACCAACATGGAAACTCCTCTTGCATAGAAGAGGCCATAACCGAATCATTTACACAAACACTAGCACCCAAAATGGACACTACCGCCCAGGCGCTCTTGTCCTCCTGTGGGCACTCTTGTCTAGCACATTCACAAGTCTCAGAACCTCTAGCGAGCATTGGCGACACTTTTCTCAGTCTAATCAAAACTCCTCCTACATAGAAGAGGCTTGATCTGAATCATTTACACAGACACTAGCACCCATAATGGACACTATCACCCATGCACTCTTGTCCTCCTGTGGGCGCTCCAGTCTAGCACATTCATGAGTCTCAGAACCTCTAAAGAGCATTGACGACACTTTTCTCAGCCTATTTCAACTATTCATCTACCCAGATCACTTCCAAATTACTCAGGGATCAACCAAGTCTCTTTATATCACTCTCTTGCTTAGGGTTTCACATTTGTACATGTTTGTTTGCTTGTTTCTTGTTGTATATTAGCATTTGTATGTCATTCATTATAGTATTTACTCAACAATCACATTTAATTCAAATTTTATATTAAATCATTTGGTGAACCCCATTGCTCAAACCCTATCTTCTGAGAATGCATCAAATTCTATCCCCTTCTTTTGAATTCATGGATCAATCTTCTTATTCATCCTATGCTCTAACAAAGGTTTTTGGCATGACTACCACCGTTGTTGATGTTATATAAGTTTGTACTCAACATCCTCCCCACTTCATTACTCTAATACCTGATCCAACTATCAATGTAGACACCACTTGCCACAACGGGCTACCTATAGCTCCACATGTCTCTATCCCACCACCTATTACCTCTCTAGTTTCCACCACCCCCTCTAAAGGATATGACATCATTGATCAACTCAAAAATACACCGGCTAAAATATTTTTTACGATCTTTTACGAAGTGCACTAGATTGTCATCATACCTTAGAGGTCACCCTATGATCTATACATATTGAAAGTAATAATTCCCAGGTTGCATTTACCCATCTTATTCAATCTCTAAAAAAGCTATTGCACACCATATCCTTCAGTGATGAAGATATCCTGCTTACTTCCACTAGCGATATTCTTGTGCCTTTGCTCATTACCGTTATTATCAGTTCTATTGGTATCAAACATGTACTCTTTAATAATGGTTCCACTATAAATTTATGTGCTCTATCACTACTCATGTAATTATAAATTTCTGATAGTTGAGTCACCAAATCCTCTACTTTCATTCATGGCTATGATTCCACTACTCTCACATGCATTGGTACCATCACCTTACCTTTACTAGTTTGACCTAAAATCCTTCCCACTATGTTCTATGCCATTGACGCATCAATTCAGTTTAATTACTTACTTGGTAGACTGTGGATTCATGCCATACATGTTGTTCCTTCTATAGTTCATCGGTGCGTTAAATTTTTACACAATGGATATGAGCATATCATCTCTATTGACCCTAACCTATTTAAATTCTATCACATAGATGCAATCACTGCAATGCTCATACCTCCGTTGTATCCTATTCCATACCATAACATCAATACGTACGATGTAGGTCAATCTAGTGATTCTGCTACTTATGCTACCTCCACAGGCCTCCCTTCCATCCCTACATATACCACCAATCTTATATCACCCACCTCATCTCCCTCTAGCACTACTACTACCCCACCTGTCACTACTCCTCCTAATATCCTCAACAATGCCATCCAATAAGATAATGCCATAATTGATGATTCTGATGATGAAGTTGATGTCATAGAGCTCATTGATGATAATCTACACAACCTTAATTTTATTCCCCTTGAAATAGATGAATCATACTTCCAAGATACTTTTGTTTTTATTGGCCCTTATGAATATCAATTCAAGAAATCTCCTCCTTCCAATACTGCCAAGATGCCTTTTCAGGGGACCATCCATATATTGGATACCGTACCACCTACTTCATCTCCCCAAGTACACTTTGAACACAACCCGATCCTTACACATGCACTATTTTTATGCATGACTCTTATTGGTCTCATATCCCATTTGACCCCAATTGCTTTGAAAATGTTTGTATACATGACGACTTAGCATAGTTAGGATTCACACTCGTTGATCTCCTCCCCCCACCTCACTCTCCTCACTATATCATGAATATGTCCTTATTATTGTTGCATATGGCCTTCACATCTTCTATTTATCAATTTTTCCTACACATACACAATGTTCCTCTCCACCCACACTCGAACAATCATGGAGCGATTATATTGGTGGAACTCTTGATCCTATTCATACTTATATAACATTTCCTATGCCCTTTAGTCATGTCTCTATATGCAATGATTCATTCCTTGGCTATACGTAAAATATCACTCACAATTATACACATGATTGTCCACAACCTCCTTTTATTGATGAATAATATGTTATGGGCAGGTATAATTTACATCGCACTAGCTCTCTTTATGATCAACCTCACTGATTTAATAAAATTTGAAAATATCTTATCTATTAAATCTAAATTTAAAAAACAACAAGATACAATAAGATACCAATGATTTTTCATTTTTATAAATGTAACTATGTAACCAAATGTAAAAGGTAAGATATTTAACTACTTTTGGCTTATCCTGAAGTGTATATGAACTGGAAAAACTAATGAAAAGGTTGGGTAAAATGCTAGAACTACTCGATATGAATTTTGGAATCTGCAAATTGGCTTGGACACGAACACCTGGGGTGCGCGAGACCTCTATGGGGTGTTGGAGTTTACAGAAAATCTTGGAACCTGATTTCTTCAATGTCAGTAGGGTTTCACACTTGTTCATAGATGATCACTTGTATGTCATACTTGGATCGTCGAGGTACCTATAAATTTGTAACATAAATAATCTCCTGCAAAACCCCCAAACTACATCAAATCCTAAAAAGAAAGATGAAAAATGAGGGGTTTGATTGTCCTCGAATGTCAACAAAGTCAACTTATGATTGAGCGCTACACTACATCTAAGACCCAATGTAGTTCTATGTGCTTGTGTGTGTAATAGTGCTTCTAGGTTTCCCTCACACCGATGATGCCAAGATAATGGGTTGTAGCTAGATAGAATGCAAATGTGTGGATGGAAAAATGAACTTCCCCTTCCTATGTAGTTTGTATCCAGAATAAGAAGCCTAAGATGGAATCCCTTTGATATATAGATAGATAACCCTTAATAGAAATTTCCGACCATTATAATGGTATGTATATTGTGTTTATATAGGGATCTATTGCTTAAAATTTGACACTAATGACCCGGCATTTTGACTAGGACCTTGGGACGGGAGTGGAAAAATCGAAAAAGGCTGACCACAAATGTTAAAAATATGAGCAAGAAAAAGGTGGACAGGAGTGCTTGGGCGTTAGTGTCCATTCCTAGGTGATAGTGTCTAAAAACAAATGACGAAAAATGTGAGAAGACCGACAGACATGGATCCCTGTGACCTAACCAAAACTGTGTGTAGAAGTGACATATGCGAGAGATAAAACAATAGAAATAAGCAAAATAAATAGATGGAATAGATAGTGTATCATCAGTGAAAAATTTTCTTACACAAGATCCATATATAAACAACATACTCAGTGGTAAGTAAAATAATAGTATGTGCATGATTGTATGTCTACATTTTCCCTGAATTTATGTTATTTGAATGAAATTCAAGTAGTGTAAAGAAAGTAAGGAACATACTTGAAAGAAGTTCAGAGAAGCTCTTGTTGCAGAATATGAGAATATATAGCATGGCATGTTTATCCATATGGAGTAGATAAAGTTGGCTAACAGTTGTAAGGAACACTTGGAGAGATTTGACGATTTTATTTTGAGCAATTTTAGAGATTTTCAGATTTTTTTGTTGATGGAAATTTGGCGAGGTAGGGAGTGATTAGTTCCCAACTTGAGTTTGTATGTGTGAAAAAACTAAAGGATTTGGGTGTCCTGTCGCTAGAGGAAGATCGTTAAGGAGAGAGGTATAGTTTTACCCTCCAACTATGAATACATCCTCAAAAGGTCCAACTACTGTAGATGAACAAAGACCAAATTTTATGCATTTTGATCAAACGAGAATAACCCATATAGGAGTAGTATATGAAAACCATTGACATTTCATTTCCCTCACTCCATGGGTGTCGCGATATGTGTAATGCTAGGTAGCTTCCATGTTAGGTTATTTGGAACCAATAGAGAAATGTGAAATGATTTCCCATGTTAGGTCATCTGGAAAAGTAGTGATGGGACTCCCAAGTTAGGCCATCTAGGAGGAATAGTAAAATGCACTATGTTGTACTGATTGATTGGATTTGATTCGAGTAGTAGAATTTTTTTTTGAGATTGGATGCATATGATAGCTTACTCATGGAGAGATTTTTCACTTGTTGCCCCCTGATTAGGTCATTAAGGGGAATCAATAGGAAGTAGTAGGAAATGTCGCAGGTTGTATGATCAAATTTTTGATAATGATGTGTTAGAAATATGAAATGATCACGTAGTAGCTTGAGATGGATCATAGGGTGATCCTGATTGTATACCCCGAGAAGATTTGAGATGGTGGCAACTATCGTGGCATCACATATGATAGATGAATAGGTAAGTATGATTACTTCCGAAAAATGTATTGAAATTTACTCATTTTTGTCGATTTTTGTAAAATTGGAGTTTTTTGAGTTTCTAGGCATTTTTGACCTTGGCTAGAGCGACTAAGGCACTAATGTCCCTTGGGATGCCAGTTCCCAAATCTAGGCACTGATGACCTACTCTTGTGCGCCCGCATCCTTCTCCTGGGTGTCAGTGACCTAAGAGGCTATTTCGAGTCTTAAATGTGATAAATGTGAAAAATGATGCTTTGTGATGTTAGAAGTAGTTGCTTTTGTGTGTATATGAGGTGTTAATGTTGTGTTTCTGCTGGTGTTTTGTGTGACACAGAGGGATATCAATTTGAGGGAGTTTCATGTAGGTCGACACTTGAGTACGTTGTAGGTATTAGGCCTATCAGATGTAGACTGGAATGTACTAGACTGTGTCATCCTGCAGTACATATCCAGAGTGGGGGAGGTACCTTATAATGTGTCGATGATTACCGCTTTGTGTGAGAGGTGGTGTGTGGACACCTGTACATTTTGGTTGCATATCGAGGAGACAAATGTGACCCTGGAGGATGTATATCACATATTACAATTACTAGTTGTGGGTGAGAGATTCCAGGAGATAGTAATAGAGGATGCTCAGACGAGGATGAGGGTTGTTAGGTAGTATTTTATAAGGACACATATACAGAAAAAGAACCATATTAGCTTGGATGTTATATTGAGATTGGGTGTTTTGTGTTTGCAAAAGTTCATTGCAGTTGTGATTGCTTCATTAGTGGTAGTGGAGGGTGGTGGTGTAGGCATCTTGTATAAGATGCATGATATTTGTCATTGCATAGAGGAGGATGGCACTAGATATACATGAAAACTTTATGTATTGGCGCATTTATAGAGGGACCTATACAAGTATACACATGAGGACTATGGATGTGGGCTAGGAGCTACCACATTGCTACATGTATGGGCTTATGAGCATATAGTGATATTGAGGTTGTTTGGTGGGCCATGTGTGGAGTGGAGAGGCCATATATATTTGTTGCGAGATAGGTAGGTGTCCGGAGTATGAGGAGGGACACTGATACATGTAGATTGATGCTTTATCGTATGGGGCCATGGGCCATTATATGGAGGCCATACCAAGACTATGGAGGGTGGCTTAGAGGATAGAGTAGAGCTATGATGTATCTAAAGTACGGTGTGGTTAGAGGATCGATTCCTAAGGGTAGTCGAGTTATTTCAGGTAGAGAGTGTATCGCGATAGTTTGGTATTACTTAGGATGTGCCCCCAAAGTCATATGTATCAGTGTGAGCTACTAGAGCACCAAGGAAACCAGGGGTGAGACCAGGACCTACAGGAGCACAACTAGTACCACCTGGTCTAGATGATTTCGATGCGGTTGTAGGGCTAATACATGTAGATGATGCATGATGTACTGAGACATAAAGTGCTGATAACACCCGAAACTTTACAAAGCAAATTGCATGACTAAACAAGGAAATCTAACGCCATTATCATCCAACTAGTGAAGGTTCTAAGTCTATGAATGTAACACTAAGATAGGAGATTAAAAGAATGCTGAACTAGTATGAAAATAATACAAAATCTAACTAAACATGCCTACTAATATGCTTGAACTACCTAACATGGGCCTAAAGGGAAATCAAATGGTTATGGTTGCTACTCCAAACAATGGTGAAATGACCTCTCCAAATGACTTGTTAAGTCACTTTAGATTATTCATCTACTAACCTTGTTAAAGGCTTTAGGCAAGGATTGAACTTGGCTATATATCATATTTATTATATGAGGTGCAAATCAAAGCATGGTGTAAAGTATAAATGAATGAGGTGCACTCTTTTTATAGTTTTCCTTTTTGGAGAAACTTGTATTTTGGTGCATGTGGGACTAAAAGCCCGAAATTAGATTAGAATTGTTAATCATGATTAGGCCTTGCTAATCACAATTAGTGAATTACCAAGTGATTAAGAGGTATGAGGCCTTAATCAACAGCTTAGGGTAAACTAGTAGGATATGATAAACTTTTGAAGATTGTTGAGATGTTGTGGAGGTGAATGGGATGATTTTGAGTGGTCATAAAAGGTTTTTGAGCCAACATTAGAGCATATTGACCAAATCAAGGGGAAAATAGGCTTAATTAGCTAATAACGCTAATTGTTTCCCGGAATAGGAAAACAACTTACGATTTGATGTTGATTGGGGAAAAGGGTGGATAATTAACAAAGCATCATTAATTAGCTAGAATAAAGGGAAAGTGTTAGTTAATTAGCGCAAATCACTAATTGTAACGGAAATGGTAAGAATGAGAGTGATTTGCATGCTTTTTGGCAATAAGATTGCAAAAGTAGAATTTAAGTGTCTACAAGTGCATGGCGGGCAATGCACCAATGGGTGTTATTATTTCTAGTTGTAGTAGATGCATCATAAGTTCTACCAGTTGGAGGAGTATGGGGCAAAAACATACTCCCAATGGTGATGGTATAATGATGGTGATAGCCGAACACAAGTATCCATATGTTGAAATTTTGTGATTTGTCAGTTAGTTGTTTAATCGTGGATTTTGTGTGTAGTAATTAATGCTTGTTCGTGAATGGTTGCAGGGGATACTTATTGGTTTCTGATTGTTGATACATTGATTTGTACATTGACACAAAATGTGCCTATGGATGTGCTCATTAGAAGTGTGATGTTAGAGTGGGTGGATGCTATTGTGAGTGAGCATACTTATTTGTTCGATCCAGTGGCGATAAAAGTAGTGACTTGTACCATATTGTTAAGAAAGTATAACGAGGCACGGATGGAGTCTCAATGAGCCAGGGAGGCTATAGGTGGAGGAGCCATTGCATAGGATGTGTTCATGAAATATGTAGAGCTACAGGGGCTAATTTACGAAGTAGTCGGTCGAGTTGGCATTATTACACTAACAGATGGAGAGATATAGGGGCCTGGGAGTAGCAACATAGATTAAGTGGGGAAACATCTAGTTCTACATCTCCCATAGTTGTAGATAGTGATAGTGATGATGATGTATGATATGTATTGATGTAGCGATGCATGGAGGGCTTTCCCCCCAACGATTGTATTTTTTAAAACTATGATTTTTGATGATGATGATATATATATATATATATATATATATATATATATATATATATATATATATATATATATATATATATATTAGATGGATGATTGTCATAATTGTATTGTGTTGATGTTTAATGAGATACGATGTGATGATTGTTGGCTTTGTGATGCGTAATTTTTATTATGGGAATGATGATGTGTAATTAGTAATATAATAATATGTGAAAATTGGATTATATGTATGAATGTAGATGGATAGTGTGTGATGAATAATAATACTATAGTTGATAAAATGAATAACCTATGGTAAATTGATTGTGTGCAAGAAGAATATATGATGTATGTAAAAATGACCAAGTATGAGTAATAGAAAAGGGGGGAAAGAAACCCCCAATGTGTGCATAGAGAGAGATAAGGTTCATTGATGTAAGACCCCTCAGCAAGCAGGAATGAACCATTGAACATGATTGCATCATTGGGAAATGGCTTGACATTCACATTAGATAGATAAATCAATGAAGCATGAAGTGTAAAGATGGAGCGATGTTCTTATTGAAACAGATTCCTTAATAGTCATGTAAGAACCATGAGAACATGAGTGCATCATTGGGTAGTGAGGTGAGATGAATCACCTACCAAAAATTAAGTGGGTACAGATGAGTGGAAGAATGTGAAGTGGAAGTAACATGAGTGTATGAGCCAAACTAAATCTCTGATGTGATGGTGTCAATGATGGGGGATATATTGGTGGAAACACATGTGCTAACAGCTTAAGAAGCCAATGTGAAGTAGGAGCACTACATGGTGGATGAGATGGTGCATAGGTGGATGAATGAGGTGGAGGTTGTGCATGAATGATGACCTTAGGCAATGTACGAATAATGACCTTAGAAGCAAGAGAAGGATATAATTGAACTGGAGTAGTAGCATGTTTGTGCAAAATTAGAGAAAGAGACCCCTCACAAGAATGAGAGCCAAAGGAAATGTCACCCTTATCTTCTAATTGTTACAATTTGTTATGAAGGGCACAACAGTCATTGTCACAATGACCATTGATTCAATGATAATTGCAATAAGGATGATCATGTTGGTGATGCAAGCGATGAGGAGGATGGTGTTGATCAGAAGGCAAGCAAATCAAACACTTATCAAGTAACTCATGTAACACATCATGAGGATTAACAACATGTGGGAAGTGAAATGGCTCCCGAGTAGGAGATGTAGAAGTTGTAGGAGGATACCGACGTAGTGGAGGAGATGAAGGATACTTATGCGATGGAGGAGACCAAAGTTTATTGTGGGGTGGAGGCAATAGAGACCTTGGAGGATGCTTGAAAAATGGAAGTGGCGAAGAAATAAAAGACAATACAATAGTAAAAGGAGGATCTATAACATGTGTAACAATTAAATCTTGTTCTAGATTGATAACCTTATATGATAATATCATAAATGATTCACATGTATCATATTTCAACTGTTGTTTTAGAGCAAGAATCAAGCCTTGACAAAATATGAATTGCTTTTCTAGATCAATAGGCTGAAATACTAGTTGATGCATGTAAGCATTGAAGTGTAAGATATAGTCCTGAATATATTCTGTTTTAGCCTTATGTAAGCTAGGTAAGTGGCCATATATGACACTAGGACCATTATTTAGTATAAAGCGTTTGAGAAAGGCATCTTCCATCTCATAATATGTACTAATAGACCCAAAAGGTAGATGCATGTACCATTGAAGAGCATCAACAATAAGTCCATGATGGTAAGTAATAATCGATCATTCGAGTAAGAAGCTATGGCTAAACGATAATGCTTAAGATGAAGATATGGATTACCAATACCATCGAAACATGAAAATGTAGGCATGATGGAATCCTTACGATATGATGAATTTTGAATATTTTTTGGAATAGGATTGCCATAAAGAGAGTGATTATCAATAGATGCATAATAGGCTTTACTTTCAAGAGTGAGATATTGGACACGAGTTTTTAATTTTCCAACAACATGCATGAGTGATAAAATGTCATGTGAAGGAATAGTGAGAGATGGGAGAGGCACATTGAGAGGTTGTAATTTTCCATTATGAGTGATCATGGGAACATGAGAAGAAGTGGAGGATTCTGGTACTATAGACACACTAGATGTAGGTGCAAAAGAAATAATAGGCGGTATACTAAAAGGAATAGGAGAAGCCACATGCATAACTTCTAGAGAAGAAGAAGAAGAAGAAAGAGACGAAGAAGAATATGGAATGTCGGTATTAGGAATAACATCAAAAGAAAATATATGAGATGAAACAATAGAAGGAGGAGAATCATCATACATGTTATTAGAGTAACCTAAGAAGTAGATGAAAGTGGAGTAGAGAATTCACAATCAACAGTATAAAGAGAAGTAAAATCGTTACTAGCATGTTCACGCTAAAAAATATCATCATATCAAACAAAGTTTCACATGCAAGTATTTCACCAAGAGTGTCATCATCATATAGTGAAGCAGGAGAAAAACTATCATGAGATGTGTCTTTACAATCATTAGAATCATGTTTAGGAATAAGAGAATCTTGAGATACAAATTTACAATCATCCTGACTAGTATGAGAAATAACATCATGCACATGTACATTTTCATCATGATTTTTATCTATATTATCACAATCAATACCAAGTATATAATCAATAATATCATCATCAAGAGTTTTAACATAAATAGAAGAAAGTGGAGTAGTCTTAGTGCCTATGAAATAATAAGGAGTACAACCAGAATTTTTTTGTTCTTTAGAAAAAATGTTGCAAGAAGAATGGACGAAACTAGTGGGAATTTTGCATTCATTGGCAAAAAACATTCTTTGAATATTATCATCAACACTAGGGCTGAAATAGAGATCGCTAAGTTAAGCCTCAATAGCCTCATTATAAATAGAGTTAATACTTTCATGATGCATAGCTTGCCTAGGAGAAAAATATTTACTTTTTTCCATTAGGGTTTTGTGGATCATAGGGCAAGGAGTCATAAGATATGGGTTCACTAAAATGATTTAATAAAATATGAAAATATCTAATCTATTAAATATAAATTTAGAAAGCAGCAAGATACAATAGGATACTAATGATTTTTCACTTTGATAAATGTATATATATAAGCAAATGTAAAAGGTAAGATACTTATCTGATTTTTACTCATCCCTAAGTGTATTTGAACTGGATGAACCGGTGAAAAGGTTGGGTAGAATGTTGGAACTACTCGATATCAATTCTGGAATCTGTAACTTGTCCTGAACACAGGCACCTGGGTAGGGGCAAGGGCACCTGGGGTGCCTGATACCTTTGTGGGGCGTTGGAGTCTGTAATTAATCTCGAAGCCTGATTTCTTTAGTATCGCTAGGGTTTCACATTTATTCGCAGATGATTTCCTATATGTCATACTTGGATCGTTGAGGTTCTTATAAATCTGCAACACAATTAATCTCCTGCAAAACCCCCAAACTACATAAAATCCTAAAAAAATATGCAAAATGAGGGGTTAGACTATCCTTGGATGTCAACAAAGTGAACTTACGACCAAGCGTTGCACTACATTTCAGACCCAATGTAGTTCTATGTGCTTGTGTGTGCAATAGTGCTCCTAGGTTTCCCTCACACCGATGATGCCAAGATAACGGGTTGTAGCTAGGTATAATGCAAATTTGTGAATGGAAAAATGAACTTCCCCTTCCTATGCAGAATAATAATCCTAAGATGGAGTCCCTTTGATATGTAGATAGATAACCCTTGATAGAAATTACCCACCATTATAATGGTATGTATGTTGTGTTTATATAGGGATCTGTTGCTTGAATTTCTACATTAATGACTTGACATGTTGACTAGGACCTCAGGATAAGAGTAGAAAAAATGAAAAGGCCGACCACAAATGTCAAAAATATGAGCAAGAAAAAAGAGGATAGGGGCACCCAGATTGAACAGGAGCACCCAGGTGCTAGTGTCCAATCTTAGGTACTAGTGTCTAGAAATAACTAACAATAAATGTGAAAAGACCGATAGATAAGGATCTGCATGACTTGATCGGTTGTGTGAGTAAAAGTGACATATACAAGAGATAAAACAATAGAAACAAGTAAACCAAGAAAATGGACTAGACAATGTGTCACCAATGAATACTTTTATTACGTAAGATCCATAAATAAACAACATAATTAGTGGTAAGTAAAATAGTAGTATGTGCGTGATTTTGTGTCTACGCTCACACTATCGCATACCAGGTCTCCAATCGAAATATTATTTGGTACGATCTTGACGCTGACAATCTTCTGGATGAGTTTACTTAATTCTTCACCCCTCACACACTTGGGGGCATCACACTTTCTCCCCCCTCCATCACTATAAAGTTATGTCTAACATCTACCACTCTCTCATGTTCCATGCTTCACACCTAATCTTTTCAAACATTCACACACTTCTCTAGTACATTGTACAATAATTTCTTGATGATGCACTTTAGTTCCATGGTTCATACTCAACTATTGGGGGTGCAAGTCTAGAATGAACCTCACTTCATCGACACTTCAAGATCTGTGCTTCATGACACATCTTTCTACCATCTACTCTTTAAGCACATACAATACACTCATTTCTTGATGACACACTCTAGTGTTGTGACTCACACTTGACTGTTGAGGGCACACTTCATCAATGAACCTCACATAATCTACTCTTACTACACTTAGAGCTCAACACTTCACGATCCATCTTTCATAATATCTTCTAAACTATATGGTCAACGCTTCACAATATATCTTTATAGCATCTATTATTATATAATACACTCATTTCCCGAAGACACACTATTGTTCTATTGTTCATTCTTAAATATTGAGGGAGAATTTATAAATGAACCTCATCTCATACACATCCACTGGGGGGTAACACCACTCTTATCATCGTCACACCTTGCATATCACACCATTACACTCATACACCTTTTGTATATCTTGGTTGTATTTATTCTTGCTAGCTTATACTACTTACATCTTGCACTTTGCTTAGTATGCTAGACATATATTCAATATATCATTATATTTATTATATACACGTACACGTTCACTTGGTCAGTAGAAGTGAATGCAAATCTTGTATAACTCCTTACATGATGTATGATGCTCGGCACTGAATCCCTTGCCAATCCCGCTGAGGCTCCTAGGGGCATCTACCTTTGCTACTCTCACACTCCACGTATCACACGTTCTATTGGAACATTCTTTAATACTTCTCATTAATGTTACTTTAATTTTCACTACTATATACACTCTCTAACTTATTATTTATCTTTCTAACATACTAATAGGTGCTTCATGTGTAGCATTTGCCTTGCAGGACTATATACGACGATGGTTATCTGACACATTATGCTTGTTATTATTTGCTATTATATGCTATTGTTTGCGGGCTATGCCCCGTGTCTTGTTTAATCATTGTATGTTTTTTACCGCTTCAACCCCTGATTGTTTTGTGAAATTGTGAGCGATGTCCCATGTTTGAAACCCACTTTTTGCGGTCCATCTTGTCTTATTAGTTTCTTTTTACATTGTCTTATATTGCATACTAGCTCTTATACTTACACTTGTACTATCCTTTCTTATTTTTACATGCCATTATTTCTACCATGCACATCCCCTACCCCCTATAGGTATCCACTTCAGATATACATATCAAATAAATGTCCTCTCCTTTGGACCACATTCTCCTCCAGCTATCGCATGCACCCTAAATGAGGGGGGCATCTATTGGGTGAACAAATAACCCATAAAGCAAGTCAAAGCTACAATAAAAATCAACACAATACAAAATCGACACAAGAATACAATTATAGAATGGTCCAGAATTGGACTTGAACCTCACACATAGAGAGGAAACTAGTGCCCAATATCAGCCAGTACCGCCTGACACTTATGTCCTCCCCTAGGTGCTAATGTCTTGAGGATAGAAACAATCATTTTCTCATTTCAGAACAATCTTTGGTAGCTTTCAAAACGGTTCTACAATAGTAGGAACTTGTCTCTAGTTACATAATTCACTTGATTAATGCATTTCAATTATAATTGGAAATAATCAGAACTAATCAGAATAACCACAACAAATCAAGACATACCATCTATAGTGGTGCTTATTCGGGAATCGTAATGGAAGCAGAGAAAAACTAGACCTCTCTCCCCAACACTCTTATCTTGTCACGAGATCACCTAAAAAACTCACACTTGGTGTGATATCACCCATAAAACTCGCTCTCGGCATGATATCACCCAAAAAACTCACTCTTGGTGTGAGATCGCCTAAAAACCCCACCATTCGACAACAAGTTCAACAACATCTCCAATAAAATCAGGATAATTCTCTATCTATTACACTCTTATACATTAGTTGCACACTTTCCTTTTTATACTTTCACACTTCTACTTACTTATACACATTTTACTTTGAAATCTCATATACTAGACTTTGACTACTATTTCGCTCTTCTTTTGCAAGTCTATCCTTAATACACAACAAGGAACAACTCACATCAACAAACACAACACACTACTATGCATACGCTTCGCCCCTAGGGTACACTTCCCTTTCCTAGTCTCCACACTTCAATTTACGATCACTTCATACTTCACTTTTCCACTCAGCATGCTATCAGAAACACTATTCTCAACAAGATCATAAGGTACAGATCTTCTATCTATTTTATGTTATCGAGTATTCACTCAACAACATAACGTGGGGTGAAAATGTAGATACAAAATCTCTGCACTTGGGTACATTTCTAGGTCCTAAAAATATGCTAGTATTTACATGATTCCTAAGCAATAAAACTAGTAATTGACAACCCCTTTTGGCCTTTTGCTTTATATTTTGCACTTTTATTGGCTTTATACATCTTGCACTTTGGACAACATTTGAATGCTTTATCTTTCTATGGCCTCAGAGACTAGCACCTAGTTGAGACACTAGTGCCAGGTGCTCCTATCCTTCTTTACCTTTTCGTTATCCTTTTGGACCCTTTTCACTTCTTGATTATTTTTTTACTATTTTAGGTTGGTCTTTCAACTGTCAATTTTGAAATTCAAACAAGGGACTTGTATCAAGAAATTTAGAGAAGAGATTTATTGGTTTTGATTTAGAGATACTTGACCTTTGTCATCATGATCTCGTGGAGTTGTATTATGTATAAGATTTGGGACAATGTTCAACTCTTAATTATAATTTTTTCTTCTTTACATGTTTTTTGTTTTGATAGCTTCATCGTCAATTTATTTTTCAATGACTTTGTCATCAATTAAGTCTTGGACATAATGGTGGAGTTGCACACATTTATTTGTAGAGTGGCCATCAATGCGATGAAAATCACAATATGTATTGGGTTTGTACCAATATGGCTTAGGTTCCCCTACAAAAAAGGGTTTTGTAATTGGATATTTCATCATTCTAGTTGTTACTAATTGATGAAAGATACTAGAGAGACTCTCCCCAAGGTGTACAAACTGACGTTTAACTTTGTGTGGAGTAGTGTCTTTGCTAGGTTGAATGGTTGGCCTTTTGGTCTATTGTTCATGTATGTCATGCACATTTCGATTGTTTATGACACCATCATTAACAACATTGCAGTTAAGATTGACGTATGAAGATTTATCGTGATGAGTGATAATATTCTTATTATAATGCCCAATATCTTTAGAATGAGGCTTGATCAAGCCTTTAACAATAAGGGCATATTCAATTTGATTTTCCTTTGTGATAACTTCCTTAAAATGATTGAGGCAGTGCATTTGCATGTGAAAGGATAACTTGATGTTAAGGTTTGGGATGAAGATGCTAACCATTTATTTTTTAGGGATTGAACATGGGAACCGACTTGCAATTCCTCTCCATCATTGTAAAAATTGTGTAAAGCTTTCATTTGGTCATTGTTTTGCATTGCACAAATCCATCATTGTGACTTCGGAGTCAAGGTTGAAAGAGAAATGTTTGACAAACTTCTATGAGAGGTCAACGAAGTTGGTGATAGATCCCTTTGGAAGGTGTAAAAACTAGTTCAAAGTTTATCGTCCTAGACTTCTAGGAAAGAGACGTAACAGAAAGATATCATTATGTGCCACTTCTTGGCATGCCATGAAAAATTATTTGATATGCTCTCTTGGATAATTTTTTCCATTATATTGACCAAATTTGGGAATTTCAAAAGCTTTTGGAAAGGGTATATGTAAGATGTTCTTATCTTAGGGGTAAGGACACAATTCATCAAAGTTAAATTATTTGCATTGTTTTTACATACTCGAAATTGCTTCTTTCATCATTTTCCATTCTTAAGAAAATGGTGATTTTTTTTGCGAGATAAAGTAAGTATTAGTATTCTCTAGATTTTTGTTCTCTTTATTTAGTGCAATATAGGTTTTAGATGGATCGTCACTCCTTTTATTTGATTCTTTTTCAGTCATGTCGATATTGGCTTTGGAAGATATGAGATCTAGTTGTTTTGTCATATCAATAAGTTGTTCTAATAAATTGTTGTTTGAAGTCTTGCATGAATCCATCATTGCAATGAAAAATGGGGGAGAGTGAAGAAGGTGCGATAGAAAACTCAACCCTTAGAAAAGTGAATGCTAACATGGAAGAGGGAAAAAGATTAGAATGCTAGACCCTAACAAAATGAGTGTTAAGAGAGAGGATGTAAAAAAGGGTTAATTGATTGCCCATCTCTTAACGAAATGAGTTTTAAGATATAAGGATCTAAAAAGGATTAGATGTGCTTGAATATTTAACAAAAATAAATGTAAAAAGATAAGAGACTTAACAAGGTTAGTTACTAAACTCCTAACAAAATGAGTGTTAAGAGAGACTAAAAGGTTTGAAAGGTCCACTCTTAACAAGATATGTGTTAAGAGAAATGAAAGGGTGTGACTTCTCAACCATTAAAAAAATGAGTAGTATTAAGATAGAAGAGGGAATTGAAAGTGCATATTTAGAAAAGATTAGTTGTGAATATGAGAAAACAAAGAAATTGTTCTCCAATGCTAATCCTTCCAACAATACCTTAGATTAAGCAATAAATGGAAAGGGGGAGAGGATCAATACCTACACTTACCAAGAAGATGAAATGCTCCTCCTTTGTCGTGTTCGATTTTCTCATGGATGGTTTTGATTGCTTCAGATTTTGTGGAGACACTCAGGAAACACCTCCCCTTGATTTTTTTTGGAGTGATTGATGCTTGACGAAGGATTGAATGATGATTGAAGATTGTAGAGAATAAGAATAGCAAAGGTTTGTTATGGATTTCCTCCTCTCTTTTTCATCTAGCTCTCATGGAGGAGGAGAGATAAATTTATAGTTTGTGATAGGGAGGATGAATGGTGAGGATTGATCCAAGTAGGATGAGAATCAATGGTTGGAAATTGAGGAGAGGATTGGAGGATTCTAAAATGAATAATTATAGAATTTTAATTTAAAATTTCATGGAGGGAAGAAGCTTCCATTGAATTTGAAGTTCATTGGAAGGAGAATTTTACAGAGGCTTCTAGAAATAGAAGCATTTAGATTTAGAGGTAGAGGATAAGATTAGTTTAGGATCATATTAGATTAATAAAATATGATTATGGATGTGATTACATGGAGAGGCTAGGTGTAGATTGGGTGGGTAGGTGAGTATAGGAATATTAAATTCCTAAAAAATGACAATAAGAATTAAGATATGATAATAGGATATAATAATGAATTAAAGGGATTAATGATGAGATGGGATATTAGATAAATGATAAAAATAATTAGAATAAAGGGTATATGTGGTATTTTATAAGAAAGGGGTTAATTAGATGACGATGTTAGGATATTTGCGGGACAAATTAATCGTAATTAATTATGTCAAAATTTTAGATGTCTACATTTTGCCCCTCTTTAAAGGGTTCTTATAGAGAAATGACCATTTAAAGAAAAAGAAGAGAAGATTTTAGGATGGTGATATGATGCCCCCTTAAGGGATTAGGCTGGGAGGAACGAGTTGGGTAACCACTCGAAAAGACGAGATGCTTAAGTTAGTAGACGAGAGAGGATTAGAGGATAAGAAGATTGAGGATTATAGGAGAGGAGAGAGGATTAGAAGATTCAAATATTGATTTGAGGGGTTGGATTATAGGATTCCCAAGTCAAGGGGTTGATATTAAGTATATTGGATAAGGGAATATAAGGATTGTTGATGTTGATTAGGATATTGGTGAGGATGCGGGATTAGAGGATTAAAAGATAAGAGAGAGGATTAGAGTAGGAGATTAGAGGATCAAGAGATATTGGATTTTGGAGTAGAGGATGTCCCAGCCAATGGTGTATGACAAGGGTGAAGATTTAGGATTGGTGGATTAGAGGAGTAGGAGATATTGGAGGATTAGAAGATTACAGATGTTTGGATGAGAGAATAAGGAGTGGTTTTGGGATCGATTTGGACGGGATGATGATTATGAATCGATTAAGAAAGAATTCTTGAGTTTGATTAATAAGAGGATGTTAGAAGATTCCCCAGCCAAGGGGTGAGGATTTTGGATGTTTGATGTGAGATGCTAAGATCTGGATGTGGATATTGATTGATTGATTGGATAAGAGGTTGAAGAGATTATATAGTTATATGATGATGATGATTAGGTGTGGATTGTGATAAGGATAATAGATGATGATATAAGAGGGGGTGTGCTACCATAAAGTGCCCATAGTTATCAACATTAGCAATGTTATTAGTGTGGCATAGAGAAAATTGTATCAAGGTATAAAAAACATGATGATTGAATTGCCAAATGCCTATGTCCTCATATCATATGAAAAATTAATACAAAAAATATGGTCCTCATATCATTGACCTATGAAAAATAAAAAGGAACAAAAGGGGCCTCATATCATCTGCCAAAATGTAAATGCATAAAAGTAAGCAAACACACATACAAAAACATTGCGTTTTGAATGTTTTGATTTTTAGATTTTGGATTGTGGATGTTTAGATTATTGGATGTTGAGATTTTTGATTTGGGGTGGGGGGAATGGTTGAGGATATGTAAGATGATGGGAGAGATCATGGGGGCATGAGAAGGGATGTGAGGTGGGATGTAAAATTCTTCTATAAGTCCCAAAACATGTTTGGGTAGGATGAAAGGGAAGGATTGAGGGAAATTGGATAGGTTAGATAAGATAAGAATGGGTTGAGTGGTTAGGATTAGATGGGTGTGGGATGAAATAATGATAGATAAAATGAGGGATGTGGTATAGGATAAGATGGGGGATATGAAATATGATAAGATAGGCCCCCATGTATGGGGGGATGGATTAAGGGATAAATGTGGTGTGCCCCCAAATGTAATGCAGGGTGGACTGTGTGGATGGATGGAGGGTTCAATTTTACCCCAGGTGTAGGGTAGGATGGGAAGTGATGGGTATATAAAATTGATAATGCCCCCAGTGGATGGTAATAAGGTTACCCCCAATCACAAGAATTAGATGTGTTTTCATTGGGGCTATGGATGCCTGTCTGGCTACGGAATAATGCACGACTTAGCCTTCCGTTCACCCTCCATCCACCTATTTGAATTAATCACTACCTATACATTAGCTAGTTTGTCTTCACCTAATACCCATTAATTCCTCACTTCAAATTTTAATTAACCATCACAATCACACACACTTTGATCTCACAGAGACATAGGACTCGTATATTGCCAGGTATTGTTTAGATCTTGTCACACTTTTGTTTTAGTCTAACTCTTGCCTTAAAACATGTGTCGTTAAGCTCATATTTTATTCATCAGTGATGTTATTTTCCTTACATCCATCACATCCACATCCTTTTTCCCTTGGATCAAACATTCATGGGCTGATGATTATCCTTTCCTTTTCTTCCAATCCTCGTCGTATCCTCTACTGTCAGCCAGACGTCCATAACCTCGGTAGAGATGCTAGAAATAGAGTCATGAGGTGGATTTTATTTGATGTATATATTTTAATTTTGATATGTTTTTTTACTTTTTGATATTGGGATTTTTTTCATAAAGAGGTTTTAGTCTCTTGAGAACTCTGAAGGGGTTAAGAATCACTAGTGGCTTGATGGGGGGATGGAAATGAGTGTGGAGATGACATTGGATAGAGTGTCAAAATATGTTCTGTCGACACTAAAATTTTCCTCCATAATTTATATTTCATTAATGTGTGTATTAGGAATAGGACGTTGTTAAGTATAATTAGTAGTAGCGTCTGATAGAAGATAACGGCGCCGTCAGTACGGTGTCGCCAATAATGTGGAGTACGGTAACAGTCAAAGTACAATAGGAATGTTGTAAAAAGTAAATATTTGTCGTAAGTGGTCCAGTAATGTTAAAATGTCAAAGTTTGGGTAAGTAGAGAAGTAGGGTCTACATGATTAGGAATTAGAAATATTATATTGGTAATAAGGACAAGGAGTGAGGTCATAAATATTTTGTGTATTTTATTTGAAAAAAGTCTAAAAATGTGGAACCCATGTAAAATGATAAGGTTTATCTTATCTTAAGAGATAAGCTTACATGTACAGATAAGAGTTAAGGTATGGAATATGATTCGTCAGAGTGGATTTCTTATCCTATCTCAGAGATAGGATGGATAAGGGGTTAAGAATCACTAGTGGCCATCAGTTAAAGGTGTGTTGATGGGGGGATGGAAATGAGTGTGGAGATGACATTGGATTACATCCACCAAACTAGAGTGTCAATCAAGTGCCAGATTAGTTCCCAAAGGTATTCACCACAAGTTGATTAAGTATGTTAAAGTGTGTGGATCTCAAGGAGGAAAATTGTGCATAAATGTTGGAGGTAATGATAAACCAAGCTCACATGGTTTTAGTAGGTAATATTGTCTTACAACATGCACAATTAAGTTGATCTATTGTTCATTTGAATGGATTGGAAGAGGATATAAATAAATGTGATGATAAGAATGTATTAGATGTAAAGGGATTTGGATGTTGGATGGAAGGAGGATGGGTGAGGATGAAATAATATCCATGCATAGGTAACAAATTATGTGCTAAATCTATTTTTAGGTGTTTGGTATTTGTAGGGAGATTAAACAATTTGTGATTAGGTTGCGTGGTTGGGATAGTAGGATCCACAAAAGGAGTGGTAGAAATGGATTGTGATGGAGTAGTAGGAGGAGGGATGTTGTTAGTGTTATGTTTATACCCTAATCCTAAATGACCTGGATTTTGATGAAGGGAGATGGGTTCGCGAATGCCTTGTTCGTAGATGCCTAAAACTTTACCTTAATGTTTCATATTAGAGAACATATTTTTGGATATAGGATATGAAGTGGATGGGGAAGATGATGCCATGTGGTCATCATAAGACTGGGGGGTTGTATTTTTGTCATCCACTAAGAGGTCATACTTAACAAAGAATGGGAAGTGAGATTTTT
Source organism: Taxus chinensis (assembly GCA_019776745.2). NCBI lineage: Eukaryota > Viridiplantae > Streptophyta > Pinopsida > Cupressales > Taxaceae > Taxus > Taxus chinensis. The sequence goes on from CM034155.1 coordinate 404,054,310, forward strand.
TTTGGTTTTTGGTCGGTGAGGGATGTTTGGATGTATGATGAGATTTGGATGGCTGAAAATGTTTAGATGTTAAGTGGGATTTGGATGGTGAAATGATGATGTTAGGGAGAGGATTGGGATGGAAAGGTGGTAGATAAATAGGTACAAGGACAAGAAGCCCTTGGTTAATGAGGTTTTGAACATAAGACCTAAATTGCATGCAAGGATTGGTTGAATGTCCATGGGTGCGATGGAATTCACAATAATAGTGTTCCCAATACCAAGATGGTTTGGGAAGGTTTTGATCATGTGATTTTATTGGGGGATGGATGATCATGTTGAAGGTTTTTAGATGATGGAATATGGTGGTCAAGGATTCTCCTAAAGGAGTGAAGTGGTTTGGGTTAAATGGTTTTGGGGGAGTAGGAAATAAAGGTGCAGGATTGGGTAGATTATGAGATGTTTGATTGGTTGGATTTATGAGTTAGATTTATTGTTGTTGGATTAGAAATTTGAAGGGGATGGATTAGGCCTAGGGGCTGAAGTGGATGGTTTGGGCTTGGAGGCCGAAGTAGATTTGGTTGATTTTGGATTGGTTGGAGTATGTGGTTTTGAGGTAGATGGTTTTAGCTTAGGATTAGATTGTTTGGGATTAGTAGATGTAGATGAAGGGGATGGGGTAGATTTAGATGAAGGGGATGGTTGTGATATGGGGGTCACATTAGATTTGGGTGATGTTGGGGATGAAGGATATTTGGGAGATGGGTGTGGTGTAGGAACCACATTAGATTTGGTCAATTTAGGGGATGAAGTAGATGAAGGTGGCATAAGAGCCTCATTATATTGGGTAGGAGATGGGGTGGGGAGAGGATTGGGATTGGATTTGTTAGGTTTAGGATTTGGTGACTTAGGAGTCACGTTAGATGTTTTAGGATTGGGGGATGGTGGATTTGAAATAGGATTAGAGGATAGGATAGTGTTAGGTTTAGGTGATGAAGGGGGTAAGATAGGATTAGGTGTGGATGAAGAGGATGAGGGTGGTGTAGGAGCCACATTAGATGGTATAGGATTGGGGGTAGAAGGGGATGAGGGTGACTTAGGAGTCATGGTGGATAAGATAGTTTTGACAGGATTGGGCATAGGTGATGGAGGGGATGAAATAGGCTTAGAGGATGAATTTGATGGTGGATTAGGGGATGTGGGACTATCTAGGAGATTTTTCCATAGGATCAGATTGGGATGGTGAATATGATGAGGATGGAGGACTAAGATGAGATGTGGGGAATTACAATTTTGGGTTAAGTTGTTGGGATTGTTGTGGATATGTGAATGAGACTCGATTATAGGTTTTACGATGATTGGATTTAGGAGTTGAGATTTTGGATGGTGGTGGATTATCTACATGAGTTTTGATGGGAGGGTGGTGGTGTAGGTCATGATAACTAATAGGGGATTTGGAGGTTGGAATTTTTGATGGTTGTGTGGGCTTAGGATTGGGGACTAGATTAATAACAACATAAAGGTCCTTTTAGTCTAGGTCAAAGTCAGTGAGGTTGTTAAAGTTGATGTGATTGGCTTGTGGGGATAGTGGTTTATGTTGATTATGTTAGGTGTGGATTGAGATGATTCAAGTTCCTCAAAGAGGAAGTAAATGGGGTGAGGGGTAGGGATCTTCGGAAGGGGAAATTATGGATGGGGTTGGTTGGGAGATGATGGTTTAAGAGGTGATTAGCTAATACATGATTCAAGATCGGGTATTTTTTGATTGAGTTGTTAGATGGTTGTTAGGATGTTAAGATCAACATGGGATGGTTGATTTGGATAGCGAGGAGGCAATTGGTTGAGGTAGGATTTGAGATTTGAGATTTTTTTATTAAGGTTTTGGACACTGTGTGGGATTTCATGATCAAAACAAGATGGTTGACTTTTATGGGTGGGGGATGATGGGATAACTTAGTTGATGGATTTAGAAAAGAGGTAGGGGTTTGGATGTTCATTTGGAGAGGATGAGGATTGAGGATCAAAGTCCATGGTTTAATAGGATGTGCGGGTGATTAGATTTGGATTAGGTTGGTTGATTAATTATGGTGATGGGATTTGTATTGGGATTGTTTAATTAAGGATGGTTGATTATGATGATGTTTTATTGATTAAAATTTTAAGGTAGTAGGATGGTTAAGGGTGTTCACAAGAAAGAAAAAAACATACAACACATACCTTAACCAATCAAGCGTGATTACAATTAACTATAGCTCGCTATCAATACTACACACCAAAAATGATGCCACAAACTAGTTCTTCACCTATGCGTCAATTTGGGGTTGACTAGTGAGTGATCTTGGGGAGTGTGGTCTCTTTGCACTATAGTTTGATTGCAGCCAAAAGGTTGCCTAGTATAGGATGTATGAGATAACTAAGGGAGTCCCCATTATACCTTGTGGTACGTAGGGCCCAAGTTCGTGTTGCAAGGATATTGTCTAAGGCTTGGGTATTGGGATGTGGAATCCACTCACTTCACGCCACTCTTAAAACAAGCAAACACTTAGTCAATAACGATAACTATCCAATAATTTGTATACCCCACCAGAACATGGGGTGTGTCTACATGTGTGGAGATGAAGCCCATAGTCACGAGACTCCTAGGATATGTTAGCATGTACATCTCATGTCATTTGTTGCCCCTATGGTTCAATCAAAAATTTATAGTTACCTTTTGATCCTCAAGATCGTCTTGAGACTCGAGAGGAGAGTATACATGGTTTTGCCTTCGGGATGAACACACAACAAAGTAAAGCACACAAGAATTATAATGCAATAAAATAAATTCTAGATGATAAAATGAAATGATAGGGGATTAGATAGCTTGTGTGATTAGGTCTTCAAGAGGAGGCCCTACTGGGTTAGTAGGTTTGATGTTAGGAACCCAAATATCTAAGACCGATCAAGATGACAAAACAAAGGGTTAGTAGTTTATAACGAGACATAAATGTTCAAAGATTTTTGAGAATTGTTTGATGGAGTGCAGGAACCCTGCAAAAATAGTTGAAAGCATAGGCTTAAAACACCAGAATGAGTTTTATCAAATATTTAATATTGGACTTAGATTGTTTGATATTTGTAAAATGGGTAGAATGAACATTTGTATAAAAGGTGCTAATACAAGGTCATAGGCACCAAAATTTCCAATTTGTACAACAAAGTTGTATGAATGGCATCAATGTAAAGGCATCTCAATACAGATAGTAATATACACTCACATACGGACCTAAGCAATGAGTATTGAGACATCATGGTTGAAATTACTTTTGGAAAAAAATGTTGAGAGTTTCAAAGGCTAAAACAAAGGCATTGAAACATACAACATAGGCACCAAAGTATTACAAAGGTGCTGAAATATGGAATAGGCACTAATTTAGGGTATAAGTGCCATTCTATGTAGCATAGGCACCAATACACAGAGGTCATCTTGCATGTTTCCCTGTTGCTATAAAACAATCTTGATCATGAAATTTACAAATTTGAAGGTGTAAATGAAAATGAAAATTATTCTTCTAACTTTGGGCGACAGCTAGATCCTAGGAAGATGGAAATTGTGGATTGAAAAATGATGAAGAAAATGGGGGGTAAGACCCATGGCAGGTGCCAAAATGTATATGTTAGAAAATATAAGTTGTGAATATGAGAAACCAAAGAAATTGTTCTTCTATTCTAATCCTTCCAATAATATATCAAATTGAGCAATAGATGGAAAGGGAAAGAGGATCAATACCTGCACTTACCAAGAAGATGCAATAATCCTCATTTGTTATGTTATATTTTCTCATGGATGGTGTTGATTTATTAGCAGATTTTCTGGAATCCACTTGGGCAATCACCTCCCCTTGATTTGCCTTGGTTATTGAATCTAGATGATAATTGTATTACTAATTTAAGGATTTTGTATTGAGAATGAAAGTAATTAACAACAGGTTTGTTATGGATTTCCTCCTCTTTTTGTTTCAGTTCTCATGGAGGAGGAGAGCTAAATTTATATTTTTTGATAGGGAGGATGGGTGATGAGGATTGATCTAAGAAGGATGAGGATTAATGGTTGGAAATTGAGGAGAGGATTGAAGGATTCTAGAATGGATAATTCTAGAATTTTAATTTAAAATTTCATGGAGGGAAGAATCTTCAGAACATTGAATTGCGGACTTGAGATTCAATGGAAGGAGAATTTTAGGATTATTCTTCCTGATAGAAATTTTTTACTACTCCTTGCAGAAACGATGTCTAAGGATAACCTATCAGTTTAGGACAAGCTAAGATTAATAAAATATGATTATGGATGTGATTACATAGAGAGGCTAGGTGAGGCTGGTACCTTATCCCTCTGTTTAGGTGCATACATAAGGATTTAAAGAGAAGGATGATCTATTTCTATACAAAATCTAAAGACTTGAAATGAAGGAGAGGTGAGGTGAGTAAAGAGAGAAGAAATGGACAACAACATCAAACTACCAAATGTCAGATTCACCAAAGAATCCATTTCTAATAGTTTGTCTTGAACACAAATCCCAGATTTATAAATGCAAACATTCAAAACAAGCATGAAATAGCCAGAACTGTAATGAGAGACCAGATGGAATATGTAATGAAACAAGAAAGGATGAAAAGATGCATCACATACATATTTTAGTTACTCTATAGATTCAAAAATTCATGCACAGAGCATCATAGCATGAACAAGAGGCAAAGAATGCGTATTACAGAGTAATGGAGGAGGCCAGAACCCCACAAATCCCATTGGAAGAAGGAGAAGAGGGGCCTGTACAAAACAGAAGAATGAACAAACCCTTTACAATGAATCCTACCCCTGTATTTATAGATTCGATCAGAGAGAAGAAAGAGAAGAGAAGTGGGAAAACGTAGTTTGAAGCTCAACCACTGTTAATGCTTCAACTAAAATCTGTCCCCAAATACTGCATCGCTCCTTGGCTCCCTTGAAGGTAGAGTCGAAATCAGAAATCAGATCGAATCCGATATGGTTGAAGAGACTGGTATTCTACATTGAATGTCTTGAAGACTTTCCTCCATTTTTCTCCCACTTAACCTCTCAAAAATTAAAGTTTCTGACTCCCATGGCGTAGACGAGGTTGAGATCTTTCCAATGGTGTCAGATTCGCAATATTTCAAGCCCTGGGTTGAAAGATATGCCCCTTCAAAGTTTGTATTGAATCTGTACAAATGGGCGGGATTTTTTTTGAAAAGTGGGTCCCCCTTCTTTTAGGACACGTGGAGGCACCGCGCTTGCTTGCAAACCCAACCCAATGTTTGCCTTTGGAGGGGTGTCGAGTTGACAATTGTCAGCCTCTATTGCTCTGTGGACTTTTCAACGGTCCCTCTTACTTTTTTGACTTTGGGCTACGTGGTGAGCTTGTACTCATTTGGGTCTCCGCCTTGGGACCCATTTTTGGAGATGTGCTACACTGACACTTGGCACTCTCCGCTTACACTTTTGTACTTAGCCAATTTTGAAGCCTTTTCTGCCCACCCCCTTGACTCTCTTTGACCATCTACTACGTGGAGGGTTGGCGCAAATTTGAGTTCCCCTTTTGGATTCACTTTTGGAGAAGCGTCGTTGGGACACGTGGTCTCTTCTACTGCCTCCTCCATACTTAGTCATTTTTTGACCTTTTCCTGAACCATTTCGAGCCCGAGGAATTCAAATCTTAATCATTTCTTCTTCTTCTAGTTTCTAGTTCCTCTGCAACATCTCCCCTTCTTGTCTGACCCTGCTATCCCATAGTTGAGCCTACTTGTAACTTGGAGAATGGATTTAAGGCGTAGAAACAACCCAACAAAGTCATTTCTTTCTGTATAGGATCCTTTTCTCTTTCTTCATCTCCGCCACTTCATTGTTGAATCTTTTTGCAACCAATTTGTAGGATTTAAATGAGTTCTCTCTGGTTCCTTCTATATGGGGTCGTGATTCGATCCAATATTTAGCTCGGAGTGAAATATGGGTAACAATAACTCAATTCTAAAAAAAATTGAATTCAAGGTGGTTGGTCTTATTGCAATATGGACAAGGATCACACGTAAGATTTTTAATTAAAAATTTCTTTGATTTACCAGAACTAGAAGAATTGTTGGACTTAGTAATGGTAGGAGGATTGTTTGATTCTGGTGGTTTATTAGGGGGCCTAGATTTTGGCTTTGGTTTCCACTTATTCTTATGAGTTTTTCCCACCAATGCATGACTAGAGTTAGGTAAGACATCAAGTGACTACAACTTTATTTGTTCATGAGATAACAATTCACAAAAAATCTCAAAGGATGGCATTTTAAATTCATCTCCTAGGGCATCCATAGTCAAATAGAAAGTTAAATTAAATGCGTTATAAGGACTTTTCAAATTCATATAGAATAATAAAAATGCATTCATTATTTGACTTATTTTTACCACCAACTTTCAAATGAACCCTAATCAACTTCAATATTACGAAAAATTCCTCAATAGATGGAAAGTCTGATGGAGAGCATGATGTTAATTTGGCATTTAACTGCAGTATCCTAAATTCATTGATTTTACCGAACAAACTATCAAATTTATCCCATACCCATTTTAGGCTCTTCGCGTGGATGATATTGAAGTGTAGGTTATCAAACACATTCAGAATGATTAGGCCGAGATATTCATTTTGTTTACATGCGTAAGCATGCTTGTCCTTCTCTAAGGTGAATATGGGTACACTATCTCAAAATACAAGCCAAAAACCTCTCGACTGGAGTAGCTGCTACATTTTTAGATTCTAGGTATGATAATTCGTTGTATTCAATGGTTTGAAAAATTGTTGATCAATGAAATATGTGGAAGAGGGCTCGAAAGAGGAAATACTTTGCCATTAAAAATTTCGCGCTTTCAAAAATTTCTGCCACAAATTTAATTGTTCCTCAAGGAGACAATTTCCATAAATAATATAATAAATCTCCTCAAATTATAAAGGCTCAAAAAAAAATATTCCTCTTCTCCCATGTTAATTTTTCCCAAAGTAAAATATTTGCACGAAAATAAATTAAAAGGCATATTAAGATCTCATTTGGGAAAAAAATATACCACTTAACCCAATATGAGATTAGTGCTCCTAAAGTGGTTTTTAATGGATTTGTGGTTTTAGAAAACCACCAATTTGTAAATAATGGTGCAATAATTGGGTGCAAGTGGATCTTTTCTTTGTAGAGAGGCGTGGGAGGAGGTTTGTAGGATTTTCTCCCTTCTAGGCAACCAAGCTCTCTAATTTAGCACTTTGCTTATAAAACTACCGCCAAAGAGCCATCCAAGGGAGCCCGCGCCTTACGTGAAGAGTGGTTTTCAAAAAATGCAATACAGAGCTCCTTTTTTGGAGCTCCATGCAAGTTTTCACCATCCAAGAGTAAAAGTAGAAGCGGTTGGATGAACAACACTAAATGTGAAGGAGTGTCTTTTATAGCCGAGATGCTCTTTACTTTTTTAAATATTGTCTTTGCGCAATCTCACTACAATTCCCAAGATCTTTGGCAATTTATCATCATTAAAACGCCTAAATTTAACGAAATTATCTACCCTCCACTCAATATGCACCACTAGGGTGCATCGCAGCCATCCATTTAAACATGGACGGCTGCGATGCACCCTAGTGGTGCATATTGAGTGGAGGGTAGACATCACCAATTTGACAGAATGTTACGAATTGGTGAGCCTCCCCACAAGTTTTGGGAATCTGGTTTCTTTGAGGTATAACTATCAATTAGCGAGCCTTCCAGAATCCTTTTGCCAATTGACCCATTTGGAAATGTTGAATATGTTTGGATGTGACATATCCGCTCTTCCTTGTCAATTTGGGCAGCTCAAGTCTTTGATAGTTCTTAACATAAATAAATGTCGACGCCTCCACACACTTTTTGATTTTGGAGGCTTGACTTCACTCGGCATACTCAACGCATCAGGTTTCTCTATATTGGATGTGCTAGTTCAATTGGAAAGATTAATATTTGTAAGTATCACTGGAAGCCCAATGTTGATAGAGCGGTTGCAAAAAATGAGGGTTGTTTTACCTAGTTTAAAGCCAACTGAATAGAGGAGAATATTCTAAACTTCAATGCTTATGTCGACAAGGCCAAAATCTATTAAACAATGTAGGAACTTTGAACTAGTCCCAATGTAAATTTGAAACCCAAATAATCAAAAAGAAAAAAAGAGAACTCACAAAGTGTTCCCAAAAATAAGTAGTTTTGAGCCTGATTGGGCTTCTTCTACAAGTCTGTGCTCTAATACCATAAAAGAGTAGCTGATAAGATCCAGGAAGAACCAAATAACGGTATAAACCTTCAACCGGATGATAATACACCATTACGAGTAAATAATTTAACTTATGCAACTCCCTTCGTATACTCAACCCTGTACATGAATGCCTATTAAATAGGCTCTTCAATATAATGTTTAAAAAAAAGTTGTTTGAACCAGTTTGTACAGGAAAACAAATTTGTTAAGCCAAATAACAATTTTTGTTAGGATAAAATAACAAATAAAAAAATGAATAATACCTAGATAACCAAACATGCTCACTTGGATTGAGTAAGCGAGGTGGATATCTCCTTTTGGAAAAGACATAAAGCATATGTGGAAAGAGCAATAAATTTTTAGATTCCCAATGATGTATAGATGAAAATATTTTCATCACCTAAGTGTAAATATAATTTATTATGTTTTTTTAAAATTATTATTGGTAAATGGTTTTGAAAGGGACCATACCCCAAATATAAAAGAGGGCTCAAAAGCCAGATAAAACATAGACACAATCGTGGTTTTTTGACCAGTGGCAACCACGCCCCAAAGAAAAATAACATAAATAGTAAATCATTTGTTAATTTACATTAACATTGTCCCTATGTAAATTCTAATTCGTATATGTATTTGTTCATGTTCATGTGTATTTTTAGCTTGTTCCATTCTATTATGAATTACTTATTCTATTTGTGTTCATAAATTGCATAGATTTCCATCTGTTAGCTTGATTGATTGCTACCTCTTTTAAGATGAGTGATATGTGTAATAGATTGCTTAACTAAAAAGAAGTGCTTAACTAAAAAGAAGTGAAGTGTTTCCATGTTGGACGCAACATAGAGTCAGTGTTGGATCACATTGAAGACTATTATAGAGGGTTATTGCAGAGATTCTATTCTTATAAAAGAGTACATGGTAGAAACCATGAAATAAAGAGATAACAAACAGAAATATACAAAAATAGAATCATGGAAGCATAAAAGTATACAAACACTAAAGGATACAAGTACAAAAAGAATTCTCACATATTTTAGACATAGAAAGATACAAAGGCCGTAAAGAAGGGACACAAGATTGTCACACACAAAAATAATCATGAATAAAATAAACATAGGTTCTAAACAAATGACACAAGAATGTCGTATATACATGCATAGGAAAGGTCATAGGCCACATACTTGAAAAAATGCATAAAATCAAACAAGTGAATAGAATAGTAGATATTATCCTAAAGGCACATACATCAGATACTAGTTTTGTAAAAGGCATGTGCTCGCTGTATTACTTAAAATAAATAACACAAATCACAATATATGATATAAACATAATGAGAAGGTGAAAAATGATGAAATAAAATAATAACACATGATAGTGTATAAGATTCCCCCAGACTTTGCATGGCCATTGAGTAAGAGGAGAGATCCAACATCTATAAGCATTGTAGAGTACTATGTATGTCTTACATCATGTTCAAATAGGTTGTGAAACACATGTGCGTAATGAATGTAAAATATGATATCTATTAAAATATATGACAAATTTAACATATGTAAAGTAAATAATTAGAAAATAAGGTCATACACAAGTCTTGATTTGTATTTTGAGAACATTTAAATGTTTTGTATTTTTAGAATATTTATAAGTTTTTTTTGGCATGTATTTGTATTTTTATAGATCAAGTGCTACCTTATGGTAGGATCAAGATGGAGAGGTGGGAAACCTGTAGGTGTAGGATGTAAGGGCCTAAATATCACATAATATATGATTAGAATAGGAGCCAATACTTGAAGTCAAGTGGCACACCCAGTGGGAGTAAGAAGTCTCCATCTTATTACAGTAGGGATTGATGTACACTTGCTGTGATTGTGGATTTTAAGAAGCCTTAAAATTGTACATCTGGCGACTCCAAAAGAAACAAATCTACTGGTTTTAGCAGCCCAAGTTTGAGAGATTCATGAGAAAAACCTAGTCTAGAGCAAGGAAAGAAGGTATATTTGAATACTTGCACCTATCCCCAAGACGAGAAAGGAGAGGAAGAAGAGTTCAGAAGTCTCCATCTCCACCAAGCAGAACCTTGTCAACACCTGTACTTGCAAGGCCTTTCTTTTAGTTTGTAAGTATTCCCAGACTGATTAGAATATGTTAGCTAAATCCTTATGTTAACTTCACTGGAAGTAGTCCACTTTCCTTGAATGCACAAAATCTAGTTCCTATTGTAGCATTAAAGAGTATCCCATATTTCACTGGGGAAAACCAAACTTCTCCTGGTGATCATGTCCAAGATATTACAAATGTCTGTACAATCCATGAGATTCAGGAGATGGACATTACAGTCAAGCTGCTTGCCTCTTCACTCAAAGGGAAGGCTTCACAATGGTTCAAAAGTATTCAGGTAGGCTCTATCCAAAATTGGAATCAGCTATGCACAACCCTCCACAACCAGTTTGGAGAGAAGGGTGATAAATTATATTTGTTAGAGCAACTAACAACTATCAAGAGAGCCCCAAATGAAAAGTTGACAGACTTCAACCTCAGATTCCAGCGGACCTGGGATAGGATTCCAACAACAGTAAAACCCACTAATGAAGGTGCCTTCTTATACTTTCTCAGGGCTTTAAATTATGATATTTCTCTAATGATCCAATCAATGGGGGGCACTACATTGCCAACAGCCTATAGCCTTTCCATAGGGGCTGAGAATTGTTTGATTCAGTCTAGTAAAATCACTCCTAGGCCATCCATGCCTCTGTACCCTGAGTTAGGAAACCCATATACTAGCCAAATGCCTACATTAGCTCCTATACCCACCCCCAAGAGTCAAAGCTCAGCTGAAGCTTCCACTTCATCATCTAACACCTCTAAAGAGCTTCAGGAAGTGATGAAGCAACTACAAAACCTAGGAAATGAGCTAGTGACCATCAAGAGGCAGCAGGCACAAAGCTCTAGGCCATATCAGCCTCAGACTCAGTATCAGGCTAGACCTCAATATCAGCAAAATAGACCACCATCTCAAAATATAAATTAGAATCAAAACCAAGGACAACCTCAAGCTGCTAGACCTTTAAGGTCTTATGATCCAAATACAACCTCAACCTCAAAAGCATTGGTTCCTACACAGAACAATACAGTCAGCCACATAACCAATCCATGTGTTTTAATGGTGCTCTAAATCAGGATCTAATGGTGCAAACCAGTATGGTGCCAGAAGAACCTAGCTAGGAAGGAGATCAACAAAAAGGGGCTCAATAAGGTGAACCTCTAAGAGAGACTATGCTTGTCAATTTGTAGGCTGAAGACTTATGTGGGATGAATCAGTCCCCTGCTTAAGGTGTGGCTGCCAATACATGATCCAAAAAGAGAATTATTGGAGAAGGCCAACCACTAAACTCAGGTAACCCTTAACCTTCCATCACTCCACAAGGTCCTGGTGTTTCAAGTGCAACTCCCAACATGCAAAACCAACCCAAGCCACCTTCCAAATCTAGTCAGGCACCGGTTGTAACAACCCATGTGCAAGAAAGAAATGTGTCTGGGAAGGGGCAAAAAAAAGAGAGCTCATTCAATATTATTGAGAAAATGAAGAGGACAAGTGTGAACATTTCACTATGGGAGTCATTGGCCATTCCAGGGCAGAGGGATTTGTTACAGACTGCCATGTAGAATTGGTCAAGTTCAAATCAACCCCCAAACTAGCAAGAGAGAGTGCTTGCCAATTCAATTCAATCTGGGAGGAATCATGGAGAACAAATGGTAAGAACCTGAGACCTCCTCCATTCTATGTCTCATTAATTATTGGAGACAAGTTAGTACATAATTGTATGATTGATTCTTGGGCTAGTAGTTCTGTGATGCCCAAATAAATAGGTGATCAGTTGGGTCTCCAATATGAAGTCATCTCTAGAGGAGTAGTTCAATTAGATGGGACATCAGTGACCACTGTGGGAATCATCAAGGATCTGAGTCTCACTTTGAATGCTTTCCCGAATGTGATTGTCTTGCAAAATGTGTCCATCATAGATTTGCCACCACATTTTGCTTTGTGTCTGTCTAGAGACTTCACTGCCAAAATTGGAGGCTACATGTCTGCTGATTGATCACATATGCTCTTTAGGACAAGGTATGGGGAAAATTCCGCAGTCAGATTTGAACCCATTACGGACTATCATATTGAATCTTATGTGCCTAGCCCAATCAATGCCAACTACTCAGCTTTTGATCGAGAAGATCTCCTAAGCACTAATGAAGCAGATACCAAGTTGGGATGTATCCCTGACATGACTCTAGATGAGTGGGCCAACTAAAGACATGATTTTGACCCTTATAAGGAGATGGAAGAATCTGAGCTGGGTGTCTACTACCTACATGAAGAGAATCATCCTCTTCCTACCCTAGTTAAGCCAGAACATAAAGATGACAATGAAGTATGGAAAATGTTCTTCGACGGCTCAAGGAGTAGACAAGGAGCTGGAGGAGGAGCTATGATCGTGTCTCCTAAAGGTATGAAATATTATTCAGCCTTTAGATTCTAGTTTTCTTTCTCAAACAACACTGCTGAATATGAGGCTTTAGTCCAAGGTCTTCATTGGGCAAGAAAGCTGGGAATCAAGAACTTGCAAGTGTTTGGTGACAGTGAATTGGTTACCAATCAAGTCAGAGGCCTTAATGCTGTCAAGAATGACTTGCTCAAGGACTATAAGAATAGAGTATGGGTTCTCATGGAGGATTTCAATGCCTTCAGTATTGTGTCCATACCCAGAAAAGAGAATGAAGCTGCTGATAGACTCACAGCAGCAGGGGCAACATTCAATGTGGTGGACAACATCAAAAGAGACAAAGGACAACCACATATCCATGTGGTTGTGAGGCCAACAATGCCAAATAATAATACATGCTGGCAGGTGTTTGAGAATGATCAGCAGATCATTAACTTTTTGCAAGAAGAAGCTGAATTCTCAGCTAGAAACTAGAGTAAACTAGAGCATCAATTCGGGAATCAGATAGTACAACTACATACAAACAAGCTTCCCAAAGGCTTAGTGACACTGGAATCTATTTTCAATCCTAATGATCAATTCAAAAAGGAGAAGGCTAACATGCAGATCAAAGGAGAATATTTAGAGTCAATCCCAGTTGGAGAAGAAAAAACACTTCAAATTGGCAAGGTGGCCACCGAGCAAGAAAGGTATGAATTCATACAACTTTGCAAGTGGGTATGCGAGTATAGGAATATTAAATTCCTAGAAAATGATAACAAGAATTAAGATAGGATAATAAGATAAAATAATGAATTAAAGGGATTAATGATGAGATGGGATATTAGATAAATTCAAGAAAATAATTAGAATAAAGGGTATATGTGGTATTTTATAAGAAAGGGGTTAATTAGATGATGATGTTAGGATATTTGTGGGATAAATTAATCGTAATTAATTATGTCGAAATTTTAGATGTCTACATTTTTCCCCTCTTTGAAGGGTTCTTGTAGAGAAATGACCATTTAAAGAAAAAGAAGAGAAGATGTTAGGATGGTGATATGATGCCATGGTTGGGCAGAAAGAGAAAAGAAACAACACAGTGACACTTGGAAGGAAGGATAAGAGAATATTATTTCACTCTTCAACAAAATTTTTGTCTTCTAGCAAAATGTATTTTGTATCAAAATATTTTATCATGTAACTTGGTTTGCTTTGATTTCCTTATTTTCCTCCTTTATCCTTCCTAGTCAACATTAACAGGTTGCTCTATCGAACCGTCCCTTGTTATTCTTTGTAAGCATCAATTTTTTTGAGCATTTGTATAATAATTTTCTCATCGAGCCCCAAATGATAATGGAAAATTATTTCCCGTTTACGCTTGTGTCATTAAGTTATGTAGAAATAATACTTCCTTTCTTTACTTTCCTTGACAATTTATCAATTGTAAATTCAATATGTGCCCATCACTGCATAGTAGATAAACTGAAAGTCCTTGGCTCTCCAAGCTTTCCAAGAGCATAATCCCTGAAAGTTCTAATCAAATTTTCCGTATTATCCATTATGATCCTTTTCTTCACTGTTTATCCCAGTCAACTTGTCTATCAAATAATGGATATTGCCAATGTACTCCAATGCTTTGTCTCTAACCTCAATAGTAATTTCAACATATTTTATCAGAGTTTCTACCCTTACCTTTGCAACTTCATAGTATTCATATTGATTTCTCGCAGACTCAGGAGACACAATTCCCTCTTTAACAACCAAGTCATCACTTAAGTCCTCAATGGCTTTCATTTTTGGTAACATATCAATCCACATTGTTTTCTCAACCTCACACTTATCTGTTAGTGCATTGGATATTTCTATTTTATCAAAGATATGTGAGTAACGTTTCACACATTCTCTGATCACTTCTTCACCTCTAGTGACCAAATCATTTTCCCATTGAATGGTAGCCTCTCCTCTTTCTCCCAGATAACTTACTCTCATGATATCATCATTTTTAATCTAAAGGAATTCAACCTGGCCTTCCCTCTAAGTCCTAGTCAATTTTCTAACCAAGTTTGACAATGCTTCATTCTTGGCCTTCATATTTGTTGGTTGGGAAATTTGAATCTTAGCTTCAGGAAACAGTTCAGGGGACAAAAATCCCTCTTTATGGGAGAGGTTCCCTTATTCCACACACACACAAGAAATACTACTTATTTACAAATGTACAAACTACTAATATTTGAATGAGGATTTTGATGTTGTGAATGTCTTCATATCCATAATGTTCTCAATACAAAAGATTAAAAAAACACGAGAAATAGTTAGAGGAAATAATAACTTTGAATGGTAAGATAGAGTGGAAGGGATTTCAAAGTTCACTTTTTGCCTATCAAGAATATGAATATTCCCTTTGGTTATCCAAGATCACCAACTATTATAATGAGGAAGAAAAGAGGAAGGCAACACTTTCAAATAGGTAGGTAGTAGAATAATATTCTATTAGTACATGCAAAGCTTTGAGAATTATATGAATTTGTACACATCCAAATAACCCATGAAATATAAATGTTTTAGACACAAATTTTTTCACTCCACATTCAATAAGTTGAACACAAAGTTTCTTATTTGAACATAGCAAAAGCACATATATAGATTAAGGAATAGAACATAAAGAATGCAAGAGAGATAAGAGACAAGAGGGAAAACTTTTCTTCTGTATTGATTAGAGTTCTGTATCACATTACAATCATCAAAATCCAGCCCCTTTACAATGGAAATAAGTTTCTTTTTATAGCCACTTGAGTGGTTACAACCTGAGTCCTTTTAGTTTCCTTTCTTTTAATTAAATGTTATACTTTAATCAAAAGTATCAAACTTTAAGTTGGCTCTAGTTACAAATTACATTATTACAACAATGCCAACTTTGAAATACATGACAAATTAAAAAAAGGTTATGGTGCTACAATCTTCATCTTGAGAATTTAGTTTACGAACTTGACTAATGCTCTAACAATCTCCATGCCTCAGGGAATAGTAGTGTTTGCAGTAGCATTTTCCCAGTTGTTCAAGCAACCTTTCATTTTTTCCCAGAAGTCTGAATTTTGTGAAATGCCTTTGTTTTCTTCAATGATTGCAGCTTGTAGTGCACATACATCTTTTGTCTTCTCCTTGGTGATAATGTCAGATTTGAATAAATTTTCTTTAATGAGTGCTTTGAATTCTGTCTTGATGTTTTGTACTGTATTTCTACTAACAAAGTCTTCTTTAAAGAACTGAAAATGAAGATCTCGAAAGTCATCCAATACATAGTCTTTGAAAGCCTCTCCCTTTTGGAATGAGTTATTCAATTCATCAATTGCCTTTTCAAGGACCCTTATCTTCCAATCCACACTATAAACCCACTTCTTGGACATATTATACTTCGAGTCATCAAAGATACCACTTGCAATTTGAATTTATTCATCAGTAGTACTCATTTGTCTCAGGTCATGTATGCAGTCTGTCCACAACTTGATATTTTTATCCAAGCTTGCAGTGGTTGAGATGAGCCTCTGTTGAATTGAAATAATGTTATCATAAGCTTTGTATACCTCCTCTATGAAATTCATGCCAAAAATTAACATCTCATCCACCATAACTTCTATTTATTTTCCATAAGATGCATGCTTGTGAATGTCTTTGATGTTATGTACCTCCTCATTAGTCAAGACAACAAGAGTTAGCATTAAAGTTAGAGGAGTTGGATATAATAGCTTATCACTTGCCAATAAAGACCTGATGAAGTTAGGAAGGATTTTCACTTGATCTTCCAGCTGCTCTTGTGTTTGTTTATGCTTCTCAACTCTTTCAATCACTTTTGACACAGTCTCTTTCAAGTTATGAACTTCATTCTTAGGTGTAGACTCATCCAATTATATCCTTGTGAACTCCAAGTCATTCAAAGCCAAATCTTTCTCATCTTTCTCAATTTTAGGTTTAGCAATCTCCAAAAATTGTTGGCCTTTAGAATCAACCACCAACCTTGAAGTGGTTTTGGCCTTCTTAGCAGATGGGGTAGGAGTTGTGCTTAGGATAACAGCTACAACATCAAATTTTGGGGTAACAATCCGAGATGTGGCCTTCCTTTTCTTACTATCAACAAAAGATTGGACCCAAGTAAAAGTGGTACTCAAAGGAGGAGGAACAAGAGGACCTAATGCAAGTGTGATCATTGAACCTAGGGTATGTGCAGCTGACACTTCCATGATAGATGTTCCAATACTAGAAACATGTATCTCTTTGACAAGAGTCTATGGAGTGCTTGCTATTTTAGCTTTTGATTTTACACTCTCCTACTTGCCTTTCATCTCATCTTCCTTTTCAGTGCTTCCTCCTCCTTAATTACTTTCTTCTTCTTTTTGACCTCTTGATTCTTTCCCTTCCTCTAAAAGATTAATGATTTGCTCAACCACAATGGCTATCTTTGTATTCTTGGGAGAAAGGGATAAAGTGTTTTCCTCTCCAATCAATTCTTCTTCCTTCTTAGCCTTTTTAAACTTTCCTTTCTTGGTAAACACCAGAGTTGAGGATTCGAGATGAGAGGGAGCTGATTGAGTACATACTTTGGGTAATGGAGTAGAAATATCCCTATGAGATGTATAAACTCCCTGGGAAGGGGAATGCAACCTTCCAATCTTATATGCTGCCATTTCTCTATCAAGCCAGACCTTGGTTCTTACTATGAGTGGATTTATGATTACTTGCAAATCTTCTTTTTCTTTCTTGAACCAATCAATGGTGGTAAGAGGAGTATGTCTGATAGAATTTTTGTACTCAAGAGATTATAGATCTTCATCATCATCTTGTAATTCATCTAGTACTTTGTAGACTCCAAAATCTCTAATTTTTGCAATGAGAGTCTACCATAGTACCTTTTTCTTGCTTCATAGTCATATGAGAAATCTACCAAGTAGTCTTCTAGATCTGGGAGATGATAGAAAGACATCCTGAAATTGTTGGAAATGAAACCCTTTAAATCAAAACAAGATATTTTCTAAAAGAAGTGAAAGATGAAAGCAACAATGGTCCTCTAAATATTTTGTACATCAAGATCAGTCTTGTAGGTGTAATTACCTAAAGTAATTGGGAACTGGATGTTAGTTATCTTCTTGTCTCTGTAGGTTCTGTGTAACATATCAAGTTGTCTACAAATATCTACAAGGGAAATATTGTCACTACAGAACATTAGAAGCTTGAGAGGTGCTCCCTCAAAACCTACTAGCACTATGTAGGAGAAATTTCTGAATTGAATGAAGTAGATGCCATAGGTGGAAATCAATTGCTTAGCCTAGATAAAAAACCTCTCAGCCGTGTTACCCTCCAAAATTCTTACTCTATACATAGTGAAGGCATCGTTGACCCTCTTGAAATGATGATTGATATTTTTCAAAGTCAGTTATGGATAATACTCATATACTGGAGCATCTTTTCTTACCATCCATTGAAGAGAGACCCAACCATTATCTGTATTCCCCAATAGTATAAATCAAGTAAGAGGTTATGTAAAATACCTTGGTTCTCTACACATTAACCATTTGTTCACTTAGATTTCTGCAAATGATCTCTCCCCAATTCAAATTTTATTTTCCTTCACATTTGATGTTCAGGTATGGTCACATCCAAAAATGGAATTCATTAGTTGAAGGAAATCCCATTATTATGGATAGAAGAGTGATGATGTCTGAAAGTTCTTCCTTGAAATCACTTCTATAAAAATTATTGGGTCAACCTGGAGACTCCTTTCTTTGGGAACCTTGAACCAAGACTTAACCACCCATGTATTTGTACTTCTCAGGTTCTCTGATCAAATAATTGCTGGGCTTGTGCCAAAGTGAGAACACTTGAATATTTAACTATTGAAATCCCAAGGGTAGTATTGATACATCCTACATCTATCTTGGAAATCACTTGGACTTGGGGACCTGTGATTTATTTCATGCTTGGGTTAAAACAGAAACTGCAGGTCAGAACTGTATCTGCACATTGAACTGAGACCGGAAATAATCCAACGTAAGCTATTCCACAATCCTTGATGAGTTGGGGAGCAGGAGAAGGATTAACATCATTAATTTGTGCCCATAAATCACAGAAATCCATATGTTGCACATCGGTGTCCCCTATGTTGGGTATGGAAGTCTCGAGAGAGGAGAGATGCTCGTGGCCTATGAAATGGATCATCATGACAACAAATGGGATGATAAACAATAAATCATATGGGAGAATGGATGCTTGGAAAACAAAAACATGGTAGGGCACAAGATAAAATTAGCTCTGAATTCTCATAGAAGGCTTTTAAAAATTATAACTTTGATCATCAAATTAATGACAACCTTCTCAGGAACAAGAGGCACTTTGAATTTTTGAAAATGGTTGAGGGAGGCTTGTGCTACAGCTAGAACAACTTTGGGAGTGGAATGCATGAAGCTTGGAATCTAGTTGCAATGGTTAAAATGACTAACTCACCCTATTTTTATATTACCCTTTTTAGAGAAGATCAGTGGGAGGTATTTAATGAAGGCATTTAAAGGTGTGTGGGAAATGGTGCACTTGAAACACCGGATGCCGACATACTCTTATATAGTATAGATATGATGGGAGGATGAGGCACATGAGGCCTAAGATTATATGGGACGTTTGGGACACAAAAGGCTGAAAGTTCCGCAACACAAAGAAAATGATTATAATGTGGCAAATGTGGATTTGCAGAGAATCGAGGGCCAGACCGCATTTGGGATATCTGGGACATGAGAAGCCAAAAGTTCTGCACTACACTAACATCCAATGGCAAGCAGATAAGTTGGACAAAAGGCACATAAACGGTCCATGGGATATAAGGACACAAGTTTTTCGTTGGCCCGAAAATCCACAACGCAAAGGCGACTTCAAAATTTTTTGAAGAGGATTTTGTGATAAGAAATGCATGCGGGGAAAGTGGAAGTGTGGGGAAATTAAGGCTAGGGAGCATAAGGGCTGCGGGTTCACCATAAACCTGATACTATTGAAAAACAAAGGGAGACTAGTTCATTGTAGAAAAGGTGAGGAATCAGGGAATGAGGAGCCTATAGGGACATGGGACATGTAGGACACCAAAACTCGAAACACCCATAGTATGAAGCAAAAAGACCCCGATGCTTGGAAAATTAACTAACTGTTGAAATATCTTTCATCCTAGACTTCACAAAGGGAAACAAAGACTTCATAAGGGCTAGCTTACTCAATTTTTTTAAAAATTTGGCAAAAATACACACATTTTTGGGCAAGTGACAACAAGATCCTTCTTGGTTTCTTTAAATTCATTGATCTTTTGGAAGACTCCTTCCACTACCATAGATAAATCATGTTTAATTTATTTAGTGGAAGGCTTACCCAATGAGATCCTGGAAACCTGAAAATTAGGCATAGATGCTTCCCCTTGGGGTACATTGGATTTGGGAGTTGCAACTTCTATGAATCTCTCTCCCTTCTTATTGAGAACTTCCCTAGAAATAAATTTTGATCTTTTGAGTGGTCCTGGGGAATTGAGGAGAGACAAAATTTGTAAATCATCATCATCCAATTTCATCTCAACCTTTTTATTCATGGGGACAACACTTTCTATCCAATCCCCTATAGGATACCCATGTTCATCAAGTGATTGTATTACTAGAGTTGAAGGAATAACTATAAGGGCCTTGGAAGATGAAGAAGGCACAAAGATACTTTATGGAGTTACACACATTGGTTCCTCCTAAGTAAATTGTTCCACAAGTCTACTTTGACCCTCTACTTTATACATAGACTCATATTGATATCTTATTTCTTTAGATCCCAGGGACAGTTGGTCACCGACTTCTTCTTCTGTCTGTGCTAACCCCTCATCTATTTTATCACCTGGGCAAGGAGTGTCTCACAAGGTTTTCAGGAAACAACATTCGTTGCAACCATTTCAATGTCCTAAAGGGTTGCTATAACTGTGACACCCAAAGTTTCTCCTAGTGCTACTTCAACTAAAATTCTTTCTATGTGAGGTTGTACTTCTCATTTTTAACCATCATGTTCAATATCTCTATCCTCTCCTTTCATCACACTACTTTGAAGTTGTTTCGCGGTGAGCTCAACTCCTACCCCAACTTCAGGTGCCTCAGGTTCCTCTCGATGCCACCCTTATATTGGTGTCTTAGTGCACTGCTTTGGACTAAGTAAAAAATTAGGTATATGATCATATTTAGTGGGTGAATCAATTAGAGGTGTTGGTATAACAAGAGTTAGATTCATAGCTATTGTTTGCTTAACAAGCAGAGTCACTAGAGACTGGGTAATGATGGGTGAAAGGACAAGGACATTAAAAATTATTACATTCTTAACTGTCTCTGCCTCCTCTAAATCAACCCATTCAAATATCTTAGTCTGTTTTCTCCTTCGGAGATGGACTTGTTCCTCCTCCTCTTTTGATTCTTGTAGACCTATCTCTGGTGTCTGTAGTTCATGAGGTATTTCAAATAAAATTTCATCCTTAGGATTTCTAAGATTGTATTCCATCACTTTCTCCTTTCCCATAGACCCAAAAATAGATGCTGGAACAACCTATAAAGAAGTAACATGAAAAATAGGGGCCTTAACCATACTTCCTTGAAGTACTTCTTTAGTTCTTGTTAATTGAGTAAGGGAAGTTATAGTTTTTCTAACCTATGCACTCACATCATCCCTTATTGACATGGATGCCAACTTCTTAAAAGGGACCTTAATCCTTTGCTTCCCTGAAACATCCCTAGTAGCATAAACCTTCCGGTATGGGGGTAGGATATTATTAAGAAGATTACTAGCCATGTACTCCCTTAACTCTGGGGTATTTTGGTAACTTAAATCCACACCCTTTGAGAATAACCACTTTAAGGAAAGTCTAATGACATTTGAGGCACTTTCTGGTTATATCTTCTTTTGTTATCCTCTCAATTAACTAGTGACAAAGGCTAAGAGGAAATATCATCTTTGATGTAATCTTCACTGATTACATTTCCATTGTCTTCTAATTCCTCAGGGGCTTGAATAACGCCAAAATAAATTATTTGGGACAACATCATCCTTGAATACTATCTTTTTTAGACTTCTTTCTCATCCTCACAATTCATCCAGAAATCTTCATAATGAGGCTCATGCTCCATATGAGTGGGCACAATACTATGTATAATTTGATTTATATCATAGTGCCACCTAGCCTCAAATCTATCTAACATGCATTTGCCCATTTCTGCTTCCAATGTCTTTTCTTTTTAGACATTCGGGCAAGTGTAATTTCCAATGATCATGGGAAACTAGATAGGAGATGTTAAATGCTTGTTGGCTATGATCTGGTGTACTAATAACAACTACCTAACTAATTCCATCAGAGCCCACTTGTCCCTCACACATTTGGGGAACAAATAAGGACTCCCTTTGGAACCACTAACCTTTATATAAGAATAAGTTCAGAATTGGATAAAATAACACCCATATCGAGTACTAACTCTCTTGGAATCTTAGAAAAATATTTTGGTCTCCCAATCAGGGTAGTATAAGAAAATCATAGGCCTGAAGAAGTGATTAACAACATTCATGTAATGTGTCATATAATTCTCTAGCCTTGGATAAAATAAGACATCATACATCTTAGCACTACTGAGATCACCATCCATCATTAATTTTGTTAAAGATACGTGGAAATAAATATTATAAACCAAGTAAAAAGTCATGAAGAACTTCATCATACCTTCCTTTTCTCCTCTCGCAACTTGAGCAATCCACACCATATGTTCATGAATTTAACTACTTATTATCTCGGCCCAAGGGAGAGGTTTTTTTGTTTGTGAGTATCACCTCAATGAACTAAAACATCCACTCCTGGAAGAAATTAGTATAATCCATACCCATCACCCAGTTCAACAATATAATCACATATCCAACTTCCTCAATAAATTCAGTTGTGTTCAACTTCTTAGTCATTCTGGGAATGGAAGTACATTGATTGGCCAACCAATGAGTATTCATAATTTTTGTCCATTTCTTTTCCCATGAATTCTAATACACTTATGTTGAATCTTCGGTAATAACACCTTCCTTCCATGTAGGAGGAAAACACAACATTTGATCAAATTCCTACTCTTGGAAAGATAAAAAAAAGTCTCCCTTCTTATCTCGAAATTCTCTAGTTATAGGGTTATAGTGCTGAGAACACACCCATACAAGCTCCAGGCATGGCATAGCAGGAGGGAAAGTAACAACAAGGTCAATACAACTGTTAGCTATAAGGGCCATAGTGTTACTTCTTTCTGGGGAATATAACCTCTGCCTAAATTCATCTAGATAAACCTTAGCAGGGTCAGAATATGTAATTCTTTCTAAAGGGAAATGAGATTGGAAGTTGTTTTCGTGGACTATACGTGAAGCCTCATGATTCCAACATAGTTTTAACAAAACCCCTTTTTTACTAAAAATCAGGCCCTTTAAACTTTTCTTTGAAGAACATAGAAAATAGGGGGACAAATTGACTCATATGATCTAGTAAAGTTCTGATTGTTTCTCAAGACATGAGTGAAGAATACCACACTTCAATCTCTAGCCTTTAAATACACTTCTTGTTAGAAGCACAATGGATTGGGAGGGGGGAAAATCAATCTTTATAAAAAATTTAAATTTAGATTTCAAAATTTCATATAAAAATACTCATAAATATTCAACCATCCATTAATGTGTGCATACATCAAACAATCACATGTGCAAGAACCATAAACAAGATCATCAACACAAAACACAAAATATAAGTGGGAAACCATCAAGGGGAAGAAAATCCACCAAAACACAATCTTATATTGATATTTTTTAGAATTTAGTGAGGTACCAACCCCACAAGGAGCACCAACCCCTAGTTTAGTAGAGCACGAACCCTACAAGGAGCACCAACCCCTAATTTTGTGAAGCACCAACTCCACAAGGAGGCTAAAACCCCCTAGGATGATTAATAACCCACTCAATCACCTTTTAAAGTTTAGATATCTGATTTTTTGCTACCACAACTGATGGATATTCAATATTCAGCTCGCACTTCTTCACTCAAACCCTAGGTGATCAATCTTCACAAGACAAGCTCATCAAACCCTCCAAAAATCATCAAAATATTGATTTCACATTCTATGATTTTTCTTCACCCTCAACAAACTTGTATCAACATCAAATCATGCTTAAACAACTATAATAATACTTCATCTAGGTCGCTCCACATGCGCACACACAACTAGTTTGGAAAAGCACCCAAAGACATGATTTTATATGCTTCTCCACCTTTCAAACTTAGGCCCAACTTTCCCCTCCATTTGATTCGACCCATACATCAAGGAAACATTTAAAATTTGAAATAAAATAGTCACAAGTGACCCAATTAGGTTTGTATAACTAAAAACCTCATTACATGTGCCAAAAATGGCTCAAAACCCCATGGGCACAATCTTAAATTGCCCTAACATTAGTACCATAATTTTTCATGACCCATGAACCCTTATACATGATTAAAATATCATAAAAAATTCATACATGGTCACAATTAATATCAACCAATCAAATTATTTCATTTACTGGGCCCAGTTCCCTTTACAAATCTCAAAAAAAATTGTTTCCTTCACCCTTCAGCACCTTGGAAACTTCATAATGCCACCAAATGACTTATACTAAACCAAAATATGCCATGTGACCACTCATGTAAATTAAAAAACCTATATAGCACTTCTAATAAAGTTATAAGTATTGAAACATCCTTCACTTCAAACCACAACAACATTTGCCTTCACCAAATCAACCTGCCAAAACATCTATTTCCAAAGGTTAGCTCATAAAATAATTTATACAAACATTAAAGACCTCAAAATAGATTAATTGGATTCCTAATTAATCTCTATTTACATTCCAGGTGATAGGAAGCATCACCCAATCCATTTCATGCTTCAAACAACATCAAACTTGCACAAAAACAGATGTTGTCTTGAACTGCCAAAAATATTATTGCTCAAATAATTCCATAGAAACCCTATCATATGACCTCATCATGAGTAAATAAATATATCAATGGAAATATATCTAAACGCTATTTCCAACACAACTTGAATCACCTCAGGAATCCACCTGTAGCTCAAGTTATAGCCATTTTACTAAACCCTGCTATTTGAGATCCCAAAACTACCCTTTGACCAGTCAACCTATTTGGACCTCAAAACACCATGAAATTCCATGAAAATGTCCTGAAACATACATGGAAAAATCAAGAACAGATCCACTAAATCATGCAACATCAATTTTTCATGCTACTCCTTTGGACCATCTTGTCCTAAAACCTTCTTCTCCAGAAACTACTATTTTTAGGTGGGGCCCACTCATCACCATGACCTCAACCATACATTTATGGAAATCCTGAGGAGTCCTCTACAACATCCTCATCACATTTTTCATTTTAATAAAAATTGGGTCATTATACTTCACTTTTGCAAACTGCTCCTAGCTAGGTTTTAACTAGGGTTTTAGACCTCGATGCCTTCTTAACATTTGTTCATAAAAATGATGACAATAAAATGAACCTCATTATTTTTTTAAAACCTTTTACACTAACCTTAGAATCATCCTTGATAGCCACAAGGTCCCATTCAAAGCACATTTTTCACAACGAGCATCAGAAGTTGCATTTCGAGCTTGATTTTCACTTGTTCTTGACCCTGTCTCACCAAAACTATCATAACTTGCAAAATTCACATCATGGGAACCTGAAATTTTTATGAGATCACTATACTCATCCCTATAACATCTCCAATCATCATAATTTTCAATACCATTTCTCAATCTCTCCAGCCTATCTCATTTTCATAGCCTTACCTTAGGGATTCTCATTGAAGAAGCTAGTATCGATTGAAATAATGCAATAACTGAACATGAAACCACTAAAATGACCAAACATACCTCATATGACATGATATACCTGATATCATGCTTCCATGAGATCAAATGGCTCCAATCCACTCTGTCACACCTCCAAGCAAACATACCTACTCCCAATGAGCACCTGTAAAATGGAGAATCACCTATACCTACACTATACCACTGATGTGAGTGCTCAAGCACCCTCAAAACATTCTATAAATCATGTTAAAATTATTTCCAAGCATCCAAGAATCTCACAGTGTCAAGCTACACCTCCTAAGCACCTGTATAGGCTTGCTAGAGTAAGCACACATCACTGAATCCCACTTTAACAACTGATAAACATCTGAACAGTATGTTAGCATACAAACATCATCATGACATCATCCTACAACATTCACTTTGTCATTAATGTGGTTTTTCATCAATGACAACACCTACTAGGACACATGCCAACAATTTTCCCCTTTGTCATTGATGGAAAACACCCTGGACTTCTCCCCCTTTTTACATTAATGACAAAATCATATATATAGCTTATTTGCACCACCTTCTTCAACTTCATACCATCATGATTTGGTTAGAAAAATCAACCAAAAGTCTCAATTTGCTCCATTTTCTTAATTTTTTCAAAAAATCTGATTTTGCCTTCATTTTAGGCATGCAAGCACCAAGCTCCCCCTGGAAAAAGCACTTAAAACATTTGAAAATCATTAGTACACCATGAAAAAAAAATAAATCACCTTATTAGGGGAAAAACATCATTCCATCCTCCTAGGCATGCAAAAAACATTTTTCATCTTAACCCTGTTTTGAGCTTCTTGACAACCTACTGTATCATATCTTAAAATCTGAGACAACATACAACCTTTTTCCATGCCAAAAATGTCATGAGAAGGAACTATCATCATTACATTAAAATTCTTAGACAAGAATCCATCATTTCTAGGTAAAAAACATCATTTAAAACACATTTTTGCTCTTCATAATTCCATTCATAATAGCAATCCTAACAGACCTTTTAGTGCTTTTGAAAAAATTTTTGACATATATCACTACATGACATACCAAGCTTTGATTTCACCAAAATGCACTCCCCCTGGCTCAAGCACCTCAAATATCTAGCTCAAGAGCATAAAAATGACATTCAATTAGTCTTGATAACATACTTGAAACCACCATTACAACTTTTCCTAGGTTCTAAATGCAACAGACAACTTCTTACAGTCCCATTTGACTGAGATAGCACTGCATTTAACTATATACATGGATAAAGGAGAGCACCATTTTCATACCTTGATCATGTCTTGAGATCCAAAAAGTCATTATCACTATGGAAGGAAAACCAAGTATCCCCCTGTCTTTGAAGCAATTCTCATACACTTTGACAACATTTTCTTTACAACAACATTCCATCATGTTTAGGGAAACTAATCACATTTATCCAATACTCCCTTGAGAAGATAACAATTCTTTGTGAAGTACCTAAATGCACTTACATACATGTATCATTGAGATAACCACATTCCCCCTATCCATTCTTATGAACTTTGCAAACTTACTCTCTTCAAATCCAATCAAGATACTGTAACTTTTCTATTCTTTATTATCCCTGGTCAAAGTCTTATGTCTTACCTAAGATCTTTTAGACCGTTTCACATAAAAACATACATCTTCATATAGTATGTATTCAATGTGCATCAAGAAGAGACACCAAAACATCATTTACTTTTATTCTTAAAACACCATACAAGAATAAAACCTCTTATCAAGCCATATGAAAACCTTTGAGACTTGCATGTTCTTTCATGCCACTAGACACCAAATGATTCTCCATCCTGATGCACATACATTAGACTCCTTAGTGACTGATTTACACAGTTCAATCAAAGTCTATACCTAGTTAATCTTGAAAGGATACTTAATCCCCCTTAACATTCTCACTTTTTACTTCAACTCATAATATTTAAAGATGGTCACAAAGAATTACTATACCTTTTGGCAACATACTTTTTTGACTATAGCAATCTTCAGTTACTTCTCTTAAAAGACTTGACAGACCACTTAGAGCAACTAAGATTTTTCACTCTTAGTCATCTATACTATTATGCAAAGGTTCATTTGATGGCATAAAATGATCATATTATGATTCAACTTCATAGTACACATGTAGATTATCAATAACATACAGTTATACTATGAACAATTACATGAATCAACTTAAGATTTACACAAACCTTATAGGTTTTTCTAGTACTTACCATACTCAACACACTTGATGGACTCAAATCTAACATCCTATAGTCATCATATACTGATTTTGTACTTGTAATAAGGTTTCATAGTATTATTCCAACCCTGAGATACCTATTCCCATTTTCACTATCCTTTGAAGATAGTATTCTTTTCATCTTCTTCCAATTTAAATCTTTCATCCTTCATAGCTTACAATATGCCCAGTAAGTATCCATACTCTTATTATCATAAAAACTTAGATAATTTAAGACATATACTAGATGAGACTTCAGGTAACTTCCTTGCATAGCCATCACAAATCCTATTGGTGCTTTCTTGTTCAACAATTTGGTCATACTATTCAAGCTTCATAGAAGAACTCATCTCTTTAGCAAAACAACACATACCTTTGTCACTTTAATATTGATCAACTTCACTTGTCAATACCCTGATAAGTACATTTTCAATCAAGTGAGGATACCAATCTTGATCAAATCATTTTACTAATATTCTAAGACTTCATCAAACATTAAAGGTTCACCATATTGTACCCTTTGACATCACCTTATGAGATCTTTGTATTATCATCCTTGAAATTTCACCTTGGTACATCACTTAGCTAGAACTTTGAATTATTAATAAAAATCCCTTACATACTCAATAGATGCAATCAATTCATTTTGAGTCCTGTATGTAACTTCATATCAAATGTGACTTGATGATGATAGTAAATGTGACAAGTACTCGTACCATTTAGAACCCTAATGACCAAATCAAAGTCCTTTTTCAATAATTTGACCAGTCTAAAATGAGATATTGGACAGTCACTTGCATCACAGATATAGGACAAGTTTCAACCTTCTTAATGACCTTAAGGGACTTGATCTATCATTTCAGAGAGTGATTTCAAGTGATGAAGAACCACTCAACACCACAATACTTTCATAAAGTTTATGCATATTAACATAACTTCTCAATTTAAACTTGACTTCTTACCAACATAGACATTCTTTCACTTTCATCAAAGCTAACATGAGTTTTAGATACACATAGACTTTAACATTTGATCCACTTAACTTTGAGAGTTCCATTACCTTCAAATCTTTGAATACTTATGACCAAAACACATATCTTGACTTGAAAATGAACATTACAATTGTTTTTAAGGTCTTCACACTTCTTGAAGCTTGAGAACTTTTCTTTGTCATTCATAGCATTACATCTTACATGATGTGACTCCAAGACTTGAATAGAGGCATACCTATTTCACCACCTTTTTTACCAAATACACTTGAAGGTGCACTTAGAACACATATTGCCACCAAATGAAACCTTTCACCTCCATTTTAACAATCACTTGAAACTTGATCATGACAAGACCTTAATAAGACTAGTGCGTGCTTAATGTACTTGAAGAACAACCACAAAAAACTTGAACAACTTGAATCATAGACACATCATATAGACATTGATGACTCATGTCTTAAAAAGAACTATTTTCCATTATGCACAAAAATGACTTCTCATTTATGGCTTCATACATATAGATGACACAAACCATATTTACTTCAAGATTATTTCAGACCTCATGAAAATCCATAGACATATAGAACTAAGTAACATAGACTTAAAACTGGTCAATAGACATACAACACACAGTGATGAATACAAACACCTATGGACATATAACAACTTCAAAGACAAAAATTTGAACTCTTACACATAGAGATACACATTTTATGAGATACACTTGACTCATGAGACATTCACACACCAAATGGTTTTACAATCCTTGAGAATCATGAAAAGACCATACCTATAAGCACAACAATCATAACACATAGATCAAGACAAATTGATCAAGATATTTACACAAGAACCAACATCATGAACAAAACAAGACCATGAGGAGAAAACATACACATACCTTGACCATGTATAGATGACATAGAAGCTCCCCCTCACCTAGATGCTTCATTTGCATTGATATACCTTCAAGAAGCATAGTGAAGGTATATAGGCTCCATGAAGACCTAAAAGAAGGTCTTGAAGAGGTCCCAAGCCTTCTTGGGCACCTGTAAAACTCCTTCATCATCCCTTCTCTGATCAGAGCATTGTGTTTTTCCTCTTATTACATCATTTCTAGCTCTTGATGAGACACCAAGGTCTCTTCTAGGTTCCCAAGTCCTTCTAGGACCATTACCTTGCACCCTAGGCCACTGAAACCCACTTCTTTGCTCTCTAGGACCTTGAGTATTCCTGTTATGACCTGAATAAGCTTGATAACAATTTATTGCAACATGACCAACTCTGTTACAGTTATAACATACCACTAAATTTTTTTTCTTGAAGCCTTCATCTTGATTTTGTGATCCATACAAACAGTACCTTGCAGTGTGACCTTGTTAATTGGACTTGTAGCATAATATCTTCTTAGAAAATCATTTCTATTGTTCTTCCATGTTTGAGTATCTCTAGGATCAGATATCTTGAAAAACATGCTCTTAATTTTTCTAGGCTCAAACACTCCTAGATTCCATCCACAATCCTTGGCTTTGTGACCAAATTCACAACATGAATTACATTCACCATTAAAGGATCCTACACCATTCTTAGAAGACTTTGTCTTGCATTCTTTAGCTCTATGACCAAAAACATGACATAAGAAACAATAGCCATTGAATGATATTTCATACCTTGATGCATTAGGTAGCCTAATAGGCTTGGTCTTCTCATGGTCCTTGGTGTGAGTCACCTTCATTTCTTCCTTGGTACTTGGTTCACCATCTTCCTTGCTTAGAACCTTGTCTTCTTGCTTCAATTCCTTGTCCTTGAGATCCTCATTGAATCCCAAACCAGCCCTATCACTTGTTGATCTTTGTTGGCTAAGAATATTATCTAGGTCACTTGCACTTTTCTCAAACATTTTCAATTTTCTTGAAACTAGATCAAGTCTTGAATGTAGATATTTCATACCATCTTCATACTTGATGCACTCAACCTCCTTTGACTTGAGTTTATCATTGAGAAAAACAACTTGTGATTTCAGCTGAGTACATTCTTCATCTTTGACCTTTAGAGTTTCTGAAAACTCCATTTGTGACTCCAAAATCTGAATAGTATGACTATGTTCATGAGTATCTTCCTTGGATTCAAGGCTGGCTGCAACTCTCTCTAATTGTTCCTCAAGATTCCTTGTGATCTCATCATGTTCTTTACTCTCATTCTTCAACTTGGCTTCAAGGAGCTTAATTTGATCTTCATGATTCCTTTTCATTTCAACAATCTGTTGTGTGAGATTTTCATTCTCATCTCTTGCAAGATTAAGTTCCCTTTTCAATATTTCCCAAGTTGACTCTTCACAATCTGATTCTGAATCACTAAACCCTTCTCCAAATTCACAAGTTACCACTCCTAGGGGAGAGTAAATTTTAGGAATATTTTCTAAACAATTCTTACCTTCACTTAAAGTAGAACAACAGTCATCTTTGGAGTTCTTTCCTTTCTGATAATTCTTCTTCTTACCACCCATTTTGTGCTTCAGAAGATCTCCCACAAGCTGTCAAGCTTCTATAGTAGGGCATGTTATGATACCAATTGTTAGAAGGACAATGGACTGAGAGGGTGGGGTGAATCAGTCCTTACAAAAAAAATTAAATTCAGATTTCAAAATTGCATATAAAAATACTCATAAACATTCAACCATCCATTAATGTGTGCATACATCAAACAATCACATGTGCAAGAACCATAAGCAAGATCATCAACACAAGACACAAAATATAAGTGGGAAACCCTCAAGGGGAAGAAAACCCACCGAAACACAATATTATATTGATATGTTTCAGGATTTAGTGAGGCACCAACCCCACAAGGAGCACCAACCCCTAGTTTAGTAGAGCACTAACCCTACAAGGAGCACCAACCCCTAATTTAGTGAATCACCTAATCCACAAGGAGGCTACAACCCCCCAAGATGATCAAGCACCAACTCAACCACCTTATAGATGTGTAGATATCTCTAATTTTTTTCTGCCACAACTGATGGAGATCAATATTCAGCTCACACTTCTTCACTCAAACCCTAGGTGATCAATCTTCACAAAAACAAGCTCTTCAAACCCTCTAAAAATCATCTAAAATCTTGCTTTCATGTCATTCTCTAATTTTTCTCAACATTTCAAACACACTTGTATCAATCCTTTAAAATCATTCTTAAACACTTGCAATCAACTCTTCACCTAGGTCACTTCACATGCGCATACAAAACTAGTTTGGAAAAACACCCAAAAATATGCTTTTATATACTTCTCCACCTTTCAAACTTAGGCCCAACTTTTTCCCTCCATTTGGTTCGACCAATACATCAAGGAAAAATTTAAAATTTGAAATACAACAGTCACAAGTGACCCAATTAGGTCGGCCTAGCTAAAAACCTCATTACATGTGCCAAAAATGGCTCAAAACCCCATGGGCACAATCTTAAAATTGCCCTAACATTAGTACCATACTTTTTCATGACCCATGAACCCTTATACATGATTAAAATATCATTAAAAATTCATACATGGTCACAATTAATATCAACCAATCAAATTATTTCATTTACTGGGCCCAGTTCCCTTTACAAATCTCAAAACAGTTGTTTCATTCACCCTTCAACACCCTGGAAACTTCATAATGCCACAAAATGGATTACAATAAATCAAAAAATTCCATGTGACCACTTAAAATAAATTATAGAACCTATAGAACACTTATAAGAAATTTATAAGTCATGAAACATCTTTCACTTCAAACCACAACAAGATTTTCCTTCACCAAATCAACCTGCCAAAAAATATGTTTCCAAAGGTTAGCTCATAAAATAATTTATACATGCATTAAAGACCTAAAAATGGATTCATTGGATGCCTAAAAATTTCATCCCTATTCACATTCAAGTGATAGGAATCATAACCCAATCCATCTTATGCTTCAAACAACATCAAACTTTCACCAAAACAGATGTTGTCTTGAACTGCCAAAAGTCTTTCTGCTTAAATAATTCCCTAGAAACCCTATCAAATGACCTCATCATGAGGAAATACATATATCAATGGAACTATATATTAATACTATTTCCAACACAACTTGAATCATCTCAAAATCCACTTGTAGCTCAAGTTATGCTCATTTTACTGAACCTACTATTTGAGACCCCAAAACTACCCTTTGACCAGTCAACCTGTTTGGACCTCAAAAAACCATGAAATTGCATGAAAATGTCTGAAAGCTCCATGGAAATCAATAAAAACTCCCATAAATCATGTAACATCAATTTTTCATGCTACTCCTTTGGACCATCTTGTCCTAAAACCTTCTTCTCCAGTAAATACTATTTATAGGTGGGGCCCACATATCACCATGACCTCAACCATACATTTATGGAAATCCCTAGGATGCCTTTACAACATTCAATCATCACTTTTTCACTTTCAATCAAAACTAGGTCAGTATACTTCATCTTTTGCAAACTGCTCCTAGCTAGGGTTTAACTAGGGTTTTTGACCTCTTTTCCTTCTTAACATTTGTTTATAAAAATGTGATGATCAACTAACCTCATTATTTTTCTGAAACCTTATAAAATCACATTATAATCATCCTTGAAAGTAACAATGTCCCATGTAAATCACACTATTCACAACGAGCATCAAAGTTGCAACTTCGAGTTGGATTTTGCCTTGATTTTGACCCTATCTCACCAAAATAGTCATAACTTGCAAAATTCACATCATGGGAACCTGAATTTTTTCTGAGAGAATCAAACTCATCCTATAACATCTCCAATCATCATAATTTAATTACCATTTCTCAATCTCTCCACCCTACACTAAGACTTACCTAGCCTTGCATGTTAGGATTCTCACTGTAGCAAGCTAGTATCAACTGAAATAATGCAATAACTGAACATAAAACCTATGTAAAATGACCCAAACATACCTCATATTCCATGATACACCTAATATCATGCTTCCATGATCTCAAATGGCTCCAATACACTTCTGTCACACCTCCAAGCAAACATACCTGCTCCCAATGAGCACCTGTAACCAAGTGAAACACCTGTACCTGTACCATGCCACTATTGTGAGTGCTCAAGAACCCTCAAAATCATGCTATAAATCATGTCAAATATGCTTCCTAAGCACCAAGAAATCTCACACTATCAAGCTACACCTCCTAGGCACCTGTATAGGCTTACAAGAGAAAGCACACATCACTGAATCCCACTGTAGCAGCTGATACACATTTGAACCAATATGTTAGCATCTATAACATCATCATGACACCACCATACAAAATTTACTTTGTGGTTTTGCATCAATGACAACACCTACTAGAACATCATGCCAACACTTCTCACTTCAACCTTTCTTTAGTGCTGCTTGAGTATCCTTTCAAAGTTTCAAACCTTTAAGTACATAATGGATATTTATACCAATTTATCACATTAATTAATCATGGATTCATGCATTAATGCATTAGATTGTGTTCGTGGGAGATTTTTTGTAATTCCCATTTTTTCCCTCTTTTTAACCATTGCAATCTTTTCAAGTCCTATCATCCACGTACCTTTATTACACGAGTCACCCCCCATGAATTGGCCCACTTCCATGAATTTATATCATGTATGACTAGTGCATTAATGGTATTTCTTACTTTTTTAAGGGGCCTCAAAAGAAAAATATGAGATGATCCTCACACTGCTTTGGTAAAATATAGAATGTACTTCCTTTCCCATTCATGCACGCACCACATATTTGGTCAACATCTCTAGGTCATCGGGCCTTAGGGTTACTTTCATAATTTGCATTTCTCAAAGAAGCATGAGACTTTTTTCCCTTTTTTTTTTCCCTGACTATTGCTTTCACACATATTTCATAGGAGCTTCTGGCCTGAAAGTTAATGTGTACTTTACTTAATGTTAAAACACAAACTATTAGGTGTGTGTTTAAACGCGGTCTTCAAACTTCAAAGAACTCCTCATGATGGAGTTTGGGACCGACAATGTATCCTGTAGCTATTGAAACCTTAGTACATCTACTAGTGATTAAGTATTTCACTGTTACCTTGGGGACAACAATATTTCTGACCTAGCTTAAAAAATACAATATCGAGATACATTAGGAACATTAACAAGGGTTACCCACACCTAAAATCTAAAGATTCTCAAAATGAAGACATCCTAGACCAAAACATACCAAGACCGACGACATAGGTTATGATAGTGCCTAGATTTATTAGGAAAAAATACAAGTACTGGCATTTTTGATTTCCAAGATCACTTATAAAGTGCAAGGAAATGTCCATTGAGAGTCGGGGTGGGTAGAGAATTAGGGAGGGGGTTGAGGTTTTGAAAGAAACTATTTTATTTTTCACACATTGTTTGATAATTTTGCCATTTGAAATAAAATCTAAATGAATTCTTTTTGTAATTTTTTTAATAAATAAGACATAATATGTTTTGTAGACAGGAAACCATATTTTTTGTAACAAAATTTATTTTTTGTAACAAAATCTTATTTTTCCAATGCATAGTTGATGTTGTAGGACCTTTCAGCAGAGAATACATAACTCAGAGGGACCTATTCGAGTCTGGGTGCAAAAACTAGAAATCCTCCAAACAAATAGGTCCAGGCTAAAACACTCACCGATATTCTAGTTCATGCATTTGAATGTGTTAAAATAATAATAGGATTTTTGTTGAGTGCGCTAGCATTTAAGTATGTGTGCTAGTGTAAAAAAATGTTTTTTTACAAATGGTAGCGCGTATACTACGAAAGAAACACGTTTATGTGAATGCTAATGCACACACATGTACGCTAGTGCAGAAATCGGGAACAATAGTAGTAAAGCAATCATGGAAAAGTTTAAACACGAAGAAAGTATTTGTCAAGAAGTTGATTTTTTGAGTTTTTCTGAAATTGATTGCATTGTGCTAGAATAGTAAAACACCTGGACAAATATCGCTTGTAAAAACTACACAAATCAAAAAAATATTATGAGACAACACTAAATCAAACAAGTGAAACAATTGAATAACAACTTAAAAACCTGAAAAAAAGGAAGATGGGTGCGAAGGTCCCACCTAGGAGTGCCAAAATGTAAGAAACTATGGAAAATTACCAGTACAATGGAAAGCATGAACTGAAAAACACAGACATATACCTTTCTATAATCCTCCAAATGAAAACCTCAAAGTAGATTGTTGAAGTGACCTTAGAAGATGTCTTAACCTTGTGGATTTGTTTGATTGTGGGTGCTCTTGATCACTTATTCAAAGGATGAATGCAATGTTACGAGCTTGGATACACAAGATTCAGATGTCCATAAATAGCAAAAGTTGGCTAGCACTTTGTAACAAAGTTTCTAGTGCTTAAATCAAAGAGAGGTTTGATATAGAGATATGGCCTGCATTTTATACAGGTAGAGGGTGAGGTCATTGAAATTGGCTACGGAGTTTGGGTGAACTTCTCAAGTCATAATTGTAAATAACATTTGAGGACAAGTAGCAATTGACATGTGAAGTTATAGATTTGAAGGCAGTCAATGGACAATTAATTGGCAGAAGTTACATCCGAAAAGGTAGTTATACATGCAATTTCAATTATCCCCCACCTTTCTAGGATTCTAAAAGTGTAGTTTACTAGGAATGAGGGATAGTGGAGTCCAAGTGGAGTTAAACAGTTAACTAGGAAAATAGGTGTATTTTCCGAATTAAGTAACTAATTTGATTAGCTACAAAGTGTGAGACGATTAATTAACCATTAATTTAATAAATGATAATTAACTTAGCTAAGGGGGTGATTAGGAACTAATTTAATTAATCCCAAGGGGTGGATGATTAATTAATTTGATTAATCAATCGTAAGGGGGTATGAACAATATGATGTAAACTAGGATGATACTAGGAACAAGTGTGTGATTTTGGGGTGTCTACAAACATTATCAAAAAAATAAAATTATTTTACCTGTGCACTCTTAGGTCCTCCTTCGACGTCCTACCTTATACAAGGTTATAAATAGGGAACACTTCAGTTTAAATATTATAATTTGTCTAATTGGTTTAAATATAATAATTCATTCAATGTATTTGAATATTATAATTCAGTTGACGGTTTGAATACTATACTTTGCTATTTATCATGGCAATCTATACTCATTTGAGCTTTATTAGTTTTGTTGTGGTGGTGTGGCTCGTGAATTAAGGAGGAGGAAATGTTATGTTAACATTTCCATCGCCGAGTTGAAATGAAAATATAAACATTAGAGTATTCATCTCATGCCTAAGTGGGAGTGGTATAAAAAATGTGATATTGAGAGTCTTAATATCATCATCATTTATCATCGTAAAAAACTATGATTACTTGCTCAAGTTTTCTCTTCAAAATTTGCGGTATGTGAAATCAAGTATGCCCAAACGATAAATGCTAATTATCTAAGAGAGGAGGGACAATGTAGATATGTCATTGTAATGTTACATACAATATATATGGGACATTTATGTGCATAGGCAAGGGCTATCCAACATCGACAATGTGGTAACCACCATAAAATGGGCTTTGTTATTGTTTTAATTTTTTATGGTGTTAAGGTTTTTTATTAGATGATGTTTAATTTTTTAGATAATATGAAGACATAAATAATTTAATTTGTCAATCATTTGAAGGAGGAAGGGGGTGCAATATAAGTTATTGTTTACAATGTCAGTCATTATGATTTGTGGGTAGTTAGAACATGGATTAATTTTAGGGAAATTCACTTGTGCATGTACCAGGGAACTTTAGAGGTAGGGATATGTGGAGTGGACTCTACATCCCATGTTGATTCGATGTAGTAGTTAAATTTTATAACCATAAACCATGGTCATTAAGGTGGGTTTGCACCATCTTTATAGACCATTATCTTACATTATTCTCCATGCTTTCCCGGGAAACAACACAAATTAGGCATAATATTTTTCCTTGTAGATTTGTACTTTTTATTGACACTATTCTTATAACAATTGGCCCATTGACCTAGTAGATAAATAGATGATACTGCTAATTAGTCTTTGAGTAGCATTCACACGTGTACTCTATGGAGAGGTGGACCATTTGGTGAGAATACTGAGTCTCCTTTGCCACTGCCTGTAGGTAGGGAAACATGCATATGTTTGAATCTTTAACTCAATATAAATTAGATAAGTAAACTCAATGTTTAAGGTTCCTTATGTCATTAATTCCATACATATTTGTAATTATGGTTTATGTTTTATGTTAGCTACCACTACCGCTACCGCTACCACAAACCTCGATTGTCCATTTCCTTGACTCGTGTTAGGAACATCCACTAAGAATCCCATTTCAAAACACCTATAAAGCATAATTAATTGTTTTAGGTATTTTCAAAAGAGATAAACATGTTTTTTACATTCACTCTTGGTTCCTCTTTTGACGTTATAGCTCATCTAAGGTGTGTTCAATGAAAAGTTGTAAAAGCCATGGATTTGGGGTAAGAATCTCTAAAGAAACCCCAAAGGCTTTCAACAATCTGATCAATGGACCATGTGATAAGAAATGAGCAAGATTTTCTCCTTTGCATACATCAATTTGAATAAACATGCAAACTAAGCAAATGAAGTTAATCTCTATTCTTTGAAAGCTTAAACAATGAACCTAAGAGGATCTAAGCATTCGGTTTTGTATTTTAAGAGAAAGAGATCTCCCCATTAATGGCTTCAAGGCCAATGGTTCTTCCCTTTTACTTTATATTGGCTTGTGGAATGCAAAAGCAAAGCAAATAGCTAAAATGAAAGAAATGAACTAAACTCTAAGCCTAAACAAAATGCTATGATCTATGCTAGGAGGAAGAGAGAATTCTTATGAAATGAGGGAGGGGGTATATCCCTATTTATAGTTTTTGGTTTGGAAGAAAAGAGAGATTTGGGTGCATGTGGGACAAAGGCTAAAGTCCAAAGAGTGCTTTTAGCAAGTCAAAGTGTGATTTGACTATGTTTGGGATAATTAACCTAGGTTAGACTAATTAATCTCTCTTAGAGAGTAATTAGGGTTCTGGAAGGGTTTCTTAAGGGTTTAATCAATCCAACAAAGTGGATTGATCCTCTAGGGAGCTAATAGAAGTAGGCTAGAAGAGAATAAGGAGCTAATGTGGTTAGAACGAGGCTATACCAACCTGTTTAAATGGTTTATAAGAGGAAAAAAAACCAAAAGGGTATCGTGAGAGGGTAGTTAGATAGGTCTAACTGACAGTGTGCCGTCAGTTTACAAAGGGAAGAAGTGTTAGTGCACTATTAGAAGTAATAGTGTATTGATAAAACTATAGGTGTCTACATTTGCCGCTCTTTGAGGTGACGTAAGCTACGTTACGTCAAAGAAAGTAGACAAACGCAAACAAGTAGAATTTTTTTGAAGGGGTAGAAGAAAAGTTAGTAGGATGAAGGATGATGAAATTCCCCCTCAAGTGTCGATGGGGTGACGAAGAAACTCGATCGATGATAAAAAAAGACAACAATAGAAAGAAAAGGTGATAGAGGAGATGAGAAACTTTGAAAAAAGGGATATTGAGCTATCTGTGAATCAATTGCTAACAATACTTAATCATCATAATGCTTAGAATCCTCCTCATGGGTCCTTATTAAAATGTGAGCATGTGACAGATGCGTAAAATAACATGAAAATCCAAGATACAAACAACCATCTTGTGCTAAAAATGACCAACTCCATGCAACATACACGAATGTAATGCAATATGAGAAATAAACAAAATCACCTAACAGGGAAATAAGTACAATCACACACACTTAAACCAACAACGTTTAAGATAGTTGCACAAATATTTTGTTATCAAGATGAAGTCCCAAATGTTTGGATAAACGACAAGGGTGAAGAACAATGCCACAAGCAAGGTGTATTATGCAAGGGGGAAGATGGAGGACACGTGGGTCCCGTGAGAAAGTAATGTGCATGACGAAAATAGTACCAGGCAACTGATAGTGCCCCAGAGTACAGACAAAGTAAGCAACATAGCTTGTGTAGGTGATTGAAGATTTGGTGATGCACGAGTCATCGTTTCAAAATGTTTGAAAGTGTCAGCAAGATCTGGGATGAATGACATGCAATAGACACAGATTTCAGCCGTAGATGATCTGTTTAACCAATTTTGAGCCATTTTTGATGTATTTCAATATTTTTGTTGTTTTTTAATTTTTTTTTAATTTTTTTTTCTTTTTTAGGTTTTTGATCAGTCAGAAGAATTTCAAAAGATCTAAGATCTTCTAAAAGTATGCACACAGGTGGTAACGGGAAGGTGAGGCTACCAAAGAGCCAGGATATACACCCATTAGAAGAAAGACGGGTCGAGAATAATTTATTTAAAATAAATTAGTAAATAATTATCATGACGGGGGAAAATAGATGAAAAATAGAGGAAAAGGTCAGAAAAGGCACATGAAAGGCTCGTAAATTATTTCAGTGCTATGGAGAAGTGACCGTTGGACGACACGAAGTGCCCCTAACGTGTGAGAATTAGTAAAAATAATTATTTTAATACAAAAATAATTATTATAGCAGATAAAAGAAGGTTAGAATGATCACGATGGAGAAAATTTCCCCAGGGGCATCGCGACAGGTTAATATACCCACCTGGGGTCGGTAAAACAATCACGATCAATTCATTTGTACCAGAGCCTTTGCAAATTTTTACCATGAGCAAAAGCGATAGCCTTGGAGTGACATGGCGAGGATACCGAGGAGGACGAGGTGCGCGGATCGCATCCGAGAGTACATGCGGGACCCAGCGGATGGACCTTTTGTGAGTGGCCTAATCCCCCTATTAATTACGCATTTATTACTTTTTTAGGGTTTTCTAGGGTAGGTAGGAAAAAATTTGATGCATGTGCATAGGCGTATGTGTCAATTTGACGGGTACGCACATGCGCATTAATCAAATCAGACATGGATGTGCATGTGCATTTGTTTGTGGGAGACAGGGACGTGGATGCGTACCTATTTGAAAGAAGCAGGTACACACACACGTATTCATTGGAAGAGGTAGGTACGCGTGCGCACACCCATAGAAAAAGTAGATGGGGCGCATATGTGTCGGCTATTATTAGAACACCTACGCGCATGCATGCGCGTAGGCATCATACTGGGCGCGTATGCATCCTGCATGGCTTGCGCCAAAAGGAGAAGAAAGGGTTAGTATGCGTATGTGTCCGGAAGGGCGCGTACGTGTTGTTTAGGGTGCATAAGTGCCAGAGGAGGCGTGTAGGCGCTTAGACTAAAGTGAAAAAAAGACAACTGGCTAAAGAATAGCCAAGTATAGAAGAATATAGGTGAGATTAGTTAAGAAGAAAAGAATAATTAGTAAGTTAGATGTTTTAAAAGAATTATTTTTCCTTAGAAAAATATATAGAAACAGGTAAGTGCCTAACAATTTGCGTTGATTTTGCAACGTATATTACCCGTTCTTCAGACTCATGAGCGCTATGGTCAGTTAGCTGTCATAGAGGCGCAGTTCGATGATGATGATAGAGCGACTCTGGAGAGCCTTTTGCACGTGACAGGATTGTCTCATGTGGCGGAGATGCCACAGATTACATTAGACCATAGCCTTTTGACAGCCATAGCAGAGCGATGGCACAATGAGAGTCAGTGTTTTCACCTCCCGACTGGGGAGATTACCATTACCTTGAAGGATGTATGGCACATCATGTGGGTCCTAATTCAGGGACAACTTATCGAGACTACAAGCCGCTGGACCGATATTCAACGATATATTATACATTTGTTCAGTGTCCCTACTATACCACGACATGGGATGTCTATCAGACTATCTCGGTGTATAGATGATCCAGTGTTAGACTGAGTAGTAGTCTATATGATGGCCTTTGTCAGTGGAGTTCTACTCCTTGACAAGATTGGTGCTTCATTTCCACTTGGACTCTTGAGAGTGATTCTTGGTTTGGTGGAGGGAGAGACCTACTGTTGGGGTCAGTGCATATTAGCACATCTATACTGGGACCTTCATTTGATCACGTAGTATTGTCAGAAGATGGTAGGGCCAGCCTGTTTGCTATATATTTGGGCATGGGACCACATTGCTATTGGTTGCCCCTTAGGTGTTTTTACAGGTCGGGCTCCTGACGAGCCATCGACGATGGGGTGGGTCCCGACAGGGGACGATGTGTGACCATTTATGAGAGTTACATACCACTACCAGTGCGAGTTGGATGAGCTGTGATAGGTTTCCATTATATGGAAGCCTTATAGTCATTTCCAGTGGCTAGAGGATGGTTTACAACTCAGCAATGCTACCATTGAGCATTTTATCATGGGCAGCCATAGCTATATGCGGGAGCTATACAGAGTTGATCGGTGTCAGAAGTAGTTTGAAAGTACCCAGGATGTTCCTAGGCCAGATTTATGGTATGCTCACAGAGCCAGAGAGCATTTCGATATGGGTTCATAGATTTCTCGTGATAGAGCTTTAGCTAGTTTTCAACAGGTGGTACCTATTATGTGGGTACCACTGTAGCAGATTAGAGATCCGAGCACTATGCCGGAGTATGGACCATGGTACCATGGTGTGCTCTCGTGCTGTTTGAGTATTCCTAGAGTGGTATATGACGCCAACGTGAGACCTCCACCAGTGGGGCCTCCTAGCGGTGGCGAGGGTGGAGATGATAGTGATGATGAAAATGATGAGGGTGGGCCTGATGCGCACTAGTATGTTAGAGGTAGGGGATAGGGTCTTGCACCACAGTAGGCACAGGGGTAGAGGCCAGTAGCGCAGTAGCCATAGAGACAGGGTCCTAGGCTGAGGCCTAGACATATATACAGGGAAGTGGACATAGAGCTTCCCCCAGTGGGCATTCCAGTGGGGATATATACCGCTTTGTAGCAGGTGCTTCCAGAGCAAGGGCCACCACCTGATATTCTAGAGAGTAGCAGCGCTGGTGCGCAGAGGGCTACTATTCAATAATAGTTATAGGTGGCTATTTTCGTATAGTTACACATGGTAGGTGAGAGAGATGCAACTAGGGTACATGTACATGCCCTCACAGTAGAGCATGCTCAGGCACTTGCCCAGGTGCAGAATTTGACAATAGAGAGGGATCATGTAAGGGCACAGGCTGCCCAGGGTATTGACAGTTTTTCATGGCAGAGTCAGATCTGGGAGATGGCCACACAGGGGGCTCAGATATTGAGCCACCTACACTAGTCATAGACTCATGTATAGATGGTTGTGGGTCAGAGGGATCAGATCCAGATGCAGGCCTAGGGCTACATGGTACAGAGGGATCAGGAATGGGCCCAGGTGCGATCTATTATCGCAGATAAGGATTGAGAGGCTGCTACCTTGAGACAAGCTCAAGCCGATATTGGCAGGTTGACAGGCCAATGAGATGTTGCCCTATAGGCAGCCACCAGTTCTAGAGATGCAGAATTGATACAAGATGCGATGAGATCTGGTGGTGAGGCCTTGTACTATAGGACTACCTACTTCAGGGTAGTGCCAACAGATCAGCGAGTAGTACCATTCCAGGAGTTAGATGTGAGTCCGACAGGCTCCAGGTCATGAAGATCAGGTCATTCAATGAGATCAATTAGACAACCTATACTAGAGCAGCCAGCTGGATAGGGACCCTCTAGACAGTTTGGTGGTAC
Source organism: Taxus chinensis (assembly GCA_019776745.2). Taxonomy (NCBI): domain Eukaryota; kingdom Viridiplantae; phylum Streptophyta; class Pinopsida; order Cupressales; family Taxaceae; genus Taxus; species Taxus chinensis. The sequence goes on from CM034155.1 coordinate 404,097,962, forward strand.
CCCTGGTGTAGGTCCATAACAACCACCATTATTCCATTAACTAGGTGATAGACTTGGGAGCCCCGGCGAGGGCGAGAGTTGTGGTTGAGCTCTATATTATTTTTGTACAGATATCTTGTATACATGCCTCTTATGAAGGCTGATTTTGATGTATAGCTGTGTATACCATTATTTTGATGATGCCTCATGGTGAAGGCTTGATTATTTTTGATGCATGACCCTTTTTTATGGCATATTGTATCGATGATGTATTACTTTGAGTATTGACCATGGACATTTATACATGTATATATATGGACATTTTGATGTATCATATTATGATGGATTTATGATGTATGATTTGTTCTTTCATTTATGTATGTGGCACACCTTAGATTCAAAAATGTGCATATTTCCTGATTTCATATTGATGATATATCTGTAGATAACACCACATGTTCTGGATTCATGAGTTGTTTCTGAGTTTTTATTCTAGCACTTGGGATGATACTAGATGATATTGATTTGGGGAGGGGGATAGATTTGTGATTATGTGCAACCCCTCTTGCCCCCTTTGATGATATGATATGTGATGATTAGCTTAGCATACATGCATGATGTGATACTTAGCATTTTGGTATATATATGATGTAGTGAATGATGTTTAGAAATGTGATGAAATGATAGATGATAGATGTGATAACAAACAACTGTGCAAAAACACATAAGCAAAAGCTAACAAAACTAAACAAATATATACATATAAACAACACAACAAACTAATATTAAACAAAACACATGCAAAAGCTAACAAGAGATCAAAATAAGATCTAACCTGTGTAAGTAAAAATTCTTCTAAAAGATACACACAACACAATTTAAATCAAACAAGATTCTAAATTAGATAACCAAATGATCCATTTAAAGAACCAACAATTCAACAGACTAAGTACATCAAAACTATACAGACCAACAACTAAAAGTAATTAAAGCGCTACTTTGTTTTTGCAGGAGAGTATTGACATATTTTCTAGTGTTTTTGGGTTTATCTAAAAAGATAAGTTTTCGCAGCTACGTTTTTCCCTTATTGTCTAGGTGTTCCTAAGATAACGTTGTTAGGTAAATGTAGCTTTATCCCTGAGAAGGGAAATTTTCCAGATGTTTAGGTATTTGCTTATCCTTTTTCTAAATGTTTTTGTATTTTCCAAGGTCATGTTTTGAAAGCAATGTACAAGAACAAAGAATCGTGGATGCCCCCAACATGATGTGGGGATATACAAAAGGCAGGATGTCACATGTGTATGTGCGAGAAGATGGCAATGGTACTTTCATGCTCAGTGTTAGATAGGAGTATACAAAGGTAATGCACTCCATGCAGATGTAGGAGCAAACAAACTAGATCACGGCAAGGCAAAGGTGGCCCTAGTAGGGTTTCTAGACCTAGCAGAAAAAGTCATACCTAAAAAGTGGTAACGATTACCCGTCCTTCCCTAAGAGTAACTCGTGTCCGACGAATCTTCCTTGAGTGCCAAAAACTAGTTTTTACTTAAAGACCTGCCCACTATGCCACAATTGCGTGGTTTTCACATGAGGATGACCTGCTTTTTCTTTACTATTTTCTTATTTTTCCATTTTTTTGCTTGTTTTTTCTTTGTTTTCCAATTTTTAGTTCTTATTTGATATTCTCGTCATGCCTAAGCATAAAACCACTTCAAGTGCATGGCATTCATAGGTTCCAGAAGCTCTTCACCATCTGAATATGCAATTTTGTAGGCTCTTGATCCATATTTTGTAATTACAACATAAGGACCTAACTAGTTAGCCTCGAACTTTCCTTTCTTCTCTCTGTCTTTGATGGTGTTCTTCTGATTCTATTTGAGAACTAGATCTCCTACATAAAATTCCCAGTGAATGATGTGTTTGTTATATCCCCTAGATACTCTATTTTGATATACCTTTAGGTGATTGAGGGCTCTGATACGCCCTTCATCTAATAGTTCTAACTTTGCTAGGCAAGCAACTCTTTAGTCCTCGTCTTTATCAAGATAGTATCAGGGAGGGAAGCTCCACTTATAAAAATATGATGGCTTCAATGCCATAGACAAGTGAATATGGGGTTGCACCAGGAGGAGTGCGGATGGAGGTACGATAGGCTAGGAGGGTGGGATGTATCTGCAAATGCCAATTACGACTGGTTTTACTAACCATTTTCTTCATAATCCGTATAAGGGTTTTATTGGTGTCTTCTGCCTATCCATTACCTTGTGGGTAATAAGGGGTAGACCACTTAAGTTGGATATGGAAGCATTGACACAATGTTTTAACCATTTTATTTTTGAAGGATTTACCATTATCAGTGACAATGGCTGAGGGGATCCCGTAATTGCATATGAGATTGTTCATAATGAATTTAGAAATCTACGCACCGGTGACATAGGTAAGAGGGACGACCTCTACCCATTTGGTAAAGTATTCGGTGGCAGTGATGATGTGGGTATGACCGTCCGATGAAGAAGGATGGAGCTTCCCTATGAGATCCAAGCCCCACTTAGAGAATGGCCAAGGTGTTACAATAGGCTGTAAGTCTTGTGCTGGTGCATGTATTAAATTTACATATTTTTGGCATAGTTCACACTTCTTTATGAAGTTGCAACAATTAGATTCCATGGTAGGCCAATAATAGCCTACTCTTAATAGTTTTTTAGCTAAGACCATGCCACTAGTATGTGCTCCACAAATACCACTATGTACTTCTTTAATTACGTGGATAGAATCAGCAACATCTAAACAACGAAGCAGATTCCCGTCATAGCCATGATGATAAAGGGTGCCTCCTAGGAGGGCATAATGGGCTATGCGGTGAATAAGGGATTTCTTTTTAGAATGGGTGATGTTTGTGGGAAAAGTGCCATCTTGTAGGTATTGGAAGATAGGGTCGTATTAAGGGGATAAAGGACCAACAACTTCACATGCCAAACATGACTCCGACATAGCATATGCAGGTACTTGTAAATGTTCCATGAAGAAAGGCATCTTGCTTTCTTCAGGTGCTATGCATAAGAGAGACCCAATAGTAGCCATACGATCCAATGATCTATTATGCAACCTTGGTTTTTGTTCAAATATGACTTGTGTGAAATATTCCTTCAAAGTTTCAACCATTTTCTTATATGGAATAAGCTTCTCATCTTTAACCTTGTACTCATCATTAACCTATTTTGTGATAAGTTGAGAGTCCCCAATGACTTGTAGTTGTCTGATGTTCCATGTGATAACTAGTTTGAGGCCAGCAATGAGTGCTTCATACTTTGTAATGTTGTTTGTACATGGGAATCCCAACCCGAATGCTCGTGGTATGATATCTCTTGTTGGAGTGATGAGCACCACTCTTGCTCCAGATCCATAGAAGGTAAAAAATCCATCAAAATGAACTTGCCATTTTATGGATTCCTCAATATACATCATAGATGCATCTGGTAAATCTAAGCATAAAGGTTCCATTCCTGGAAGAGGAGCTTCTGCCAACTGATCAACCAGTACCTGTCCTTTTAAATATTTCTAATTCACAAACTCAATATCAAATTCCCTCAGGAGAATGATCTAATTAGCCATTCAGCTTGTGAGGGCGGGTTTGGATAAAAGGTACTTGAGAGGGTCAACTTTGGATATGAACTTAGTTTTATTATTCAGGAGATAATGGCAAAGTTATTGGAATGTGAAGACAACTGCTAAATAGGATTTTTCTATTTGGGGATAATTCAACTCATATGCGATTAAGGTGCGGCTAAGATAGTAAACTGCTCTCTCTTTATGGTCTAAGTCATATTGGGAAAGTAATGCACCAATGGCAAACTGGGTAGCGGAAATGTATAAGAGGAGAGGTACACTGGGGGTAGGTGGCATTACTACAGGTGAGCTGGATAAGTACTATTTGAGTAGCTGAAAATATTTTTGACATCAGGTCCCCAATTGAATGTGACATCTTTCTTAAGCAAATGAGTAAAGGGGTGGCACTTATCTGCAAGTTGGTAAATAAAGCGATGGATTGCCTGAATCTTTCCTTATAGAATCCTTAGCTACTTGAGAGTGGTAGGTGGTGGTATTTCTGTGATAGCTATAACCTTTGCAGGTTCTACTTCAATCCCTCTTTATGAGACAATGAACCCTAGGAGCTTTCCTGATAAAACACCGAAGAAACATTTCTTAGGGTTCAAACAAACCTTATAGTCTCTTAGACGCTGAAATATATGCCTTAACACTTTAGGGTGTTCTTTTATACTTTTAGATTTTGCTAGGATATCATCAACATAGTCCTCCATGATGTCACTTATCATATCATGGAAGATAACTGTCATGGCCCACTGATAAGTAGCACCAGTGTTCTTGAGCTGAAAGGGCATGAATTTGTAGCAAAATGTTCCCCAAGGGGCGATGAATGCTGTCTTATGCTCATCTTCTTATGCGATTCGTATCTGGTTATAACTTGCAAAACCATCCATTAAGGACAACATTTCATAACCAACTATTGAATCGACTATCATGTCGATGTTAGGTAGGGGAAAATCATCTTTTGAACATGCTTTGTTGATGTCATGGAAATCCATGCAGATCCTTATGCCAACAAGTTTTTTCTGTACCGGGACTATGTTGGAGATCCATTTTGAATATCAATAGGTTTAATGAAATCAACAACTAACAAATTTTCTAATTCTTCTTTGACTAATAGCGCCACCTTAGGATGCATCTTTCTCAACTTTTGTTTGATTGGTTTGGCATCTGGGTGCACAATGAGGTTGTGCACAACTAGCTCGGGGTCCAAACCAGGAATATATGTATATGTCCACATGAATATGTCCACGTATTCTTGTAAGAGCTCTACAAAGGTCTTTTGTTCCTGAGCCGAGAGTGAATCTCCCAACTTGGCTATTCCAGGTTGCTCCTTTGTGCCAATGTTAACGTTGATTATTTCCTCAACAACCATTTTAGAAGCATCTTCCATCTGTGTAGGATCAGGGGGAAGAGTAAGATTGACCTCTTGCGGTAGTTCATGATCATATTTGAATGGATAGATCACTCCATATTTAGAATCTTCGTTTTGTTTATCTATGAGTTTATCAAAGAGTCTGTCACTATGGGATTTCTGTTGAGCCTTCTTTCTTGGTTTCTCAGAAGTGGGTGGATTTTTATGCACAACCTTTTTATTCAACTGTCCACACATCTCTACTTCTTCCCCAAAGTAGGCATAGGTGTCTAGTTGGATCTGAAATCCTTTCTTGTGGTCTCCAGCCGGAATAAAGTCTCTGAGCCCCATGAACTCTGCAAATGCCTCATCATTTTCAAAGAAATCCAGGGGCACTTGAAGTTGTTGATCCCAATCTATAAGTTCAGGATATACAAGGGCCACTAGATATTTAGCTAGGGGGATGGATTCGGATAAGGTAAGGACCGATGAATTTGGGAATAGGTTCGTGGAGGCAAGATCCTCATAAAGGTTACATTCGGAATCTGCATCACTATCAGAATGAGATGAAACACCCTCATGTTTAGAAGAGGTGGCATCATTCTCAGAAGGTAGAGAATCATGGGGCCTTATTCCAAGACCATGTTTATCAGCTTTAAAATGAGGGACAGGGATAGGCTCCAACCCGTCTTGTGTATTAACGCCACATCCAAACCCATTATAGCCCATGACCAACATCATGCGGGGACCTTTGACATACTGAGGTACTTGACTGCATGTAGCCATGGTGCCTTCTGGCACTCTGTTGGTAGGGTCTTCTAATATTTTCTCCTCAGATAGGAGACCACTGTGGAAATTTTTTTCCAATGGCTTAGGACATTGCTTGTAGGTGCTTTTGAACTGAAAATAAGGGTTACCCCTTGTCCTGGGGGATACAAATAAGTCTGATATTAATAGAGCCTGCTCAAGAGTGAATGGCTTACTTGGGCCATATTTTGCTGATGTTGCCTCCCATGAAGCAAATGGGTTGACCAATGAAGGAAATTCTTGATTGTAAGGCATGAGGGACTATGAATCTATTTGTTTTTTGATAGCCTCTATTTGTGGAGTGACAACAACATCTGCAGAAGGACATTAATAAGCAGCACAAGAAAAACTATGTAATGCTCTACAATGTGTGAATGGTTCTAGGTCACCAAAAATGGTAACCACCTGCCCTTCATGATATAACTTGATTCACTGATGAAAAGTTGATGGAATAGCTTTCATGGCATGGATTCATGGGCGTCCCAAGAGCATGTTGTATGGAAGGTCCAAGTCAAGGACATGAAACATTGTGTCATGACATGTTGGTCATACCTCCATGGGCACACCTATAGTCCCTGCTAACTCTATTTATTCATTTTCATATGCTGTGATTGTGATAGTCTTAGCCCCCAGCTCTGTCTCTGAACGGCCTAGCTACTTCACCAGCTTCAAGGTGCAAATATTCAGACTAGATCCCCCATCTAAAAGTACTCTTTTTTATTTTGCGATGGGTAACCACCACTTCGAGATACAAGGGTAAATTATACTCTAGGTTGTTATGCAGAATTGTAGTATGATCAAAAGTAATATGATCGTTGGTGCCTAAGCGTGCAATCATGGCTTGAAGGTTCGTGGGGTCTACTTTTGTGGAAACTCCTAAATTTTGAAAAGTTTTGTACATTATGTTCTTATGGGCATTAGATATTTTGAGGAGATCAAGAATACATATCCTAGCAGGTGTTTTCTCTAACTGCTCTATTAAATTATAGTGACCTTCCTAAGGAATAGGCACAGGATTTGGTATGACTAAGTGGGCACGTCTTGTCCCTACTGCGTAACTTTTTTCTAAAATCTGAATGGTGTTGATTTATTCATTAGATGAATTAATACATCCAATGAGGGAATCATAAGGACTATCATTTGTAGGGTATACATCGGAAACAGTCCTATAGTCATTGGAAGTTTGCCCTTGATCCAATTTTCTTTTCTATTTATCTGCAGGGTCAGGAAAAGGTTCTTTGTAAATACCCATTTTTTCATTTGAACTTTTACTAGTCTCAGGGGGAGACTCCACAACAATCTTCCCTTCCTCTATGAGGTCTTGGATATAATGGCGCAATCTCAAACATCTATCCGTTTTGTGTCCTTTAACACGGTGGAAGTCACAGTTTTCATTGTCTTTGAACCAAACCGGTTTTGGGGTGTCTTCCGGATATGGTATTGTTGCAGCTGGATATTCTACCATGTTTGCACCATCTAATTGTTTTAGAATAGTAGATAAGGATTATGTCAAGGATGTGAACACACATTTTGTAAGTGCTTTGGGACGAGGTCTTTGCGAAAGCTTTAAGAGTGGGCTTGTCTATACAGCTTGGACTCTTTTGGAGTCTGTAATGCCATCACCAACAACATGTTTATTCTTATTAAAGAATTTAGGTTTGTCTGTGGATTTGGCTTCATGTTTGTTTTTAGTAACAGGTTTAAGCGTTCCTTTGGCAATGAATGCTTTCTCAATTTGACCACCTTTCTCAATGACTTCCTCGAAGGTTGAGCCATAATGCATTTGCAAGTGGAAGGTTATTTCTGGGTTCAAGTTAGGAACAAATATGCTCACTAACTATTTTTCTGGTAAGGCACAAGGAAAGAGACTAGCTAACTCGTGCTAGCATTGTAGGAACCCTGCAAATGTCTCATTGGGTTTTTGTTTTATGTTGCATAGATCGTTCATTGTGATGTCACTCTCCATATTATAGGAGTAATGCCTTACAAATTTCTCCGCTAATGCAAGCCACGTCGTAATAGAACCCTTAGGTATGCCATAAAACCATTCCAATCCCATGGATCCTAGGTTGTGAGGGAAAATTCATATTAGGAAATTGTCATTGTATGCAACCTCTTGGCAAGCCATGTAGAAGTCTTTTATATGGTCAAGAGGATCACTTTTGCACTTATACTTATCAAATTCGGGAACAGTAAAGTGTTTTGGGAAAGGTTGTTGTAACATGTCCTTATCAAAGGGGTAAGGGCATAATTATTCATATGAATATTTCCTGTTCTGGCCTACATCTCCCTGTTGTAGTGCAGTGAGCATATTTTTCATAGATTTTTTCTCTTCCTGAATAAGTTTCTCCTTAGTGGGCGACATTGGTCTTGGCACCTGAGTTTCTTTAAAGGTATAGTCTATTTACGGATCAAATTGAAACTCACCAAGTTTATTTTCATCTTTGTCTTTGTATGTGTCTCTTCGTGAAGAGCCTAAGTTTTCTAACTTCTGGCTTAAATTCAAGATTTGTTTTTGGAGGATCTTTTCTTCGACTAAGGGGTCCTCTTCTTCATCAAATTTCAGAGGAGGGGAAGCTTTCCATTTAGTTTTCACTTTACGCAAAGCTTTAAAGTGAGATTTCCATGATGGTTCACCTTTGACAGTGGCCTTATGTTTCCCAGAAGTGGAAGTGTATCCCACATCAAAAGGATTATCTGTGTCTAAGATGAATCTTCACTCCCCTAGGTTAGGGTTAGTGACCTTTGTTTCTTCTTCATGCTCTTACGAAATTTTATCTCCTAGTTCCAAGACTCTTGCGAGTACTTGATCTTTTTTGTAATATAGGAGTTCATCAACTTTTGCTAGGTCTAACCTCTGTTGTTCTCTGGAAGAGTCCAACTCTTCTACACTATGATCAATTAATAGCTCTGTATCTTTGACTTTTGAGAAGAGAGGGGCCAAATTATGATTGCTAAATGAGAATGTGTCAAAAGGGTTTTCTCTTATATCATGCTCATCTGATTTAGTTGCCATTTTTGTGATTCTAGGCATTACTAGCAGACATTTGTGTGTAGCTAGCGTGACCTCTAAGTGTATATGTATGCCTAAAATGTAATAATCCACTTGATTTTGTTGCTACCAAGCCTACACCTTAAAAATAGATAGTGACAATGATGTATCAATAGGTAAGTCAAGTTAGAACCCCAACAAGGTCTAAGCACTGACATGATGCTGTCGTAGTCCCTTGACAAGGTATACTTAAAACTAGTTCGAATGCCGATGAAAGCCAAACCTTCTGAAAAATGGAAGTTGCAAATAGATATAGCGTAATAATGTCACCGTGATACATTAAGCAAGCAAGCAAGGTGTTAGTACCATGACAACTTTATTATGATATATATAAGGCGTTATCGACACTTTTCAAGAAGACTTAGATGATGTCGAAACTAAAACTAAATGATGAGTATAACAAGGAGTTTTTAATCATGTGAGCAACATAACCACGCAATAAGAGGACTTATACCATCTTCTCGAAAAAATGAGAATATGATGTAAGTACCGAGATTGTGTGCCTAGGATGCGAACAAAACTATCAACTCAAGAAGAGCCAAAAGATGAACTGGACTCACAACGGTGAAGATGATCTCGAAATCAAGATGAATGGACTTTTATCAAAGATATGAAAAGCGTACCTGCACACTTTAGATGTTTAACAACCCAGCCGCAAACATGGATGGGCGTAAACGGACAAAAAAGTGACGAGCACTATCTCTGATAAAAATGCACAATGTATGCACCTTTCTCACCCCAAACAATGGGCGGTGAGAACACAAGGGTAATGATCAAAAGATGGAAACAAACCAAGCACCACTTAGGCAAAGATTTGCCTTGTCCAAAGACAAGAATAAAACTAAGTAAAAGTGAGACGTAGTTTAGTTTCGTGATGAAAGACACTTAGATCAAACTCACAAGGGTTATTTTCCTTGTTCGACAAACAAGGTTCAGATTCCAGATGAGTTGTCACTTTGTGATGGCTTAACGCAACAAGGACTAGTAAAGTGGGCTCCAAGAACAAATGAATTTCCTAATAAGTTCTCTCACTTAGGTGTTACAAATTTGTCTTAAGCGAGTGTGATTTACCCAAAAAGTCGCAATGACTAGTTTGGGAGTATCTCGGCTTTACTTTACCCCCTTCAAGCACAATGGGCAATAAATGCGTCCACGTGTACTCTCACTGGGGTCGCCACATGGACAACCGGTAACTCTATCTCACAAGGCGTACTAGTCAAGTGGGTAAGCGAAGCGCTTCCTATTTCATCCACGAGGTTACTTAGTGGTGGATTACTTTAGGGTTCCTGGAACCACCCCCATTGTTGTAGCTTAAGGCGTTATGCCAAAGGGGTTATGTTCCAGTTGAGTGGATAGGAACGTACCCTTTTTTGAAACCTATAATACAATGTTTTGAATATGGTGTGTTTTTTATCTTGCTTAACTTAATGTGGTTTTAAGTAGCACACCGTTTGACAACCTGTATGAAAAAATGTGTATTAGAAGTTTGATTTGTTTTGTTTTTGACTCCTTTCTTTAACAAGTGTTAGGTCCTGTAGACAACAAGTCGTTTAGTAATTTTCCAGTTTGTAGGTTGATGTCAAGAAAGAGAGTTTTTAATTTTGCTTTTGGTTCCTAAGATTGCCAAAAGGCGCGAAGGAAGAGCATACGCAACGTGAAAATTTCTACTGAAATCACATGAAAGTTTTACTTCAACCTTTATAAAAAAAGTGTTTCTTTGAACAATTTATATGAGTTTTGTATAAGTGTTTTTGATCTCCAAGATCGTCTTGGAAGACACAAGGAGAGAGCATACACACTTCTACAAAGCTAAATCTAAGCCAAGAACAAAAACACTTTAACTATGCAAACTGAAATGTTAAGAAAAAAACTTGTTTTTCAAATTGTTAGTCCTAGAAACCTGTAGTAATGGATTAGAAGAAAAGATTTTGCAGACTGTAAAAATTTTCAATTTTTAATACTGACACCTACGCGCCTATACCGACACCAGTGCTTCCCAACCAACGGGTACGCACCCTACTTAACGAGTACACATACAGTCAAAAATTAATAAAACCCAATGCAGTAAAACACAGACACTCGCAATATGACAGAGACACGCCCATATTGACATGGACGCTAAGGTTCTGACATGTACGTACTCAAGCCTGAGATAGAAACTGTAAATTTTTTAAAGTCAGATCATTTATGCCTATGCGGCCAGAGAGGCGGATACGCACCCTAGATGATGGAGATGTGTGCGCATCCATGAAGAGGTGAAATTTACAGATTTCCACATAGTAGAGCACTTGATGCATACGCGGCCAGAGAGGCAGACACATAGCCCATATGACGGAGATGCGTGCACGTCCCCATAGAGGTAAAATTTTCAAATGAAAATTATTGTTGGACAGGTGCGCCTCTATTCCGATGGAGACACTAGGGTTTCAACGTGTATGCGCCCCTTGTAAACACCTACACGCACCCTGTGAAAAACCTACAAAAAACATGAATTTTCAAATTTTCAAGAGCAAACAGGTTAGTTGTTAGTCAAAGTGTCCTATTTCTATATCAAACCCACAAAATGTGTGTAAATGAAGGTCATTTATCTAGGGTTAGAAACAAGAATGAGGAAATAACAAGTGATTTGACCAAAAAATCTTGAAAATGAATGTTGAAAAACCTAAAAGACCTCCATTAATGGAGGGTGGACATAAGTGTCCCACCAGGCGTGCCAAATGTGTTCAATGAAAAGTTGTAAAAGCCATGGATTTGGGGTAAGAATATCTAAAGAAAACCCAAAGGATTTCAACAATCTGATCAATGGACCATGTGATAAGAAATGAGCAAGATTTTCTCCTTTGCATACATTAATTTGAAATAAACATGCAAACAAAGCAAATGAAGTTAATATCTATTCTTTGAAAGCTTAAACAATGAACCTAAGAGGATCTAAGCATTTTGTTTTGTATTTTAAGAGAAAGAGATCTCCCCATTAATGGCTTCAAGGCCAATGGTTCTTCCCTTTTACTCTATATTGACTTGTGGAATGTAAAAGCAAAGCAAATAGCTAAAATGGAAGAAATGAACTAAACTCTAAGCCTAAACAAAATGCTATGATCTATGCTAGGAGGAAGAGAGAATTCTTATGAAATGAGGGAGGGGTAATAGCCCTATTTATAGTTTTTGGTTTGGAAGAAAAGGGAAATTTGGGTGCATGTGGGACAAAGGCTAAAGTCCAAAAAGCACTTTTAGCAAGTCAAAGTGTGATTTGACTATGTTTGGGATAATTAACCTAGGTTAGACTAATTAATCTCTCTTAGAGAGTAATTAGGGTTCTGGAAGGGTTTCTGAAGGGTTTAATCGATCCAACGAAGTGGATTGATTCTCTAGGGAGCTAATAGAAGCAGGCTAGAAGAGAATAAGGAGCTAATGTGGTTAGAACGAGACTATAACAACCTATTTAAATGGTTTATAAGAGGAAAAACAACCAAAAGGGTATCGTGAGAGGGTAGTTAGATAGGTCTAATTGACAGTGTGCCATTAGTTTGCAAAGGGAAGAAGCATTAGTGTACTATTAGAAGTAATAGTGTATTGATCAAACTATAGGTGTCTACACAAGGTTATAGAAAGGGAATGCTACAAGTTGAAAATTATAATTCGGTTGATGGATTTGAAGACTATGATTTGAGTCATTTATCATGGTGATGTTTACTCATTTGAGATTTATTACTTTGGTTTTGGTGGTGTGGGTAGTGAATTAGAGAACATATCAATCACCAAATTAAAATGAAAATGCAAATGTTGGAGTGTTTATCTCATGCCTCAGTAGGAGCGGTATAAAAAATGTGACATTGAAAGTTTCAATATCATCATTTATCATCATCAACTACTACAATTCCCTGTTCAAAATTTCTCTTTAGAAATTATGGTATGTGAAATCAAGCATGCCTAAAGTCTACGTTATTATTGTCTCATAGAAAAGGGAGCATGTAGTGATGCCAATGCAATGTTACATGCAACAAGGGTGGGACATTCATGTGCACACATTAGGACTGTTAACATCAACAACACAATAAGAATCATAAAACGGGCTTTGCCATTATTTTATTTTACTTTTTTACAACATCAAGGTTTTATTTTGGATGACGTTTAATTTGTTAGATTTAAAAAAGACATGAAAAGAAACATGTGAAGAAAAATATGGGAATTTAATACCTATATGTCCCATAACTTAGATTGTTTCCACACAAATAATATATACTATTTATGTTTTATTTTATTGTCTTAATCTCACTCATATTACTCACGTGAGTTAACTTTGAACTTAAAGGAGCTAAAATAAAAATGGTGAAAATCCAATACATTCCAAGGTCAAAACCTAACCACAATGCTTACTTCTTATAACACTTTGTAGCCTCCCTTTTTAGTTTTAAGCTCAAGTAGCTACAGGAAAATAGGCGATGGATGAACATTAACTGATAGTTGAGCCCCTCTAGTGGGTGGTCATATGAGTGATAGGTATATTTTAACTGTTAGTTGAATGTTTTAGACTAAGACTCCTTCTTATTTCTTACATTTTTAGTACAAAATGCTCTCTAATTTAGGAGGGTTTTTAATTAATAAAATCATAAAAGTGTACTATGTAATGTCCATGTCTGAAAGAGATCAAAAATATAGAAACACATTTTCTCATGCACACTAAGGAGAAATGAAATAAATAAGAACCCTTATAAAATCATTTAATATTATGTTTTCTTGGGAATTGCTTCATTTATGTTGCATGTATCGTAGGTCAAACATGTCTTGAGGCACTTTAGAGATAGGGATATGTGTAGTGGACTCGACATCCCATGTCAAGTCAATGTTGTAATTAAATTTGATAACCACAAAACATGGTTGGAAAAGTGGTTTCGTGCCATTTTTAAATACCATTACCTTACGCCATTCTTCACACTTGTAAGGAGCATACTAGTTTCTTTGTGTGGGGAAACAATATCGACAATCCTCCACCTCGTCCTAGGTCAGCCACCATGTTTATAGTTGCAACTTAATTTCTTTATGTTATTTGTTTATTGCTTCCTTTTTATTGAAATATCTCTAATGATACAAAATTTGTGTGAGCTGACATGGCCCATGTGTTGGTATTTCTCAATGTTATTCAATTTGGAATTATGGGGTGTGTTTCCATACCACATGTCTTTTTGTATGATTATCCATGTACTATATTTTGATATTAATAAAATGTTTTTCAATTAAATACAAAATTTGAAAATATTCAAATAATCACATCAAACAAAAACATTCACATGGGTGATAAAATACAAAATTAGGACTTGCTTATGGTTTGCTTGGCTATCTTGTTACTTTATACATGTTATTTGTCATGATGGTTGATATATATCATATTTACTCTTTACACGCATGTGTTCACTAGGATATATAGAGGACACACAGAGGTTGATCCACGATGATAGGAGCCAACTTGGTTCCTTACGCTACTCTTTGGGGGTATCCCTAACTATATACAAATGATTTTTTTTGTTATATGTTACTTTACACCATCCTTTTCATGTTTGATTATATATGTTGTCCAAAATTACACCCCATGTAATTTTGAACAACCCATATAAGTTGGGAATTAGAAATTTTTTTCTCAAGAGAATTTGTGGGACACTGAATCAGTCTTCTGTAGAATGCATAAAGTTAATGTTCTGCGGGTTCTCCTAAATTTTTAAACAAAGTAATGAGTGTTCAGGACTTAGGTGGACTTTGGAAGAATTAGTTCTTCATGGGGTTTATACGACCTTCACAGTATTGTGGAAGTCAATTATCTGGGCCAACTAGTCACTATCTCACAGGTTGATGACAAGTTAGAGCATCGTAGGGTTTCATGCTAATGAAAATTTAGAAAGTCAATTAAGGATAAGATCCAAAAAGTGAGGGAGTGTGAAAAATCTTAGTGCTTCATGGCTTGGAGGAACATAATTTTACATGGACTCATAACACACAACATTCCACAAAAAATTTCAATTCCGTGGAACCAAGGATGTAGGCCACTAAGTTAAAATTTGTGATGTAGAAGAGGAATTTTTTCAAGGTCCCACATGGAAAAAGGAAGTTAGTTTCAAATGTGACTAAGATTGGAAGTCGTGAGACACTAACTTAGTATCCCATGGATTTCCCAAATGTCGTGTTCCGCAGGTTCTCAAGTTCTAGGGAATGAAGGAACATGATTGCAGGTAAAGTGTCATTCAATATAGAAAGGGAATACCTCCACAACATAGAAGGAACATTAAAGGGAAAAGGGCAAAAATATTCAAGTGCCAGATGAAAAAGGAAACTCCAATCATCACTCAAGGAATATGGAAAGTTGCGGATCAAATTGGAACCATCAAAATCTATGGGAGGTAGAAGAAAAAGCCACACCCTATGCTTGAACAAGATGAAAAAACCACCTCAACAACCAAAATTTAATGAAACATGACGTCATCTTATGTAGTCTGATGGTGTGCGATTGAATTAAGGAATTGTGTTGTGGTAGTTGGATCTTTTTAGATGACACTCATGTTTGTACTACAAGTAAAAATTGTAAGAAATCTTGACATCCATGTTTGTTAAGAAAGTTTTTAGACATTATAACTCTAATGTGTTAGTTTTTCCTTCCCTCTTCTCTTTCTTCCTCTTCCCCCATGAGTGGTGAAAATGTAAACACTTATGTATATTGTAGAGGTTCCTCTCCTATTCTTCCTTCACATATTTTTTGGGAAACTTCATTTGGGAACTCGAAATTTCATACTTTCAACCTCAACAACTCGTGAATGTGGATTTTATTGCCTTGACTCTGTGTAAATTGTTAAGCATTGACTAATGCAAGTGTGGATTTCTTATTTCCTTCAAACATTCTATGTTTAGCGTGAATATATCTTCCCTCTTGTGTATTTTACATCCTTCTAGTTGCTTACATTAGAATTATGTGCATCTTTATGATATTAATTCTAAAAACTTGCATTTGTGTCTCTTAGAACTAGAGAAGTTTGACATTTTAGTTTGGTACATCACCTCCCCTTTGGTTTTCAATTTTCCTCTCCTTATAACTATGTCTCCTTAGAATTATTAGCTTAGCTTATATAGTTTAGAGTAGAAAATTGGTATATGATTAGTTGTAGTGAACTGGGGTGAAGGGAACCAACCCTTTAATTTGGAGAAATACCATCAGTATCCCATAGAATCATGCTCTAAGAATGTTTCACTGAAGTATTTAAACCATTTTAGCAACGGTGCAATTTTTTAGTGATAACAATTTTGGCACGCCCAATGAGACCTAGTTTAATGAGCTTTAGATCATGGCCACTAAGTTTGGTGTATAACTTGGTAGTATAACCCTTCAGAGGTGCTCCTTTAACACATGTGACGATTCCCAAATGATGAATCTCATGGTTTCAAGTAGTTCAATCCTCCTTATTTCATGAGAAGAGAGCAAAAAATGTTAAGAATACCTAAAGGAAAACCATTTGACCACCTATAACTCTCTTAGTGAAGAAGAAGAAATGAAAGTAGTTTGCAGAGGTATGTATTGCCTCCAAATAGAGGTTTTTTAAATCTGCCTCCTGGTAAACCATTTCCTTTTCTTATCATAAATTTGAGGCCTATTCCTCTCATGGTGCATCAAAGGAACTTTCTATTTGTAAGCTTCAGTGGCAGTAGCCCATTGCTTTTTTTCACACATCATGATATATCATTAACAACCTTAAAGAGTATCCCCTTCTTCATAGGTGAAAACTCTACCACACCCACATAATACATTCAAGATGTTTTGAACACCTATTCAATATATGTGGTCACGAAGGATGATGTCATGGTGTGTCTGTTGGCATTGTATCTCAAAGGGAAGGATTTGTAGTGGTATACAAGATTGAAGAATGCCTTAATCTACACTTGGGATGAGCTTGAGACCACCCTCTATTAGCAATTTAATGAGGAGGACAACATTTCTCTCCTTGAATAGTTAACCACAATCAAGTGGGCACCAAGTAAACTTACAGAGGATTTCAACTTCAGGTTCCAGAAAACATGGGATAAACTTCCAATCCTTCTAATATCAACTCCTCAAGGTGCATTTTTGTATTTTCTTAAAGCTTTGAATTATGATATATCAGTAATGATTTAATATATGGCTGATACTCAATTACCTAATGCTTATGCAATATTCATTAGGGATAAAAACTACTTGATCTAAACAGGTAAGCTAGCTCTCAGATTGTCAATGCCCTGAATTACCAAAAAGTACCTAACCCATAATTTCTCCTATTCCTCAACCATCTCCTTCATCTTCTCCTTCCACATCTAGTTCCTTAATGAAGCAAGAATAAATTGAAATCCTTAGTGCTTAGCTAAATTTTTTTATCAAATGACATTTTCTCCCTTAAGAGATAACAAGCTTAAGCCCCAAAAAGTTATCCTAATCCTCCCCATGGTTATCCACAACAAGGCATTCAATACAAAAACTAGAGATTTGGACAAAACTACCCACCAACTAGACCACCAAATCTAAATATGCAACCTCCATTAGCTCCTAGCTTAAGCAAAGCCACCATTGTTCTAGTCCAAAATAAAATGGCCCAAGGTTTTGAATGGTGATATCCTTGTGACCAACCACACAATCCATATGCATGTGAAGTTGGAATGAATTGACTTGTGAGAGAAATATCTCATGGTACAAAATCCGTTCTATCAACAAGAATAAGCCATGACTTCACCTTAGGTAAACACATAAGAGATATAAGAAACATCTTCGGAGCTTAACTTCATTATTTTTGGATTTGAATATTTATGTGTGGTTAACCAAGTCACAGATAATTTGAACATGCCACAACTTCATGTGACAGATAACACAAGGTCAAAAAAGAGACAAATGGATGTAAGGTATCCTCCCCCTGTTTCCCCAACTCCACATAGCAATTCAAGACAACCCACAAACTTAGGTTGAAGTTTGGCTTCACCCAGTCACTCATGGATCACTCAGTACCCACTGTGTAAACACCAATTTTTTGGTATTGTTCCTCCCCTTCACCCCACATTCACTCTCATTCATTTTGGCCACCCATTCAAATTTCGTTTCCCTCTTAAATTCAAACGATCCCATTATTTCCCATGTCCCACCTCTAATTATGCACTATTCATTTTAATAATTAATTATTCTTAATTAATTCTAATCCTCATCTCATTATTTTAGTTTAACTAAATCACTTTAATTATCCCTAATCATCATTAATCTCCACCTAATTCATTTCACATCCCTAAACCTCTTGCCTTTCATCTCCAAATTCCCTAATTTTCTATCCCTAGGCCCTCATTTAATAAATTTACCTATCTTGTCCCTTTATTTACTCATCCTAACCTCCCACATATTCTCTTATTTTTTCTATACAACCCTAACCCGCCTAAACACCCTAAAACCCTAATCCCACTTCATTTAAGCCTCTTTGCCTTGAGTTAGGAATCATCCCACCGCCCTACAAGATGGCCCCCCATAATCGGCCGTGACCCACCCATGTCACCATTGACCCTATAAATACACCCTTACCCCCCTCCTTTATCAAGGATGTAACATTGTGATTCTCATGCTATCTTGCAATTTTGTGTCTATCATTGAGTACTTTTTTAGCTACCCTACATATATTGGGGCCTTCTTTGAGATTTTGTGCATCTATTTTGGTGATCTAGGGAGATTTCTATTGCTTTGACATATCATTTTATTCTATTACCATATTGTCACATTTTGTTGTCACTAACATCTTGTGCAGGTTCAAGTATCTTCAAGGACTCTGCCTCACTTTGTTTCAGCCTTTAGTCTTCTCTACAAGTATCCATTTCAGTCATTCCACATTCCTTCATACCCTAACCAGTCCCGGTCACCGTCGATTCAGTCCAAGCGCCGTTGATCCAACCCACCATCTAGATTGTTTCTATCATTCAGGCATTCAACAATATTTATTTCTGGTTCTAGTCTATCTTTTTCATTTAGATCTTACCTTTTTTGCACTATGTCATTCCAAATCTATTATTCTAGGGCCCAGTCATTATCGATTCCATCCAGTTTCCATCGACCCATCTCTATTTCCACACCCCTAGTCATCACTTCACTTGATTTTCTTACATCATTTCAACCTTTTCCAAGTTCAATATGTTATGCAGTTTTCTGTGTCCTATTCCAATTTATTTGTAGGTGTAGACACCCCAATTTCACATCTATCCGAAATCAATTAATTTCACCATTTCATTTCCCACAAAAATACACATTGAATTAATCGATGTTAATCGATTAATTAATTTGTTTCAACCCCTAAATTAAACCCAATCTTCCTCACATGCCAAATATTCCCCATGTCCCCCCACTTGCGAATTGAATATTCAATTTTAATTTTGGACCATTCCTCATGTCTCTCACTCACCTAATCTTACTTACTTTCCATAATCATGATTACTCTAAACCCCCAAATTAATCCCACTTCTAGGCTATAAATAGAGCCTCACCCCCTCTTTTAGAATAAACTTGAATATCCTGTCAAAGCTCTTGCATCCTTTGAGCATAAAACATCCTTTCCACCTTTTCCTAATGCCCAAATAGCCCCATCTTGATCATCCCAAGTCCATTATCCCCTTTATCCATTGGTGCAAAGTTGAGTTGATCTTGTTGCAGAGAAGGTCTTGCTCCAGTTTGAAGGAAACACCTACATTTCGAGCAATATGGGCCCATCCATATTATCTTCACCCATTCTAAGGTGTGATCCTCATGTCTCTCACTCACATAATCTTACTTACTTTCCATAATCATGATTACTCTAAACCCCCAAATTAATCCCACTTCTAGGCTATAAATAGAGCCTCACCCCCTCTTTTAGAATAAACTTGAATATCCTGTCAAAGCTCTTGCATCCTTTGAGCATAAAACATCCTTTCCACCTTTTCCTAATGCCCAAATAGCCCCATCTTGATCATCCCAAGTCCATTATCCCCTTTATCCATTGGTGCAAAGTTGAGTTGATCTTGTTGCAGAGAAGGTCTTGCTCCAGTTTGAAGGAAACACCTACATTTCGAGCAATATGGGCCCATCCATATTATCTTCACCCATTCTAAGGTTTGCTAAGGAATCACGAAGGAGAAGTTATCTAGTTAGTTATCTAATTTCTTGTTATAAGTGTAATTTTCGTAGCTCACATTCTGGTCCGCCCGGTGGGACTTTAACCCAGGTCTCCAGCTCGTTCTCACATCTTTGGCTCTATTGGCCAATACATCACGCGCCTATCTTCTATTTTATATTCTATAAATGTATTACTAGAAATTAATTTTTGGGTAATTTTGTTTTCTTTATCTCTCGACATTTATATATCACCCATCCCCGTCCCCATGGAAATTACCCATCCCGTAACTCACACCCTCACTGATCTATTCTCTCCTAGGGTGGGGGAGCTAACTTTTCCATCTCCTGATTTGTCCATTACATCTCCTTTCCCCGTGGACACACCCCCCAACCCTTCCTCAAACACTCCCAACTCACAGATCCTAGCTTCCCCAGACTCTCCCCTTTCCCCATCCAGTGACACGCTAACTCCCCATCACCCCACACGTTGACCTCCCATCTATGACACCTCGACCACTCGACTGATCTCCCTGTCTCCCAACACATCTCCTATCCTCACCCTTACCAGTTCTGTGCATCCTTCGCTCCCATGAACCCTCCCCTTCTCTAATATTCCCCGCCCAACTCCTTGATCGAGCTATACCAGTCATCTCCTAAACATTATATTTAAGTAAAATAAAATACCATAAATCTATCCTAACTACCCCAACCCAAACCCTACATTATAGCTCGGCCTAGGCCGAGCCGAGCCTTGTCTAAACCCACCCTTTCCCCTTTACACACAATGCCCCCCTCCCCTAACTCATCCCTTGTCCTAGATCCTTTTCCGTCCCCGATCCCCAACTCTACTCAGATATAAATCCCTCCTAACTCCCTCTCCTACTCACCCTACAATTCCTGACCACTCCTCCTTGAGCCCCTCCCCTACGACATTCCATCCACCCATCCTCGAGCACCACACCATAGTCTACCCCACACAGACCATAGACCCCGATCTCCACATGGATCCCCCACACCCAAACCGCAACCCACACGCCTCACGCGGTTTGCCTACGAGCCTACTCCGTCACTGTCCTCCACAATGCATACATAATCAAACAAAAAAAACCATACACAGACAAAAAAAACCATACACTCACGAGCATATTAGGTTAAACTCTTTTTGTTTTTATATGTCGGGTAAACATTATTACCTAAAGTCGATCAGTTTCATTTTCTTAGGGTTTACTCACCTTTTTTAAGGTTAGATATGCTCATTACGTACCAGTTAGGTTTCATGTTAGCTTATGCTATTTACCACTTAGGCTAGGATATTTCCCACTTAGGTTTAAATTTGTCTTTGTATTGTATTTTTTTAATTATTAATTCTTACCCTTAGTTTCAAACTTACGTCGTCTTATTCTTTTTTTTTAATATAATTTCATTACATGCTTAGTTCATTAATTTAGTTAATACTTAGTTTATTTTTATTTATTTAGTTAATCTAATTTAATTAGAGGTTTCCTTAGTTTTTATTTAGTTAATTAGATTATTTTAATTCATTACCTAGTTAATTATTTTGTTAATGTTTTACTTTTGACATTTAATTAGTATTTATTTAGTTATTTAGACTAATTTCATTAATTAATTAGTGTAATTAATTGCATTTAGACAATTAAACTCGCTTAGGTCCCTTTTATTTTATCCTCTCGTCATTTTTCGTCAATTAGTGATTAATCGTCCAAAGTGTTCCTTTTGGCATTTTTCGAAACACAAATTTTGTTAATTAATTAGCTTTTTTTTAATTTTATTTCTCTAATTAGAAAATTTTCCAACAATTAAGACCTTGCATTATTTTTCTCATATTTTCTAACCACGTGCGCTAACCATGTTCTTTGATCTTACAGGTAGATTCTCCAACACTTTGGTTACCTTCCCTCGTTGTCAAAGACTAATTTTGAAACATTCACACGACTCAGACCCTTATTCCCTAAATTTTTCAACACTTTGTCACATCGTGAATATTGCAAATTTAGGGTCCCTGGATGTTTTGAAACACCTTGTGTTGCTTTTTAATCATTTCGTCATTTTCTAAGCACCTTGCACTGTTGTCTAACATTTTTTCGTGAATCTTGTTGTCATTTTCTTTCTTTTTTCTTTTTTATGAAGCTAATCACAACCCTTCGCGTGCATGCTCTTCTCTCACACTTGTTACAAGTGACCTTGAGAATCAAAAACATGATGGTGTTGTCTTTTATCGTTCTCTCTTTGTTCGCCTTGGAAAACTAATAACATTTTTTTATGCAGGACCATATCATTTGAAATTTAATCATTTTAGATTGCTAACATTGTCTGCAGGATCCTCTAGCATTATTTTCTGTCTCTAACTATTGTCTCGATCGTTGTTTTGTTTCTTCACATTATTAATATTTGACCAATTGTTGGTTGTGTATGCTCTTTTCCTGTGACTTTGAGTGATCTAGAAAATAAAAAATGGTCATAATTGTCGTTCTTTTTCTAACACTTTGTTTGCATGATAACTACTAATATGTTATCCACAGGACCACGTAGTTGGAATTTTGCCAAAAACACAAACACCAAAATTTTAAACCTTCTCGCAAGATTACCATAGTTAAAAGAAAAATCACTAAAACAAAAAAAAAACACGCTCAGGTACGCTGTCATTTTCCACCAGTGATTTTATTTCAAATTAGAAATAACTCTGGTGTTAATCACATCATCATTTGTTTTTACACGTAGCGGAAGTGGATTTCATCACCACCTATGCTAAACTAGTGATGTGGACTTCATCACCACACACCACCAACATTCACATTTGCATTGCACTCTAAGACCTAGTCTCATCACAACGTTTGATATATATAGTGCCTTTGGGAAACATTTATGGGTAAAGCCGTCGTAACTACTATTGCACTTAACACCTAATACATCTGTAACAACAAATCCTAAGCATCATCCCTATAAATCTTTGGGGAGTAATAAGGACACCATACACACCATCATCCCCCATCACCTTCCGCCTTTTCAAAAATCTTGCCTTGGATGCCATGATTCACTCCAAAGTAGGTAAGTAAGGATTGATGAGTCTTTTTGGAGTGATAAGATCCTACATCCACCCATTTCATAGCATACTGCATGTTGCATACAAAACAATGATTATTCCCTACAGATCTACCTCTTCAGCCAAATAAATCAAATGAACATGACTGCTTGCTGATTGAAAACAAGTTATTTTATCATTTTATATATCATTAAATTTGGATTATACAAATGTTTTTGTTGAAGATTTCAAGTCCTAGTTGTGTTCCACAAAACATTTCAAAATCACTTCAATATCTAACAAAACATTGAATCAATCACGCAACAAAGATCTAAACGTTACATTGATTTCAGTAGCTTACTCCAAGCCAACAATGAATCCTTCATACCTTGTTTCGAGCTATATTAATGTGATATTGAGTTACTTGTTTGAGTTCACTCCTTATCTCATCAATTTTCAAGCTTGTTTAAGCTTCATCCAACAACAAATCTTTCATAGCTTGTTTCGAGCTATATCAAATTGATATTGAGGGACTTGTTTGAGTTCACTCCTTATATCATCAATTGTCAAGCTTGTTTGAGCTATACACCGATCAAAAAATTCATCATAACTTGTTTGAGCTATATCCCACTTGTATTAAGTACCTTGTTTGAGTTTACTCCTTACGTTTTCGTCTGCTAAGCTTGTTTGAGCTACACACCAATCAACAAATTTATCATATCTAATTTGAGCTATATCCCACTTGTATCGATAACCTTGTTTGAGTGTACTCCTTATGTTTTCATTCGCTAAGCTTGTTTGAGTTACACATCAATCAACAAATTCATCATAGCTCATTTTGAGCTATATCATACTGGTATTGAGTACCTTATTTCAGTGTACTCCTTATATTGTCAACCACTAAGCTTGTTTAAGCCAAATGAATCAAAACATTTATCATAGCTTGTTTGAGCTATATCCCACTTGTATCGAGTACCTTGCTCGAGTGTACTCTGTACATTGTCATCCGCTAAGCTTGTTTAAGCCAAATATAAACCATCCTCATTATAAATTATTTGAGCTATATCATATTTAGCTCGAGTGTCTTATTTGAGCTTACTCCTTATAGCCTTACTTGTTAAAGATTGCTTGATAAAAAAAAGGATCACACTCACTAAGTTGAGTTCTTCATCACGCCTTTCTTCATTTTCCATCTGTTTCAAACATGATGGACTCATGCAAAACATCACACAATGAGCTATTAGAAAAAATTACTAAGATGATAACGCAACTCTCTCATATAGCTACCCACCTTAGTGAGCAATCACCTAAAAAGCCAATCGTACAACCTAAAGAAGACATCACTCTGTGCAAAGTCCAACGTCAGTTTACACCCCTTGGAGAAAGTCTCTCTAGTGTTTTTCATCAACTAAAAGAGGCTAAACTGATAACATATCCAATTACAGAACCCTTTGTCGAAGGGGAACCTAAACCATATTGGTACAAACCTAACACATACTGTGACTTTCATCGCATTGATGGTCATCAAATAGATAAATGTATGTGATTTAAGAATTACATCCAAGACTTAATTAACGACGACGTAATTTATGTAGAGCTTGATGACAAAACTCTTGGAACCGACGACACATCAAATACCACAACTTTCAATGAAGAGTTGACTAATGTCGAAACTCCTATACATGCTGAAATTCCACAAGATCACGATGACAAAAGTCAAGACTCTCTAATTCCAAACCAATCCATATCTTCTTCTTCAAATTTTCTTCCATTAGTTCAAACATACATTGAGCCTATTTTTGACAACAACATTCTTCCAACATCTGATGAGAGCTTGAACTCACTTAAAGACTCCCTTTCAATCCTTAATATAATTGTAGACACTTTAAAAGAGGGCTCATCGTCAAACACCATTGAGATTAATTATATTGTTCCAATACTGGCTCCTATGCCTAACATATCTATCCTTGTTTTTGAAACACAACCACATCAGGTTTGGACACTTACGACAATACCACCTTTTGTGTTCATTATGATTCTAACGCTTGATCTTGAAAACACCTCATCACCGATGGTTCCTACTTATTAGGACTTCTACATACATACATTCTATGAGGTCCACGTATACCTAGGAATATCCTTATGCAACCTTTTCTAAATTTAATTGTGAATCTATCCTCAAATCAATTAATTAACGGCCAAGCAGAAGCAACAAATAAAACATTTCAAACCTATCATAAAAAACATTGTCGACACATATGGACAGAAATTGGCACTCCCAAATTTACCATGCTTTTTGGGATTATTCACACATATTATCACACACCTATTAGAAGTCACTCCCATTCTCCCTTGTTTACTATTGGGAATCTATATTACCTATCGAGGTTGAATTCCCGTCCTTTAGAATATCCCTCAAAGACATAATCAATGAAGACAAATATCGACAATCACAACTTAATGAAGCTCAAACTTCTTGACGAAAGGTGACTTAATGTGCTTAATCACCTCCAGGTCTATCAAAATTGGCTATGAATGCCGCTATCATAAAAAGTCAAAGCTTAGAAGAGTTTGAGGTCGATGATCTCATTCTCAATGAAAATCAAAAGAAATACCACTAAATAATGAGACAAACAAGGAAAATTTGAGCCCAATTAGTTAGGGTCCTATGTAATTCATATCTAATTTTGGCTCTTAAGCCTATAAATTGGCCACTAAAGATGGTCAGGAACTTGACAAACTGATGAATGCAATCCATTTAGAGAAATTCTATTCTTGAGATGATCTCTTTTCCAGGAGACAACCGCTTGTACATTTCTCCTATCTTACTCATCTCCAAATAATTTAAAATCATTCATTCCATTGGCAGATATTTTCATTATCAAAATCACATCTTCATATTCATCATCATGAGACAAATGTTAGTATAGATCCTATTAAGTTTTTTGAGTATCATACTTCTTATAATGTCTCCCATTTTCGGTTGCTTTCGCTTATGGTCATATAGAAGCTTACGGATGGTAATATTCCTTTCAAAGAAATTCTCTCTTTCACAACAAATCTCTTAACTTCTTTACCCAGTTTGTTTGATCGTCTATCTCAGTCTTCGGTGTTGAACCCTCGCATCCTACTAGTCGTGTGGGGCTAAGATTTGGAGTAGACATTCCTTCCCAAATAAAAAGAATTGTTATAGAAGTCAATAAATCAAATAACTTATGAATAATTCACTGTTACACCTTTCATCCTTCACAGTCTTTGGTGTTGAGCCCACACTTCTTACTAGTAGTGTGAGACTGGGAATGGAGGGAGGTGCCCTTACCTGTCTAGGTCTTATCTTTGGTGATAAACCCTTGCCTCTTACTAGTGGCATGGGTCAAAGCGTAAAGGGTCATTCATAAATCAAAAAGCATAAAAATGTTATTATTTTTTTTTCAAAAGTAAAAAAAAAGATCAAAAAATAAATAAATTAGTTGCCTATGTTTTGCCTTCGGTGATGAACCCTTGCTTCTTATTGGTAGCATGGGGCAAGCCATATGGAGTCTGTTGAAAAAATACAAAATCTTATAAATATGAAAGTGCTTATAGTTTTAAATTTTCAAAGAAGTAATTTAAATGCCTAAGTAAAGAGAGAACTGTCCCTTCACCTCATATCTTACCAATCAGTAGGCCACATAATTGTCTAATTCTAGTATGTGACCTATAAATCGAAATTCATTTTGAAATTGTTTCTAACCTTCATAAGAATTGAGTCATAATTTCCCAAATGGATCGTTGTTAGCACTTATCTATGTATTCATTGTCTGCATCCTGTTTCCTTCTTGATTTTCAGTGATGATCCCTCACATCTTCCTAGTTGTGTGGAGTCAAGAACGGAGCCAAACTTATCTTATCTTATCAGTCCAACATATCCTACCAATGGAGTGAAATTTTTTGTATCCTTCGAAGCATGAGTTACCACGAATGAACAACAGTACATACGAATGATACCTTGGTTTATCACCTCTCATAAGAAGTTTGCATTCTGGTCCACAAATCCCAAAAATTCCCAAAAACATTATGAAAATCCCCAAAAAATCCCCAAAAATAGTATAAATCTTCAAAAATCCCCAAAAACAAGTATAAACATCCCAAAAAAATCCAAAAACATCTAAAAATTCACAAAAATATGCAAAAACATTTGAAAACTTCAAAATCCCAAGAACATGCAAAAATCTTAAAATTCCCAAAAAAATTCAAAAAATCACAAAATCCTAAAAATTTGTAAAAACATCAAACAACCCCAAAAATTAAGAAAATAAACACAATTCATCCTTTGAACTATTATCCCCAACAAATTTTCCAACTACCAAAATATTAACAAATTAAAAAACTTCCCCTCAAACAAAACGTTGGGAAAATATCCAAAACTCAATTGTTTCCTTTTTTGAGGATAATGACCCAAATCCTACAACCCTTGTACCCTTGTTTGGGGTATTATAAATCAATCAAAATTAGGGACATGTTTACCATTGTTTTTGTGTTCCAAATTACTAGTTACAAGTTGTATTTTTTTATTTGGTATCTAGATATATTATCGGGGACATCTTAAATTTCATGTATCCTTGTGTTCCCTCTAAATATATGTTATATGATTGCATATTGTACTAGGGGAATCATATCTTTTTGATGGTCCATGTCTATTCTCTCTTGCACTTTCATATCGTACTGGGGCATCATGCATTTCTGATGGCCCATGTTTATGCTCTCATGAATATTACAGTATGGTCATCCTGATAACTCTATATCATAATGCATCCTGTTACGTGCTATATTAAAATTAAGATGGTTTCTTCCCATGAGTATCTTCCTGTATAATCTAAAAAATTACTTTGTACCTCATCCAATCACCCGTACTAATACATTCTCACAGTTTGAGAATCCTACTTGATCACTCATTGCAGTTTGCGAATCCTAATTTAGGATCATTTCTCAAGTAGCATTCCCTATCTTTCAAATCCTCATCCCATCACCATGATCCAACTTTCTTTGATCCATTGGTCCCCCCTCCTCATTTATGTACTCGTTCCACCACTTATCCCCACATTCCCATTCTCACCATTCTTGTCCCCTCTCACCACTTGGGTGTTCTTCCCTTTCACTCATCAATGCTTTCAACTTAACAATGGACATGTACTTAATCAACCCTTTAAATTTGGGACTGCATTAGTTGAGGTATACCCTTATTATTTAAGATCTTCCCGTCTAGTAAATAAATTATACACCATCTTCTATTTCATCAGACAACTGATCACCACCAGACACATATTTTTGCTTCGTCTCTTATTACTTATTATTCTTGACCTCATCACTCTTACCACGTGGGCATCCCAATTAAGGATACCCCTCACATGCTCTCCATTGCTACATTGCATATCATACAAGCGAATCCATATGTTTTTTATCGACTCCTGTTTATTCCCTCATTCATATTAGCATCTCCTCTCATCCTTATATTCTACTATCACCTACATGCATTCACTGATTCCCTGTGCTGATATTCAAATTAAGATTCTTTCATCATGTGTGCCTATCTTCATGCATGATAAAGGAAAATCTTCCACCTTTTACTCTGACTCCTCACTTTGGTTTCACTCCACACTAAACGCTGACTTTGTCCAGTTTGGTGGAATCTTACATGATCAATCGTGTCAGTTTGTGAATCCTAATTGGGGTAAGGGGAAAAAACTAACTTTACTCATCGTACGACCCACTTTCTATCTTGCAAACGCATCAGTCCCCTACCATCGGTCAACATACCTTTGATCCATTCAATCCTCTGAATCAACATCATTTCTGACTCATGGCAGCCTAACTTCGGCCTGGGCTATGCATTGAAAATCTCACCACTGACTTTGCCCCTTTCTACCATGATTGTGACACATGTAGGCACTTCGTGCTTGTTTGAAAGGCCGACTCAAAGCTTGCTCTTTGGTGGAGTGTCGAGTTGACACTTGTCATCTTTCGCAAAATTGTGGACTTTTCAATCATCCCTTCCATCTTTTGGGACTCTGTAGCTATGAGGTGAGCTACGCGCTCATTTGGGGTCTCAAACCTTTGGAACAAATATACAAAATTTTCCGACCATAGCTGACAGTTGGCACTCTCCGCTTGACAACAATCTACAACTTAAACATCTTTTTGAGGCCCGCCTTGTCTTCCATATGACTCTTTTTGACCATTTTGACTCTGTCACTGTTCCGCCCTAGGACACATGGAGCATGCGGCGCTTAATTAAGGATCTGCTCCTTGCAGATTTATGTTCGGAGAAATGCCGTTAGGACTACATGGCTCATCTACCACTAGCATCCTCCATACTTAGTCAATATTTTAATTCCTTCCCTCCTTGTAACTGTTTCGAGCCTGAAACCTCTTGAGTCCTTACCGTTGTTCTCCCCTTCTTGCATCCTAGACTCACTGCGGCATCTTTTCTCATTCTCTCCTAATATGCCATCTTCATTCTTGAGTCCATATGTAGCTTGTACACATCCTGATTTAAGGTATGGAGTGGCTATGACATTGACATTTTTCCCCTTCATAAGGTCTATCTTGTTCATCTCTTATCTTCCGCACAATCCATTCATCAATCTTTCTGCTACATCTTTCCATAGGATCTGAATGTCACCTCTCAGGTTCTTTGGCAACGGGGTCATTACTTAACCAATATTCCTGCGCAACATGTGAAATCTTAATGAACAAGTTCCTCTTAAGGTATGATCTTCCATCTTGACACTACCTCCATCTAAACACATTTACTCCATCCTATTTCTTCCTGCCGCTCACCATAATCATCTACTCCAACCAACCATTATACCCTTGTAACTAATACATTCTTCTCTTTCACCTTCCATACCATCATTATCGGTATGGAAATCTTACTTAACCACTCGTGCAACATGGAAATCTTACTTAAGAGTTCCTATTAAGGATTATTTGTCATCTTTCACTCCTCCATCACTACCCACATTATCACCATTTTACTTTTTCTCGGCATTACCCATCATCACATCCTCTAACCTCCATTTTTCATTATTGCAAATATCACCTCTTGATTTCCCTACTCTTCATCTCCACCCGTCCTCTCACTTGGAAATCTTACATAATCACTTCCGCCGCATGACACTCTTACTTAAGGGTTCTTGTTAAGTTAAACTTGTTGTTCTAGAATTCTCCCTCACCTCATCCTTCATTCTCTTCCTTTTATCCTTTCTTCTATTCTAGTATTTCCCACCAACCACATTTTACTCCTACTATTATCCTTTCTGAAATTATCATATCAGAGAGTGTGTCTACCATATTCCTATATGTAATCGTGTTTCCTTCCCCCTATTTTCCCCTTCTTGATCCATCATCCTTCATACCAGTTTACTACCATTATTTTGTTGTCATGTTTCTTCATCCTCACCTTGTTCATCCTAATCCCCCACATCCTCTCCTCACCTTCATCTTGTCACAACTCATCACTCATCCTTTTGTTACTCTTTCCACTTGATCTTCTTGAATTCTCCCACATATCCATCCCCATGTCTACCTACCATTATTGTTAGTCTTCCCCTAACATTCTTTCATCATCATCTTCCATTTCCACGCTAATAATTATTAGTGGAATACCCCTAAAATTCACTCATCCTCATTCTGCATGGCCTTTTTCACTCTCTTTGACCTTTTCCATTTTTCTTCATTCCTTCCTTCCTTTGTGCCCACCAATAATTATTGGTATAATTCCCCTAACGTCCCTTTGCTGGCATTGCCTCTTCTGTTCTCCATTCCCCTTTTCACTTTCTTCACTTTTCCTCTCGTCCTTCACCACCAATAATTATTGGTGGAATCCCCCTAAAGTACCTACATTGGCATAGCCTCCTCCATCCTCAATTCTCTCTTTCATCCCCTCTATTTCCTCATCCCCCACCCATTCTTGTCGCTTCTTCCCCACCTCTCCATCTTCACTTTGCCCTCATCAATTTATTTACTGTCTTCATCATATATCCTTTGTCTATTGTCTCATAATCCTTTTATCCTCATCTCACGCATCTCTACATCTTTTCCAATCTCTGTCATTCCTCCCCTCTTTCTTCTCTTTACATTTCTAATGCTCCCCACTCTACACAAAATATCCCCATTCTTGATTTCCTTCCTTTTGCATCATTTTCTTTGTTATCCTCTCCTCCTTCCCACTCTTTTTCTTGTTTCATCTTCTCTTTATCATCTTCTTCCCATTTTTTTCTCATTTATCCTTCATACTTCCCCATCAATACCCTATATCTTTCTCACTATCTAGTATTTTTAACCCCATAATCATCCACATGCATCTATATATGGTCTGTACCATATTATCTACATTGGTCTTCCCCACGATGACCAGGTTCCTTCAATATTCTCCCTATATCTGCTCTATTGTCTCTTCTCCCCCCATCATTTTCACCTTCCTCCTCCCCTCCCCTTCTTTTCTCTACCACCCCTACCTGTTCAATCATTCTATACTTATTTCTCTTCTTTTCTCTGATATTCTCTAAATATTCCTATTCCCTCATAGTCTCTTTATTTTCTCTATTCTATCATGTCTTTCATCTTCTTTAAATTCTTCATCTTCCTCATATCCTTCATTTTTCCATCCTTATCTCCCTCTTCATTTTATCTTTTCTATTCCACTCCCTTCATTTTGTACCTTTCTCTCCCGTTTTCTTGATTTCACCCCCTACTCTCATCTCGTCTTCTCCTTCTTGTTCATCATTCCTTATTCCTTTTTCCTATCATCCTTCTATATTATTCTCTTCCAGCTTTTTTTTTATCTCTGTCTGGTTTATTCCATTCCCTTTTCTTCTTCACCTCGTACTTATATAATTTCATTATTTTCTCCATTCTATCATCTCTTTCGTTTTATTAAAACTTTCTCGCCTCCTTTTCTTTTCCATAATTTCTCTCCCTTCATCTCCTTCTTCACTTTTCTAATACCTTCATATTACACATCTCTCCCCCTTTTCTATGCTTTTACCCTCTGCTCTGTCATCTTCTCTCATCTCATCTCATCTCATCTCATCTCATCATCTTCTTGTTTTTCCTTCATCATTCCCTTCTTCCCCTATCATCCCTCTCTCTTATTCTCTTCTACCTCTTTCATTCCTTTTTTCTCCCCCTCTTTCTCCATCCACTCTATTCTATACCCTCGTCCTCTTCACCTTTGAATTTTCTTGCCCTTCTCATAATCAACCACTATTCATATCCATTCCTTTTTTCTTTTCTTTCCACTCTTACTCATTACGTCCTTCAAAAAATCCCCATAAATAACATTCAAGGATGATTGAATCCTTTCCCCATTTGCACACTGCATTTGTTCCATTCTCTTATGCCCCATTCTCATCCTCCTCTCCACAGAGTTGACCTTTCCTCTTTTCGAGATCTTTGTTGTCTCTTCCATTCTTGTTAGCCCTCTCGAGGGGGCATCATCACATATATCCCTAATCACATCTTCCCATGAAATTTTTTTCATCGAGGATACCATAACATCCATCACCTACCAACATCTACTCCCCCTAACAAAAATCTTCTCTACTTTTTGTTTATAAAAAGTAGATTGAATTCTTCACCTTTTTTATAAGCGAAAGTCTGTTCTATTTTTTTCTTAGAGAATGATTTCATGTTTTCCCAAGCCTAAGTATAATGCAAGACATATTCATGATTGACTTTCCACCTTTATTTTCCTTCTGCCTCTTTGGAGATTTTACAACCAAAGTGGGTGGATACCTATCCTCATATTGGTCTCACATACTATTGAGAACATGGTATGGGACTAAGTTTACAATCAAAGATGAGTCCATTTAAGCCTATCATGTTGAAATTCATGGTCCTAGTCTATCCATGCAAAATACCTAGTCAAAGGAGAAGTTAGAAGTGATCCTGAATCTACTGAGACAATGTATGTCCGATCAAAGTTTGGTCAACGAGAAAGTCAACTTTGGTCAACATGTCAATATTGGACCAATCGCACTGTGCATGTGGCAAAAATGTGTTGGAAAAATTGGAGGGGTTTTAACCACTGATCTTTGACAATCGTAAAATGGAATAGCCCGTCGGAACAAGAGGCTCAACTTTTGTTACGGAGGGGAGCCCGACTGCCGTGTGGACTATGGTATTATCGCCGATGTGGTGGGACCACAAACCACCACGTGGCTTGCCACCACGAGTTTGATTGTATAATTGAAGACGAATGATGCTCTTATCTGTCATATGTCATGTGGGTAAAATTTCATATTACTTTGTAATTATTTGCCACACATTATTTCTAAATGCCACACATTATGCCACAAACCACGCATATATATATATATATATATATATATATATATATATATATATAGATAGCATATATATATGGAGCTAGAGTATATATATATATATATATATGAACCTCCACATATTAATGTTCAAACATTAATACAACCAACCATAAAAATCCACCAACCTTAATATGGTGGGGGGAAAACCAAGCCATGTGTGGAAGCTTCCACGTGGAGAGGAGAAGCAGGTGGGGCGGTTAAGCCTCAAGTGGTCAATTGAGGCACTTCGGCATGCATGGGTATGGCTCATTAAAGCCTAGAATTATCCTCTCCATCAAATGTGGGATATAACCCACTTAACCATATTCGGCCCTAAGAGAATTTATCCCTTCCTAAGTGGAATACCACCCAATATGGGATCATTAGCCCATCAAGTCATAGGAAAGTTTTATGCTAAAAATAAGCTCTTAAAATCTTATAGAAACTGATTTTGGGAACTTTTGGAGGGTTTTGATGTTGTCAAACTTCAAGTGGTGCCATAAAATCATAACAAATAAGCGGGTCAAATGACGACCATTGAATATTAATTTTCCTTTGCGAAAGACCTTGTCCAAGGCCACATTAAATTATTGTGAAGCCTGAAATATCGACCAGAGTAACATAGGGTGTTACGAAGTGTTTGGAAGGCCGATCGAGATCTGGAGGATTTTGAATAGTGGAGCTGGGTACACAAAGCTTGCCAAATATGCCAGGAAGGAGGTAGTCGGGTGCTATCTTTCACCCTTGTCATCCAAAGGTCTATATATTCTTCTAAGCAAGTTCTTAATAGTTTCCATTAGGTTTTCTTGTGAAAGTACTATTGTAACTTAAAAGTTTTGACTAGTGGAATGGTTTGATAAGAACTTGGAGACGTAGGCAATTTTTGAACTCCGTAATCAATCATTGTGTAATTTGTCATTATATGTTTGCATTTATTTTAAATTGATAACTTAAAAGGAGAAAATTATCGGCAAATAAAATAAGCCTATATGGGTCTGAGATCAGGTGAATAAAAACTTGATAATTTTCAGATCACTAGACCATACCTCACGTCTCCCACTTACCTAACCATGTTCACTTTCCATAATCATGATTGCTCTAAACCATCGAATTAATACCACTTTTAGGCTATAAATAGAGTGTCACCCCCTCTTTCAAAATAAGCTTGAAGATCCTATAAGAGCTCTTGCATCCTTTGAGCATATAACATCCTTTCCACCTCATCTTAATGCCCAAATAGCCCCATCTTGAAGCATCCCAAATCCATAATCCCTTTATCCATTGGTGCAAAGTGAGTCAATCTTGTTGTAATGAAGGCCTTGCTCCAGTTCGAGGGAAGCACCTAAATTTCACACAATCAGGGCTCATTCAGACTTCATTTCCCATTTTGAGGTTTTTGATGGAATCACGAAAGATATGCTATCTGGTTAGTTTCTTTACTTTCTTACTAGCCATGTAATTTTCCTAGCTCATAGCAGGTAAAATTCATAACAGATCTATCCATACATGAGATTAAAAATCTATTTTTGGTGTAGGTATTATTCATCCAGCCCCAATCACTGTCAATTGGCCCATTATAACCCTGGCTCCCTATTGAAACCTGTCATGATTGCTTTGTTTTGTTATATTTGATTCATATTTGCTTTTCATCATCTTAGATCTACTTTTCAGATTCTATTTCAGGTATTACATGATTTTATCAGATCTATTATCAAGTTTCATATTTCATATTATCTACAAGAGAGTTGACATCCATCTAAGCAAGTTCACACTTCTTGGAACTGACTTAGTCAGGAAACCCTCCATATATCTACCAATCCATTTTTCTTTTAGTGTTCTTTGTTGTGTAGATCATCAGACATACAAAAAGGAGGTTCTCATTTTTTACATCCACATTCTTCCATCCCATCTTGAGGTACCATAAACCCTTTGTATTTTGACCTACTTTGTTTCCTCTAGTACTATTTCACTAGTATAAACAAGCAATAAGAAACTTGGTCAACACACCGAACAAGAAATTTCCATAGGACAGAAAAAACCCACCGCTCAACACAAATCCATGGAATGAAGTAAGTCTGCCAAGCATATGCATATGAAAATATGCCCTTTGGTAGATATCCACATTTCAAAGGGAAAGGCATATTGTTTTTAAAGGATACATAAATGATTTCATCCTCATATATCTAGATGATATCAATTTTTTTTCAAAGTAGAAAAATAATCAAACCTCATCCTTTCTACATGTCTTTGTTTATTGGAAAGTATCATGTGCGTAATTGTATGATACAACTGAGGTCTAGTACCTCATTGATTCCAAATAAAATTGTAGATATTTTATTTTTGAATACATCCCAATCTCAAAAGGCATCTTGATGAATATACTGTGTAAGTATTGGGTGTGATCAAGGAATTCGTGTTAACTCTTCATGCTTGCCCAAGTCTAACTATAAGAAAATACATCTTAGTGATTGAATTTCCACCATTTTTTCACCCTTTGTCTATCTAGAGATTTCACAGCCAAAGTGAGTGCATATATATCTTCAAATTGGTCTCATATGTTATTGACAACAAGGTATGGGACTAGGTTTACAATCAAAGATGAACCTATCTCATCTCATCATTTCCAATTTCATGATCCTATCCCTATCAATGCAAACTACATGGTCTGATGAGAAGTGAGCAATGATCCTGAATCCGATAATATAATGCATTCATCACATTTAATTTGTGATCTCATACTAGATGAATGGGATAAATAACACTATGAGTTTGATCCTTATGAAACTATAATTGAATTAGGTTTAGGTACCTACTGCATCATATAAATAATAATTCACCACCCCCAGACCGCTTAAGGAAAAGGATAATAATTATGGTATATGAAATATGTGTTTTGATAAATCAAGAAGTAATAATGAAGCTGGGGTAGGTTTAGTTCATGTCTCCGCCTATAGAAAAAGAGGCTCTTATTTGCACATAGGTTATAGTTTATGTGTTTAAACAATGTGGAAAAATATGAGACACTAGTTCATGGTCTGATCATCACAAAAAAGAGACAAATCAAGGCCTTGTATATTTTTGGGGATACAAAATTTGTCATCTACCAATTCAGAGGGATATATGCCACCAAAAATAATATTTTGATAGATTATAGGCATTGAGTATGGGATCTTTTGGAAGGTTTTGATGTTGTTAACCTTAAAGTAATGTTGTAAAAATTAAATAAAGAAAAATATCAAATGACAACTATTAGGTCATAGTTTTCACTAGTGTAAGAACTTGTCCAAGGTAAACAACATATCAAAATGGTTGTAAGGACATCCATCTTGGAAAACAAATTCAGCTAGCAATTATTTGAAAATAATGATAAAATAGTTCATTCCATCCAAAATGAAGTTTGAATTCTCTTCAAGCTTATAACCAAGTTTGCAAGAGAGTTATGGTGATCCAATTATCTAGTTGAAGAGTAAAAAATTACCTAAAGGGTTATTAATAATTGAATAAATATTCAATACTGGCAATAATATCAAAGGGAAAAGTTAAAAACATACCCATGATCCGATAAGACTGCAAACTAGTTAGAATTACACAAGGTAAGGAGCTATTTCCTAGGAGGGTATGTGAGTATGGATGAAGAAGAATATTTCATCTCCTTGTGTTAGAGTTTTTGTGATATATTTTCATAGAATTATGGTGACCTTAAAATATTTTACCCTAACATTTCTCAACATGCTATCGATCTTGATCCTAAAGCCAATCCAATCAGATAGAAATATAGGCATGTTAACCCCAATATTGAGTCCTTCATGAGGAATTAATTATCTAAAATCATTGTGAAAAAGATAATTTTTATAATCAAATCCTCATATTGGGTAGAAAATTTGCTCCCCATGAGGAAGAAGAATAGAGAGATAAGACTCTGCATGGATTTTAGGGACTTTATTAGGGCCTAATTGAAAAAACACTATCCCTTGCTTCAATGGATAAAAAACTACAGATAGTGATCAGTCATGAATGGTTCTCCTTGTTAGGTGGATACTGAGGTTACAACTAGATCAGAGTGAAGGAATAATACCAGCCCAAAACCCCATTTCCAAGAAAATGGGGAACATTTGTATACGATAACATGGCTTTTGGTTTTTCAAACACATGTGCCACATTTCAGAGAGTAATGGACACTGATTTTTACAGGCTTATTGATCAATTCATCTTTGTCTATCTAGACAAAATCAACATATTATCAAAGTAGGAACAAAAACACTTAGAACATATTGAGAAATATTTTGAGAGATTCAGAAAAATTGGAGTATTTTTGAACCCCAAGAAGTGCATTTTTACAGTTCTGTAGGGTAATATTTTGGGTCACGTTGTTTCTAAGGATGGTATTTACATCAACCCTAAAATAATCTCTGCAATCCTTTCTCTTTCTTTTCCAAATCACAAGAAGGCCTTCAGTATTTCTTAGGTAAGATCAACTTTATTAGGAATTTTATCCCTAGCTTCACAGAACTAGTCAAACCCATCACCTTGATGCTAAGGAAGAACATGAATTTCAAATGGAATGTGGAAGGAAGAGAAATATTTTCCAAAATTAAAACTAAAATTTCCCAAGTGCCTACACTTATCATCCCATATTTTTAAAAGTATTTCCTCCTTTATGCATATGGAGTTGATCTTAACATCATTGTACTTTTGACACAAAAGAATGACAAAGTATTGGAGAAACCTATAGCCTTTTAAAGCCAAAAATTGAAATATTTTGAGCTCAAGAAGTAGGTTTTCACTATCTTATGAGATCTCAAAAAATTAAAACCCGGTGCTCACCACCGGCCACATAAAATTTTTAGTATCACATCCCAGGGTGAGATATTTCATCATGGGGGGAAGAAATTAACGAAAAGAGATCTTGGTGAGTAAAAAAAATAATGGAGTTTTATGTGACCATCAAGGCCACAATGTTTAATAAGGGGAAGAGAACTTTGTGAAAAAATTTCCTTAGATGAAAAAAACTGATTAGGAAACCTATTTCTTCATGGAGGCGAGAGTAGGAGCAAGCCATAAAGGATCCATGTAACTTGGAGGGTCCTCAAGAAAAATATCCGTAGAGTGTTACAAATCCACAGAATGATGGAAAATTTCAAAACAAAGAATATCCATGGGACATAAAGTTTCCATGCAACACTGAAATTACACAAGGTATAAGAGGTCAACTTAGGACGAATTGTTAGATTAGTGACATGGAAACATTCTTGGAAACTAGTGAATACCTTCCTAGTTTAGACAAAGTAAAAAGAAGGCAATTAATATTGCAATATATGCCCTATGCATTACTTTGTGAGGTCCTTTTTAGGAAGAAAATCAATGGTGTCTTGCTAAGATGCATAGAAAGAGAACAAGAAGATAAGGTATTGGCAAAGTTCCATAATGCTTTGTTAGGTGGACACTTCTCAACTTAGACCACAATAATGAAAATTTTGAAAGCATGATACTTTTAGCCCACATTATTCATTGACACACATCATTGGGTTAGGAAATGTAAAAAATGTTCCTTTACTAATAAAAAGAAGATGATGGCCCCTTCTCTTCATCTTATTTAGGTCTATGAACCCTTATCTCAATGGGGGCTTTATTTTATAGGGATGATAAATCCTATATCAAACATGGGTCAATAATGGGTCTTAATAGCAATAGACTACTTTACCATCCAAATGGAGGACACACTGCTCAAATATGGTACTAAATTAGTCATCCTTGAATTTCTAGATGATATTTTAACAAGGTTTAGAGTTCCCCAAACCATCATTTATGATAATGAAAAATCCTTCCCAGGTTTTAGGGTCTCTAATTGGGCTCTCAGACATGGAGTTTAATTGAAGAATTCCTCTAGCTGCTACTTGCAAGGTAATGGCTTGGTGGAATCCACTAAAAATAACTTGATCAGAA
This sequence comes from Taxus chinensis, assembly GCA_019776745.2. Classification (NCBI taxonomy): domain Eukaryota; kingdom Viridiplantae; phylum Streptophyta; class Pinopsida; order Cupressales; family Taxaceae; genus Taxus; species Taxus chinensis. Next base: position 404,137,214 of record CM034155.1, read on the forward strand.
TCATGAAAAGGACTATGGAGATCAATCAAAGGTATTGGCATAAAAAAGTGAAAAAATTTATTTGGGATGATAGAATACTCCACACAAAAATAAATTGGAAGTTATCCTTTCCTCCTTTTCTACAACAGAGAAGACAGACTCTCATTATCCCTTAAATTACCTTCATTAAAGTTGGATCAATAGTTATAATTGGAAGGTGCAAATCAAAGAGAAATAAAAATGGTGGAGTTTATTGAGCTTGAATAAATAAGGAAATATTCCATGGTCAAGCTATAAAAACACCAGTTTTCAACCAAACAGTGGTTTGACAAGAAATCCAAGTCATGAGCTTTCAAGGTAGGAGATGTAATCCTTAAATGAGACACAAAAAGAGATAAACTAGGGTGGTATTCCAAGTTTAATGCACTTTAGAGTGGGCCATACATCATTACTACTTGCAAAGATGGTAACTCATTAGAGTTATCCAACCTTGATGGAGAAACACTTTAAATCCTAGTCAATGGGATTTATCGTAAACATTTCTATCAAGTATGTATATTACATCTTGTAAATACTTGTGTGTTTTATGTTTGTTATTAGAGGTACCCTCCTTTTTTGTGTGCTGATAACTGATTAAGTTCTTTTTCCTCAATCCTTGTGGTGATCATATTTGTTTATAATAACTATTTGTGCATTCTCTGCATGTATCATTTGAAACATGTATAATTCTACTTTTATAGTTTTTGTGATCCCTTGTTGTTGTAAAATTTAGATTTAAGATCAGATTTTATGGAATAATTATATAGTTGGAGTAGTTCCAAATTTTTATTCAGAGCTCCACAAGATCAACTTCAATTAGTTCCAATTTCATAAAAATTTAAGAGACATGATTTAAACGATGATATCAGTTCTCTTCAAGCTTATGGTTAACTCCATGCCAAATGGATGATTTAAGGTTAGTGGTGTTCATTATCTAGCAGGTAGATGTCCCCTAGAGGTTGCCAAATTTTTGTCCAAAATTACACCCCATGTAATTTTGAACAACCCATCGAAGTTGGGACTTAGATTTTTTTTGCTAAAACAACTATAGGACACTAAATTAGTATTCTGTGGAGTGCATAAATTTAATGTTTGATAGTTTCTCCTAACCCACCAAATAAAGAAATGAGCACTTGGGACTTAGGTAGAATTTGGTAGAATTGGTGATTTATGGGGTTTGTAATACCTCCACGACATTGAGGATGTCAATTATCCACAACAACTAATTAATCTCTTGTAGGTTGAAGGAAATTTAGATCATCCTGGGGTTTCATGCCCATGAAAATTTAGAAAGTCAGCTAAGGACAAGATCCGTAGAGTGAGGGAGCGTGAAGAATCTTAGTGCTTTGTGGCTTGGAGGAACACCATGTTACGTGGACTCAGAACACATAACGTTCCATGGAATTTTTCAATTCCGTGGAACCAAGGATGCAGGTCGCCAAGTTAAAGTCCACAATGCAGAAGAGGAAGTGCCGCAAGGTCCCACATGGAAAAGGGAAAGTAATTTCAAATACAAATAAGGCTGGATGCCATGAGACACTAACTTAGTGTCTTGTAAATTTCCCAAACATAGTGTTCCATGGGTTCTCAAGATCCATATAATGAAGGAACATGGCTATAGGTAAAGTGTCATGCAATAGAGAAAGGGAAGACCTCCGTGAAACATTCAAGCATCACATGGCAAAGGAAACTCTACTAATAACTCGAGGAATACAGAAAGCCATGGATCAAAGTGGAACCATCAAAATCTACAGGAGGTATAAGTAAAAGCCGCACCCTAGGCCTAAACCATATAACCAACCACCTTAACAACTAGAATTTAATGAATCATGGCATCATCTTGTACAGTCTGATGGCATGTGATTGAATCAAGGTGTTTTACTGTGGTAGTTGGATCTTTTCAGATGATGCCCATACTTGTAATACAAGTCAAACCTGTAATAGTCATAACATCTATGCTGGTTCAGAAATATTTCAGAGATTGGTACTCCAAGGTGGTAGTCTTTCCTTCCCTCTTCTCTTTCTTTATCTTCCCCCATGAATATTATGAATGTAAATGCTTACACACATTGTAGAGTTCCTCTCTTGTTATTGCTTCAAATATTTTTTGGAAATTTTTATTTTGGGAACCCAAAATTTCATGCTTTTGACCTTTGCAACTCGTGAATGTGGATTTTCTTTCCTCGGTTCTATGTATAAATTGTTAAGCATAGACTAATGCAAGTGTGGGTTTCTTATTTCTTTCAAAAGTTCTATATTTGGCATGAATATCTTTTCCCTCCTGTCTATTTTTCATCATTCCAACTGCTTACATTAGAGTTGCGTATATATTTATGATCTTCATTCTACAAACTTACATTTGTGTCTCTTAAAATTGGAGAAGTTCCACATTTTTTTTTGGTGCATCACCTCCCCTTTGGTTTCCAATTTTCCTATCCTTCTAACTATGTATCCTTGGAATTGTTATCTTATGTTAGATATTTTAAAGTATAAAGTGGTACAGAATTAATTACAGTGAACTAGGATGAAGGGAACCAACCTTTTCCTTTAGAGAAATACCATGAGTAACCCACAGACTCATGCTCTATTAATGTTTTACTAAAAAAAAGAACGCAATTTAAGCAAGAGTAAAATTTTCAGTGACAACAATATACACAGTTCTTATTGCTATATTTTGAGCTAATAGGACTAGCATGTGTCTTGTGCAGTGTTAAAATATCTTCCTATTTCTATTTTATTTGTTATTTTTGTTTATACCTACTTTATATACTATTTTCGGTAGTTACCTATACAAATCACTTCCTTAATTGAATAATTTTTAGTTTGACTTGTTTGTCTTTTTTAATTACAATGTTATGATCATTTTATTTATATGGCTTGAATGCCTTGATTGTCTTGTGACATCGTGGGTGTCCCTAGTTTGTGTCTACATGCCTATCTTGCATGCATCCACTTGTTACTTTGACTATGGTACATTGTTCCTTCTATTGGTATTTTCTTGTGACACTGTGGGTATCTCATGTTTGCAGCTCCATGCCTTCATATGACTATGTTTCTATATACTGTTGCTTACTTTCTCTACATTGTTATCCTATTTTTTCTTATGATATACTTGGTTTGTACTCTGATGATTACATTAATATGGATTATGTCATGCTTGATGTTTAGTATGGTGTTTTTATGCTTATAATACTCTAGATTATGATGGGATTGACACTTTTTTCTGTTGTTTATATTGCTATATAAATTTCTTAATTCTTGTTTCTCATTGCATGTTACTTTTTCTCCATGTCATGGTCTCTACCATGTGCAAACCTTCTTATAGGTAAATGTTCTCAAAGGTGGCCACCAATCTATCCTTTTACGTGATCCTATGCATATTATTAAACTTATTACACATGGGTACACATCTATTATTTTGAGTCATGTGCTTGAAGGCTTTATCAATGAACTTAAAAAAAGGGGAATCCATCGGGATATTTCTACATCTACATACAAACTACAGAATATAGGAATAAATTTTCATAGGGCTCACATCCTTAGAAAAGTTCACAAATATTGAACTATGATAGAATTCAAAAAAATTCAAAACTGTACAATATAATTAGGACCATGGTATGATCTTAACCATGATGAACATTCCTAGATAGGGGCATATTCTCTATATTTTTCAATTTATTTGAATTCTATTAGCTATTTATAGGATGTTCATACTATTTTGGACTGTTTTGGGTACATATGACTCAATTCAAAATATGATAGAGGGGTCTTGAGTACTTCATCCTTCTTCTCTATACTATTTAGATTCCACTTTAAGAATAGGGTTTGGGGACATGGGTCTCCTTCTCTCCTATGACTTCTCAAAATCTATATTTTAAATCTTGATAACAAAAACACCTTATGAAGGAATGTCAATGTCCATTCCCTTAATGGTTTTATCTTACTAAGCAGTTACAATAGTAAAAATTGGAGCTAAATCTGTCTACAACGATGTGGTTTGTAGGTTCAACAAAAAGTTTTGAAGTAGATAAGTTATTCATTGTTTATCCTCTCTCTTCTCTCACAAGATTCCCAAAAAATTAAGATGTCGAACTAGCTAATGTATTCATAGGATATACCTTTGATGAGCCCATGAAGTAGCCCATTTTATACAATATTTGACATTATGTTTCTCTAGATATATAAAGTGGATCTAAGTGTAATATTTGAACTTATGGTTTATTTAGGTTGAAATAGAGAGTATATATCAATGTTATTTCTTTAGAATTCATTATTATCTTTCTATTAGCTATTTCTAATGATTATTGGGAAAAAGCATTCAATTTGTGCATATGTAGTTCATAATTTGCTATAATTGTGGGATACGTAATTTTGAGCATTAAGAACCAACTATAATCAACCTTGGGATATCTTTAAAATCTCTCATATCATCTCTAGAGATTGTTATTTCATCACTGCATTAGCTCCAGAAATGTTCAACAGTTTTATGAGTGGCTCTTTAAGCATATGTTTTGGAAATAGTGTAAAAATCATCAATAACATACCAAAACCCAAATCTGATAGCATATTCAAATTCCTCTTGAAAAATTATGCAAGTTCAAAACAAACCATCTTGATTAGAGTTCACATGCAAAAGTTATAGCCATTTTAACAATGCTTCAAAGTCTTCCTAGAATGCTCCAACTCACTTTGGAGTACTTCAACTCACTTCAGAGTACTCCAACTCACTTCGGATTCCTCTAACTTGCTTCAGAGTTGATTATTATGGCTTTGGAGTTGGATATTAGAGCTCTGAGGATGAATACTAGAGTTATAAAGATGAGCATAAATCAAAGGGTGGCATTGTTATCTATTTTTGGAATTCATTCTAAAAATATATATTTCTATAAGTATTTTATTATTTGTTAAATAAAAAAGAATAAATATTCATTTTGATTCTCAATAAAAGAGTTAGATTGTTAGATAAGATCTCTCCATATTTTTTTTGGAGATTGATGCTTTTTAGATAGATTGAAATCTTCGTTGATAAATATGTATTCCTTCAAATAAGGAGGTGGTTGGAAGTATGAAATTATAAATGAAACCTCCCGTACCTTTGAATGTAAAATACAAATTTCTAATTAATTCAATATGAGATTTTGTTCCATCCATATGTAAATAATGTAGATTAAAATCCTCTTTTGAGGAATGAGCTGACCAATCATTCCAAGGAAGATGGACTTGTATATTTATTTTTATTTTCCATTTTTGTAATTATATATATAATTTTTTGTATTTTTATTTGTATAATGTAAATATTTTTGTGATGTACAATTTATTGTTAACTTGTAGGTGTATTATATGTTTATTATTTCTTTCCAATTTAGAAAATTTTCTTTCTTGCAAGTTTTACTTCCTTTCCTACAAGTGTTTTTTCACTTCATGCAAGTGTGATTTTAATTTCCTGCAAAGTGTGATTTTTAATTCATGCAAGTGTTTCTAAGTCTTGTAAGTTTGATTTTATATCTTTGTAAGTGTGGATTTTGGTAGAAGGGGCGATTTCCAACTATCTCTTTCTCCTTTTATATATAACCTTCAGACACTAGCCTTAGATTGACATTTTTTAATGAAGAGGATTGATGACCTTTATCAACCTTCCTCTCTAAAAATATCCAAAAGGGGGCAACACTTTGGCTCCTCTTCTCATGCTCTCCAATGTTTGGGTGTACTCAACACTCTAGTCTCTGCTTTAACACAAATTGGGGGCTGGTTACCCCAAATCTTTTAACATCTCTTCCACAATTGCAAGTCTCTAAGGCACGACAAGAATGAGAGATCCTCCATCTACAAAATGAACAACTGTATTCCTTGTATAAACATGTAAAATGTTGACATGGTCTTCAAACAAATAATTCACCTATCTTATAATAGTCATTTATCCTCACCATTAACCTTATAATAATTAACTTAATTAATTATTATAACATATATATAACCATCCTCCAATTTATATATTACACAAGCCCCATTCACACCCTTATAAATATTAATACATTATTAATATTTCATTCATTACACTAAATAACCCTCATTAATTATTTTCCTCTAATTTAAAAATACTCAACCATGTACCACCAACCCTATACCTATTCTATGCTTAGCCTCTCCATCAAATCACCCCCACTAAATGCAATCAATCTCACCTAATCACAACTTAAATGCCCCTCCAAATCTGGAGGCTTCAAATTCTAGAAACCTCTCCATCTTTCCCTCTTCTTTTCAAATATTCAAATAAAATACACCATTCTATTGAATTATAAATTCAATAGAGAATTCTCATGAAATATAGAATTTTCTAAATCCTCCCCTTTCATTTATTTTCAACCCTTGATTCAATCCACCATGGAAAGATATTAGACATTGATTTCTACCTCCTCCAAATATAAATATAGGTGCCACTCTCCATGGAAAGCACCTTAGAAATTTGCAAGTATATGCTGCCCACTTCTCAAGCCATCTAAGAAATCTTCATAGCAATCTACCAAGCTCAATCAAGCCATTGATCAAGGGGAGGTTCTGCCAAAATTTGTCCAAGAATCTGAAGCATCCATTGCATTCATCCAATCAAGCAAATCAAAGGAGAAAATATATTCATCAAGTAAGGAAAATTCTACTTGTAGGTAAGTACATGTAAATTGATTTCCATTCCCCTCATCTTGCTCAATCAGAGGTAGTTGATTAGTTGTGTTAGATTTTACATTGGTTTGATTCCATAATCATATCATTTGTGCATGCTAACAAAAATTTTCATCTGCACCTTCCATATTTTACATCTCTTTTTCTTACTTTTTAAAAAGTTTAAAGTTACAAGAATTATATACATTTTGAGGTATAGCTTAGTTTTTATCATAGATATTGAGTACACTCTATGTTGTAGGTTTCATCATTAAGTATGAAAACACCAACACAAAAATAAACATTGTCCAATGAAGACAATGTGTATGGGCACACTCAAGTATGTTTTTCCTTTAAGCATGCAATTTTCAATTACAAACTCAGAGGGGGGAAATGTAGACACTAAAATATGGTAATTTGTCCTTTTATAATTCCCGATTTGACTATGTTCCCTTACTAAGACAAATGACCACATTAAAAAATACAATAAATTCACCTCTTTAACTATTTCATGACTTGCTTATCTCTACACTCTTCAATGCTATTGATTTTGGGAATATTATTTGATCAAAGTATTAAAAAACTCCGTGCTTTATGTCTAAAAATATTATTTTACTTTTATCCTTCTATTTCTAGGACTGTACAAATGTGTTAGGATGTGGGGTCTAATCTTGAGAAATTATATGATCCCCTCTTCAATTTATCTAAATTTGTTTTCAATTTTAATATCTTATTTGTTTCATCTTCCTAGGGTCAACCCTATTAGAATATTTCACCTACATGAAGGCTATAAGAAATTCATTATCACTTTATAACTCACCTGACACTCTTACAAGATCCTATTGTAAATATCATTCCAAAAGCACTCAAGGTCCCTAAATCTACCCAAATCAGTTGCTCCTTAAGTAAAGCAACCCCTACTACATGTTTGAAGAATTTGACTAGGTCAAAGAGTCTAGATTTCTCCATTTATAAGCATGCAAAGGTCATAGAGCCACGTCTTATCAAGGGAAAATTCACTCGAAGCATTGTTACAATGTTTTAATGATCACATGATTAGGTCACATAGATAAAGCTCACCACATCACACTACTATCATGTTAAGTGCATTACATACTATATAGTTAGCCCACTATCTTGGTGTTAAGAGACATGGAGAACCCCTAGGGGGTTGGTTATTTGATCGTACTTTTACAACCACCTAAGAGAACTACTTGAGGGTTTTCCCAAAACATGAGCATATAATGCAAATTTGGATTGGTTAAGTAGTTAGGAGTTTGAATGCCAAGGGTATTCCAAAATTACCACACACACAAGTTTCCTCTTTTGGTTTGTTAATGCTTTGGTGAAGGGTTCTATAGGTTTATAGAGTTTTCAATTTCCTATTAATGATTACAAGTCATCTCTAAGTAGTGTGAGAAAAATAAACATACAACAAAGGTTATTTCTAGACAATCAAAGTACACATGAAGTTTTGAATCTTGACTGTTAAAGGGTCTAAGACCATACAAATCTAGGTTAGGACTATAAAAATTTAGTCTAAATCATACCTTTATTGTACAGTCCTGCCTCTACTCAATTTATAATTCCAAATTAAACACTAAAGCATCTTTAGTCTTTGATCTACTTGTTTCACCATCCATCGCATCCAAATCCTCCCTGCTTTACTCTATTTAGCTAAGTTTCTTTCTCCTCTTGTCTATTTGAGCAGTTACTTATCATTTATCAATCATTGTAAGTATAGAAATATTATTCAAATTGTGAATGGCTAATATTTGAAGTTAATTGATCAAAATAGTACCCTGTTACAAACTATTACATCGTCTTTATTGTTGTGCACTTCCACAACATAAAATTTCATTAGGCTGTAAAAAAGGAGTAATTTATTACTTCTGATTGATATGAGTATTTTTTTAAGTGATCGAGAAATGTAATGAGAAGAGAAATTATTTCAATAGGAATGAGGATTGAATAGGGTATATAAATCAATCTTAAAATAGGTGCACAAGTCATGATTTAAAGGATTGAGCCAATGCTAATATTATCAAGTGAAAATTTTCCAAATTTAGGTGTTTACAACCTCCCATCCCCTCGAGGTAGGAAATGAAATTATATTTCTTAAATAATATATATACCTGATTGTGTAAACACACTTTATTCTTTTTTGACATGCTTCAACGCTTTTAAGCTCCCAAAGTGAAACCTACAACATAGAGTGTAGTTAATATCCATATAGAAATAATTAAATTTTAACTCTAAATTGAAATTGAACACAAATCTTGAAACTTTAAATTGAAAAAAGTATGGAAGGAGTACACTTTTTTTCCTTGCGAATATAGGATTTTCTTGATGACACATTTGAAGAGAGGGATTTAATTTCGCCAGTGGAGGATTGGGGGTGGTTAGTCCACATTTTATAGAAGTAGTGTGTACCAAAAGAGGTTGGGTGTTTCTTAAATCAATATATAAGTACTTGAAGGAGACTGAGGGTTACCGAACACATAGAATAATAAAACAAGTTAGGTTTCAATTGACCCAAATATCCTTAAAAGAGAGTGAGAAGATTAGTGTCCCATGGAGTTAACATGCCAATATATGATGATGGTACCATTAGAATCAAAGTAAAATCATCATCCCACATAAGAAATTTTGTAAAGATGGATCTAGATTATAAACGCACGTGCACATTTGAAAATGAAGGAAGTGGACTCATTTGCCCACTATGTATTATATATGTTGTTTTACAACTTAAAAAAACAACGATACTCATGCCCATGCCCATGTCATACTAAATTTAAAATGTCTATGTATACAAAATAGAATGCATGTAACCTATTTTTGGATTAAAAATATCACCATAACCCTTCTATTATGTCATAAGATGAAGTGAACTTTGTAATAAATCTGTGTGTCTATTCCCAAAACATTAATAAAGACCTATGATAACTTGTATTTTGCCACCAAAAATTTGAAATTTGATGTAAAAATATTCTCGAGATAGTGACATATGATGGTTATGTCATGTGCTGGAATTTTTTTTAGGAACTGAAGTTATGTGAATGATTTATATTTTTACCTATAATTGTGTCTCTGTAACCTATCCCATTATATTTTGTAATCGAATTTGTTCCACCAAGTTTCTAGGACAAGGAGGGTACGAGATGGGAGACACGTTTCTAAAACATATTATTTTGGAGGGCAATTTTTAGAGTATGGAAGGGGATGACTATTAAAAATAAGGGAGAATTCAAAAATATACGAACTTTCTAATATTCATACGATAATATTGATAAGGAATTCATCATATACATTATAGTACTTTATTTATATAACATTAGAGTGAATTAAGATTTCACATAGTATTCAATGTGAATATATATAATAATTACACCATGATTTATGGAAGGGAGAGTTCAACACAAGTAATTTACATAATTACATGTATAAAATACAATGGTCAACAAGATTTTCCCAAAATGATTGCATATCCATAACACATTCAAATTCACCATTGCATAAAATATTGTAATATAGAAATAGAAGTAATGCATAACAATAATAATATTACATTAATTGAGTAGTAAAAACATTGAAAAATTAATGCCGAAACATATACCATATATTGGTTTATTCCAAAAAATGATTTAAAAAGGGAATAAGAACACCTAGATCACATGTTTAACTATGTAATATGCACATAAATGGCATGAATTTTTAAGCCTAATATTCACCAAAGAGAGTTATTTCTTCCCACATTTTTTCATATGATAATAATGGAGAAACATATATAACCATACACAATCTTCATTTTCTCTCTTCAATATCATACATCAAGACCTTTTTGAACCCATAAAAAATGGGGCTTAAAAATGCTACATGTTGAATGGAACTATCTCAATTTGTAAAGAATAACACCATCCACCCAACCTACCATGTTGAGTATGGAGCTAAATTACTCATGTTTTAGCATGCAATTGGAACTTGTTGGAAAATACAGTAACCGACATTGGTCAGGGCAGACCGGAATCAGTCAGGTATTACCAGCATCGGTCAAGTAAGTAAGGAACCGACCATGGTTAGGAAGAACTGGCATCGGTTACTTTTATAACAAGATTTTAATTAACTCTTGGGTTTTATTTCTATTTTTAGCATTGGAATAGATTTAATGAATGTAATTACATGGCTAAGTTCCCTAAAGTCTTAAACAACTATTTAAAGCATAAAGCTAGGGTTTAGAGGATATGATTAATTATAATTACAAGATAATTATGTGAGAGAGAATTATTGGTGATGAATCAAAAATCTTGAAGGAAGAATGTACTGAACATCTAAGAAGTGTAGAAGATTGTAAATCTTCTTTGAATATCTTTTCAAAGCTTTGGATACTAGATTGGCTTGTTTCTTGGTGGACGTAGCCCACACTGGGTGAACCACGTTAAATATGGTTTTGATTTATGTCTCTTGTTTTGTATAATTATTTTGGTAGAATATCCACTTTTATTTGCATGTATGCTTAGATTTGATATATTGTTTGTACAACCAGTGTGCTAACCCCAACAATTGGTATTAGAGATTTGTTTGAGGGTTTTGTGTGTTGAAAAATTTACTCACAGAGGGTTTTCTAATTGAGTGGGAGCTACAACAATGACAGAAGATAATAAATAGAAGGTAGAGAAGTTTGACGGTTGAAATTATCAATTATGGAAGATGCAGATTGAGGATTATCTGTATCAAAGAGATTTGTACTTACCGTTGGATGAGAAGTCTAGACCTACGAAGAATGAAAGATTCTTGACAGAAAGGCTTTGGGATCTATAAGATTGACCCTGGTAGCATCCATGGCTTCCAATATTACAGAAGCAGATTCTACGGTGGACTTCATGAAATCTCTTGCTAATTTATATGAAAAACCTAGTGCTTCAAATAAAATTTATTTGATGAAGAAACTTTTTAGTTCTAAGATGCATGAAGGTGAATCTGCCTCTAGTCATTTGAATGATTTCCGATCTATTGTAAATCAGTTAAAATTGGTTTCAATACCATTTGATGATGAAGTAAAAACACTTTTATTCTTATGTTCTTTGCCTGATAGTTGGGACAACTTGGTAATGGCTGTTAGTAATACAATATCTGCTAATAATATTTTTAAGTTTGATGATGTGGTTAGTATAATCTTGAATGAAGAAATTCACAGGAAAAGTACAAAGGAAACATCATCTGGAAATGATTTGAATGTAGAAAGCAGGGGCAGGCAGAAGGAGAGATCCAAGACTAAGAGTAATGGGAAATCAAAGTCAAGGGATAACAGATCTAAATCCAGAAGTAAGGGAATTACTTGTTGGAAATGTGGAAAGAAAGGACATGCAAAGAAAGAGTGTTGGTCAAAGAATAAAGAGAACTGACAACCAGGCAACGGTAAAGAGGCGAATCTTGCTGCATCAGAGGTAATGCAAGATGCTCTTATTCTTTCTTTAGATAGTAGAATTGAATCATGGGTTTTAGATTCAGGAGCTTCTTTCCATGAAACCCCTAATAAGGGTTATTTCAGAAATTATGTCTAGGGCAATTTTGGGCATGTCTATTTGGGTGATGATGAACCTTGCAGTATTATTGGTAAAGGGGAAGTTCATCTAAAATTACAGAATGGAAATACATGGGTATTGAAAGATGTGAGGCATGTGCCAAGCTTCAGGAGGAATCTTATTTCTGCAGGGCAACTAGGTGAATCTGGTTGCATGGTTACTTTTACAGGAGACTCTTGGAAAGTCACCAAGGGTGCTTTTGTTGTGGTAAGAGGTAAGAAGGTAGGAACTTTATATTTATCTACCTATATTACTGATTCCTTTTCTGCATTATCTACTTCAGATTCAGATGCATGCCTGTGGCATAATCAGTTGGGTCATATGAGTAAAAAAGGAATACATATTTTAACGGCTAAGGGTAAGTTATCAGATTTGAAAGATTTAGGTCTTGATTTCGGTGAGCATTGTATCTTTGGAAAGCAAAAGAAACTGAGATTTCTCACAGTTGGGGCAATTAAGAAGGAGTAGAAATGGGAGCTTGTACACTCAGATCTGTGGGGACCAGATCAGGTAGCTTCTCGTGGTGGATCCCAGTATTATGTTACTTTCATTGATGATGCTACATGAAAGGTATGGGTTTATTGTGTTAAACACAAATCTAATGTTTTTGAAACTTTTAAAAGATGGAAAGATCTTGTTGAGAATGAATCAAATTCTAAGTTAAAGTGCCTTAGATCTGACAATGGTGGTGAATACTGTAGCAAGGATTTCAATGATTATTGTTCAGTGAATGGGATACGTAGAGAAAGAATGGTTCCAAGAACACCACAGGAGAATGGTTTTGTAGAGAGAATGAACAGGACAATCATGGAACGTGCTAGAAGTATGAGGATACATTCTGGATTGCCCTTGTAGTTTTGGGTAGAAGCAGTTGATACAGTAGTTTATTTGATTAATTGTGGCCCTTCAAGTTCACTAGATGGAGGAATACCAAAGGAAGCATGGACCAAAAAAGAGGTAGATATTTCTTTTCTTAAAGTTTTTGGTTCAGAATCTTTTATGCATGTTGATAGAGAAAATAGAAAAAATTTGGATGCAAAATCCAAGAGGTGCACTTTCATTGGTTATGGATATGGTGATATCGGTTTTTGTTTTTGGGATTTAGAGAATTCTAAAATTTTTAGGAGTCGTGATGTTGAATGGAATGAAAAGAGAATGTACAGGGATCAAATTTTGGTACCCAAGAATGAGAAAATTGAGAAGTTTATTGATGAAAATGAACTCTCAGGTTTTAAAGAAAAATCTACAGAAATACACAGCAATCATGGTCAGTTAGGCCTTGACCGGTATCGGTCAGATGAACCACCGACAGTTATAGAGGATTAGAACTGGTGTCGGTTAGCCGAACCGATGTCGGTTAGAGGTGACCATGTCGGTCACTGTCAGAAGTTGATACTAATGTCCAGGAGGTCCAACTTGAGCCTCTGGTACCCCAAACTCCTGTGAGAAGGTCACAAAGGGTAAGTAAACTTCCAGAAATATTTTCACCTTCTCTATTTTACTATTATTGACTGATAGTGGTGAACCAAAAAGCTTTGAAGAAGCAATGCGGGATAAAACTCATGTTCAGTCAGAGCATGGCATGGATGAGGAGATGAATCTTTGGAACAGAACCAGACTTGGGATTTAGTTAAATTTCCAGCAGGAAAGAGAACATTGCAGAACAAGTGGGTTTACATAATTAAGGAAGAAGAGGGTGGATAGAAAGGGTACAAGACAAGGCTTTTAGTAAAGATATATGCACAAAAGACATTTATTGAATTTGGTGAAATATTTTCTCCGGTTGTTAAGATGACTTCTATTCCTACTGTATTGAGTTTAGTTATAGTAGAAGATTTGCATTTAGAGCAACTAGATGTGAAGACAACTTTCCTTCATGGTGATTTGGATGAAGAGATTTATATGCAGCAGCCGCTTGGGTATGAAGTCAAGGGTAAGGAGAAATTAGTGTGCAGGTTGAAAAAGAGCCTATATGGGCTTAAGCAAGCTCCAAGGCAATGGTACATGAAGTTTGATAGTTTTATGCGTGAGCATGGTTACTTGAGATGTGAATCTGACCATTGTGTTTATTTCAAGAAGCTTGAAAACGGGAGCTATATTATTTTGCTATTGTATGTGGATGATATAATTATTACAAGATCTAGTATACATGACATTGGTAAGCTTAAGAGAAAGCTAGCTCACACATTTGCAATGAAGGATTTGGGAGCTGCAAAAAGAATTCTTGGCATGTAAATACATAGAGACAGGAAAAATAAGAAATTGTATTTGTCTCAGGAGGATTATATCTACAAGGTGTTAGAAAGATTCAACATGCAGAATGCAAAACCTGTTAGCACACCTATGGCTGGACACTTCAAAATGAGTAAAGATCAGTTTCCTTCATCACAAGAGGAGGTCAAATACATGACATGAGTGCCAAATGCTTCAGCAGTTAGAAGTCTCATGTATGCTATGGTTTTTACAAGACCAGACATTGCACAGGCAGTGGGAGTTGTGAGTAGATATATGGCTAATCTAGGTAAAGAGCATTGGAAAGTAGTCCAATGGATACTCAGGTATTTGAAAGAGACATCTAGCATGTAGTTATGCTATGGAGATTCAGATATTTCATTATGTGGCTATGTTGATTCGAATATGGTTGGAGATCTGGATGGTAGGAGGAGCACTACTGGATATATTTTCACAGTAGGTGGAACGTTAGTTAGTTGGATTTTGAGATTGTAGAAGGTTGTGGATTTGTCTACTACAGAGGTAGAGTATGTTGTAGCTATAGAGGTTAGCAAGGAGATGATATAGATGAGTAGGTTCATGGAAGAGTTGGGAGACGAGCAAAGTAATTTTAAATTGTTCATTGAAGGTCAGAGTGTAATTCATTTGGCAAAGAACTCAACATTTCATTCAAGAATGAGACACATTCAGTTGAGATATCACTTCATATGGAAGGTCTTGGAGGATGGATAGTTGAATCTGGCAAAGATTTATACAAGCAAGAACCTTACAGATATGCTAACGAAGCCATTAGCAAAGGAGAAGTTGGAGCTACACTCCACTTCTGTTGGTCTTCAAGTTTGAGACTTGAAGAGGAAGAAACAAAGCTTAGGAGGATCCAAGAATGGCGCTGTACAGGTATAGTGTGCAGTAATTAATCTCCAAGTGGGAGATTGTTGAGTATGGAGCTAAATTACTCATGTTTTATCATGTAATTGGAACTTGCAGGAAAATACAGTAACTGACATCGGTTAGGGAAGACTGGAATCGGTCAGGGCAGACCAGAATTGGTCAGGTATGACCAACATCGGTCAAGTAAGTAAGGAACTGGCCATGGTTAGGTAGAACCAGCATCAGTTACCTGTGCGACGAGCTTTTAATTAACTCTTGGGTTTTATTTCTATTTTTAGCATTGGAATAGATTTAGTGAATGTAATTACATGGCTAAGTGCCCTAAAGTCTTAAACAACTATTTAAAGCATAAAGCTAGGGTTTAGAGGATAGGATTAATTATAATTACAAGATAATTATGTGAGAGAGAATTCTTGGTGATGAATCAAAAAGCTTTAAGGAAGAATGTACTGAACATCTGGGAAGTGTAGAAGATTGTAAATTTTCTTTGTATATCTTGTCAAAGCTTTGGATAATAGATTGGCTTGTTTCTTGGTGGACGTAACACACACTAGGTGAACCACGTTAAATCTAGTATTGATTTATGTCTCTTGTTTTGTATAATTCTTTTGGTAGAATATCTACTTTTATTTTCATGTATGCTTAGATTTGATATATTGTCTGTACAACTGGTGTGCTAACCCCAACATACCATTTGCATGACACGTGTGTCTATTCATTAATGTTTTCTCTATTTAATATCTCACTTAAGTTGGACCTTTAAATTATTTTCACTCAATTGGAATCCATTCATCTTGTTGATGGTAGATTGTGCAACTATAGGGGAGTCATAAATCATAAAAATATAAAAGTTTTATTAGTTTTTTTGAGAATTGTGTGTGACTGTTAGGATGTAGGGGAGGAATAGCCATCTATGGTACACATAGAGGAACTATAGAAGTCCCCTATCTATACAAGGGATGAATAATGATACCTTTTTGTCCCTTGCTGAAAAATGGCATCCATGAACTATTTCGTTTAAAAATATAATTTGGGGACATCCAGGGGATGTTTCCTACTCATCCCCGCATCCCTAAAACATCCTCTATAAGGTATTTCCGCAAAGACATAGGGGATATATCCCAAGGGTACAATGATAATCTATAATTATAACCATGTAATTGATTTGCATTGATATTCTTGTGATAACCACATTAAATGCCCCCCCTTTTGAGGTAGGTGAGATAGAATTAAAATCTCTTAGCTCACGAGAATTGAATTGTGTTCATGTCAGATACATCAGATAATTATCATTAGAACACTTTAATTTTGGCTTGTCTTTGAAGTTTTTTAGATTGGGAAGCTTGGCTCTTGAACTTGATTAGGATTTATTTAGACCTATGTGGGGGACTATCCTATATTGAGTTGCTCCTTTGAATGGATATATGAAATCTTGTAGTACTTTTGGAATTTATTTTGCAAGTATGCTCTTGAAAGTGCCAAGGTAGGTAAATAAGTGAATTGGATTTGCTTATATAGGATTTCATAGGTAAAGTTTCACATTAAGACAGACCCATAAAATATATCATATTGAAAAAGTAACCATTGCATGGTTGGGAGAAAAACTATTAGCTTTAGACCAAACCTTTCGATGGTCCAGTCCCAAGTGGATGCTTCCATACAAGTAGTATTTACTTCCTGTCATAGCACATCTTCAGACTAACCTCTTTTTGAATATTTTTTACTTTAGCACGTGTGTTCCCTATTTCAACACGTTTGACCTTTGTAACAATGCGTTTATACTAGAGAGCCTTTTCCATCTTTGTATTAAATATTAACTTGCATATTTTTGTGTTTTGTAGCATTTTTTAGAATCTAGCATTATGTTTTTGTAGGAAAATCATAGAAACAAGGGGAAACTCTACCGATTCTCCCATTCAATCAAAATAATACATATAGTGCCTAAAATTTGTGGTTACAAGATATTAAGGTAAACCAAGACTACTAACCCTTTGTCTTGCAGCCCAAATGGTCCAAGTGCATTGGGGTTTTTGTCAAAACTACTAATATTTTGCCTTGCAGGTCCCCTTGTCAAAGGCCCCTATCAACATAGAATTCAATTTTCATTATTTTTGTGTGTCCTTTTTGTAAATTCTTGTGTTGCTAGTTTAAACCCGAAGACAACATCGTGTATGCTCTCCTTTCACGTCCTAGGACGATCTTGAGGATCAAAAGAGGTTAGTATTTCTTCCCATTTTTCTTCTTTTTAGGGGGTAAAATGACATGGAATTAACATCCACATGCTTACCGTAGTCCTAGGGGTCTCGTGACCATGGGATTCATCTCCACACACGTAGACACGCTCCATGTTCTAGCGGGGTATAAAAATTCAAGGACAACTATCATTATTAGCTAAGCATCTACGTGTTTTAAGCGTGACGTGAAGTGAGGGGCTTCCACGTCCCAATACCCAGGCCTTATACAACATCCTTTCCACATGGATTTGGGACCCACACACCATAAGATATATAGGGGATGTCCCTAGAGAGCTTGTTTATCCTAGCATAGGTACCCTTCGATTGCAACCAAACTATAATGTAGGGGAAGGAACAACCGAATATTACTCGCTAGCCAATCACACATCGATGCAAAGGTGGGCCAACTCAGTGAGCACTACTTTCATGTGTGGTATTGAAAGTGGGCTATAGCTTGATTGTAATCCCACTTGACTATTTAGGATTGTACATGCATGAGTGGTCTTGTTTGAGTGGTTTGTGAAAACCAGTGAAATAGCCTTCATGCCAATCCGTATAAATAAACCATACACTTATCACCCACCAATTTTTGACCATAATATTTTGACCTCAATCCTCAAAATATACAACATCATAATTCACCCCATTACGTCCCATTAATCATATTCACTTTGATTATCCTTTTTCTCCATATAATACCCAATTTTTTTTATCCCTTAACATTACACCCACATATTGTAAATAATAAATCCAAGTTTTGTTATCATAAACTTTAGACATACGCTACCATCATATAAATATTTCCGCATTAAACCCCTCACGTTAATATGCAGGAAAAATAAAAATCCAAAAAAATTAAGAAAAAATTAACATTCCCATCTCATTAAATAAAATCCATAATCCCACATTCATTTATCCTGCATTAACCATAAACACACCTTTTCCACTTACAAAACAAAACACACTATCATAAATCACATAAGATTTATGCTATTAATTGCTTGACATTTCCTATTGGTGTCGTAATCAACCCAGGTCTATAAGGTTCTAGAACTCATACCGATCATATAATTCACCCATCCCAAATCTCTTCATCACTTCATATCATCATACCCACCCTAGATATACTATTTATAATCTCTTTTTGATACAAGCAACCATTTATTAATCAACATCTTGATAATATGCCAAATATCCTTAACCCTTATCCTATTCTTCTACGCCCTTATAACAAGGCACATCCTTCTTCCATTCTCCTCCTCTAATTCCTTCCACCCTATAAGAAAGACTAGATTATAGAGATTTTACATCAAATTCATTAAAGGAATCGTAATATTCCCCCTTCATCTATACACCCTTCACCTTAATAACAATTTAATCTCACACATCTCATCAACATCAAAATCTAATGGCACCTGGATGAATAATAACCTGATCCCAATTTGTAAATGATGACGAAAATAGTAATCAAAACATGGAAAATGATCTATTCAACCATAATTACTATGATGTCAATAATGAAGAAAATTGACCTAGAGGAGAAGACAAAGAGACTATGGTTAATACTAGTAGCAACGATGACTCTAGTACCTACTTCACTGAAGGAAGGCAAAGAGAGATGTTAAATGGCTTCATTGAAAAGAATAAGGATACCATTATGCTTAAATTAAATCACATGGGGGGAACATTCCTTGTGATTACACTCATGACCAACTCAATAGTCTTCTCCTAGATGGAGATGATAACATTGGCCAAAGACCGCCCTCCATACACTGTGTTAATCCAAATCACTATCATGTTGTACACAGAAAGGATGGTAGAGAGAACACTACCCATGTATCTAAAGAAGCCGTATTATCTCAATTATAACAAATGAGAAACCAAATTGCCCAATTAGCCTCCCAAATCTGTTCACAACCATCCAATGATCGATTCCCAACATTCTCATCCCAACTTCAATCCACCACCTCCTAACCCTCCAGAACCAACCTTGGAGCAAGAAGAAGGGTTGCAACTCGACACTCAAGGACGTTAGTAAAAATTTGAGGAACTTTTTCCTTATCCTTTTTACCGCGATATCTTACGGGTCCCTTTTCCACCATATTTCGAACCACTTAAATTTGAAAAATACAAGGGAAAAAGAGATCCCCATGAACACGTTAAGGAGTTCTATATGCTTTGTCAAGAATTCACCTACGATGAATTTTATTTATTAAGACTCTTCTCTAGAATTTTAGGTGGTCCAAATTTAGAATGGTTCTCCCAATTACCCAAAGGTTCTGTTACAACGTTCACCGACTTATCAGGAAAAAAATTAAAACACTTTTCCTACAATGTAGAGCATGTTGTCACGATGATTGATTTGTGTAATACCAAACAATGAAATGGAGAAAATTTCTCATCATTCTTACAATGATGATGAGCCCTTGCTAGCCATATCCCATGGCCCATACTAGAAAAACAACTAGTCACTATCTTTATATCCAACCTTAATTAGGAACTAGGTTTCCATTTGCAAGTCCATTGTGTAAACACATTTTGTGACATCATTGAAAAAGGAATGAAAATTGAGAAAGCCCTTATCGCAAAAGGTCTTATTAAGATATATTCCCATGACACTCACACCTAATCCAACCAAACCTCTACATCTAAAGAACCTAATTATTTTAATAAGAATAAGAATGTTGTTGGAAACGATGTAACATATATCAAAAATGTCCAACACGTTCATACTACAACTGCTATATCCATCCCTGAAAGACAAACGCAGTCTACCCTAGATTCTAGATGACAAACATATACCCCCATGGGTGAATCTATGGAAGCGATCCTTGATAAATTAATCACCACCAATATGGTTGTTTTTCCTAAAACACAACCCATTGATGATTCCCGACCCAAACCTTCATGGTTCAAGGAAAATGAATATTACAAGTTCCATAAAATCAAGGGTCACGCCACACATCAGTGTATGAAATTAAAGAATTATATTTAAGACCTTATCGATCGAGGTAAGATTGAGATAGAGGAAAATGCTTCCAAATCAAAAAAGTTGGAATATATCAAAATCCCCATCCTAATCATGGATAGAACAATGCTTTTAATCAAGGTCAACAGAAGTCTAGAAGTAAACCTGAATCTTATACTCATCGTTCTACCCATATTAATTATCATCATGTGCCCCCTCCTTATACGTTGTTTGTTGATCATATCCACCATTCCCCCCATAAAGTCACCACCATTAAAATAAAAGGTCCTTTGCAGAACCCCCAATGTGATGTCATTACTTGCAGGAACCGTGTGGTGGTCCAAGGAACCACTCCACCATCTTCCAATCCAACACGACAAGCACACTAGAATATCATTTAACAACATGAGAAGACTCCTGTGCAAATCTCCATCATAGAACTTCTCAAGACTTCATCCATCCAAAAAGATATTTTATACCATGCCCTCTAAGAAGCACGCGTTCCCACCGATATCGATCGTACACAATTCAAGCCATTTTTGCTAATCTCTATCCATATCCAACAATTCCACTGACTTTCATTCACCAAGACTTGCTACCACATGGCCCTGCCCACAACCTTCCTCTTTACATCAAAGTCCTTATTGACGGTGTCTGTGTTAAAAGAGTGCTAATAAATAATGGATCTAACATTAATCTTTGTACCCTAAATCTCATCTATTGGTTTGGGTAGAACAACTTAGATCTCAAATAGGATACAATAACTATTAAAGCATATGAAAAAATAGAGCATATATCAGTGGGCACTATCTATTTACCCATCAATGTCAAGCGTTTCGTGCTCCCCACCCTCGTCCATGTTATAGACATCCATTTCCCACATAATATTTTACTAGGGTGACCCTGGATTCACGAGATGAACACTATACCATCCACAC
Source organism: Taxus chinensis (assembly GCA_019776745.2). Lineage (NCBI taxonomy): Eukaryota > Viridiplantae > Streptophyta > Pinopsida > Cupressales > Taxaceae > Taxus > Taxus chinensis. The sequence goes on from CM034155.1 coordinate 404,158,731, forward strand.
TCCATCAATGTCTCAAGTTTGAACATGCTGGTACATAAATTACTTTCCATGGCAACCCTAAGCCCTTTTAATATTGCCAAGCATTAGAAGCTGAAAGCTATCGGTAACCTTATTTTCCTACCACCAAATCTGCACCAACTTCATCACCACCATCATCTGCTACTTCATGTGTCTCACCAGATAGTCTTCCGCCGTACTCCCATCACCTCCTCATCCAATCCTCTTTTAAATCCCCTTCTACCCACACCACCAATCAAGATAAAAACAAGAGGGTGTGGTGAATACCAAACATTCAGCATCGATAATCTACCACCATCACCCAAATGACTCGGTAGGCCCAATGTCTATTCAAATAAATGAAAAAAATGTGTTGGGATCAACCAATTTTATTCGTTTTGGGTATCTTATTGATGAGTATCTTGAGCCGTATGATTCCTCATGGCTTACTGACAATTCTATACCTTCTTGTTGCTATGATGATAAGTATCTCATTCCTAGAAGGATAATGACTTGTATGGGATGCTCGGGACAAGGACAAGGTTGCTATAGAGAAGGCATTCTTAAAACCCCCACCGTTATCCCCAACCTTTATGGATGTGGAATAATATACCAACCACCTAGTAAAAGTATCTGTGATGACTTGAGTGACACTTCCAGTACCACTGAGGAGGTCATTGAAAAAATTAATACGACTTCCGTCTATAGCCAATACTAAGACCTCACCAACACTAATCTCTTCCCTGAAATAATTGTTCTCGCCATTAACATCACCCTCACATATCCAAAACTCATTGAATGGGACCAACAATTAGAACATCCTCTTCTTGACTCATTTCAAAATGATGAAGAAATTATGGAGTTCATGGGAACTCACAATCATCTACCTGCTGCGGATTGTAAAAAGGGTTTCCTAGTATGTCTAAACACTGATGCCTACTTTGGAGCATCCCCTTTCCCTTCCACCCCAATCTAATATCCCTCATCCTACCTTCTCTTGTCACCATGACAAGGAAGATCCCCAAATCCCAAAGATGATCTAGTCATCAATCAACTTCTCCCAGCTTCTAAATCTCTACAAGATGCCTCAACATCCGTAATAAAGGAAACCATCGATATCAACATCGACACAGACAAAGAGCCTAAGATTCTCAAACTGGGGGCATCTTTGTCTACAAAATAACAAGACATCTTAACCACACTCCTAAAAGAATTTTCAGACATATTCAAGTGGTCCTATGTGAATATGCTTGGTTTGGATCCTTCTCTCGTGGTTCACAATATTGTAGTGTGTAAAGATGCAAAGCCAGTCAAATTAAAGCTTCGAAAAATGCATCTAAAAGTTGTATTGCTTGTCAAAGAGGAACTTCAGAGGCTCCTTGATGTCAGGTTCATTTGAGCTATTGATTATTCTTAATGTATCTCCAATAGCGTCCCAGTAGACAAAAAGACTAGGGGCATTCGTATTTATACTGATTTCTGCAAAATCAATAAAGATTTCCCTAAAGATGATTTTCCATTTCCAAATATTGATATGATTGTCACTACAACTGGGCATGAAATGTTATCTCTCATGAACAGATTCTCTGGTTATAATCAGATTAAAATTGCTAAAGAATATCAACATAAAATTTTTTTTACTACACCTTGGGGCACATATTGTTATCGATTCATGCCCTTCGGACTCAAGAACACCGGAGCCACCTATCAACGTGCCATGACTATCATTTTTCATGATATGGTGCATGATATAGTTGAAGAATATGTTGACAACATTATGGGAAAATCTAAAACTCGTAAGGAACATTCTGCAGTCCTCCGCCGAATCTTAAAATGACTTCAAGAATAGAAAGTCCGTTTGAATCCCAAGAAATGTGTTTTTGGCGTCACATCCAGTAAACTCCTAGGGTTTATTGTTTCCTGAAGCAAAATCAAAATTGATCTAGATAAAGTTAAATCTGTAATTGAAATGCCTCCACCTAAAAATATCAAGTAGTTACGAAGCCTACAGGGAAAGATTCAAGCCATCAGAAGATTTATCTCCCAGCTGGAAGAAAAATGTCATCCATTCCACCATCTGCTGAAAAAGGGAACATAATTTCATTGGAACAAGGAATGTCAAGCCTCTTTTGACAAACTTAAGGAATATCTGATGCATCCTCTTATTTTAGTACCTCCTACTCAAGGAGTACCTCTTCTACTTTGTATATCAGCTACACAAAACTCCTTGGGATCCCTTCTTACACAACATGATAGTAAAGGAAAATAATAGGCCATTTACTATCTAAGCTGAACATTAATTACATATGAGCTCAACTACACCCCTATGGAAAAAGGATGTTTAGCTATGTTTTTTGCATCCCAAAAGCTATGACATTACATGCTCAATAATATTACTAAGCTCATAGCTAAAGTCGATCCACTCAAATATTTGCTTTCCAAATCGTCTCTCACCGGACAAATGGCCAAATGGATCATGCTTCTCAATGAATTTTCCATTGGATATGTTAATCTAAAAGTTATCAAAGGACAAGTACTAGCTGACCAGTTGGTAGAAGCTCCAGTTTCTGATACTACACCACTCACCACATGGTTCCTAGATGAATCCATATGTGCAGTTTCAGAATCAGACCTATGGACATTGTACTTTGATGGCCCATTCACATGTCATGGTTCAAGAGTATGTATCCTGTTTATCACTCCTCAAGGTGACTTAATTCCTAAAGCTTTTTGGCTTGATTTTCCTTGTACCAATAATATTACTGAATATAAAGCACTTCTTGGTAGTTTAAAAATGGATATTCAGTGGAATATTAAACATATCAATGTCTTTGGTGATTCATAACTAATCATTAAATATGTCAATGATGAATATGCCACCAAGGATGAAAAATTGATTCCTTATAAAATAATGGTCGATAGTTTCAAGACCTAATATCAATATATTCAATTTGAGCAGGTCCCTTAAACAAGTAACAATCAGCAGATGCTATGACTACCATTTCCTCACTACTATATAGGCCTTTAGAAACATCTAATTCAAAATTTCTGATTAAGCCATTAACTATGCCCACTTATGATACAATTGAGTCAGAGATGGTTTGTGAGATCATTGGTCCTAATTCCCCCCGGTACCACGACATCTACACCTATCTACATGACTATACCCTTCCACCTAATATCCATCGCAGCCATCACAAATCATTCATCCAACGGGCCTCCCACTTCACTATCCTTGGTGACACCCTTTATCATAGAAGCTTTGACAAAAATCTCCTATGATGCTTAAATTCCCAAGAGGCCAAATCAACACTCCAGGAAGTTCACGTAGGGACTTGCGGTGCCCACAATAGTGACCTGGCCATCGCAAAAAAGCTACTATGCACAGACTATTATTGGTCTAACATGGAAAAAAATGCATGCTCCTATATTCATAAATGTTTTCCCTGTCAAAAACATGCTGACATCATCCATGCACCATTGCAAGCCTTATAACCCATCACTACTCCATGTCTATTTTCCACTTAGGGTCTAAAACTCATGGGTAAATTAAATCCCACTTCATCTGATGGCCACAAATTCATTATCACCGCTAAAAAATAGTTCAAATAGTGGGTAAAGCCATGCCGCTCACTTATGTTAAAGGCAAGAAAATATCCAAATTTATCCTTAACCACATCATCTGCCACTATGGTGTCTTATCCACACAGATCACGAAAAATTAAAAATCCTTAAAAAATAGAGATGTTCGTGAACTCTGTGAATAATTCTACATCAAGCTCAAACTCTCCACCCCATATTATCCACAAGGCAATGACCAATCTAAAACATCCAACAAGACACTAAAATGCATCCTTGGAAAAATACTCAATCAAGCAGGACATGATTGGCATACACAAATATATCCTACCTTGTGGACCTACCGCACATCCATTTGAACTCCCAATTATGCAACTCAATATTCTCTTGTCTTTGACATTGAAGCAATTTTTCTCATAGAGATTGAAATCCCATCCCTATGCGTTTCCCTCCAACACTATTAGAATGTGTTGTATGTTTTGTATAATGTATACCTTGGAGTACTGTACACCTCTTCCACAAGCGTTAGCAGTTTTTGGAATCCCTATTTTCCCAGAAGTATAGATATGTTATTTTTATCTATACGTATATATGGGTGGTGTCATAATCCATGAACTATGGGGAACCGTTATGGGTGTTTATCAGCCCATGGTTTTGTTACCCATTGTATTGTAAAACCGCTTTGACAATTTCTTATTGTTTTTCTTACAAATAGTTGGAGATGCAGCAGGGTAAAGAAGAACTTGGAAGTACATTATTGTATTGTAAATGGTTAAGTTAATGCAATAAGGAGAGAAGTTACTGTGTTGGGTTTTTTCCCGAAAGGGTTTCCTAGGTTAAATCTTATGTTTTGTCATTTGTTTTCTTTGATTATCTTGAATATTCTATTCAGTATAAATTCTTGTTTATTAGTTTATCGGATTGATTCTCTTCATCTGCCACTATGGTGTCCCATCCACATTGATCATGGAAAATGAAAAATCCTTCAAAAATCAAGATGTTTGTGAACTCTGTGAACAATTCAACATCAAGCACAAATTATCCACAAGGCAGTGGCCAATCTAAAACATCCAACAAGACACTAAAATTCATCCTTGGAAAAATACTCAATCAAGTAGGATGTGATTGGCATACACAAATATATCCTACCTTATGGGCCTACTGTACATCCATCTCAACTCCCACTGACGTAACTCAATATTCTCTTGTCTTTGGCAGTGAAGAAATTTTTCTCATAGAGATAGAACTGCCATCCCTATGAATTTCCCTCTAACACCTCATTGATGATGAAGAATACCACGTCCATCACCTCCAGGAACTCGAGCTTCTCGATGAGAAACAACTCCAAGCCCTAGATCATCTTAAAGCTTATCAAAAAAACATTTTCCGTCATTATAGAAAATGTGTGAAAGACTGTAAATTTGAATTTAGTGACCTATTCCTCATGGAAAATCAACGCAATACTAATGTTGATCGGGAAAAGAAAGGCACGTTCAAACCAAATTGGCTCAGACCATATGTCATCATCGCTAAATTCGGCTCAGGTGCTTATCAGTTTGCTATTTTGGAAGAAGACGAGTTGGATGAACCTATGAACATCATGCATCTTCACCGATTCTATGCTTAAATGTAAAAAAATACATAAATAAAATAAAAAATTGTCTAATGGTGAAAACCACTGCGGTGGCACCTTGGACAAGTACCATGGTGAAAACCGGTTTCCAGTGCTATGGTAAAATCCAATCCAATCATTTGTCTACTAGCACTCTATAACCCTTGGCACATGCACACTAGGGGCACACTACCCTCTTTTTATCCCTCGTATCCCTATCCACAATATCCATCCTAATTTGTCTTATCCACTATCTACATCTAGACTTCTTTTGACCCTCTCTATACCACATAGGATCTATCATGATTGGGAATATCTCTCCCAATCCCAACTCAAGTTACATTACTCATGCTTCCTCCCCTCGGAAATATATTTCTAGGAGTCTCACACAACTGCCAATAAATGTAACCCTTGTAAGATCCTAAGACTTTCATTTCTCTCCTTTCCCTCACCCTTAACATCCATCACTACTCCTTCCCTACCAATTTCCTTTTCTCTCTGCCATTCTGTTATGATCAACATAATAATTATATTGTAAATATTTGTACAAAATTCAATACCAATTTCCATTTTACATACCATGTGTTACGTTACTAACATACACAAATTATATTTCCATCCATGCTTCAAACACATAGTCATTATCTCATCCATCATCCATAATACAATTATTCATATACATCACATCATAAATAAACTCATAACTAAACCATCCACATATTCCCATGCCATCACAATACCAGTACACAATATATATGATTTCATTTTTACCATCCATCATCAATACATATCAGCATAACCACAATAAAATACATTTCCATTACATATCTATAAATATGTAAAAATCAACTACTCTAACTACACATCATTCATAATCTAGAAAAACAACATGATAATCCATCAAACATTAAACATTCTCAACATCATAATAACACATAATCATCATCACATTGCATCATCAATAATAGTGTAAACTATTACATCATATAAGCTAATCCATACACACAAATCATATAGTCATCAACACAAACATCACTTTCATCAACATACATCAAGGTACATAATCATACACATCATCAACATGAAATTACATCATTTTTTACACTTACATCATTTAATCCTAAAACACACATAATCTAAAACCATTATCCATCAACCAAACCATCATCATAATCACGAGACATCCACGGCCTAACATGAAACAAGATAGATCACAATAACATATATACTCCATGTCTCATAAAAAATAATAACATATATGCTAGTAAACATATAAATCCAAAAGCTTGTACTCATCTATCACCAAATGTAAAAATCATGTATATAACTAGCCATCAAAATGATTGATCTTCTATACATATAACAAGACTGTGACCATGCAAGGTCATCATAAAAAAATCTGAAATACATATATACAAATATATTGGCACTATGATGAGCTTCCTGTATCCTCCCTTGCTGGAGGGGGTTGTCATATAGTGGCTATGCTCCCAGAAGATATGGATCGACTCGGCCTCCAACCCAATCCCTGATCTATCCTCTGTCCAGCTATATAATCCAAATAACGGACATAATCTGGCCGGTCATCCATCACCATATCCTCATAATATTGTGCCTCTACTATCACTGCTTGGTATTGCTATAGTGATAATATACCAGGAGGCCCCATCTGCCCTAATCTACATGAGGTATTAGGTGCTTCCACTATCCCCCCCGCCGGTGAACTACTCTATTCACCACTCTCCCCTGCTCCTCCATCCAATGCCCCATATCTCGCCCTATATGCCTCCCAATCCACATAATATCTGTCATGATGCCATATCACATGGTCCCGATCCTACTCTAACCGAGCTATCTGTGACTCTAGCCAAGAAATATATCTCTCGCTCTCTCTCTCTGCCCCACCACTAATATAAATCCATGAAAATCTCTCATCCTCATTGCAACTCATGCTCGTAGGTCGGATATATTTTCTTCTTGTGCTCTGAGCCTCCCTCTCTCTAACATCTCTTTACGTGCCTGTAAATGGCACCTCCATCTCTGATCACCATCTCTACCATCTCCTCCTCCATCCATCCTCCTCATCCCATTTCCCCCACCCTTGATCCTAAAGGCCCTACCACATGTATCTACATAGGAAGAACTGTCCGTAGTGGCAATGTCGTATCATCCACCCTCTCACATCACATCTATGCCTCTCAAGGCCTCTATACTAGGGACTTCACTGCTGGATGATTTCCTAATGGGCCACCCAAAATAATCACTGGTGGTGCCCTCTGCGCCTCCTCCTGTACCCATGGCTGTGGCTGGGGCACAACTAATGCCATGTCCCTAGGGAAATTCTCTATAAACCTATCATCGCCCATGTGTAAACCTCATCCCTCCTCTTCGGCTGTGTCAACCGTACCGGCCTAATCCTCACCCACCACTTTACATACCCTGGGGCTACTCCTGGATCCTTAACTGCTAGTAGTGGTGCCCATACAGTCATATGTACCTCATCCAAACTGGATCTAGCTACAACCTCTAGAATCACTACACCCCAAACCTCTACCTCCTGTGTCATATGAGAAAACAAGTGGTGACTTGCTGACATACCCTGTATAATATCAAACTGTCTCAACACCGTGTCTAGCCGATATCAGTTCACTGTATATTATATAAACACAACCACCAACTATATAATATGGTGAAAAAATCCTCCCTAGATGGCGGTGATCTCCCTCCCATACCTCATACTATTGGTATGGCCTCCATGTGATATCCCTAAGCTCTAACTCATCAATATGATGTTGATACCAAATCCAACTCTCCCAGATGTTCCCATCTCCCCCTTGTCATCCTCCACACATACACCGATGGCTCCCCCACTTGTCACTACTCTCTAATTCTGATCGACCTCCCAACAACTATATGGTCATAACTCTATATCTATAATAAGAGTCCCTACTCCATTGCTCCCTCCCTCCACCATAAACCACTATGTGCAAATCTCGATATAACCACACCAACACTGGTGGAGCCCATGAAAATATAGTCTCCTACTGCCACATAGCATGCACTACTCTCACCAAGAACCAATTCTAAACCACCTACCCCTGTCATCCAGAAACCATACACAACTAATCAATGAACATAGTAATAAAGGCACCCGCTCCATCAACCCTCTCTAAAATATATCCCAAGATCTATCCTCATCCCATCTGGTGGTGCATCCTCTACATCTGTCAATAGTCTTAGACTATCCCTTGACCTCGCTCTCTACCTGACTATCGGCTCACCCTCTACTAGAAACCGATAGATGTGATAGACATCCTCTAGTGTCACTGTCATCTCGCCTATCGGTAACCAGAAGGTACTAGTCTCTGAGTGCCATCGCTCCACCAAGGCTATCAACAAGGCTCAATCTGCTCGCATGACTGACATCCTCACTATGTGGAGTAATCCCAACACATGTAATAACGATGCCTCATCCTCCTCGGCCTCCACATCGACACCTCCTAGCAGATGTTGTAAAGTTGTTGACCGATGGTGTCTCACCTGGATAGGAGCCAACACAACTTGCACCCATCCATATAAAACATGTCAGTACTTACATCTAATCACTAGCATACACATCTCTCTCACCCCCCCCATCCTACTTTCATCTAAAATGTCAACTTTCTACCCTTTACGTAAACACGCTACTTTTCTACCCATATGCGCCACTTTATATCTAAATGCACCATTTTATACAATATAGGTGCTAACCAAAACAACCCACCATTTCTCCCATCCATATGCGAAACTATCTTCCTACATGCGCCATATATCCACTATCTACGCACCGATTTATGCCTATATGACCTTCCCTACATAACCATGCTACCCTATTCCCTATGCATGCGCTACTATAATGCATACATACATGCTAACCCTTATCAAAGGTGCTACAATATATCCCATTGACAACTATAAGTGCTAAAACATACCACCCCCTCCCCCTCATATCGATACCTGCGCTACTATTTATTCACATATCCGCACTACAATATAACCTAAATGCACTAAACCAATAAACATGCCAAACTATTCCCAACCCACCCAAAACACATTTCATTTTTCGACCCTCAACTCTAAACACATACATGTGCTACTTTTTAGCCCATATGCACCATTTCAAGGACCCATATGTGCTAAAAATGCGCCTAGGCAATGATTTTAGCCCTAAAATCATCCTTAAAAATCTCGAAAAATGCAAAAATAATATGCAAATAAATTATAAAATCACTCACTAGTACAACCTGCCTCCACTGGCCGCTGGTACTCTCTCACGGTGTCTGCCCAATGGTCCATAATACTATCATTTTCCATTTCCAACCTCTCTCAAGCTCCGTTTTTCTACACTCATGAAAATGACCCTCTTATGGTCCCTGAAACCCTTTTATACTCACCACGATGACCCCCAACCTTCTATCAGCCAGTTCTTTCAAAAAATCTTAAAAATTCAAAAATCTAAAAAAATCCTCTTGTTTCTTTCTCAAAAAAAAAAAAAAACAAAAAAAAAACAAAAAATTCAAAAAATTTAAAAAAATTAAATAAAAAAATAAATAAAATCTAAAAAATTCTAAAAAGTCGAAAAATCTAAAAAATTCAAAAAATCTAAAAAAATCCAAAAATCTAAATTCAAAATATCTAAAAAATTCCATCTAAAAAAATTCAAAAAATTTCCAAAAAATTAAAATACTACTATACACTATGTTTGCTATTTATTTGTATTTATCTATATTTTTATTTTGTAGATGATATGAGGCCATTTTTTTCTTTTTAGTAACACTTAGGTGATGATATGAGGCCACTTTAATTGGTCCAATGATATAAGGACCCTCATATTACATTAATCTATCTAATGATATGAGGACAAGGGCATCTAACTCATTTCATCATGGTCTTTATACCTTGGTACATCTTGCTTTATGCCACTTTGATCATAACAACGCTAATGATGATTTGATCAGACATATATCCCAGACACATCCCCTTCTCATACATACCATTTCATCGACATCCAATCCAATCAATCTTTTACCAATCTACTCCATCATTCATCCTAAATCCAACATATTTTAATCACCCATTGACTGAGCAGCATCCTAATAATCCCACATCTTTTATACACTCTTAGACTGGGGCATTCCCAAAAATCTACATCCAAAAATCCATAAATCATCACCCTTGTCATACACCATTTCCTAGGGTACCAATCTCTTCCCACTCTCCATTTCTTCTTCACCCCTCTCATTTCTTCTAAATTCCTCCTTCTTTTCCTCTTTCCTCAAATTCCTCTACTTCTCCTAACCTTCTCTCATTTCCTCTAATTTTCTACCTTCTTTCCCTCTTCTCTCCTCACCTCAAAATCTCTACTAATACTCTAATCCTTTCCTTCTCTAATCCTCCCTTCTCCACTAACTTGAATCCCTTCTCTTTTCGAGCGGTTACCCAGCTCGTTCCTCCCCACCTAACCCCTCGAGGGGGCATCACCATCCACAACATCTTTTCTTCTTTCTTCTTTGAACTATCATTGCTACACAATAACACTTCAAAGAGGGGTAAAATGTAGACATGTAAAATGTCGACATGGTCATTCTAACAAATAATTCACCTATCTTATAATAGTCATTTATCCTCACCATCAACCTTATAATAATTAATTATAAACTTTAATTAATTATTATAACATATATATAACCATGCTCCAATTTATATATTACATAAGCCCCATTCACACCCTTAGAAATATTAATACATTATTAATATTTCATGCTCATTAAACTAAATAACCCTCATTAACTATTTTCCACTAATTTAAAAATACTCACCCACCTACCACCTACCCTATACCTATTCTATGCCTAGCCTCTCCATCTAATCACCCCCACTAAATGTAATTAATCTCACCTAATCAAAACTAAAATGAACCCTCCAAATCTAGAGGCTTCTAATTCTAGAAACCTCTCTATCATTCCCTCTTCTTTTCAAATATTCAAATAAAATACACCATTCTATTGAATTTTAAATTCAATACAGAATTCTCATGAAATCTAGAATTTTCTACATCCTCCCCTCTCATCCATTCTCAACCATTGATTTAATCCACCATGGAAAGATCTTAGCCATTGGTTTCTACCTCCTCCAACTATAAATAGATGTGCCACCCTCCATGGAAAGCACCTTAGAAATTTGCAAGTATATGCCGCCCAATTCTCAAGCCATCCAAGCAATCTTCATAGAAATCTATCAAGCTCAATCAAGCCATTGATCAAGGGGAGGTACTACCAAATTTTGTCCAAAAATATGAAGCATCCATTGCATTCATCTAATCAAACAAATTAAAGGGGAAAATCAAATCATCAAGGGAGGATAATTCTACTTGTAGATAAGTACAAGTAAAGTGATTTCCCTCCCCTTCATCTTTTTCAATAAGAGGTAGTTTATTAGTTGTGTTAGATTTTGTATTGGTTTGATTCCATAATCATATCATTTGTGCATTGCTAACACAAAGTTTCATTTACACCTTCTGTATTTTACATATCTTTTTCTTACTTTTTAAAAAGTTTAAAGTTACAAGGATTATATACATTTTGAGTTATAGCTTAGTTTTTATCATAGATATTGAGTACACTCTATGTTGTAGGTTTCATCATTAAGTATGACAACACCAACACAAAAATAAACATTATCGAGTGAGAAAATGTGTATTGGAACACTTAGGTATGTTTTTCCTATAAGCATGCAATTTTCAATTACGAACTTAGATGGGGAAAATGTAGACACTAAAATATGGTAATTTGTCCATTTATAATGCCCCATTTGACTATGTTCTGTTGCTAAAACAAATGACCACGTTAAAAATCCAATCAATTCACCTCTCTAACTATTTCATGACTTGTTTATCTCTACACTCTTCTCTTCCATTGATTTTAGGAATATTATTTGATCAAAGCATTAAAAAATTCTATGTTTTATGTCTAAAATTATTATTTTACTTTTATCCTTCTATTTCCAAGACTGTACAAATGGGTTAGGGTGAGGGGTCAAATCTTGAAAAACTTGTACAATCCCCTCTTCAATTTATCTAACTTTGTTTTTAATTTGAATATCTTATTTGTTTCATCTTCGTAGGGTCAACCCTATCAGAATATTTCACCTACACGAAAGCTATAAGAAATTCATTATCACTGTATTTCTCACCTGATACTCTTACAAGATCCTATTGTGAATATCATTCTAAAAGAACTTGAGGTCCCTAAATCTACCCAAATCAATTGCACATTAAGTAGAGTCGTCCCTACTACATGTTTGAAGAACTTCACTAGGTCAAAGAGTCTATCTTTCTCCATTTATAAGCATGCAAAGGTCATAGAGCCATGTCTTATCATGAGAAAAGTCACTTGAATCATTGTTACAATGTTTTAAGGATCAAATGATTAGGTCACATAGATAAGGCTCACCACATCACACTACTATCATGTTAAGTACATTATATACTATATAGTTAGCCCACAATCTTGGTGTTAAGAGACATGGAGAACCCCTAGGGGTTGGTTATTCGATCACACTTTTATAAGCATCTAAGAGAACTATATGAGGGTTACTCCCAAAACATGAGTATATAATGCAAATTTGAATTGGTCAATTAGTTAGGAGTTTGAATGCCAAAGGTATTCTAAACTTACCACACACACATGTTTCCTCTTTTGGTTTGTAAATGATTGGTGAAGGCTTCTACATGTTTATAGGGTTTTTAATTTCTTATTGATGATTACAAGTCATCTTGAAGTAGTGTGAGAAAAATCAACATACAACAAAGTTTATTTCTAAACAATCAAAGTACACATGACGTTTTGGATCTTGAGTGTTAAAGGGTCTAATACCATACATATCTAGGTCAAGACTATACAAATTTAGTCTAAATCATAACTTTATTGTACGGTCCTGCCTCTGATCAATTTATAATTCCAAAGTAAACACCGAAGCATCTTTAGTCTTTGATTTACTTGTTTCACCATCCATTGCATCCAGATCCTCCCTGCTTTACTCTATTCAACTAATCTTCTTTCTTCTCTTATCTATTTGAGTAGTTACTTATCATTTATCAATCATTATAAGTATAACAACATTATTCAAATTGTGAATGGTTAATATTTGAAGTTAATTGATGAAAATAGTACCCTGTTACAAACCATTACACCATCTTTATTGTTGTGCACTTCCACAACATAAAATTTAAGTAAGGTGTAAAAAAGGAGTAATTTATTACTTCTGATTGATATGAGTATTTTAGTAAGTGATCAAGCAATGTAATGAGAAGAGAAATTATTTCAATTGGAATGAGGATTGAATAAGGTATATAAATCAAGCTTAAAATAGGTGCACAAATTCATGATTTAAGTGATTGAGTCAACGCTAACATTATCGAGTGAAAAATTTCCAAATTTAGGTGTCTACAATCCACCATCCCCTTGAGGTAGGAAATGAAATTAGATTTCTTAAAGAAAATATATACCTGAGTGTGTAAACACACTTTATCTTTTGTTGATATGCTTGAATGCTTTCAAGCTCCCAAAGTGAAACCTACAACATAAAGTGTAATTAATATCCATATAGAAATAATTAAATTTTAACTCTGAATTGAAATTGAATATGAATCTTGAAACTTTAAATTGAACTTGTATTTTGCTACCAAAAATCTGTAATTAGATGTCAAAATCTTCTCGAGATAGTGACATATGATGGTTATGTCATTTGTTAGATTTTTTTTAGAATTGAAGTTATGTGAATGATTTATAGTTTTACCTATAATGGTGTCTCTGTAACCTATCCCATTATATTTTGTAATCTACTTTATTCCACCAAGTTTCTAGGACAAGGAGGGTACGAGATGGGAGGCACGTTTCTAAAACATATTATTTTGGAGGTAAATTTTTAGGGTATGGAAGGGGATGACTATTAAAAATAAGGGAGAATTCAAAAATATAGGAACTTTCTAATATTCATACGATAATATTGACCAGGAATTCATCATATACATTATAGTACTTTATTTATATAACATTAGAGCGAATTAAGATTTCACATAATATTCAATGTGAATATATATAATAATTACACCATGATTTATGTAGGGATAGTTCAACACAAGTAATTTACATAATTACATGTATAAAATACAATGGTCAACAATATTTTCCCAAAATGATTGCATATCCATGACACATTCAAATTCACCATTGCATAAAATATTGTAATATAGAAATAGAAGTAATGTATAACAATAATAATATTACATTACTTGAGTAGTAAAAACATTGAAAAATTAATGCCAAAACATATACCATATATTGGTTTATTCCAAAAAATGATTTAAAAAGGGAATAAGAGCACCTAGATCACATGTTTAACTATGTAATATGCACATAAATGACATGAATGTTTAAGCCTAATATTCACCAAAGAGAGTTATTTCTTCCCACATTTTTTCATATGATAATAATGGAGAAACATATATAACCATCCACAATCTTCATTTTCTCTCTTCAATATCATACATCAAGACCTTTTTGAACCCATAAAAAATGGGGCTTAAAAATGCTACATGGTGAATGGAACTGTCTTAATTTGTAAAGAATAAAACCATCCACCCAACCTCCCATTTGCATGACATGTGTGTCTATTCATTAATGTTTTCTCTATTTAATATCTCACTTAAGTTGGACCTTAAAATTATTTTCATTCAATTGGAATCCATTCCATGTTGATGGCAAATTATGCAACTGTAGGGGAGTCATAACTCATGAAACTATACAATTTTTATTAGTTTTTTTTAAGAATTGTGTATGACTGTCATGATGTAGGGGAGGAATCTCCATCTCTGGTACACCTAGGGGAATTATATAAGTCCCTTATCTATACAAAGGATGAATAGCGATACCTTTTTTCCTGTGCTAAAAAATGGTATCCTCGAACTATTTCATTAAAAATTATTATTTGGGGACGTCCAGGGGAAGTTTCCTACTCATCTCTGCATCCCTAAAACATTCTCTATAAGGGATTACCCTACAGAAATAGGGGATACATCCCCAAGGTACAATGGTAATCTATGATTATATCCATGTACTTGATTTGCATAGATATTCTTGTGATAACCCTATTAAATGCCCACTCTTTTGAGGCAGGTGAGATAGAATATAAATCTCTTAGCTCACAAGAATTGAATTGTGTTCATGTCAGATACATCAAATAATTATCATTAGAACATTTAATTTTGTCTTGTCTTTGAATTTTTTTAGATTAGGAAGTTTTAATCTTGAAGCTGATTAGGATTGCTTCATACCTATGTGGGGGACTATCCTATATTGCGTTTCTCCTTTAAAGGTATATAAGAAATCTTGTAGTGCTTTTGGAATTTATTTTGCAAGTATGCTTTTGAAAGTGCCAAGGTAGGTAGATAAGTGAATTGGATTTTCTTATATAGGATTTCATAGGTAAGTTTCACTTTAAGACTAACCCATAAAATATATCATATTAAAAAAGTAACCATTTCATGGTTGGGAGTAAAACTATCAGCTTTGGAACAAACCTTTCGATGGTTCAGTCCTAAATTGCACTATATATAGTAAAACATAAAAATATGAATACATGTATCTCTTTGATTGGTCTGGTTGTGATAAAGGATGAACTAGATGGAACTATTCTTTAGATGTTTTGTCAATGATTATGGAATTACACTATATATAGGGATGGAACTATTTTTGAAGGGAAATTTTTTTTGGTGGTTTTTTCATATTGGATGATTTATTATGGGTTACAAATTTGACTCTGTAACTTCCAAAACACATGAAATTGATTAGTATACGCTTCTATATAAAATATTAGGTCTCAAAAATGTGTAAAACATTGTAAAATCATCCACCTTAACCCAAAATCATAATCTAAATGATTAGTGGTTAGGTTGAAGTGCAATCCATACATTTCCCACATTAGCACTAATCCAAAGTGGCTTAAAATTGTATATTGTTATCTACTTAGAGATGCAACATAATACTACATGGATGCAACTATATTTCATAATTTGAATACTTGATAATTACTTTGAATTAAGATGGCATTCTTATGCTTGACTTGGATTTGTGGGCTTTTGATTTGGGGAGATTAATAATTAGACCTGGTTTATGGTTCTTCACACCTATGTAAGCGATACTCCTAATGTTAGATCTTACTTTAAAAAAATTTTAGGAGACATTTTCTTACCTTTTGAGTGATTTGTACTTTAAGGATCTCTCGAAAGTGTTAGGTGAGTAAACAAGTGTATTAGACTTGCTTATATAGGGTTATGTGGATATAAACATAAAGACTAATCCATAATTGAAATTCCTGCCGATAAAGGATACATAAATTGGAAAATTGACCATTGGGTAGCCTAGGACGGAACCATTCTACCCAAGATGAAAACCTATTAGATAGTTTGGTCTATAAGTGAAATACGGTAATGTGAATCTATATGCACAATAGTTAGGAGTAATATACTACTTGTGATTGATAGGACCATTTTGTAAGTGCCCGAGTGGTGTAATAAGGACAAGTCTTTTAATATGACTAAATAAGGACTAGGATATATCGATTAAGCTCGTAATAGGTGACGAAGTCATAATTTAATGGATTAAGTCAATAATGACATTATCAAGTGATAAATTATGAAATGTAGGTGTCTATACATGTGATTAGAACATGAATGACCAAAGATGTTTATTTAGGGGCCATTAGTAGACCATGTGTATAGCTTGGAAAAATATATTTGTTTTATCAATAACTGGAGGTGAAGAATTTATTTTATATTATACAATACCATGTCACCATTTGGATGGCTTGGGCCTTTTAGTAAGGTGATATAGGGTGTAGTGATACATGGAAGACACTATCTATAACCTTATTCACCTATGCTTTTAAAATTTTGAGCTAAAAAATTCTTTTTTATATCTTACAATTCCATTACACACTCTTCAGTAGACTGAATTATATCTTATAGTACATTTAAGTATGGTGTGGTAGGGCATGGCATACACTATCCATACCCTTATTTGCCTCTACTTTCAAACACATTCAACACCATACCCTCTATGGATTTTTTTTTCAATGATTAAAGTAAGTGCATAGATGTGTTCATTCATTCCAAACAGTTCATTTATTTCTTCCCTTTTTGTCTAAGTGTTTTAAATACAATGATCATTTACATTTTTTTTTCTTATTTTTAGCCATAAAATACTTATAAAACTTTAACTTGTTAGTCTCTTCCAACTTGGAGATTTAAAAGATGACCATCATTATATACTATGCATAAGTTATATTGATATAGATATATATAAAATCATTATAATAAATCAAGGTTACCTTTTTTTAATAACTTTAAAAAAATAAACATGGATGCTTCCCTTAAAGTCCCATTCTAGGGTGGGTTACAGTAGTATATATGTAATGGATTTCAAAAAAATTCTGATGTGCCTGAAAATGTACATATATTGTGAGTATGGAGATGCATCATACCTCACTTCCATTATTGCCATCTCTATTGCACCTTTTTTGTGTGATTACTCTAATCATTCTTATTGGTGACTTAGGTGAGTTTCCTCCTCTCAAATATATACCAATGTATGCCAAAAGTTCTTATGGATCAACCCTATGAAAAAGCTTTCTCAATTCAATCACATTGCTTACAATCTTTTTCCACCAAGGATCTGACCCAGCATAGGCCTCTTTTTGGAAGATTACACTCAATATGAAACAAAAGGCTTGTTTTAAGGATTAGGAAACCCTCATGTATCATCTAGATGATTTTTTGTTACTAGAAGAAATAATTGAGTTTCATTTCTCCCCTCACTTGTTCACAACAAATGGTCTAGTTTACCACCATAGTAAGGAAATGTTAAAGTCAATGAATGTACATGTGACATAAAGAAATGAATAGTATACAAGGAATAAGTACTTTTCCAAGCTATAATATGTTCAAATTCAACAAAAAAATATTCTATATAGGGGTCAATGGGATATGCTTATCACCAACTTATGGGTTGAAGTTATACTTTTCAACGGTGTAATTGCTAAAATTGTATCTATCGTCTATAAAAATGGTGCAAAATCTCCAGAGATAATTTTTATTTTGGTTACCAAGCCCAATAAATATGTTGGTACCTCCTAAAATATCCATGCCTCTCTTGATGTGTCAGCCTCCTTGTTTACCAGAGGAAGCCATAGGAATATCCCTCATAGACTATAACTATTTACAAAGTATAAGGGTTAACATACCCAAATCAACTATTGGTATTGGGGGTACCGAATGTCAAGACCATTTACAAATATCTCTTGATTTCAATGCTTACAAGATTTGAGTATAGCCCTACCATTTTATTTTGAATATTTCACCAAAATGAATCTCAACCCTTTTGTTTTAATCAAGAAGAAAGAAGCGAAAATAATTCATTCAACCACCTTCACATCTCATTCCTTTAGCTTATAAGCCAAACCACCCTAATAATTTCTTCACATCTTTTATCAATGTCTCCATTGTTCCATTTGAGTGTAATGGCTAATTATACTAGAAGGAATCTCACTGAGGGTAGAGATTTTTCAGCCATTGTCTGTGTTTTGCGATGATTTTTTTCCCAAAAACGTTTTAATGAGATATTTTTCATCGAAAACAAGACATTTGTTTGATAGATTCCCTTATATATGAAAAATGTTAGGACTTGAGATTTGTTAGGTGTAGCTTAGATGAGTGATTAACAGTTTTAGAGGGATTTTGAGCTGAAATTATTTGCCACAAGAGCCAAGTCTAGATTGTTATTCTTGTGAAGTGAGACTACCATTGTTGATGATTGCGTGGGGTATGTGAGGTCATAATAAGGAGATATGATCTACAAAATATGTGTGAAAAGGAATACACATATTGTGTTTGATGTTGTTGTGAGAGTTATGTATTTAATGATGCAGATCAACGTTAGTTGATTGAGGAGGCATTGTAGATTGTGATCACAAAGTTGAGTCATTGATCCAATCCAACATAAAATCAAGTAGTATGTAGGGGGATTAAACAATACACTAAGTTGAATGTGAAAAAGTCTACAATAGATCAAGGTATATCCAAAACCAACAAGGATTAACCACGTTAAGATCACGAGGGTAGTCAAATCGAGGGTTAAGTCATATAAATACCATATTGTGTTTGTAATGATGATTACCTTGTTGCACATGACAAGTTTGAAGAAGAGAAGTTTAAAGTAGCTAGATTTGGTGATGTCAAAGTTAGTCACAAATTTCAAAGTGTAGTATTTAATGAGATGTTGTATCATGAAATATCACAATTGCAACTTACAAAATATATTGGTGTCCTCATAGAGCATTAATAAAATTTTACCCAATATAACCACCGAGTGTCTAATGTGATCAATTCACCCTTTCTATCATACCACCATCTTGTGTCAAAATAGGAGTGTTAAAACATGGCATGGACAATGAACAAATAACTATGAATAAGGTAATTTATGCAAATGTTATATTGATAAGTTTAATGGCATATGTGTTTGTAAAATTTGGAAACATGTGATATTTTTGAAAAAATCCCTAAAAGGTATGTGGTCTCATGGACTGTAATTTTTTGCATGATATACAAGGCATAAAAATTCACCAAAGTATTATGAAGAAGGTAATTTCCGTAGATGTTTTAGTTGTAAGTTTCCTGACAGATATGTCTACAAAATGTGGAAGCATGTGAACTGTTCGACAAAATACATGAAAGGTACGTGGTCTCATGGACTGAAATTTCACAGGATATGCAAAAAAATGGGTCGGTCTATGGAACATACCTTGACCATATAAGATTCAATTTTGTTTTAATATCATATGACGGCTTAACGGATGCGAGTTGTAAATACTTCAACGACATGAGTTCCTCTTATAGAATTATGCCTAGATTTGATCAGTATGCCTACATGGTTGAAATTCTTAGTTGTGCTTCCTCACTCACTGCGGTTGGAACTCATTCATGGAAAGTTTCTTGTTTGAAGTTCTAATGTTGGTATTTCATAAGTCAACATATCAATATATAATCTTAATTGTGAAAGAATGGGGTGTGGAGATGAAGTTGGTAGTTTGCTCGAGAAGTAAGAATAACATGAGTTCTACACTGGGACTAGGGACAGATTACATCGACCATATATAAATTTATGGATATAGATGGAAAAGAGGGGGGAAAACACGTAAGGTTGAGAGTATGAGAGAGATTATGAAGAAAGAAGAGATAAATGGAGGATCTCTTAGAAGAATTTGGAATTATTTATGGAAAATATGAAGACAAGGGATCCATTAAATTAATATGTTTTGTTATAGTATTGTTTATGTTTCAACTAGCCAATTTAAATTCAAATTTATAATTTTAGCTATACAATTTGAGAAATTTTATTTCTATTAAAATTAGTGTGCCAGTTCTACTAGATTCTATAATTCATGCAAAAAAACAAGAGCTATTATCAATAAATTTTCCATTTTACAACAAATACCACAAAATTGGTAGAAAAACACATAAAAATAAATGAAATAAATGGAAAATGCCCAAATAACCCATATACACATGTATGAAAAATGTGAATGTTTAATACATGCCTCAAATACTCTCTATCTTCCTTGTTGTGCCAAAATAAGAGTGTATGTAAAATGCGGAAACATGAAATTGGCTTGCAAATTGTTTGACTAAATGCCTATAAGAATTGCGGCCTCATAGACTGTATTGATCAAAGGATATGCAAAAAATGGGTTTGTTGCATTGAAATTGTTTTGCTGAATGAAACCTATTTACACCCCAATTTGATTTATGTGAAACCTAATGAATTTTAGTGAATTAAGTACACTAAAGGATGTAAGGCTTAGAAACAAGTGATTATTTTGATTAATTAACTACCAACATTAATCACCAATATTAGAATAACACATCAATTATTGTAATTGATAGCTAAATAAGATACAAACTTGAAAATACAAAGGAATGAATGCACTTAGCTGATTACAAATGATTATGGGAAGTTATGGGAGGATGTCATTGCTGAAATAGGAAGATCTGAACATGATGATGCTTCATTCTGGAGATTGTAACTAGAAGCTATTCCTTGTATGAAACTATATAAATCTATACTAGGATTTTTCCATACCATCTTGAACCTTCTATATACGATCCTAGACATGTTTAGATTTGGGCTTTGTGACTTCCTAAGATAGTCACCTACTTGAAACTTTCTATCACTCTTGAAGATTAATTTGTGATCATCCTGTGAGACTCTTTACATATTTTGATCATGATCTCAAACCCTAGTTGTGGATAACTCCTGTAAAACAAAGATTAGCTGGGTTTTGGGCACCCTCGTGCACCTTACCATGATGGAAAATACTCTGAAGATTCCTCAAATTTCACACATCACTTTCTCCACCTAACATGTGATATTTGAATGAATGCAACTAGATTTGACAACCATCTTTGACAATGCTTGAGTTGAGTTGGTTCTTTCTAAAATACTTAGGGAAGGGATGTTTGAGTTCTTGCTGGATGAGAGATATTTCGTTGTCTTAAGATGCTTACATAATAAACACTTGGGGAAGGGATGTACTTGTATATGAGATATTATTGTCTCAACTTGGTAAGATGCTTCAAACATAATATATTATAGATTGTAGATATGATATCAATATTTAGGGATCCTTGTGGTGCATTTTGCAAGTATTGGAAATGAGTGTATCAATGTAGTGTTCATAGGATTTTCAGGTTAGAAAATGAGGTATTGTTTACTTTCTTATATAGGGTTCCATCATATGATTTATCTGAAGGAAGGGATGACCCAAAGAGATTATAAGACCTTAAAAAAGAATATGAATTTGAAAGAAAAGTTGGAGGAATTTGTTAGTCAAATACCATACCAATAGCCAAGACCGGATATAATATCGCTAACAAATTATACAACCTTGTTTAAGGATGGAAAACATGCAATATGAAGTTTGGAGGTTGTCAGTTGATGTTTTTCTATGGATTTTATGCATTGTACTCTCAAAATTTGATGAAATGTGTAGTGTGCAAGGATAAACAAGCTAAACAAGAGACCTTAAGAATGTATTAAGCAGGAATAGGAAGGTTGTATTTATTTTAGCAAGAGTACATTGTCAAAAATATAGTAATGTCAAAGAGTGAATTGCCAAATTTGAGTGTCTACATTCACCCCCTTTACTATGAAAATGAAATCACATGCTTTAAAGGAAAATATACAATGATTATGTAGAACAAAGCACTTTGTATTTCACTTGAATGTTTGTTTTGTAAAATCAAATAATAACTTGAGTGTTAGCATGGTTCACACTTAAAATGAATCCTGTAACATGATGAAACCTACAACATAGAGTGTATTCAATATCCATGATGAAGAATTGAAATTTAACTAATGTAAAGTGTAACATGAAATATTTACATTTTCCATATGAATTGGGAAATGAAAGAGACCGTACTAATCAAGGAAATAATATACATGTTTTTTCTTATCGAGGGATATTTCCCTTGTTTTTATTATGCTTGAAGATTTGCATTAAAGCTAAATAATTGTTGAAATTTGTTGAAGGATTTGTGATGATTAGTACCTAATTATGTGAGCACAGAAACTAACATGTTAGGTGAATGCAAACCAAACATGGAATGTCTAAGGAGAGAAGATTTAAATCAATGAAGTTTCCTAAACACCATCGCTAAGGAAGAAGAACGGGCATTAAAGGTTATTCGACTGCTAAACTCTGATATATTCCCCTTAGAGTGCAAAGAGGAAAGGAAATTCTAGCTACAAAGAACTTATATACTTTGATACCTTACATAACCCCATCAAATCACACCATAATGCAGAAGACATAGGATTTAGTGAAACCTAATTATGTAAATAAGTACACAATAGAAAAGAGAATGAGTGCCCCCATACCCTTCCCATGTGACACACAACTAAAGAATACCATTGTAATGTAATGAAGATCATTGATCCTAGAGAAAGAGACTTATGCCCCCAAGATTCCTAAAAGATTGCGGGGTATAATATAATTGAATGTTTCTGATCAGGAAGCTGAAGTACTGCATGAAATGCCCCTTCACGCCCCCCTATGAATGAGTGAACTAAAGTTAGTGAAATTGCATAGATAAAAATAGTGCCAAAAAGTTATGAACTATAGCTAGAGGTGTCAAATATACACAACTATAATCTAAAGTTGATAGATAATTGCCCCTGATTGGAAAAAATGTGTGAGTAGGGTTAGGACTATGTAACATATAATCTTGATCCAATTTCTATTATGGTTTTAACACCTGAGTGACATTTTTGTCTAAATTGTTTTAGCTTGACTAGATTTATAAGTACATATACATTGTTTGTACCTATATGATACCTCAAAATTCTACCTACAACTGTTGTAAGTGTCAAATATACCCAAATGAATCCCCATCTTTTGAGACCATGTGTAAACCATAATGAGTTAACCATTTGATCCAAAGAAAAGATGTGTGACCCCTGCACTATATGGATCTAACCAAACTATAGGATAGTATACTAGATGATGAAGCAGGTACGCCACCTTGATGAACATGTACCTATAAAAGTATGGATTTGTGCATGGTGGACAAGCTATGGATTTTGCATAATAAAAGTAATATCAATAGTATACCATATAAATACTACGCATCAATAGCATTATGTATTGTATGCACATAAGAGAAGATTACTACGGAAATAGTGAGATCAGATGTAACAAGTATGAATACAATGTCACACAAAAGGCATAAAGTTAGAAACATGAGACACTCATGGTGTTGTAATACAATCAAGGACCGTAGTCTTGTAAAAAAGAGAAATAAATTAAACAAAATAGGCATAATTCCACAAACATGGGACACCCATGGTGTTGTAAGACTATCAAGGCACATAGGCCACAAGTCAATGAATTTTTCAACAAGCAATAATAGAACACAAAAAATAATTATGTTACAAAGTAAGAGTGTTAGATCATGATAATATGATATGGTAGCCAACATAGATGAAAATATATGAAACAAGAGAATGTCAACATCTACACAAGACATATGTGTTAGTCCTTCTAGCTCAAAATTATAACATATATGCATAATATATGTAATCAAGCACTAATGATGAATTAGAATGGAACTATAATAGAGTAATAACACTTAGATTCAGTAAAATATATATATCTCTAGATGTATGGGAAGTCTAGGTAAAGGGGTTAACCATCACCTATCATCGTGTACCACTTTATGTATGTCCTACATCCATGAATCAAAATACCAATGAAGACACACTTGTAAAGATGTAAAGAATCATGCATGTATCATATCCAAACCAAAGTGTACAAACAACTATGTATAATGTAAAGTGCTAAGAATTCGAGTGTTTTGTAAAAAGTTGATTTTGTATTTTTTTCAAATATATGAATGTTTTGGTTTTTTAAATTGTGTCAATGTTTTTGTATGTTTGAAATGCTTTCTGTAGTAAAAAAGAGGAGGAATTATGTAAAATAATTTGGTCTGTAAGTGCATGTTTGTTTATCAGGATTTTTCATAGGCCTTACCATTGAGAGTCTTACTAAATGATAGACACCCACAGTGTCCCCACAATGTACTTCAAAATAGCCATGGGCCTAGGATCCAATTAGGTCAAAAACCAAATGTGCCATGTGAAGGGATGGTTCATATGCATTTTTACACATAATTTTCATGCCTGGGTGATTTGACAACAAGTGTGACCTGGGACTGGATGGAGGAAGATTCATGGTGGATAAAAATGTTTATTACCCTAAGTATAATGTTGTATGCATTCTTTATACATGTAACGGTCTACACTCAAATCCTAGACAGTGTTTGAGAATGCGATGATTTTCATGAGCTCATGTAATCTCATCGCCATAAATAATTGTTGTCTTTAATGCTATATTTTAATGATAAGTGGATTGAAGGGATTTTTTAATGATAATGTTATGGATCCAACAACTTTAGGTTCCAAGTTTGAGATTTATTAGGGGGTATAATTTCTATGTGTAAAAATACATGTATGGTCATAATAAATGGCATAAATGATCTAATTATGTTAGTAAAAACTCAAATCTAGATATCAACAATTCTTGTCATAGGATTTGTAGCACAATCTGTTTTCGGTACAATGTGAGCCTCGATCTAGGGCCATTGGGGCCATATTGTGTTATCAAGTAGATCTAGCTCAACATTATGATTGATATGTAACTTTGCAGCAATTTATAACATTTAAGATATTATTTCAAATATATTGCTCAAAGGGGGTATCATAATAATTACAGAAGGGACTCCGAAGTGATTGATGATGTGCATCCAGTAAGAATTGGATAAAAACATTGTTTGTAGTAGATGTTGATAGAAGTGCATAACCTCAATTCATTATGGGAAAGATAGATTCAATGGTGGTGCCACTTTCTACCATAATTTACTGACACAATTTTTCAAGATTATTCTTGTCATCAATATTTTAAATTGGTATCCTCAATATGTAGAATAGGTCACGGTGGCAATAATGGGTGTGGATCACTTATGCATCAAATTGGCGGCACATAGCTTTGAAGGTTGATGTGGTTTTCTAAGGATTGATCAAAACATTTTGCATACTCATGATAGATTGGGATGCTCCATTTTTAGCCAACAAATGATATGATTTATGGAGTAACTTTTGGGACATAGTTTTACTTACTATTTACAGTAGGTAACCGGACACTGACTATCGTGCCAACTTGGGTTAAAGTCGATTTGTGGAAGATCATAATGATAAGCTTATGGCCATCAGATGAGGAGGTGGGATAAATATTATGTTATGACAAGGAGCCACAATATTGAAGGACATCAATGTGATGGTGGTCACATTCATATGCAATGACCTTCTTGGGGTTATTCCTTCTAAGGAAATTTGTGTCGATAGAGGTAATTGTGTATATTAGTGAACCATTTAGGGTGGTCATTATTTTGGGTATTAATCAATACATGATATAACTTATCAATGGAGTTATTGGTCTATATAAGGTCATTTCATTATTACCAAATGAGCTCTACATTGTGGACCAATCATCAATTATCTAGTAAATGTCCTCTTCTAAATTTGACACTATCCGTATGACATGAACATGTTAATTTTCAATTATTATGGACCTATTAGTAATGTAGTAGGAATTCCAGTTTGATAGTAGAATTTTAATGACCCACATTATGCGAGTGCCTCAAGATTTAGCTATGTGTTATGTTGTGCGGGAAGATGTCAATTTTAAACTTAATGAAGGATAAGATCACTTATAGGTCCCTAAATAAGGAGTACTACATTCCCTGGATTCGTGAGTGAGTGAGTAGGATAGATACCCATGATTAATTTTTCATACTCAAACAAGATTTTTAGTGCTTCGATAATCATGGTTGATACATCCTCATGGTAGGGTCTCATGTTTAGTGGTTGTTTGCCCCAAAGAGATTCCAATGCCTAAATCATTAGGTGATCTATGAGATTACCTATCAAATTGAAAAGCCTCTATACTTTGGTACTGATGTTGTAATGTAGTGTATTCATCCCAAAATTACTCATTGATAAGAGAGGGTTTTCAAACAATGGATCTATCATCGAGACTAATTAGCAAGGAATAGTAGGCATTTTATTGAGGGTTAACTTGGGAGACATGAATTTGAGGTCAAACTTGGTTAAGAGCATCACCCATCATGTTATTTAGATGGATAAATGTATGTGTGCTACCAAGTAACACAAGGGATCAACCTTTGTGATTGAATTTAATTCGGTGTTTAACATATACTATCATATTTTATCCATGAAAACGACCAAGGATAGAATTTTTTTTTTCAATAAGAGTGTGGTTATATTCATAAGGGATAAGAGTATGATTAATAAGTAAACAACCACCTCAAATTTTTTATCATCATATAGGGCTAACTGGAACCGAGGGCATGTTCTATAGAAGGTATGTAGAGAAATAACAGTTTGTCATGTATGCGGGGGATAAGAACTAGTGGGTTAAGTAAATATTACTTAATATCCTCAAATTATTGTTTACGAGTGGTATCCCATTTGAATGTAGTGTATTTCCTTAATATTTACATAAATGGTCAGATTTTATCGGCCATTGGGTCACAAAAAGTTAAATAACATGATTTTTTTTCTTGGAGGGATCAAAATTGCTTTAGATTCCAAGGTGGTGGCTTATCGACAATGGCTTGGGTTCTTTTTAGGGTCAACCTTGATTCCAGGATGATAAATTATATTGCCTAATAATTTACAAGAGGTGACACAACATATGCACTTGTGGGGGTTTAAACAGATGTCTATAGGCATAACCATTCAAATATAATTCAAAGATCATGCACATGGTTATGATGATGTGTAGACTTTGCAAGAAATTTATCAACATAGTCCCTTAATAATTTATTGATATAATCATGGAAGATGTGAGTCATTGTGCATTGATAAGTAGCACTATCATTCTTTAACTGAAGGGTATGAAAATGTAGTAAAAGGTACCCAAGGGGGTTGTAAATGAGGTTTTCTCCTTGTCATTAGGCTTTATCTTAATCTTATTATACCTAGAAAATCCATCCCTAAAATACAACAATTGTGTCTATATGTGGGAAAGGAAAACTATCTTTATGTTAGGATTTTTTAGGTCTTGAAAATCAGTGCAAAAATGGATCTTGCCATTAGGATTTATCACCGAGAGGATATTCGATACCCATTAGGGGTAGTCCATGACTTGGATGAATCCTAGATCTAAAATTCGTTAAATTTAATTTTTGACCAATAAAGCTACTAAAGGGTTCATCTTATGAATTTTTTGTTGGATGGGATTGACATTGTAATGTAGCTAAATTTTATGAATAGTGATAAATGGATTGATACTAGGCATATCATTATAAGTCCAAGCAAAAAGGGAAGGGAAATATCAAAACAATTCTTGTATTTAAACCATTTATGTATCACTAAGGGTAGTTGTCAGGAGTACTAGAAGAGGGTCATTACTAGTACTAAAATTAAAATAAGCAGTTTCTTCATTCAACAAGGTCGATTAGTCTTTTATATATAAGAGGGTAAGAATGGTGTCAGGGGAATTAGGAAGGGCTTCAGAGGAAATTCCCATCTTAAAATACGCATGAGACTATAAATGATGAGAAAACCTATTCTTATGAAAGAAGGAATGGAGATCCTCATACGTGCTTCAGTTTTTGAGGATGGATTTCTCATTAGTAAATTCATCCAAAGATGGGATCTTAGGTGAAGCACTTTCATCAATGAGATCGAGTCTTATAAGCTTTGAAGTTGGTGTCGAGTGCGATGTAAAACCTCAAGAAAATGTTTACATGATGTAGGGTCCAGTTAGGGTTTGTAAAAATATCAAAGATAATATCTAATGCCTTTCTTAGATCATTGAGATGGATTCATTATAATCTCTTGAATGACTTGGCCATAACAACCAAATTCTATAGCCATGTTGTAATAAATATCGATAAACTTTCCCATAATTATGATATAAAGGGGATAGCTAACTTAATTGACTACGGGACAATGGAGGGAAAGAATGCAAAGGCGGGGAGAAAGGAAAAGGCCAAAGGTAGAGGTAGGGAGGGCTTGTAGGCCACGACAGGGGGAGGGAAAGACCATAGTCTGGCCGCGGGGGATCTTCAGGTAGGTGGGGGTGAGCATGATAATGGTGGACGAGGTAAGAAGGGGGAGGAACTGTGCCCTAATCCCAGGTTTTAAAATTCATCGGGACTTCGTTAGGGATAGGCGGGCAAAAATATTACAACAAAATAAATGGAGGTGGTTCTATAGGCCATCATCGTCCAAATATTTCCCGGAAGACTACCTCTTTCAAAGATATACTCGAAAACAATAGTGATCGATCCCTAGGAAAACAAACATCAAATAATCTGGCCTACCTAGTTGATTTGGCTGAGGATATTCTCTCTGTAACCATCGAGAACCCTGAGGTGGAGGAATATTTCAAAAATTTATCAAGAGATGCAGTGATCGGTAGGTTTAACGGGTTCTGGCCTTCCTCCTCCGCTCTGTACCAGTGGGTATTCGATACTTGGACCAATAAGTGTGAAATATCCCTCTGTTCTAAGGGATTTTTCGTTGTCCATTTTATAGAAGTTGAAGACTATCAGTGATGTTTGACAGATGGTCCATGGTTCTGGGGGACATGTGGGGTTGATTTATAACTCCATGGTTTCCATATTTCAATCCGAATACATATTTGGTTGCCAAAACACCTGTTTGGGTCAGACTCCCTAATCTCCCCTTTCATCTATGGTGTGCCCTGGAGGATATTGGTAATGGTTTGTGAAACTTTATCAAAGAAGACTTGGATAGAACCCATTTGGGTCTATGTTCTTTTACCCGTATGTGCATTGAACTCAATTTAAGAAAAGGATTACCAGATCGGATCAATATTAAATTTGGTAATTTTCAGCACTACCAGATCTTAGACTATGACAATACTGCATTCCGGTGTAGATTATGTAGAAATACAAGTCATCTACAAGCCTCTTGTCCCTTCAATAAAAACTAGAAATCTACAAAAAAGAATGGATCAACCTCTTCTAGCGGTTGGGGTTCTGTTAACCCAGATTTGGTATCTGCTTCAAATTTTAAGGATGCTCCAAATAATATGAACCCCGTGAATAAAGTAGACATAGGGAAGGAGGAATCTGAGATGGGAATTCAGGAAAATCACCTGGCTGCAAGTGGAACAAAAAGAGGACATTATTTGGAAAGTTCAGAATCAGATCGGGATTCCATGTCTGATAAAATGATTGCTTCAGAAATTCCTAGCGAACTTGCGTTGGTTATCTCGACTGACCAAGGCAAGTGGTTTGAAGTAAAAAAGCAAAAAAACAAAAGGGGAGAATGGGCAGCATTGAGGATTATTTTCCATTGCAAGGTGGGAAGTAATTTTTTTATTTAGGTTGTTTTGGTCTTCCTTGTACTTTTGTAAGTCGTTGTTAAGATGTAGTTTGTTTATGTTTGGCTTTAAAAGCCTATTGTTATCCAGAGGATCTAACCTCTGCTTTAGGAATAGGGAATAGGTCCCTTCAACCTGCTTTAACTATAAAAAAAATTATGATATAAAGTGGAATAAGGGGGGATGCATGGAGTTAATATATCATTAGGAGTTATAGTGGCACAATATTTAAAAGGGTCAGGATCAACCTTGATGGTGTGTATGGTTCCCTAGTAAGAAAAAATGAGACAACTATGGAGGGTATATAGAACTATGTGCATGACATGGATCGAAGGGCATCCCAATAACAAATTATAACCAAGAGCATTAGACATGACATGAAAAATAGTAGGGAGAGTGCAAGGGCATAAAATAATAGGTAATGTGGTTTTCCCAGGCACTTGATGAGGTATATTATCGAATCCACATATCTTTATATCAGAAGGAGGGAGATCATGGGATGAGATTCCTAGCATATTAATGAATGATATGTTGGGAATATTGAGTTTGGATCCATTGTACATGAAACCATGCTTACCCAAATTGTTATGCATTATCACTTGAATATGTGTGTGTGTAGTCTTTAATTTGCACAAATATAAGATATGCATGCCAACACTTTATTCAGTCAGAACTGCAAGCTCACCTGAAGTGCGCACAGCTACCAAGTACCTCCTTTGTGTTTCTTGACAGGAAGTTAGCATGCATATTTTCCATGATAATTAACTAGGAAATCATTCATGCATAAATAACCATTGAATTCAAGTCACTTTGGAAACACATATAATAAGGAAGAAATTCAATCCATGTAAACAATAATTAATAACAGTTCCAATGTAACATTACCATACTCAGATCCATGAATAATTAATAGTTAACCACAATTATCCATCATAATAAGAATTCATTACATAACAAGGAAATTGATACAAAACCGGTTAATACAGTGATACACAAATCCATGCACGCAAACATCAAAGACCAACATGACCTTGCTTACATATTCATCCATGCCACTAACCAAGTACACGACATCTATTTATAGGGGTGGGGAATTTCCCTTCACCGCCCATACACTCTCTTAAAAATAGGCGTGCTATTAAAATAAACTACATGCATGCTTTTTACAATAGTTATTAATAATAGATTGTCTTATATTCACCCTTGTTTTAATCCTATTAATAGATTTATCCATGCATGTGATTTTCCTGATCTACATGTTCATTCTCCAATAATAGCCTTTTCTTGGCCGCAAAGTCATCCAAATTTTATTCTTTTCTTGGTTGGCACTCCAACTCCGATTTCCTATTTTTAGCCCAATTTTGGAAAATCAGCTAAAGTCCTAGCTCTATTTCCTATGTGTGCACAGTCCTGCACACTACCTTGTTCACCATCTATGTGTACCCTTTCATACCCCACCCCTTTACCTTTGTATGTGTACATTCCTGCATGTAAGCCTTCTATGTTTCTTCTGTACTCAGTAAATTTTCCCCATCCAACAATACCCCACACTAGGTATGTTGTCCGTCCTCGACAACAATGAAAAATGAATAACCCATGAAATAATAAAGAATGCATGAACACAATGAATAATGGAAAAATAATGAAATAATATCCAACACGCATCGATCCCTACTCCTCAATTAGTTGTAGTAGCTTAGGGAACTCCTTATCGAGAGTGCTCTCCAACTCACCCCATTCTGCCAGCCCCTTAATAGCTGTATCTAGAATCATCCTAGCTACCTCCATCATCCCTTCAAGGGTCCTATCTTCTCCCTTATGCTTTAGATCCCTTATCACTCTAACCAAGCCTGAGACTAGTCCTTCCATGCCATCCATTCATCGCACGATGAGGGAACCCAGATCCTTAAGCCTTGTCTCATGTGTTTTTTTTATTAAACTGGAGGAATTGGTAAGAACCCCTATAAACTTCAAGTGTGCAAATAAATTTTTTAACGTGACTATTAGTGATATCTTGTCACACCCTCTAGTTCCAAGAGGATGTGGGGATTCGACCTCTTGACCACTTAATCACAATTGAAATACTTGAACCAATTAGTCTAATCCCTCGATCTAGCCTTGTCTCATACGTAACCCTTACTAATTTCAAGGCATATCAATTCTATGCAATCTCTTCCAGGAGCTCCTCATGCCCAATCTTCCCTTCCTTCTTAGCTTCATGTGCGTGCACTAGTTCTACTTCTTCCTATGTATTATATCCCTTAAGGATGGGGTAAAGTTTTTGATAATTATAAAGCACCCATCCTGCCTTCTTTAGCGCATCCTTTAGTGTCTAGCACAACGCGTCATAATCTATTATATTTCACACTATGATCTTCTTATTCTTCTCCTTCACAATTGCCAATTCTTCTTATGTCTACCCCTACACACTTGATTTCTCTCGCAAAAGAATGTACACAAAATCCTGCAAATAATACAGGGCCAAGGGGTATGATTCCTTGGTTCTATTATCGAACTTGGGGCATGATTTTGTTATCTCATTGGAAATATGGATGACCATGTCAAGGATATTCTTTGTGAATTTTTCTACCTTCTCGTTCACCTCAATAAGATTCCAGACCTCCCGCTCCTTATCTCTTGTCTTCAAGCAATGTTTGGATAGTGGCTACCTTGTCCAAGTTTCTCCACGATAACTTTGACACCATCTTGTTCAACACGTTGCTAGCTTGCTCATCATTGAGTTTTGTTGGCTTCAATATCAAGAGTTCCCTTGGCACCTTCTTCAGCTTGCATGTAGCAAACGATTCTTTATCAATCTCAAAATTAGTCTCATCTATATGAGTTTGCATACTCCATGAAAACATATTCCTCATGTGTATTGATGCATCCACTAGGTTGATCACTTCCCAACCATAAAGTTACTTACTGTTTATGATGCTCTAAAACCTTGCACGCAACACCTTTTACTGATCATCAATGTAATTTACTTGAGGTGTGTGTATGACCTCATCCTTTTTCTTCCTTTCGCCAGTGCGCCTTCCTATTGGTATATGCTACTCATTCTGTGTGCACATACTTGTTCTATTGCCACACGAAACTTCATTACTTATTGGTATTTGATATCCCTTACCTTCCTCTTCACCATCAAGATAGTATCCATGCACTTCATGTACCTCATGCTTCTTTTTATCATGTGTGACACTCTCCTCCCTGTGCACATCATGGATTGGAGCTTCCTCCTCTCGATTGATTTCTTATACTAATTATTCCTCATCCATGTCACCTTTGTGCACCAACCTTTACTTCCTATTCTTCTTATTTTCTAGGCTCGGCATAGGTGGTGAGACTAGTGGTGACTTCATATATTCTGATGCTCCTGTGCCAGTCTCGTTCCTCATGCATTCTCTTGAACTTTCTTCTAGTGCTTTGATCAAGTGTGAGACTATTCTATTTTTATTCCTCTTCCTCCTCTTCATCTGTGGTGTTTTATTCTTCTTTCAGCCATGGAGGAGTGGCCTCAAATGCTTTTGTGGTCTCAACTATCTGCTTACCTTTAGGTGGCTTTGGGATTTTAAGTTCATCCTCAATGTACTTGTCATCGACCAATTTGGGCTTCACGTAGATGTCTATCTTTTCCGCCTCCTCGTTTCCTATCATCCAAGGTCGTGGAATTAATATTGATATCATCAGATCATGATTTCTATGTATACTTCCCTCTTAGGATACATATATGTCTTACACAACATATGGTAGCCACAATCTACCTTATCAACATCAAATTTTAATTTGCGCATGTCTGAGATTTTGTTTATTTATGCCTGAAAATACATTGATGTGAAGGTATGTGGAATCTTTCAAGACGGGCTCTTCTCACCATTCTTCATATAGAATCTCCCAAGGAAAAAGTGATAGTACACCACAAACTCTACCTTCCCATTCAAGGCTGGGAAAAATTCAATAGGAATGTGCCACTCATGCTCGAATGCCTAGTGTATTCTCCTATACCCCCAGTCTACCCTTAGCTTGTAGGAATTATTTATTCCATCATAGGTGTACTCTATGAATCCCTCTACAAGAGACTTGTTCTCAGGTGGGTACTTCCATTTTTTGGCATTTGGGCCATCCGGGACTCTGATCTCTGAGAATACAATAGAGAGGAGGATCGCTCCCCAAATGATCCTATCACCTGCGCATGCTTCCTCAATAATAAGTTATGCAATAAAGGAAACAATGATGTACACTATTGCCTTAACCATCTTCTTCACAATATGAAACCGCCTCTTATTAACTTGGGTCCACCTCTCATGTGTGCTTAGCTTGGTAACCATATGCACTAAGATCCTCAAAATCAGATCAGGGATCTTGACGATATCCATTGCACAACCCCCTATTTGATATTTCATTTTGAATGCAGTGGCCTCCATTCCTACTTTATCATTCAAATCTGTTAATATCTTGATACCTAAGCTGCGCAATCCCGTAATTCTTCCAATCATCAGTGCGGTAATGCAAACCCTTCTAAGTTTATAATAAAAGAATTCCTCATGGACCTGTAACATCAACCACTGATAGACGTGCCCTAGTTTTCCAAAATAGGGCAACTCATAAATTTGAAGCACTCCCACACCCTATAAAATATGGTGCCCTTTATCATCATAAATCAACTTATCATCAGTAGTCCTTTGATTCATTTTGCACCAACTCATTCTCTATCTGACACTCATTTGCATAAGAGTGATGCACTTTATGATATGGGACTCCTAGATATGTTCCATGATAACCTCCACATGATACTACATCTTTGAAAATTTCTCTTCTAGTGCTTCTTCCACCTCGAATTCCACTTGTTTTTTCTTTCCTTTGCCCTTTGTTGCTGCGGTAGATGCTCTTCTAGGTGTCATTCCTTCTATGTGCAAGGTTTTAAAATATTCACTTACACCCCATGCCCTAGGTTCCTAAAATCCCCTTGCTCAACCACTTGCACCTAATACACTGCTTTGTCCTCGTTAGCTGCTTTCACACCTAAGTTTTCTACAATCAAATCCATGCTCTAACTTCAATCATGTGTATCTACGGTCGAAGAATTATTCAAAACCTATTACAATGAAAGAACCCTCCATACCTATTTCTATGCTTCAAACTTTGTTCAGAAGGAGCTCCTCAACTAGGCCATGTGTTTGCTTGATTTGAGTTTCTTGATTCTTCAAGTTCTTATGCAAAATCATACCAATTTGCACAAAAATTCATACAAGATCATACTAGTTCACTTTACTTCACACTCTTCAAATTGGTAAGGTAAGGTAAAAATAAACCCTCTTTGGCACCCTTTTTATAGGTTTCCAATTTTTTTCTCGTATTAATTTCTTGCTACCTACCACCATACCACAACTTTAATTATGATTTTTTCTTTTCCCATGATTTTCTCTGCTTTCTTCTACGTGTTGTAGTCATAACCTTCTAGCATAATTACTACTTCCAAGCCTTAGGAATCCTTACACATGCTTACCTACGTGGCTACAATTTTTTCCTCTATGATTCATACCAAGTAGTCCATCCTGCTACTACCTACCTTGCGTTGCATTACATGACGTCTTCCTCACGTGGTTTCCACTCTAAGAAATTCTTCAATGAGCAACATCATTCTCAGCACCTGTGACACCTCTTTCTTTTTCTTACGTGCATCTTAGAAATAACATCCCACCTTTATATCATCGCACGCTCAACTCCATCAACTTTTTCGTAAGTCCCAATACTCACAAGATCTCTTTTTTTCAGATTTAAACCTAGTTTATCCCACACTAAATGTATGCACAGTCCTCTCTGCATGAACTAAAAAGATAGTAATCAGCTTCCTACGCGGAAGCGCACTTATTAAAACAAAACAAGAAAAATACAAGACACTAAAATCCAAAACGAAACATGAAGGGAAAATATAATTTGAGTGGCAACACTTCCTTATTACAAAAACCAAGAAGCTTATTTATATTAGGGATTCAACCTACTCCTATTGAAGTAACCGAGAAACATTCTACCATACAACATTTGCAATTGACATGTTCCTGATTCAAGTATCTTGGTTACTATAAAATGTCCCAACTAATGCACCTTTAACTTTCCTGGGTGGTGCGCAAACTTGGAGTCATAGAGAAGGACCATCTTGCCAGCTACAAATGTTTTGTTCTTAATGTGCCTATCATGCCAAGACTTCTATTGTTCCTTCTCAGTTTTCTAGATCCAACTAGTAATGGTGAGCCGCTCATTTAATTACATTAGTTTTTCAAGCTGCTCTTTTGTATATTTCATTGGATAATCCACCTACATGTGTAATACGCATGGATGGTAGCAGAAATTCCACTGGGAGTATTGCCTCGGTGCCAAACATAAACAAAAATGGTGTGGCCTTGTTTAACCTTTTATATGTGGTCATGTAAGCCCAAATTACAACTGATACTTTATCATCTCAATCCTTTCTTCTAACATCACAATTTTTTGTTAAGGTTTGTCCTAAATTATTATTGACATATTTTTCAATACTATTAGCTTGAGGGTGATAATGAGTAGTTTTATGGTGTGCCACCATAAAATTTGCTAGCAGAATTATGATTATATCATTTAGGAAATGAGTTCTTTATCACTGGTCAAGCTCAATGGACAACCATACCTACATTAATATTGTTCTCCCAAAGGAACCTTATTGTTGTGTCTGCAGTGCAATCCTTTGTAGGTGCAACCTTTTCCCACTTGGTCAAATAATATGAACATGTAATAATGTAGCACACTTCAGTCCTATGCACGGGTGGTGCAATAGGTCCTACAACATCGATATCCCACTTCTCAAAAGGTTCTATGCTTGCAATGGGTCTCAAGGGAATTTTATCCCTACTTTCAGGCTTGTCAACCTTCATTGAAAATGATCACATGCTTTAAACAAACCTTAGTATCCTTGTACAAAGTTTCCCACCAAAGGCCATGCCATAAGGATCTTGCATGTATTTATATCTGATACACAATGTCCTCTTGCAATACCTCCATGAGCTTCCTCCTTAATGGCTTCACGTTCATACTCAAGAACACATTGACATAATATTTCATCTATGCCCATTTTTTACAAGTCACCTCTAATTAGTTGATAAGGTGTTGCACATATAAGAACATGCTTTTTATCCAGGGAACTCATTCCTTTTGGTGACAATCCAGTCTACAAAAATACTTCTATATCTTCCAAATCTGCAGGAGCGCGATATAACTTGAACAACTGTGCATCAGGCATGGTATTCTCAATACTATGTGTCCTTACCAGAATTGCTTCTTGATAAGTGAAAAGACCCTAAATTTCTCTTTTCTAGTTTGACAACAACTATGAAATAAAACTCCTGAAAAATAAGTATCCACTGATAGATGCACCCTTGCAAAACAAGATTTTTGACTAAATATTTCAATGCCATATGATCTGTATAAAAGATAAATAGAGTAGCCAACAAGTATTGTTGAAACTTATGAAGCACGTAGATCATACACAATGCCTCACACTTAGTTATAGTATAATTCTATTCTGCTAGTGTCAACTTCCTACTCACAAATCATGTGGGGTGATCCACATTTCCCTCTCCAGGTTGCATAACCATTGTGCTAATCTCCATGCTAGAAGCATCAGCATATAGATGAAAGGGTTTTTTCCATGAAGGAAAGTAAAAATTGGTGTAATGGTAAGCTTATCCTTCAATGTCTCAAATGCTTGTTTTTACACGTCACCCCAATAAAATTTCCATTTAGCCTTGAGAAATTCTTCTAGGGGTGTAGACAATATTTACATATCCCTTGATAAATTTCTATTATAGCCAGTATGCCTCAAAAATACGTGTACTTCACTTTGGTTGGTAGGTTATTCTAAGCCCAAAATTATTGCTATTTTTTCCAGATCTACTAATAACCCATCCTTGCAAATTATGTTCCCAAGAAAAGTGTCAAAAGGTGTACCAAAAACACAATTTTTAATATTAAGATAAATGCTCAACTTCCGGTATCTCTCAAACATCAGCGTTAAATTATCACAATGATCCTTAAGCAACCCATAAAAATTCCAATTATCAAGGTAAAATTGCAAAAATTTGTGAATGAAATCATGAAAGTCCTGCACAACAATGCACGAAAATACAATGGGTGCATTCTTTAATCTGAATGACATGACAATATACACAAAACTTCCCCATTTAGTGGTGAAAGTGGTATTCTCTTGGTCCTCACATGCAATGCACACCTAATGAAATCCTAAAAACCAATCAGTAAAGGAGTAAATCTCGTGCCCTAAAACACCCTCAAGGATTTCTTCTCTAAATGGTGTAGGAAAAAGATATGTCACACACGATGCATTACGTTCCTTGTAATCTACATATATCATGTTCCACCCATCATTCTTAATACTAATAACCATATGGCTCACCCGCTCAGACTCTTCAACTGGTTTAATGATCCCTAGACTTAAGCATTTTATCTATTTTTCCTTTGACTCACTCACGTGCAAGTTTCGGATTCATCCTATAAGGCCTCTTCCAGAACATGGCGAACACACCTTCTTTTAGCTTAATCTCCATTTCTCCTAATGAGGGGCTCACTCCTTTCAACTCATGATAACCTCATGGAAATAAATCCTAGAAGGCACGCAAGAGCTCTATGATCTTTGCTACTTCCTATTTTGATTAGTAATCACCAATAATGGCCTCCTTGGGTGCATCTTCAGTACTAATTTTTAACTTCTTTGTCTTTATGGGTGCATGGTATGCACGGGCCTTCTCATTTGCAGTGTCCATTACTTCACAGACGCGCCTTCTGTATGGCTAATATGTAAATCTTCTAAATCTTTCATCATCAATAAGGTACACCATTTTAATCTTTTCTCTTTCTCCTTCCAGGCGCGACTCATTTATATCTTTTTTCTCTCCTTAATATCTTGGCACACCTTAGAATCAGGTTCTCCAAGTCAACTCAAGCATGATCTCTTCTGCCTTTTCATTATCCCCCAATGTGATGCACTTCATGATCTGCAATGCTTCATAAGATGGAGGTTTATTAGAAAAATAATAAAATATGTGGACCATACCTACAGTCATATCTCCCCAGCTAAAAGTTTTTTGCTTGAGCTCAGCATAAACATACCATACATGTTTGTAGCCTCACAGAGTGGAATAGAACTTATGAACCCACAGAGATGGTGCTAAAGCCTCTAGGCAATGCATCCATTGTCTCTCACAGTTATGAATGTGTACCAAAGTAGGAGTCTTCCCATCATACTCATAGATAAGTGTGTATGTGCATTTCTCCGAGTGAACCTTGTTGAAAAGGTGATTCTCACTTCTCGCCATCCAACAAGTTATCTAGGTGTGTTTCCCATCAACGCAGTGTTGTTCCACACAAAGTATAAACTAACATGTTCCTTTGATCACCTTCATTCTTCCAATGTTCCTCCATGGTGCAAAATGTTTAGGCTTTTCTTCACCAATTTATCTAGGTAACTGAACTTTTCCCATGTGCCTAACCATGTGTGACCTGATCATTCTGGTTACTCTATAATTTTCATCTCACTATGCCCTCGACCATTTCATATGTTTCATGGGCCTAATTATCACTAGCAACACTTATGGTGTCACTGACTGACTATGCATCTTCCCACTGAAGCACACCTTCCTTGGATGGTTCTACAGTCATCAGGATCTCACATATGTGTGCATGCATAAATCCTATTCACATCTTCTTCACTTCAAAGACTCGACATAAGGTGTAGCTCTTATCCTCATCTAAAGGTATAATCATGTGCTCATCCTTATTCTTGAAGATGATCTATCCCTTGTTGAAGTGCATATCTACATTTTTCATAGAACACCAGGGTCACCCAAGTAGTGCTAGGAAGTTTTCCACTTTAACAAGCTTTAATACCTCAAAATATCCAGTAAACTTAGCTCCCTGAATTTTAATGGAAGTATCCTTCAACACCCCAATAGGAATAACCCTTGTTTTGTTCGCTATATACAACACATTTGAAGATGGTTGTAATGTAGGTATCCCCATATGATTCCATGTGTCTAATATGAGCACATTCACCTAAACACACGTGTCTATCAGGATATTGCTTACCAACCACCCATCAATCACTGCATCCAACATGATTTCTTTATCATACTCATGGATTATGTGGTGGAAATTTGCACATGTAGTATTGTATCACTCATGGGCTCAACTCCTGCACATGGTACCGTCTCACACAACCATTCACCTAGCAGCAGGATGATATTTTCCTATCGTAGTAGCTTATCAGATACCTCCTTCAAATCGTTCCACATCATTCTACGGGAGCTCAAAATTCTTTATGAGCTCACGTTCTCTCATCACGAGCCTGACTCCTTCAAGCACCGTATTTCACCTTGAAAATTCTCTTATGAATCCCATAGTCTCTTGATAGACTTCCTTCTTGTATGTGCAACATCTGAGATACTTGGTATGTATAATATCTTCTCTTTTGATGAGTGGATTATCTTTAAGGGGCTCACGTGTGTGCCACTATGTTGCCTCTGCGTAGTAATCACTAGCATAGTATGTAATTATGGATAAAGGCATCTTCTCAGGCATCCATTGATCAATCTTCATGCTCTGTACCTTGATCATCCCGATGCATTTTCCTTCTTGTTTTTGAAAATGTACTCATAAATGTCAGGGAAATCCTTAAGCTTATGTTGCTTTCCACAATAGGCACATACTATATTCTGGGGACAATCATGCTGGTAATGATATGGGGACACACAAGTATAACACGTCCCATGTGGAAATATACTTCTGCCACCATGCGACCTCTGCTTCTATATCCTCCACATGAAATCCACCTCCTCCAGTGTTACATGTTCTTCAGAAGGTTGATCATTTATATACTTGAGAGCTGCTTGCCACCATGGTCTATTGTAACCCAGTCTCACATGCCTCATGAATTTTATCTATCAGCATGAAAATCCTTTGTATCATAAGTGTGCACATCATATATCTTACAATACATAGATACATTCTTCAATAGTCACATGATTCAAGAGAGGACAATTTCAGACATCATGGTTCTTATGGAAAATATCACAAGACTGTAACAACACGCACATTGTTCTGCATGGGTAGCAA
This sequence comes from Taxus chinensis, assembly GCA_019776745.2. Taxonomy (NCBI): domain Eukaryota; kingdom Viridiplantae; phylum Streptophyta; class Pinopsida; order Cupressales; family Taxaceae; genus Taxus; species Taxus chinensis. The sequence goes on from CM034155.1 coordinate 404,200,159, forward strand.
TTATCCTTAGTGTGTCCTTCAACCTCACAATCATTGCACCATATTCCACTACGTGTTTCGTATGCACTGAATTGAGTAGAGAGCTTCTCCAACTGCTTAGCCATCAGCGTATATCTGCAGCCTCTAAAAAATGGGATTGACTCCAGTATCAATACTTCCAAACCACCTTAGCATGCATGGGATTTTCTTCTGAAGGCCTCACATGTGGTTCAACATATGTCTTATGAGATAATGCTATTTAGAATGGAGTCAAGAAACCCTCCAATAAACCAATGTGTATGCTGACTTAGATGGATATCATAAGTAAAATTTAGATAACAATGTCTTAAAGCATGCATCATACTCTTTCACACTTTTTGAAAAAACCCTGCTTTATGTCCTTGAGCGCATGCTGATGTATTTTACTTGCTTCAAACTCGGAATATGAAATTCATTCAAAAATGTTGTGCACAAAGCATCATAGTCCACTGCAAGTCATTATGTGGGTCATAATTTTTGTACCAACTATGTGCACCCTTGAAGTAGTAGTGGAAAATTGGCTTTCCTTTCTATCTGAAGTTGTAATTCCTTTAGCGTGCCATAGTAATTCACACTTTGTGAACGTGCTTTGTGCATCCTCCACACCTCTATAATCTGGCAAGTGAAGAGATTGATATCTCAAAATAGACTTGAGGTGTGCTGAAGTGGTTGTTGAGGTGGTGTTTGGTGGTGGCTGATTTGGTGGTAGTTGTGGACCTTCCTATGCTGATTAGGACCAAATCCTCAAACTAGAACCTCCTCATAGATTCTCTGTATGCGGTGGCTAACCCAATCCTCCCGATCCTCCCATGCCCCTACTATGTCTAGTGGCCCAGTTGATGAAATTCCTTGTGCCCCAATTATAGTACTAAAATGGACACCTACTATCTGTACTATCGTAGCACCTACTAAAATTTATTCCAATTGTCTGTGCGTGTTGGTACTTTATCCTTTTGATGCACCTATAAATAATTTTGTCAAGAGCAACTACCTAAACACTAGTGCCTGTTGTGCTACATGTCCGTGTATGTTACTATTCCTTGAATCCCTGATTCAACCCCAATGAATTCATCATTGTCTACTTGTATCTGTCTGATTACCTTCACTACTCTATTTCCTTCAACTACCTTTGGATTTGGAAAACCTAAGCGGAAGGGATAGGTAGCTAGGCTGAGTCAAATGCACACTCATAGTTCCTCATTATTCTCCTTTGACATACTCTCATCTAAAGCCAATGGGGAATCTCTACTACGTACTTTCCCAAGGTTAGGAGGACATGATCGTTGTGGATCCTCGTCTTCCATTGAGAGCTTCAAAACCTTTACGAGCCATCATTCTTCTCGACTGTAATGTTGCCTCAATTTCCCTCTCTCAAGCTTCATTATACTTGAGTTGTCTTTCCTCTCTCTACCTATCCTATCACCACGAGTCCGCCATCCTTCTCCACACTACTCCTACCCCTGCACATGCGGTGGGATTTAGATAGCCATAGCTAATATTTCCAGTCCCAATGCTATTGTCAAGATCTTTATAGCTAAGGGTATAACACACAAATAAGATCCTTTGGGCTCGCACAAGAATTTAAACTCAGCTTCCTTTGGAAAACAATATGTAGAAATTATGTACTCCAAATGTATAATTATGCAATTATCCAACTGCCATTACAGTATCTAAAAATTTAGTCCATTCTTCATCTACATCAAAAAGATCATTTATATAATTTTCTTCCGTCCAAATGATTTCATAGAGCAGTAATCTCTAGTTGATGCGTAAGCCACCAACCATAGGTATGCAACTCTACTAGGAAAGAATATGAAGAATGTCTCATACATTCATGATAAATATTATGTTCCACCCACTTGTGTGCGTTAAAACATGTTTGGTGATATACCTCTATGCAAACCTATCTTATATGTCTTCTACCAAACTTTCAATACTCTCCAAAGATAGTTAATACATCATCTACATGAAACATCCTGGCAGAAAAATTTAAAAGAGGTCCCTGAACAATGGAACCAAAATGTAGTCTTTAATTTTCATAACCATAAGTTATGCATGTTGGCACCTCATTCAGTCATAACTAAATGCTCACCCGAAGAACACGCAACTACCAGGTCCCTCTTTTGTGTTTTCTTGACAAGAAGTTAGCATGCATGTTCATCATAATAATTGGCTAAGAACCTATTCAAGCATAAATATCCATTACATTCAAGTCACTTTGGAAACACATAAAATACGGAAGACATTAAATCCATGTAAACAATAATTGATAACAATTTCACTATAACATTACCGTACTCAGATTCATGAACAATTAATATCCAACCACAATTATCTATCATAATAAGAATCCATTATATAGCAAGGAAGCTGATATAAAACCATTTAATATAGTGATACACAAATCAATGCGCATAAACATCAAACCCCAACATGAAATTGCTTATATATTCATCGATGCCACTAAACAAGCACACAACACATATTTATAAGGATGGGGACATTCCCTTCACTGCCATGCACTCTCTTAAAAATAGGCGTGCTCTTAAAATAAACTACATGCATGATTTTTACAATAGTTGCTATTAATAGATTCTCATATATTTATCCTTGCTTTAATCCTATTAATCATTTTCACCACGTGTGTATTTTTCATGATCTGCATGTCCATTCTAAAAAAATAGCCTTTTCTTGGCCACCAAGTCATCCAAATTTTATTTTTTGCTTGGTTGGCACTCCAACTTCGCTTTCCTATTTTTAGCCTGATTCTAGAAAATCAGCTAAATCCCATCTCTGCTTCATGTGTGTGTGCAGTCTTGCACGCTACCCTATTCATCGTCTACGCATGCTGCCCCTTTACCTCTGCGCATGCACGTAAGCCTTCTATGCTTCTTCTGTACTTAGTCATTTTTCTCAATCAAATAATGGGTGTGTGTGTGTGTGTGTGTGTGGATTCCATTATCAATAATATCTTGTGATGGTAAGTTGGTGGAAGTAAAAGAAACTAGTTCCTCTTTAAAAGAAAGAGACAATTACATGAATACTTCTACATAATTAAGAGATGTGCGAGGATGGATTTGAACATTATGAAAGATGTTATGGATGATGTCCTTACAGGCAGGATTAAGTTGAATGAATTCAAGGAAGGATATAGTGGGTTCTACATGGGAAGCCATCATTACAATAAAAAATATAATGATCAAACCAAGAAGAAGAAACACATAATAGGATAAGATAAATGACCTCAAAGGGTGTTGAGGTAGAGGACTAAGATCGAGTCATGAGTTGAGTTTGCCAAAATGTTTACACCCTAGTTATTTTTATGTGATACCTAATGTTTTTAGTGAATTAATTAGACTAAAGGATGTGAGGGTTAGCAACATGTGATTATTCTGATTAATTAACTTATAATATTAATTACCAATATCAAAATAACATATCAATACTTGTATCTGATATGCTAAACAAGATACATACTTAAAAAGACACAGGAATGAGTGCAATTAGTTGATTATAGATGATTATGTGAAGGTATTGGAGGATGCACTACTAAAATAGGAAGATCTAGACTTGATGATGTTTTGTTTTAGGAAATATGAATAAAAAATACCCTACTATTAAATTATACAACTCCTCTGGAACTATACCTTATATTCTTGACCCTTCTGTATAGTCTTCGACATGCTCAAAAACTTCCTAAGATGGTTACCTACCTGGAACTGCATGTTGTTGACAAACCCTAATTTGTGATCATGTTGTGAGGCTCTTTGAATATTCCAATAATTATCTCAAACCATAGCCATGCTTGGGAAACCCCATAGAACATACATTAGTTAGGTTGTGTGCCCTGGTGCATCGTTGATGTTGGCACTACTCCAAAAAATCCTCAAACTGAACTTCGTTCTCCACCTAACATGTGATATAGGAATGAATGTAACTAGATTTTACAACCACATTTGACAAAGATTGAGTTGAGTTAGTTTTTGCTAAGATACTTGGGAAAAGGATGTTTAAGTACTTGTAAATGAGATATATTATTGTCTTAACTTGGTAAGAAGCTTCAAACTTATAGAGATTGTTGACCTAATGAATGTAGATGAGCTATTGCGAGATTCAGGGAGCCTTGGGTTCCTTTTACAAATGTTGGAAGTGAGTGTATCAATATAATGGCATTGGATTTCTAGGCTTGCGAATGAGGTAGTGTTTACTTGCTTTTATAGGGTTTTGTAGATGATTTATCAGAGAAATGCTGACCCAGAGAGATTAGAATACCCAACAAAATATATGAATTTAAAATCAAATTTGGTGGAGATGTCATTCTAGACATACTTTCCTAACCAGATATATTTTCCGACCAATTTGTATGACCTTAAATAGGGAAGGAAAACATGCAATCTAAAGTTTAGATGTTGTTACTTTATGTTTTTCTATGGATTTTGTGCATTGTACTCAAAATTTGACCACATGTTAGTGTGCAAGGATAAAAAAAATAAACATGTGACCTCAAAATGTGCTCGCATAGTTATAGTTGATCTAAGAGGTTGGAAAGGAAATAATTGTCACATAGCAATGTTGAAAGTAAAATAAAAGTCAGAATTGAAAATGAACTATTGCTAGCAGCTAAATGTTATTACTGAAACAAAGTTACAGATTAAGAGAGAAGATTGTTCCTAAGGAAATATGAATGAAATGAAACAATGAAGGGGATTTAATAGACCTCAAGTGGGCCCTGACTTGGTTTTTAATCCCTTCCTAACTTTGTAACTAAAAAGTAAATGAATTAACTTATATTTCTTTATTGATTTGCATAAAACATTACATCTAGGAACAAAATATCAGAGTAATCTCTTTTCTCTAATTCCAAATCTGACTTGCTGACTTCCTATTATCTTTCCCAATCACCAACCCTTTCCTTTATATCTTATCATTTACAAAATGTGATATGAAGAAGAATACAACAAGAAGTATTCAATAAAAAAATTGAGATATTCGACACATGTTTGAAACACACAAGTGTTCAATGAACAATTAGTTCTTCACTAGTTCTTAATCAATGACCCAATCAAAGATTGATTTGTTTCTCATTTTTCCACATTTTTGTTGTAACTACTTCTTCAATGGTGCATAAGGACTTAAGTGTCATCACTTCGTGGTTCAAAAGATCTTCATAAATGCATTGTAACTTGTTGTGAATGATTTCCTTATGTTGCAGACGAGTTCTTTGGCTGCAGACGAGTTGCTGCAGATAGTTTCCTTTGTTGTATATGAAAAAGTATTTACAACCAAGAATGACATCAACACACATAATCATCTAAACAATTTATTGGAATAACAAGAATAAATGCACACATAATATCACAAAATTAAGACAATTAGATATAATTATATCAATTAGTCATTATGCTAAAAGTTTATGGTTGTAATAGTGATGCTTAACAATGCACTTAGGAAATACATAGACATGAGTACAATGGTCTTATCAAAATAAAAAAGATGAGTTGCTATGAAAGCAATTGATACAGCTCATCAATAGTCAAAGAGTGAATTGCCAAATTTGAGTGGCTACACAACCAACATGTGTCCAACCTGATTGGTCACCTTTGCTAGCATATTCCCTTCCTATGCCGAAATGGAAGGTTTGAAACATGGAGTAAACATGCACCAATGCATAATGGAGAATGAAATTTCCTTAGATGTTTTAGCTGTAGGTGCCTTGGGATGTCTAATTTTGGTACGTGTCTCCTTCCACTAAATCCTACCTGCATGGCATGGTGCCATTAAAATTACGATTTACGGTGGATGAAATTTAAATTTATGAATATCTATTTCAAGCATTAGAAAGTAGGAAGAAGGTGAATACCAGTAGAGGGGTAGAGTCCTTAGAACCAAATTTAGGGGCATTGCATTCAGTGGGTAAACCATTCCAATGCCTCACACAATTGTGCATCTTATACTACTAGGAAATGGAAACACTAGTGATGATAAGTAGAGGGTGGAGGTGTACAATTTTGGTGTGTGCCTCTTTCAACTAAATCTTATCTACATAGCATGGTAAAATTTAGGAGCATTATGTTGAGTGGATAAAGTTTTCCAGTGTTTCACACATTTGTCCATCTTAAACTTACTAACAATGGAATTTTTGTAGCTAATAAAATGGTACATTTTTATAAATAATGTTAAACAATATATTTCTGGAGGGACTTGTGTATGAGAAAAGAGGATATTTGTGTATTGAAGAGGGTGTTAGGGGCACAAAGGAAAGGAATGCAATGAATTGCAACACTACTCCTTTCACCTTCATGTCCAGGTTGGATCTCTATTGTTTCCCTATTATGTTTTTTTAATTTTTTAATCTCTCACTACTATGCAACGAAATATATGGCAATCTCCTAGGGTATACAAGAAGGATTGATAGTATTCACCATAGTGACAACAATGTGATTATCACCAATTGTCCCCCATCTCTACTCGTAGTATTAAAATACATGGTGCAGAACATACCACGACGTTTGTTGGCTCATGTAACCAGAGAAACACAAGTGAAATTTCATGTCTATAACTACTACATGGTATGAGAAGGGTTTGGTAATTGCATTGTTATATCAGTCACTACCTACCTGCCAGGAATGTATGTGTTTTATCAAGGAATATCATAATCATTTAGTTATAAGTATCATGGTAGATATACATGTAAAATATGGAAGCATAATGCCATGCTTGAAGGATATACAAAAAGTAGATTTTGTAAAGGAAGTTATCAAACTCTTTTAGGTAATGAATTTATTTGGATTATCCCCTGAACATGTTAGCTTCATTTTTTATTTTATTAACATGGTTAGGGTTTGGATTATATAATTTAAATTATGGTTATGTGATAATGTTTCATTGAAAGAATGGGTATAAAGGGAAATAATAAATGTTTTCCCACCTCCAACAATGTCCGCAAATGCACATCATTCGAGAAATCAAACCTTAATTACATATCCCCATATTGCATCGTCCCACATGGAAAACAGATTCATGTTTTCCTATTAGAGACAAATTACCCCCATGAACATGAGATCTATGCAAAGTTAGATAAATTGTCTTAGGATATGAAGACAATAGGATATTTTCTAGATTGAAAACATGTAATGAGTGATGAAGACATGGAGAAAATAGATTAATCCTTTGCCACCATGGTGAAAAGTTGGATTGAAATCTTAATCATGCCTCCCCCCAAACAACTATTAAATTTGTACAAATCCTTCGAGTTTGTGTTGATTGCCACACTGCAACCAATTTTATCTCCAAGATTGTTGTAAGACAAATTGTTATGGTAAATGCTAATTGGCTCCATCATTTCAAAAGAGAAGAATGTTATTCTAGAGATTATTGGTAAGTTATGTGAAACAATATGTAAACATATGTTGGAACTGTAATAAGGTACACTGCGTGACTAGTTAATGCTTCCACATTTTGTACACATATTTGCCTTGTTTCAAACCTCCTATTTTGGCATAGGAAGGGAGTATACTTGTAAAGGGGAACTAATCAGATTGAACACCTACTGGATGCATTCAAAAAAACACTGTCAGTGCCTCATGAGGATGCCCATGCCTTTTGTAAGCTATAATTATGATATTCCATGAGGTGACATCACATTCAATCATTTGGTCAAACACTTTGCATTGTGGAGAATGGGAATTCGGAGATGTAGACTGTGTCATTGACTTCATAAATTTAGATATGTGGTCTGCAAAGTGCATCGCTACGTTTATATATTGACGAGGTGTTTTTCCAAGCCCCGTTTTATAATATCGTGGAGGTGTCATGACATTGAACTATTGTTAAGAAACTTATACATGTCTAGATGATAATTTGCGGGAGGTGAAGAAAAAAAAATGAAAAACTAATCATTCCTAACACTAACCTGCACCATTTTGTGTACAATGATTGTGTTAATGGTACATTTGTCCTTAAGGATTTCATTACACATTCAATATTACTTATGTAAAGTTATATATGTTCATGTTTTGTCTCATTTATGATTAAATATTTCTTGTTTTCCTCTACGTCATTTTTTCAAAGAGCTTTCGACTATCACATGAAAATGAATTTCTAAATTCACTTTAATAGGCAGACACTAAGTTTTTGACCAAACGACAGATGCTAAAACTAGGAATACCCTAATGAATATAATGCAAAATGTAGATTCATACACATAACACATGAACTTTTCTTTAACATTAATATTTGAAATAAAGAAAAATTAAGCCATATTGGTGAAGGAGAGCATTCTATTTACATCCCATCCAAGATATCTTTTAACTCATGCACACTTGCTAGTTTTAATATCATGAAACCATATCCAAGAAGGAACAAATTGGAATAAAGAATGATAAATAATTACATGTTTATTGTTCCTCCGAGAGGTCAATTTAATTGGGCACAAGGTTTTTGTTTCCAAAATGACAAAAAGCAGTTTTGTCCCCTCGGGAACCGAAGGGACTCCGTTATTTTCTAAAAAGAAAAATAATAATATTGTACACGTATCCCAAAGCCAAGTTGTTTTTCTAACCTCGAAATTTCCATAATAGTGGCCAAACGTAAGGATTTCCGGAGGGCAACATTTTTCTATAACACACGTCAAGTTCCCATACAACAGCAAAGTGCTTTTAAAAACACAAATGATTTATTATTGGAGTATATATTTTTCTTTATGCTATTCTCTAGTTGTTTTTTTGGTTTTTTGCTATTCTTTAATGTGTTTCATTCATCATTTACTTTAAAATTTGGTAAAATTCTTTTATCCTCGAGCATTTTATCAAATTTTATAGAATGTGCAAATAGTTGTTTTTTATACGTCATTTTTAAAAATGAGTGTTATATTGATTAGGTGCATTCATAGTTGGATCGGTTGGGTTATGCGCGAGTTAGTGGCGAAGGAACTAAATCGTTCTCTTAAAGATGATTTATTGTCACTTAAGTATTGTTGTTTTATGTGCCTGATTTATTGGGGGCCGTTCTAATGTAATTTGGTAGCTTTTTTTTAGTATTTTTTGGTGTTGTATTCTCTCTAGTTTTTGTTGGTTGTGTTTGTGACTTTTCGGTTATCTTTCTCATTTTTTTTGGGCTAAGATTTTTCCAACCTTCTTTTATTGTAATTGTCTTGTATTATTGATATATATTGATGTGTTCCAATAAAATTAGGTACCTTCAGAGTTTTGATAGTTTAAAAATTTGTTAAATTTTTGATAGGGTGCTTCTATTTTAAGGATCTTTTTTCCGGTGTCATAGTGGAGTCTCCATATTGACGGAAACAATGAAGTTGGGTTTTAATGATGAGCATCCCCAACACATGAGGTTATGAATATAGGTGTGATTGTTCCCTAGTGCTTGAATGGAAAGTGCTTCCATTAATTGTGAGGATTATAAAGACAAATGGGTGGCACCAAACCCACTCATAGGGAAGCTCTCCAATTAGGCCAATCTGCTCGAGATGATCCACCTTCTCCCCCTTTTATTACTAATATTACTTAATATAAGTTTATGCTTTAGCCCCTCGAGTTGGCTTACTTAACCTTGACCATTGCTTTAGGCGACTCAGATCGTGGGTTCAAACACTGTGATTTGCCCACAACACGTGTTGACGGTATGGTGTGTGCTACTCCAAATGGGGTTGATCCATGGTGCTCGTCTTATGTTGGAGCTTCATTATTCAAAGCACAAGGGTGTTATATAGTCACCAATCCCTCCAAATTACTATTGTTGTAATGCCTTTTGTATCACAATAAATTTAAATAACATTAATTAAATTTCATTTTAAATATTTTCTGGTTGTACATACCAACAACTACTTTTTAATTATAAACCATCAATATACTTTCTATTCTTCTATTAATATATATGATGACATGTTTCCTTTAAAATTAAGACTCACCTTTAAAGATGTGAAAGATACAAAATAAAAAAGAAACACAGATTTGTATAAAATAAAAACTTAAAAAGAAACATGCAAATACATACCAAGATATACACAAAGAAAATTAAATTTACAAAAGAGGGAAGAACACAACATTGGATTGATGAAGAAGATTAAATTAAAAGAAAGTCTTATATAATTAAATGATCTTCCTTGTTCTTATAGAGACATGTAATATTCAAAATTATTTAAAACCATATAAATCACAAAATCCAAAAATAACACTAATTACGCCGAAGGCGTTCCCCTTATGGTAGAGGACCTCCGGACGTTTCTACAATGATGTTAAATTTGACGGTCGCTTAGACATTTTTACTTTTTAAAGCAGTTTTTAGGTTGTTTTTGCGGTAGTTCAGGGTTTTGGTATTTAGGGTTTTTTGGTTGTGGGTTTCCGCCGTCCAGGAGTCCACTGTTCGGATTGAAGGTGATGAGAGACCCGTATGGAGAAAATGCCGGGAAGGAGCTGTTTATCCTGTGCAGTTTAAGCTGCGGAATCGGGGATTCCATGCGCTCCAGAAATGGAACGACAGTGTCATCCCGTGTAAAATTACCTCAATGAAAAACAAGCTCATCGACTCCATTTTTAAGCACGCTTTCTCCGTATTTTAACATCTTCAATTTCGCCCACATTATTCGCAATTCCATTTCCGCATTCACCCTCTAAATCCTCCAAATTACTTTCAGGGTAGCGAAGAAATTTTTTATTGTGTCCATGGTTTTGGTTTTTTGTTAGGGTTTGTAGGGATTGTTGTATTGATCCGATATTTTGAGGGGGTCTCGGAGAAGGAAGCGCAAAGAGTGTAAAATAGAGTCATTTATCTCCCTTCAGCAATCACATACGGAGAAGAGCGATGCTCCCCAGTTGAGGTGGGCAAGCGGAGGAGGAAGATCAAGCGCTTCTTGTGGTGCTCATCCTCCCAAAGGAGCTGTTGAAGGGCCCACCCCTCATAATGCCTCTAACACATAAGGTGCTGTGGGTATGCATGTACCAAGTTATAAATGCTTACCCACAGCACCTTATGCGTTATTGCAGGGAAATGTATGTGTACATGTATTAAGAATTTGTCTGTCAATCATGAAATGTCTCAACAATATAAAAAGACACATGTAAGATCAATTCTGCTTCTCTTTTGCTCTTCGACACTTGCCTTTCTTCCTCTATGCAAGATGAACAACATTGAAATGTTGAGTGTTATGGATGCATCTATTCTAATGACTGTCAATATATTTGTGCCTCATTTAAATACAAAGTATATCTGAGGAAAGATTAAAGTAGATTATTGTATCTACCAGGTTTCTCTCAATAGTTTTGGTGCATACAAATATAGTCTTTTTCTCACTTTTTATCTCATCTATACAAAAATATAAAGGTCTCAGACTTCTAGCAAGTTGTAACCAAGGTGCCCAATCTCTTTTTTCTTTGCAAACTATGTATCAACATAACTAACAATGTAAATTAGTAGTTTTATTTAGCCGGATTAATTGTTTCCATTTGTTGATGACTAAATTCTTGCATTTAGTCTTTTGTTGGAACTCTATATCACTATGTAGAAAAAAGAAATATGATTTGAGGTAGTAATTATTATATTTATTTTGTAGAACTTGCACGCAGACGTCGCCGAAGATTGAAGAAAAGACAACGATGGATCTGGAGCTCCTTGGCCATATCAATCGCCATTGGTACCACAGCTGTGGTGTTGTGACATAAATTTATATCCCATGGGCTGAAATGAAAGATGAGATGCCTTTATTGTGCAGAAGGTCTAACATTCATAGAATGGCACTTGATAGTGTATATTTATAGTCCTTTTTCCTATAGGAAACAAATTTGGTTACTTTCATATTTGATACCTGTCAACCCTAGCTCAATGGTATGGAGATGGTGAAACATCAAAATCAAACAAGATCAATGAGTTCCTTTGTTCCTTGGTTTGGTTATCCAAACTGAGAATGTAGAAGAAACACGGCATACCAATTTTTCTTGGTCTATGAAAACTGAAGTGATTAACTTATTACCATCCAAATAAATTGTTGGGTGCTTGATGTTTAAACTTTAGACCTTGGATGTAAACAGTTCTGATAAAAATAATTGATCTGTGGTGACTAACAAGAAAATCATCTGCAATTCCAACAGGAAAAGTGCAGTTCAAAAGTCATTTCTAGAACTTGTTCTGATAACAAGTAGTGGGTTATGTGAAAATATGATCTGGCACAGAATATTATATCAAGTTGACAGCATATGAAATGATACTTTCCTGGCAGATCCGACCAAGCCCAAGGAGAACGTCAACCATACCAAAAACTTTCGATTTTGGCTGAATTATTGTGCCAATTACCAAGTTGGATACATTTTGAATGCTATTTCTTTTCTTCAGGATTACTAACTGAAGAATATCAAGTTGGTTGAATAATATGATGAGAAGTGCTTTTCTGTCCGAGGATAACTAAGTTTTAAAAAACCATTTCCCTATTAGATCCTTTTCCAAGTTAAGAAAGTCCGTAGATTCTGTATCTTTTCAAGGTAATGATCCACAAAATTGAGAAAAATAACATTCGCAAGGTTGTGTAGGTATTTGTGAAAATCAATTGTTTGGAAAGTGAATTTTATTTTAAATGTGGATCTGGCATCGTTTTTTGTTGATAAATGGCCCCTTTTTAATGTTTGGTGTCAACTGCTGAGCTTTGCCACTCCCCTATTTTAGATGTGGTTTTCCACCCAGATTTAGATGGGTAAATGCTCAATAGCATGTTTTCAGGGATTGGAACTTGGGTTTTTGCCACGGAAGGCCAATAAATACCATTCTGACAAACTCAGTTGACCGCATCTAGCATTAATTTAGTAGTCTTACAAAATGTGATTTTGTTTGAATGTATGGATGAATTATTTTGATAATATCCACGAGACCAAACATTCTATTGGACCACTAAGCAGTAACTACGGTGTATTGTGCACAAACAATAACATAGGACAAGGGCTACCAAACTAGGCATGTGATGTTGCCATTTTCTTTCTAGAGGTTGGATCTTCTACAATTAATAGTGATCTGTTGTTTTGATAAATTGGCATAAGCGATTCGGATGTTGCTGTAACCCAGACACTAACAGAAGACATTGGAAGCTTCAAACTTTTATTCTTCTTTAGAACCACAAATTTCTAGCTTTCTGATTGAAGGCATTTTGTCAAACACTTGGCAACCATCCTCTTTCCAGTGATATTTTAATTTTGTGAATTGTGATCTATCATGTGTTGGAAGAATTGTTAAGGGTTTGCATAGCACCTTGATGGTTTTTTCATTTTTCTCTTCCGAGTAGTGAGGAATGCAATAGTGATTTCCTTTTCTTATTTGATTTTGACTTGGCATGCCATAGAGTAGTGCTAGATTATGCAATGGATATAGTTGTTGCGAATATACATATTTTTCAAGGGTATTTCCAAGGTTGATGTAGGTATTTTAAAATTTTAGGTCGAAAAGGTTATCTATAGCCCTTAAGGTTGAGGGTGAATCACACCAAAGTAATAACCATCCCTCTAAATCAAATAACATATACCATTCGGCGTACACATTGCATTGTACACATGCGATTGCTAGTATAAAAATGGTGAAGAAGGTCAAATTAATTTTTTTTAAATAATTAAGTGACTAAATTTAAAGATAATTTTTTTAAAAAGTCTTGTATAAAACTCTCTTACTCTTGTAAAACATATAATATTCAAAATTATAAAAAAACAAAATGATATAAAACCCTATAAATCATTAAATCCAAAAATAACATTACTCTGTAAATAATGGAAAAAATTAAATTAAAAAACTATTCTTGTATAATTAAATGAATTGATCTTATAAAGACATGTAATATACATTTTTTTATTGAGCATTATCTAATTGAATACTGGATTACATAGTTTAATAGTATCTCTGCCAAAATTTTAGAGGGGACATATAGATTCAGCAATACAAAGTATGTGAAGAAACTAAACCAGTGAGCACCTTCAGCGAAGCAACTACGGGTAAGAGGTATCCACGTCATCAAAGTCACCCATGACACGATCCTGACCTCAACTGCTTGACTCTCCGTGTCGGGTATCTCTAAGCTTTGCACTCAACAAGACTTAATCCCTAGTGAACTCAACAAATGAACCAGAAGCCTTTCGATAAGACATGTAATATTCAAAATTATTAAAAAAAAATTAATATAAAACCATATAAATCACTAAACCCGTGACATCTTGACAACTAACCATGGAACATCTTCTTAATTAATCAATAATTTTCCCCCTTCCCCTCTCTTCGAAGCTACGTATATTCTCCTTCGTGGGAAATTTTGATCTCCTCATTTGGTTTTCTCTTATGTGGAACCCACCTTTTAATGAGGAATCTTTTCATGGTGTGAATACGAGAATTTAATTCCTTATGAAAAGTCAAGTGCATTATATTTTCTATGACAAATGTCGGAGTTCAATCAATAATGTCAATTCATCCCGATTTCCTTTCACACACTTTTAAGCTCATCACATATATTTTCACCGACTTAAAACAATTTGTGAAATAAATATTTGTTTATTTGACATCAGATTAATTATTATTTTCATCTTATTAATCAAACTATATTTTAAATTTATATTAATTTTTTATTCTCTTTATTGTTGTGTTACATAGTTATGGTTTTTAATTGCAATATATTATATTACCTTATAAGATGAAGAAATATATATTTCAAATTAATGTATTATACTCCGACGACACTTATATTGTTTCCACCAAAACTATTATTATTTTTTCACTAACCAACAATAATATGTCACTTATAATATTTGCTATATTTTGTAAAGTTTTACATGTAATTTTCTTCATAATATTCTTCTACCCTTTATTCAAGAATATTCTATTATTTTTCCTTGAGACTATAGTTTTGATAATTTTTTTACAAAGTTTCTTGGTGTAAAACATACTATTGAAAATAAATAGTGAAGGTTCAAATTTTAAGGAAAATGCCTACATGGAGAAAAGAAATCACAATTTTTTTATTTATGTGGGGCTTGATGATGTAAAAGGCCAAAAATTGAGGGGTATGGATCAATCCCCAAAACATAGACTATGATAGTTACGAACCCACCCATTCTTGACTGACACAGTAAACATCAATGGTTATGTTATTTCAACATTGATGAGATGGATGTTTATAGCTAAAATGTTCTCTCTTACAAACCCCTGTACTGTTTGAGTACTTGGACCTCCAATAGTGGAAAATTTGTTTCTTTGCTTTAGATTTTCTTTTAAATGGATTAAAAACCTGTTGTTTAATGGTACTTATGTATTCTAATTTGGGTTGTTTTAGTCCTTTGTGCCTTCCTGATTAGCTACTATAGCTTGCAGTACTTTTGACCCCCACTGATGTACTTTGTTCCTTCATAGACATTATATATTTTCTTTCTTTGATTTTCTTGTCATTTGTGGAGAATTGTCTATGTTATATTTGATTTCCCCCAAAAATTAAATCTCAAAATTGGGAATGTTTCTGGTTCTCCAGATACCAATCCTTCCAAGAGAACTCTTAAACATCATTTAAAAAATATTGTTTGGGTAAAATGTTATGCATGTAAATTTTCATCTCGTAAAACTCTGTAACGCCCACATTTTACACACACAAATACAACAATAAAATACCAGGATATTTTTTTTTACTTACATTGCTCACTACGCAACACCACAAGGTTCCAAGTAGAGGAACTCAACAATGCATACGACATTTACACAAGTCATCGACTCACATAGACATATGACAACATCATATACATGTCGATGTCACACTTTCCCCAATGAACGAATGCCAACAATAATCCTAACCACAAGAAAAAGGATTCAAGAATTGGCAAACCCACAACACATCATTACCATGATTACATCTTCGTTACGATTAATATTCCAATAACATTATTATGTAAGAATAATTTTCTCCCTTTTCCACCTACAGATTCATAAATTCATTCCATATTCAACTTACAGTTCGACCATTTAAGTTTGCTCTTTATCACTTATGACAATCTCCATAACTTACATAATTATTTTCCATATTTCAAATTGCATATAAAGTTCCTAATTCTCTCGCTCTTATGTTAAGCTTATGCTTCTCAAATGTTTATATGAAGTTTAAATTTTACCCTTACTACAAAAGTGAATTTGACGTGATATCAAGAACGAAATCTTAGGATTTGAGGGAGATTTAGGTTCAAGATGTATTTTTCCATGAACATTCTTTGATCATGGTATTTTTATTTCCCTATCGTAGATAAAATAGTTCCATAACTTGTAGAATCCATTCAACATTTTCCACATCAAGAAATTTTATTTAGGTTTATATATATCTTTTGTTTCCTCGAAGTTTGATCTCACCAAGGCAATTCATATTCTTTGTAACACATGAAAATGTTTAATTGTGTTATAAGGACTCCAAGAGTGACATCATTCCTAACTTCAAATCTCGTTTTGCTTTTATATGCTTTACTCTTACATCGCATTATGGTCTTATTATTAGCATCACTTTATAACAAAAGAATTACGAAGGTACTTGTCTAACATCTTGAATAAGTACATGATTGGAAGTATTATAAACTACACATGAACCACAAGTGATTTAAGTTCAAGGTAAGATCCCATGTTTCTACATTTCACGATTCTGCATGAGAAATTTCTTTTATTTTTAAGGGGCTGAATGATGTGAAAGGCCAAAAATTGAGGGGTATGCATCAATCCTCAAAACATAGGCTATGATAGTTAGGAAGCCACCCATTTTTGACTGACATAGTAAACATCAATGGTTATGTTATTTCAACATTGATGAGATGGATGTTTATAGCTAAAATGTTCTCTCTTACACACACCTGTACTGTTTGAACCTTCAATAGTGAAAAATTTGTTTCTTTGCTTTAGATTTTCTTTTAAATGGATTAAAAACATGTTGTTTAATGGTCCTTATGTATTCTAATTTGGGTTGTTTTAGTCCTTTGTGCTTTCCTGATTACCTATTGTAGCTTGCAGTACTTTTGATCCCCACTGATGTATTTTGTTCCTTCATAGACATTATATATTTTCTTTCTTTGATTTTCTTGTCATTTGTGGAGAATTGTCTGTGTTATATTTGATTTTCCCCAAAAATTAAATCTCAAAATTAGGAATGTTTCTGGTTCTCCAATTACCAATCCTTCCAAGAGAACTCTTAAACATCATTTAAAAAATATTGTTTGGATAAAATGTTATGCATGTAAATTTTCATCTTTTAAAACTCACATGACCAGATTTTGTGACCAAGCATTTGGCTTCTAACCTTTGATATGGCATGCTCTAAGCCTTTCTTTACTTATCTATTTTATCTCTCATTTCACATGGTAATGTTTATGTGATGGAAAATATTGCTTGTGAAAACAATCATGGTATTAGATATATTGAGGTTTTGACAGCTGCATTCACTTTCTCCGTTTTCTACAATGTTGCGTCCTATTCCATGTGTTAATTTTCTATCTCCTAAATAGAATATACGCATTCAAGTTTTATAAATGCGAAGTGATTTGTCACAATAAACCCATGAACATGTGAATGAAAACCTTAGTTATAACTTGTGTATGATTTTAGAATACTTTCAAAGTTCAATTTCGGTTTTGCTTCATGGACGATTCATTGTTTTATCTTTAAACGATGCTTTCATGTGTATGTTGTGGTGTTAGTCATATATGCAAGTCAATTAATTAGGACAAAACCCAAAAGATTGTTATTTCTTTGAAGGGAAATCAGCTTTGTTTTAGCTCTGGCATTCGAGTTCCTTGGTTTTTCATTACTTTGAAACCATAATAATTTAATTCAAGGATCAAGCCTTGTGGAATTTTTAACCTTCAATGTTTAACACATCGGCATTCGAGATATGTAAATAGGGATTCAAAGGTTTGAACTCTTGAGATAGCATGCAGAGAATTGATTTTTTCCATGTGTTTGCAATCAACAATCTGCATATTATTGAAGCCAGATCCAAAGGTTCGATGGGTTCCACGTGTTGACAATCCATTGCAATTAATTTCATAGTATTCAAAATTTGTACAACATCGATGAGTGGCAAGTGTCAAGGATCCATTGCAAGAATGATTTTACACTTTCCGCGGCTAAAAACAGTTTTGATGGATGCCAAGCGTCAATGATCCATCACCAAAGGTGAAAATGAGGTTGAGTTAAATCCTCTCAACAATGCAGAACACTGATGAGCACCATGTTTCCATGATCTTCTAAGCATTCAAATGCACCGATAGAAGTTGTGTGTCAGTGATCCATTGTGAGAAGGTTTAAAGTTCCAAAATAACCAAGGTATCGATGGCTACCACTTGTCAAAGATTTATCTTAGACATTAAAAATAATGGAAGTTTCAGGTGGAGATATCCAAATCCATTCAAGGAAAAATGAAGCTAACTAATTGCACATGTCCATCGGCACTGCTTTGAGGTTTCGAGCGGGATAGCATAAATTCAAAGCAATACATAGAATCCTTCATTGAGCTAAGTCGTCAAATTTGTAATCTTGCAAGAAATAAACAAATAAAGCATGTGGTTCCATGACTCTCAATGACAATAGGTCATGTAAAATGAAAGAAATTGTTTATCTTAAGCTTGTTGAGATATTTTTTTATTCAATTTGGAGACCTCAAGTCGTGATTAATTAGACTCTGTGATGATTATTGTAAAATAAACTAGCAATTGCATGTGTATAATGCAATGTGAACGCCGAATGGTATATGATATTTGATTTAGAGGGATAGTTATTACTTTGTAGTTGATGTTGATAAGGGGTGTGATTGATTTTGTAAGTGTAGAAATATAGATGAAGCATTACATTTAAAGGTTCTATCTCTATATTTCAAATTTGTTACAAATTCGTACATACACATTTGCAAATCTTATATCAGAGTGGTAGCGTTTTGCAGCCTATTTTATTTGAACTAAACATGAATACATGAAGACTTCCATACATTTGCACAGTTTATATCATGAGTGACGTCCTTTTATGGCCAATTCTATTTGCACTAACACATGAATACATTTGATACCGCTTTGGATACAAAAAGTGTTGAGTATAATAGTAGTGGAGGTGCTATCAAAGTAGAGGGTAATATTTACGATGGATTGTTTTAGTTGAGTGATAGTAGTCTTGACTCCTTTCTTCTTGTTCCAAATGTTGGGGCAATTCTATTGTGGGTGTGTTAAGAGAGGAGGAAACAAATCAGGGGTATTTTTTATGTTTAATTTGAATGTGCTGCAGAGAAATACTATTGAAAAAAGGGGTTTGTGAATAAACCATGTTGGTCTTTGAGCTACTGACGGAAACCCGAGCAGACAATACCTTCCATGTCTCACGCATGACAAAAGTATATGTAATAATGTCAATAAGTTACAGGGTTTGCCACCCATTGATAGTGGAGGACACAATCTTTTGATTATGGAGCATAATTTGGCAACTGAGGAGAAGTTAAGGAATAAAGTGTTGTCAGAATACATCAGTCAAGGGAAGGGGTCTGCCTGAGGATGCTGCACGGAAGGGCCCTGAGATACTTTAACAGTCAATGCTCCAATTTACCCGGGGGCAAAGCAATTCAAGCGGGTCAGATGGTCACGATGCTTGAAAGAGGCACTCACATGTTAAGGATAAGAATATTTATACAGTTGTGCAGGCATAATCAGTTCTTTACAAAATAAAGAACTCGCTTACTATAGAATCCAAATTTGGGTTTTTTTTTTGACCTTGTAGCACAAATCCTTAAAGAATAGAGGAAAGAAAATCATGGAATTATTCCCAGAATATTAACAAATAGCAAAGACAAGAGGCTTTTTGCAGAAAGACACACACATCAAGAAAACACGTAACATAAAATTAACCATTAAAAATGCAAAACGAAAAGCATGAGCTGTAAACCATAATTTCAAACTGACAGGAAACAAGGTATAAGAAAAGCAACTATGACACTATACACCACGGAATCAAAAACATGCTCAATGAAACACTACATTTTTTTTCAGAAGCCTCTTAGCATTTCTGACTGTGTGGTAATCAACCGATGTAATTTCTGAATCTGCGAGTGATCCATGTCCGTAAATCTCTTCTTATTACTTCTTCTCATGTACACACCTGTATGTAGGTAGTGAGGTATGGGTTTCCTTAATTGAAAGTCTGTACAAGACCTGTTTCATGTTAAAGTTCACGTGTCAATGCCTTTGTTTTTCTGATGGTGTTGCAGCTTGCCCATGTAAAGACCAATTACAGACCATTGATAGTGTCTGAGAGGCAAGCTTGTTCAACTGTTACATGGACTATGACACAAATGGTCGAGATTGGGCAGATGGTTGTCCCATGTACACCACTACTTCTCACCATTGATCTGCTTCTCACCATGGACCTGTTTTCCCTGTTCTGTATACGTTATGGAAATAGTGTACTGGCTGAGATTTCATGTGGGCTATATGCAGGCCAAATCTCTCATGACTGATAGGATATATCTGGCTATCCAGACTTGTACAGCAGTCGTCTTGGCAGTGGCATTAGGATTATCAATAGCGTGGCGCCTTCCTATAGTGATGATGGCTACACAACCTCCCACAATTCAATGTTTTTACACCAGAAAAGTTCTCTTAAAGAACATGTCTAAAAAATATGGAGATGCCCAAAATCAGCGCAGTCAAATAGCAACAGAAGCAGTGGCTAACCACAGAACAATCACAGCCTTTTGTTCCAATGAAAAGGTCCTCTCTCTCTTCAGAAAAACTCAGATACACACCCGCAAGGATGGCATTAGGCAATCATGGATAGCAGGTATTGGAATTGGAATTACTCAAATCCTGACCTTCTTAAACTGGGGTTTTGATTACTGGTATGGTGGAAGGCTTGTGGGGTAGGGATTGATCAACCCAGGAGATGTATTTAAGACCTTATTCGTTATGGTGAGCACATGAAGACTAACACCAAATACAGTAAATACTAGTAGAGGTTCAAGATGGCTTTCAAAAGTAGTGAATCTCCCCTACAAAGTTATGAAACAACACTTACTCAAATTTTCAGTTGAAGTTAAAAAGAAAAGATCACAACCGCAAAAGCCAAAATCTTAACAACTACATACACAAGCATAAAAATTGTATACCTTGAAATCCCCTCCATGAGCTCTCACAAATTCCTTGAACCTCAACGGTGGTGTAATATGGGGATTAACCTGACTTACAATGAATTGATTCACATTGAATAATTCCTTGAGCTGCAACATTGGCAAATCACTTTCGAAGCTGCCATCAATCCACTGCGTAGTCCCAACAACGCCTGAATCTTCAGGACTGAACTGAAATGGAGTGTGATAAGGAACCAGGTCTCCATGTCTGTCCTTAGCCATCAATTCCTGGGCCTGAAATAATCCAGGGAAAGCACAAGAAGCAGTAACTGCACTCCAAATCACCACATAGGGAGAAGTTAGATAATTAAGGCATCTCGGAGGCTCGTGCCTTCTGGGCAAGCAAACTGAAATGCCCAAAAATCTGCATGTCTGATCATAAGCTTCTTGGAAAGTCAGGTTCCTCGCCAAAGACCTAAGCATCTTCTGCAACCGTGTTATTTCATGGACTGCTCCTTGTGTCAGCAGCTTACAAACAACATTAAATACGTCGCCCAATTGATCAAAGAACTATAAGGTTGACACAGAATCTGCAAAATGAGTTTGAAGCTGTAACGCCCGCTAAAAACACACACACACACACAAAGACAACATGATAAATAACAGATAACTTTTTTTTTGTTTTTTTGTTTTACTTGTTTGAAGTTTATATGACACCACAGGTGATCAAAATGGGCTACAACCAATTCTCGATGAGCTTGACACATAATTGACCACCTAGGCACAAGGGGACATACGACACCCTTCACGAGCAATTCACTTTCTTTTTTAACAAGACACAACATAATAGTCCAACCTCAGAACATGCTTAGAGTTAGAGGCATCCCACTGTGTAAAATATTTTAAGGTTACTTATTTACTAGAAACATTTTTCAAGTCTTAACTTATGTTCTAGAAGGTTCATGTTATATTTCATACAAATCTTCTTATAGAGCTAGATTTCTTTTCTTTTATACTATTGAGTAACTAGTTTAAGATCATCTCTAATATGACAATTACTTGTTTAATTCGTTAATTTAACCAAGGAGGTATTCAATTCCACAAGGCTATCTATCCAAACCCATGCTACTGAAACTCGTTTCATACCTCCATTGCACAAGGAGATGAGCGTAAGCTATAAATGAAGTGGAGTATCGCTTAGGTTCGGAACCATAATCTTCTTTGTGCAAGGATTAACATTTAACAACACTAAAGAAAGGATTACATTGTACCTTGGCAAGAGTTAGTGGAAGAAGGTCAAATTGAATTCATCTTCATGACCTCGTCAGTCATTAGCAAGTCGATTATTAAGACTTCAGAATTTATCTGTATTGGGTAAAAGCTTCATTTAGGCTTCTTTTGATTAAGTTCGATAAAAGAATACATATTAGGTTTCAAAACAAATGAGTTAATGGTTTCTTGATCAACCATCCCTACTTACTAAGACCTAGTTGTTCTCCCAAAAGCTAAACATTGATTACACTTTAATATCATTTAACGTCTCACAACAACAAGGATAAAGTTTTATCAGTAGCTTAAGGGTAGCAAGGGTATATTCTTTTTACACAAGTAGATAGTTTCTTTTCTTTTTT
Source organism: Taxus chinensis (assembly GCA_019776745.2). NCBI lineage: Eukaryota > Viridiplantae > Streptophyta > Pinopsida > Cupressales > Taxaceae > Taxus > Taxus chinensis. The sequence continues at coordinate 404,222,899 of CM034155.1, forward strand.
TTCTTCCACTTAAAGGCTTATGATTTTATCTAGAAGATCAAAACTTCATTATTTTATTTATTTATTTATTTATTTGATTAACTTTTAAAAAGATTGCCAACCCACTCAATTATACCTAGAATTGCATTGATGTCATGACCAAGAAGGGGTTACTACACATAAATATAACTCAAAAGTTTGCCATTACCCTTGTGAAGACTAAACATGGCTACATCATTTCTATCCAACACAGAACACAAACCAAAGATGGAAAAAGATTCTATTGCACCTTGACTTGGAAACAAAAAAAATAACAATATTGGTAAAAAAAAAGCTAAGCTATCTTTCAAGACGCTAAAATACAATTAAATACTCATAACAATGTTGTGATTAGATTATATCTTTCACAATAGTATTTACAAGTTTTAGTTTCAACTGGTTATGACAACATTACTCCATAATACAGATTTCTAAAGTATGGAGCCCCATCTAAAATTTCCACAAATACCATTCCAGAGTATTACAACACATTAAGCATTTGTACAAAAGAACTTCATAAGCAAAACCGATGCAACTTCTACAAGTCTTTCCTTTTTCTACTCGCAAAATCCATCTGCACATTTATTAGCCTAAGTCGATTCACGAGAACTAAGCATGATAAGACTACACATAACAACAATATGCTACTATTTAACAATATCATGAAAGGAAACCTTCTATTTGAAGAAATGGATCAAAGCTCTAATCACTAACCAACTTCTTAAGTCAAAAATAAAATTTCCACCATGCCAACTAAGAAGGAAGTCACATGCTTTAGTTATGAACAATGTCTCTAAAACAACAGGATTTTAACAACCAATCAGATAAGACCATAGACCTCATAGGTTAGACACAAAATGTCGAGTGTATTGGGATTTCAATCATGTAATCATATTGATTATACGATTTAAATCTAATGCTAAAAACTACCCAAGACCTTCATGCACGTTAGTATTCTAAACATCCATCCAAGTTTCATAGTACTTTAGAATCATAATCCTCCTTAATTAATCTATAATTTTGGTTTATACAAAAGGAACTCCACTTTCACATCACAAGTTCTCTTAGAGTAATCATCGTTACCAAACTCAATGCCACTCTATATATGCATTTATATGTACCACCAAATGCCATTAATTATCTTACTAACCATCTCCATCATAAATTGACGAGGTGTAAATATATATTCCACCAAATGTCATTGACAAACTTAACAACATGTATATACATGGATCAATCGGTAATTAAATAATAAAAAAGAAAAGTTTCATTCTAGAACATATTATTTATCCCCTAATCATCTTAAAGATGCGGTCAATGGTTGGACATGAGTATAATTTCATTAAATCGAGTGCTTTTAACCTCGTGGATGCTTAACATTGTTCATCTAAAGGAAATAGATCCTAGGATAGTATTCCAAATAATGATAAGTACAATTTTTTTTTGCTTAATAGTATTAAGGTAACCATAAATTACCTTATTCCTATCAAAACCACAAGATCATCAAAACAAAGTCCATCAACATTAAACCCTTGCACACATTCCCAATGACTAACAATCATAAGGATAATTCCATAGACAAGAACCAAATACCCTGTGTGTTTTTATCAAACAACAATAAAGATGCACTAAACGTTACCGAAGGAAACAATTAAGCCATACCCTAGTCCAAATACTATCGATACCCACAATCAGGGTAACAACGACATCTCAAGAGGTATTTTTTAATTGTCAGACCAGGTTAAGGTAACACTCATTTTCCAAATTTCACTGAGAATACAGAGTGTCAACACAATAAGCATTCACATTCTAACCATGAGATAAAAGGAGGTAGACTTAAACACAAGCCTAGAGATTTTCAACTCTTTCCAAAATACAGGAAAAGACACGAGGAAAATAGGACGATCATAATTACACCCCACTAAGGGCCTAGTGGCCCCTTCAATTTATTCTCTATCATACATGGTTATGATATAATCTAAAACATATCAAATAAAATCGACCTCATGGGTTTGAAAGAAATTATGGAGACTAACCCCAGTTGGCTTAAACAAAGAAACCAGAAAACCCATAATTAAGTGCTACCAGATGCAACACATACTCCTAAACAATATTTCCACGGATTCAAAATATTTATTTCAGGCATCTGGTTATGACCCATATTTTATCAAATTATCCTAATAATAGTATTTATAGGCACCCTTCATATGGGTTTAAAATATACCCTCATAATACAAATCTCAAACACATTAAGACTTCACGGAAACATGCAATCCCATAATAATGCCCAGTTTTCAACTTCGAATTGCATCATCTCTTGGTTACGCGATCTATACACATGCTACTGGATAACATTATTGAATCAATATTATTATCTACGCGTCGATTTAAAAATCTTAATGAACCATAATTTCTTTAGCTTACTAATGTTCGGCATCCAAGTACAATATGGGTAATCAATTTAATCGAAAACATAGAAACCCAGAAAATGGGTTTAATCCATTCATCTATAGATATCAGTGTATAACTTTTACCGCAATACAATAAGCCCTCTAATTCTATAACTTTACCATATTTCAACCTCGAAATACAATCAGTAAAACTCAATAACATTTACACACCCAAATACCCATATCAACAGAACCGCAAACACAATGATAATTTCACAAGAATCAAACAATACTCAGTAACAATCTTCCTCAAGTACATAGCTCAACCCAGAGAAATGTTACAGAAGATTATCTATGCAAATACCAAATTGAATAAGCTATCAAGAGGGAGAGAAAATGATTCATGCAAAAAAAAACCATTTCAAAAAAGAAGAAGAGCATTTCGTTTCGGGAGATTGTTAAAAATAGCAAATGTTAAAGTGGGAAGTGCTTAACATGCATGCAAAACGCTTCCCAACTCAAAAATGCGTCCACTAGGCTCATGTAACAGCAACCCATGGCGAGATCTCCCTGTTTTAGCTTGTTGGATGTCTTTATGGTTGCTCCAGGGTTTCCATTTTGATGCAGCTGGGAGGATGTAGGCAAGGGTAGTGGGTAAATTTACACCAACAACTACATTTGCTTGCAAGATTCAAACCTTTTAATAACCCATTTCATGCATATCTTGCATTCAATGCGGATCACAAAACCACACTACATTTTTTTTGACATTCTGCCAACAGTTCATGGGCCAGACGTATGCTTCCACTTTTTACATTCCCGTAAACCAGGGCTCTTGGAATAACTACACCAGACAAGACAAAATTGTTTTGATGGGTGTCCATACTTTTTTTAAGAGCACAAATTGGGTACAGGCAGGGGAGTATGTGGCAAAAACAATGAAGAATTTACACCTACGACTGTAATTTCTTGAAAGTTTTATAACCTTCTCCAACAACAATCGATTTGCAAATCCTCAACCAAATCAGTTCAAGAGGTCAGTCTGCTGCTTGGAAACAGTTTTCAGGCCTTACGCGTACATCCACATTTTTCAGGCATATCTGCCAGGGCACTTACAACTAAGACAAACAAATTTTAGTCGCTACAACTATTCAAAACAATGATAAATTTACAACATGGGCTTGGGTTTTGCACGTGATTAGGTCTCCGGACTTCAAACAGATTACAAAGCATTGTTATGTAGGAAAAGACAGGTATGCAGGGGTTAAATTTGACGGCCGTTTAAACGTTTTTCATGATTTTAGCCGTAAAATACTTGTAAATATTTGGAAAAACCATCATGTGCAACGTGCAAATATTAAGGGTGGCCGTCGTTTTTTATATAGATTTATAGGTAAATTATACAAAAATGTATTTGAAATAATTAAATATATATAAAATAATATTTTATTGACATCATAAAAATAACCCTATTTTGTAATTTTGAAGGACAAGATTTAAAATTTGTTGTCACCTAAAAATAGTTTGACAGGCATAGGGGATCGTCAAATTTCACCCCTGCAAGTATGAATGCTCCTCCAGCTTCCCACGTGTTGGACCAGATCCCCTTGCCTTCACGCCACCCAAAACTTGCCCACTACGCATTCAAATTTCCAGCAAAAATAATTAAAAAAAGGAATACAATGATCGTCTACATTATCCCACCTGCCCCACGCATTCTCATTTTTTTTAATTATTCTAGTTTTGTTCCTGGTCGGCACTACAGAAGCTCTCGCCATGTCCTGGTGGAAGTTATAGAGCAAATTATTGATCCAACACTTTCCCCTACAACTATGTGCAGTAGAAGGTGGTTCTCTATTAAACGAACCAAATGAGCCCAGAGATAGAATATTCTATCCTGCAAGCCCCCCTTTTGGTGGCGCTCTATTCATCATGCAATTGTTGATGTTTCCTTTAAAGGCTATTGCATACAAAAAACAAAACTTAAAAATAGTAAATTCACCGCAACATGTAAAATCGGAAAAGTAAAATTGTTAAAAATAGTAAATCTGTAAAAATAGTAGAGAAAAGCTAAACCATCATTTAGGCCATTAAATTTGACATAGTCCTGTGAATGTCTGCAAAACCCTTTCCCATAGGAGGAACGCCTTTGGCGTAATTATAGGGTCTATTTTTTAAAAAATCAATTTAATAATGAGATTTTATTCCTATAATATCTTTTCTAACTTTCAGATTTAGTTTTATTTTAGTTTTTCCCGCTTTTTAAAAAATATATTGTTTTTCAAGTAATCCCTAAACATATGCAAAGGGAGTGGATGTGTCTCATTCCTATAAATACATCCAAATATTATTGTAAACTTACATCTTGAAATGGTTAATTCCATATAGAGAAGAAATTTTGGAGGTTCGCATGATTGTTGTGAGTTGCTTAGTTGTTTTCAATTGTTTATTCATGTCTTGATGCCTAAACAACACATCTTTGTTAGTTATTGAGTAGAGTTACACTTTTGATCTTAGTTGAATTTTTAGGGTAAGAGATTGAGCATAAGTTGGTCTTACTTTCATGATATGATGTTTCTTTCACTTATTCCCTTAGACATGCTTTGCAATCTTAGATAATTGAGTGGCTTAGAGATATTTGCACATGAATAATTACTCTATTTTGTTATGCTTAATAAGTGAGAGAGAGATTCTTTTTTTTTTCTATCTTACACTTCTCTCCCTTTTGAGTTTTTTTAATGAAATCCCAAATCACTTAAAACCATTATAAATATCAATAGGTTAAGATAAATTCAGATAAAATAGATTAGTGAATTTTTCAAAGATCATTGGTTCCTTTGTGGGTTAACAATGACCACATAGTTTCTCCATTGAGCTATATATCTAGAGTATTCTATACACTGAATATTATTTCAAGTAGGGGTTATAAAATGAGTAAGATTAATTTCTTGTCTCTTATTGGATCATGTGTAAAAACTTGCATCAACAATTATATATACCCAAAAATGACACAATCCATTTTTATAATTCCTTTTGTGGTTTGTGTGTATGTGTGGTTCAATAAAAAATAATGATTAATTAGCATGCTAACAATTATATCTAAGTCTATTTATTTTATAACTATTCTTGACATAGTTTTAATCTGTGCTCGTTTATTTTCATATGTTTTATAGAAATTCCCATCTAGTGTCTTTTTTATTGTTTCATTATTCTATATTCAAGATAGATTCAACCCTCTTGGACAAAACTAACTAATAGTTTTCTACGAGGCTGCAAAAGCCTTACTTCGTTTGTTTTCACCCAAAATTTTCAAAACCAAATCTCTTTACATCACTCTTTTGGGCCTATTGATTTTGAATTTAGCTTAGTTATATGCCAAAATATTCCAAATTTCGAGGAATGGTCACTACATAGATAAATCACCTATAAACGTTGTAAAGAGGAGACTCCTTGCAAGATCAATACAATTCTCAAATATCAAAATATCTCTTATCCGCTCAAGTAAACAATTGATTACTCTTATTGCAAATATGAAGTGCAATTATTGCATGTATTGCCTCTTGTGTCATCAAGTTTCAGGGAATTATTTGTAGAATTTTATCGATTATCACATGTTCTTAAACACGTGCAAAGAGGGAGAACTACAACAGTATGAGGATTATTTATATTATTTTTACATAGAAAGTTGTTAACTCAACAGGGGGGTTAACGAAACTCAGCCATTATGAATCAACCCATTTTTCAGGTTTTCAACCAAAGGAAGAAACAAGGATTAGAGAAAATAAACCCTAATCAATTTAAAAAGTGCTATCACAAACATACATATACACCACAGTAATCCTAATATATAGCCAAACATTGCTCAAAATCCATAATTCTTATCACACCTCCACATGAAAAAAGTGCCAATAAAGGACAAATCCTACTATGCAAATTTCTTATGCATGATCAAATTGATCATCCTCTTAGTTTCAGTCCCCCATATTTCATAATTAGTTCAATGACATTGTACACATCTCATCTATGCATTTCCATACCATTTTCTCTTCATCTCATCTAGTTGTTGGTTAATGTGTTCTACATATTAAGTCATACTTTTTTTTCCAACTTTATAGAGTTTAAATAGCTAATATAGTTGCACTACATGATTTAGTATCCATCATTTAATATTTATTTAAATATCTCTAGTTATAAAATCATAATTTATACAAGATAGTATAAATTTTAATTAGGAAAACCCTATTTTTTATATTGTAGAGCTAAGTGATCCCTTGCAACATCCCTCATCTAAAAATGGGGCATATTGGGAGATTTATTTAACAAGTTCATGAAGATTGTTGATGCATTGCTTTAGATGAAACTGGGTGATGACATTCACATAGTTATTCTGAATGCACTACAAATATTTGACACATGCCAAATTATGACACATACACCAAAATTATGACATGTATCACAATCATAAACACATTGGCCCCATGAAAAACTCAAATGTACATATCTTGGTTATGTGGTAGGCTCAAATATACATAGTGTGGTTATAGGGGAGGATCAAATGCACACATGGTGGATTAGACTATAGGAGATCAATTATTATATTTGGCTCGCATAACATGCTCAGATTCTATAATTGGTTTATGGCATGCTCAATTGCCAAAAAATCGCACATAGAACATTTTCATCCCTTACATTTTGACTCCTTAGTTATATAGGTGCACACGTTTAAAGCTTTAATTTTCGTTTATGTTAATTACCAACTTTCTATAAGAATATTGGTTGAGCCTTAATACACATAGGTTCATATGTATGGAAAAAGAAGGAGAAGTGAAAAAACACATCCATTCTCACTTATACCATTTTCTTTTAAGAGGTTTGCATTTACAATTTATTTATTTTAATCAAGAAATTTTCAATTACTAGATTAAAATGGGGTTAAAATGTAGTACCCTAAATTTGGACCAATTATATTTGTAATTATCCTTGGTATTTATCTCATTGCATTTCCATATTTGCGGTTAATTAAATTATTCTTGTATACATCTTGGCTACTATAGCACTCCATAATCACTAGATCACACTTGTTACTCAACTTTGATCCATAATATACCTTTAAACTTATGGTTTCTTGATCCAATTTACATCTAATAGAATTTTCACTTCCTAGGAAAATTTCCCATGTCGTGGTCAAAATAAATCAACGATTTTTTCTAAGATCAATATTTTCATCCTCCACTTGAATGAAATGTTCTATGTTTCAAATGAACAACTTATCTCCATTAGATTAGGATGAATTGAGTAGGAAAACCTTTTGAACAATTCATAAACAAAATCACAATCACCACATCCATTTGAAGGGCCTTGTCTCTTACATATTTGGGATACCTAGGAGATCATAACAAAGAACCCAATTGAAAAATAAATCCTCAAAGAATATTAACCATGTACTAAGTTTTAATGCATCTTGTACATATTCCTGATGTCATCATCGCATGGTACATTCTACACCCAAGATTATTACTAAGTGTTGGAGACCATTTTAGGATCTCGCCAAGAAGTTATTTAGTACACATTTACACACACTTGTTATGAGGGATAGATATGTGAGGCTTGATTCCTCTTCTTAGTATTGGTATATGATGCAATGCTCATCACTCCATGGGGTTTTATTGAGGCCAGTCTTGCCCAATTTGACTTACTACTTTTTCAATTCTTTAAGAGAGAGCTAGGTTCTTGAATAATAAAATTCCCTAATCAGCTATAGAGATATGATCACATTAATTTGAACAAATAATCAATAGTCCATAACACAGAAGATCATAGTGCTATAGCCATATCTGAGTGCAAATCTACACATGATAAAATCATATAGCAAGGACAAATCCACCCATAGTTTCTACTCGAGATGGATGAGTTCATCTTTTGTACACTACAAGGTCACCTAGTTTTACACATAAACATATCCCTACCTACATGAAAGATATCAATCATCATAGTCACTAGATCATATTCCGAAAATAGTAAATTAATGCCTAACCTGCAATTTCAATTATCTAAATTTATATAATTTAAGTATTTGAATAAATTATCAGAACATGTTTATAGGATTTTTGTATTTACTATATTTTGTTGTATTTATGATTTTAGATTCGCGATTAATAATAATATTTTATTAATTATATTATTATATTACACTTTCATGGCTCATATGAACACAAATATTTTTGATTTCACATGTCCCTACTTTTTGCCCATATATTGTGGTTCCTTTATATGTAAATGTTTTTACACTTTTTACAAAAAAAAAATCCCATATTCCAAAGATATTATGGTGGTCATACACATGTCTAAAAAAATTGAAGTTAGTTTCATTTTTTTGGCAGATGAGGCACTAAAACATCTCATACATTCTTGATTAACCAAGTAAGAACATAGTATATTCCTTGACTTTACAGTGTGGGTTTTCTGTTACTTTGTACACAACAAAGACTGTCAAACTATATATCATGTTTAACAAAAAAAAAATGGAAAACATGGATTTTCAGACCTTGAATAAACTTATGCTTCTCTCTTTTCATATTAATTCAAAACGTAATTCTTTACTTACTTTTTAGTTCCTGCTGCGTAGGATACTATTGTATTCGCCTTCTACTATTAATTTGCTTTGGGTTCCATGTGAAATATATGAAAGCTAATGTTTGTGCATATATTTCTTGTGATTTTTGATAAACATTAGCAAATGTTTTGTTTGGGTTGTCGATGATTGGTGCAGGATTAATCCCTCATTGCCAAGCTCGTTTCTTCCTTCTGCACAAATACGACCGATTTAATTAAAGTTTTATCTTCCTTTCAGGATTTGCCATCTGCTGCAGGTGTTTTCTGTCCACCTCCCCCTGTTGTCGGATCCTGGAGACATGTGGCTTGTTGCATGAAATAGGGTTCCTTTTTTGCTAAGGAAATATTTTTTAGAATCTGTTTGATTTTCGACCTGTATTTTCATGAGCATGGTTTCACAAGGAAAGACAGTCCACTCTTTCATTGCTCACAGGTGATACAATTATTGCAGCATACAGAAGACATGGTTATCCTCACGAGGCAATCACACTATTTCACCATATGCAACAAATAGGCCTTCAACCCAATCAGTTTACATTTGCCAACATACTCTCAGCCTGTGCCAAAATGGGAGCTTTGGAACAGGGTATGGACATCCATCAAAGCATAATGGATAAAGGAATTTTGACTGATGTAGTTGCAACTGCCTGGTAGACATGTATGCAAAATGTGGAAGCATAGACAAGGCATGTGAACTGTTTGATAAAATTCCTCAAAGAAATGTGGGCTCATGGAATACCATGATTGCAAGATATGCACAATATGAATTTATTGAAAATGTGTTATAATTACTTAGAAACTTTCATGCAATTGCAATTGGTAGATGTAAAGCCAAATTCCACAACCTTTGTCAGCATCCTCCCTGCCTGTGCCAAAATGGGAGCTTTGGAACAGGGTATGGACATCCATCAAAGCATAATGGATAGAGGAATTTTGACTGATGTAGTTACAACTGCCTGGTAGACATGTATGCAAAATGTGGAAGCATAGACAAGGCACGTGAACTGTTTGATAAAATGCCTCAAAGAAATGTGGGCTCATGGAATACCATGATTGCAGAATATGCACAATACACATTTTTTGAAAATGCACGAGAACTATTTGATAGAATGCCTCGAAGAGATGTGATCTCAAGGAGTTCCATGATTGCAGGATATGCATAAAATGGGTTTCTTGAAAAAGCCACAAATTTTCTTACAGTTCCGATACCTTGGAAAATAAAAACAAGGATATATCAACAGGGAACAGGGTGGATGGGTTACTTCACAAATTTAATATTCTAAATACAGTGGAACTGAAAGTAACTGGGAGGAGTTTGAATACTCTTCCTCGGTCTGCCTCCTCGTCCAGAGCAAGGGTCAGGACATCCTTGCCAAATGAAGCAAAAAGCAGATGAGAAGATGAGCGAAATTATTGGGAGGATGCTTTCAAATGGTTCCACCAGTGTTGCTTGTATGTTTACACAGCAAGGCTGAAAGGCAACCAATCAAGACGCCATGCTTGTCTAGGAGGTATGCGGTGTCTAGACCTCAGTTCTCTCTTTTCTGCTACTATGGATGGACATAATCAACTGTCTGTTTTTCGCATATACCTAACTCAGGATTTATGTTTCATTATAATGTTCAGGCTGATTTAGATTGACAAGGATTAATAGAGTTTGATTCACGATGAATACTACAGTGAAATAATTGAGTGATTTGTAAATCATGTCCACGATTGAAATGATTTGTAAACCCACCAAAATGAATCAAATATCCACATCACATCTTCCATTTTGATCAGATCCATAAATGATGTTAATCATTTGAAGGTCACCTACATGGTAATGGTTTAATTCTTACAGATAAGACTTGTTTCCAGCAACAGACATACTAAATTTTTCTTTAACCAATTGAATTGCATAGTAATTACTTATGTCAAATGTGAATAGGTATATGTCATGATTGCATCACTTTGAAAACATTTTCCTATGTCTTAAACAGGGCTACTTTTACCCTTCCCCTCCTCAATGGCCGAAAGCCACATCCCGCGGCAGGTACTCTAGCTGCACCGCAGCCCTTGTTTATATATGTGCTTTCTATTTTCAAATAGTTGGATACAATGCACTTATTCATTAAATTTATCCACTTCTAAATTTCCATGGTTCTTTTTCCTTCTCGCATTCAATTACACTTTGTGTATTTTGTATTTAGTTTATATATTTTAAGTATAATAAAAACAACTTACTCTTGGATCCACTTTCCTATGAAATGCCCCCAAATAAATTTCTTATTTTCTTTCCCTTTCAAAGCTTCCATATTTGTACAAGATGCAAGGATGCTATAAACGGTTTTGGAATCTAGCTTCACACTTGTCAATTGATTTTTCTTAAAGTTTTCTACATACTTTCAATAATCCCATTTTGTGCATATAAACAATCATTTCAGAAACTAAATTTTGAAACAGTTTTTTTCCTTTACATATGATTTCCTTTTTTTTATAGATGACTACTGGTACATTTACAATTACAACCTTTGACAAAAATTTACTTTAAATTGTGATTTTTTAAAGGAATTTCATCATTTGCTCCATATGTTTGTCTTAGAAAGGAGGAGAAATCTCATTCTATGAAATGTGAACAAAAAATAGGTTTTATACTCTTCCTCTTTTATATTTATAGATAAAAATGTGCATTGATTATAATTCTAAATTATTATATTCATTACCTTCTTCATATATATAATGCCATTTTTTCATGTGGACATATTGATTCAAGATTCAATGAATGACTGAGATTATGAAAAAATTGGTCACGTATATCTTATATAATTTTTCATCTTTTTGAATTAAATCTCATGTTGTACATTTATTTCTAATTTTCCTAGACAATAAAATTTATGAATATATGATTAACATTGTTATGTTTCGTGGTGTTGGATAAGATCATGATGACATAAAAAAATGGAAAATCACTTTATAGCAACCTACTCTTTTCAAGAAAAGTCATGTTGTATTTATTATTTACAAGTATGAAAATCTTGTATGTAATTGGAGGAATCATAATCTAGTATTAGTTTGAAATATTTGTGTAACCTCACATAGTAACTTATAACATGTTTGGATTTGAAATTTGAGTTATTGTGAGTGTACTGCATTATTGAATTTTTTTACAAATATGAAAATTTTATGTGTAGTTGGAGGCATTATAAACGAGTATTAATCTAAAATATTTGGAGAACTGTACACAATAACTTATAGTGTGTTTGGATTTGAAATTTGAGTTATCATGTGTGTATCACATTATTTATATGGAACATAAAATTTAAAAGTATTATATTGATAATTGGATGCAACATGTAAGAAGTTACATTTAAACTTATTTTAATATTGTGAGTGCAATTTTTTATATTTTTGACTAGATGACATATCAAATCCATGTAAGTCCCTTTTTATTCAGGGTTCTACTCTACAATGGAATATAAAAAGGTATTAAGCTCGTTTACGTTGAACATACAATTGACAAGGATGCGGGATGTAGAGCGAGAAAAAATGATGGTGAGCTTTAGTTGGTTCGAGTGCCCTAACCCTAGCAGATTTGGTGTGGCTCTTAGCAGCGGGGATGGTTTTATGGGTGATGGTGGTAGGATAAAATGAGTTGTGGTAGAGATTTTTGGGCCTGATGATGGACATGTTACTTACACCAGAAGATCTAGTCGTGGCGAGCTACCTTTTGATGATATTGGAGAGAGTTATCGAAACCTGGGGCACCATCGTTTGGCCAAGGCCCCGTTAGACTTTGGCACTGACAGACTTTGTGACAGCTCCATATCTCAAGCCATTCAACAAGTAAACACAGGGTTCGCGGTTTCTAAGCTCTCTCTGGTGGGTGGGGAATGCTCTGCAGAGAAGGACTTAGTCTCTCTAGTCGGCGGGGACTCCCTAATAGAGAAGGATTTAGTTTCCCTGACTCATGTTGCCTCCTAGCCACTCGCTGAAATTGCAGAGAATCTTCACATTTTTTTCTATACCTTGCTAGTAACACCGTGCAACTACTCCTCCATCAAATTGAAATTGGGTTGGATTTGAAACGTACTCTTGCCCAAAAATTAGGATATAAGCTGGGCTCTTTTGGCCTCATTTTTTCGGGCAAAATGCTTATGGATGATCTACCTCTCTTCTCCTACGTGATTTCCATGGATTCTGTGATTTTTGTGACTAGATTTCTTTTGGGAGGAACTGTTAATGTGAAATCACAACACCCCCAAATGAGTTATGGATCTACTTTTCTAAGGCAGAATCATCTGGTGTGATTGCATAACATGGGACCATCTCTCAAGTTGTGGGACTTGCAGACTTGAGATGGCCCTTTGGAGAAATTCGACTTCTTCTTCCTAATCCTAATGCTAAACTACTCCTAATGTAGAAATGATGTCTATCTACTCCTAATATAACAATTCCAAGGAGACATGGAGAGAGAAAGTGCATAAAGGGGGAAATCCTACACTAACGAGGTGATAGCACCAAGAAAAGGGAAGTGCTGATCATCATCTCAGCTGCCTGAAGTGGAGAGAGGTGAGTAATGGAGAGGATGGATAGATGCATCATAGACCAAGGATAAAGTTCACACAGAACACCATTTCAAATCCCCATGAACACAACTCCCAGATCTGCAAATGAAAGATCCAAAACATGCACAGAATACTCCAGAACAATGAGAGGCAAGAAGATGCAATGAAAACAAGTGAAGGATGGACAAACACATCATAAAAATGAGTTTTATTTCTTCATAAATTTGCACAAAGCATCATACACAAGCAAGAGGCAAAAAATGTCATTTACAGAGCAGGGGAGGAGGTCCAAACTCCATTTTCGACCCTGGAGAAGAAAAGAAGAGGGGGGTAGAGAATAATAATGAACAAATTTTATAATGAATACTACCCCTGTATTTATAGATTTGATCAGAGAGAAGAAAGAGCGAAAGAGAGAGAAGTGAGAAAAAATCAGGTCAAAACTCAACCACCGTTGTTAATGCTTCTGATAAAATATGCCCCCTAAACCTGTCTTTACTGCATCAATCGTTGGTTCGGTGCCTTGAAGGAAGAGGAAATGATGGAAACATATCGAATCCAATATGGTTGTTGAGATAGATGGATCCTACATTGAAGGCTCGAAGATGTTTCCTCCATCTTGTTGGTGAGGCCAAGATCTTTCCAATGGCATTAGATTTACAATATTTCAAGCCTTGAGAAGAAAGATATGCCCCTTTAATGTTTGTATCATGTCTGTAATTTATCCTTTTCTCTTTTATGTAAAATGCAAAATGCAGAAAACTCACGCGGCTCCGCTACTTCTCTTGGACACGTGGCACCCTTTTGTTGGCTGGGGAAGTGCGCTCCAACCTTTTCCTTTTGTGCCATTTTGTTAAAAGGAAAATTTTCACCTTTTCCTCTGACTCCCCGCTTTGGTTTGACTCGGGCTCAAATGCTAACATTTTCCCTTTTTATTTTAGAGCCTGTCCAAGTCTGTCAAATAGATTTAAGACACGGATTCATGCGACAGAGATGTTTCTTCTCTTTCTTCTTACACAGGGTCGTGACCGATCTAATATTTTACCCCGGGGGTGAAATATGGATAACAATTTGGTGACTCACGGGAACATCTTCCTGTTAGATGAAGAGACTAGTGGACTTGAAGCATCCATTGGGCATGGAGTCATTACCTGATAAACATGACTACTGATCCGAACTCTGAAACTCTGACCCTTGAGCCTCTTGGAAACCCACTGAAACTTGAAGATGATATTTTCCAAAAAAACCATTACAATGCATTATGAAAGAGCAAAACAACAACACTAAAAACTATGTACAAACTAAAAATCATACATATCCTAAGTGGGATAATGTAAAGTGTGTAAAAGAGCACTTCATTCTACTGAAAACAAACCTACATACACTACTATAACCAAGAGAAAAGGGAGCTCAAAAAAAGCCTGCAACTGGCAGGGAGAAATAGCTTCCTTTCCTAAAAAATGGAAGCCATGCAATTGATTTGGCACTGAACATGGCTGGTTATATGAGTAAAAAACTGACAATAAGCTGGTCCTCCATCCAAATCACTAAAGTATTAACTGGAGACAAATAAAATACCTCTTTTAGTTGTTCTGCATTTGGATTAAAGAGGTATGGCAGCTGATCCTTGGTGCTTTGCATATCATCCTCATGCCCTGAAGATGGACATGACTGGTTGTGGCTACTCCTTTGGCTCTAATGAAACCAATTACCTGATTGGGCACGGTTTGATCCTTTGAATGTGCCCTTTGTTCTAAGTTTCAACTCCAAGAATGGAGTTTTCTTGTGGACATTCTGGGATGAATGGCATGGGAGAAGTGGTTACATCTTTCCTATTTTTTCTCTTCCTTCCTTTTTTGAAGAACATGGGAGAGTCATGTATTCCAATCTTAGTTCTAAAGGACTATTATAGACAGTGTAGGCCCCTATTCCTGAATGTTCTCCTCCATAGCAATAGGATCATGTGCATGGGATGTGAGAGATGGAGGAAAAAATGATGTGATCTCCATGGGCTCCTCTTCATTAAAGCAATCTCTCAAGCCTAACAGGTACAAGCTTCATCCTTGCTATCCTGCTGCAGGTGCTCTACCTCCTCCATGGTGTGTTCCTGATCTGGAATTTGATCACCATGGTTCCCTTCACTCTCAAACATGAAGTTTGAAAGATCAAACTCCTCTTCAACATCAGAGCTTGAAGGGGATGAAGTGGGAGGAAGAACTGAAGGTTATTCTGTATCCTTCTCCACACTTGGGGCCTCTAAAACTATATGGTCCTCCTCCATCAGTGGGTTCATCAATCAAATCAGGCCCTTGAAATGAAAGAAAAAAATATTCAATGATTCCTTCTTCAGTGAGTGGCTTTAACACTGATTTTATCTCTCCTAGCTCCTCCTCTCCCAACGGGACTTGGGAGCTGATTATTCCTCCTCTTGTCCTTGCTCTTCTGTCTACTACTAAAATCAGCCTCAGCCACCACTGGTTCTTCAATATTTACCTCCTCTATTGGCTTGACCATCAAGGGGACCTTTGTAAACCCAAATTTGGCAGCCCAACTCTTCAGATTATATGTCATTTCTTTTCTATTGGGCTCCTCTTCTTGTTGTTCTCCTTGACTGGATTCTTGAGTCTCTTCCCAACATGGGCTTGGGAAAGAAAGAGGAGTGGCAGGTTGGGATTCAACCAGCTTTGCAATTGTTTGTGGTGGAGAGGGAAGTGGAACTTCTTGTTTTTTTGGAGGGGATGACTGTTTGGAAGGGGAAAGGACACAAGAAATGAAGATGAGGTGGAAGACTAGGGGATGGAGAAATGGATTTCACACTAGGGGCAGTATTCAATGGGAAGCTTGGAAATTGAAACCCAAATTGAGATGGTGCTGCTTGAGGAGTAGAGAGAAAATTACCATGATAATGGTGTAGGATTTACCCATTGACAAGGTTGTCCTGCACACCAAGGTTCATAGGCCTCTATCTCCTCTAGTCCCATTGTGCAAGTTGGGGAAGCATTCCAATAATGAAGTCCAGCTTCTGTCTGAGGGCTGTAATGTCTTGAAAAAGGGCCTTCCCATGGACAAGGTGCCCTACAACCAATTCTGAATGCCTTCATTTGAGATGTTGCCCTTGAATGCACCATGCATGCCTCCATTTTTTTGAATCTTCTCCTAAAAATCATCATCTATCCATGTATAACTTTATATCATTATATGCATATCCCTTGCTCTTGATAAGCTCCATAGCCAAACTGGTTTTGAGACTGCTACTCATATGGGTAAGCATAATGGTCATGGATTGATTATAATGCTGATCTGGAGGATTTGGGAAATACATTGGAGGTGGACTGTATTGTTGTTGCTGTAGATGTGAATTACATGGATGGGAATGAAGTCATGATTGCACAATCTCATGGAATGGGAGAAAATGAAAGAGATGGAAGAAGAAAATGGATGAAATGGATGGATGGGAAAAGGTCTGCAACTCAGAGAATGGGTTTTTGACCAGATGGAGTCTCTAGATGTGCTTGAAAGTGCCTCTAAAGGCTGAAACCTTCACAAAGAGCACATAAACTTGATGAAGTGAAGTGGTAAGGTGCTTCAGACCTATCCCATTTGGCATGCCAAAAATTGTTAATGTGAAATCACAACACCCCCAAATGAGTTATGGATCTACTTTTCTAAGGAATGGGTCATTTGGTGTGATTTGCATAACATGGGACCATCTCTCAAGTTGTGGGACTTACGGACTTGAGATGGCCCTTCATAGAGAGACAAGCCGGCTTCTTCTTCCTAATCCTAATGCTAAACTACTCCTAAGGAAGGAAATGATGCAGTATATTAATCCTAATCTAACCAATTCCAAGGGACTAAGGAGAGAGGGAGAGAGAAAGATGCAGAAAGAGAGGGAAATGAAAATAAAGAAACTAGCTACAGGGAGGTGATAGCACCAAGAAAAGGGAAGTGACTGATCACAATCTCAGCTTCATGAAGTGGAGAGAGGTGAGCAAGGAGAGGAGTGGATAGATACACCACAGACCTAGGATACACATTTCACACATCCCAACACCACTTCAAATCCCCATGAAATACATCTCCCATGACCTGCAAATGAAACATCCAAAACATGCAAAAATACTCCAGCAATGGATGAGAGACGAAGAGAGATGCAATGAAAATAAGCAAAGGATGGAAGAACACATCACAAAAATATTTTTATTGCTTCATAAAGTTGCACATAGCACATACCATTTAGGATAAGAGCCCAATGGAAAATGCCATTACATAGCCCAAGAGAAGGAGGCTCGCAGACTCCATTTTCGACCCTGGAGAAGAAAAGAACAAGGGAGCAAGAAAGCTCCCAGAATGAACAAAAACTTTTACAATGAATCCTGCCCCTCGTATTTATATATTCAATTAGAGAGTGAAGAAAGAGAGAGAGAGAAGCGTGAAAAATAGGTCAAAGCTCAACCATTGTATGTTAATGCTTCTGATAAAATATGCCCCCCAAATCCGTCTTTACTGCGTTAATCCTTGGTTATGGTGCCTTGAAGGAAGAGGAAATATGGTGGAAACCTCATCAAATCTGATCTAGTTGTTGAGATTAGATGGATCTGGTGCCATTAATGCAGGCCTAGAAGACGTTTCCTCCATCTGGTTGGTGAGGTCAAGATCTTTCCAACAGATTCAGATTTGTAATAGTTCGAGCCCTGAGTTGAAAGATACACCCCCTGGAAGTTTGTATCGGGTCTGTACAGGAGGGTAGAAAAACAACTTGAAAAATGTTGTCACACTTTTCCACAGATTGACAGACACATGACACCCCTTTTAGAGCAAAAGTTACTCCCTTGTGTCAGTATTTATGGTTGTTCCCGCTTGCGTACATGTGGCACCAGAAGATGATGAATGAAAGAGAAGTACTTTGACGCGTGGACTGGGGAAGTTATGCTCTAGAAACACGTTTCCTTTGTGCCATTTTATTAAAAGGAAAATGCACTTCACCTTTTTTCCTCTGAATGCCTCTGACTTTGGCTTTGACTCGGGCTCAAACATCTGACATTTTTCCCTTTTTTATTTTAAAGCTTGCCCGAGTCTGTCAAATAGATTTAAGACACAGAATTGTGCCACGATAGAGTTGTTTCTTCTCTTAACCTTCTCACATAGGGTCATGGCTTGATCCAATATTTTTCCCTAGGGGTAGACAACATGTACTATCTCAATTACCACTTGTGACCTATCCCGAGCTACCTTGTCTCTTCTAATTCCCTGGAGGCACTGGATTTAAAAGGTCGTCTCCCTCGAATGTCACAATAATTCTAACGCCCCTAAGTCCAGCTTATAATGAGTTGATCCAAGATATTGAAACCGGGGGGTGAATTTACGATAACATTATGATCAATTTAATTTCTCAATCTGTTGCAAGACATTAAATTCAAAAGCGTTGATCTCCAAATCTCTCTATGGTCTCTTAGGCCTAACTCCCCATCTAGTAGCGCACTGTCGAAGGTCCTTTTTTGGTATCCAATTTTTATGGAAAATAATCCTATACATAAACTTCTCACATTTTAGTACCCATTTGGGCAAAGTATTCACTGTAAAAAGTTACAATGATACATTATTTCATAAAACCACCTCCAAATCCATCTATTTCAGGGCTTCTTAATTCCAGGTTTTGATGGGACTTTCATACTAGGCCTATATACGTTGTTTTCATAAATTGTGACCCGATTAGGGGCATCATAAATAATTGAAAACTTGAAATACATGAAATGTTGAGGTTCCCATAGATCATATTTACCTTCATTTTACCTCCTTTCTGAAGGCTGAGTTGATGATCCTCATCGGGTAAATCAAAATTTAGGTCACAAGACACTAGGAGGGTTTCACAGTGAACCCAAGTAGAATAAAATGCACTATAAAATTAGATCTAACTCACTCTTGACACCTTAAATTTCTTAGCAAGGGATTCCTATTTCAAACTTGGATAAAACTTTTTATGTTGACAATTAGGTGAAGTTACACTTAGTAACCAATACATTAGGTCAAATTCCTTCATAACTACTTTGAGAAACAGGGGTTTCCTAGACTCTTAGGGTTTGCAAAACTAATCAATGTCATCTCCACCTTGCATTCCCTGTAGAAGATAATCCCAAGCAGGGTCGAATTAAGGTTTCAGAATACCTTGCAAGTAGTATTAAGTTAACTATGTCAATAATCACCTTTCCCACCGGGGACCAATGACTTCCCTCACTATGCATATGAAAAGAAATTGAATCTATATTGTGTTATGTACCAAATTGTTACGGGGTAACTTGAAAAAAATTACGAACGAATAAACTGTAAATGTTCTGCCACAACTACAAGTCTGAAAGTTGAAACTGAAAGTCTGACAGTCTGAAATTGTATCGTTAATAACATTAGCTTACTTTAGAAGCATGTATTCATTTTCAATTCAAATCTTAAAAGGCTTGATACATTCATAATTTGTATGTCAAATGGTTAGTTTGTACAGTTTACATGACGCTGCATTCTTCATATGCAACAAATTTCCTTAATTTTTAACCTCTATATTGGTCATTCAAATGATTCCAGCCTAATGAATCGTAGCCGATAAATCGACAAACAAATCCATATGATTCTCACTCTTCAACATCAACTGACAACACCTGGAGTCTTTAAGGCACAGTATAACACATGGTCCTCGCAATGCCATCAGATTACATCATTAAGAAGTCATATGCAATGCCATTTCTCTCAAAACATGGATCTTCAAACACATTTCATGAGCAATACCTCATTTTAAGTGACTTATTTCAACCTTGGAAAGACTCCAAATCCATGCCCATTCATAGGAAGCTAACTGCCACTAATGACTAAAATTCGCGAATAAGCGAATGCATAGTGCACTTCAAAGTCTGAACGGTTCATGGAAAATTCAAATTGTGAGCCTAGGCAAAAGCTGTGGGTGTTTAATATATAATTTTTTTGTAAAATTTTAACCAAATGACTAAGATCAACTTGACTAGTTTCTGAAATGGAGGCTTCAAATGCATTTTTTACCAAAATGTGGCGCATAACCTCACTTTAAATGCAGCCTAAAATTAACATGACTCTTCAAATTTTTGACTTAGGAGTAAGACATGCTCTTGCATCCCATGCTTATCGCAATAAAAATATGAGCACATCCCATATTTTACAATTAGTAATGGCATATCAGATTGAGGAATACAAAGACTTATCATAATAAGCTATAGACAATGTACATTTACTTGGATAAACCATAGTATTTCAAGTTATATCACCATATTTGGTGATGGAACTAAAACTTGATCTCAGTAAAGATAACTAAAACCTCTTATGCTAAAGTGGCTTACACCTAAGCTACATTTCCATCTGAGGTGCATATTTTTACTAAACCTAACAGATCCTATCTATAGTAAGGTTGGGTAACAATAATTGTTATTAATCCCTCCTTATAAGGAACATCCATCACCTCACTACAAAAAGCCCCATGAATCTGCTCATTTGGTGGACTCAAATAAGGGTAGTGGCCTTAGACTTGTAAACTCCTCGACTCTTAGACGTAACAGAGTATGATCCTCTTATTTGAAAGATGATTTGTAGCTAGTAATCAAATGTCAATTAGGTGAAGGATCCTGAAGAAGGGTAATAAGGGAAGGTATTGATTCTATGTTGTATCCTTCCTCCTTTCAAGTTGAATATCAATCCTAAATGAACATAAATATGCCCCACATGAAATATGCTTCTTCTTTTATACAATTGTCACATTACTTTCTGCTACTACTAGGAGACAAATTTTCTGGTAGGGATTCTTTTTTCTTTGAGTTTGCTACAAAATAAACCGCTCCTTGGGATGAATTGCATATCTTCACACAACCTAATTTCAACATAATAAAATAGTAGTGGTTAGAACTACTATCATAATTATATTTTGATATTATCTATTGGGGCATAATTGGTCCTTTGCTTCTTTTTCTTTCGGGCATCTCCTTTTCTTTGCTTCAATGCTTTATTTGGCCTTTGGGGCTCCTTGTAGAAGGATGTGGGTCCTTTTCACACCCTCAAACTTTACTCTTTTCTAAAAAAACACACAATTGACAAGTACTATATTAATTACTACATGTAAGATGTAAGATGTTACATTTAAGGTTTTTTAAGGTTGTGCATGTAACTGATTTTATTTTGGAATATATGAAATATCATTTCCATGTGATTCCCTTCAATATTAGTGATGTACATAAAATTTTTATACAAGAATTAATGTATTCTTCAAATCAAGTGGGATCATATTTTGTAATTATTAATATTACCCACGTCTAAAATCAAGAAAATTCGTTAACTCAAGAAGTTTTACCACATCAAAAAAAACATTTTTCAAAAACATAAATTGTTGTTTTATTAAGTTAATCCTTACATGAAATTGAAATTTGATTACAAACTCTTAGTACAAAAACCTTGTTTTTCAAATTTATTTTCAAATTTTTTGTTGATCCTAAACTCTGTTATAGACACAAAATCTATGCACTTGGGTACATTTCTAGGTACTAAATCATACTAATGTATACATGATTCTTAATAAAGTAAACTAGTGGTTAACAACTCCTTTTGGCCTTCTGGTTGCTTTATCTCTTGCTCTTTACTATTTCTAAGCATCCTTTTGGATTTACACATCTTACAACTTTGTTGGAACTTGACTAATTTATCTCTTAATGATGTCGGACACTAGTGCCCAACTAGGCCAGAAGCACAGAGGCACTCATGTCCCTCATGGGCTCTCCTGCCCTTCTTTGTCTTACTTTTATTCTTTTGGGTCATTTTTGCCCTTTGGTCACCTTTTTACGCTTTGGGTCGGCCTTTCAATTGTCAATTACGAAATTAAAACAAGGGAATCATATATATACTTAGTTAATTATTCTAAATAAGGAGAAAATAACTATAAGAATTATATATCACCACCTAATCTTACACAAAGGCACAAGAGCACTACAAGGCATACATCTAGCACATTCATATAAGGGACAAGGGCTGCATTTATTTGCATACACTATAAAGGATGGGAGTTCATTATATTAAATCACACGCATATTGCATATTTGGGACAATATAGATCTAGCCCACTATCATCGTGTAACTTACACAAGGGAAACCTACGGCATGGGACATGGATACAAACACACACAAAGAACTACATGGAGTCGGAGATCTAGTGCATCACTTGGTTGTAAGTTCACTCTTTAGGTGACCATCGGAATCGTTACGACTCCACATTATAAATATTTTTTATTAGATTTGGCATGGTTAATGGGCATGTGCAACTAGTTATTTGTCGTGCAGGTTGCAAGTGCCCCTAATAGCGAAACCAATGTGATAAAGGGTGAGCAAAAGTGAAGATATTACGAACTTGAAAAGACCAAATTTTAACTCTCTAAACAAACACAGACACCCAGTTTAGTCACTAGTACCTGGGGGACTCATATCCTCTTGTGGGTGCTTCTCTCCTGCACATCCCTAGGGTTCTAAACACTCGTCAAGCCTTTGAGTCATTGTTTTCAGCCCATTCCATCATATACATAATCAAGATCACTTAAAGATCAACCAAAATCAGCTAAGTCATCATCTCTCTCTCATGTACTTAGGGTTTTTCATTGTTGAATGTTTATTGCTTGCGCATTATTGTACTCAATTACTTAGATATCATTTGATATAATAGTTACTATAAAATAAGGTTTACTTTTATTTATATTTAAACATTTTTCACCTCATCACGCCTATGAGAGAACTTTGGAACTACTTACTTTATTACATATTATTGGTGAAAGGCAAACCACATATTCCGAAATTAAAAAATTGAATTAAAATCATTCCATCATGTGTTACTCCGTTGATTTGGTGTCATATATTAGGATATGTATGGATGACTTATGGCTAACTAATATCTTAATATGGCATATCTCATGTATTTATTCTTTCATATGATTACTAGGTTAACCTACGTCGTTTACATATCATAGTATGATATGTATAGGAGTAAGTAACTCATACGATGAGCATAATTACATATGAGATATATAGACATAGTATTTGATATCTTATTGTAGGAGTAAGTAACTCATAGATGAACATAATTTTGAGCATTTGAATCTTATTGTATAGTTTGGAGGTTTCCCCCTCAAAGTGGCTAAATCAGTATACTTACATATTATGATATTTTATCTCTCTTTTAGTGTTATTTTGTGTTCTAATGTTGTTGATATTCAGATCTATCTAAATAATTTCCTTAGTAGTGGTATCAAAGTATCAATTCATACAAAAAATAGGTCAAAAAAATTGATTTTGACGATTCATCTATATGTTGCAACCATTACAAATTTCTCTACAATTTTTACTGAAGTTACAAAATCATTGAAGTAATCTTCTCTTGAGGATTTTCTAGATTTATTTCTCAAAATTTATCGCCATTTTAGGGTTTTCCATAATTTTTCTCTATAGGCTAATTTTTTTGGAGTTTTTCTAAGTTCTCTATGTTTTTTGAAAAGTGTAAAAAAATAGAAAGGGTTCCTTCTCTAGGTTTTTCCCTATTTGGCCAAAATGAATAAGAAACCCAAAACCCTAAATTCCCACCCTAATATTAGTACCGCACCAATACCCTAAGTCCTAAATCCTACATCATGACAGGTTGGAAAACTAGAGGCTAATGAAAGGGGCAATCAACTCATGAGATGACTCCAAATAAGGAAGATATAGATTATTAATCTTCGTCTTCTCTAGTATTTGAGGAAATCACCTAGATAAATGAGATGGTAAGAAATGACCGTGCCAATGTGAAGGTGGAGTTTGAAAATAGCTCATACTTAGTGAAGGGTGAAATGAATATCTTGTACTCACTGAATGAAGTTTGAAATGAAGGTATATTTTGACAATATCCTGCACTCAATGAAAGGTGAAATAAAGGTAGAATTTGAATCAATAAAGGAGTTGATGGTCATTAGATCATTCATGACTATTGCCATGAATTTTAATTCAAGTCACATGGGTTCCTAAATAAATGCACACTCAAATTAGAATCAAACCAACTAGGGTGGATCCTCTCCCCAACTCAGTGGATCTTCTAGCCAGTTGTGGAACATGATTATATAAGTGGAAATGTGGAAGCTTATTGGGAATGATTCAGTCACATAGATAAACCAAATGGATAAAAACATCTACATCAATTCCCAAGTAGATAAAAGGTTATAAGGGATCCGTGTATATATACAACAAGAATATTTCATTTGCTATAGATGGACGTGTGAGAAAAATAAAAATAAGGTATCCTTATTATTTGGTTTATGTTCACAGATGAGATATAAACACACTACAATAATAGTGGTACAAATAATTTTTTCAGCCAGATAGTAAAAATATGACAAACAAGGAAAGTCGAGGATTATATCTAGCAGTTCCATAATTTTTCCTTACATGTGGATGGAATCTCAGAGGATCATATAAATGATTATATCTCAAAGGATCATATTAAATTAGTATTTAGATACATACATTGCTGAATGGAGATATCAAATTTGAACATAGTTGAAGGAGTATGAAATATATTAAGGAGCATAGAATCATTAGATTATGTGTAGCACATTAATGTGTTAGAAAATCGCTTTCCCAAATTAACCTCAATTTTTTGCATTGAAATGAGAAAAAAAATAGAGTTATTATTTTTGTTAGATACGTGGATACATGATATAGTCATTTAGTATTTGAATCTACAAATGAACACATTGAAGAAGATATTAGTTTTTTTCTTGGTTAATGGGTCTAACTAAATCAGATTCATAACCCTTTAAGGTAAATAAAATTTAATATAATAGTAGATTGAAAAACTACTATAAATACATAATGGAACAAGTAAAAATAAATTTTATAGAAGATAATGAAAATATACATATAAGGTTACATGATTTAGTCAATTGTTTGAATCTTGAATGAAAAAAATATTAAAAAATGTATTAGAATCATCAAAAGAAAATAACAAGTTTGCAATTTAAAATAAACGAATTGTGGATGTGAACCTAAACCACAGGAATAACAATTTGACAAGTTAAACAAAAAACCAATTTAGTTAAAAAAGTCTAGTCTTGAACAAGGTCAAATAAATATTGTTTTTATTGTGTGGTGTGTATTCCTTGTTCTAAATGCACATTTCAAATGAAATAAAAGATACTTTATTGCAATTTATTTGTATGCTAATGCATCCAAATGAAATAGTCAGTAAAGTAACTCCACTCTTTCAAAATCCAAAGGAAACATTTAGTAAACTAACACTACTCTTCTAATATTTTTTTATGAGTTTCAGTTGTAGGCAATACATCGAACAATAGTCCATTGACAAGAGGGGTTACACAAATGTATTTAGCACATTTCTTAATTTTTGGCTTTGGAAAAATCATATTAAATAAAAATATTGTGACTTGGACTATAACTATAACACAAATCATATTAGGAAAGGTATCACAAAAAATGTGTTCTCATTGTTTTGCATAGACAGTCATGGAAATGCATTTCTAAAATAACATTTCTTTTGGGTTTTCATGAGCTTGTGAAAATAGTTATGATTTTTTTGTCATGTGTTGTACCTCTATCCGAGGTGTGCATTGAGTGATATAGCCTCACTAAGGTATCTATGTTTGATGTTGTTATGCCAACTAAAAAACCCGGCAAAAAATATTTCCTTGGGAAACCTTACGTTTGAGGATGCTCTGTTTTATACACTCTAGTATTTCTCGTTGATATATTTTCCTTGAATTGGGTGTGAAATAAAATGTGTGTTGTTTGATTTGAATGGAAATGGTTTATTTGGTTTCTGTATATTTGGATTTCCACTAATTTGTAGATATGACTACCAATTTTTGCTAATTACAACCGACATTCTACTTGAATATGAATTGTGTTTTTATTATTATTGGTAAGTAGTTTTTTGAAAGGGACTATACCCTTGTACACCAAGGCTCAAAAAGCCAGAATTGAAAGTTGAAGCACAAGAGATGGATCAAAATCCAGAAAGAACAAAAAAGCCCGATTGCAAAAGACATTCTGCAAAGTAAGAACCAACTACCGACAATGCATCAGCAAAAAAACAACTTATGTACAACAAACAAACAGTAATGGCATATCAACACCATTGGAAACAAATAGCTATCCGGCCAAAAAATGATACCAATGTGACCCAGCCAGCCAATAACAGAGATAAAATCCATCAAGGCAAAGAGTTACCCTTCAGAATGGTAATTTTTTTCTTTTTGCTGACCGTAACCCATCCTGATGGAGCCTTCGTGATTGGAGAAGAAGAAAAAGGAGGAGTGTTTTCCTTAGTCACATTTGTCCCATTTGGGATAGCCACGTTGTTATCCTGAGAGAGATATTTATCATTTTCCATGTTGCCCTCAATAGCTTGTGCCTTTTTCATGCTGCTCACAATTTGAGATTCAGTTTCCAGGGCTGAAATGGATTCAATAATTGTATCTGCATTTGAATCTAGACCCTTTTTTGTATCAAAAATCAGGTGTTTGGGGAGTGCATCTTTCCACCAGTTACGCTTCTCCTGTTGATGTTTTTCCATCCCACACTCAATAGAGGTGTGCCCTAAGCAAAAGCATCTCCTACATCGAAAAGGAAGACCTTCATAATCAAGAGTTTGCGACCAAGATCTATGCACTCTAATATCTATGGTTGCAGGAAGATTTTTATCAGTGTTAAGTTCCACCAGGATTCGAGCATAAGTAGTATGGGTGTAATTAGTGGTTTGAGAATCAATATAGAGTGTAGTTCCCAAGGCAATGCCAATGGATGTAAGACAGTTATGACTCCAGAACTAGAGAGGTAAATGGGGCAGCCTGATCCAAATAGGTTTCCATGAGAAAGATTATGTGAGTGGGTTGAAGGATGGAAACCAGGGTTTAATGATCAAATGTTTAGATTGGCAGGTCTAAATTTTGGAAGCAATGATGTTTCTATTAGCTATTAAAGAGAAAGTTACAATGAAAATACCTTTAGCGCATGGATACAATGAATATGAATTGTGTTGTTTCCATACTCTACGCTAATTATAAACCCATGTTTTTAGTTTTGGTAAAAAAAATTGTAATTTTTTAGAAAAGGCGTTTCTAAACTATTGTTTCTTTTGGGTTTGGAAGAGCTTGTAAAAATGTTTTGTTATTTTCTTGTAATCTTGGAAGGGTTATATGTAGATAGATGACACACATTGATATCTCAAATGGACTATAAAAACATTAGAGTTGATGTTAGCATAGTTATGGAGTTGCATGGGTTTTTATAATAAACAAAAAATTAAGCAATTCATATTTGTTTAAATGCATTTTTTTCTCTAGTACACTTCAATAATGTTTTTTTTTCCTTAATTACTTTAGAATGGGTTTCAAAAAAATGCATGTTCATTATTTATAGCACATATATATTCATTTGCAATAGCATATGTATAGTAACATGAATTCTATTGTATTTATAGTCCATCCCAATTGTCAATCCATGCCATGTATCAACGAGCATGCCTACGAACATTGCCACCAAGTTTTTTAGCTAATAGAGTAGGATCCAAATTGCATTTTTTTTCAAGTGTTTTTTTGGCTGACAAGGGCACATACCTCAACAAAAAGGTCATTGTTTACGATAGAATAACTTAGCCTATTACACGATTTTTCAATATCCAATTCGATATCATTTTCATGGTTCAAACAATTTAGTATTGATAAATACATTTTTTATATTTTCAAAAAGTCAAATTTCTCAATAGTGACTAGTCAAGGGATAATTTCGTAACCATGCAAATCCGATTTTCAATTTGTTGAGAAATATATTGAACACTAGAAATGTGATATTTATTGTTGGTTTGTGGTAGACTATAGTTTTAATTTTTGTAATAATGCGATTTTGTACGACTAAATTGAAAGAAAATAATTTAATTATTTTTAATTGAGAGTTTTGTGTGGAGTTTTTAAGACCTTTAATTAAGGTTGTATAATATGGATGGGACTTGCTTCAAGAATAATCTTCTTGCTAAGGTGCACATGTTTGACTAAGCTATCCTTAATGGGCTATATATGTTTGATGTTTTGACTAAAAAACTTTGTGGGAATGTTTTCTTGGGAGAGGTGGGTTGATAGAGTTGTTGAGTTAGTAGTGCAAGTGTTATGGGCATTGATTAGTAATATCTAACTAGAATAGTATTATTTTAATGTTAAGGTGTTTTATCTCATATATTTTTCTATAGTTATATGCTTAGAAAACACTTTGATTTTGTTATTTGTTTTTTCTATTTCATATATTCTCATCTAGAAACTTGTCTTAAAGGTTGAAATCCTTAAAAAAAAAAGAATTGGAAAAAAAATCATTGTTGACTGTCAAGAAGAAAATGAGTAAGAATACTACATTTATATGAAAAAATGAAGAGACAAATACTAAATAATTTTTTGTATATTCTCTTAATTATAACAAAGGACATTACTAAACAATTAATAAGAAAAAAAATTATAAGAAAACCATAATCTAAGAAATTGCCTGAAGTGAAATCATAAGAAATTTCCTAAAGTGTAATCATTTTTTCTTACAATATTTTATTAGTGGGCTTGAGATGTTGGTTGATACTCATTATTCTTATTGTGATATTTAAAATTCGTCTAGATTAATGTTGTTAGAGGAAAAACCACAAGAAATAGATGTTTTTGATATCCATAACTTGTTAAAGGATTGCAACAAGCTTTAAAACAACTAGAAAGAAATCAATGGGTTTGAAAAGGAAATTTGATTACATAAAATAGTAATTGTATAAAAGTCATGTTAGATAATAGTTGACTAGCCAATTACAAAATTATCATGCCAATAAATACTAGAAATATATAAGGAAAAAATAACATACATCAAATTTTATTGTCTTTGCATACGATATGTAGGCATGTTTGTGATGACAAACAACATATCTGAGAGGCTACATATTTATCCAATTTCACATTGCATCCCTCTTCATAGTAAGCTTGTTTTTTACTAGGAAGTGTGGAAAAATATGTGATCCCATCAAACATATTCCATGTCATTTAGACACATTGTTATATGCATTGCATGTTACTATTAGGTTTTGAACCAAAAAATGGACCATTGGTCATGAAATGGCCTCTTGTCACATTTTAAGAGCATAGTATTGTCCAAATCATATATTGGCATCTATTACAACCTACCTAGTTTCATAATACAACCGCATGGAACATAATATTACCAGTTGAATTATCAATGTTAAGACAAGATTTCCTAGAAATAGTAGAAGCATGGTAGCAAAATTAAAAGAGAAGTTGACTATCACAAATTTGAACATGGTGTTGTCACACCTCATAGTATTTCAAGACAATATTTTCACTCATATAATGGAACTATCAATAATTCATTTGGTGATGTAATTCATTTCTTGTATGATGATGAGCATATTAGTTTTATTTACAATTAGCCACAAAAATTTAATTTTCTAAATATTTATAAGAAATTTTTTGATTATTTATATATAATATATTGATCAAGAAAATTGGAATCCTATTAACATGTTATCAGAACATGTACATGAGTTAGAAATTAGTAGGAAGTTATAGAATGTTTTTAAAGTAGAATTTTGGGAAGTGGAGTCAAATAAACAGTAACTAGGCTCATATTGTATGTATGATAAAGAAGCTAAGATAATTAATCGAACCTAACACCAAGTAGATGAAATAACTAAGCTACTTCAACATAAACATCAAAATAAAGCCATTAAAAGGAAATCTTAACTAATGCATCTAATATTCAAAAACATGAAATGAAAACCATCCTTTGATGTTTTTTATGGGATTTGGATTGTAGATACTTCCTTAAGTGAGCCATATGTAGCCACATACGATCATAGGATTTATCGAAGGAAGAGGAAGAGATATCAACAAGATGGCTTAATTTAAATTTTTGGTTTTTCTCTTACTACTCTTAGCCAAGTAGAAAAGTGTGGGTTTAGCTTGATCAATAAGCCTTCCAAGGTTTTGGAATGCTCTTATCTTATGAAAATGTATTACAAGGACATGGTGTAAACTTAGAAAGGAGAGGGTAGGGCTTTTTATATAGTTTTCCAAATTGGAGAAACTATCATCCTCATGAGTGTGGGATAAAAGAACTTTATGGATTAGTAAGTTCTAATTAGAATTAGAAAG
Organism: Taxus chinensis; assembly: GCA_019776745.2. Taxonomy (NCBI): domain Eukaryota; kingdom Viridiplantae; phylum Streptophyta; class Pinopsida; order Cupressales; family Taxaceae; genus Taxus; species Taxus chinensis. The sequence goes on from CM034155.1 coordinate 404,253,691, forward strand.
GTTTAAGTATGACTAGGGGAGGTTAATTAGAATTTCCAGCTTAAGTGAGTTAGGTGTGATTTTCATTAATCAATTCGATTGATTAATAGACCAAGTTAGGCTTGTAAAATCCAATTAGAGAGAAGTTGATGGATTCTGAAGGATCATAGAGGGGGAATGACCCAATAGGAGGGTAAATTCTCATTTAGAGGATTAATTAATCAATATTGGTCAATTAATTAATAAATTAGAATAGGATTATAACTAACAAAATAATGTTAATTTACATCCAGAATGAAGGGGGAGATTAGTTAATTAATGAAGTGTCGTTAATTGACTGAGGTGGAGGGGATCGTTAGCTAATTAGCCAGAAATATGCTAATTATAACCAAATGATAGAAAAATAGGATAAGAATTACAATTTTAGTATTAAAACTGCATAGCTAGATTTAGGTGTCTACATTTGCCCCTCTTTGATGTGGTGTAGCACAAGCGACACCATATCAAATATAGTAGACAATTACAAACAATTAAATTTGTAATTGTAGAAAAAAATTAGTAGAATGGAGGATGCCTCCTCGAGTATCGATGGGGTGATAGAAGAGGTTGATGGATGCTTGAAAATAAGAAGAATAAGACATTGCAGCGACAAATATTTGAATCAATCCAGGTTGGCCATTGTTCAAACTGATTGACTGGAAAAGAAAGGATATTGGGCCTCTTTGTGGAGAAAAAACAAGGGAGAGGAGGGAGGGAAGAATAAGATAGATAGAAAGAGGATTTGGAATGATAGATAAGATAAATAGGAAAATGGGAAGATCACGACGTAGATGACGTACCATTTGGCTTGGAAGTATATTTTTATTTCATATAAGCACACAAAAAGGGTAAAATGACATGAAAATCCATAATACTGATTTTTTTCCATGCTAAAGAACTGACTCAAAGCAATATACACAAAGCAATGCAATACGAGAAAGTAAACAAGTAGGAAAGTAAATAAATAAGCAAATACATATAAACTTAAACAAGCAATGTGCAAGAAAGTTGTACCAACAATTTTGTTATCCAGCTTCAGTTCCTAAATGTTTGAGTTATAAAAAAAGGGTTAAAATTATGCCCCAAGTAAAGATACAAGGGAATAGATGGAGGACACATAAGTCCTGTGAAAAGCAATGTACACTATGAAACTTCCCCAAGTAATGCTATATGCAATGGAAGACAAACATAACAAGAAAACTAGATTTGTTAATGAAGGAAGATCATATGATGATCCACATGTCATGTGCTAGAACAAGTAAACAATGAAGTAAGATGTTTTGTAGTATAGTTTCCAATGTTTAGTGTTTTTTATTTTTTCACTGTTTTGGGATTTTTTGATTTTCTATGTTTAGGATTTTCAAGGGTTTTGTGATTTTTTTTTATGGTTTTATGAAAGTATGTATAGGAAGAACCAAGCACCAAGATGCCCCTAGCGATAGGTGAGAATATACAAGGGTGAATCCCACACATATATACAATAAGAGGATCATCCGGATCAAGGCTAAGAGGAAATAGGTTCAACAGCAGAACACATTGATAATAAATGGGGAAGTTAGGAAGAAGTGATTATGACCTAAAGATAAGGTGCTTGTGAATAACATAATATTCATATGGCATTGGAAACTATTTTTCACAAAAGGACTTGTCCAAAGTGCCAAAATTACGTGGTTTTCACACTTAGATGAATTGATTTCTATTTTCTTTTTTATTTTCTAATAGGTATCCATGCTTAGGCGTACAAGTTCTTGAGATGCATGGCATTCATGAACTCTTGAATTTCATCACCATCAGGATAGACAAGCTTATAAGCACTGTAACCTAATTTAGCCACCACAATGTATGGCCCTAACTAGTTAGGCTCAAACTTTCCTTTCTTCTCATGTTCCTTAGTGGTATTGAACTAATTATCCTTAAGGACAAGGTATCCTACCTTGAATTCAAGAGGGATGATGCACCTTTTTGTATCTCTTGCGGACTCAATTATGATACACTTTAAGATGATCCAAGGCATGAAGTCATTTTTCATTAAGTAATTCCATCTTTGCTTGCCTAGCCACTCTATAATCCTCATCATTCTCCAGATAGTCTCGCAAGGAGATTATCAAAGAAAGAAGATTGATATCGAGGGGTATAATGGATTCATTACCAAATACAAGGGAATAGGAAGTTGTACCTATAGGTGTGAGGATAGAAGTCTTGTAAGGCCAGAGGGCAAGATGGATTTTAAGATGTCAATTACGGATGATTTTACCAACCATTTTCTCCATGATTTTAACAATAGTATTATTGGAAGCCTCATTTTTTCCATTACCTTGAGGATAATAAGGGGTAGACTGTTTTTAGAAAATTTTGAAACGTTGACACAACACCTTCACTTTTTTGTTTTTGAATAATTTACCATTGTCAAATAAAATGGCAGAAGGGATACCATAACAGAAGATAATATGGTTCATGATGAACTTGGATATCTGAACACCGATATCATAGGTGAGATGAACAACATCTGCCCATTTGGTAGAGTATTTAGTGGTAGTGATAATATGCTCATGGCCATCAAAGGAAGGTGGTGTGTGTTGGGGTTAACATAAGGTTGTACAGATAATATATTAGATCTAAGCATACATGCAAATAAAAGTGGATATCCTACTAGAAGAAATATACAAAACAAGAGATATAAATCCACACCATATTTAACGTGGTTCACCTAATGTGGGCTACATCCACCAAAAAACAAGCCAATCTATTAACCAAAGCTTTCAGAAGATATACAATGAATATTTACAATCTTCCACACCTATCAGATGTACAGTACCTTATTTCTCTCAAGCTTTTCCTTCTTCTCTAAGAGTTCTCCCTCTCACAATTATTCTCACAATAATCATCAACTTCTACAATCCTTACTTCTAAACCCTATATTTCATGCTTATATAGGCATATACAAACTTAGGGCACTTAGCCATATAATTACAATCAATAGATCTTATTTAATACTAAATTTATATTTAATTCTTGTGAGTTAAAATAAAACACTCACACACAGGTAACCGACGCTGGTTAGCCCTAACTAATGTCGGTTCCTACTTGCTTGACCGATGTCGGCCATCCATAACCGATGTCGGTTACTTTTTTTTCCAGCAAATTTAATATAACATGTTAATCTAAACTAATTGAGCTCCATAACTCAACAATCTCCCACTTGGAGATAAATTATTGCATTATACCTGTATAACATCATTCTTGGATCCTTTCCTTAGCTTTGTTTCTTCCTCTTCAAGTCTCAAAATCGAAGACCAATAGAAGTGGAGTGTATCTCTAACTTCTTTTTGCTAATGGATTCGTTAGCATATCCGCAGGGTTCTCACTCATATGAATCTTCTTCAATTTCAGCTGCCAATCCTCCAATACCTGTCATATGAAGTGATATCTCAACTGAATGTGTTTTGTTCTATAATGAAACAATGAGTTCTTTGCCAAATGAATTACACTGTGACTGTCACTGAATAATTTGCAATCATCTTACTCCTTTCCCAATTCTTCCATGAACCTACTCATCCATACCGTGTCTTTGCTAGCCTCTATAGCTGCAACATACCCTGCCTCTGTAGTAGACAAAGCCACAACCTTCTGCAATCTTGAAATCCGGCTAATTGTTGTCCCACCTACTGTGAAAATATATCCAATAGTGATCCTTCTACCATCCAGATCTCCATCCATATCCGAATCAACATAGCCACATAAAGAAGTATCCAAACCTCCGTAACATAACTGCATGCCAGATGTCCCTCTCAAATACCTGAGTAACCATTAGACTGCTTTCCAATGCTCTTTACCTGGATTGACCATAAATATACTCACAACTCCCACTGCTTGTGTAATGTCTGGTATGGTACAAACCATAACATACATGAGACTCCCAACTGCTGAAGTATATGGTACTCGTGTCATGTATTTGACATCCTCATGTGATGAAGGACATTGATTTCTTCTCAATTTGAAGTGTCCAGCCATAGGTGTACTTACAGGTTTTGAATCGTGCAAGTTAAACCTTTCCAACACCTTATTGATATAAGCCTCCTGAGATAATTATAATTTCTTGTTATTCTTGTCTCTGTGTATTTACATTCCAAGGATTCTTTTTGCAACTCCTAAATCCTTCATAGCGAATGTGTGAGCTAGATTTCCCTTAAGCTCACCAATGTCTTGCATACTAGATCCTGCAATAAACATATCATCCACATACAGTAACACAATAATATAGCTCCCATTTTCAAGCTTCTTGAAATAAACACAATGGTCAGATTCACATCTCAAATAACCATGCTCATGCATGAAACTATCAAACCTCATGTACCATTTCCTTGGAGCTTGCTTGAGCCCATATAGACTCTTTTTCAATCTGCACACTAATTTCTCCTTACCTTGACTTAATACCCATGCGACTGTTGCATATAAATATCTTCATCCAAATCACCATGAAGGAAATCCGTCTTCACATATAGTTTCTATAAATGCAAATCATGTACTGTAACTAAACTCAATATAGTACGTATAGAAGTCATTTTAACAATAGGAGAAAATATTTCACCAAAGTCAATACCTATTTTCTATGCAAATCCATTTACTACAAGCCTTGCCTTGTATCTTTTCTGTCCACCCTCTTCTTCCTTGATCCTATAAACCCACTTGTTTTGCAATGTCCTCTTACCTACTAACAACTTAACCAAATCCCAAGTCTGGTTTTGTTCTAAGGATTCCATCTCCTCATCCATGACATGATCCCATTGCATGTGGGTCTTATCCTAAATTTCTTCTTCAAAATTTTCTGGTTCAACATTATTAGTCAATAATAAATAAGATAGAGAAGGTGTAAACCTTTCTGGAGGTTTACTTACCCTTTGTGACCTTCTCATAAAAGTTTGGGGGTACTAGAGGCTCATTCTTGACCTCCTGGACATTTGTTTCCAATTCTGATAGTGACCAGCATTGGTCACCTATAACCGATGCTGGTTCTTCCAACTGATTTTGTTTGGCTCTTTTATAATCAATACCAGTTCAGCTGACCGATGCCGGTCAGAGGTCAACTGACACCAGTTACTATGTAACCCTGTAGGTATGACTTTTGAGTCTAAGAGTTCATTTTCATTCACAAACTTCTCAACTGGTTTGTCCTTGGGTACCAAAATTTCATCCCTGTACATTCTCTTTTCATTCCATTCAATTTCATGACTCCTAATAATTTTAGAATTCTCTAAATCCCAAAAACGGAATCCGAAATCACCAGATCCATAACCCAATGAATGTGTATCTCTTAGATTTTGCATCAATTTTTTTCTTATTTTCCTTATTAATATGTACACAAATTTATGAACCAAAAACTTTAAGAAAATAAAGATCTACCTCTTTTCCGATTCAAGATTCCTCTGGTATTCCTCCATCTAGTGAAGTTGAAGGCCCACGGTTAATCAAATAAACTGTTGTATCAACTACTTTTGCCTAAAAATGTAAGGGCAATCCAACATGTATCCTCATACTTTTAGCACGTTATATGATTATCCTATTCATTCTTTCTGCAACACCAGTCTCTTGTGGTGTTCTTGGAACCATTATTTCTCTACGTATTCCATTCACTGAAAAATAATCATTGAAAGCCTTGCTATAGTATTTACCACCATGGTCAGATCTAAGGCACTTTAACTCTAGAATTTTATTCATTCTCAACAAGGGCTTTCTATATTTTAAAAGTCTCAAAAACATCAAATTTACATTTAATACAATAAACCCATACCTTTCTTGTAGCATCATTAATGAAAATAACATTATACTGGGATCCTCCATGAGAAACTACCTGGGCTGGTCCCCCACACATTTGAGTGTACAAGCTCTAATTTCTTGCTCCTTCTTAGTTGCCCCCAACTTTGAGAAATCTCAATCTCTTTTAATTTCTAAAGACACAATGCTCACAGAAATCAAGATCTAAATATTTCAAATCTGATAATTTACCCCTTAGCCTTTAAGATCTTCATTCCTTTTTGAATCATATGGCCCAGCCGATTATGCCACATGCATGCATTTGAATCTAAAGTAGATAACATAGGAAAAGAAATCAATAACACATGTAGATAAATATAACGTTCCTACCTTCTTACCTCTTGCCACAACAAAAACACCCATGGTGACTTTCCAAGAGTCTATTGTGAATGTAATCATGCAACCAACTTCACCTAGTTGTCATGCAGAAATAAGATTCCTCTTGAGGCTTGGCACATGCCTCACATATTTCAATACCCATGTAATTTTCATTATGAAATTTTAGATGAACTTCCTCTTTACCAGTAGTCCTGCAAGGTTGATCATCACCCAAATAAACATGCCCAAAATTGCCCTAGACATAATTTCTAAAATAACCCTTATTAAGGGTTACATGGAAAGAAGATCCTGAATCGAAAACCTATAATTCTATTCTATTATCCAAAGATAGAATATGAACATATTGCATTACCTCTTCTGTAATATTTTCCTCTTAATTTGACTCTCTACCTTTTTCTGGGTGTTGGTTCTCTTTATCATTTGACCAACAATATTTCTTTGCATGTCCCTTTCTTTCCACATTTTTCAACAGGTAATTCCCTTGCCTCTGGATTTAGATCTGCCATCCCTTGAATTCGATTTCCCATTATTCTTACTCTTGGATCTCTCTTTCTATCTACCTCTGCTTTCTACATTCAAAGCATTCCCAGATGATGATCTCTATACTTTTCTTATGAATTTCTTCATTCAAGATTATACTAACCACATCATCAAACTTCAAAATATTATTTGCAGATGTTGTATTACTAACAACCATTACTAAGTTATCCCAACTATCAGGAAAATAACATAAGAATAAAAGTGCTTTTACTTCATCATCAAACGGAATATCAACCAATTTAAACTGATTTATAATAGATTGGAAATCATTCAAATAACTAGATGTAGATCCACCTTCATGCATCTTAGAACTAAATAGTTTCTTAATCAAATAAACTTTATTTGAAGCACTAGGTTTTTCATACAAATTAGCAAGATATTTCATTAACTCTACCATAGATATCACTTTTGTAATATTAGAAGCCATAGATGCTTCTAGGCTCAATATTATAGATCCCAAATCCTTTCTGACCTCTTGGAAATCAGAGGTGGAAAATACTTAGCGAATATCCCTGGAACAGATTTCACGGGAAGGCTAATTTTTTGGGGGTTGTACGTAAATTTTTCACCTGATTTTAAAGTGGTGTGATAGAAGGCCACAGATGCGCGATAAGAGATTTGCTGTCATGTGACAAAAAACCTCATGTCACGTGTTAACAAGGTTGTTGTCGCGCGACAACAAGTTTGATGTCATGCGACAACAACCTTGTTGACGGGCCACATGAGGTTTACTGTCACACGACAACAAGTTTGTTGTCGTATGACATCAAATATTCTATCACGCGTCTACAACCTCTACCCTCGGGTCGCGCGTCAACAAACTCTCCGTGTCACACATCAACAAAATCTCTATGTCACGTGTCAACAAACTCTTTGTCGCACATCTATAGCCTCCTCCCTCCTGTTGTGTGTTTACTGTACTTGATAGTACATATGCCCCCAGGTGGTATGAGTGAGCTAGTAGTGTTCTACCTAGAAAATAATCTAGGATTAGATAGGGGATAGTTTCAAGGGTAGGTGAAGCCGACCCCTAAAAAAATTAAACTGTAATTTTTAGGAGAACAGGTCACTGACCCGCGCCAGAAAATTTGCCTTTTCAAATTTTTCAAAAAAAGAATATTCACCATATTATGAATATTCATCACTAAAATTATCCCTAATTTCTATCAAGAATCTTCCATTCTTCATCATTCATCTTCGTAGGTCTAAAATTTTCATCAAATGGCAAGTACAAATCTCTTTGATACAAATAATCCTCAATCTTCATCTTCCATAATTGATAATTTTGGCCGTCAAACTTCTCTACCTTGTATTTGTTTTCTTCTGCCATTGTTGTAGCTCCAACTCAATTAGAAAACCCTCTGTGAGTAAATATTTCAACACACAAAACCCTCAAATAAATCTTTGATACCAGTTGTTGGGGTTAGCACAAGGTTGTACATATAATATATCATATCTAAGCATGCATGTAAATAAAAATAGATATTTGACCAGAAGAAATGTACAAAACAAGAGATATAAATCAACACCATATTTAACGTGGGTCACCTAGTGTGGGCTACATCCACCAAGAAACAAGTCAATCTATTATCCAAATCTTTTAGAAGATATAAAATGAATATTTACTATCTTCCACACCTATCAGATGTACAGTACCTGCTTTCTCTCAATATTTTCCTTCTTCACCAAGAATTATACCTCTCACAATAATCATCAACTTCTACAATCCTTACTTCTAAACCCTAGATTTCATGCTTATATAGGCATATACAAACTTAGGGCACTTAGCCATGCAATTACAATCAATAGATTTGCTTTAATACTAAATTTAGATCTAATTCTCGTGAGCTAAAATAAAACACTCACACACATGTAACTGACGTCGGTTAGCAATAACCAATGTCGGTTCCTACTTGCCTAACCAATGTCAGTCATATCCTCCATAACTGATGTTAGTTACTATGTTTTCCAATAAGTTTAATATAACATGTTAATTTGAAGTAATTGAGCTCCACAACTCAACAATGTGAGCTTATCTATGAGATCGAGTCCCCATTTTGAAAATGGCCACGATGTAGTAATAGGTTGTAAAAATTGTGATGTAGCATGTATGATATTACTATGTTTTTGACATAGTAGAAATTTATTCACATACTGACAACAATCTATCTCCATAGTAGGGCAATAGTATCATACACACAGCAGCTTCTTTGTGAGGACCATGCCACTAGTATGAGCACCACAGATGCCTTTTTGCACCTCTTTGATTACTTAGACAACTTCCTTAGAGTTTAGACAATGTAACAGAGTCCTATCATAGCCTTGACAATAGAGAGTTAACCCAAGTAGGGTATAACATGTTATTCATTGGATAAGGGTTCATTTTTTGGAATGGGATATGTTCAGAGGGAAGGTACTATCATGTAAGTAATTAAATATATCAACATACCAGGGGGAAAATGGACCAACAACTTCACATACCAAATATGATTCTAGCATGTCATATACAGGTGTCATCGAATAATCAATAAGGAACTAAAAGTCCCTAGTATCTAGAGATAGTCGTAGCAATGATCCAATGGTAGCCATGGCATCCACTTAACGGTTTTGTGCTCTTGAGATCTGTTGAAAGGTGATTTGAACAACATATTCCTTTAGGGATTCTATCATTCGTTTATATGGGATGAGATTCTCATCCTTAACCTTATACTCATCATTAACCAATTTGATGATTATATGGGAGCTGCCGATAACCTTAACTTGTCTAATATTCCATCGTATAATAAATTTTAATCCTACAATGAGAGCTTCATAATCAGAAATATTTTTGGTTCATGGGAAGCCAAGTCTGAATGCTTTAGGAATAAGATCCCCTATGGGGTTGATAAGAACAACACCTATCTCTGAGCCATTAAATTTGAATGACCCATCAAAGTATATCTTCCATGTGGAAGATTCTTCAATATATAAAACAAATGTTTTTGATAGATCTAGACTCGGTGGTTTCGTTCCAGGTAGAGGAGCTTCGACTAGTTGATCAATGAGCACTTGTCCTTTAACTAATTTATGATTGACATACTCAATATCAAATTCACTGAGTATGATTATCCAATTGGCCATCCTCCCAGTAAGTGTGGGTTTAGATAGAAGGTATTTGAGTGGGTCAACTTTAGATATTAGCTTGTTTTTATTATTCATAAGGTAGTGGTGGAGTTTTTGAAAGGAAAAAAACAACAACTAAGCATACTTTTTTAATTTGTGGATAATTGAGCTCATATGAGATCAATTTGTAGCTAAGATAATAGATGGATCTATCTTTGTGATTTAAATCATATTGAGCTAAGAGCGCATCGATAGCAAATTGATTAGCTAAAATATATAGTGGAAGGGGATCACCTAGGGTAGGTGGTACAAGAACATGTGGGTTAGCCAGATAGTCCTTGAGTAAGGCAAATGCTTGTTGGAAATCAGGGCCCCAATGAAAATCAACATCTTTCTTAAGAAGATGGGTGAATAAATGGAATTTATCTACGAGTTGGGAGATGAATCTCTAGATGGCTTGAATCTTACTTTGCAAGTTGCAAAATTGCTTGAGGTTCTTGGGAAGAGGCATTTCTGTAATAGCATAGACCTTTGTTAGGTACACTTAAATTCATCGTAGCTTTTATGAAATCACACCAAAGACACACTTCTCTGGATTGATTCAAACCTTATAATCCCTTAATCATTAAAAAATAAGACATAGGATTTCTGGATGTTCTACTCTATTCTTAGAATTTCCAAGGATATATCATCAACATAGTCTTCCACAATATCATGCAACATGTCACGGAAGATGACAGTCATAACCTGTTGATATGTTGTGCCTGTATTTTTGAGGCTGAAAGGCATGACTTGATAATAAAACATACCCCAAGGGGTAGTAAAGGAGTTTTGTGTTGGTCCTCTTCCACAATATTTATATGACTATAACCTAAGAATCCATCCATGAGGGATAACATTTCGTGACCAGTAGTAGAATCAATGATCATGTCGATGTTTGGAAGTGGAAATTCATCCTTAGGAAATTCCTTGTTAATATCCTTGAAATCTATAAAAATTTGATACCAACTGGCTACTTGTGAATAGGGACGACGGTGGAGATACACTCTGAATAATTGATAGGTTGGATAAAACCAACAACTTACAACTTCTCAACCTCTTCTTTGACCAAAAGAGAAATGTGCAAATGCATATTTCTTAGTTTCTACTTAATAAGATTTCTGAAGTCATGCACAACTAGATTATGCAACACTAAGACGAATCTAAGCCTGGCATGTCCGCATAAGAGCAAGCGAATATATCAAAAAATTATCTAAGGAGAATAGTAAAGGTTTTTTGCTCCTGTGCTAAAAGTGAAGCCCTAAGTTTGATGATTTTATTCTCCTCTTCTGTACCAAGGTTGACATTAATAGTCTCCTCAACTAGTAGTTTTGAACTATCATCTCTCTGTGTAGGATCTGGAGGGAGATTAATCTCATCCTCTGTAGGTGTATCAATAATATTTTACCAGTGTGATGGTTATCAATATTATCCATTTTGGATTCTACATATTTTTTATCCGCAAGTGCCTCTAAGAGGTTTTCATTAGTACTTATATGTCATAGTCTTTGGTTTTCGTGAAGGTATTTGAACCCATTTTTTCCGTTGTTGACCACAAAACTTGAATTCCTCTCAAAAGTAGGTATAAATATCAATGTCAATAAAAATCCTTTCTTATGATCTCCCATAGGAATATTATTCTGGATCCCCATAAATTCTCTAATAGCTTCCTCATTCTAAAAAAGATCAATTGGTATGTGTTGTGGTTGGTCCCAATTAATGAGGGATGGATGTATATGGTTTTATTCAGAGATAAAGAGGGATAAGGTTAAAATATCTATATCAGGAAATAGATTTGTAGACGCAAGGTCTTTGTAAAGCTACAAAGGGACTCTATTTCACTATTATAGCCAAAAGAGCTATCCTAGAATTTAGAAGAGGAGGCTTCAAATTCTATAGGATGAGACCCATAGGGCCGAATACCAAATTCGTATATTTCCATCTTATTGTGTTCTGGAAGAGGTTCCTATAGACCTTGTTCATTGATGTCGCATCCATATCCTTTGTATCACATAACATACATCATCTTGTTAGGGATGACGTATTTAGGGGATTGATAGCAGGAGGCCATCCTTTCATTAGGATATTTGGATGTGGAAGTATGTCCCAACCTTTCATTAACTAAGAGACCACCATTGGTAAATTTTTCAAGAGTGTTAAGTGCTTGATCTATTTATGGTCAGAAGTTAAGCCTACCACATGTTTTAGGAGATGATGGGAGATTGGACACAAGGAGAGCTTGTTAAAGATCATATTCTCCACAACCGGTATGAAGGATTTTCATTTTGGATTCCCCTGTAGCAAATGGGGAAATTGAGGTGGAAGCACCACCTTCATGTGGTTGAAGTGTCTTTAAATGGATTCAAGAGGCGAGGGCCTCTAATTTTCAAGTCAACAACTAATTTAGTGGAAGGACATTCATAGGAAGCTTGATAATAACCATCTAATGCTCTATAATGAGAAAATGGTTGCAGGTCACCAGGAATGGTAAGTTCCTGTCCTTGGAAATAGAGTTTGATACATTGATGGAAAGTGGAAGGAACAACCTGCATGGCATGGATTTATGGGCGAACGAAGAGAATATTTTAGGGAAGCTATAATTCAATGACATAGAACCTTGTATCTTGCGTGATAGGACCAACTTCCATAGACAGAGTAATGGTTCCAGAAAACTATCTCTCTACATTATCATATGCCTTGATAGTGATCACATCAGTTTTTAGCTCATCATTGGTATAACCTAGCCATTTCACTAATTTTATTGTGTAAATATTAAGACTGGATCCATTGTCCACAAGCACCCTTTTGATCTTCTTATGAGTAATGATCACTTATATATAGGGGCAAGTTGTGTATCTAATTATCAAGTGGAATCTCATTTTGGCTCAAAATAAGGTGCTTGGATGGGGATATTTACGCAACCAAGGCTTAGAAGCATGAAGCATCATTGTCATAAGGAACTCTTGACTCCTGAAGGGATTTATAGAGGATATCCTTATGATTAGCAGAGATCTTGAGAAGATCCAAGATAAAATCTTGGCGTTTGTAGTCTCAATATGTTCCAGGAGATTGTAATGAGCATTTGAAGGAGTAGACAGAGGGGATCCTGAGACATGAAGACGAGTGTTTCGCGTTGTAACGACACACTCATAATATTTAATTTTAATTGTATGGATGTGGGTGTTGTTGGTATGGACATAGCCAATGAGAAAATCAAAGGTATTGGAAGTTTGATCAACAACATGGTTGGTACTTTTTCCTTGAGAGGATTGACCTCAATCTTGATTATTTTCCATATTTTTATACTTGGGGAATGGTTCCTTGTATATTCCTAGTTGTTTGTTATACGTTTTAGAGGTTTCTTGGGCATCAAGCTCAATATCTCCTCGATCGAGGATATCTTATATAAAGTTTTTAAGCTTCATACATCTATCTATAGTGTGTCCTTTAGCACGATGATACATATAATATTCATTGTCTGTGCTTCTTCAAAACACGGAAATTTTTTTCAAAAGTCTTGTTTTTTTAATGATAAGCTCCAAAAATTTGGTAGCACCCTACCTCCTTACCTGCAATAGACACTCATCACATGCCAACTCAACACAAAATGTTAAGAAACATTAGTTAATTCAAAATATGCAAAAAGAGAGGGTTAGTATGTTAAAATAAACTTAACATAAACACATATATGTGATTCAAAGGGGTGTCCCACCGGGCGTGTCATATGAATGCATGATAAAGAAGCTAAGCTAATTAATATAACCTAACACCAAGTAGATTCAATAGCTAAGAAAATTCAACATAAACATCAAAATAAAGCCATAAAAAGGAAAGCTTAACTAATGCATCTAATATTTAAAAATATGAAATGCAAACCATCTTTTGATGTTTTTGATGGGATTTGGATTGTAGATACTTCCTTAAGCAAGTTGTACGTAGCCACATGCAATCAAAGGATTTCTCCAAGGAATAGGAAGAGATCTCACCAATATGGTTTAATTTCCATTTTTTATTTTTCTCTTACTACTCTTAGCCAAGTAGAAAAGGGTGAGTGTAGCTTGATCAATAAGCCTTCCAAGGTTTTGGGATGCTCTTATATTATGCAAATGTCTTACAAGGACATGGTGTAAACTTAGAAAGGAGGGGGTAGGGTTCTTTATATAGTTTTCCAAATTGGAGAAAATATCATCCCGTGAATGTGGGATAAAAGAAATTTATGGATTAGTAAGTGCTAATTAGACTTAGAAAGGGTTAAGTATGATTATGGGAGGTTAATTAGAATTTCCAACTTAAGTGAGTTGGGTGTGATTTAAATTAATTAATTAGATTGATTAATAGACGAAGTTAGGCTTGTAAAATCCAATTGGAGAGTAGTTGATGGATTATGAAGGATCGTAGAGGGGGAATGACCCAATTGGAGGGTAAATTCTCGTTTAGAGGATTAATCAATCAATATTGGCCAATTAAGTAATTAGAATAAGAATATAACTAACAAAGTAATGTTAATTTTCATCCAGAATGAAGGGGAGATTAGTTAATTAATGAAGTGTCATTAATTGATTGAAATGGAGGGGAGTCTTAGCTAATTAGCGAGAAAGATGCTAATTATAACCAAATTATAGAAAAATAAGATAAGAAGTGCAATTTTAGTATTAAAAATATGTATCTATATTTAGGTGTCTACACAAAGATTGATCCTGTTTGTTTTAATTAATGTCATTTTTGTATAAATGTAAATAGATTCATCTAGAATTCCCTAAAGACACTCACACTTGATCCAAGAAAAACATAAAATATGTTTCCAGTGGAGATTTTAGAAGCACTTAAAAAGTTGTAGAAAATATTGAAGGTGGTTTTTGGTGATGACTTCATGAGTATGGAAGCACAAAAGAATGTCATTCTCTTTTTCAATATTTCTCTTTGAAGTAAATTTACCATAAACATGTATAAAAGAAGTGTCACCTTTCTAAGAAATTGTTTGAGTGCATGATTGGTAAGATTGAATCTTATTTCCTTAAGGATTTAGCACTCATAGATAAATAATTGAATGTATTATAGCAACATTTATTGGTGAACCAACTACCCAAATGACATTAAATACTTTACATTATGTTGTTGTTAGTGCTAAGAATGTTCCTCTAGTTGTCTCCCAATTTACAAAAACTATTATTTTGTTAGAGGAAAAAAAACTTTTTTGTCAATGAATCTAAACTCAAAGGCCATCAAGAGAAGACAGAGAGTGAAAAGTGTTCAATATGGTTTAGAGTGGTCAACCTTGCAAAAATTTTTTGGCTAACATGGCAATATCACACACAAACAAATCAATGACGTGAGCTTTAACTACTGACACCATCTCTTTTGGAATTATACAAGGTTCTTAACTAAAGATCTTTAATAATGTATATGAAACCTTTAATTAAAATTCACAATTCTTTGGGAGCATTATAGTTATGCAACATTGATTTTTTCCAAAAAAATAGACTTTCATGATTACATAATTATGTCTCAGCCAATAAATTCTCTAAAAATATAATTTCCAAAATACGAAAAGTAATTATATTCATCAAAAATATAATATATTTATCAAAAGTATAATCCAAACTATTGAAATGAAATATACTTCGTATTCAAAGCAAGTCCATAACTATCTAAACATCAATTGCAATGTTGTTATAATTCATGCCAATTATCAACCTCTTCTACCAATAAAAATGTAGTTCTACCAACATTGGCTTGGATACATTTATAGGAAGAATTTGCAATTAGCAAGTATGACATATAAATGTATCCTGTAAAATAAAAATTGACCTTGCTATGTGGATGATGTCCTTGTTGCTAACACTTACAACTTTTCAAAACACTTACAGCTTTTCGTCAAAGACAAGTAGACAAATAGACTTAAAAACAGATTAATTGATTTTGTTTCTTAAGGGATCTACCTCAATCAGATCCCTAATAAAAAGGTATATGAAAACTAAATCAATATTAAATTGAGAAAAAATGATAAAAATATAATGAAATCCACCGAAAATAAGTGTTACACATGTTTGGAGGTATTTCAAAATATTGAAAATGGTGTAAGAGTGAGAAAAGATGATTCTTGAATGTCCACATTGTCAAGTAAATCAAGAAAATTACGAATATGAGTGTGTATAGAAAATGAACAAAGAGGAATACAAGATGTAGTAATATCTTTTTTATTTTAATCAAAGTTCTGATCCACGTTTGTTTCTTTCAAAATCATAGTTCAAATATATCTAAAGGATGGTTGCAGAAACACTAGGCCATGAGCTATGTTGTGAAATGAGGAAAAAGGTGTCGATGCTTTGTATTCATTTTCTTTCCCAAAGCCTGTAAGGTTTCTTTCGAAAGGAATCACTTCAGTAGACGTCATGCATGTATGATGTATTCATATTACAATGAATTAAAGATGTTTGTGCTTGTGACTTGTAAGAAAGTATTCGTAGATGGTATTTTTGAACCAATACTAGTACTTTTCATCTCATCCGTTACTCGTCAGATTAGAAGCAATGGATGCATATTTGCAACATACTCAGTGTCTTTTGTATTTATTATTAAAGTGCATATTGTTATAAGGTTATAGCGTGATTTCCTCCACAAAACTTTTTGACACCACCTGCACTAACATATTTTTACAGGTGAGTTGGCTTCTCTGTGTGTACACCACTTCATGTAATGGCCTTTTTTTTTGCATTTGATTTCTTTTACACGATCCTTCCCTTGACCAAAACCTTGGGGTCAACAGAAAGTGTATAATACATTTCCATTTTAGACCATACAATGCGTATCTCCTAATATACACTAACATCTTGTAAATAATCTACTAATGCGTATTTCCCTTGAGCCTTACGATGTACTTGAAAAAGGAGAGTACTAAAATAATCTACACTAACCTACGTAAGTTTAGAAACTATTTTATGCAAAGAATTGTGCGTAAATCAACATCCCGCTTAGGATAAATTTAGATAAACTCAACAAATGATGCAAACCTTCATATATGTGTGTCGAAAACTAGGCCATGCTAAGTACCTGTGTATAACAAGTAAAAATGAAGAAAATGAGAATGACTAAACTGGAGATGATGCTAAAGGAAGTCTATATGTTTATATAATTTAAACTTTGCTAAGGTCTTTATGGACTCTATTCCATCCTCCAAAAATACACGGGTCTCGAGTCCTCATAAAAACCAAGTGAATACAGAAATGGTGTTGAATATGGAGATCTTTTTGTAACTATATAACTAGCAATTGCACACAAAATGTGCGATGGAAACGCCGAAGGGAGTGCATTAAAGAAGTGAGATATGGAGGGGTCAAAATAATAGAAAATGAAGATGAGCGATGAAGAAGCAGTTTGAAGGAAGAGTAGTTGAAGGGTGGGGAAAATGTTGCAACAAATATATGCAAAGCATGTGTTTCCTACAACCACACACCATTTATGTCAATCGTTCTCTATTTTTATGTTTTTATTCTTGTACAATGTCAAGGCTTTCTTTGAGCAACATTTAGTTTGTTAGATAAGAAAAAGACATGAATGGAAGCAAGGAAATGAACAATTATGAAAATTCAAAAGGTTCCAAGTTCAAAACTGAACCACACTCTTTTCTTTTTGTGGGACAATGTAGGCCCACTTTTCAATTTCAAGCTTGAGTAATTATAGGAAAGCATGCAATGCAGGAACAATCATTGGTAATTATGCCCCTCCAAGAGTTGGACATATGAGTAATAAGAAGATTTTATTGGGCAATTGAGCTATGTTATTTTTTATTAAACTTTTTTACGACATCAAGGTTTTTGATTGGACGACGTTTAATTTGTTAGATATGGTAGAGACATGAATAGAAAGGTGGAAATAAAAAGCTGAGATTTAAAAATTTGCATGTCCCACACCTATTCCACAACTGATATTGTTCCAACCTAAATAACATCTACTATTTATGGTCCATCGTATCGTGTTGATCTCATTTGCATCCACACGAATGAAATTTGTATTTAAACGGGGTAAAATATCAAATTATAAAAATCTAATAAGTTCCAAGTTCAAAACCAACTGCAACATTTGTTTCTTGTATCATTTTGTAGTTCCGCCTTTCATTTTTAAGATCGATTAATCATAGGTAAACATGATATAGGAACAATCATTGTTAATTTAGTGCCTCCAATTTAAACTTGAGCAATTAATTTCATTTTAGTTTTGAGATGTCACATATCTGGGAAGATATTTTGATATATACCTAGGTCTTCTTAAGATATTTTCCATATGGAGGAGGGAGTCTTTGGGTGGTTAATATGATCAAATATGTATTTAGTATCATATATGTATCCACTTAATAAAAAATAATATTGTGAATCAACCTTTGGAGGTGTCACTTAGTCAGTACCTATAACTTGTTTGTCAGTTATGAAAATTCATCAACGGGCCAGTCCCATGGAGAAATCAAAATGATATTTGTGTCGTCAAGTTGGTAATGCCCCACTGGCGAGGGCCATTGAGATGTTTTAGTGGAGGGTTGCAAAACATGTTGCAAGGAATATATGCAAAACATGTGTTTCCTACAACCACTCGCCTTTTTTGCCAATCGCTATCTATTTTATGTTTTTATTATTGTAAAATCTCAAGGCTTTCTTTGAGAAACATTTAGTTTGTTAGATAAGGAAAAAACATGATTAGAAACTTGGGAATGAAAAATTATGAAAATTCAAAAGGTTTCAAGCTTGGAACTGAGCCACACTACTTGCTTATTGTGGCACAATATTGTAGGCCTACTTTTCAATATTAAGCTTGAGTAATTATAGGAAAGCATGTGATGCAAAAACAATAATTGGTAATCGTGCTCCTCTAAAAGATGGACGTATGAGTAACAAGAATATTTTATCATCCAATTGAGCTTTATTATGTTTTTATTTAACTCTTTTGCGACATCAAGGTTTTTGACTGGACAATGTTTAATTTGTTAAAGATAAGGCAGAGACATGAATATAAAGGTGGAAAAAAAATTGAGCTTTAAAACCTTGCATGTCCCACACCTATTCCACAACTCATATTGTTCCAACCTAAGTAACATCTATTATCTATGGTCCACTGTATCGTCTTGATCTATCTTGCATGCACATGAGTGTAATTTGTACTTAAATGGAGTAAAATAAAAAATTCTAGAAATCTAACAAGTTCCAAGTTCAAAACCAAGTGCAATGTTTGTTTCTTGTAGAATTTTGCAGTCCCCCTTTTCAGTTTAAAGCTCAATTAATTATGGAAAAATATGATTATAGGAACAATCATTGTTAATTTAGCGCCTCTAATTTGAGGTTGAGCAATTTATTTTATTTTATTTTTGAGATGTCATAGATTTGGGAAGATATTTTATTATATACCTAGGACTTCTTAAAATATTTTCCATATTGAGGAGAAAACAAGGAGAGAGTCTTTGGCGGAAATTATGATCAAATAAGTATTGAGTATCATGTCGGTATCCACTTAATCAAAAATAATATCATGAGTCATCCTTTGGAGGGGTCGACTAGTCAGCGCTTATAGCTTGATTGTTAGTTTTGGAAATTTTTCAACGGGCCATTTCCACGGAGAAATCACGATGATATTTATCTGGTCTAGTTAGTAATGTGCCACTTAGAGGGGTCGTTGAATTGTCGTAGTGGAGGATAGCCACGCCTACAAAAATCGATCTTTGCAAAACATGGATCATCTATCACCAATAAGAATTAGACATACATGAAATTAAAGTAATAATGTTTTCGTTGATACACATATGTCAAAGCAGGGTAAGTGTGGGTCATATATAATTTGACTGTAAAACATGCCTTAGGCGTAATAAACATAGGGTGTTATATACATTATATTCGACTCTAATTATTTAGGTGATCAGATTACAATATTTTCCATATGGAGAAAAACATGAGGAGAGAATCTTTTAGGCGGATAGGATGAAGATGAGTCCACATAATAAAACATAGTACCAGTTTATGAATGAGCAAGTGGGAATTAAATACATGCATGTTACGTACCTATTACATATTCCATGTTAGGTGGAAATTTCCCTCCGTATCGTCACTACCTTCACGAGACTTTCCCTCCGTGTCTCCTCAAGAAGTCCCACATGAGATTTTTCGAAAATGCCCGCGTCCCATGTGATTTATCTGTCTTGCATAAGAACGATCATAGCACTTTTCATGTATAAATACTGGGCCTAAAATTATCATGCTGTAGTTAATGTGTCTTCTATTTCCTTGCATTCCCTTCTTTTTTCAGGAAATGGCAGATGTAAGAACATGCTGATGCACTATCATCTTCATATTGATATTGCATTGATTTTCTTCCTGAGTAACTCCATACCCATTGCCTTTATCCTTCTCCGACAGCAACCATGGGTCTGGTTAACGTAAGAAACGTTGGGAGACACTGCTGTGCAAATGTGATCAGAAAGCTCATTTTCAATGTTTTGAATATAGACACTTCGATTATGACGTTGATACGGTCAGTCAAATCTTGTCAGATTTTGCAAGCCTCGCCTCTCTTTCTCATTTCAAAGCACGCCTTCGGCGTAATTATGAACATATGCACGGCAAGAACACTTAAGATGTTGATAATGTATCTATATATATATATGATATGTATGGTTGGAACAAATATAATTCTCAATATGCTAAGTAAGGGATCTCTAGGATACAAGAAGCATCAACCCAAGTATAACCATCTACAGTATTGATCCTAGGAAATCGGTGTGCCAATGTGTATTACATATAGGTAGGGGTACCAAATATTGATTGGAAAATTCCTACGAAGTGAGAGATTTATGTTTAATGTGAGCAAAATTTTCTTTAAAGAGGACATGAGGAAGTGTTTTTGGTATTTGAATTAACAGACAAACATGTATGCATTTGACATGAAATAATAATAATCCATGCACCACTACATTCTTTTTAGGAAAAATTAGTTTCAAAATATTTATGCTAACATTCTTCCGTCTAGAGAAATTAGTGTGGATTGAAGTATGGATGGTCAACATGATATCTAAAAATTGCATGAACAACTAGAAAAACAAGAAAAATAGCAAAACTTAGATTACCACCAAAAATCTCTCGAAAATAGGTAATTTGAAAAAAAATCACTCAAAAATACCATTGTATGACCAAGATATGACATGTCAAAGTTGGATGCCAAAAAAGAAGAAAAACCCTCAGGCGTTATAAAAAACATTGTTGAAAGTTGAAAAGAAGTTTCCAAACATGTAATGAATTTTGTCTTGCAACTCCAAAACTAGAAATTTGGTTTCTTTTTCATAAAATATTTTCAAAAGTTAAAAAAGTATTTTATAGTTAGCATGTTTCTCTTTTTAGTTTTTAGTTTTTCATTTATTTGCTTTTTTGTATTTTTGTAAGAAAAATAAATTTATTATTTTATAAAAAAAATCTAAATCAGCAGAAAAATATGAAAAAAAAACTAATTGGCCTATTTTGAAACCTCCATTGATTGAGTGTCATAGATCCATTTTTTATGAAATAAAATTAAAAACTTACTTTTCGGATGTTCTAGATGCAATGGTATAGATGAAAGCTCTCTAGAAAACTTTGAAAGTGGTAAAAAATAAAATTCCCTTTGATATTATTTTGATAGAAAACCCAAAAAACTGAAGAGGAGATAATTTCTAAAGATGAAAATCATCCATGCAAGAAACTGAAACTTGTAGAAGTTGTGATACCATGTGATAATTCTAGAACGGGCCCAAGATAATTGAAACAAACTCAAGGCATTTACCCACAATGACATGTATACATTGATGAAATATTAAAGTAATATAGACACATATATGGATAATGTAGAATTACCGATATATTAATGGTGCTTAAATGTGTAAAAGCGTTAATGATGTTCTTCATGTGAAAAATATAATACGATGAACTTGTAGTGTCTTATATAGATATATAAGGATGTATAGTATAAGATATAATCTTTATTTTTAAGGAGAAAAGATCAAAACAGACAAACCCTATTTTGAGGATAACCACTATTAAGATATTCTTCTTTATATGTGGTCTATAAATAATTCATTATAAATAAGTTTGGATAATGATGTGCATTCATATGTGAATTATTCATAAAGTGTATAATAAAAATGCATCTTAGAGTATGCCAAGTGTATACCCTAATATATACTAGTAACCTTAGTGACATCAATCAAGACAAGGTTTTGATAAAGTTTCATAAAGTTAACTAGATAGAAGACATCAAGGGAGACAAGTTTATGCTATGATGTTGTCAGATGGGAAAATGATGATAGTTATGTGCAAGTAGTGAATGAAGGAGGAATTTGGATGGAACAAGGACCCGTGGAAGATAATTAAGGCCAATGAAAAGGTGATCTGTAAGGTGGTGGTATGGAAGGAAAATGCCTCAATGATATATCATGATGTGTCACAATTCATACCTCCTCGATTCTAAATTTACTCCTTAAAATGTACATTTAGATAAATTACTTCCCCCAAGGCAAGGTGTATCAAGGATGGGAATTCTAAGATGCCCCAAAGTTTGAACTAAGGTAAGGGTGTGCATCATAATGTACCCGAAAGTGTGAAATAAGGCTAGGTAATGTTTTATTTTATTTTATTTTGACTGTTGGGTTTTTGTATTTTTTACATTTGATACATTGTTTTCTCTTTCATTTTAATGTATGTTATGTTAGCATGAGGTTGACATCAAGGTTGATGTTTTGATTTGAAAAAGAGGATTTCAATTTTTTTTTCTAGAAATCATTGTCCTATTTGATGGTGTTGATTTTTTTTTAGTTGTTATTAACATCATCAATACCAATGGGATTGAAATGATGAGAGTCTATTGGACGTCATTGGTTGGGTCGATGGCATTGGTTATGTGTGTACAAAGGGAGAAATAACAGTAAAAGAGGGAATAGGAACCTAGAAGGATAAGATAAGATGATGTCATGTTAATATGAATGTGGGTAATATGTAGAGAATGCATATTAAATATCTCACAAAGTATTGCAAGACATCTCTACCCTAATCTTGATGTACTCGGATAGGACATATAGTCGTGTAGATTAATTTGTTTCCAAATCATGCAGGAGAAAAATTTGAGTAAGTGAAAATAAATTATATACACATATAGAGTTTAAACTCATAAAGCCTCCATACTCAAGTAGAGTTGAAGAAAATATTAAAGAGATTAGTATTGATAATCACAAACTTTATTTTGGAGAAAGTTAGTGCTACCAAGACCACCATCAATCTATGCCATATAAAATCAATATAATTTGTTGTTGGCATGTCAAAGGACCTCTATAATTATATTGGGTAGCATCACCCATTATTTTCCTTCCCTCTACTTCATGTCTATACAAGACTCTAAAAATATATTAAAAATATTTTTCAAAAATAATACAAAATTAATACTTGTAGGTGCTTTGTCAACAATTTGATTTATTGTTTTGATGTAAAATTATATTTAAAAACAAGGCCATAATATGGAAAATACTATCGAAGGGGGTGCATTGAGGGGTAAAAAGTAGAAAATTGTATGTAGAAATGTTTGGTTGAAATGTAAATGCAAATGGTATCGTAAGAATTTTGGTCTTGTAGTTCACTCTATAGAATGGTTATATTCGATGGGAACGTTAACATGTTTTTTTATTTTTAACCATAAAGTAATTGCAAATATTCGAAAAAACCATCACATGTGGCTTGCATGTTTAAAATGTAAATGTCATTTTATATGTTGTGTATTGGAAAAGGGGAAGGAGGAGACATAGTGCATAAATTTGTGTCAAAATTTATTGACATGAATCCAATTGAAAATTGCAACATTAAATATTTTTCCTGAAATTGAATAAATGAATAAGTATGAGAGTGAAATCTATATTGTTAAGTGTTCTTATTTACCAAGCTTTCCAGCTTGGTAATACTTCCATGTAATTTCAAACACTATAAAGTATAGGGAAAATGTACACAACATAAATGACACATGAGAGAAAATTAAAACTGTAATAATCGAACTCCATAGATTAATTAATTAAGAAATAATTAAATATACATGATAGAAATAAATAGTTTAGACGAGGACCTATTATATACTGAGTCTATTATAGCCAAATGAAAGCCTATACACATGCCTGAAAAAAAATCATTCTGCTCCACACACCGTCTGGTGCGAAAGCTTCAACTCCAAATATAGTACTGGTACAAGTTTTGGAAGAAACATATTTTTGCGCACCGAGACATGCATGCACCCTGCCGCACAATATAAATTCCAGATATAGAGTGGAAAGGATATCATGAAAACATGTCTTAAAGCTCAAAGTGATATGCTACCAAACTTTCTTATCTGAGGATGAGGTGAAAGTTATTTCTACATATGCGTACTTTTCAAAAGAAAGCAAATGCCAAGGAGTCCTTTCAAAATCCATAGATTTGCTGCTGCAAAATGATGTCAAAATCCATGGTGGCAGTGGCTGCTAGAACACAAAATAGTTTTACCTGGCAGTGGTTTAGCCGGCCTAAGGTGACCGTTGGAGAGGCCAAGAGATTTTGATCTTTTCAATTAGGGAGGGCAATGCGTTCATAAGGAAAAAAGGTACTCACAAAGTGTAGGAAATAACGCTCATTAGTCTTTGAATGGCACAAAACAACGTGAAGTAGAGATGCTCATTTAAGTCCTAAAATAAGAGGAAAATCAATGTTGGAAATATCTAATCTTGTTCTAGATAAAGTTTAAACTTTATGGAATTCAACTTTATGTAAAAGATATTCACATTTATTGTGAATATTAACTCCTCCAAAATATCAAAAGATATTGTATATAATATCTAGAAAATATCAAGAGATATTATATATATCTAGAAATATCTGGGAATATCTATAAAATATCCAAAAGGTCAATAATATCTAATATAAGATATTATGAGGTATTATGAGATATTTTCTAAGGTAGAAGGTTGGAAAACTTCTATAAATAAGAGGTTTCATTTTGTAATTCAAAAAACAAGAAAAGCAAGAGAAGGCACCGAAGTGCTCTGGAGTATTTTTAATACAAAGCCTTGTTTTTATATTTCTCTTGTGAGTTTGTGTGTGTTCATAATATTGTTTCTATTTGCATCACACACCCTCTAGGTTAGGAGTTAGATATAATTCCTTCAAATTGGTATCAGAGCTAGGTTGAGCTTAAGTCATAAGTTTGTATTTCACTCTATTAGTCTAGTTCAAAATGGCGGGTATGAGCAGCAGCCTCACTCAAGCCCAAATCCCCATATTCAATGGGAAGAACTATGATTATTGGAGCATAAAAATGAGGACCTTATTTTGTTCACTAGATGTGTGGGAGCTAGTTGAGAATGGGTTTCCAGAACCTGCAGATTTTCAAGCATTTCAAGCACTAGCACAAGCAGATAAGGATTTGTTGAAGGAGAACAAGCAGAAGGATGCAAAAGCCTTGTTTCAAATTCAACAAGCAATGGATGAGTCCATATTTCCATGTGTTGCAGCAGCAACTAGATCAAAGCAAGCATGGGAAAGTCTTCAAACAAATTATCAAGGTACTAGTAAAGTAAAAGTTGTAAAATTACAAAATCTTAGAAGAGATTTTGAGAATATTTGCATGAAAGACTTAGATTCAGTAGATTTATTTTTCACCCACGTGATGAGTGTAGTAAATCAAATTAGGTCTCATGGTGAGACTTTAGAGGATCAAAGGATTGTAGAGAAAATACTGAGAAATCTTCTAGCAAGTTTGATGTGATTGTTGTTGCAATAGAAGAATCAAAGAATCTAACCCAAATGTCTGTAGACGAATTAATGGGATCTTTAATATCCCATGAGCAAAGATTGAATAGATCAGGTAGCTCATCTCTTGAGCAAGCCTTCAAATCGCAAGTTTCAATTGGCGGTAATAGAGCAAGAGGAAGATCGAGCTTCAACAGAGGCAGAGGAAGAGATTTCCAAAGAGGATCTGGAAGAGCAAACACATCTTATGAAGGAGGAAGAACAAATTCAAATTTCTACACTACAAGTGCTAGAGGCCGAGGGAAACAACCAGAATCATACTTATGGTCAAAGGTATGATAAGTCACATGTTCAATGTCATTACTGTAAAAGGTATGGACACTATGCCAATGAATGCAAGAAGAAACATTTTGATATGAGTAGACAGAATGCACATTTTTCTGAAGAAAATCAGTCTGAAAGTTATAACAATGGTTCAATGTTTATTACATGCAATGTTGCTCAAGATAGTACAAAGGATATTTGGTTTCTAGATAGTGGATGCAGTAATCATATGACTGGATGTAAGGAGATGTTTGCAAACATAGATGAGTCAGTTACATCTGAAGTTAAGTTAGGAAATGATAATAAAGTTGCAGTAATGGGAAAAGGAACCATAAATATTGAAACAAAGAAAGGTGAGAACAAACACATTCCAGATGTGTATTATGTTCCTGGTTTGAAACATAATCTAATGAGTATTGGGCAGCTAGTGCAGAAGGGATATAAAGTCTATTTTGAAGATGATGCATGTGTTATTCTAGATAGAAATCCAAGTAACAAATTGATTGCAAAGGTTGAGATGACAAGAAACAAAATGTTTCCATTAAGAATCCAACATGATTTGTCATCTAAAGAGATTTCTTCACTAGCATTTAAAGTTTCTTTAAAAGATCAGACTTGGTTGTGGCATTTGAGATTTGGACACTTAAGTTTTAGTGGTTTAGATTTATTGCAAAAGAAGCATATGGTGAAGGGTTTTCCTTTGATGGAGCAACCAAACAATCCTTGTGAAAGTTGTATTCTAGGGAAGCAACACAGGGAAAAATTTCCTGTTGGAAAGTCATATAGAGCTAGATCTCTTCTTGAGATTGTCCATTCAGATCTATGTGGACCTATGCAAACACCATCAATTGGAGGGAGCATGTATTTTCTGACTTTTATAGATGATTTGAGTAGAAAAACTTGGGTTTATTTCTTGAAACATAAGTCAGAAGCCTTTAGTGTGTTCAAAGAGTTTAAGGCCATGGTTGAAAAGCAGAGCGGTTACTCTATAAAGGTGTTAAGATCAGATAGAGGAGGAGAGTATGTTTCAAATGAGTTTTTAAATTTTTGTAAATTTCATGGGATTAAGAAGCAATTTACAACAAGGTACACACCTCAACAGAATGGTGTAGCAGAAAGAAAGAATAGAACAATTATGGAAATGGCTAAGAAGTATGTTGAAAGCCAAAAATTTACCAAATGAGTATTGGGCTGAAGCAGTAGCTTGTGCGGTTTACATCTTGAACCGATGTCCAACAAAAATTGTGAAGGATAAAGTTCCTCAAGAAGCATGGAGTGGAAAGAAACACAGTGTATCACATTTAAGAGTTTTTGGATGTGTAGCTTATGCACATATTCCAAATGAGAGGAGAAAGAAATTGGATGATAAAGGAGAGAGATGTATTTTTGTAGGTTACAGTGAGCAATCAAAAGCCTATAAATTGTATAACCCCATCACAAAGAATTCTATTATTAGTAGAGATGTTCAGTTCATTGAAGAACAAGCATGGGATGGAAGTGTTGATAAGATAACAAATATCACTGTAGGAATACATCATCATCAGAATGAGTTTGATGAAAATATCACACAAAATGTTCATCTAGCACCTCAAGGGATCAGTGCAATGATGTCTTCTTCAAATAGCACTCCAGTTTCAAGAAGCATCACAAGAGGTATCTCAAGTGGATCGTCATCCCCTCCAGCAAATTTACATCCTCATGAAGCATTAGAGCATGAAGGTAATTCTTCAAATTCAAAGTCTCACAGCAGTGACATATCAGATCCAGCATTGGCAACACAAAGGTCTCACTACAGGGACACCCCAGGGAAGACAAGAAGCTTAAGGGAGATTTATGAACAAACTCAAGGTGATGAGAATGTTGATTTATATTCTGATTTTGCATTATTTTCTCATGATGATCCTATATATTTTGAAGATGCATTTGAAAATGAAAAATGGGTAAAAGCTATGGATGAAGAAATTGATTCTATTGAAAAGAATCGTACATGGGATCTTGTGAGCCTTCCAGAAGGAAAGAGTGTAATTGGCGTGAAATGGGTCTACAAGACAAAATTCAATGCAGATGGAAATGTTGAAAAATATAAAGCCAGGTTAGTTGCAAAGGGTTTCTCACAACAACCCGGAATTGATTATAATGAGACTTTTGCTCTAGTAGCTCGACTAGACACTGTCAGAACTGTTTTAGCATTAGCAACTCAAAATAATTGGAAAGTCTATCAAATGGATGTCAAGTCTGCATTTTTGAATGGCATACTAGAAGAAAAAGTTTATGTTTTACAACCTCCTGGATATGAAATTTTAGGTCAAGAACACAAGGTCTGTAGATTGAAAAAAGCCTTGTATGGTCTGAAACAAGCTCCAAGAGCATGGTATAGCAGGATTGATTCATATTTTTTGAAAAATGGATTTAGAAAAAGTGATAGTGAACCAATACTCTACATCAAAATGAATGATCAAGAACAAATTCTAATTGTATGCCTATATGTTGATGATCTAATATTCACAGGAGATTTGTCAATTGACTTGTTTAAGACAACAATGAAGAAAGAATTTGAAATGACAGATTTGGGTCTAATGAAGTTTTTTCTTGGCATAGAAGTCAGTCAATCAGAAAATGGAATTTTTATATGTCAATCAAAATATTCCAATGATTTTTTGAAAAGGTTCTGGATGATGAATTGCAATCCAGTATCAACACCAGTTGCCATAGGATTGAAGCTAAGCAAAGATGATAAAGGTTGTGATATTGATCCAACTATATACAAAAGACTTGTTGGTAGTTTGATGTACTTGACTGCTACAAGGCCTGATATCATGTATGGTGTAAGTCTTATTTCCAGGTTTATGGAATCCCCAAAGGATTCTCATTGGCAAGCTGGAAAAAGAATTTTAAGATATGTTAGTGGAACAAAAGCTTTTGGTATTTTATATACAGCTTCTAATATTTTCAAGTTAGTTGGTTACACAGACAGTGACTGTGCAGGAAGCATAGATGACAGAAAGAGCACATCCGGCTATGTTTTCCATTTTGGTTCAGGAGCAGTTTCATGGGCTTCTAAGAAACAACCTATTGTCACTCTCTCTTCGGTAGAAGCAGAATATGTGGCAGCCACAACAGCAACATGTCAAGCAATATGGATGAGAAGAGTATTATCAGATCTAAAGCAAGAACAAGAAGGAGCAACAAAGATTTTTTGTGATAACAACTCAGCTATTGCATTGTTAAAGAATTATGTTTTTCACAAAAGGAGCAAGCATATTGATACTAGGTGTCATTTTATCAGAGAGCTAGTCAAAAATGGACAAATATTTTTAGAGTTTTGCAGGTCTGCCTGAACAATATGCTGATATCTTCACCAAGCCATTACCAAAGGACACATTTGAGCATTTGAGAGATTGCTTAGGCATCATAGGTCCGTATTGCTCCAACAATACATGAAGAATCAAGATTAGGAGGGAGTGTTGGAAATATCTAATCTTGTTCTGATAAAGTTTAAACTTTATGGAATTCAACTTTATGTAAAAGATATTCACATTTATTGTGAATATTAACTCCTCCAAAATATCAAAAGATATTGTATATAATATCTAGAAAATATCAAGAGATATTATATATATCTAGAAATATCTGGGAATATCTATAAAATATCCAAAAGATCAATAATATCTAATATAAGATATGAGATATTATGAGATATTTTCTAAGGTAGAAGGTTGGAAAACTTCTATAAATAAGAGGTTTCATTTTGTAATTCAAAAAGCAAGAAAAGCAAGAGAAGGCACCGAAGTGCTCTGGAGTATTTTTAATACAAAGCCTTGTTTTTATATTTCTCTTGTGAGTTTGTGTGTGTTCATAATATTGTTTCTATTTGCAGCACACACCCTCTAGGTTAGGAGTTAGATATAATTCCTTCATAAACATAGTTCCTAATCAGGGGCATGTCTTACCCAAGGCAACCTAGGCAGTTGCCTAGGGTGCACAAAAAGGAGGGTGCCACATTTTAAAAAACAATTTCTGGGTCAGCGACTTGGCAGTCGGCTTGGTTAAAATTTTGTAAAAAAAATTGATATTAAACAAAACCAGCACGCCCACAACCCATAACCATTTAGTGCACTCTGATTCACTGTTTAAAGTTTCACATATATTAATATAAAAACAAATCAAGGCCTCGGGAAAATACGGTGTACCGTGTACGATAGAGTCCAGACTTAAAATTTAAAGAATGGTCCTACTCCTAACTCCTCCGTAAATCCTGAACTTGAAGGGAGTCACGAGTGTGTATGCAGATACAATGCCAACACTGTGAACAGTGAGTAATGATCTACCTTCTAGTTCTTTTCAAATGCACTGAATCCTAATCATGATTGTATGTTTTCTGTATTGGGAAAGGAAAATTAAAAAATTATACATCTACTTGTGGAAATTCAAATTGAGCTTCGTTTAAAATTGAGCGCATGAAGTCACAATGGACCACGGTGAAGTCTGAAGACTGAAGTCACACTTACAGTTACTCTAGACTGTCTATTGATCTAGAGTATTATCTATATTATCTATATTTAGAGTATTAACTTGGTGGATGGTGCCCATGCTCGGAGCCTGCATAATTACATTGTAGTGATAGTCTCAAGTTTGCAGAGTTTATCAGGTATTAAAATTTTAGACTTCAGTTGGAGTCTGGACCGCACTTGCCAGTGGGAGAAAGATTTCAAAATTCAATAGCCACTTGCATAAGATCTTTCTCCAAATTCCAAAGCCTAAAGTTCCTTCTAAATCAAGTTCAACATCGGATCTAGTAGATCATCATTCGTCTTGGGGGAAGAACATAAAGCTAAGTGGTCAAACCCTAACTGCTCTAGCATCTTACATTTGATGTTGCAGTAATTTTCTTCTCAATTGCATCAATTATATTATTACAATTTGATTTAAATTTTTAATTATTATTATTATGTAATTGATTGTATTTATTTTATTTCACTTTTGGAATAGTATTGATTATAATTTATTATTATAGCACCATTATCAACAAGTCTTTGGGTAGTTATTGTAACTTGATAACTATTTAGTTCAAATTGAAATGGATAAAACTAAAAAATTAAGTGGTGCTCAATTTCAAAAAAAAACTAAGCAAAAAATTGAGGAGGAAAAAAATCTTTTGAAAAAGATACCTAAAATAAATATATTTTTAAGTGCATCAAATGAAAATTTAAAGTCAAATGTAGTTTTTAATGAAAATGAGAACTATTCTTCAGTTAGTGACAAAAATACACAATCAAAGACAATAGGAGACGAAAACACACAAGAGAAGGAGAACACACAACAAGAGGAGAACAATGAAAATACTATTGTTAAACCCATTGTTAATGAACATTTCATTGTAGATCCCGATCCTAAAAAATGGGTAATAGACAACGATACAATAGAATATATAATTTTAAATACGCCAAAACAAGATATGAATGTTGATTTTTCAAATTCAAAATGCCAATACTCATATTGTTTTAGATATCTTTCTAAATATTTGTTTCAACAAAAACTTTTAAATAATGAACGAAAATTAAGAGAATGGATTCTTTACTCAGAGTCAAAAAAAGTTGTTTATTGCATTCCTTGTCACCTTTTTCAAACAAAATCAACCACATTTTCCAAAACTAGATTTGATGATTAGAAAAATGTATCGGCTAGTTTAAGAGAGCATGAGGATTCCCCTAATCACAGGACTTCAACTCTTAAATTCATCAGTCGAAGTAATGTTTTGGGAAGAGTTTATTCTACACTTGCAAGTAAATACCAAAATGATGTAGAGTATTGGAGGAATGTTTTAAAGTGTATTGTTGCAACTGTGAAATTCCTTACTACTAGAGGTATCGCCTTCCGTGGTGGTGAAAATTTATTAGGATCTTCTAGAAATGGAAAATTTTAGGGTGTTCAGAACTTATTGCAGAGTTTGACCCATTTTTGGCAAATCACATTTCACAATATGGAAATGTAGGAAGAGGAGTTCCATCTTATTTATCTACGACAACATGTAATGAATTTATTGACATTATAGCACAAAAAGTTATAAAAAAATAGTTGAAGAACTCCACAACACAAAATATTTTTCAATTATTGTTGATTCAACACTTAATGTATCTCACACTGATCAGTTAACATTTGTGGTAAGGTATGTTTCTTAAGAAGGAATTCCAATTGAATGATTTTAAAATACATTCCTTTGGTTGGACACAAATCATGTGATTTAGAAGCTTCTGTACTAACAACACTAGATGACTATGACATTAATATCAAAGATTGTCGAGGGCAAGCATATGATAATGCAAGTAACATGTTTGGAAAATACACAGGTCTACAAAATAGGATTAAAAATCACAATTTTATGGCTGAGTTTGTACCTTGTTCAGGGCATTCCTTAAATCTTGTTGGATCTTTAGCTGCAGAATGTTGTACAACTATAGATTTTTTTTCACTACTTCAACTTATTTACACTTTCCTAAGTGACTCAACTTATCGGTAGGAAATTTTATTGTTTTTTTGGATGGAATTTGTCCCGTTGTAAAAACTCTTTATGAAACAAGATGGTCAGCTAGAGATGATGCAGTTAAAGCACTTTTCTTGGGATATAGTAAAATTCAAGATGTTTTCCTAATTACAACACAAGAAAAAAATCAAACAACTACCACGTGACATGAAGCAACGTGTATTCACGAAATACTAGAAAAGTTAGAAATTTGTGTGATTTTTTGTATTTGGCATAGTATTCTTGAAAGAATGGATGTAACTAGCAAATATCTACAAAAGGTAGGCATTGAATTAACTATGGTTGTGACTAGTATAATTCATTGATAGATTATATTCAAAATATTAGAGAGAATTTTGATACATATGAGCAACATGCTAAAATCATTAGTGGAAAAGAAGAGTATGAAATTGATAATAAAAGAAAAAGAAAAAGAAATTTTCACTTTGATGAAACGAGAGATGTCAAAATTCCACAGATGGGAAGGGATCGTATGAGGGTGGAGGTATTCTATGTTATTATAGACAACTTAATAAGGGAATTATCAAGAAGAAATGAATCATATAGTGTGTTAAATGATAGGTTTGGATTTTTAAACAATTTAAAATATCTTGATAATGAGACAATAATGAAATGATCTAATTCTTTAGTAAAAGCATATAACACAGACTTGGAAACCTCCCTTGACATTGAATGCATCCATTTCCAGGCATTAGCAAGACGTGAAAACTTGACAAGTATATCATCAATGTCAAAATATTTAAGAAAAAGTGGACTAGACACCACGTTCCCAAATCTAGTTGTTGCAATACGAATGTTTCATTGCATTCCTGTTGAAAATTGTAGTTCTGAGAGAGAATTTTCCACTCTAACAAGAGTAAAAAGCAATTTAAGGTCAACAATGGGTGAAACTAAATTGAATAGCCTTTTTATTTTGACAATTGAACGCGACATCGCTACAACAATAAATTATTATGATGTCATTGATAGTTTTGCTATGGAAAAGGTAGGAGAAAAACCTTTATAACTTTAATAAAATGTGTTAAGAGTTATACTATAATTTTTTTTAAAACATGCACATACAAGTGGCTTGCTGGTCTGGGGTGGGAGGGGGGAGCACACTCCAAGTATTGCCTAAAGTGATCAGAAACCTTAATTCAGCCCTATTTATTCTACAAGCATGATCACAGACTGTTCAAAGTTCTATATGAAGTTTCTAACACAATCCTATAACTCATTAAAAAAGGGGCTTCATTTTCTTTCTAAAATAGGGATTGTTGGCTACAACAACAATTTCTCCAACTTTCAACCAAAATTGAAATACTAATATAAAGTAAAATAAAAAGGATACCCAAAAGATATTTTGTGCTTGTGTTGTAAAGCTTTGATCAAATTTTTCTAATGTTCTCTTAGACAATATGCCAATCTATAAAGACTAGAAACACATCAGATAACCATATTTTGATGTACTAGATACACAACAAAAGCATTGTTAATAAATTTTTAAAATAGTAAAGAAATAAATAAATCATGATAAACATTTCTTTTCAAGAGAACTAGGTCATTAAATATTTTATGTTTTAAAAAATAACCTTAAGGAGGTTTTTGACCTCATATTATTTTTTTATTTTGTACATAAACAAATAAGATTCCATTGAAAGAGGGTGTGTAATGTTGTAATTATTTCCTATCTAGAAAGACTGATAATGAACATTGAGTTTATGTAAACCAATATATTTTATAGAGCTATGGGGAAAGCCCTATATTTCTCTTGAGCTACTCACATGGCCACTCATCAGTCTGAGCTACTAAAGAGAACTATAAAATTTCACTTGTCATGTGATTATTTGGATAATTTAGATAAAATTGATGCCTTTATAAGTGTACAAACCTAAATACAGACCTATGGCATTTGGAAATTAATCCTTGAACTTTATATCAATTTATAACTTATTGTGCAATTAATTGATTAATTACTACACATGTGTTGATCCATAAACACTAACTTATAATGCAATTAATTGATTAATTACTACACATGCATTGATCCATAAACACTACTAGCCACCAAATCATAATTATTATCTATCATTGACCAGTCAAAATCTCATTCACAAAATATAAGACACGCCTTTGGACATTTGGCCACCATCTCAAATGGATAAATTACATTGTGGATTGTTTCTAACTAAATTCATCCATGCAAAACAAATTCACCTAGTTGACTTTGTCTAAAGCTAATAACTTCATCCTAAAACTCTAATGAACACGTTTTTAAATCCACAAGTTACCCTTGTCATCCATGTGTCATATGCGTAGTAAAACCTTGTCATAAAAAGAACCTAGATAAGCACATCCACCTAACTCATTCTACCGGCCCCACAACTCACATCTTTGGGATACCTAGGAGATGAAAAAAAGAACTCAATTTCTCAAACATATTCAACTAGCTCTTAGTTTGTACAAATCATTCAAACATTTCCTAGGACTTGAAAATATACAACACATGCCAAAGATCATTCACGAGTGTTAGAGGTTATAATAGGGTCTTCATTTCAAAAAGGCATTGTGACATAAATCTTACACACATTTATTGGGTTGGGAGATACAAAGGATTGATGCATCTTTGAAGTATTTCTATGTAGGCATGGTGGGTGCCACATAACCCAAAAATTCAAACCTCTTTTTAGGTTTCAAAGAAAAGAAGAAGAAGGAAAAGCCTTAATTAGAAATAAAAGTTTCATCACGGAAATTAAACCATAGAATAATAAGCTACAAACATAGAGGAAAACATTACTAGAAGAAAGATTCAATAATAGTAAATAAAGGATGATTACAACCAAAGAGGAAAAAATCACCCATGTGACTTTTTATGAGATAAACGACTTCATATTGCGTGTAGAATTACACTCCCATATTTTCAAGACAACTTGATGATAATATGCATGCCCTTATTGCGCATTTCCAAATAAATGTAATTGTATCTTAGTCCAAAATCAATGCAATCCTATTTAACTCTACTTTTTATAATTCTAGTTAGCTCATCTATGCTAGTTCATTTGACCATATTTTACTTAAATATGATCTAGGATCTGAATGTGAGTTGTTTTCATTGTAGTATGATCTTATTTCATTAATGCATGAGTTTTTGATATCTTAGTTACATTAAAACCTAATATCGGTGTTAAATTTTGGTGAACCCGCTATATTTAAAATACATACAAATAAAGGGATTTATGCCTCATTCCTAAGGTTTAGATTTCTTTAAATATAATTTGGCTTCACACTTCTTTTAGGATCTCTTAAAAAACCCTAAGTTTATTTGGGGCCACTTTCCTCCATCATGGGCACTAATTACTATCAATACATTATTTCTACCTATCAAATTAACTATAAAATACTACCTTTCACTATCCCTAGGGTTCGAGTTCTATTATAAAACCTTATATCCCTCCTTCATCCTATATGTTAGATACTATTAAGACATCACCTAATAACTCAATATTTATGGTCAAACACACTCCTAACTACAAGGTGACAACAACATGACAACATTCACTACTTTACATGGAATACCTCCCAACAACCCTCTTCTTATTGGTGGAAACATTACCAATACAAAACCACTTACTCCTACATCTCCTAGATTCTTGAATTTTCCTATAAAAGAATATGATCTCTTAGATTAATTACACAATACTCAAACTCACATTTCTATTATCAAATTACTTCACTTATTAGTAGCACATTAGGATATTTTATATCATGCACATGAAGAGACCATTATTCTCGATAACACATAACTAACTTATTTCATGTCCCTTGTCAAAGGATTCAAGGATACCACATTTCCTTTTCCAAATAACATGTTCCACCCCAACACATTATAGACCTCAATTTACCTTTATACATATAAGGTTGAGTTTTCATAAAAATGGTAAACCAAACTCTTAGCAAAAATGGATCAGGTCTAAACATATATAACCTCATAAATAATTTATTGACCACCATAGGACTTGATACATAACCTATAAATAATATAATAGAAAATCAAAAGGATTTTATAATGTGGCTTACCCAATAGATGGTACCATTAACTTACTCATTCCTCTAGGTCATAAGAAAATACCTACACAATTTCATGTCATGCCATCTGAATTAAACTATGATCTATAATTAAGATGGCCATGGATTCATGCCATGGGGTTAGGTTCATACATATTACATTGATGTATCAAATATATGCATGATAGATATGAATATTCATGCCTAGTAGATAATGATCTTTACAAATATTATTATTTTTAGACTTTGATGATTACTCTATCCTATAAAATAATGCATATTAGCCTCTCTTATCACCATTGACATCACCCATTCCAATCCAAACAATTTACATTCTTAGACAACAAGAACAACTTAAAGTTAATCCTCTCTCTAATATTGATACAACAACTTTACCAAGTCACCACCAATTGATACACAAACTAAGAAGAAAAATAATATGTTCTTAATGATGTTGATAACATATTTGATAAGATCAATGTTAGATAAAATGAAGGAACTACAAGTGTTGAGTGAATATTACATTAGCAATTGCAACCAAAGGTGAAATGATGATGCCAATGGGGAAGTAAATCAAAAGGAGGGTAGGTGTCATAAATAATTATTAAAAAAACATGTATGAAAAGTGCATAATTGTAGTGAAATGTAAATATGTGTTTGACGAAATGATTGAATCATATTCTAATGGAATATCTTAATTATAGGCAATAGATATGATAATTGATAATTGTAGTTGCGAAAGCCATGCTAGTCATGTATATAAAACATGAAATCATACTAAAGGTACATGAACTATGAAAAAAATCTCATAAATCAACATGAATGGAAAAATATGTTCTAGGTAAATAACTCCTTTAAAAACGAGAGCATTAACAAACATGATGTAGGATAAAAAAGTTGACTATGAAAAGGATAATATCCTAAAAAAGGATACAAGCATATCCTTTGTAGCCACTGAAATTAGTTATGTCACGTGTTTCCGTTAAGATTTCAATCTCTTTAAAGGTCTAAATTTGATCAAGCATACCAAAATTTATAAGTTTTTTTGTGAAGAACGTAAAAAATCCAACATTAAAACTAGTACAAATATCTTAAATACATATATATGAAATATGCCAAGAGATATCAATTTCAAGGTTCTTATGTTGGATTTTTGATATACCACATTTATTAATAACTCTATTGCTGATTTTCTGTTAGGTAATAAGGGATAAAATATGCGG
Organism: Taxus chinensis; assembly: GCA_019776745.2. Classification (NCBI taxonomy): domain Eukaryota; kingdom Viridiplantae; phylum Streptophyta; class Pinopsida; order Cupressales; family Taxaceae; genus Taxus; species Taxus chinensis. The sequence goes on from CM034155.1 coordinate 404,291,436, forward strand.
AATAATCCCTCACAGAATCGCAACAATAGAAACTAATATGCAGAAAATATTACAAATCTCAAATAAAATTGCAGAATAAAATAACACAACACAAAAAGATAGTATTTAATGTGGTTCACCCAATTTGGGCTACATACACCAAGAATCACTTGCTCAGATTTTATTACAAGCCACCACTCTCTCAATACAATACCCAGATCTGTTTGGAGCTATGCTCAACAAACTCTACAGAATTCACACCCAAATTCAAAACACATCTGCAATGTCACATTATCTCTACCATATGCATAAAACCATATAAGTAGACAACTGCTTAATCAGTTTTACAAAATCGTGGGTATTAAAACCATGGGCCAAAACCCTCCCATAAACCTATGGGTCAAAAATCCCGCCCATATGAGAAAATTGCATTTTCCGATATATCGGGCACGTTTTAAGGCCAAAACAAATTTAGGGGCTACGCCCTCGGACCCCTATTTGGTGCCCGGTCCGGCCCCGAACCCAATACTCTTAGTATACATTCTTCAACACTTTCTCACATGAAAACATGCTCCACTTGAAGACTAGTTTTCCTCTGAGCAAGCTTCTCAACCCTTCACTAGTTTTCGTGAAGACCAACCAAAGCTTAACACAACTTTAGTTTTTCCCTTGTGACCACCTTGGCCATCATGTCTACAAGATTCTGACTGGTATTGATATTCTCCAACTTCAACTTCTCTTCCTCCAAAGTTGTCCTTATGAAATGGTACCTTAACTGTATATGCTTTGTCCTAGAGCGGAAAGCAGAGTTCTTAGCTATGTGTATAACACTTTGACTATCACTATGCATCTTTCCTTCCTCCTGCTTATGCCCCAACTCCTCAAGAAATGTTTGTAACCAAATCATTCAATTTCTTGCCTCTGTGGTTGACAAAGCCACCAACTTCTGTAGTCGTGAAATCTAGCTCACTGTTGTCCCACCTATAGTGTAAACATAACCTGTTATGCTCCTCCTGCTGTCTACATCTCCAGCCATATCTGAATCTACATAACCACACAAAGTGGTGTCTAGTCCACTATAGCACAAAACTGTCCCCATGGTCCCTCTCAAATACCAAAGGATCCACTTTATTGCCTACCAATGATCTCTACCTAGATCACTCATAAATCTACTCACCACTCCCACTGCATGGGCAATATCAGGCCTAGTGCACACCATGGCATACATCAAATTGCCAACCGTTGATGAGTAAGGTACCTTGGACATCTAGTTTCTATCATGCTCTATCTTGGGACACTACTCTGATAACTTGAAATAGCCTGCCAAAGGAGTCCCAACCGGTTTAGCATACTACATATTAAACATCTCCAAGACCTTCTTAATGTACTCTTCCTAAGATAAAGTCAGATTTTGTTCCTTCCTATCCCGAGATATCCTCATAACAAGGATTTGTTTGGCTGTCCCCAAATCATTCATAGCAAAGGATTCACTTAGCTGCTTCTTGAGTACCTTTATTTCCTGCATGTTTTTACCTGCAACCATCATGTCATGCACATACAGACACAAGATAATATAACTGCCATCCTCAAATTTCTTTTTATACACGCAATGGTCAGAATGACATCTAATATAACCTTTATCCATCATGAAGCTATCAAATTTCTTATACCATTGACGTGGAGCTTGTTTCAAGCCATAAAAGCTCTTCTTCAGTTTGCACACCATCTCCTCTTTACCTTTGACCTCATATTCCTCTGGTTGCTTCATATATAGTTCCTCTTTCAAATCACCATGGAGAAATGTAGTTTTTACATCAAGTTTCTCTAAGTGCAAGTCTTCTGTTGTAACTATTCCAAGAACAATTCTAATAGAAGTCATTTTTACTACAGGAGAAAAAATCTCATCAAAATCTATACCTTTTTTCTGTGCAAACCCCTTGACCACCAACTGAGCCTTGTATATTTTATTTCCTCCTTCTTCCTCTTTGACTCTAAACACCCACTTGTTCTGTAATGCTCTTTTGCCTTTGGGTGGCTTCACCAAATCCCATGTTTGGTTCTCCATGAGAGTCTGATGCTCCTCATCCATGGCTTGCTCCCACTTCTTCCTAGCATCTACCTGCATTGTTTCATCAAAGCTCTCTGGCTCTCCACTATCAATGAGTAATAAATAATAAAGAGAAGGAGAAAAATGTTCAGGTTCTCTTCTTACCCTAGAAGACCTCCTCAATTTAGGAGATTGGGGTTCCTATTTGAGGAGTTTCCTGAACTAATTCATGTGTCACTTTTCCATCCTGAAGATCCTCTACCGCTGCATATTCTTTCTTGAATTCTTCCCTGTTTTCCTACAACTGCTAGTTATACATGAATTTCTCATTAAAGACCACATCCCTAGATTGAATGATTTTCTTTTCCTTAATAATCCAACATTTATATCCAAAGTCATCACCACCATAACCAATGAAAGTACATTTTTATGATTTAGCCTCTAGCTTGGTCCTATCATCCTTGTCTATATGAACAAACAATCCAAAGACTCTGAGAAATGAATAATCAACTTTCTTACCATACCAAGCCTCCTCAGGTATTCCTCCATCCAAGGCACTTGAGGGTCCTCTATTTATCAAGTACACAACTATTCTCACCGCTTCTACCCAAAAATAAAGAGGCAGTCCTACATGTAACCTCATGCTCCTAGCACATTCCATTATCATTTTGTTCATCCTTTCTGACACCTCATTCTGTTGCGGAGTTCCTGGAACTGTCTTTTACCCGCGGATTCCAGTCTTAGAACAGTAATCATCAAATTCATTGCTGCAATACTCCCCTCCATTATCTAACCTGAGACATTTTAGCTTAAGACCTGTTTCATTCTCTACCAAGGCTTCCCATTTAATAAAAGTGTCAAATACATCAGACTTGTTTCTAATATAATAAACCCAAACTTTCCTTGTTGCATCATCAATAAAAGTAACATAATAACTTGAACCCCCAAGAGATGATATCTAAGTCGACCCCCACACATCAGAGTGCACCGGCTCTAACTTACTCTCTTTCTTTGTAGGTCCAACCTTGAGAAACCTTACTTGCTTATGTTTCCCATATATGCAGTCCTCACATAACTCCAAACTTGTTTCTATATATCCGGGAAAATCCTTCTTTATGATCTTCATGCCCTTATGGCTCATATGACCGAGCCTATAGTGTCACAATGTTGTATCTACTTCTGAAGCCACAATATTACAAACATTAGTGCTATAAGTGGTTAAATACAAGGTTACAACCTTATTACCTCTTGCCACCACAAGAGCACCCTTGGTAACCTTCCAAGAGTCCATTGTAAATATCACAGTACAACCATCACTTCCCAACTGCCTTGCCAATATCAAATTTCGTCTTAATGTAGGCACATGTCTGACATTCTTCAATAGCCAAGTATTCCCATTCTGCATCTTAACCTAAACAAAAGCTTTTCCAACTATGTTGCAAGGCTCATCATCACCAAGAAAAGCATGCCAAAAATCTCCTTGAACATAATCAGCAAAATAATTCCTATGTGGAGTAGCATGGAAATAATCCCCTGAATCTAAAACCCAAGATTCAGTAATATTATGCAAAGAAAGAATCAAAACTTCCTGAGATACATTACCCGTTGCCAAATTTTCCTTCTTGTTTTCTTCCTATTGTTTCTTCTTGTCTCGAAGCTCCCAACAGTTCTTCTTTGCATGCCCAGACTTTCCACAATGCTAGCATACTATCTTGCTTTTGGATTTTGACCTTGCCTAATCCTTTGATTTTCCACAGCTTCCTCTATTCTTCTTTCTCCCTCTAGTTTCCACTGTCAAAACATTCCCTGAAGTAGAAGATTAACCAGATATTTTTCTTTGCATTTCCTTGCTTAGAATCACTCCTACAACATCCTCAAACTTCAACTTTGAGTTAGCTGGAACCGAGTTTCTTACCACCATTACTAGGCTATTCCAATTCTCAGGTAAAGAGCACAGAACTAATAAAGCCCTAACTTCTTCATCAAATTCTATTGTAACTAAAGCTAGCATATTTACAACCGTATTAAAATCATTTAAATGATCTGCTACTGAACCATTCTCAGACATCTTCATATTAAATAACTTTTTCATTAAAAATATCTTATTAGAGGCAGAGGGTTTTTCATACAACTTCTCTAATGCATCCATCAGTTCTTTTATATTATTTTCCTTTGAAACATTAAATAATACCAAAGATGTAAGACACAACCAGATTTTCCCAAGTGCCTTCCTATCCAGCAAATCCCATTTCGCATCCGTCATTCTTGAGGGTTTGTTCACCTTCTCAGACAGAGGAATATAAAGATCCTTCTGATAAAGGTAATTTTCCATTTGCATCTTCCAAAGACTGAAATTTTTCCCATTGAATTTATCAACCCTAGATCTTCCATCATCTACCATAGCTCCCACTCAAGATAAAAATTTCCCTATGATTCGAAACTTCAGCAAACCGAACTAAGCTCTAATACCAATTGTTAGGTAATAAGGGATAAAATATGCGGAATAATCCCTCACAGAATCGCAACAGTAGAAACTAATATACAAAAAATATTACAGATCTCAAATAAAATAGTAGAATAAAATAACACAACACAAAGAGACAGTATTTAACATGGTTCACCCAATTTGGGCTACGTCCACCAAGAATCACTTGCTCATATTTTATTACAAGCCACCGCTCTCTCAATACAATACCTAGATCTGTTTGGATCTATGCTCAACAATACCTAGATCTGTTTGGAGCTATGCTCTCTCAATACAATACCTAGACAACTGTGTAAAGTGTATAGTACTCTTAGTGTACAGTCTTCAACACTTTCTCACATGAAAGCAGGCTCCACAACCTAAGATTTTCCACCAAGTGGTAAAAAATGACATTAATCTAGCTACATCATTGTGTCAATCTTGAAATAATCTATCCATACCTATAACTACCCTCACTACTTCAGTTATCACTTCAAATGCTACCACTATTGTTTATAAATGGAATTTTTTTTCTATCCTTCTAAATTTTTTTCACAAAATCCAAAAAAGGAATTTTTTTTTCAAAAGTGCTTTTTATTGAAAATTCTACCCAAAATCTCACATGCACCTTGTTTTCTCAGCCACCGCCTCTATTTATTTTCCTTTCTTGCTTTAATAATCCTTAGCCACAACATTTTTATTATTTCTCTTTGTACGCAAGTATTTGTTCCTTGGACGCAGCTTGTTCTTCCTTCTTTCAACGTAGTTTTTAACTTTGAATCTTTTCCAGGAACGTCTTCTTATTCTCTTCAATTCTCTTGATATGTGAATGAAATCTCTAGGTTTATTGGAGGCTTCAGGAAGTTGCTTTGGACAGAGATTTTCTCACAGGTCTGTGGATTAGAATGCTACACCGATACCAAATCTTGACAATGAATACTTAAAAATAATATTTGACACGGAAGCTTTACATAGAAACAAGACGGTGCTTGTGTATTTTATTAATATCAAAATCAAGCATTACAATCAAATGAGAGAGCTTCAATATTTATAGATATTGGAAAGATTCTATCTCATCCACAAGCTATGGAAATAAATCACCTAATCTGAGAAAATATGCAGAAATAGCATATTGCCCCTAACTACCCCTATTTTCCCTCACGGAAATCATCAAAGAACAAAATATGCAAGTTATAACATGATCCCACAAACAATGGGATGAAAATACTATGACTTAGTTAACTAACAACTAAGGATAACTAATACCTATTGACATAAGTTTAACGAATTTAAATTAAATACTTTAACTTATTACATTTATTCAAATATCAACTAATGATGAATTAAGCTAAGTTTTATTCCTAAAATTCCCCCCCTTAATTCACCATGGTCTCAAGTGAACAGGAGAGAAATTCTCTAAAACCCTCAAATTTACCTTGAGCAAGTGACTTTGTGAAGACATTTGTACGTTTCAAATCTATTGGGAAATATTGGAGCTGGATTTTGTTGTTCTGAATATGTTCATGAATGAAATGTACCTGCACCTCAATGTGTTTGGTGCACTCGTGAAAATTTGGATTCTGAACAAGTTTTACTACTCCTTCATTATCAACGTGTAGGATAGTTGGATCTTTCTGTGGTATTCCCAATCCTTCATGTATACGTCGGAGCCATATCACTTCACAGACAACTCCACCTACTGCACGATATTCTGATTATGTGGAGGATTTTGAAACATAAGTTTGCTTCTTACTCCCCCATGATATCGATCCAGATCCCAAAAATAATACAAATCCTGAAGTGGATTTTCTATCACCTATGTTTCCTACATGATCTGAATATGAATATCCTGTCAAGAAGAAGTTATTATTCTTATTGTATTCTAGGCCATAGTCCATAGTTGCTCTGATGTACTTCAGTATCCACTTTTCTACTTTCTAGTGAGAAACCCTAGGTTCTTACATGAATCGTGAAAGATAGCTGACTACATAGCTGATATCCGGCCTAGTGTAAGTCAAGTAGATGAGACTCCCGATCAACTACCGATAGAGAGTTGCATTTACTTGTGGTGATGGATCTGTTCGAGACATTTTAATTCTTGTCTCCATAGGTGTTGAAAATGGCTTACAATCCATCATATTGAATTTCTCAAGCGTTGTCTTGGCGTATTTCAATTGTGACACAAAGATATGATTTTCTCTTTTCCAAACTTCAAGTCCAAGAAAAAAAATGTAGAAGCCTGAGATCGGTCATGTCAAATGATCATGTTAAATCTTTCTTTGTTGACTCAATCATCCTCACTGATCCTCGAGTGATGACTAGATCATCGACATATAATACAACGATCACTATCTCCCCCCCTTTCTTTTTGAGATAGAGATTAGGATCGTATGGACTCCTATTAAATCCATGTTGAATGAGATGCTCATCGATTTTAATATACCATGTCTTGGGAGATTGCTTTAAACCATATAGTGATTTTATGAGTTTACATACCTTTTCCTCTTTTCCTGATATGAAAAAACCTTATGGTTAAGTCATGTAAACTTCTTCTTGTAAATCACCAAATTGAGAAAGGCATTTTTCACATCCATTTGGTGTATTTTCCAACCAAATTGTGCAGCTAGAGCAAATATTAACCTAATTTTTTTTTATCTTAGCTATGGGAGAAAAAGTCTCCTCATAATCAATGCCTTCTTTTTGAGCATATCCCTTAGCAACTAGTGTAGCCTTATGTTTATCAATTTTGCCCTCTGCTTTGTACTTTGTTTTGAAGATCCATCTACATCCAAACAGCTTTTCCCTAGCGGAAGATCTGTAATTTTCCATGTATTATTTTTCATAAGTGACTTATATTCTGCATCTATAGCATCTTTCCAAGGTTTATATTGTAGGGCTTCTGAAACTGTGGATGGCTCAATAGTTTTAACAACTTTACCCATTAAGGCCAAATTGACCTCATTTCGAGCCATACTGCGAGTCTTCATTCCAATGGTAGATGTGTCGGGGACACTATCTAATTTTACATCTCTCATCATACTTATATACCATTTAAGCATACTTATTGTGGTTCCTGTGGGAGGTTGAATTTCATTATCTTCCCCATCATCATTGTCATCATCAAAGTGATTACCATCCTTTGTTTTTCATTGTAGGGATGATTTTTTCATCATGTGAGTGTATGGAAGGAGCATCCTCTTCTTTCTTCTCAAAGAACTCAACATCCCGACTTGTGTATACCCTTCTTGTTCTTGGATCCATAATTCTATAGCCAAGTGCTTCATCACTGTATCTCAAGAAGATAAGTTTTTCTGATTTCATATCAAGTTTAGTTCTTTGTTTCTTAGGAATGTGCATACTTGATTTACATTCAAAAACTCTAAGGTGTGAAATAGATGGCTTATGCCCTAACCATGCTTCCTATGGTGTTACTCCATCAAGAGATGCAGTGGGAACTCTGTTTAATAAATAGACTGTCATTTTAGCTGCTTCGACCCAAAATGTTTTTGATAAACCTGCATCATCAATCATACATCGCACCATATCCATGATAGTATAATTTCTCCTTTCAATAACAAAATTTTGCTGTGGTGTGTGAGGAGGAGATTTTTGACGACAAATGCCATGTGTTTCCAAAAAATCATTGAACTCATTTCTGGTGTATTCTCCCCCTCGATATGAGCGGAGTGTTTTTATTTTCCTAATAGATTCTATTTCAACAAGGGATTTGAAATTCTTGAAAGTTTCAAAATATTTTTCTTTAGTAGAAAGACACTATATCCACATTTTTCTTGAAAAATAATCAACAAAGAGCATGAAATATTGAAGCCTAGAGTGGCTAGGTCTCATTGGTCTATATAGATTGGTATGCACCAAGTCAAGTTTTGCCTTAGCCTGAAATGTACTATGTTTGAATGGTGCTCTATGTTTTTTTCCTGCCAAACAATGCTGACATTTATCTGTACCATTTTTTAGAGGTGGTAAACCCCTAACCATGTCATATCGATGAAGTGTGTCAAGATATCCAAAACTCACATGTCCAAGTCTTCGATGCCATAGTTGAGCTGATGATGTATCCTTGGCTACAAGTGATTGATCATTTCGTTGAACAAAATCCAACTGAAACATTCTTCCCATATTCAAAGCTTTTGAAATAATTTTGGAGCTTCGTGACTTATCTCTAATCAGGAACATCTTTTTACCGCCTTTACAATCAAAGTCAATTTTGAGATTGTGATCTAATAATTGACTCATGGATATCAATTTTTTTGTTAAACCATGGACATAAATAACATCTGTAATTTTACAATTATGTTTCCCAAGTGGTTGTGAAATGGAACCAATACCTTCAACACTATAAGATGTATCATCACCCAAAGAGACATGATTTTTGGTGGGTGTTTTACTCATGGTGAAGAACCAATCTTTCTTTCCTGTCATGTGTCGAGTTGCACCTAAGTCAACATAGCAAATTTGATTTGTATAATTAGATACTTCATTTCAATGTGTAGAATATGGGAAGTCATCATCATCAAATTGATCTTCCTGTTCGGCTACATTTCCTTGTTGAGTTGGTTTCTTCTTCCTCTTGTTATTATTTTGTCCATGTTTACTCTGTTGTTGACCAGATTTTGTTTGTTGGTGATTAATCTTTTTATCACTTGATGATCCTTGTTGGAATTTGTTGTACCAACAATTTTTTTAACTCATGTCCTTTTCAACCACAAATAAGACATTTTTGTTGGCCCTTTTGGCCTTGTTGAGTATTACCTTGCTTCTAAGGTTATTTACTAGACTTAGCTTGTTTTTTTCCTTTTTGGTTAGAAGCAAGTTCTTTCTCTTCAGTTTCATTAGTTGAGTGAATAGCTTCCTCTTGTTGTATCATATTCACTAACTCTTCAAAAGTTGTTGTTTGACTAGTTATGTTTAATGTGGTCACAAAATCCCTATAAGAAGGAGGAAGAGATCTCAATACTATAGGCATGAGTGATGTGTCAGTTACTTATTCTTCCAAAGCTTGAAGTGATGCACGCAAAGTTGCTACTCTCCTAAAAAACAGTTCAACTTTCTCAGTTGGTTGCATTTTCAAGTTCAATAGTTGACTATGGAGATGAAGAATTGTGTTCTTATTTTTGGACTCATATATTGTTTCAACTTTTCCCAAGATTATTTTGTTGTTGTGGTCTCACAAATAAGAGGTTGTACCTCATCTGAAACACTAAACAAGATTATTTACTTTGCTTTTTGATTTGCACGATCAAATGTAGCTTGTTGTGTAACATCTATTGCAGATCTTGTTAATGCAGCAGAAACAACAAACCATAGATTTTCAAAATCAAGTTGTGCGTGATTTTTTGTTTTCCATGCTGGGTAATTATCAGAATGTAAAATTTGAGAATCTGGAAAAATGAATTTTGGTACCGTAATTATGGCCATTGTGAAAAGCGATAAACAGTAGAAGAAAAAATTGAACACTTTCCCCCCCTTAAAGCATGCACACCCCTCCAAAAAATATTATTTTATTTATTTTTGGCTCCTTTTTGGCCATGTACAATGAATTTTTAGCACTATTGGCCCTGTTACAAATTTGGCTCTGTGGCCGATTTGCAAAAATAAAATGGCTCTCTTGGCTGATTTGAAAAAAACATATTTAATTTTTTGGGGGGCTCTTTGGCTTCTTTTCAAATACAAACAATCTCTAATTTGTGAAATTTGTTACAAAAGAAATCTTATTAAAAATTGCACCAAGACGTAGAGCTCACAAAAACACACACTTAAAGAAAATGACACCTCAATCCGAGGTACCAATTGAAAGTCATGACTTTTTTAAAATTGCGATTTCAATATCTTTCCGGGCCCCTTTCCAATTTTTTTTTCACAAAATCCAAAAAAGGAAAGTTTTTTTAAATCTTTATTTCTTGAAAATGCCACTCGAAATCTCACATGCACCTTGTTTTATCAGTCGCCGCCTCTATCTATTTTCCTTGCTTGCTTTAATAATCCTTAGCCACAACTTTTTTTATTATTCCTCTTGGTACGCAAGTATTTTTTCTTTGGACGCAACTTGTTCTTCCTTCTTTCAGCGCAATTTTTGATTATGAATCTTTTGTAGGCACATTCTCTTCTTCTCTTCAATGCTCTTGATCTTTGAATGCAATATCTAGGTTGATTGGAGGCTTCAGGAAATCGCTTTGGACAAAGATCTTCTCACAGGGACGTAGAATTCTCTTGCCAGATATATGAAAAGAAAGAGCATAGAGAAGAGGAAGGAGAAGTTATGTGGGCAGCTTGAAAAGCTCGGTTTCCCACAATACAAAAATATTATATATTCTTTTTAAAATGCTTCCAATTTTTTTAAAAAACTGCAGGTACAGGTAAAAAAATAGAAAAAAAATACCAGAGAATGAAAAAATGTCATCTTCTGCAACAGAGTTGCATCCAGGTCTGTAAGGGCATGTGATTGCACTGTAGGTGTTATTCAACTTCAAATAAATATGTGAATCAGGGTGTGGAGCTAGGTAGGGCCTGTGAAATGGGTGGGGGGATCTATGGCTCCTCCTAGCTCTGTAATTTGTCCAGATCTCCCTAAAAACTTCCTACACTTTTCCCAAGATTAGAATGCTACTCTGATACCAAATCTTGACAATGAATACTTGAAAACAATATTTTACACAGAAGCTTTGCATAAAAACAAGATGATGCTTGTGTATTTTATTAATATCAAAATCAAGCATTACAGATAAATGAGAGAGCTGCAATATTTATAGATATTGGAAAACTTCTATCTCATCCATAATATATGAAAACAAATCAGCTAATCTGAGAAAATATGTAGTATTAGCATATTTCCCCTAACTGCCCCTATTGCCCCTTATGGAAATCATCCGGGAACAAAATATGCAAGATAGAACGTGATCCCACAAACATTGGGATGAGAACACTATCACTTAGTTAACAAACAACTAAGGATAACTAATACCTATTGACATAAGTTTAAAGTATTTAAATTAAATACTTTAACTTCTTACATTTATTCAAATATAAACTAATGATGAATTAAGCTAAGTTTTATTCCTAACAGTTCTTATGTTGGATTTTTGACATACCACATTTATTAATAAATCTATTGCTGATTTTCCACTAAGCGGTAAAAAATGGCATTAATCTAGCTACATCATTGTGTCAATCATGAAATAATCTATCCATACCTATAATTACACTCACTACTTCAGTTATCACTTCAAATGCTACCACTATTGTTTATAATCCTTCCTGCCATATTTCACCACTTGTACCACTCACATTGGTTATTTTTGTCATACATATTTTGTTTGTAACAGTGACAATGTTGAATTTAATTTCTTTTTCTTTCCTTTAAATATAAAAAATTAACATATGGCCAAGATATTACTATATTTCTTATTGACTTCTCCAAAAAATGTAAAAAAACATTTATGTGACAATCAAATAGACGTCAAATTTAAGGAAAAATTACCAAATTAATCAAATAAATGTTGAATTCAATGTCAAGAATAGAAGTGAACAACTCACGCCATTACACTACATGACTAGCATTGTAGGAACACCTTTTGACATAATAAGAATCAAACCCAATATAAAATTTGCTATAACTCAATTTTAATATTTTTTTTCAACACGATCCCACTTACGATATAGCTAAATAATCTTCTAACTAAGTGTATGAGTTGAATTTTTATGAAGATTTTCCAATGAGTATCCTTGAAAATCTAGTGCAGATCATGGTTAAAGAAGGAAACATAACACTGGTACTAAGGACAGAGATGGTAATATTGTTTTATTAATATTGGTGTATAAATAAATTGAATTGAAATGTTCCTTTCACATGCTTCAATTGTAAGCATACAAATCCCTCGATCAAATCTCCCACATATGATTTTCAACTATTATAAATATTCAGTTGTAAGAAATTATGTTTAAATCAATGCTAGAGAATTTAAGGTTTCCATAAATAAACTTGAACAAGATACCCTTATATGCATATACGTAACAAGTGTGATATTTTAGTGGAGGATGAAATATTGGTTTACCAAAGTTGTCTTATCATGGAATATACTAGTTAGAATATTACCCATGTATCTAAAATATAGAAGCATACATCATGTATGAATTTGAAACAAAATGTAGAGTATATAGGTCATTTAAGAAAAATATTACAAACAAAAATGACATAAGATCAATTTATTGAAGCACTTAAAAATTTCATAGGCTAACTCAAACATATACTTACCTTTCATTCAATTTCTATAAGAAAACATTCCCTTTCTAGGCTCTTCATATTTAAATGCCCAAATCTTATCCAACACACCTCATTTTCTAAGTTTTTTTGTGTAGAAAATAAAAAATCTCAAAATTAAATTGAGAATTGAATGTTAGAATGAAATAGTATAGTTGAAGTGTATTATTTAGATTTCTATGGTGATGTAAATAGGTCCAAGAAAATCAAATTTATTATTATACATTTGATTTTGAACACATGCTAGAGGAAAATTAGACAATAATCACTCAGGTGAAGTGTTATGGAACAAATGATCTTTATAGTTTGAATACATACAAAGCATTTACTCAATATTTTTTCTCATCTTTTCTCCATCTCCTTGATGAGCAGTGTTTATATTGTACAACAATACATGCAACTACACTATTATATATCTACCACATGTGTTTGCAAGATTTACCGGTCAACTAACCAATGAATTGTTTAGCACTTTATTGGAGTGATTTTTCATTGGTTGGCTGACTAGTCAACCTTTCACACACATGTTATGTTTAGTTGAGTGCTATTGGACATAATATTTCCATTTCTATCTATTTTTCTAATGCTCTTGTTAAATATATAAGTAATCAATTTTGGTTTTTAATTATCACTTGTTCATATTAGTATGGATTTCAATCAAAATTTAAAACAAAAAATAAAGTTAGAAGGCCTAACACCATTTCTATTGGCCCAAACTTGACCTAAAGTTTGCATATGAACCTCACATTAGGGTGTGTACTCATAAATCTTCAAATCAACACACTAGATTTGAATTCAAACTGTTCTATTCATATGCCATTATAATCTTTGAAATAATCCCTTATTACTACTCAAATAGATATCTATTTCATGATTTCTTTGAGTAATCATCCTTGGTTAAATGTTCGTCAAAGGACCTATAAGATTACTGAATCAATCCCAATAAAGCTAGTATGTATATGCATATGAAAGGTCTCAGAGAAACAATAAAACATCATTTTATAAACATTTTCTAAAGTGAATTTTGTCCAATCTGTTTTCCCATGACCACCTAAAGAACTAAGAAAAACCCAATTGTCTAATAAATTTTCCAAAATAAAATACACATTAACATAAAAGGGAAAAAGTGAAAACATTTTGGTTATGTAAAACACTTGAAGAACCCAGTTACTAATAATATATTAATGCTTACCCACAAAAGAAAAAGTGATATGGAACTATTTCCCCACAATTCAATGCTAAACAACGAGATATGAAGAAAGTTACAGTAAATTTGGACATGGATTTTTAAAATAAAAAATAATATAGAAGAAAAGAAAAATAATATCACATTGTATTTGGATTCTTCTCATGCCACTACTAGTGTGTATTTTTTGTTTATGAAGCATTTTTTAGAACCCAAATGTTCTAATCACTAGTTCTAGATAACTCTTCGTAGAAACACGTAGATATGAGTTGGTTTAATGAGGCACAAGATTTCCTTCGGGATGACCTTATCTAAAACTCACAAACTTGGTGGGGTTCATGCTCTGCTCTAATAAAAAATCAATATAAAAATGTGATAAAAATTCTTAAATTTTTATTGGTGGAGAGATGTGACGTAGATATCCTAAAAATTTCATACATTCATCAAGTCAAAACAACCAAAATCATTCACTCTCATAAGTACCATGTTTTATAAGTCCTTTTTTAATAGTCTAGAATAGCTAAAATTTGCAATTTGTGATCTTTTGAGCCAAATATTTTTCTCCAAGATTTATACCTTGTTCTATACTCTAAACACATGGCAATTCAACTCTTTAAAATGACCAATTTCCTTTAAAATGTCAATTGATCTGTTTACCTCCAAACATCCTTCACTAGCTTCTTTGGTTTTTAGCTCCACATTAGTCAATTCTTGACTTTTTACCTTCAAGATACCTTCCCTTATCTGTACTTTGTATCACATGCTCATTTCCACACAATACCATCCATTAAAAGAGTTTAAATCAATGAATTCTTCAATGTTCTCTAAGTTATTCCAAAACTCCCTTAAGAGATCTCAAACCCAATGTGCTTGGAATATTCATAGTTGAAATGAATTAGAAACACCCAGATCAAATTGAAAACATTAAAACATATCATTTAGGCTTGAAAAAGTGTCTCAAATTTCATCATCCAATTCCTTGATCTTCTCCCTCAAATCCACTTTTAATGTCCTAGTACAATGAGCTCCTATTATCCCTGGTCAAGAGATTTTGCATGCATAAATTTTGATTAAACAACTTAATAAGTGATCAATTTTTCCACTACCCATTACCAAGTTTCATCTTTCCACAAAGTTTCAAGATTAGATATCAAGAACAACTCTCTTTTCCCTCTATATTGACCTTTCCTATTAGGCCTGGATAACTGTGCACATTGTCCCTTATAGGAATTTCAAAGAAATGTGAGAATCTACCATTCATACACACAAAATTATTTCACTTAGCTTTAGTATACATGGTCAAGATACTATCTATTCATTTTCAAAAATTTACCATGGCTCAATCTGAAGAAATTATAAATTTGCTCCTTGAACCCTAAGTAACCTTGTCATAGCCCGAGGTAAACAAGGAATCTTATAAAATGAGTTATAGTTGTGTTAAAGCCTTGAATTTTGGCCAAAATTTCCATCTTAGACCCCTATCTAATCTTTTTCTATCAGTAATTTGTGATACTAAGGATGGTGGCAAAAATCAAACAGAAGATAGATTACATGCACGTTAGGTACAGATGCTAGAAACCCTCATGTCTTGAGGTTGGAACTTCTAAGTATTTATTGAAGAGAGCTTATCCCTTGCTTAAGGCAGCCAAAAAACACACTCCCTTTAGGAAATATCATTCCTCTCAGTCTCTTATCATAATGATCACAAATTAAGATTTGATACCATTAAGGAAAACACAATCACAGACTTGAATTCTTGAAGATTCTCAAACATGCATTGAAAAAAGAGTCATAATAACCCCTTATCACCTTAGAAGTCATACAAACATTCATGTAACATGAAGATATGGAAGAACATTCCTTGATTCGAATCTCTCACAATCATACCCTCAAATTCTCACTCAAACATAGTCACAATTATATTATTGTAAAGAATTCACAAAACAGAGTACCCTTTACGCATCAGATTCTTCTCTTGATGAGGTCATTAAAAGAATAACCAATTTAGTATGCTCTTAAGATGATAATTTAAAACACATGCATCCAATTTTCTCCATGCTAGAGTAAACACTTAGAAACACAAGCAATCACATAGTCTAGCCACCACTCTCACACAATCTTAACTTAGCCTTCCACTAAAATAAAGACAATTACAATTTTATCCATCAAAGAATCCTCTCTTAGAGTCTAAAAAATTTACTCATGCATGAACAATACAATCCAATTATAATTCATACACACAGACATAAAAAATATACCATATTTGGAAGGAGAAACCATTACATAGTGTCAAAAATAGAGTTATATCTATATTTGTATACAAAATACTTCAAATCTCCTCTGGGCTTCAAGGAGCCTTCCTCTCCTTATCCCTTCCTTGAAGGAATGATTTCCATAATTATTTCTTACTTTCCTTTTAACTCATGTTATTTTTTTCCCATAACCCTAACTAATCTCTTCATGACCTTTCATATGCTCTTGTATAGCCAAATAGGGGTTTTCATTCTTTCTGACTCTTTTTTAGACTTACACACAATTCTAGGACCTCTTATAACATGCTAGACACATATTATACTCTTAGACCATCAATGTCTCTCTCCTTCACCATTTACAAACCATTTTTGCCTTTTATATGCTTCCAAATTTGAGTTACTATTTAGGAGGGAAAAATCAAAATTTGAAATTTTGAATACTTTGCCTCTTTCTAAGGTTGTAGAATGAATATGAACCTTCCTTCATGACCTCTTGATATTATGTTAATGAAAATTTCATAATTTTTATAGAATTATGGTTATGCCCCTACATCATACTCCTGAGGAGGAGAAAAATAATCCATGTTCTTGTTTGTATGATGATACCGTAGAGTGAGTCTTCATCTTTTTGGCATGCTTTTTCTCTAAGTTCTGATTTCCCATTATCCTTGCTTATTCTTTGGCCACCTAAGTCCCACACTTGGTTCTTTATCCTTGTATTTTATTTAATATTGCTTCTTTTCTTCTTGAGTTCTTTTTCCATCTTTTTCATTTTCTAGCTCCCATCAGTTATACCTGCAAAAACAAACACAAAAACAATAAATATGAATGGTTCTCCATATAACTCTTGCTCATCTTGTCTTCATCAATTTTATTTCTCAAATGGATTGTAAGGTACCCATATTCCTCATTCTTCCTCTTTTCATCATCCTCATCCTCTTTTTCAACTGATTATTCCTCTTTTAGACCCTTTTCTAGGTCCACAATGTCTTCATCATGAGCTTATTAACTCTCACTTTCATCTTTCTTGACCTCCTTTTGGCTTGAGGCCTCCAACTCTCTTCACATACCTGCTTCTCTCTCTCTTTGTTACTGCTTCTTGTTCTTTTCCTCTCATCTTTCTCTTATTTTCATCTTCACCTTGCTCATCTTGTGCCTCGTTGTGCATCATACCTCTCTTATTGTCCTCAAATTGAAAAAACATATCTAAGGCCTCTTCCAAGACCTCATATTCTTCTTCTTCACCTGTTTCACACCTCTGATCTGTTACTTCTCCTTGTTTTTTCTCATTTTATTTCACCTATGTATCTGTTTGCCTAGTTCTCAAAAAACATATCTTAATAACCATCATCATAAGCATACCTCCTAAATTGATATTTTTCTGTTCAACATGCAACTCAAACAATTGTTCATCATTCACAAGACTATCAAACTTATTTTCTTCATATTTTTGAGTATTTACAATCAATAAACTTTCATTTTTCATTTGAAATGGATAACATACCTCATCAAAAATCTTCTCAATTATTGTTACCTCTTATTTTTCCTCATCCAACCTCTAAATTATCTCATACATAAATTCTTTGACTTCTTCATTCTCTATCTTGTTTGCATACTTCTTCATTTTCCTTATCTTTTTATCTTCTTCTCTGATAACCTATCTTAGCTGCAATATCTATTTCCTGTTTGAAATTTGTGATATAGGCCATTTGACCCTTCTTCTCATCGCATATCCCACTTCTCTTTCTTCTTTCATAATCAAATTTCCTAATTTCTCCATATCTTCTCTCAACTTTCTCAATTCTCTCTCCATCAATGTCACTTTTCTTCTTGCATACCCTATCTTCTTCTTGGATTCTCTCTATTTTATTTCTATCTCTTTATTACTTATCATATCCACTAATGCTTCTACTAACTCTTCTTTATCCATTCTTCTTCTTTGTCTTCACCTCCACCTGTTAAACACTTCACAACAAATTTCACATATTCACAATGCACTTGTTAGAGTAATAAAAACATCTTCATATGATCATTCTCAAGATATGATACCAAATGATTCAAAGATCATAGACATTTCATACATTCATCAAGTCAAAACAACAACAATCATTCACTCTCATAAATACCATGCTATAAAAGTTTTGTTCTAGTAGTCTAGAATAGCTAAAATTTGTAAATTTTGATCTTTTAAGCCAAATCTTGTTCTCCAAGCTTCATACCTTGTTCTATACTCTGAAAGCATACTGATTCAACTATTGAAAATGACCAATTCCTTTAAAACTTCAACTTATATGTTTACCTCCAAGCATCCTTCACCAGCTTCTTTGGTTTTTAGCTACACATTAGTCAATTCTTGAATTTTTTCCTTCAAGATACATTCCCTTCTTTGTAATCTATATCACATGATCATTTCCATTTAATACCATCCATCAAAAGGGTTAGAATCAATAAATTCTTCATTGTTCTCTAAGTTATTCCAAAACTTCCTTAGGAGATCTCAAACCCAATGTGCTTGGAACATTCATAGTTAAAATGAATTAGAAACCCCTAGATTAAATTGAAAACATAAACATATAAAATTTAGGCTTGAAAAAGTGTGTCTCAAATTTCATCATCCAATTCCTTGATCTTCTCCCTCAAAACCCACTTTTACTTTCCTAGTACAATGAGCTCCTACTATCCCTAGTCAAGACCTTTTGCATGCATAAATTTTGATAAGATGACTCAATAAACTAAGTGATAACTTTTTCCACTACCTATTAGAAATGATCACATTTCTAATTTCCAAGATCACTTAGGAAGCACAAGGAAAGAGCATTCATGTGATCGTGATTAGTCTCACAAAAATAAAAATCGACGATAAATGGAAGCAAAAACAACCACAAAATGTTAGTAGCGATGTAAAAATGATTATAAAAATGCTAGAAAATGACAATGATTGGATGAAAATGTCTAATAACCCTACAAAAATGATTTTCACAATCATTCTATTGGGAGAAGAATTAATGAAAAAAAGAATAATTAAAGGACCTAATTAGTTTTAAAAGTTCTAAGCTAATAATTAAACTAATTAAATAAGTACAATAGCCTAAATGAATTACTGAAAAAGTAATTTGAATGTAATAAATTAATCATTTAAACTAAACTAAAGGTTAAACACTAAAATAAATTAATCCTAAGTTAAAAATAAAGTGCAAAATTACCTAAGTTGAATGAAGCCTTGTAAAAAAAATGAAACCCTAAAAAACATAAGGTGTAAGTGCATGGGCTTCAGACATGTTGATTTTGGTTGTTATTATTCATTGGTTACTTTTTTTGTGTATGGTAACTCGACGTTTGGAGAGATGTCTCGGTCGAGGTTATGGATGGTGAGCAGGTCGGGTTGTGCAAATTCGGTTGGCACGGCGTTAGAGGGAGAGCCAAGGTGGCTTTGCGTAGGAGAAAATCTAGCCAGGGTACGGTTTTTGAGCATGCAGAGAGATTGGGGAGGGAGCCAAGGTAAACTTAGATCTAATTGGAAGGCCGAGTGGGATTGGTGGCCATATAGACTATGGAAAGGTCATATCAGGGTTGGGTTAGGGTGGATTGTCGAGGTAGGTGAGGGGGAGTCTAGGAACAGGGTGTGAAGGGTTTGGATGAGGGTTTAGGTTGATGAGTCAAGGTGGGGAGTTAGGGTGGTCGTGGAATCAGGGGACGTAGGGTGAGTTAGGGTCAGGTAGGGAGTCGCTGGTTATGCTAAAATGTAAAATAATAGCCTAATCTAAATATTATAGCAATAGTAATTAAATAAATAATGTAATACAAAAATATACCCAAACAATTAAGCAATGAAAATATAAAACCCTAACATGCAAAGAGGGTTAGAAGAGCCTTAATTGATTCATAGAGTTATTTAGACTATGTCGTAGTGGAGACTAGCTGAAGAAAGATGGAAAACCTTGGCACAAAAGCCCTGAAACTTACATATCTGGAAGATT
Source organism: Taxus chinensis (assembly GCA_019776745.2). Taxonomy (NCBI): domain Eukaryota; kingdom Viridiplantae; phylum Streptophyta; class Pinopsida; order Cupressales; family Taxaceae; genus Taxus; species Taxus chinensis. The sequence goes on from CM034155.1 coordinate 404,311,616, forward strand.
TGACTGGACTAGGGGTGCCTAGAGAGGGATAGGGGTGCATGTGGGTGCCCTGGTATTATTTCTGGGCAACCTAGTTTGTGTAGATGGTCAGAAACTTGAATTTATAGGGTTGCAAGAGATTCACACTTGTTCGCTCCTAATCACCTTGAGGTCGCTGCAAGATCGTCAAAGTACCTGTAAAACCTCAAACAAAACATCAAAACCCTAAAAAAATAAATATGTAAATGAAGGGTCAGACTGTCCTCCATTACCAAAATTATGGACTTATAACTAAGTGTTGCACTATATCTAAGACCCAATGTAGTTATGTGTGTGTGTGTGTGTGTGAAATATTACCCTAGGTTTCTCGTGTGTGTATTGCACTTGAATTAGTGAGCAAGTAGCTAGATGTAGAATGTAGATAATGTGTGCATGGAAACAATAGACTCCCCTCTAATGAAGTGTAATGCAGATGAGCCGACCTTTTGTCCCTTGTGATGGATGTAAATAGAGTTATAGATGCCTTGATGGATGCAACCATAGGTGGTGATAGTAATGTGTAGTGCTTAGTACCTTATTATGATCACATAAATTTATATTTATATGATTCATTTGCTTGAATTTCACAATTAACACTCAAAAGGCTGACTTCCAATTAGATGAAATGTTTAAATGGCTAGAAAGGACCCAAAAAGTGTGAGCAAATTACAAAGAGGACAAGGGCACCTAACGTTGGCGTCCTGACTAGGCGTTGGTGTCCAAAATGAAAAATGCTGAAAGGTGAAAAGATAAACTAAGCAAGTAATAGTGCAAGACTGAAATCAGAGGCATGAAACAAAGAAAGGTGTCTAAAAACATGGGATAATTAACACTTTTCTTACTTAGGAACCATATGAATAGTAATATACAATCGAGACTACATAAGTAACCAAAGTGCGTGATTTTGTGTCTACATTTTCCCCCACTTTATGTTGGTGAGCGGAAATATTGATAACATAAAGTAGATAGAGATGTGTATTTGATATCTATGTAAATTGATGTAGAAAGTGTTATGAGGGACTAGAAAAATCCTGGGGAGATAAAAATATGGAGTGTGGAGACTAAAGATGCAAAATTGTAAAATTTGATGAAAATGAACTTAGGGCGAAAATGAGTATGTGAATGTGGATGTTGCACCTATTGTTGGTGTCGATGTGCATGATGCTGTTGTTGATGTTGATGATGTTGACTACCTACTTAAAATATGGATGGACCAAAAAAAGAGAATATTATCAAGTATTCAAATATGTATGTATATGTATAAAAATCATGTGAGGAAGTATGTAAAATAAAATACTAAAAAATGTGTAAAAGGAACATGTGCACCTGATCCGTGAAGAGGAAGGAGTGTAGAAAGGATCCTGTAGATGATGTCGATGCGTTGCAATTTTTTTAGGTGATATCACACCAATGTAATGGAATAAGTGTAGGGAGAAACTTTCCAGTGTCGTCCTCCAACCTTTAACTGCTTCCCAAAACTATAGAGATCTCTGTATTGTCTAGTTTTTTGGGCAATCTGACACCACGACAGAAGTAGTGTAGAGAGGAAGGTCTTGTGTTATCATCTAACCTTTAAATACTCCTCAAAATAAAAAACCATTACACATGGTGTGTGCTAAATCATGTGTTAAGGACAATCTTCCTTGTAAAATCTGTTTTGTAGAAATCTATAGACTGTGTTGAACCTAATCGTTATGTAACTTCCCCCTAGATATAGGCGCTCCAAGAAATAAATTGTTGTACAAAGGAACCAAGTCTGATTCTGAGCCCTAAACTATTTTTTACTTATTATAATATTTATGACTAAGAGGGGGGTGAATCAATCCTTTCTCAAAATTTTCAAATCTTGTTACAAGCTTATCCAATATTGTATTCCATGAATTCAACACAATTAAAGTGAGAGCAATGAAACAAAAAATATAGAGAGATGCACACACAAAAAAAGGACACCTCATGTAAGTGGGAAACCCATCAAGGTGGGATAAAAATCACTAAAATAAGATCACTATATGGGATAATTATCCTTAGATTACAATGATCTCTTTAGTTGAGACGCCACTCAACAAGGAGCTACTACCCCTAGTTTCGCCTTGCTACCACTAGACAAGGAGCTACAATCCATATTGGTCCAAGCTAAAACTTAGACCTATTTTAGACAACTACCACTTTCAAGTAAGCTACAACTCCCTATAAATACCAAGAAACCACTTGGTTTACAATAATTTGACCATTTACAAACACAAGCTGCTTAACTCAACAAATATGGTCACTAGATCAGCTCTTCTCTCTTTCTCTCACTCACCCCTTTACCTAATGAAATTCTCACACATTAAATTCTCTCTCATTTTAATTTAGATTGAAACTCTATTAGAATATACAAGCATAATTTATTTCACAAAACACTCTCAAAGAATAACCAAATTTCAAGCTTGATCTCTGTTGCACATTGATCTTCCATGGCTGCTCCTATCTTTGATTTTTCAACTTTTGGCTCATCAATATTAAACCTTAATCAATGGAACTGTTATAACTCTTCTCATCACTCTCTCCCATACCCATTCAACTTCTTACTTCTCAAAAAATTCTTTCACATGAAGGAGAGAATACCAAAAATAAAACTGCCAAAAAGTAATCATTACACTACTAACATTTTGAGTTATGAACTCTCTTCAGAATGTAACTCCTGACTTCTCCTCTGACCATTAATAATCCTATGATATTAGTGACTTAAAATTACATCTTAACAGCCTGAAAAAATTTGAATATCTTACACAACTAGCCTCTGCAAACTCACTTGCAACTTTCATGTCAGTTTGGTCCTCTAGTGCACAAATGAGCCCACCTTTTGTTTTTATGTACTAAAATTTTCCAAACGAATTAAAATTTTGTGTGAACATAGAAAGGGGTCCAAAAATTCCAAATAAATCATAAACATGTCAATAAAATTGACACCTCACCAAAAATCAGTAATAATACTCTTAGGTGTTCTCAAATCAACATCTACAAAATACAATCCTGAAGAATGTGCTAATTGAAGTGCTTCCAATTACCTTTATAATAAAAATAATATACCTAATTAAATCTTGGGAAGTATAATTTCATGAAATCAAAGGATTAAGAGATAATTCAAATCATAAGTAATCCAAAAACACCTTTTCCCAAAACTTTCTTGGCTAGTTTCTAGGTCTCATAATTTTGGTCTACCAAACTTGAGCTGATTCACACCTCAAAACTTCACCTCATGGGGAAAGTAACATATCAATGGAAATAAATTAAAGTATAAAAATTATAAAATTATTTTCATACTCTGATTCATGTTTTAATGCCTTCAAAATCTTGAAACTCAGAGATTGGTCTAGTTGATCTTGATATTTCAAGACCTAGTTTTCCATGCAACATGTACAAATACCTCCAAAACACTTCTCATGTGTTCCTATCATATTTTACACTTCAAATTAGATGTATATAAAATTTGAAAGCACTTGGAACCATAGGTAAATTGGATAAACACTCACATCCATACACATTCAGACATACTTCTCAATAGGGCTAATGGGGCAGTTTTGGTCTAATCACCATTAAGAAAGAAATGAGCTTTCCAAAATGAACCATGTACTTTCACACATCATATCAAATATATAAATAATGATCAAGGTAATACATAACATCAATACAATGTAATTTAACATGGTTACCTTTATTCTCCTTCAGTAGCTTATCAAAACAATCTCCTTTTACTGGTAAGCTCAAATATGTAACCATTATTCCAATTTTATCCAAATGAGTAACCCAAGTGACTTCCTGAAGTTGAATAACACATCCCCAACATCAACCACATCAAATTTGAGTAGGGGTTCCATTGCAAGTTTCTCCTATACACTGAAATGTTCACAACACACTTGTTTTCTAGTGGGACCCACCAAGCATCATGAATTAAAAATATCATGGAAATGTACCCTGAGGATTCCTATACATGTTCAAATATTTTTATAATAAAAATAGTTGAGTTAAGACACCTATCAAACTCAATTTTCCTAAACTGGTCCAAATTGGGGTTTAGAGGGTTTCAAACATGCGCACAAAATGGATAGAAATTTTAAAACACTCAACCAATCACTGAAAGATTTTTTTAACCATGATTTTATCCAAATTTAATCCATCTTTTTATGTTATTATTTATCCTAACAAGGCTCCACAATTTTTCTTTACTGCTAAGAAGTTAGGGTGTTATTTTAGCAACTTTACTTAACCCTGTTTTACAAATAATGCAATATATTGAGAAATCCCCCTCCGTAGGTCCTCAAATTTGGACCACACCTTAATTAATACCTAATCCATGAACTTATATGACTATTTTTCATGGTTCACTTTGAAACTTATAAACCAATCTCATTTGTGCATGTTAAACTTGTTTGTCCTGAAAGGTTGTTATATCAATGATCCTAAAAGAGCCTCTACTAGTTGAATTATGACCTATAACTTCATAATTAGACTATTAGAAATGTACCTACATATTCATCTTACCTATAATTTCATTATTCAGCTTGTTTTGCATCATGCTCTCATGTTAGGTGTCTGAAATAGGCTAATTTGAGCTAGTTTACACTACATCTCACCATGATTGTCTTATTCTTCACTTTGTAGTCCCTTGAACATGTCATATAATTTGTTTTATACATGTACCATGCTTCACCAACAGATTCAATATTTCACTTCACCTTTCCAGGTCACTTTGTTAACTAGGCCTAGGGATTAAACATCCTGAAATGAGATAGTTTGCGATAATCACCTCATGTGCCCTATGATCATCATTCTAAACATGTGTCCACTTAATATGCATACTAGAAAATTCCTGACATCATCCTAATGTGTTCTCACATTATCACTTTGCTTGAACCTATCTCTATTTGCTTATGAAGTTTATGATCCATCATGTGTTCCCAAGCCACTAACATATTATGCCTTGTCTAAGTCATTCCAAACTTTCTCTATCCCTCTTACATCCTGATTTTTCATTTATATGCCTTTGAAATCAATGAAAACTTAGCAATCACATGCCAACAGTAATGATACTGTGTTTTGTTTTGTACTATGTGTAAACCGTTGTATGGGATGACTAATTCACCCAAATAATGCTCCCCTTTTTTGGGGGTGTATGCGACATCGCTAAAAGAGTATGCAGCCCAAAAGAGGATTGATTGTTATAACTGTTCCCTGCAGGGGAAAGGGGATGTTATTGGTAGAAACCAAGGCACATGCAATTAAGTGGTTGGGAGACAAGTGTTAGTACAAACAAAGACATACATGCATGTATAAGACAAAGTGTAATATAAAAAAACAATGTGTAAGGTAGAACACAAAAGAAGATAATGTAGATCGTGAAAAGTGGGTTGCAAACATGGGACATCGCTCATGATGTTGCAAGACAATCAAGACCGACAAAGCCAAAAAATACAAGTGTGCACACAAGATAAAGGGCAAAGCCCGTAAACAATGTAAAACAATGACAAAGAAGTACAATTAATGTAACAGACAACCATGGTGGCAAGTAGTCATGCAAAAAAAAGTTGCACACAAAGCACCCATGTATATCAAAGCATGTATAATTTGATAAGTAGTGTGCTATGAAACAAAATGAAACAATATCACTTGTAGTGTATGAAAGTGGATGCCCCCAGGAGCCACTGTGGGACTGGTACAAGGTACTACGCCAAGTATCCATGCTGCGTGTAATGGGTCTATAGAATATTTGATCAAAACTAGAAATTATTTAAACGTGCATGTGTGTATGATAAAGATGATGACATAAGAGATATATATCTATCATGTATAATAAAGTGAACATGTACAAGTAACTATAAGCAAGAGTAAATGCAGCCAAGATATGCAGTATGGTATGAATGGATGGAATGGAATGCATACTGAATGATAGGAGCCACATGCCCCCTGAGTGAATGGAACTGTATGTAGTGAGGTTCATTTGTTTATGCACCCTCAGAAGTAAATAATGAACCGTAAAAAAGAGTGTGCCATTGGAAAATGGTCGAACTATGTGTTGTATGTATCGTTATGTGGCAAATGTGTAGTGATGATATGTGACATAGAGATGAATTGTGAGAATGTGTGATGATTTAGCCTAAAACCATATATTACAAGATGAGTAGAAGAAGTGAAGATTTAGCCTAAAACGTATATCACTAAATGATGCTAGAAGAAGTAATAATGTATCATATAGTGTATATCACTAAGAATGTTGCATGAGAAAAATATTGAATGGTGAACATGTGAGTGTGATGAGACCTCCATTTGTGATATATACCCTCAAAATTCCAGTATGCACTATGAGACTAGAGTGCGTCATAGGGTAGTGAGTGCAACACGTATAAGTAGATGAGTAATATGTTTAATATGTGTAGTAGATGTTGTGATGAGGAAATGTCGTAGTGTGTAATGTAATATGTATAAATATAAATTTGGATGATGTGAAATGTATAAGAATGTAGGGTGGTGAATGTGTACTATGTATAAGTGTATAAAGCACAAAGTGTGGATGATACATAGTGGATTGATGATATTATATGTAAAAACATGTATGATGTGTGAAGATGTGAAATGTGTAGTGTCGATCGTGCAATGTGTGAGGTTCATGTGTATAGGGTAATGATGATGGGAATGTATGATGAGTGTAAACAATGAGATGCAACGTGTTTAAGTAGAAAAGAGTGATGGTAATAGATTGTAAGAGGTAATGAATGATTTATTAAGCATTGTGGTAAATGATATATAATTGTATTGTATGTGTCATGGTTGTAAATGTATGTATGTGCGAGTGATTATGCAATGGAATGAGATTATTATTAGAAGATATCCCTCAACATTCATATAAGAACCATAAGAATATGAGTGTGTCATCAGGAAGTAAGGTGAGAGGATTCACCTACCAAAGACCAAGTTTGCATGAAGCGGTGGAAGCATGTGTGGAAAAAGCAACAACAAGACCATGCGATGGTGATGGAATTTGAGATGTGTCTAGGCTACCAGTAGAGGGAGTAATTACTTTGTCAAAATGAATTGGAAATGAAAGTGGAGTAGGATGGGGAGGAATCTTGAATGGTGGTAGCTTTGGTGGTATTGATGACGCTGCAGAAGACTTGATAGAGAAAGGTGGACTGAATTTGAGATTTTATTCCATAGGTTGACTTAGTGATGTTGTAGATGACTTAAGAGGAGGTGTTATATTGATTTTGAGAGACGGTTGCTTAGGTGGTGCTTGAATTTTCATAGAAAAACCATTAGAAGTGATGACTTGATGCTCATTGGACATAAAAGAATAAGATTTAGGAACCCGTTGGGATGTAACAAGTGTAGATGGGAATGTAGAAGAATGTTGGGCAACAAATGAGATAAAGCCTTAACGTTGAAGATGTTTTATTATTCACCGTAAAGCATAACAAATCATTATCAGTATGTCCATTGATTCAATGATAATTGCAATATGGCTGACCCTGATATTTTGCAAGTTGGTAAGGAGGATAGCCTTGAGTAGACGGTAAAGTGATCAATTTATGACTTGGGAGTTTAGTAAGAATTTCATGTTGCTTACCATTGTGATTAAACATGAGAGGATCTGGTAATGGCAAGACTTAAGGATCACTGATATAAGCACATGTAGATGACATATAATGAAAATGATAAGAACTATCATGATCCTGAGAAGTGTCTTTAAGTTGTTGGATTTCAGATTTAGGAGATGTGATCATGGATTCTATAGCCATAAATTTTTCATAAAATAAAGAATGCAAAGCTTGAATTGAATCCAATATTGGTTGGTTAGATGGAGGATCACAAAAGCTAGGGTTTTCGGATAGACGATGGAAAATAGGACTTATTTCATTTGAAGGCGTATCTTTATGAAGACACATGGAGTCCAAGGCTTTTTGTGGAATAGTCTAGTAGTCAGGATGCATTTTAAGTAAACCAGACAAAGGAATTTGAGGAACTGTATGACCCATGATAGAAGAAATATGAGGATCCAAGCATATTCGAATGAGACGGGTTCACAAAAATGATTATGCTAAAATGAAAAATAATAGCCTAATATAGATGTTATAGAAATAGTAAATAAATGAATAATTCAATACAAAAATATACCCAAGTAACTAAGAAATGAAAACATAAAACCCTAATTTGTAAAGAGGGTTAGAAGAACCTTATTTGATTTGTAAAGGTTGTTGGATTGTGTCGCAGTGGAGACTGGCTGAACATAGATAGAAGACCTTCACAGAGAAGCCCTGAAATTTGTAGATCTAGCAGATGTTTTTGGACAGGGGCACCTGGAGAGGGATAGGGCCTCTCGTGGGCACCCTAGTCTAATTTTTGGGTGCTCTAGTCTGCGTAGATGGGCAGAGGCCTAAATTTCTAGGGTCACAAGATGTTCACACTTGTTCACTCCTGATCTCCTCAAGGTTACTACAAGATCACTAAAGTACTTGTAAACCTGGAATGAATGAATCACCTGTAAAACCCAAAACAAAACATCAAAACCTAAAAAAAGAAAGATGCAAATGAAGGGGTTAGACTGTCCTCAACTAACAAAATGATGGAATTATAACTTAGTGTTACACTACATCTTAGACCCAATGTAGTTCTGTGTATAATTGTGCCCCAGGTTTCTCTTTTGTTTGTTGCACTTGAAGTAGCAAACAAGTAGCTAGATGTAGAATGTAAATAATGTGTGCATGGAAACAATAGACTCCCCTCCTATGAAGTGTGATGTAGATGAACCAAAATTTTCCATTTGTGATGGAGCTAGATGGATGAAAATGGACCTATAGATGCCTTGATGGATTCAACCTTAGGTAATGATAGTAAATGCTTATTGTTTGGTCCCTTATTATGATCACACAAATTTATATTTATATGATTCATTTTCTTGAATTTCGTAATCAACCCCGAAAAAGGTTGACTACCAAAAAGATAAGATGCTCAAATGGCTAGAAAGAACCTAAAAAGTGTGACCAAAGTACAAAGAGGTCAAGGGCACCCAGAGGGGACGGGGGCACCTGGCATTGGCGTCTTATAGGGGCGTTGGTTTCCAGAATGAAAAATGTTGAAAGATGAAAAGACAGACGAAGCAAGTAAGAGTGTAAGACTAAAATTAGAATCATATGGCAAAGAAAGGTGGCCAAAGACATGGTATAGTTAGTAATTTTCTTACGTAGGAACCATATGAATAGTAGTATGCAATAAATACTAGATAATTACCCTAAAAGCATGATTTTGTGTCTACAATCACAAGGGTCACATGCAGGGTAGGTTGTAGGAGGTGAGCTCGATGAGCTAGCTCACCGAGTTGGGGGGTGTTGAGGGGTGAGAGAGAATTAGTGGTGAGATAGGGCTCATCTTGGTCAATCTAGGGGCTAAGATGGGCAGGTGGGGTGAGGAAGGTAGCGAGGGGAAGAGGGAGGGGGGTAAGGGTAGCTAGGGTTTGTAAAACAATATGTGTTTTTTTTTGTGATTTTCAATCTGATTTTTTTTTGTGAAGTAAAATCTGAATTTTTTTTTATTTGTTGGTGCAAGATCTATAAAGAGCTGCAAAAACCAAAAACAACAATGAAACAACCCCCAACTTTAATACCCACATCCAAAATTATCTGCAACTAAATATTCCACTAAATTTAGAGGAAAAAGTACTAGAATTGACTTTTTACTCGTATAAAACATATTTCAGTTTTCGGAAAGCTACAAAAAAAGCCACAAACTCTATTAAAACAAAAGAGGAATGATTTTTTTTATAAAGTTAAATTCAACTTCTAAGTGTTTGTAAAGTGCCCTTGTAAACACAACACAAAAAACAAAGAAACGCACTAAACAACAAATGCAAATATGACAAAAAAATAGACACACAATGGTTAGTGGAATGTAAAAAACTGCACTAAAATATGAATAAAAATGAAATGAAAGAAGACGGAGGGTGTGGTCCCACCAGGCATTCCAAAATGTGCAAGTAAAATTAATAGATAAATGGATATAAATGAATAAAAAACAATTATACCTTATCTGTAATAATCTTACAAACCAGTGAAAAATTTAGTGGTGAATTTCATGAATATTAGGGGTTTTAAAAATTTTAAATGGTGAATTTTCAACAGTCGGTTTCCACGTAGTTCGCCTAAAATTCCAGCCAACATGTCATTTGTATGGGTTAGTTCACCTACTATTTACACTTAAAAATTGACTTATGCATGTTTTTCACCAATGATTCAAATCAAACTACACTCATATTCATTGAGGTATAATACATATCGCTCAGGGGGTTATAAAGGGGGGTAACCCCCTTACGAGTTCCAGGGAGGATGACCCCCCTAGTGGGAGGTTTGGGGGTCAGGTGCCTCGGCGGGGGTTTAGGGGCAGCACCCCCAAAATCCACATTTTATATGGATTTATTCATTGTATTTATTCCTTTTTTGGCACATAGATGATTGTCCAATCCTACCATCCTACACCTCTAACAACCACAAAAGAGATGTGTGTCTGCGCATGGGAGAGACAGATGTAGAAGGTGATCATCTAACCCAGTGCAGTCTAAGAGTAATAGACGACCATCCAGTGTCGAAGAGATGGTCATGGTGGTAGACGTGCGTCTATATTTGTGAGATACTTTTTTCTTAAACAACATTGTCTAATGCCAGATAGAAGGTCGTCTAACCCAGTCCAATCCAGTCCATCTAATAGAGAAGAGACGACCATCTAACCCAATCTGTATAATAGAGAAGAGACGGCCATCCAACCCTGTCCGTCTAATAGAGAAGAGAAGGTCGTCCAACCCAATATGTCTAATAGAGAAGAGATGACCATCTAACCCAATCCATCTAATAGGGAAGAGACGTTCGTCCAACCCAACCTATCTAATAGAGAAGAGACGATTGTCCAACCTAGCTTGTCTTATGGAACATGGACAAATGTCTACTAATTATAGATAGACAACCGATTAACATATTGTCATGAATCATTTTTTTATATTCGCCATTTTTTCAAAACTTCATTTCAAAGATTTGCCAACCATTCTATAATAATTTTTTGAACAAGGGGTCTTAAAATGAACCCTGATACCATTGACATTAAAATAATTTTTACCATCAAATTGACCAATGAATGTTCTTAGGGAGTATCAATTTTCCCATAAATTTTAACTTTTGCAGTGGTTCCAAATATTTCTAGCAAGTTTTAACCAACTTTGACTCATATTAATATTCTATTTATATTTTAAAAAAAAACTCTTATACTAATTCGTGTGTGAATCATGATATATATTTCTCTTTCAATCTCACATTATATCTTCACAAGAAAAATGAAAAAAAATTAACAACATTTTAAAATAACACAAACATGTCAATGTGTATCGCATTTAACATTCATGAATTTTAATACAATTTTAATACAATTTCTTGGAGACTACGACATCAAAGAGCTTTGGTCTTCATATGAAGCAGGACCACTTTTTCGTTGTAATCAAATTAGAAATAGTGCGTTTTAATCTACTTGTATTAGAAGCATTTGTCTGTGTAACAAATTCCTCTTTGAGGTGCTCCAACAACTTTGCAACATCTTTCATATTCGGTCTATCTACAAGTGAGGACTTGGAACATTACAAACCAACATGCACTAAAGAAACCATGCATTTGTATACTTTATTTTCTTCCAAATCTTCATCTTCAAGCACTTGCAACTCATTCAATACACTGTTATGAATTGCCTCTAACAATTTATTTCGAAACCTTGAGCTCACCCAATTATGCAGGTTCAAGCCTTTAACAAACATGTCATCACTAGACCTTTTTACTATCAACATTTCCAAGAGCAAAATGTCATAATCGTACACATCTCCTTGTGTGGAAGCCCTCTACCCTACTCCATACTACGCAATCATGTTAGCAACTATGACAATAGAAATCCATTGCACATCATATAAAAGTATCATTTTCTATAAACAGTGATTTCTCATCAAACCTGAGTTTTACCTTAACGACACCTTGCTCTAATTGAAAAACATAATAACTCTCCAATTATTTCCATTTCTTGGTGAATTTTTTGTGGGTCTTTTGATCCTTCTGTTCTAATTCAATGAATGCATAACAACTAGATAACCTTCACTACATACTCATTGCTTTTCATGTGGTGTACCGTGAACATTTTCCACACTACGAATATTTGAGGTAGATATAGAAAGGAAAGGCAATAATACAAAAAATTACATATAAAAAAATTATGTCAAACACACCTTTGTGCCAGAAGGCATATCACTTAAATCATAGTTGCACATAAAAGTATGTACAGGTGTCATCTGAGGATTGCTAATGACCTACACAAATCAATACAAAATTGACCAATCTTTAAATAAAAAATTTACATGGTATATGACACCCTCATATTATGGCCATTGAAAACTCAACCATTACCAAGTGAGTTTTATAATTAAATTATATTTTTAATTTTAAAGCATAAATACAACAAAATTAAAACTCCTAGAGAAAAACAAAGATATAAGAGCATATTACAACTTGTGAAAATTTAGTTCAGAGTGGCCAGTTAATGGAGAAGTAGAATATCATTTTAGTAATAGAAAATTATCACATAATTACCATTCGATCAAATTTTCTTAGAGCTTGCTATTATAAATGAAGGAAATGTGCTCGTAAGAAAAATTGTTTTTGAATATGTTTGTATTATAACTAAGGAGATAATTATGCCCTCACTGACACACATATTGTATGTCAATAGTGGAACAACAAAACTGACAACGTTGTCAATCCTCCACCAAACCCCTTCTTCATCATCTGTCATTCTCTCCTTCTTTTTCGCTTCCTCAATTTTTAAATTTTCACCCCATTTCCTTTGGCATTTCCATCGCACACTCCACGTACGATTTCTATTATAAGTTAAGTTCCAATAGTAATATAAGTGTTCAAATAAAATAGACATAGATAAAAATTAAATCAAATAAGAAGTTATAAAAATGAACAACATTCACCTAAAAGTGACAAAAAATTATTTGACTCAGAGGTCAAAAGAAAGAAACAAATGACATATTATCTGTCTTGTGCTGCCACAATGTCAGTTTCATGATGAGCAAACCTTTCATTTTCCTTCAGCTTTTGGCATGTCCTCCCCATTCTCCTGTTGTCTATTTTCTCCCTTGCCAAACAAACCAAAACAATTAGAAACAATTAAAATCATTTCAGGTCCATCTCGCAAGATTAATATTGCATTTTCTGTGGTGTACATTTTGATGAAGCAAGAAACATGTGAAGCATTGTAAAATGGATATTTGATTGACTGAGTGGGAAGAATGTAACGTACCACTCTTTTTCTGATTCCAACACGTTTTGTGTCTTTATGTTTCACATTCTCTTCACCTTCCAAATGTTAATGTTTGCGGTACATAATAAATGGAAAAGGGCAGAAAAACACGTATTAGAAAATATTTTTTTAATTGTGATATCTCCATCTTATTCCTTATATCAAGCATTAATAGGTCTATTGATTTAGATATTAAATTGATTTAGATATTAAAAAAAACTAAGTTATTTTAAAGATAAAATGCATAGAAACAGATTTATTTTAAAGATTATTTTTATAGTAAAAATAGTACAATTCATATTCTCTCAACTGTCTCCCATTTGCCAGAAATTTGTAAAGACTTTCAGTGGTACCTAAGCTAAATGTAATTTTCTGGAAACATGATAAAACAAGGTCATGATATGAAAAATCTTGCCAAAGATTGTGAATTTCAGTGAAAAGAATAAAATAATATTTGTAGGAGATTCAAAGAAAGTCCCTAGAAAATGAGAAGTTAAAATTGGTTGATAAATATGTGAAGTTAAAAGTATATTTGAGATAAAATGGTGTTTCCCAAGTTATGATTATTTTATATCTATATTTATTATTAGATCAAATTTAATAGAGATTTTGTAGTATGAAAAGTAACATTTTTAATTAGAACTAGAGCTGAGCTATGCATTTTTATTTGAACAACATAATATAATATTTCCTCCAAATAACATTATCTCCCTAAATGAATTGGCATGCTTGAATCGCACAGACTCTCAATTCCACGCTTGAGAAAACCAAACTAAACAATCTTCTATTTTCTTCTAACAAATGTTAGTATCCATATAAAAGGGGTGGATTTTTAAAATTCAAATTTTCTGCATTATAAATTATAAAAAAATGGAGTACAATATAAAACATGCAATTAAGAAAAGCCAAAATCAAGTATGTAGTATCCTAAAAAGTGAACGCAATTTTTTTAATGAATAGAGAACTCATGCTTAACGGTTAAATTTCTTACCATGGATTTTCTTTAGCAGTTAGCTAATCAATTCTCTATAAACTTAACGTGTGCTCAATTGTAACTTGTTTCGCTATACCGTGCTACAAAACTCAGTGGAATTATAGTGCAAGGAAAAGCCATACTTTTGATAAAATACTCCAGAAATTGTCATTAAAATAATGAACAGATGGAGATATATAATGATGGATTAAGAATAGCTTGGGAAATATTACATGATGGTTAAATTCTCACAGCTTTGTTATTTTCTAGCATGATTGAAAGTGACCAAATCCAAAATAAGAATTTTAGCAAGAAATGGTAGAACACAGTACCCAAAAAAAGACTATTCGAAAACAATAGAGCGTGGTAAAGAATTACATCTGGTGAAGTTGAACCCAAAGCTCATTGGAAAAATTGTTTTAGACATGATTGTGTTTTTTACAAGCAAACACCGTGGAACTTGCTTTTTTTCTACTTGTTTTAAATGGTAGAAAAACCATTTAAAACAAGTCTTGATCACTCCTATCACCATATCGGGGAATAAAAGGGACCTTAATATGGTTCCTTAGTTCTAAACATGTAGCAAAATGATATGTAAATATCGACATATGGAGTATTAAAGATTTGATCGGTTGAATTTCAACTTATAACTCGTGTCAAGTTGAAATAAAGAAGGTAAGAAATTTTGGAAGAATTCCTTAGTTCTTACAATGATATGATGTAAGGAAATTATTTAAATAGATCTAAATATCACTAGCAATAGAACACTAAATAATATTAAATTTGAGAGAAAATATCAGAAAATGCAAGTATAATGACTTAGTCACTTTGAGGGGGAAATTGAAAGAGTTTGCAAGAATCGTATCCAAAACTGTGCACCACAATGAAGTTGCACTCCAAAGGAAACGTAATAGCTCCAACACAAGCATAAGGAGGAATCGATTAATCAATGGAAGAGCATACACAATAAAAAAAAGATTGCATATATAGAGAAAGAATAGTCGAGTGTCTTGGCATACTCATAAATTTCAAATGAAGGGATACATATAGGGTGCTGAGTAACCCTAGTGCATGACACATAAGAAAACCCTAAACCTAACCCTAAACCTAAGCCATGTAAGATGACCCTCCATATGTGAGTGGAGGACACATAGGATCCCACACACCAACACCCCCCTTCATCAAAGCTGGGGTAGCGGCTATGATGAGTCAGACATAACAAGAAGACACTCCTAAACAACTAAGAAAGATGTGTCAATGGGGCCCAACAACTAAAGGCCTGATAAGGTGCCCATGTACAAACAACATCTTCCTAGAAGAAGAAGAAGAAGAAGAGAAGGACTATATATCCCAAAGAAGATGAGCAGCTGCATAATACCTCACCCCAAGAAGAGACCGCAAGTGAAGAAACTTCACCTCAGTGAAGGGCTTGGTGAATATATCTGCAATCTGATTAGCTGTCTGAATGTACTAAATGTCGATGATACCATCATGAATAAGCTCTCGTATGAAGTGCATATGGATCTCAATGTGCTTCATCCGCTGATGCTGAACTAGATTTCTACAAATTGAGATAGTTCTCGTGTTATCACAATAGATAATGGTAGGCCGCCGAAAGTGGATGTCAAACTCTATCAGAATACCCTGTAGCCAAACATACCTCTGTGGTAGCATTAACTGTCTCCTCTGTATTCTGACCTTTGTAGAAGATATCACAATTGTCATTTTGCTTCTTGCTAGACCAACTAATAGGACCTGAACCAAGAGAGAAAATGTAGCCATAGGTAGATTTTTGATGATCTAAGTCACCGGCCCAATCAGAATCTGTGAACCCAATCAAGTCAATATCCACCCCTCCATAATAGTGAATGCCATCAATATAGGTGCCAAAAACATAATGAAGGATCCACTTAGCTACTTTCCAATGTAGCTCATGTGGCTTCTGCATGAATCTGGACATTATCCCAATAACATAAGATAAATCTGGTCGAGTGTGAGTTAAGTAAATCAAGCTCCCCACCAACTATCGATAAAGAGTACCATCAACCAATGGAGTAGAGAAATCAAAAACTAACTTAACCCTAGAAAGAAAAGGAGTAGGAGAAGACTTGCAATCAGACATCTAAAAACAAGCAAGCAAGTCAAGAGCATACTTAGGTTGCAAAATCAAAATTCTTGAGTCAGATTGTGAAATATAGATCCCAAGAAAGTAATGAAGCAGACCTAAGTCAGTCATGGAAAACCTATTGGCCAAGGTGATCTTCACAGAATCAATGATAGAGGAAGAGCTGCCTGTGATCAACAAGTCATCAACATAGAGAACAAGAATGAGTATGGAGTCATCTTGCCATAGAATATAAACATTTGGATCAGAGTGACACCTAGTAAACCCTGATGTAAGTAAAAAGGAGTCCATCTTGGCATACCAAGCCCAAGGGGCTTGTTTAAGGCCATAAAGAGACTTCTTTAACTTACAAATGAGGGAGGGATCATGGACATAACCCGGAGAGGTTATTCCATGTAGATCTCTTCCTCTAGGTCACCATGAAGGAAGGACACTCTTAATGTCCATTTGATGGACTTTCCATCTATTTGATGCAGCAATGGCTAAGGTCAGTTGAATAGAAGTCATATTTGCAACCGGAGCAAAGGTTTCAGTATAATCAACCCCAACTATCTAGGAGAAACCCTTAGCTACTAATCATGCTTTAAAATTTTCGCATGTTTCCATCTACTCCATACTTTGTTCGGAACACCCACTTACACCGAAATGATTTTTGTTCCTTTTGGAAGAGGGGTGAGATCCCAAGTATTGTTCTTCATGAGAGAGGAATACTCCTCATCCATGGAAGAATCCCACTTAGGAATACCAGAAGCCTCCCGGAAAGACTGTGGATTAGAAGCAGAGGTGAAGAAGGAGTGGGGTACAATGAAATCTGAGTGAGTACGTCTCATATCTGAAAGTATCTCCAACTAAATCTCCAACACTTTACAAATGTTTTCCTAGCCCAAAGAGGACCAAGAGGATCAGGCTCTAAGTCAAAAGATTCATCACTTGAGTGAGAAGGGACATAGTCCTCATCATCACTACTTTCATAATAAGAAGACTCAAAGGTTTGATGGTTGGGAGGATCAGGAAGAGGAGCATGCTCAACAACATCATCATCTGATGAGTCAGAATCTGAATCAGCAAGCTGAAGAACTCAATAGGTAGAGAAGTAGAAGTCAAAGAAGACTCATCAAACTTAACACTTCTCTCAATATAAATCTCATGAGAAGTAGGGTTCAACAATAGATATCCCTTCACGCCATCAGGATACCCTACAAAGATACAAGGTTTAGATTTTGGTTCCAACGCCTTGCATTTCTTCTTAGGAATCTGAGCGATAGCCTTGGATCCAAAGACTCCAAAGTGCTCAACATCAGGCTTGCATCCAAACCAGGCTTCAAAGGGTGTCATCCCTCTTACTACCTTATGTGGAACATGGTTCTGAATGTAATTAGCACAATTCACTGCTTCTAGCCCAATACTGCGGAGGAAGAGACTTTGAATGAATCATACAAGTGGCCATCTCCTTAAGAGTACGGTTCTTTCTTTCTGCGACTCCATTCTATGAAGGGATATAAGCAACTGTATGCTGCAAGGAGATCCCTTCCAGAAGTATAGAAATCCATGAACCTATTGTTTACATATTCACCTCCATTTTCGAGTTTGAAGAACCTTAATAGACTGTTTCCGCCCGTTTCTCAGCAAGAGCCTTAAAGTCCTGAAAATGTTCAAAGACTTCAGACTTAAGCTTAAGAAAATATACCCAAGTATATCGTGAATAGTCATCAATGAAGGTGAGCACATAAAGAGCTCTAGTAAAAGAAGGAGATGGAAATGGACCAGAAATATCGTTGTGAACAAGATCCAAAGGATGAGTAGCTCTCCAGGATTTTCCTTTGTCAAAGTTTTTTTTCAGGATGCTTTCCAAGGGTACAACCCTCACAAAGACCCTTAGAAAACTTGATGTGGGGGTAACCCATTGACCATTTCCTTTTGTCTCAATTGTTCAAGGTAGCAATAATTTAGATGTCCAAACACTCATGCCTTCGCTTACTAACCTCATTTGTATGAGTGAGCAAGCTAGTGGGCATAGAATCAGAAGTAAAGTGGGAAAATGTATACAACCATGAATGGTGATCCACCTTTCCCTCAGCCATTGTAGTGTCATCGTTAAGCTCACGAATAATCACCGAGTTAGGACCAAATTCCACTCACATTCCTTCACCAAGGTGAGTAATTTGGTAAACCGATAGGAGATTGGTAGAGAGATCAGGAACACTCAACACTTGGTTGAATGTTCCCCCATCCATCTCTACCGATCCACTACCAAAAACTGACACTGTGCGTGTCATTACCCATCGTGATTTGGGACATACCACAAGGCTCGATGTTGGAGAACTCAACATGTGAAGAATCCATGTGGTGCAGAGGCACCGGAATCTATAATCCACATCGATGAAGGAGAAACTTTGGCTACAAGGGCCTTTCCTTTCTTCTTATCATATTTAGACCCTTTTGTCAATAGAAGACTCAGCCTTCAGAGATTATTTTGTTTGATAGACTCAGGAACACCTATTTGATTTTTCTCAAGTAAATGAGTAAGGTGATCAATTTGTTTTCTCATACTCATACACTCTTTATGACCAGGATTCTTGCAATAGGAAGACAAATACTTATCTTTCTGTGCTCTAGGCTCAGAAGTCAAAGCGTTCATGTTAAATTTAGTTTTGGTCTTGGTTTCCTTCTTAGGTTGGTCCTTTCTTTCTTTATTATTTTTAGTCTTCTTTTCCTTACTAGTACTCGCTACAAGGGCATGTGACTTGGAATTGAGAGACCCCATTTGAATGAGTTTTTCTTGTTCTCGAATGAGTTGGGATGAAAAATAGTCAAAGGAGGGCATATTCCAATCATTGCCCAAAGAAACTTTTGTAGCGTAAAAATTTGACACAAAGACATAATATTCAGGACCTAACTTAGAGAGAATCGACAAGATCAGTTGAGAATTTTTCTTGTCTACTTGACATTCCTTTAACAACAATCTGGTGTGTACAAATTTAGAGAAGAATGCTTGTAGGTTTTTAAAATCACTAGGATTTAACCCTAGTAGTTCATGTTTCCAACTCATGTGATCTCATGTAATCTTGTTCTCTAAACATTTTATCCAACATTATCCATGTAGAATTATGTGTTTAAGATGACTCAATGTGGAAGAGCAAGTTCAAGAGAAATAGACATGCAAGGAAGACCTAAATCTTCATCACTACGGTTTAACCACTTAGATTTTTTAGGTTCGTCGTATGGTTTAGTCTCAGTTCCCATGGAGATGTGGACATAACCCTTTACCCATTAGTTTCATAATCATTTTCGATCTCTGGTTCGAAAAAGTTGAACAGTGTAAGAAAATGAATTAAATAGTGCATCCATCGTGAAGAGAGAGAGGAGTGTAGGAATGCAAACACAAGAATCACAACCACTTAGGACAATATAGAAAACCCCCTGATTTCGACACTTTATAGTTGAATGCGTTGGATACAATCAGGTCTGAGTGTGCGATCTTGAAATAATTGGTAACTCACCTTGCAATCTGCATAATAACGTGTAAGAGATGATACCACAATCGTGTTTCATGGAGCGTAGAGAAAGTAAAACCATATATAAGCACAAATTGCAAAAAACTAGGAAGGAGGCAAAATCAAATCCTGGTTGTGAGAAAGAGCGTCTCACATCACTAAGGATCCCCCCTTGTTGCTAAAAAACTGGTGGCAGTAAGCGCTCACTCAGTCACAAGCAATAATAAGGGTAAAATAAAATGTTTTAAGATGAGGGACTCAAGATGAGTCCGGAAGACCTCTCAGAACTGTCGATAAGGCACACATAAGACAACGATAGGTTCTTAGAGTGTTACTGCACACTTGTGTGCACAATCAGTAAGAAAAAATTGGACAAGAAAACCTAAAAAATTTATACACTTTGAAATGCGTAATTTGGCTAATTTTAGAGCTTTTGGAGTTAAATAAAAACGACAATTCAATGTTAATTTTAAAAGGACAATTTTTAATTATTTTATCTAAACGTAGAATGAAGAGATCATAATTAATAGAAATAGGTTTAATTACAATTAAATCTATTTAATTACGAATAGAAACTAATTAAGATCTAATACAAATTAAATCCTAATTAATATTTGATTTGATTTAAATGAAATCCTAATTAAAACTCAAATATACTTCCCGTTTTAAAAAAATTAAAATTTGAAAAATCCACCTCTTTTAAAAAAAATACCTTTTAAAATTGGGGACCCATTTTAAAATTAATCCCTTTTGGATTGTTCCCACTTGAAAACATTTCCCACCAAAAAATTAAAAACAAGCCTTAAATAAATTTAAATGCTCGAGGTGAGGTCGCTCAGTGGGACGAGCAGTATGGGCTCAGGGTGGGTGGGTAAGGGCATGCAGGTATGCGGGTATGGGTGTGGGAGATCCAGGTGCAAGTGGCTCAGCGTGGAGCGGTGATGAAGCCCGAGGTGGGCGGCTTGTAAAAAACTAGGAAAGAGGTGAAATCAAATCTCGGGCATGAGTAGGGGAAGGCTCCACAGCGGGAATGAGGGCTGAGTAGGGTCGTGAGGGTAGAGGGAGACTCCAACGGCAAGGGAAACTTGCAAGGAAGGATGCTTGGGAGCAGGTGCACACAGAAGAGAAGTTACTCGCCAAAGGCCCAAAATGATTTTGCTAGGCAACAAGGAACGAAGCACGAGCTCGGGGCAAAAAAAACTACTTGGCCAGGTTGGAAGAAAATGGTCTGAAGGTGCAGCTCGGTTAGATAGCTCGAAGGAGGTGTAGAAGGAGCTTGGTGGTGAGCACAAAACCACTAAACATCGAAATTTGAACCTCCAAGATACAAATGAAAAACCTGTATTCTTCAAAAAGACATGCAAAAAATACAAAGAAACCAGTAAAGAACCAGAGATCTAAAAAAATTTTAGTTTAATAAAAATTAAAAAACCAAGAACATAACCTCTTATTTTAACTAATCTACCACATTTAGCTGTAGTTAGGTAAATTTAGTTGTAAAACCCCTAAAAAAACTCAAGGAGATCTGCACATGCACGAAGAACATAGCAAAACCGAACAACTTTCCAAGAGTAACTTGTTAAGAATATTAGCAATAAAATTCTAGAATATAATGATCGAAAAATTTGCACGAGGAGTAAAAAAATAAAACCAAGAGTAATCACAACTCAAATAACAAATGCATGTTTACCTGATCTCAGCTTTGATACCATGAAAGAGTTTACGAGAATCGTATCGAAAATTGTGCACCATGATGAAGTTGCACTCCAAAGGAAACGTAATAGCTCTAGCATAATCACAAGGAGGAATCGATCAATCAATTGAAGAACTTGCATAATTGAACAAAGCTTGCACATATAGAGAAATATAGCAGAGTTTCTTGACATACTCATAAATGTCAAATGAAGGAGTACATATAGGGTGCTGAGTAACCCTAGTGCATGACACATAAGCAAACCCTAAACCTCACCCATGTGAGATGACCCTCTATATGTGAGTGGAGGACACATAGGATCCCACACACCAACAGAAATATCTAACCCATATAATACAATTCAAGTTCTTACTATGATGCTCATATATGAGTTACTTATTACTATATATACCCTACTATAATATGTAAACCACTTAGGTCAACGTACTAATCATATCATGAAAGCATAAATAAATGAGATATGACATATTAATAGATTATGTTTTCCATAAGTCAACCATAAATATCCCGATATATGACACCAAATCAAGGGTATAGCATGCCCCTTCCTTTTGAAGTACCATCATCCCCAATGTTGGAAATTTATGGATGTTGTTGCAAGTTTGCTTCATCTTCCCATGTCACATATTCAATGTTCAAATTCTTCCACTTGATTAGAATTCAGTAATGACCCTTGTCCTCAACCTCTTAGTGCATGTCTGAAAGATGCCTTTAGGTTCCAAGATGATTTTTCCCTCCTCATCCAGCTTAGGTAATAGTGATTGTGCTGACAACTTCTCTCTGATGACCTTCTTCAAGAAAAAAACATGGAATATGGGATGTATTTGGTTAATTGAGGGAGCTCAGATCTATATATCGCACTACTAATCCTTTACAATAATTGATAAAGGCAATAGTATTTAGGTAAAATATTGTTATCCTTTGTCTATTATTTCAAGGAGAACTGATTATACAATTGCAATTGCACAAAAACAAAGTCTTTAACCTTAAAGTGTCATTCACTATGGTGCTTATCAACTTGTTGCTTTATGTAGTTTTGTGCAAATGCGAAATTCTCTCTAAGACTAGAGAGTACCTCATGTTGGTGTTGAATGTGCTCTTCAACTACTCTTACTTTAAGTTGGACCCCCAAGGTGGAGGTGAGAAATCATGCCAAAAACGGATACATTTGGGATGATGTGTGAAATGAAGTGTTAAGTGTCCATTCTACATTTGGTAGCCACTAAACCTTGCCAAACATTTTTGTACTACCCTGGTCTCCCCATCAAATTGGGGTTGATGGGATAAACTATGACCTAATTGATTACCCAAACATGTGAACAAATGAGTCCAACAATTTATTATAAACACATGTTCACAATCATTGATTATAATCTTGGGTGTATCATATAGCTTCTGAACTATATCCATAAAATATAAGGTTGTCAAGTACTTGTTCTAAAAGGATGTGACAAATCACAAAAATGAGCATGTTTATTTAGTTTATCCACCGCCACCATGATTACAATTTTCCCTCCAAATTTTAGCAACCTTGTGATGAAATCCATAGAAACATCATCCCACAATTCACTAGGAATAAATAGAGGTTGTAGAAGACTCAATATATTAATATTTTCTCCCTTTTTAACGCCGACGAACCAAACATCCTGCCACAATTTTTGGACATGCCCTTTCAACCCTTCCTATAAGAAATCTTGCTTGATTCTATTATATGTTTTTCATGAACCCATAATGTTCATTCACTGGAGAAACATGTAGCTCAGAAATAACATGATTTCTAAGGTTATAGTTCTTGTATAAATATAATATATCATTGTACCATAATGTATCTCCCTTCCATATAAATTTTTCAGATATGCTCGGATCCTGTTGGAGTTTCTAAATGAGAGTGTGGGTCTGTATGACATTCTACAACTTTGATATTTTTTAATCAACCTAATCTACATATAGTACATGGACATTGCATATAACAATGCTTCTACAAACTCATCCCTCCTTGACAAGTTATCAACTACCATATTTTCCTTTCTTTTCTTGTAAATGATCTCAAAGTCATAACCCAACATTTATGTAACCTTTTTCTATTGTTATTCCTATGATAGTTGTTGCTCCAAGAAGTATCTAAGAATATTGTGATTTATCTTCACCTTGAAGTGACAACACATGAGATATGGTCTCCACTATTTGACTAGATGAAGAATAACCATCATTTGTTTTTCATAAGTTGGTTTTGAAATATTCTTACAGTTGGGTTGATGAATCTCAAATGAAAGGAGACAACCCTTTCTCTAATACATGGGAATTATTTCGTCTAACATCATTGGGAGTAGCTTATTCTTTTCTAAAAAAATTAATCGGTTGGTTGTTTGAGTTAGTTGTTTTTAATGGTTGAATTTGCATGTTTTGAAAATGGTGTGTATCAATGACCCCATCATTTAGCTAGACATTTTGATTTTTATGGAATAATTTGTTTTTGATTAGAAGTGTCTACAACTAAGTTGTAAGACATCAGTTTTCACTAATAGGTTATGGAAAAAAACCTATTTACTAATAAAAAATTCTCCTTTATTAACTTATAACAAGTTCACAGGGTTCCAAAATTAGGGTTCCATGTTCTGGTTAGATTCAGGGAGTAATCTTAACCCATGCCTGCTCTCTAACAGGCTCAGAACTTCAACTAGATTTTTATCCTACCAAAAACTTCCAAATTTTCCCTAAACCATTCCCAATGGATAGGAAATTTTCTCACCTTTCTGGTGATATAAGGAAGTCCTCCTAACTCCTTACAAAACTCAAGTTATGAGTGGGCGAAGTTTGGGGATCAAATTTTTCCCAAGGGGGACACATGTCGCCCCCTGGTTGGTTGGTGGGCCTTGGTGAGAAAATTTTCTCCAAGGGGCAAGATTAGTGTGTCACAGTGGTGGCATTTGGGAGAATTTTCTCCAACCCCGGGGCAAATAAAATTCACATGCACTTCCGCGCCCCCTGCGGGTCCGCCAAGGGACATGTGGTGACCGCGGAGATCAATGTCGAAGCGGCGAGAGCGAATTAGTGATCTATGCCCAAGGAGGAAAAAGGGAACAAAAGGGTACACGCGGTTTGTGTACCCGCCATAGCCACAAGGGGACGCATGGTGCGCTCTGGTTGGCTATGGACCGACGGAGGGAAAAGTGAAGAATTATCTAACATGTGGGTATGTGCAATCAAAATAAAGGTAGCCATGGAAGGTCCCCCCTCCCACCTCCACCTCAAAGTGCCACATGGCATGCTCTTTGGTTGGCCTGCGGTCCGACAGAGGCCAAAAGTGAGAAATTTTCTGAATTTTTTTCAAAAGGATAAAAAGGGAAAAAAGTTGAGCCAGCGCCTCTGCTTCCGTTCCCCGTGAGGACACGTGTTGTCTTCTGATTGGCTGCGGGTTGGTGGAGGAAAAAGTGGAAATTTTTGAAAGTAAAAATTTTAAAAGATAAGTTTAAAATTTGTAAGGAGCCCGCCTATCCACCGTGCCATGTGGCAACATGTGATTGGTTGCAGGCCGGCGGAGTTGCGGGGCAAAATGGGAAAATTTTCCCAAGGCATTTTTTTTTTTCAAAGGGTATAAATTTAAAAATTGGTCCGCCACTCCCAGAGTGCCATGTGACAGGCCCCAATTAGTTGTGGGATGGTGGGGCCATGGAATTTTTGGGAAATTTTTCCAAAGTTAAAATTTAATTTTTTTTTAAGGTTAAATTAAATTTTATTACACTTTGAATGTCAATTTGAAGTAAAACTTCAAATGGCCATAACTTTTGATAGGGAGCTTAGATTTGGGAAAATGAGGACTTTTTAGAAATCTCTTGATGCCCTCTTTGCAGAGGATTCATGAATTTTAGAATTTTATGAAGTTTAAAGGGTCAATTTTATGAAATAGATCTGCAGGCTTTTAATATGTGAACTGAGAGTTTTTCAACTTCATATTTTGGTTAAATTAGAACTCCTCATTCACTCAACATGTCAAATAGACATGGAGGATCAGTATAGGGAGGGTTTAGAGTGTTTTATGGAAGTCAATTTGTCCAATTGACTTCAAATTTAATTTCTCCGACAATAGACAGAAAAATGACCCCATGTGCAGGGGATTCCCAATTTCGAATTTTACAATAAGTTATGAATGTTCATACTTAAGTTTTCTAAGGTCAAGTTGGGTTCAATAATGTCTTAGCTTGTCTAAATTATCACATTTTTAATGTCTTGTTGCTTGAGTGTAGGCTATGAACTGCTCATTTTTAGTGAAATGTGATTTGCCCGCAGTGGAGTAGTTTAATACAATGGACCGCTTTCTTTTAAGTTTGTATTATCAATTTCGTCATTTAAAAATGTGGTATAGTTTACTAAAATAGTCTAATACATATACTGGATTAAATCAACCATTCAATTTCTAAGTCAAAGTGCAGTTCTGACTTTCAATTCTAATATATAGCATTTTAAAAGAAATTCAGGACATTGCCTATTCTTTCACATACATGTTTCCTTTACAACCAACAATCTCAAACTTTGACAACAATTCAAATTAAAATATGTACAATGCACTTTTGAGAAATTAATGCAATTCTTTTCATTCATCCTCAATACAATTTTACAACCTTATCACCTTATCACAATTTCCATTTGGATTCCAAATATCATTATATACAATATATACAACACTCACTTACTTATTCTTTTCCAAAATCAAGAACACAGAAAGATATCTCCTTTACATTTCACCAATCTAAAGTTTATTCTTTCCATTTATCAATACACATGAATTCACATATACAATTACTATACAATCTCATCCACTCAAAGTGGGAAAGGTTATATTGAATTTTCTCACAAGGAAATAAGGGACTGTCAAAACTGTGAATTTCTCCTTACTCCAAATAGCAGCATGCTAGTTTTTCCATCATTTCCATATTTGATCACAACAAGGAAGGGGGAAAGGCAATGTTCCCTACCCAACCAAGACATCCAATGAGAAGGGAGAAGCCATCCTTCCTCATTGGCCCCCGATCCCCAATCATATTGAAAGAGAGAATGAAAATCAACTCATGGTAGCAATGGCTTCTACCACAAACAAGAAGCATTCTTTTCACATGCACAATACAATAAAATACACAGTCCAAACAAGACAACATTTCCCAAATGTATTTGAAATTATTCATACAACACATAGGCTTGATCAAGCAAGCCAACAAGAGAAAGAACTTGTGGGAGCTACTTATGCCTCCCAATTTGGAATTGGGCATCCACAAAAATCATACCGCCATTAAACACATCAAATCCCATAAACCTTATATCTCCCAACCCCTCCTTATCCCCCCCCCCCCTCCCCCCCCCAAAGTTTATCCCTTATGCCCCCACAAGAGTAAGAAATGCAAGCAGTTTCTTTTCCAAGGTGGATCCCAATCCAAAACTCCCTCCACAATAGAACTATTGCCATTGGAAATACCTCATACCCCCCATATGAAATCCCCATAGTCTTCTCCTACACCATGCCCTAAGAAATCTACCCAAGCAACAAAGAACACAACACAACACCATATAAGCATGCATGCAAGAGAAAGGAAAACATTTAATACACAGCTCAAGATGCCTACCTCTCCATACTAGAGTTTTTTCCAAGATTCACAAACTTTCCAAGATATCCAAAGAGCATTCCAAAACCAAAAAGGTTCAAGCATGCAAGAAAAAAGACTCCAAGCTTCCTCCTCAAACAAGCTCCAAAAACAGCAAGCAAAAATGCGCCCCCAAGAGGAATGAACAAAGTTCCAACAACCATAAACAAGCAAGGAGTTTCACTTTTATAGTAGAGGGAACAGAAGAGGATGATGTGGGTCCATGTGGGGTGCCACATCACTATTCCTTAACCTGAAGAGGAAATTCAACATCCCTCACCAAATCACAATAAATAAAATGACAAATTGACTTACACACTCCAAAATGGCCCATACTCCAAAAGGACTGAATTAAAAATATGTAAGGGAAGTGCAATTAAATCTTACACATTGTCACTTTAAAATGCAACAAAAATTGCCTAAATTTAACCTCCAAACCATAGGCATGGTTGGTGGATCATTTTGAGAGGTGTGGGACATGTTTGACTTGTCCCACAAGCCTCCAAATTTGGCCTCCAAGGACAAATTCGAATTCCTAAGGAGATGAAGTGTTTAACACTCAAAAAATTTCTCTTACATACTCATACACATCCTTACAACATTAACTCACACACTCTTCCAACATTAATATTTAAAGACAACAACTTTATTAATTACATTCCACATCCCAATTTAATTTAAATAAAATTTAACTATATGATCTCTCACATTAATCTACCACATTTAATTAATTAAAAGAAAGAACACATTACTAATAAAATACATACAACAATAATAAAAGAAACACATTAAAAAAAATTACACAACCCATGGTCACATATAGTGGAAATTCCCCACATGGGAATCCCTAACAAACACACACACACAAAATAGTTTCCATGGTGACCTTGTTGAATACATATAGAATTCCAATGTGGTTGGTCTTCAATCCCCCGACGTTTGTTGTAATATTTTAACCTACAACACACAAATACCTCCTTCAGCCTCGTGGCCATATCAGAACATCCAACATGATATAAATATACATCACAAAATCATTTATACATATGAATCACAAAAACATCAAGGCAATTCAAAAATATCACTTACAATTAATATCAATCAACTATATCATCATCATACAATATACCATTTTCTAGGTCTACTCACAAATATCCAAAAATCACATGTTTGAATCAACATTCATAATATATCCATGTCAAATAGTATATCATCATTGACATATATGAAGTGTCTCTAGTAACCATCATGCATCATAACTAAATCAAGATCAACAACAATCCATGGATCTAACATCTAACCATCATATTAAATCAAAAATATAATAATGTCCACAATATAGATCAATAGTGTCATGGTCAGTATCTAAAAGGTGTCAAATAGAAGTGGGCACTACATAGTTCGTTACATTTGGTATCAGAGTGACCACCCTTGTTCAAATCCTACTCGATTGGTTATGTCATGTAGACAGGGCACATGTGGTGCTTAAACATTTGTGAAGCGGGGCTCATATGTATGGGAGTGCAGGAGAAAACCCATCCCGAGTCGAGATCTATAGAAACGTGGTGGGATGTTATGATCCTCATGTGTGGATTTCACTAACACCTTGACGTTTTGGTGTAACGGTTCTTTACATTGTATTCATTCCCACACTGTAACAAATTGTTTCTCCAAGATCATTACAAAGAACAATATTTTGAGGCATGTAACAAATATTTTCATCCCACAATAGCTAAAAAATTATGTTAGCAGGAAATATTATGCTCTAATATAATATATATAACATATATACTATATGCTTTCGTTTAAGTAATGTGATACAGTTATCTATATTTTTTTTATGTACATTAATTTTGTTATCACGTTTTTTGATTGAATTTTACACTCAAGAATATGCAAACTTATGTGTTCTTATGTGTGAATAAAGTAGAGTATAGTTAGTCATCATGTTGTCAAAAATTTTGATTGTGAGCGTACATGTTATTATCCTCCTATTGGTGCAATAATTGCGCACTTTTTATGCAAGTGCTAGTTTAAGAGGATAAATGTGAAAATAATTTTAACAATCCTATTGTATAATAGTAAAAAAATTAATTGTATGTGATGTTATATCCTCTCATATAAGAGAAATTTTCTCAAAATTGGTGTGAATTTATTTGTCCCATTACCTTGTAAATATCATTAATAAACTAACAATGCACTGCACACACTTCATTTCATATTTAATTGTAAAAATTATTTTCATGAAATATAAATTGTAGACATGTCTAGTTTTAGAAGAATATATTATTTGATGCACTTATAAACACACTCGTGAGAAAAAAATAGTAGGACACATGTCCAAAGAACAATATGAAGAATACTAAAAAAGCCAAAGTAAATGAAGACCCTTGGCCAAACCATACACCTAACCAAAACTTAGGGTATGTGTGTTTGTGGGCATAACTAGAACCATAGAATATGTTTCTCGAAACTTGTGAAGTATTGAATATGGATTTATCCATTCAAAATTTCTTTAGGTTTCAAAAAACATTTCTATCTTTTTTTAAAAATTTACATGAACCTCTAGAAAAATATCCTCCTTCCTTGGATCCTTAATATTAAGACAATACCTTGAAAAAATTGTAATACAAATGAGTGATGTTTCGATGGTCGTGTGTTATCCCTACAATATCATTAGCCTCATTGATGGGAACAATTATTTGAATATAATGACTCGTTGATCATAACATAGAGAAGTAAGGAGTATAATGTAATGCAACTACCCAAATATTATATTTCATGATGAACTAATTAATAAAAAAAATCTACTTGTTCTTTAAATTTCTTTCAATATATGAACGATACTCAAAATATTTGTAATTAATTTTCAAAAATGCATTTGATAATCTATAACTCAAATGGATATTGTTAACCAAAATGACCCCCTTGCCCATTTTTGATCAACTTTGTGAGCTTTGACATCCCACGGTCACCAACAACCTATTTATACATTGCATTTTCATGTTATTTTCCTTTAAAACCATGTCCCATGATGTATTTTCCTAAGTTTCACATCATTGAAAAGTCTCAATATACCTATTTTTTTCCAAAACCTTAGGCCACAACAACTCGTGAACATTCACCCTTGCTTAATAGAAGTAAATCTATCATATTCTCATACTTTATCTATCATATTCCCATACTTTATCTTCTCCCAATTATTTCCTAATAATTTCATTCCTTTCCTCTCTTTCCCACTATATGGGCCCCCACAAAATTTTATCTCTACTCATGAAGCATTATCTTTTATGTGAATTCATTATCCCAATCTACACCACCTTGTTAGCACTCGCAAGCTCTTCTCATGCCACAATATACCACATTTTTTAATGAAAATCTTCTCTCCAACTCACCCACAATTTATTGAGCCATGTTCAATTATTTTTCTTACATTGTGATGCAAAAATTCCTCTTATACATTCCTCTACTTCTCTAGTATATTTGTAAATATTCTCTTCATTTTTTAGCATCTTCCCATGTTGTCATGTACTAAGAATTGTTCCTTAATTTTCTCTAGGGTCCATAACATTGTTGATGGTAGTTGTAAATCAATTAATACCTTGCGCTACTCTCATGTCCCAAGAACATCTTAATCATTTTAAAGGAACTAGTTGTTCTTTAAATCTACGGGTTCTACTATTTAATGTTTTCCCAAATGATATGCAAATAAAATCTAGTGTGAACGCTCTCCAACCAAAGGATCCAACTACCAATGAAGTTCATAAATAAATTCCCAATCTTGAATCCAAGATCTAAAATTTAGCAATAAGGGATGATTTTCTTCTCTTCACTCTAACATATCTTGAATTTCTACTCAAATATCCTTTCCTCCTCTTTTCTTATTTATTTTATAAAAAACAAATCCTATTTTGTTCTAAGGACTTTTATCCATTTTGGGAATTTTGTTCACTTTTGGGCACCTCTCCATTATGGATTTCAGTTATTTCTTCTTATCTTAGATATCTTCGCCTCTACGTTGATAAATGTAATGTGTTTAAGGCCTCTTTTATGGTTTAATACAGTTGTGCATATCTAAACATCATTTGAGTTGTTGTGTCTTATAACTTTCCTATGTTTTCCTCTTGTTGTCTTGTGGAATGTTTGATTTGTGATAAATGTTTGTAGATTATACTTAATTGTTTGATATGTGATAATTGTTCTCTGGTAGATTTGTAAATATTCTATTCATTTTTTGGCATCTTCCCATGTTGTCATGTGTACTAAGAATTGTTCCTTCACTTTTTCTAGGGTCCAAAACATTGTTGATGGTAGTTGAAAATCAATTAATACATTGAGCTACTCATATGTCCCAAGAACATATTAATCATTTTTGAACTAGTTGTTCTTCACTCTAGGGGTTGTACTATTTAATGTTTTCCAAAATGACATGCAAATATAAGCTAGTGTGAACACTTGCCACCAAAGGATCCAACTACCAATTAAGTTCATAAGTAAATTCCCAATCTTAAATCCAAGATATAAAATTTAGCAATAAGAGATGATTTTATTCTCTTCACTCTAACATATCTTGAATTGTTACTCAAATTTCCTTTCCTCCTCTTCTCTTAGTTATTTTATAAAAAAAATACTATTTTGTTCTAAGCAACTCTTATAAAATTTTGGGCAATAATTTTAATGATTTTATTCTCTTCACTCTAACACCCTCTTGATTATTGATTACTCAAGTTATTTCCTTTCCTATCTCTGATCTCTTAGTTATTTTATATGTTGATAAATACTATTTTGTTCTAAGGACTCTTAGTCATTTTGGGTTTAATTTTAGTTGTTACTTTATGGACCCTCATCCATTATGGATTTAAGTTATTTCTTCTTATCTTTCCTATGTCTTAGCCTCTTGTTGTCTTGTGGAATGTTTGATATGTGATAAATGTGTTGTAGATTATACTTTTATGGTTTTAGTATACATTAAGTGCATTTCTGAAACATCAATTTGAGTTGTTGTGTCTTATATCTTTCCTATGTTTCCCTCTCTGTTGTCTCATCACCTGGAATGTTTGATCATGTGATAAATGTTTGTAGATCTATACTTTTATTTTGTACATGCTAAATTAAGTGCATTCTTGGAAATCCTCATCCTAGAGTGGAAGATTATTTTCATGTCCCTGAACTCATACTAGCTCCTACTCACATCTCTATTTTCATGTTATTTCTCTCTCCTTATTTTGTACATGCTCTCCATGCTTCTTGGAAATCCTCATCCTATGCATAATTTTTTTCATTTCTTGAACCATACTACTCCTACTTACATCTCACTCACTAAGACACATCATTTTGTCAGGATATCTACAAATGTGTTTGATTTCACACTTTTTTCTCTAAGACAAATGAGTAATCCTACAACAATTCAACCCATATTATTTTTCTTTGAATTAGTGTTCATGGGATATTTACAAATTGTAGTGCTTTTGGCCTGTATTTAATACAAACTCCTTGGGAAATAAGAAGTGCCTCCACTTCTACAAAGCTTGCATTATGACATAAAAATTTTGATCATAAATTGAATACCTCCTTCTTGCATCATTCAATATATGACCAAAGTATGTGATGGTTCTTCTCTCCACAAGGGGTCAATTAGAAAAAAAATGTCCAAAACACATGCAATCATGGGATTGCTAAATGAACTCCTTATTTTTAGGATTTTCCGCTACATACTCTTATTATTAGGGGGACCCTTTTACACTACTACCCATATTTATACTAATATAAGGATTTAAAATTTATAAATACCCATATTTATACTAATATAAGGATTTAAAATTTATAAATAAAAATTAGCCTATGTGTGATTGGATGGGTTATGTGTCATCTTACTAGGGTGATCCCCATGTGCTTCCCTCATGACTTATCATAGCTCGAACAACTATTCCACTTACATCATGTAATCAACCTAACATGCATTAATGAAATTAGGAAAGGCCAATATTGCATGTTTTATGACATATTTTTTTAGATTCATCAAGGTCCTCTCATTTTACCCAAGTTGGCGGGGTGTAACTCGAGTGTCTGGAAACCTTTTCATGCACTTCTTTATATGAAATTGACTGAAAAATGACCTTTTGGGAAAAATAGGAGGGGTCTCATGGCTTGATTCTGCTTACAACGACTTCAAAAACCTCCTCGATTAATTTTATCCTTTGATCTGATTATTAGGAGTGTGAAATTTTCTTATGAAGGCTAATGATAGGATTTCCTAAGATTTCTTAAGACTCTAATTTTAGATATGTTGCTTCAAGAGTTATTTGAATATCCTTTTCTTCTTAAATCACCTAGGGGAAAGGATAAAAAACACATATAAACCATTTAAATGATAAGATAGAACTGACACAAGAAAAAGGATGACTTGGGGGTGTCTTGGAAAGGTGTGACATAAAATATTTTTGACACTAGGGTATAGTTGTCTTGTTTTCAGGTGATTTTTTCCCATGCAAAAACACATCACAACAGTTGGCTTTATCTTAGGGACATGTTATGGATCGAGCACAATGAGGACATGACATGAAAACTCCATAATCTCAATTTATAACATTGACCAGTGCTTAATCCATTGGGTTTTATAAAAACACTCAACATGCAAGAGATAGACTCAGAAAAAATACACACACACACATGCAACATAAAGGGAAACACACCACACATGAAAAGGAAAGAACACACAATAGGGAAGGAAACATAAACCTAAATCACCTATGGTACAATATAGGGGAAAACCCACTTTTATTGAAGTTCTCTTATCTTCTTAGAGGTTACCCTTGAGTGGGTAACACTAACGGATGGTGATCCACGAAGCCATTGGTTAGTTCCAGGAAGTAGCCTCCTCTCCTCAACTACTTATGCAAGCCAGATGTTTTCATGGTTGTCTGTGTACTTTGTAGGAGTGAGCCTACATGAACTTCTTGATTCTCAGACCTTCACTTATAGAGTCCATTTCCTTCATTATCTTTGAAATCCATTTTGGAATGCCAATTTCCTTCCATGTTCATCCATACTGCTTATTTTTCATTGAGTATCTCATCACTTCTCCAAGTTTCTTTTTTTTTTAATTTCTTGAACATCTTAAGTTCCGTTTTTTCCATATTCATGTTTACCAAAAACCCCTTCATCAGAGGCCTTAAATTTAACCTTTAGTTCTATTCTGCCATGAGCTATTTTGAAATTAGGTGAAGAATCATACATAACCTCATGCATATCTTGTATGGCCATAGCTTGAATCAAGAGTTCGAGACTCAACTTGGGATCTTTTGTACCTTATGTTGTATCCAAGATGTATTGCACAGATCCCTCTTTTAAAGTTGTTGGAATTTCACCTTTTTTTTCACTTGAAAAATATTCATTCGGAAGTTCAAGGCAACCATCGGGAGACATTGCTTCATTATCTTAAAGAGCATGGAATTCTACTACTTTTTCAACTTGTTGGCGAGAAAATTTATTGTGTGGATAAATTGATGGAATTCTTGCCAACATTGTGGGAATCTAAGTCCCTCTAATTGAATGATGTATATTTGTGTTTACATGGGCGTATGAAATTTGTTTTTTGTGGTGTCCTTTTGTCCGGGGATCCAATAGGGGCACTCTAATGACCTTGCGGCAAAAGCTATAAATCACTTGTTAGAGAGGACTTTGTTGGGAGATTAGGCAAGGGAGTGAGAAAAGAGGGGGGATTAATGTTAAAGGTAGAAAATATGAGTCCTACATCTATTAATAAGAATATTTCAACACATATATTTATAAGACAATAATTACAATTGGAAACAATACAAGTTAAGATTAAGAACTCAAATTTTCCATTATATCCTTATCAAACAAGGTAATAAATTCCTTCTTTCTTCATTGATGCTTTGAAAAAATTGTACATAGTGGGAGAAATGGAAGAACATATAGAAGGAAATAGAAGAAATATCTATCTCTTTCATATATTTCCAAGCAATAATTTATTTTTAAAAAAATGATCACACTCTGAGTATACAACTTTGACAACAACAAGAAATGAGGGATTCATTACAATATACAGAATAAGAGGAGACTCTTCATTTACCCCATGTGTCTTTACATATGCCTTGTACATATTGTGAATTTTCTTATGCACTGTAAACTTCAGATTTTCTCTTTCTGTGATGAAGAAGATGA
This sequence comes from Taxus chinensis, assembly GCA_019776745.2. Classification (NCBI taxonomy): domain Eukaryota; kingdom Viridiplantae; phylum Streptophyta; class Pinopsida; order Cupressales; family Taxaceae; genus Taxus; species Taxus chinensis. The sequence goes on from CM034155.1 coordinate 404,347,119, forward strand.
AGATACCTTTCCAAAAATTCCATCTTTATCACATTTGGAAAACCAGGGTGAAAGATATGGCCATGCGAATCTAGGGGTCGAGGAGGAACACAAGTTCCTAGGTTTAATTCATAGTTTGCAGTTAAATTTATTTTCCTTTATTATATGAGTATTACAGATATTCAGGGTACAGAGGGAACTAGGGAGCTAGGGTCAATAGGGCCTCCAAACTCTGCCTTATCTACATTATACACTGCCTCCGCACCCACTTCATTCTTTTTTTTTTGTGGCTTGTGTGTGTGTGGGGAACTAGCTCCCCGAAGGAAGTAGTTCTGCCTCACCTTGGTTCTCTCGCAACCCCTATCTTCCACACCACATTGAGCCCACTCCAACCTTCAGCTCTCACTTTCCCTTGATTGTCATCCAAAATGACTGTTCGGGGAACATTGTCCCATGGGGAGAAAGTTCCCTGTGTCATCTTTTTTTTGAGAAATTCAGGAGAAACGATCATATAGAGAAGACACAAGGCTTTGTCACATCGGTTCATCCACTTAGATTTTTTGGGCTCATAATCAGGTTCAGTCTCTACTTCCATGGTGATGTGAAATGACCCTTTACCCCTTAGTTTCATTACCATTTTTTATCACCATTCGAAAAATTTGAATAGTGTGAGAAAAGGTACTGAAAGAGCATCCACCGTGAAGAGAGAGAAAAAAGGAATAGAAAAAGAAAAAATAAACACAACCACCTCAGAACAATATTATCACCCCCTATTTATGGCACTTTATAGTTTATTGTGTTGATTACAATCAGGTGTGAATGTGCGTCATGAAACAAACAGTCAATCACCTTGTAATCAATGCAATAACATGAAAATGTGGAGTCCATAATCATGTTTTGGAGATCGTGATAGTTTGACACTGTAAAATAGAAAAAAATGATGCTAAAAACAAGATAAGGGAGAAAAACACAATCTTGTGTGAGAAATAGTGTCTTATGTCGTAGCAAAAATCCCCTTGCCACAAGATTTTGGTAAGTGCGTTCACTAGCCCGTAAGCAATGAAAAGAGTAATACAATGTAAAATGGGTGCAAAACAAGCCTCGAGGACCTTCAGGATGCAGAAAAAACTCTCGGAAGGAAAAAAGAGGCTTTGAAAAGAGCTCCACACTTCAACACATTAATAGCAAAAAAATGTCTAATAACACTATATATCGCACTTCTAATTTTCCTAATTAATCTAATTTTAAAAGTTTAAGGGTTTTAAAAAAGTGAGAATAAATGATGTTACTAAATGATTAATGTAACCACAATTTATATTAAAAGCTCCTAGATTAACCTTACCTCTTTTGAATTAACCACCTCCTAATTTAATTAAATGACCTACCTTTAACATTAATTAGTACATCCTAGTTTAAAATAAGACCTAATAAAATTTAAAAATGTATTAACCTTCCTTTAAATTTTAAAAAGCACTTAAATAATTTAATAAAACTATAGATTAAAAAATTATGCAGGCTTTTTGAAAGGATCAATAAGGTGGGAGGAGAGGGATCGGTCAAAGGAGGAGGCAGTCGCTTGGTCAACGGTGGGCAAGTTGGCAAAGTGGACAGCTCCATGTGAAGCACAAAAGCGAGCTTAGTGACCAAAGTGGGTAGAATCGAGTGTTTGAGCTCGAGGCAAGAGGAGTCCTAATGAGAGATAAGGTTGGGCAACTAAGCAATGTAACGGCTCGAGAGGGTGGCACAAGGACAAAATAGTGTGACTAAACAAGTAAATTAGGGTGCTAAGGGATGATGAGTAGGGTATATGAGCTAGGTTAACTCGGTCAGGATAGGGAGCCAAACAAAAATGGTACACAAGAAGCAGAGTTGATACAAGGGATCAACTTAGGGTTGAGCGAGAACTAGGGCTCGTCAATCCAGAGTCGAATGTGAATAGGGCAACACGCCAAGGGATGGGCGAGTTGGGGAAAAAGGACGTGAGCAACTTGGATAGAGCAAGGCGGTGTAATCTAGTAGCGGATGCAACTAAGAATGAGTTGAAAGCTAGGGCTCATCGAGTCAGGACAAAGGTCAAGCCAAATGGAGTAGGGGAACTCAACTCTACCACATGACACACTCGTCAAAGACAAACAACTCGTCAAGAGAGCCAACTACGCAGACAAAGGCAACCAGCTTGCTAGGATGAAGTAGCTCGTCGGGGAGCTCGCCGAGCTATGCAGGAGCTCAACTGAGATAGGATGAGGCTTAGCAAGCAAGGTAAACCAAAATGTAAGACAACAAGGTAAAACACGAGGGAAGGATTCAAAAAGAGATTTTTCAAGAAAATTTGCACTTTTAATGAAAAACAAATCTAATAAAACCAAAAAAAGAACCTACATCCAAATTATATTTCTCTCCAAATTTAGCTGCAGATAGCTAAATCTAGTGGAGAAAACCCTTAACAATGTACATGCATGAACCTAAGATAACACAAACTCTAAAAAAATGAGATTATTAAAACCAATTAGCAAGATTCCAAAAACCATTGAAAAATTTACACGAGAAGCACTAATATTGAAACCAAAAGTAATTAACAACCAATAAAAATGAATGCATGTTTACCAAACAACCTCTCTAATACCATGTGATATTATTCTACGATGATCAATACGGAACCCCATGCACATAAAATAGGTTTCACTCCAATGGTAATGTGAACGCTCTAAGTAATCACAAGAGTAATCGAACAACAAGGAAAATCATGCATAGAATAAACAAGTCTACTCATTCTCATAGATCAAAATAAGAGAGTACATATGGGAGTGTTGTGTAAATCTCATGCCTAGATAATCATTACCTCCATGAAGGAAACAAAAGTTTCAATTCCAAAATGGAATGTAACTCCTATGACGACACTGACACATATGACAATGATAGATTCTATGATAGAACTCCTATGACCTATGATCTCACCTAAGTGAGATGACTCACCATGTGAGGTGGATAAGATGTCGAGTAATGATGACACAAGTCACACACAGCAATAAAGGTAAGTTCACACAAAGTCGAGGAAAATTTTAACAAAATATGGACATTTGTGCAATACAAAGTGTCAAGCACATCAAATTGTAATGATGGTATGTAAAGAGGAAAAGAAAAATATAGAGGTAGAGGATATTATGGTTAACGTCATGGGCATGGATTCTGTAGAACATGTTTCAAGTGTGGATATGTGCGAAATAGAGCATTTGAGTGTCATTGTGTAATACCCCCTTTCTATAATGTCCCCTTTTCCTACGCCAAATGGCCCAAGGGCCAAGTTGAGTCCAAACCATGGTCAGACCCAGGGGGCTATGGACGCTAGAAGCTTTTGGGAAGGGTCTCGTGGTTTTAATATCCCAGTTTTGCGTTTGGGGGTCACTTTTGGACATGGCAACTCAAAAAGGAAAAAAGTAACTATAGTTACTCTTATTTTATTGGCCCCTCCTTGGAATTAAATGCGCCTACGGTTATGGGGGCTCGTTGGCCGAGGAGAAGTATATAAGGAGCTGGGGGAGGAAGAAAAGGCACCTTTTGTCATATACATTTTTAGCCTCCTTCATATGTAGCTGCTGTTGTTGCACATCTACAACTTGTGGAGTCAAATCCCACAGGGACCCTAGCTTCGGTGGTGAGAGACCCGTCCCTAGCTAGCAGGGCATTCTTTGGTAGTGAGAGATCTACCCTAGTCTGTCATTTCAGAGCCATTTTTAGGGTTGTGTGGCAGAGACAATATCAGAGGTTTCAGAGAAAGGATTTTGTGGGTTTTGGGGGCATTTGGGGAAGACAATCAGAGGGGCTCTAGATCAGATTAATGGCAGCCATTTGGGTTGGGCGTGGCAGCAAATTGAAGGTGCCTCCATCATTTTCTGACCCCATTCCAAGTGAGGCGACTTGCAGCCTTTATTTGGGGGTTTTCCAGTCGCCCATTTTTAGATCTGAAGGTGGAACTATTACTACCTATATCTGTTAATGTTCTTTCTAAAGACCCTTATTATTGCTCTTGTATTTAGAGGGTTACGAACCTTTGAAGTTTTCCAGCTGTCTAGGCTTGCTGTGATTTCCTGGCAACACTTTAATCTCTATAATATTCCAAAAATAGTTTCTGTATGTCATTTATACTAATATCAAGCCCTCTTTATATTTTCAAGTAATTTGGGTGGTCATTTTGGGAAATATTAAGTTTCTTTAGTTCACTGCCATAACTGCAAAAATCTGGAAAAATCAGTTTTTTATGTCGTTGCATATTTTCAATATTTTTGTGGATTTTTAAGTGGTATCCCATTGGGGATATTTCAGTGGTATCAGAGCAATTGTTTCTCCAGCCTGTTGGGATTGAAAAATGGGGGATAAAGACAATGAGATCATAGGGGTATATCTAACATGTTACAGCAGCAGGAGACTACCAATCTCTATTTGAGCCAGGTCACTGAGAGATTAGCATAGGATAGGTTTGATACCCATGCAGAAAGAGGTGAAAATAGAAATAGGGGACAACATGGTCAAAGAGGTGAGGGTGGACATTCAAGATAGCGGTCCCCCCATTCTTCTACCAGGCCTCTGGGGTTTCACGAACCTTCTTTCTTAAAGGATCCAGAATTTTCACAGGTATGGTAGCTAGGGGATATTGTAGATGAGGAGTCTTGTTGGGAAAGGTACCAGACTTTAAGTGATGGATTTCGTGAAAACATACCATTCTAAGAATATTGCGAAATGAATATTGGTAGAAGGGCTAGGAGAGATTACCAGGTACATGTACTAGAGATGCAAAGGAGGTTGGGACAAATTTTTGTTCCACATTTCAACGGCTCTAAGAAGTTAACTGCATAGTCTTAGGTGCAGAAGTTAAAGACATACTTCAAATTGAATCCTATGCGAAGGAAGATGCAATCAAGTTTACAATCTTACATCTAGAAGGGGAAGCTCATGATTGGTGGCATCATGGGTTGATCACACAGGACACACATACATCACGACTTATGTAGAGTTCACAAAGAGGCTAGTGATTCAATTTGATAAGATGGACCCCAACAAGTATTTTAGAGAGTTGACTCAACTGAGGTAGACTGGTTCTGTGGATTAGTATATCACAGATTTTCAGAGATTATCGGTCATGATACTTGATGTTACAAAGATGAGGTTGATTTCCCTATTCACATTAGGTTTGACAGATGCACTAGCTGGATTTGTGAGGGCATTCGAGCCTCCTTCGTTACATTAGGCTATTAGGACAACTCGTGACTTGGAGTTATCCACTCCCAAGTCAAGGTTTCCAACTCGATTACAGCCTAAGGGTTTCCCTTCTAGAACTGAGGGTTCGTAGCCGAAGGTACCTCCACCTAGGAGAGATATAACCTAGAGACCATTCGGAGCTAGAGAGGATAGGGAGGAATTGAGGTGAAAGAAACTATGTTTTGATTTCCGCACCCCCTTGGGTTCCAGGACACGATTACAAGGGTAGAGGGAGGGCCCAATACATAGAGGTCTTCGAGGAGATTGATGATGATGAGGAGTTGGACACATAGCCACTAGAGGATGATGATGATGAGGCATTCGATAGTGCAGGTGTGGAGCAGGATAGCGAGACTTTCCCCCAAGAAACTATCACCACCTTATCTAGTACCCTGAGGTATAAGAAATTCAGAGTTAGGGGAGTTTTGTAGGGATAATGAGTGGTGGTACTCATTGATAGTGGGACGACCCAAAACTTTACTGATTCCTTATTGGTTTAGAGGTGGGGGTTACAGACAGAGGAATTTGAGGGCTTCAACTTGTTGTAGCCAATGGAGATTCTATGAGATGCACACAACAGGTTCCCCAATTGAGCATCACAATGGGTAACTATATAGTTACCAATGATTTCTATATTTTTGGTATTGGAGAGACCAACATAGTGCTTGGGGTATAGTGGCTCCATTCCCTTGGTGAGTTTTGAACTAACTTCCAAACAATGGAGCAGAAATTTAAGTCCAAAGGGAGGAATGTGATCTTGAGGGGCTTATCTTCAGGGGCACCCCAAGTTGTTACGACCAAGAGGATCGAGAGGATCTATAGGCACGATGGGGTGGATTGGGTAGTACACTGTTTGGTATCGACCAAGAAATCAGAGGATGGACAACAACAATACCATGTGGATATATAGGGCCTATTGGACAGACACAGTTCCGTATTTGATGACATACCTCCTGGCATACCTCCAAATAGGGGATTTGAACATGTGATTGAGCTCGAGGATGCTAGACCAATGGTCACTTCTCCTTACCTTCACCCCAAATGGCTTAAGAATGAGATCAAGAAGACTATATAGGAGCTCATAGATATGGGGCATATTAGACCGAGTTCCATCCCTTTTGCTTCTTCGGTGGTTTTGGTGAAGAAGAAGGATGGGACCCTGCGGATGTGTATGGACTACCAGGACTTGAATAAGAAGACAATAAAGAATAAGTATCCCATACCATGCATTGATGAGTTGCTAGACAAGCTACATGGTGCAATATATTTTTCGAAAATAGATTTGCATTTTGGATATCATTAGATCAAAGTCAGGGAGCAGGATGTGCATAAGACCACGTTCAGATACCATTACGATCACTTTGAATTCTTGGTGATTCCTTTTGTATTGTCTAATGCTCCAGCCACATTCCAGTCTTGCATGAATCATGTGTTTAACCGCCACTTGCGGAAGTTTGTATTGGTTTTCTTTGATAATATTTTAGTCTACAGTAAGACTTGAGAGGACCATATCAGGCACCTGGATGAGATATTGGGGATATTAGAAGCTAATTTTTTATATGTGAAAGCCTCTAAGTGCAAGTTCAAAATGATCGAACTTCTATACTTGGGATATGTAATTGGTGGGGGTACAGTGAAGGTGGATAGAGGGAAGATACGGGCAATCCTGGATTGGCCTCCACCTAGGACATTGACACAATTGAGAGGATTCGTGGGGTTGTGCACATACTACGAGAGGTTCATGAAGAATTTCTCTCGATTGACTACTCCATTGACTGATTTGACCAAGAAGGGGGATTTTGCTTGGTCAGATGCAGAACAATAGGTTTTTGAACACCTCAAGGAGGTGATGAGTTGGTGTCCTATCCTCTCCTTACCAGACTTATCCCGCCCATTCATTCTAGAGTGTGATGCATCAGGAGAGGGTGTTGGGGTAGTTCTCATGCAGGATAGGCATCCCATCACCTATGAGAGTCAAAAATTGAAACCTGTGGAGAGATTGTATTCGATTTATGATAAGGAGATGTTGGCCATCATGCATACCTTGGCCAAGTTCAGACAGTACCTTGTGGGTAGAAAATTTTTGGTTCGTATGGATCACAACAGTTTGAGGTTCTTCGTGGGACAGAAATATCTCAGCGATTACTAACAAAGATAGGTGAACAAGGTGCAAACCTATGACTTTTACATAGAGTACACTAGAGGTAAGAATAATATTGCTGATGATGCTTTATCTAGGAGGCCTTACCTCACTATTATGCTTAGTTCTATGTCTGAGATTTCAATGGATTGGAAGGCTCATATACTTGTTGAGTACTCCAAAAACCATTTTTCCTGTGAGATCATGGATGGTTTTATGCAAGACGACCGATACAGAGTAGTGAATGATCTCATTTTCTACAAGGATAGGATTTTCCTTGTACCAGGATCAAAAATGAAGGAGAAGATCCTTCGTGCAGTACATGACACACCACTAGCTGGACATCCTAGGTATTTGAAAAAATACAGGTTCATCGGGGAAAGATTTGCATGGAAGGGAATGAAGGAAGACGTCCTTAATCATGTCATAGAGTGTATGGTTTTCTAGCAAACCAAATCCAAGCGTTTTTTCCCAACAGGATTACTTCAGCCTCTCCCCATTCCTGAATAGAAATGGGAAAGCATATCTATGGAATTTATCACTAGGCTTCCCTTGGCGCATGGGCATAGCTACATTTATGTTGTAGTTGATCGGTTAACTAAGTATGCTCAATTCTTTTCCCTGCCCAAGGGACACGAGGCAGTGGATGTGTCCCGGATCTTCTATACTGGTATTTTTAGGCTACATGGGTTGCCTAAAAACATTATCAGTGATAGCGACAAGATCTTCATGAGCACCTTTTAGTAGGAGATCTTCAAACTAGTAGGTACAAAGTTGACTCCTAGCACTAGCTACCACCCATAGACAGATGGGCATACGAAGATAGCCAATAAATGGATAGAAGGCTACTTGCGGATTTATGTAATAGGATACCAGCTGACATGGATTAAATGGTTACACATGGGTGAATATTGCTACAATACCACCTACCAGATGAGCATAGGTATGACCCCTTTTTGAGCCTTGTATGGGTATGATGCCAGGACATTTGTGGATTTGGTATTACCAGATAGCTGAGCTCTCAAAGCTCGATATTGGTTATAGGAGAACTAGGATATTCTGAAGACTCTCATAGAGAATCTTTAGAAGGCACAAAATCAATAGAAGGTATATGCAGATCGACACAAGACAGAGAGGTCTTTTGAAGTTGGGGATCTAGTGTTCCTACATTTATAGCCATATAGGCAGTCCTCACTGAAGCAGAAGGGTGCAGAGAAATTGAAACCACAATTTTATGGTCTGTACCGAGTAGTTCGTTGAGTTGGGGTAGTGACATATGAGCTAGAGCTACCGGAGCACAGTAAGATACATAATGTCTTCCATGTTTCATGCCTTAAGAAGGCACTCGGACCGCATATTGTACCATCTACATAGTTATCGCCACTAGATGAGGAAGGAAAGTTGGTGTTGGAACCGGAATCCATTATTAAAATGAGATAGACAGGGCTCAAGAGCAGAGTAATCACCGAGTATTTGGTGTGATGGAAGGGACTGCCACTTGAGGATGCTACTTAGGATGGAGAACAAATTTTGCAGCATCCTAATTTGCATTTTCTTGAGGACAAGCAAAATTTGGGAAGGGAGGACTGTAATGTCCCCTTTTCCTATGCCAAATGGCCCAAGGGCCAAGTCGAGTCCAAACTGTGGTCACACCCAGGGGTTGCGGACGCTGGAAGCTTTTGGAAAGGGGCCTCATGGTTTTAATATCCTAGTTTTGCATTTGGGGGTCACTTTCGTACATGGCGACTCAAAAAGGAAAAAAGTAACAATAATTACTCTTATTTTATCAGCCCATCCTTGGAATGAAATGCGCCTAGTGTTATGGGGGCTCGTTGGCCGAGGAGAAGTATATAAGGAGCCGGGGGAGGAAGAAAAGGAACCTTTTGTCATATACATTTTTAGCCTCCTTCACATGTAGCTGATACTGTCATGCATCTACAACTTGTGGAGTCAAATCCCACATGGACCCTAGCTTCGGTGGTGAGATACCCATCCCTAGCTAACAGGGCATTCTTCGATAGTGAGAGATCTACCCTAGTATGTCATTTCAGAGCCGTTTTCAAGGCTGTGTGGTAGAGACAATATCAAAGGTTTCAGAGAAAGGATTTCGTGAGTTTTGGGGGCATTTGGGGAAGACAATTAGAGGGGCTCTAGATCAGATTCACGGTAGCCATTTGGGCTGGGCGTGGCAGCACATTGAAGGTGCCTCCATCATTTTCTAACCTCATTCCAAGCGAGGTGACTTGTAGCCTTTATTTGGGGGTTTTCCAATTACCATTTTCATATCTGAAGGTGGAACTATTATTTCATATATATGTTAATGTTATTTCTAAAGACCCTTATTATTGCTCTTGTATTTAGAGGGTTACAAACCTCTAAATTTTTCCAGCCGTCTAGGCTCGCTGTGATTTCCTGACAGCACTTTAATCTTTGTAATATTCCAAAAACAGTTTCCTTATGTCATTTATAATAATATCAAGCCCTCTTTATATTTTCAAGTAATTTGGGTGGTCATTTTGGGAAATATTAAGTGTCTTTAGTTCGCTGCCCTAACTGTAAAAATATGGTAAAATCGGTATTTTATGTGGTTGCATATTTTCAATATTTCTGTGCATTTTTAAGTGGTATCCCATTGGGGATATTTCACATTGCGCACATTCAAATGGTGGTAATAGTGCAAGCGTATATATGACACAAGCATATGAGAATATTATCACATTGGTGCATCAAATTAATGAGATTGAACCATAAGAATGAATCATGATGAAGAGGGTGTTATTAAAGCCTTCAAAGAAAAAGGATAGTCCAATAAAACAACGAAATAGTTTGATTTGGGCAATATATAAATTAGGATATAAGTGTTGTGAGTTAAGCACTTGTAGTGGCAATACAGAAATAAGTATTTTGTGAGAAATGTTGGGCACGTTGTGTTTGAGGAGGATAGAACATCAGAATAAAAATAAGGTTTGTAGTTGATAAAGGGTCATAAGATAGTACAAAATAGACAATGCTTAGTGAATTTCAAGATTGTAGAATCCCAAGATGATGTTATGTGTGATATGATGCCTATGGACACTTTCCATATTTTACTTAGGAGACCTTGGAGGTTTGACCACATGGTGCAACACGATGGTCAAGTGAACACATATATGTATTTATGGAAAATAATGTCATGAAACACACTTTGAATCCACTTAATGATAGGTGTGAATTAGTGGATTCAAATTCAAAATTGATTCTAATGAAAAGTAAGTAATACCTAAATGAGATGAAAGAATGCAATGATTTTGAACGCATAGTAAAGCCCACACAAACATTAGGCATAAATACTAAATATAATGAAGTAGAAGTTGATAATTTACTTGGTGAGTAAGTATATATTTTTTTAATGATTTACTTCAATTTTTATCACTAATGAGAAGCATCAGTCCTTAGATGGATTTGATCCTAAGATCTAGTCTACTAAAAAATTGACATATACATTGACGCCATAAGAAAATGTAGAGGTAAAAATCCAATTTTAAGAGTTACTGGATAAATGGTATTAGTATTGACACCAAAGAAGAATGGAGAATGGAGAATGTGCAAATATAATTGAGAAACAAATAAAGTCACAACTAGGAAAAATTCCTATTATTGAGGATGGATTATCTAATGGATAATTTGAGTGACATAAAGTATTTTTGTAAGATTGATTTAAAGAGTGTATATCACTAGATCCAAAAAAGAGAAGGGCGTGAATGGAATAACATTCAAAACTCAAGAAGGACTATATGAACAGTTGGTTATGCCATTTAGGTTCAAAAATGCACCAAGAACATTCATGCATTTGACAAATGAAGTCTTCAAACCATATATGGGTAAATTTTTTATTGTTTACTTAGAAAACATATTGATTTTTAGTAAGATAAGAAAAGAGTACTTGCAAAATTTGCACAAGTTGTTGATAAAGATGATAGATGATAGATGATAATTTTCTCATTAATGTGAAAAGTGTAGTTTCAAGAAAGAAGAGTTAATATATTTGGGATTTGTGATTTCTCAAGAAGGTTTGAAATTGGATCTAGAAAATGTACATGCAATATTGGACTGACCGTCACCTAGAAGTACTTTTAAATTGAAAAACATCATGGTCTAGAAATTTTCTACATGAAGTTTGATTATCATAAATTTTAGTTAAATTTATGCAAAAATCACATATACTTCATGTAAGGATAAGAAGGAATTTAGAAGGATGGTATAAGTAGAGAATTTTTTGCAACAGTTGAAACAAAATCTAACTAAACAACCAATATTTGGTCATATTATATTCTAGCATAGTAAAGTATTTCCAGTGTATCAATGCAAGTGAAACCACAACAATAGGTATGTTGATTCAATAAGGAAGACCCGCATATTTTTTCAGTGAAAACTCAATTATGCAAATCATAAGTATTTTGTATACGATCAAGAGCTTTACACAATAATACAATATTTTAAGAAATGTAGCAAGTAGTTATTTTCCATTAAATTTGTTCTATATGTGTATTATTAAGCATTATAGTTCATAAATAGTTAGAGACGCATGAAGTAAGTGGATTTTTTACAAAACTATTCTTTTTTATTGAAGCACAACAACAATAAGTCTAACATAGTTGTTGATGCTTTGATTGGAAGGGCTTTACATTAGAATGAATTGAGAGTTAAAGGTTTGTGCTTTGAATCAATAAAGATTTGATATGATAAAGATTAATATTTCAATGAGGCATGGAAGGAATGTGTAGAACCATTTAGTGGAGATAGAACACCATGATTAGACTATCATATTTATGAAGGAAATTATTCAAAGGAGAACTGTAGAGTATAATATTATGTACAATAATGCGAACGTGTTACATATCTTGCAAAGTTTCAAATATGAAATTATTGTGTGAGCTGATATTGATTTTAGTTCATCCAAATATTGTAACCATTGAACCAAAACAACTTTTTTCAAGTTGTGTACATGTTTTATATTGCATAAGGGATTGGGATGAATGGTAGTGTCATATAAGCTACTTGTAGATTCGAGGTGATATTATAATTATGTGGGTCTTGCATTATATAACCAAGCCACTAATATTGTGTTAGGGAGGAGTTCTACATAATTGATATTGTATTCTATGCTAGTTAGTTCCATGTGTGATTTGTGTTGCAATGCATATACTTGCAAAGACTTTGAAATATAGAGAAAATATCTTAATATCTAAATTTTTGAAAGCATCTTTCTAGTGAGATAAAATATTTATGTTGCAATGTATTTATTTCTATGATTTTATAACAATTGATAAGTTCAAAGTCCATAATTTGTCTTTTGTATGTAGTGCTTTTTATGTATAGTATGTCATTGTGTATTCTGAAAGATGCATGGTTTAATACATTCCAAGAGGGAAACCTGACCATGAATACATCACATAGTTAACATGAGGTTATAGATTAGGATCAGTGGTAAAGATTTTTGTTTGGGATTGTATATTCATTTTTGTGCCTTTGTGAAGAATGTGAGCAGAATATCCTTCACAGACCTCCAATCTAGTAGATGAAGATAAAAATTAAATGTTAGGAAATAAGAGATAAAATATGCGGAATAATCCCTTACAGAATCGCAATAGTAGAAACTAATATGCAGAAAATATTATAGATCTCAAATAAAAGTGCAGAATAAATAACACAACACAGAGAGACAAGATTTAACGTGGTTCACCCAATTTGGGCTACGTCCACCAAGAATCACTTGCTCAGATTTTATTACAAGCCTCCACTCTCTCAATACAATACCTAGATCCGTTTGGAGCTATGCTCAAAAAACTCTACAGAATTCACACCCGAATTCAAAACACATCTGTAATACATTTGCTTGTATATCTATCATATGCATAAGACCATATAAATAGACAATTGCTTAAGTAGTTTTACAAAACCGCGGGTATCAAAACAATGGGGAAAAACAAAAATGTCCCATAAACCTATGGGTAACCAAAGAGGCGGTTTTACAAAACAATGGGTACCGAAAAAATATGGGCCCAAAAACAACCCATAACGGTTACCCATTACCCATGGGTTAATAAACCACCCATGAAAAATTGCTTAGGGGGCTTCGCCCCCGAACCCCCTTACCTGCTCACCGGCGAGCGGGACCGCCGTAAAAATACCCGAGTGTAACACATAGAAGGTGTACCACACTCTAACATGAAAATAGGCTCCACAAACGTAACAATCTCCCACTTGGAGACTGATTTCCATTGAGCAAGCTTCTCAACCCTTCACTGTCATCCATGAAGGCCAACCAAAGCTGAACATAGCTTTAGTTTATCCCTTGTGACCACCTTGGTCATCATGTTTGCAGGATTCTGACTGGTATGAATCTTCTCCAACTTCAACTTATCTTCCTCCAAAGTTGTCCTGATGAAGTGATATCTCAACTGTATATGCTTCATCCTAGAGTGGAAAGCAGAGTTCTTAGCTAGGTGTATAACACTCTGACTATCACTATGTAGCTTACATTCCTCCTGCTTATGCCCCAACTCCTCAAGAAATTGTTGTAACCAAATCATCTCTTTGCTTGCCTCTATGGCAGCAACATACTCAGCCTCTATGGTTGACAAAGCCACCAGATTCTATAGTCATGAAATCTAGCTCACTGTTGTCCCACCTACAGTGTAAATATAACCTGTTGTGATCCTCCTACTGTCTACATCTCCAGCCATGTCTGAATCTACATAACCACGTAAAGTGGTGTCTGATCCACTGTAGCACAAAACTGTCCCCATGGTCCCTCTCAAATACCGAAGGATCCACTTTACTGCTTGCCAATGCTCTTTACCTGGATCACTCATAAATCTACTCACAGCTCCCACTGCATGGGAAATATCAGGCCTAGTGCACACCATAGCATACATCAAACTTCTAACCACTAATGAGTAAGGTACCTTGGACATCTGGTTTCTTTCCTGCTCTGTCATGGGACACTGCTCCTTTGATAACTTGAAATGGCCTACCACAGGAGTCCTAACCGGTTTAGCATCCTGCATGTTAAACCTATCCAATACCTTCTTAATGTACTCTTCCTGAGATAAAGTCAACTTCCATTCCTTCCTATCCCGAGTTATCCTCATACCAAGGATTTGTCTGGCTACCCCCAAATCTTTCATATCAAAGGATTCACTTAGCTGTTTCTTGAGTACTTTTATTTCGTGCATGTTTTTACCTGCAACCAACATGTCCTAAACATACAAACACAGGATAATATAACTTCCATCCTCAAATTTCTTTGTATACACGCAATGGTCAGAATGACATCTAATATAACCTTGCTCCATCATGAAGCTATCAAAATTCTTATACCATTGACGTGGAGCTTGTTTCAAGCCATACAAGCTCTTCTTCAGTTTACACACCATCTCCTCTTTACCTTTGACCTCATATCCCTCTGGTTGCTGCATATATAGTTCCTCCACCAAATCACCATGGAGAAATGCAGTCTTTACATCTAACTGTTCTAAGTGTAAGTCTTTTGCTGCCACTATTCCAAGAACAGTTCTAATAGAAGTCATTTTTACTACAAGAGAAAATATCTCATCAAAATCTATACCTTGTTTCTGTACAAACCCCTTGACCACCAACCGGGCCTTATATCTTTTCTTTTCCTCCTTCTTCGTCTTTAACTCATTACACACCCACTTTTTCTGCAATGCTCTTTTTGCCTTCCGGTAGCTTCACCAAATCCCAAGTCTGGTTATTCCATGAGAGACTTATGCTCCTCATCCATGGCTTGCTCCCACTTCTTACTAGCATCTACCTGCATTGCTTCATCAAAGCTCTCTGGCTCTCCACTATCATTGAGTAATAAATAATAAAGAGAAGGAGAAAACCATTCAGGTTCTTTTCTTACCCTAGAAGACCTCCTCACTGTAGGAATTTGGGGTTCCTGTTGCGTCGGTTCCTGAACTGATTCATGGGTCACAGTCCCATCTGGAAGATCCTCTACCACTGCATATTCTTTCTTGGATTCTTCCCCGTTTTCCTGCAACTGTTGCTTATACATGAATTTCTCATGAAAGATCACATCCCTAGACTGAATGATTTTCTTGTCCTTAATACTCCAACATTTAAATTCAAAGTAATCACCACCATAACCAATGAAAGTACATTTTTCCTGATTTAGCCTCTAGCTTGGTCCTATCATCCTTGTCTATATGAATGTTCAAAACACCTCACATCCAAAGACCTCTAAGAAATGAATAATCAACTTTCTTACCGTACCAAGCCTCCTCAGGTATGCCTCCATCCAAGGCACTCGAGGGTACTCTGTTTATCAAGTACACCGCTATGCTCACCACTTCTACCCAAAAAGAAAGAGGCAGTCCTGCATGTAACCTCATGCTCCTAGCACGTTCCATTATTGTTCTGTTCATCCTTTCTGATACCCCATTCTGCTGCGGAGTTCCTGGAACCCATCTTTTTCCTACGGATTCTATTCTTATAACAGTAATCATTAAATTCATTGTTGCAATACTCCCCTCCATTATCTGACCTGAGACATTTTAGCTTAAGACCTGTTTCATTCTCTACCAAGGCTTTCCATTTAACAAAAGTGTCAAATACATCAGATTTGTTTCTAATATAATAAACCCAAACTTTCCTTGTTGCATCATCAATAAAAGTAACATAATAACTTGAACCCCCCAAGAGATGATACCTGAGCCAAGCCCCCACACATCAGAATGTACCAACTCTAACTTACTCTCTTTCTTCATAGGTCCAACCTTGAGAAACCTTACTCGCTTATGTTTCCCATATATGCAGTCCTCACAAGAACTCCAAACTTGTTTTTGTATATCCAAGAAAATTCTTCTTTATGATGTCCATGCCCTTATGACTCATATGACCGAGCCTATAGTGCCATAATGTTGTATCTTTATCTGAAGCCACAAGATTACAATCATTAGTACTATTAGTGGTTAAATACAAGGTTCCAACCTTCTTACCCCCCTTGCCACCCACAAGAGCACCCCTTAGTAACCTTCCAAGAGTTAGCTATAAATATCACAGTACAACCATCACTTCCCAATTGCCCCGCCGATATCAAATTTCTCCTTAATGTAGGCACATGTCTGACATCCTTCAATAGCCATGTATTCCCATTCTGCATCTTAACCTGAACCTATACTGCAAGGCTCATGATCACCAAGAAAAACATGCCCAAAATCCCCTTGAACATTATCAACAAAATAATGCCTATGTGGAGTAGCATGAAAAGAAGCCCCTGAATCTAAAACCCAAGATTCAGTAATATTATGCAAAGAAAGAATCAAAGCATCCTGACATACATTACCTGATACCACATTTGCCTCCTTGTTTTCTTCCTGTTGTTTCTTCTTATCCCGAAGCTCCCAACAGTCTTTCTTTGCATACCTAGGCTTTCCACAATTCCATCCATACAATCTTGTTCTTGGATTTTGACCTTGCCCGATCTTTTGATTTTCCACGGTTTCCTCTATTCTTATGTCTCCCTCTAGTTTCCACTGTTAAAGCATTCCCTGAAGTAGAAGATTCCCCCAAAGCTTTTTTTTTCACATTTCCTCGCTTAGAATCACCCCTACAACATCCTCAAACTTCAACTTTGAGTTAGCTGGAACTGAGTTACTTACCCCGCCATTACCAGGCTATTCTAACTCTCAGGTAAAGAGCACCAGAATTAATAAATCCCTAACTTCTTCGTCAAATTCTATTGTAACTGAAGCTAGCATATTCACAAACCGTATTAAAATCATTTAAATGATTTGCTACTGAACTATTCTCAGACATCTTCATATTAAACAACTTTTTCATTAAAAACATCTTATTAGAGGTAGAGGGTTTTTCATACAACTTCCCTAATGCATCCATTAGATCTTTTGTAGTCTTTTCCTTTGAAACATTAAATAATACTGAAGATGCAAGACATAGCCAGATCATTCCAAGTGCCTTCTGATCCAACAAATCCCATTCCCGCATCTGTCATACTCGAGGGTTTGTTCACCTTCTCAGACAACGGAGTATAAAGATCCTTCTGATAAAGGTAATCTTCCATCTACATCTTCCAAAGACTGAAATTCTACCCGTTGAATTTATCAACCCTAGATCTTCCATCATCTACCATAGCTCCCACTTAAGATAAAACTTTCCTTGCGATTCAACACTTCAGCAACCAAACCAGGCTCTGATACCAATTGTTAGGAAATAAGAGATAAAATATGCGGAATAATCCCTTACAGAATCGCAATAGTAGAAACTAATATGCAGAAAATATTACAGATCTCAAATAAAAGTGCAGAATAAATAACACAACACAGAGAGACAAGATTTAAACGTGGTTCACACCCAATTTGGGCTACGTCCACCAAGAATCACTTGCTCAGATTTTGTTACAAGCCTACACTCTCTCAATACAATACCCAGATCCGTTTTGGAGCTATGCTCAACAAACTCTACAGAATTCACACACCGAATTCAAAACACATCTGCAATACATTTTCTTATCTATCTATCATATGCATAAGACCGTATAAGTAGACAACTGCTTAAGCAGTTTTACAAAACCGTGGGTATCAAAAACAATGGGGAAAAACAAAAACTGTCCCATAAACCTATGGGTAACCAAAGAGGCGGTTTTACAAAACAATGGGGTACCGAAAAAAACATGGGCCCAAAAACAGCCCATAACAGTTTACCCATTACCCCATGGGTTAATAAACCACCCATGAAAATTTGCTTTTGGGGGCTTCGCCCCTGAACCCCCTGACCCGTTCACCGGCGAGCGAGACTGCCGTAAAAATACCCGAGTGTAACACATAGAAGGTGTACCACACTCTAACATGAAAATAGGCTCCACAAACATAACATTAAATTAAATAAAAAGTTCTAAAACAAACAACATTCACCTAAAAGTGATCAAGACTTGTCTATCCTCCATGACAATTTGGATTAATAAATAAAGAGAAAGCCTCAAATCCTTCTCCTATAATGTATATTCTTGTCTTTTGGCATGTCATCATATCTCTCTACCTTAATATTAAACATTGAAAAATTTCCTCCCTTGAAAAAAGTAGTCAGGGTTTTGATCCTGACACTACACATACCAAAGTAGTAAGGGTTTTGGTCCATCTTGAAATAAGAAATATATGAAGCATTGTAAAATGGAATAATAAAGATTGAACAATATAACTATCTAGTGGGTATTTGATTGACTTCTAGTGGGTATAATATAACACACCACTCCTTTTTTTATTCCAAAAGATTCTTGTGTTTTTATGCTCCACATTCTCTTCACCTTCCTATTATTAATATTTATGGTACATAATAAATGGAAAAGGGTAGAAAAACATGTATTGAAGAGTGTTTTTAAAATTGTGATATGTCCATCCCATTCTTTATATCCAATATTAATAGGCCAATCAATTTAGATATAAAAAATAAATCTATTCCATGCATAAAAGCAAATAGTTGAAAGTTTTTTTTCCATCCAAAAAATAAAACATAGTTCAATATTACTTAGTGTGTGCTTATTTAAAATCTAAAAAACATTAATATATTCCAGTAACCCAAAAATATTCTACTATCACAAGAATCCAAAACTGGACCTATAAGTGACTTGCTTTAGCATGGCATATATTAAAAAAAATTTTGTTGTTCAATTTTAGCACTTGACATATCTTGCTTCCTTATGCACTCAATTTTGCATACCATACTTGAGTTAGTCACAAGACATATCAATTATACATTTCTATGGGTGCACACATGCTTCATGACTAATCATTGGTCATATACCCAGGTGTACCCTCTTCTACACTTGATGGCATGTTGATTAACAAAAATGTAGAATTACCTAGCGATCTAGGGTATTAATGTTAATCTAAATAGGAGGACTAAAATGTTGTAAAGTAAGGTAAAGCAATATGTAATAAATACAAATAGACTATTCTAAGTGAAATGAAAATGCTAATGTGCAAGAGGGAAAAGGGAAATGACTTAGCTAATTATGGTAGAGTGTCACAAGTTGTCGCAGACCTGAAACTGGAATCTAGCTGTACAAACTACCACTCAGGGGGGCCCTATGAAGGATAGATCCAGATTGTTTGAGGTAACACAGGTGCCTGGGAATGTACTGGGGCACCCCGAGGAACCCTGGTCTAAATTCTGGGTGCTGGGAGCTGTGAAAAAGCTTAGGATCTATGTTTAGAAATATCGCAAGGAGATTTGAAACCTTGCTTGGCTATTGAATTGGATTCGCCAGATGAACTGGATGCAACCCTACACAAGAAGAAGAAGAATGGGTGGGATTGACCTCAGCCGCCAAACTAGTGGACTCATCACTAAGCGTTGCACTACATTACATACCCTAATGTAGTTTTGGTGAGTTTGTGTGAATCGTGCCCTAGGTGTTCTCGTGACAGTCACACTTTATGAAGTAGTGAGCTATAGTAGTTATAGAAGATGTAGATAGTAGAATAACATGAATAGAATCCCTCCTCCTCTAAGCATGTGTGTGATGCAGAATTCCTAGCTTGGATGTATTAGTGTAGGTTATTATTTATCCTTTTATTTATTAGGATAATTCTTACACTTGTGTTAGCCCTACACTTGTTGGGTTAGCTTGCTTAGGTGTACTAGTTGTGTGGAGTTAGATTACTAGTTGTGTTGAGTTAGCTTCTCAGTTACGTGAAGTTAGCTTACTAGTCTTTTGGAGTTAACTTAACTACCAATATCAGTTAGTGGGAGTTCTTCACCACTAATTTAGGTAGTAGTTGCACTTCCCTCCTCCTATATGTACATCTTTCTTATTGAATAATTCAAGTCATTCTATTGTAATATATTGAGCATTATGGATTATGATGGATTTCCATATATGGTATTTTAGCTCTTCTGTTTTTGCAAATCTAATGTGGTGTGTTATTATCATCTGAGATCATGGCTTGGAACAATCTTCTTATTGTTCCTTTCATGGTATCTTCTTATCTTCTTAACTCGATCATGTTTTGAGACAGGAAAATTTGGATTCTCTGGGTGCATTCTTTTATCCATTGGATATAAGCATGTACCTTCCAGATGCAGTCTTTTATCCTCTGGATATTTCAGTTTTGGATGCAGTCTTTGATCCAGTGGACGTAGATCTGTACCCTATGGGTGCATTCTTTTATCCATTGGATATTGACGTGTACCTTCCGGATGCATTTTTTTACCCTCTGGATATTTCAATTTTGGATGCAGTCTTTTATCCACTGGACGCAGATCTGTACCCTTTGGGTGCATTCTTTTATCCATTAGATATAAGCATGTACCTTCCGGATGAATTCTTTTACCCTCTGGACATTTTAGGTTTTGGGCCCAGGCTTTTATCCTTTGGTCGCAAGCATGTATTGTGTGGATGCACTCTTTTACCCTTTGGACATTTGGGTGTCATGTGTACCTTTAAAAAAAAGATCAGCAGTAAAATATTATTTTAATAACAAAACCTTCTAGAGCTCATAACTTTTGATTTGTTGCTCAGATTAAGGTGATCTTTTTTTTTGAAATTGTGTATTTTTTCGAGATCTACGCATTGGTGACATTTTTATACCCATATTTAAAATGTAAAAGGTACTGTTTCTCATTATAATATTTACATGCACTCAATTATAAAGTGCCAAATTTGGGAGGGTGTTGTGATCACTTGTGGACGTAGTTTTGGTTGAGCCCGACGTCCTAAAATTTTGGGTGTTGCATTCTTGTATCTATGAGTGTATACATTTATATCTTTCTTGTTTGTTGAGATATTTTGGATCTATATTTTTGACACTTTTTTTTAGCATGTTGACAGTCTCTCTTGTGGGGGAGCTATTCTAGTAAAGCCCAGTGTTAGTTTGTCAGTGTTCGAGTAGTTGATTTTGGCAACTCATACAGATACGTAGTATCACTCTACTCATTTAGCAATATGGGAGGGTGTGGTGTTTATATTGCTTCTTTGGGTTTCGTGTCCTTGCCTTGTTACCTTGGCTTTTCTTGGATCGTGGCACTCCTATTTATTTCGATTTCATGTCCTTGCCTTGTTGCCTTGGTTGTTCTTGGATCGTGGCACACCTATTTGTAGTAGTTGATCAAATTATGTTTGGTGTTTGTTTTTCACTTTCGACATCACTCCATTGATAGTATCCTTGCATGGAGCTATTCTGGTGAAGCCCAGTGTCAGTTGTTTTTGAGTTATATGATCGAGCAGTGGATTTAGACCATAGTGTGCACCACACTTCTTCATCATTGTATGATTTTTTGAAGTCAAGCTTATGAGGATATCTTGTAGTAGGATTTTTCTCTCTACTTTGTTATTACTGGTTTTGGGTACCTTGCGGTGTCCATTTTTCCCAGTTATTGTATGTGGGTACCTCATCAGGCCTTGTTGTCGGGACCCACCTTCTTTTCCACCCACCTAAGCTATGCTTATGGGAGGGTGTTAGTGTAGGTTATTATTTATCCTTTTATTTATTAGGATAATTCTTACACTTGTGTTAGCCCTACACTTGTTGGGTTAGCTTGCTTAGGTGTACTAGTTGTGTGGAGTTAGCTTACTAGTTGTGTTGAGTTAGCTTCTCAGTTATGTGAAGTTAGCTTACTAGCCTTTTGGAGTTAACTTAACTACCACTATCGGTTAGTGGGATTTCTTCACCACTGATTTAGGTAGTAGTTGCACTTCCCTCCTTCTATATGTACATCTTTCGTATTGAATAATTAAAGTAATTTTATTGTAATGTATTGAGCATTATGGATTATGATGGATTTCCATATATGGTATTTTAGCTCTTCTGTTTTTACAAATCTAATGTGGTGTGCTATTATCATCTGAGATCGCGGCTTGGA
This sequence comes from Taxus chinensis, assembly GCA_019776745.2. Classification (NCBI taxonomy): domain Eukaryota; kingdom Viridiplantae; phylum Streptophyta; class Pinopsida; order Cupressales; family Taxaceae; genus Taxus; species Taxus chinensis. The sequence goes on from CM034155.1 coordinate 404,369,377, forward strand.
ACAATCTTCTTATCGTTCCTTTCAGGATGTATGGCACTATATAGATGCAAGTGGTGTAATGGATACAACCCTAAATGGAATGGTAGTAGTGATAGGATGTAATGACCTAGGACCCTTATTATGGTCTTATAAGCTTTATATTTATAGGGATCTCAAGTTTAGTTTCGTAATTAATCCCGACAAGGCTGACTGAGAAGAAGATAAGGATGATCAACAACTAGAAGTGACCCAAAAAGGAGCGAAATAGGTTATGCACAGACCGAGGCACCCTGGGTGGGACCAGGGTGCCTCGAGGTGCCCCAATACAGCCTGGGGCGCCCTGATTTAGGGCTAGAAACTTGAAGAAGTTAGAAAATGGGGTGATAAGTATTGGAAATGATGTGGGAAAGACGAAATAAAATATAAGAAGAACATGACCAAAAGGTGGGATTAATTAGTACTTTATACACTTGAGAACCTTCTAAATAGCAGTATAAGACCGGGCTAAATATTTGTCTAATGTGCAATATTTATGTCTAAATTTGCCCCCACTTCATGTTGGTGAGCGAACAACTCGGTAACATAAAGTAGATAGAAAATTGTACCTGATGTTTGTGCAAAGTGTAGAAGAAAATGTGTTGATGGACTAGAAGTGTGGAATGATAAAAAGAAAAATGTGGAGGAGCGTGGATTTTAAAGATGAAAAAATGTGAATAAAGGTGATGAGAGTGAACCTAAGGCTGAATACATGTGTAGGTTGTTGCGCATGTGTGGTGTACATGCATGGTTAGTTTGGAAAGTATCATCACGGTGTGTTTTCATTTTCGTTGTCATTTTTTGTTGTTGTTGCCCCCACTTTGACTGCTTGTTTCTCATATGGTAGACCTACAAGGAGAAAAATTTCAAGTAGTCAAATATAGATGTATGTAAAAACGATGTGTAAAATATGCAAATGTAAAATATGCTAGAATATAAAATGTAAATGAAAAAATGGAACATGTGCACCGGATCCATGTCGAGAAAAAGGGTATAGAAGGATATCCTGTAGCGTCACAAGTTTTTCAGGCGATCTCACGCCACCTTAGCTGAAGAAGCATAGGGAGGAAATGCTCTACGTCCTCCAACTCTATCTGCTTCTACTAAATTTTTTTGAAGAGATCTTTGTACTGCACTGGTTTTTTAGGTGATCCTACACCACTAGATGGAGAAGTGTAGAGAGGCCACCCACTGTAACCCCTGAGCCTGTAACCACTCCGCATAATTGTTGAATGACACCATGTCTTGTTATGGCCATTGTGTATGGAGTTCATAGATTGGTTTGAACTCACTCGTTATGTATGAACCAGTATAGATACGTTATGTTAGTAGAAACCCTAAATGATGCCCCCCTCTTTGGGGGCACATGCGATGACCCTGGAAGGAGAATGCGGCCCTAAAAGAGGGCCAATCGCACCCTGACCTGTAAAACTCTTCCTTGTAGAGGGAAAAGGAAAGCATTTCATAGATACCAAGGCACACACAAAAGGGGATGGCTAGCTAACACATGCATGCAAAGAAGTGTAAAATACATAGACAATGTAGAAAAACTACCAAGCATAATAGTGTAAACATGCAAGAAAATAAGCAGACCACACAAAGTGGGTTTCATATATGGGACATCACTCATGATGTCGTAAGACACACAAGGACATCATGGCCACAAATAATAGTCAAGCATGCACACAAGCAAAGGGCAAGGCCTGCAAACAATAGCGAACAACGTAAACAAGTAAAAACAAACATATAGTCATGGGAAGATGTAGTCCTGTAAAACAAGTGTTGCACATGGAACACCCATTAGCATGTTAGAGTGAAAACCAATATGTCAAAGTGTGTAGAAGCAAGTAGTAAAAGATGCTAATTACAAAATGAAACAATAACACCTGTATGAGACGAATGTGGATGCCCCTAGTGACCAGTATAGTAAGGGTAGAAGGTGAGCATCCAGGCCACGTGTAAATGTCTTGTATCTATGATCACACTAAATAAAGGTGTGAATGCACATGTGTGTATGATAATGACATATAGGAAAGTAATCTAACATGTGTAATAGAATGAGCATGCAAAACACTAGTAAGCAAAAGTAAATACTACCAAGACAATGTAGTATATTGTGGATGGATGGAATGGAATGATTGGAGCAACATGCCCCCTGAGTGTATGGAAGTGTATGTAGTGAGGTTCATTGTTTCCCCCTTATCAGTCAAGAATGAACCGTAAATGAGATTACGTCATCAGGAAATGGTCTATTAGTGTAGGTTGTGTCTAGTGCAGTGTAATGAGTATGTGTATGGGATGGCGATGAAATACGATATGGGGAGAAGATGTGTGTGAACCCTATTGCTGAAGTGTATATCACAACTTTGTTGATCAGAGGAGTGATGATTGAACCCTAAGCGTATATAATTATAAGATGAATGGATGGGAATGTGTCGTATAGAAAGGTGTGCGTGGACCCTATAGCCTAAGTGTATACTATGACTTATAGAATGTACGAGTGATGATTTAGCCCTAAGAATATATCATTATAGAATGAGTGGATGATGATGAGATGTATGGAAAGATTTGTGTGGACCTTATAGCCTAAGTGTATATCACGATGTGTTGAATGAATGAGTGACGATTTAGCCCTAAGTGTATATCACTACATGATGGTAGAGGAAGGTGACAATTTAGCCTATAAGGTATGTCATTAAGAGATGGGTGAGGAGGGTATATGAATTATATGTAAGTATGGGGTGGATAATAGAAGATAGTGACTTAGCACTAAGTGTATACCACTACATGATGAATAATGCAAGGGAGGTGATTTAGCCTAAATCGTATACCACTAAGTGACAAATAATGCAAGGGTGGTGATTTAGCCTAAAGCATATACCACTAAGTGATGAGTAGGAGGAATGGTGATGTAATAGAATGACGTAGGATATGATAGTAAAGTGTGTAATGATAGGATATAAGAGGATAAAATAGAATGAAGGGAGTGGTGATTTAACCTAAGGTGCATACCATTACAGGATGAGTGAAGGTGTGATGAGGAGTGCGGGTAACGATATAGCCTAGAGCGTTGGTCACTAGTTAGGGGAATGTGGTATGACGACATGTCACATATAAGTAAGGTCCATTTTATTGGTAAACCCTCAACAGTCGATTATGGACTGAGGAACTAGAGTGCGTCATAGGGTAGTGAGTGCACCGCATAGAATAATGTAGTGTAGGTGACCGAATGGTGAATAAAGTGGGCAGATGCGTAGTAGAACGAAGAAAGTGTGATGATAGGTGTAGATAGGAATAAAATATGTAGTAATAAAATGTAGAGCTAGGCCCATATATACAGGCAACCTAGTGTAAGATATTGAATATACAATGTATATATGATATGTAATGTAGATGGAAATGGAATATGCAGTGATGAGAAAACTAGACCCGAAGGTAATGGAATCTAGTGTGGCATATAGAATGGAGATGATGGGAATATGCGCTATGTGACTCATGTGGTGTAGGAAATGTATGTAGTGTAGAATGGGCAATATGCAAGGTGGGTTGATATGCATAAATAGAAATAGAATGTGTAGTGATTAAATGTGAAGCTAGACCCATATATAATGTGATCTAAGCATAAATGTAGAATGAGAGGAGGGAATGCAAAACTAAGCTCATATATAATGATGACTAGTGTAGTGTAAGCTGTGGAGATATAATGTAGGATGATGGGATGTAGACGTATAGGTCCTATAATGCACTGTGTGGGGTTTAGTGTAATAGTAAACCCTCAACAATCCAATGTGAACCAAAGCACTAGGGTGCATCATCGGGTGACGAGGGTGTGATTAGATGTGATGGAATAAGTGAAAAGGTGATGTTGATAAGTGAGAGAGATGAAATGTAGGACATAAAGGGGTATTAGTATGTGAAGCGAGGGGGGAGGATTATCTCATGTGATATTCCCCCAGCAGTAGTGTGAGAAGAGGCTATGTGAACTCGTCAAGGAGATCATCATCCTCTGGGTTAAAGTCAAATGGATCGAAATTAGCAACTTGGCAGGCTATAGTATGAGGTTGATCATGTAATGAGCCAGTGAGAGACAAATGGTGCATTCACTTAGTGCATTCTTCGTTAATAAATGGAGGATGCAGACAACCGTGTGCATACCACCGAGTGAGGTTGGGTGAATGGCCAAGAAAGGAACTATTGTAAATGAAAATGCAGCCAAAGGGCATGGGGAATGAGATGTCAATGTGACTAGGGTCTCGTGTACCTCTGATGTAAGTAAGCCAAGAGTCCCCTAATGTGAGTGGTGAAGAACAAGGGGTATGTGGTAGATAAACAAGGAGATCAAAGACACATAAACCATAAACGGCAGTGATAGTGACAAAACCGTAGTAGAGATGAGAGGCATGAGTAGAAGGCTGAAGGTCATCAAAAGTAAAGCCAATGTGAGTTAGACCATCAGGAGTATAGATGGTTTCATCACATGTGGGATCAAATGGAACATGATCCCATAATGAGTCATGGTAAAGAGGGTAGACGTGAAGGGTGGGTGTGTGGCTGACAATGAGATGGGATGATAGTGTTCATGGAGGGAGGGAGTGGCTGATATGGAACTATGGTGGCGGGAATGGGTGATGAAGGTAGAATTGCATTTAGTAAACAAATAGCTCCCTCAAATGGTGGTAAATGTGGTTGATCTGTTAGAGTAGGTATTTACATTAGCTCATGTTCACCTAGGTACTTTATTTACCTTTATTGTATTTATCCTCACCCACTTATGTGTGTGGATATTTCTTTTATCTTATTTAGATATTAGGAGATATTATCTAGTTGTTAGGTATAGTTCTTTCCTTAATCTATGGTATTGATTAGTTCTTTCCTTGATCTATGGTATTGGCTAAATCCTTGATGTCTAGTTCTCTCCTAAATCTATGGTCTTGACTAGTTCTTTGATGACTAGTTATTTCCTTGATTTATGGCTTGATCTACGACCTTGACTGGTTCTTGGATTGTTATTCCTTGCCTATTTAAGCAAGGCACATTCTCAATGTATTGCACTGAGTTCCATAATAATATATGATATTATTTCTCATTTATTTGCAAAGGTTTTATGTAAAGTTATTCTGGTGAATTGCTTTCACCTTATAGATCGTGATGTTTGATCAGCATCTATGTTCTTGGCTTGGTATGATCTGCTTATCGTTCCTTTCATGATCGTCCAAAGGTTGAGGTTCATTGGTGGTGTCAATACGAGTAATAGGGATACTAGAATGAGGGTCGTGGACACAATATTGGAATGGATCACAATCTCGGGAGATGGTATACTTGACATGCTCATGTAAGTATTTAAAGCAATGGTTGATAGTAGAGGGAACAACTTGCATGGCGTGGAGCCATGGTCTACCTAGCAAGCAATTATATAAGACAAGGAAATCAATGACAAAGAAAATAGTGGGGAGATTTTTAGGGCCTACAATTAAAGGCAAAATAAAGTGGCCTAGACATGGACGAATAGAACCATCATAAGTACGAAGTGAAATGGAAGAAGGGTTAATGTCATGAGCAGACAAACCTATGGCTTAGAGAAAGGACATGGGACACAAATTAAATTCAGAGCCATTATTTATAAGATTACGTTTGAAAGCAACATTGTAGATGCGGGACATGATGTAAAGTGGTGGGTCATTATCAAAAGGATGAATGTCAGTGGGGGGATTGCCTCGGAATGATATATGTTGAGAAAATGCTTTGGTAAATGTGTCATACAGGGAATCCAGGTGCATGTCAACAAAAACATCAGTAGTAGCGAAAAGGGTTTGAACCCGATGAAGCAAATCAGGGTGGGTAATGAGGTATTTAATGATAGAGATATTCATGATGGTGGAATTAAAAATCCCTAAAAGGTGGTGGAAAGAAACGTCGGGTTCACTATAATGATTAACAAAAATATGTATATTATGTGGTTCCTAGATGGCCTAAAGGATATTTAGGGTATTGATGTTAATCTAATTAGGAGGACTAAAAACGTTGTATAAATGAAGTAAATAAGGTAAAGCAATATGTAATAACTACAAATAAACTATTATAAGTGAAATGAAAACCCTAATGTGCAAGAGGGAAAAGGGAAATGCCTTAGCTGATTACGGTAGATTGTTGCGGACCTAAAAATGGAATCTAGCTATAAAAATGACCACTCAGGGACCCTATGAAGGGTAGATCCAAATTGTCTAAAGTGACACACTTGCCTGGGAGTGTACTAGGGCAACCTGGGGTGCCTTGGTCTGAATTCTAGGTGTTGGGAACTATTAAGAAGCTCAAGATCTATGTTCGGTAGTGTTACAAGGAGATCTGAAACCATGCATGTCTGTTGCACTGGATTCACCAGATGAACTGGATGATGCTCTGCATAAGAAGAAGAAGAAGAATAGTTCAAGTTGACCTCAACTGCCAAGCTGGTGGACTTATCATTGAGTGTTGCACTACATTACGGACCCTAATGTAGTTTTGGTGAGTGTGTGTGAATCGTGCCCTAGGTGCTCTCGTGTCAGTCATACTTTGTGAATTAGCGAGCTATAGTAGCTATAGAAGATGTATATAGTACAATAGAATCCCCCACCTCCTCTAAGAATGTGTGTGATGTAGACTTCCTAGCTTGGATGTATGGTACTATATGGATGCAAGTGGTGTAATGGATGTAGCCCTAGATGGAGTGATAGTAGTGATATGATGCAATGACCTAAGACCCTTATTATGGTCTTATAACTTTATATTTATAGGGCTCTCAAGCTTAATTTCATAATTAATCCCAACAAGGCTAACTGAGGAAGATAAGGATGACCAACAACTAGAAGTGACCCCCAAAAAGGAGCAAAAGAGGTTATGCATAGATCGGGGCACCTAGAGTGGGACTGGGGTGCCCCAATACAAACTGGGGCACCCTAATTCAAAGCTAGAATGTCGGAATGGTCATGAAATGGGCTATTAGGTATCGGGAAATACACGGCAATACATAATAAAAAATAAGAAGAAGATTGCCAAAAGGTGGGATTAATTAGTACTTTGTACACTTAAGAACCTTCTAAATAGTACTATAAGACCGGGCTACATATTTTTTTGATGTGAAATATTTGTGTCTACACATGCCTACGTTGGAGGCATATCATACTGAACGTTTCTCAAGCCATATTTTTTGCACTATTATCCATTAACGATATAAGAACTACTTACATAATTCCTTATAATGACATATACCTTGTGACATGTGGTTTACAACGTATGTGTTATGTTGTTTTACTTAGCAATGTCATTGTTTGAATATATCCATTAACACTAGTTACTCCAAACACATTTATGTACAAGTGATGAGTTATTTTTCTTACGTGATGTATTTTTGTTTTGTGTGAATATCTCATGATTTTTTTCATATTTGCTTATGGAAAACAAAATCAACTGCAAAGTTCAAGACATGTTAATTATTGACTTTGTTAGTACAAGACATTCAAACATGGTCATTATGATGTTGTTAGCACCTTGCACCTTTCACACATGCACGCACACACGCACGTGCGCGCGCACACACACACACAACTTAATGCACTTGATTTTAACAATTATACATGAGTTACCGATTGTATGCACCTAAAATTGCATGTGTTACATTGTCGAAAAATGGCTACAAAAGTCCCTAATAATGATTCATGTCCTTTTAGAAGGTGTTTGAGTTCCTAAACCCATTCGCAGTGTATATTTGTAGCCTAGACATCCTTACTTAGCTTTTCCACACTTTCTTCCAGCTTCTTGCTCATTTCTATGCATGTTTTGGCTTTTAGTATCAGGACTGCCACCCTGCCTGGGCAGCAGTTCTAAAACCGCCACCAAGGCAGGGCGGCGGTCCCGTGACTGGCGCCTGTCACAGGGTGGCGGTCATGCACACTTTTTCCAGAACTCTTCATGCGTGGTTTTAACATGCGTGATTTCACCTAACTTGACTTCCAAGGCATGTTTGTGAACCAAATTGCCTAAAAATAGTCTTGACTGCATGGTATTCCTTCCCTCTTCTATTTTTAAATAGATTTAATTAGTTTGAACTGCCTTTTCACCTAATGATTTGGCACATCCTAGCCAATTCCTATCTATTCAATGCTTATATTCAAGAAAATGGCCTAAGAATTTTGTGTATCTTGCATAGTATTGTTGCCACAATCCTGTTGGAAATTGCATAGCCAAGCTTTGTTCACTTGTTTTATCCCTCTTCCACTTGCATTGCAACCAAACTGTCTTCAAGCTGCCATTGCTCAAGCGCCTTCTCCTATTGTTGCCTTTGCATTCATAATTCCTTGGACTCATATGGACGCACATATAAAGAAAGGATAAACTGAGGGGACAAGTCATCACACAGCTAGATTTACCTTTGTTATGTGAATTCTAGGTTGGAGTTGTTGTTTGATTTCCTTCATTGCTGCAATTTATCATTGTTATATCACATCAAATAGAGTAGAAAACAATTTCCTTTCATTTGCAAGCAATTAGCTAATTTCCAAGAGGGTTTAAGTCATTAATATCAGCTCCCAATGACGGATCCTCTTCTTCCCATCCCTGTGGATCCGAAGAAGAGAATATATATAGGAGGTTGTCTACATATCATAGATCATTTGGAAAAGTTCTTGTTTTAAGTTAGTTTAGTTTCAATACACTTAGCACAGGTGAATAACCACACTGGGTTATTTTGTTTGTTTAGTTTTAGTGTAGAAGTAAATTTGATTATTTAGAATAAAAGAAAATTGTTGTTTGTAATTATGATGTTTCATTTTTGTTGTTTTATTTAGGTTAGTTCCCTCTCAACAGTAACATAGATTGTTAGTTTCATCTTAGTTAATTTGGACACTTCAAACTAGTTCAACATTGAGATTCAATTAGACAAACCATAGGGAATTTATGCTACCCATTCATAGCCTCTAAATCTCCCCTTCGCCAACTTAGCTACTAGGAGATCACACTACCAGATCTCAGTCAATGATCCTCCTATAGTTAGCCATCCACACATTCAACATCGATTGCTTTGGCACGACCTCGGGGAGTCGAGTGCGGTTGAAGGTTGCATGTCAATTTTCATTCATACAACAACCAAACATATAGGTTACACATTGTTATGGGCACATTCATGTCTTGCGGTTCTTTAGCCCTATATACCCAGGGGTAATGTTCTCGATATTGAGAGCACACCCACATTGGGGGTATTTTCACACAAAGTGTTTTAGGTGCTAGCTTTTATTGGCTTTAGGCCCATTTAGAGATATAGATCCACTTATATGATGACTTATGTTAGCTTCTTAACATATGTGTTGTTATGGATATGATATGATATTTTTAATTGATGATGGCATAACTTGTGTATATGTACTCACATTGCTTACTCCATGTTTAATGTTTCATTGAATATGATTGATTTGTTATACGATGCTAATTGATTCCATGATGTTTACATATTCTATGTTGTTGGTGTAGTTGTTATGGTATTCTTATTGACACGTCATTACGTGTTGAGTTGTCATATCAACCAAGTTGTTGAGTATCTTAGATTGGGTTCCGTAGTGTCGTATATAGTTATGTTGTGTCATACGTCATTGCGTCATGCCATGTGTGTGGAAGGATCCTTCATGACGTGTCGTGTTGCTAACACATTTCTACGAGCTTCAATGACATGTTTGGATTGATTATTTATTTGAACTACCAACAATATTCACATATACTTATCTCTTGGATCAATAAATGTTCATGCTTATGTCATATCATCGATATTTTGTGCACACAAATTTTATCCAACTATATTATTCATGCTTTATCTAGTTTATCCATATATACTTGTTAAACATTATTTATTTTACATTATTCTTTTGAAGCGTGTGATACACAAACGAGACATATTAACATTGTTTAAAAATTCACATAATTTTTTGACCGATTATATAATATTTAATCAAAATAATAACATTTCATACCATTTATATCATAATAGAATCAATATTATATAAATTTTAGTAATTGTTATCGCATGACACACAACTTACATAATACATAACTAAAACATGTTGTATGTTTGTTTGTAACAATTGTTGTCACATGCACAAAGTTGACATAAATATTTGGCCAAAGAATTAGTCTCACGATGAAGAGATATCTACTTAATGTGCACATGTTTTCACCAATATTATAACGTAGACGGAGTCAGCAAATTGGTCTCAAAAACCCACAAAATTAAAATTGAAATTGGCATCAAGAGCCCACAAAGTTGATCTCATTTGTAATTAAAAAGATACCACCACGTGGCCTTTGCCCATTCTAACTTCAAACAAAAAGCGCGAATTTCGAATCTTTAAAAGGTTCCCAAATTGCAGTTGATTTCCCGCTTTTCTTGGATGCCGCCGCCTTGCCGGAATATTCGTTCCCGTTGACAGAATATTCAGCCGCGGCATGTGCCGCGAATGTTCGTTATGAAAGAATAGCAAAATTGTAAAACAATTTAATGGAGGGCAAATGACCACATAAACAGGAGGAGAGGTATCTGAAGATATTCTTCTGTATATTCTTCTCCATTTCTTCAAATCTTCGAAGAACCGCCTATTCCACCGTATTGCGTGTAACAAACGCTTTCCAACGAACCCAAAATTGATGATTTGGGCAATATTCCACCAATATTTAATGGATTCTTTACTTCGCTCTCTAATGCTGTTTGATATTAGTGATGTCGAAGGAATTTAGATTTTCGCCATAAAGCTTGTCATGGTCTGAAGTCTAACAGCGATTTCCTGTTCAATCTGTCCGAAATGGGGGATTTTGCTCTTAGTGGGAAGGAAATTGTAAATAACTGTTGATTTATTCTATTCTACGGTGAAATTTCAGAGCAGAAATTATTTTTGGGATATTCAAGACCGGATTTGTTTATGGCTTTTTAATCAGTTAAAAACGAGGGTTTTGAGCTTGGAAAATTAATATATACGTTGCGGTTTAAAAACAGAGAGCATGGGTTGAAGTCTTCACAAGAAAGATTGACGGTTGCCGTCAATGTACGCGCCTTCAATGTCACTCGGTTAAATCTTCCCACGTTGACGGAAAACGGCGATAACGGTTGAAAATCAAAATATTGCTCCGCATTGATGGATTCTCAGGAAATGCGACGTCTAACGCGACTCTCTTTCTTTTGCTCCAAGAAAATTTAGGTTGGGTTTTTTAACATACAGATTCGAATTACGCGAAGTCTTCTGAAATCGTATTTGTTAATCAGAACCTTTATTTGTTCGGTTCTATTTTAAGCAGAGATAAAATTTATTTGTTCTATTTTTAGCAGAGATAAAATTTATTTGTTCTATTTTAAGCAGAGATAAAATCGTTTATAGTATTTTAAGCAGAGATAAAATCGTTTATAGTATTTTAAGCAGAGATAAAATTTATTTTTAGAAACCTGTTTTTTATATTTATTTCACGCGGATTGCAATTTTTAGGTGATTTTTTTTATGACTATTTATATTTTGGCTAAATTTAGCACATTATATATATTTGGAAAAAAAGAAAAAGCAGAGCACAAGAATGACATCTATGCCTTATATATCGCAGATGTTTTTGGTTAAAAATTCAACAAACGGCATGAATAGGTGAAAAAAAAGAGGAGTAAAGAGCATTTTGAAGGAGCATTCATGATTCAGGGAACAATTCAAGCAAGGCTTTGAAAGGTAAATTACACATCAGGAGCTCTTTCTTTTCACTGGCAAATTTGTCTGTAATCATCAAGGAAATCAATTGTTATATTTTGTTGAGAATCAAACCCTAAAACAGCATAAATTTGCGGTGTACGTACAGATTTGTAAAAGTTTTGTTTGTTTAATTGCCAGGCTATACTTGTATTCGTCAAAAGATTTCTGTATTAGGTTTTCATGGGAAAATTGTGCATCCAGAGTTCCTCTGTGCCTGCGATAGTTTTCTTGAAGAACCGAAAAGGGCAATTATTGTATTTGGGTAAATTTTAAACCCTGGGACAGCTTTTATCTGAGGTCTAGGATTTGGAGATTGGATATTCAGTGCAGCAGGGGCCAGATTCTGAGCTTCTGTTAAGGTTTTTGGTTATTTTTTAGCTGCATTGGTATAATTGGACCAGAGGATTGAAATTTTAAGGAGAGGATTTCTTGGTTGAGATATGGGATCCTTATCAGGCCTCCTGCAGAGGCCTTTTGCTGCCGTAGTTGCTGTGGTTGCAGCTGTAGTCTCTGTAGATGTGCCGGATATGTTACATACAAAAAGTGCCCCTGTTCTCCCTTACACAGTCAATTCATCTCCTCAAATTAAGTCCGACTCCACCACTTCGTCTTCCTGGTTTTTGCATGTATCTGTAGCTAATCCCGTGAGTTTATCAGCACTTAAGAGATTCTCAATTCTATCAAAAGCTTCGCCCACAGATGGAAAACTCTTGTGTCATCAATTTGTAGCAATGCCTTTCTTGCATGGATCAAGAAGCCCTAGATCTTCCATTCTAGCACACAACACAGCCACTACTTTTATCCATTCTTGCCTTCAGAAGTCTTTATTCAGACCCTCCAATTTGCCCTTCTCAAACACCCCTCTATGCTTGCATTGTAACAAGCATTCCCCATTGCCATCTGCTCCTTTGCCAGTTTTCTTTATGCTCTATAAATTTGCAAATTTGACATATGGGCTTCCAATTTCATTCTCTCGTAATTCAAGTTTTGCATCTGGACCAAGTCCTTTCAAGCACCCGGATTTCTCAACCACCCAGTCAAGAGAGTTCTACATTTGGCATTTGTCAAAAGAGGAGACATATGGTTTTTCGGATTCATCTAAAGAGCAGTCTGAGAAAAAGAAGCCTGCAGTTGTGGTGGTTTTGCTAGGATGGTTGGGAGCCAAACAGAAGCATCTTACAAGATATGCAGATTGGTATAACTCTAGGGGAATTCATGCAATAACTTTCACAGTTCCCATGAAGGACATTGTCAGCTACAAGCCCGGAGGAAAAGCAGACCAGAGTCTTGATTTGCTTGTGACTCAATTGACTCAGTGGATGGGAGAGGGCAGTATGGAATCCACAGAAAAATATTTACTCTTTCATACTTTTAGCAACACTGGCTGGCTTACGTAAGTAAATATTTCATGTGTTTATGTCTCATTTTTGTCAATTTTGTTTTTGAAATTCGCACAAGTTATTTGCATGTTCATGATTTAAATTTTTCTTGTGGCAAGCAGTTATGGAGTTTTGCTTGAGAAGTTTCTTGCTCGTGATCGTTCTCTTATAGATAACATCAAGGGTTGTGTGGTAGACTCCGCCCCCGTTGCAACACCAGATCCTCAGGTATTTAAATTCAATTCGATCCATTTCTTGTATTTCATTAATGAGCATGTAGTTTCTCAACCTGTAATCAGATGTTTGTTTCTTCTATTCTTTTGTTGGATGCTCCAATAATGACATTGTTAGAGGCTACATTGCATGACACAAATCTAACCAGCAAGGAAGGGCTAGGGACCCATTCCAGGATTCGAAAATCTTTTCCCATCCTATAAACTATTGGAATTTCTTTGGGAGGGGCTGGGAACTGTTTGAAAAGCTTCCTGCATACCCAAAAGCGTTTTCAGCTGATTATAGCCCTCTCCCAGAGGCTTCTAGCAGTGGAACTCAGTTTTTTGGAAGTTTCTACAAGCTTTCAATACAATTGCCAATATTTTCTTGAGGCATGGATTACCATTTTGATGAGTTTCCATGTGTTTCGATATGGTTATTTGTTGATTCTTCAATACCTGTTGTTTCCTTAAAAAGTCTTCTGCAAACATTCAGCCGTTTCCTTTTCTGGCTGTCCTTGCTTCCAATACTTACCTTCCAAAAATTTTAAGTGCCCATTTCCAATTTTTTGTGCCACATGGAACTTGTGCTCTGCCTCATGTCTTTGATTCATTGGATGAGACAGATCAATGCTGGAATGGAACCCCCAAGGATTGCATAATATATTTTGAAATTAACAGTGAGCCAAGGTGCAGTTAACTATTAGATGAGGTTTTCACCATCAGTTATGTTCAGTTCTCCTTACACTTTGTTCTTGTTTTAGGTTTGGGCCTCCGGTTTTTCGGCAGCATTGTTGAAGAAGAGCAGTGTAGCAGCCAAGGGACTCTTGAAAGGGAAGGAAGGGAGTACAGAGTTAGCAGAGTTTGAGATTGAGCCAAAGCCTGCTGTTGCAGAGACAGCTTTACTTGTCATGCTAGAGAAGTTTTTCAAAGTAGTTCTAAAGCTTCCCATTGTTGACAGGTATATAGAAAATTGCAGTTTCCTCTTTGATCAGACATTATTTATTTTTTGACAGCGGGTTCCATTATTTTATTTGAGGGTGGAGATTATTGAACACTGATACCAATCAGTTTATAATCCGTGCTTTGATACATGCTGTGTTTTGACTATTTATATTTTCTGCTGGATAACAGAAGGCTTTCAGATGTGTTGGGACTTCTATCAAATCAGCAACCAAAGTGCCCTCAACTCTACATATACAGTTCTGCTGATAGGGTGATTCCTGTAGAATCTGTGGAAGCATTTATTGAAAATCAAAAGAAGGCAGGGCACGAAGTCAGGGCTTGTAATTTTGAACGGTCACCCCATGTGGATCACTTTCGAAATTTCCCAGATCTTTACAGCACTCAGCTAAGTAGCTTCTTGGAAGATTGCCTACATCACCACAGAGACCAATAGCACAGTTGTTATATTCTACCATTGTAGTAGTTGTTAAAAATTCTTTACAGGTCTGAAGGATACCAAACCCAACCGGACAAATTACTTTTTGAACCTGTCCAAAAGTCCATTTTCCCATCTTTTATCATGGGGCTCATGCACAGGCTAGCAGAAGTGGACTGGTTTGTATCTTGGGTCTGTCTGATAACATAAAAAAGGTATTTTTGTTGATAAGCGGGCTATGGCTATACCTTCTATACATTTTTCCATTCATCCCATTCTTTAATTTATGGATATATATTGTTGAACATTTGACCCTAAAAAGAGTTCAATTGTATTTATACATTTGTAACCCCATCATTCATTTAATAAAAGGAGAAACTACAATCAGATGTTTAGATTTCTCTTTTGTCTATTTCGATGTTGGAGTATCCTTGGTGAGTGCTGTAACTGTAATTGTATGATTGAAGGCATGCAACTATCTTGTATATAATTGGTGCAGCTATATTGGGATTTCTAAGACCATTAATCGGATATCTCATTCTTCCTATCATTTTGCATTCAGAATTTAGGTGGCATTTTTGTAGTTGACAAACTTTCAATTAAATTCTTCAAAAAGTAATGGTTTTTTTTTGTCCCAAAGGATTTATTCAGAAATGCCGACACCTTGCAAAGCCACTTTGCAATAATTGATAACTCTCATATGCAAAACTTCTGTCATTAAAGCAAGCATTACAATAAGCATCTATGCTCTTTGTTGCATGAAAGAAGTGTGATATTCTTAATTGTAAAAAATGTCCTTGAAATTTGTCCACAATATTCAGAAACCTATGTTGGATTGGACATCTATTCTGTCGAATACTTCTTGCTAGAATATGTTTTCACCATCAGTGGTTTCTGCAAGTCAATCTTGACAGAGTAATAATTAATGACAATCAGGAGTTATTCAAAGATATCATATTCAAAATGTACTAGTTGGATATCTAATATTTGGTCCCCTGAATATAATAACTACAATCGAATTTTACAGCTTTGTGCAGGCTAGTTAATGTCTTCTTATTATTTGAAATATATTTCAATAAATGAATTTACACCACTAGCATTATCAGCAGAAAAGGGAAGCTAATTCGGGAAAATTGAAGGGATTGAAGTCAGACAGTTGAAATCTCATTATTCCTCATGTTTCCAAATGGATGCTGCGTGCTTACTTAGGTTGTGAATATTTTACTTGGAGACTAACATCTTTTGGCAAAATTATGTTGATCTAAAAGAAAAAGGAAACTTAGGCATACTGATCCCATTCTTGTAAAACAGACAGCCATGGCATGAAATTCATACCTAAGGCAATTCATGAAAAGATTGCATTCAAGTACGAGTGATGCCATATTCATAGATTGGGTCTTCCATGTGATTTTTATCTTAGATCTGGTGCTATGATAACCTCAACAGATCCCAGAATTGAATCCATGTGGAAATCTTTAGCTGTAGCATGGCTAAAAATCGATGAAATCAGGCTTTAACGAAAAAAAAAGTAACCGAAATTAGGGATTTCAGGGGATCAATTTTTATTGGTTTCTGAAGTGCAAGCGATATCTGCTCACTTGGTTTGGAGAGAAGCTGTTTGAGTTTCGTCTTTTCCTTAAAAAGGCTTTGCAACCAGAGCCCTAGTAATTTACGGTTTTGCTGGAAAAGAATCTGCACTAATTCTTGCCCTGCCACCGCTGTTTTCTTTCGCCCAAAGCACTGCACCGATCCACGACTGTCATTATTGGATCAAAATCCTAGTGCCTCTGCCCTTGTTGCAATGACAATGGTCAACTTTCAAGCTTTTCTAAGGGCGCAGAAATAATGGTGTTAGAACATGCCAAAGATCTTGCAAAGGGAACTATGGCATATTTGAATGACTCCATTAGTAAAACTCGAAAAACACCAAAAATGTCTCCTGTACTCACAACATGATTTAACACTCAAAACCACTAAAAAGTGATCAATAACCTGTATGCTAATGTCAGTTATTGCTAAACATACCAAACATTTAAGGTCATCCTTAAGATATAGGAATAGGCTTCATAAGAGAACAGTACCTGTTGGATGCCAGAGTAAATTAATAGGCCATACCAAAAACTTATAAAAATGTTTTTGATGGCTTCGAGTGGACATTTGACAATCGGGTTTTGCAGATCATAAAAGATGAGGACACATTCAACACAATGCATATTCTTATATCTTTTAATGCCAACTCAGGAACAACATCTAATTACTATGAACCTTCTTCTCCAACCGGATCTTTTGGTCAAACTTCCAAACTCTCCATATTTTATTCATTAATTCTTTGTTTTAGAGATGTAGCAATATTTCTTTTGAAAAATGGCTAAAAAATGAAAACCAGTAGAATTATGTTTTCTAGGAAGAACTGCATAATATGAGCACGTACAGTGAAGAAGCTATAGAAACCCCAGTTAAAGGTTTAAAAGTGCAACAGAAGCCATGGCTCTCTTTCTGGATGACTATCCTTGTCTTGGAAGCATCTTACCAAGGCTTGTCTACTGAGAACTACAGGTTTGACAAAAACTATAATGCTACGGTAAAAGCTAAGAATCTGCTTAGTCACGGGGATGAACTACTAGATTTTTTTCCCTAGCTTTTCCAAATTACTGTTTGGTTGTATGATAAATGCCATTGTGGTCCTCTCCTATTTTGTTTGACATTTCGGTAAATTTCTTATTGAAGGACAAAGAGGAAGCTTCTAAAGATTGGAAAAGAAAAGAGGCATATTTTCTCATCAACTATGAATTTTGACCTTTCTTTTAGGCTTTAGGAAAATGCCTCAGAAACAAATTCATAGAGATTGAAAGACCTTGTCTTGTGGCTGCAACATGGCTCACATATATGCGGAAGTTCTTACTAGATATAGGAGTTCAGGTTGTAGCTCGTATATGCTTGTTGCAATAGCTTGTTATGGCCTTGCAATCATCTAGGATCTTGGAAGAAAATATCTGTACAATGCTTGCTTTTACCAAACTTTAGATAATTCTAGATTTTACTTGTTAGAATGTAACATGCGGATTTTGATTCCAAAGTAGTTCTCTTCACTTACACTATTTGCAATGCAGGGATCACAAATCATAGGGGCATTGAACGATCTAGGAACTTATATAAAAGGGATATACAAATCTTTGAGGTGATTGAAGGAATCGTTCATAGAAACAATCTATATATTGAGAGCTCTAGTGAACTTATTTGCATGCACCAAAAAGTGTAGGACCTTTTGGGTGCACTCAACTTCTCGAGGTTGGGACAAGTTAGTCAGTGTGAGGATGATATGGTATGTGTGGCTAATGATCTAGATGTGGGGGATGGATGAGCCTATGGCAATTTATTCGAGCGATCTCGACTTTGTTTGTTTAAGACTACAAACCATCTAAAAACCTCTTCCCTTAGAGTGCTAAAATCTAGGATAATGATATAAAACAACTCTTGGTCTATGTCATGTTCTTGGAAAGGGTTTTAATTTGGTTGGATTACCCTTTGGAATAATATTCTTCTATCAAGATGGTTTTGTTTGGAGATGGTCATATGCGTGCATGAATGAAAAATAGGACGAGGCTAGACCCAACGATAAAGAGATAACTCAAATATTAAGGTTGGCTTGTTGATGTCGGTGGTCACAAATCTATTGATCAAGATGTGCTCGTGTTGGCAAAGCTTATGCATCTAGTATACAAAATTGGTCAACAATAAGGTTAGGTGAAGTGGTGGAACAAAAGACCTCTCATATAAGTTTTGAATCAATGTTTGTATGTTGTCTTGCTTGATAGGAGCGGGAACACGTGGGAATTTACCTACCTTTCTCTACAATATTTGATTGTCAAGTATCATCCAAAGTAGCAATTGTCCTATGGTTGCATTAGTTAGATTGGAGCTATGTAGTTGTGGTCTATTTGGAAGATGTGTGGAAATGTTTTGAGATTTGCACTAGAGCTGTTCAAATTCTTGTTTGAAAGCATTTTCAAACTTGTAGTGATTGCTGGTTTTTATGGAAAGAAGTGAAAGATTGCAGTAGAAGTATGTGTGTTTGATGATGAAGCAAACAAATCTTGTTTAGAAGAAGAGAAGGTGGTTGTTTACAAGTTTGTTGTTCGAACGCATGGGTTGGTTTCTACAAAGGACAAGTAGTTTTCTTAACATTTGTAATGCTTACAAATGCCAATCTAAACTTAAATGATTGCTGGAAATTAAATTTGAAAAAACAAATTTGCAGATCTATGCATGTAAGTGGTAAAACTATGAATTAAATGCTACTAAGCTAGGATACAGATTTCTTGGATTTTGAGATATATGTCTGAGTGAATTAAAAACAATGAATTTTACTAAAAGGAAAATTTGAAGTTTTCAGATTTGAAGATGCAAAAGATCTTGAATGCATTTTTCTCTAAATGAATGTAAGCTACAAATGGATCTAATTCTTTAAAAATGCAAGATGCAAAAGGACTGAATCTTTATCTTTAAAAATGAGCTCTAGATGTACAAATGCAAATGAATATAAGTTTTAACTACCCTAGATGCAAGAATAATAAGCGAAGATCTAAAACGTGAGATCTACTATTAGGTACGAGAGTAAATCAAGAGGAGAGAAATCATCAATGAAATAAAATCTAACTAAATCTTAATCAACTTCTTTTTTTTAGTAGTTTTAGAATTTTGAAGATGCAAATACAAATCTAATCTAGAAAAAACAAAATACAACAATGAAATGGAAATCACCCACCTCTCTATGGTGGAGAAAGAATATGGAATGGTTTGTAAATGATCCTTAACTCACTAACTCTTTGTTGTACGCTCAATTCGCCAAGGGAAAGTTACAACAATGAAGATGATGAAAAAAAACTAGATGAAGCAAAATAAAATTTGTAATAGGATGTGGTTGAGCTATAAAATGGAAAAGAGAGTTGCCTTACTCTCCTTCCAACCTTCCTTTTGTCCTAAGTTTTAACTAAGATTCAAATGGTACTAAAAACCAAAGATGGATGATGCCCCTTTCATCTTTCACCAAAAAAACACTTTTGGCTTTGTAATAAAATCTAGAAAAAGTTCTAATCTCTTAAAAGTATCCAAATTCTAATCTCTCCAATATACTTTTTCCAACCCAAAAAATGAATGCACATTCTCTTTTTCAAAGAGAGATAATTTTCAATGTGGAGTTCAATGACTACTAGTGAAATATATGAACTATGATCAACAATCATGATTAGATGTAAGGGAGTGAAGTAAAGTGACCTATAAATGAACTGGATTGATTGACATTGATGGTAGGAGGATAAACATACAATGAGTCAAAAAATGTATCGTGCTAAGATTAGAATGCACATATAGAGGTCATGCAATCATCACGACAACTATTGGGTTTGCCAATGTTAAAGTGTGAGCACAATGGTGGCTTGTGGTAGTGTTGCCTTAGTTTGCAAAACCTCCATGACAACTGCACAAACTGCCACAACAATTGGGATTCCTTGAAATGAAATGCAAGTTTAAAGAGGGGAAAGAGACATATCTCTAGTCTTGATGGTCGAGGAAATCTTTCAAGAGTAGTCTGAGCAAGAATACGAAAGGAAAAGCAAGAGTAAAGGATGAAAATTGGTCAGAGCATTTTTGTATCATATTGAGGTCATAACATCATTATTGGGTCTTTAAAATGTAGAACAACAAGAAATTTGGGTGCATACACTTACCATCTATGAATGTTGTAAATTGCAAACACTTGTCTTGAATCCTGAGGTGACCATTACAATGTATGCTTTGTGGGTTTTACCGCATATATGGAGAGAGCACACACTCAATAAGATTCAATCAACATAATATTTACTAGCACAATGGTTACATTTATAGTGGAACTATCTCTCAAAACTAAGGAGATCTTCCTTATCTCCAAATCTCCAAATCTCCTTGAACCTCTCAACCTATCCCCTAACTCTCTTCTACTCCTATTCACTCTCCTAAATATTAACGTGGGTTGTTTCCACAACTCACATTATTTTACAAACACACTAACATAATAATCTCAAAATTATAATATTACTAACCAAACTACACCCATGTGAGTATTAACTCACTTATTTTTCTAACATTACACTTCTTAGTGTGAATTTGGGAGAGAATGTTTCACTCTTGCATTGTCTAGCGTCGCGTTGTTGCCTCTTTCTTCTATTTGTATTTGTCCTTGGTGAGTCTCTCACTTTGCAGGTTTGACAATTATGGCACAAGTTTTAGCATTTTGGACATCTCCCCCCTCACAATGTGAAAATTTTGGATGTTAGTTATAATAAAAAATGCATACGATTACATTTTTTGAAAAATATATGACCCCATATTTATGTATTTATTTTTGAAAAAAACAACTATATCCCTTTTACAAATGTTTTCCTCTGGAAAAAAAAATGGAAAAATCACCCCCTTAAAAAAATATCCTTTCTAAATAATCACCCCCTTCAAAACAAAATTTCCTTTTGAAAAATTTCATGAAAAGCAATTTTAACCCGAAAAAAGAAAAAGAAAAAAAGGATTATAGGGGTCGAATCCTCGATGTTTTTTTTCCACTAATGCTCTTATAAAATCATACTTGCTAGTTAGGATAATCACAGAGACCCCGTTAAGAATGTATTCTTCTAAAGTGTTAAAACTTTGACAATGTCTCGAGATGAGAGACTTTACGCACCAAAAAATTACATGGTGCAACATTGAAACATGATACGTCTCCAATGATGACAAAAACTCATAAGATGAGAATGAGATCCAAATTCCTCTCTCTATCCTTTCACTCAAATCAACCCTTTTGCTTTTCCCCCAGACTTCAATTTTGCCCGCAAGGCCGCTTTTTAGCTTTTGGCATTATTTTTTTGAGTGGTGGTTGTACAACTACCGCGGTGGTTGCACATCTGCTACTTGCCAAAGAGCGGCAGTTGTGCAATTGCCCCTCTGACAATAGTGGTGGTTGTGTAACTGTCCCTCTGGCAACAACGACAGCCTTGTCACCTTTCAATGCAAAATCAAAACACACTTTTTTAAACGTGTGTTTTGATTCCGATATGATTTTCTCTCGCATTTCCTGGTCAAATTAGCTAAGAATAGGATTGTTGGATTGGTCTTGAGTTTCTCCTCTCTTCTCAATAAATTTAGTATGTTGAATCCTTCTCCTCTGGATGAGTTGTCATTTCTTGATGGACACTTGTAGTTGACATCTTCTCTCCCAGTCATTTATAAAAGTCACATTTTTACCTGTATAATGTGTTGGGAATTTGATATTCTTTGGTAAAGTGTTATGCTGCTAAAATTTGGAGAGAGATCACACAAATAACTAAAAAATTACTTTGTTCTTCCTTGCTGCTCCCTTTCAGTCATTCCATTTACACAAAACCTGCCACAATCATGTTTTCTTGATTTCTTTGTTATCAGTCACTATCTTACATCCTTGGATCAATTGGATTTTATCATTGGAAGAGGAACTAAAGCTGAGGAAACAAAAAATGCATCTCTCATCTAGAAAGGCTACCACAACATAGTAGTAACCAGGTTGAGACTATATTTATTTCTTTAAAGCTTTACATAGTTATTATTTGTTATTATTAGAAGAAGTTGTGTATTTAAATTGTAAGAAATCGGAAGATTTCATCACTTCTCGTATGCATTCTCATTTTAGTATTGCTTTCAAAATATTTCTTACATAAATCTTCTTCCCCTGATAACTTCTTCCTGACTTATCCTTGTGGATCTGCTCGATAAATTGGTTGGAGGAAGAAGTGAAGATATCTCTACATTTCTTTATATTCATTCATTTTTTCGATTAGTTTAGAATTACTTTTGTCAGGGAAAGTTCGTACAACAAAGAGGAAATTGCTTCTAAGGAGCTTTTCCCTTTCTGGAAAATTTGATGCAGAAATTTGTCAGAGGAATTTTTGCTCTATCAGATTAATAACTTTTGAGTGCTTTCTCTTAGATTAGTATTCTAAAACAATCCCGTAACAGAGGAATAGTCACATCTAGCTATTCCCTATTTTAGTTTCATTTTATTAGATTAAGAAATGGTTTTAATTTTAATCATTTCCATGTGTCGGTATATTTTATTTCATTTTAATTAATCTTGAAAAATACAAATCAATAGTTATTTAATTAGCTTCTTTAGAATACAAACAAATAGATAAATAGTGACATTTGTTTTATCTAATTAATTGTAAAGGAACTTACTTAATTAAAATATTAAATTCAATTTTCTATTATTTAAATTAGATTTCTTTCCATTATTTATTTAAAACTAGAATTTAGTATAGTTTAGGAGCTTAATTCAAAACAACAAACCTAGGCAGTAAGAATTCATGCCACCCATTCATAGCCTCTGATTCTCCTTGGACCAATTTAGTTACTAGGAATTCACGTTACCCATTCATAGCCTTTGATTATATTTTAACTACCTTTCCCATTTTCAATATTTCAGATGTCTCGACACGACCTCAAGAAGTCGTGTACATAGGGAATACCATGTAATTTTTCCTGTGTACAAATTCTTGTGAACCCAACGTGAAAGACTAGTTCTTTCTTGTTTCCATTTTTTTCTTTTATATTGTTCCACCTTCCTCCTCTTCTACTATTTGGTGGGTATTTTATTCCCCCCAATTATGTCTGGTAGATAGTTTGATGCACCATTTGGCCTTGATATATATTATTCCCATGTTCAACCTCAACGATCCCCTTCCTTTCCAGGATGGGCTGACAACTACACTAATAACATGCAAGCCTCCCTTACCTATATCTCAAATCGTACCAATCATGTGAGGATAAAGGAATTTGATCAACCCCTAAACATTCAAGATGTTCGATACAATTCAAATAATATGACTTTTACAGGTGAAACTGGTCCCCGTGCTAGAGGCTTATCAAGACCCCATATCAACATGCAAGTAATGGAGGATGAAATTTTTACGCAAATCACTTATCCACTTCGCACAATAGACGAGTCTTTGGAAAGGATGAAGGCTTGTACCTTTGAGATGTTAAATAATAATGTAGCAGCTACAAATCCTGAAACTCCCTCTTTTAGGGAAAATAAGAATGCCAATATCAAACAATTTATAAAGGGATACCACACATCTCCTTTGTAGAACCATATGCATTTCTTTCCACACCTAAACAAGGGACTCTATTATTTCCAAATGATGTCATTTCCACATTAGTAGGAAGGATTATAGAATTGGAGAGTTCCCAAACCCCGCAACCAACTTGTACAATAGGGCAGAACATGGGGTATCCCATAGATAACAAGGGGCACATTCCTTTTACCAACACAAAATTTACACAACAACCCTTGCAGTAAGGTTACCCAATCCATTTTAACCTGGGTGATCTTCTCATGGGATTTGACACACTAGGGATGGGTCTACACCCATCTTATGCTTACCCTAGACACATATTAGTTGGAAATTATTTTCCCATACATCTAATCTCTAACAACTGCAGGACCTTCTTTAGCAGACACCTACAAATGCATTTTCTAATGCTACTCTTCCTTAATTGCATATGTACTCAAAGTCCCCACAATCATACATGTATCATCTCCCTGGCTCATTTACACCATTCCAAGGAGCTGTGTATGATCCAATTAATACCTATGGTATAACTTATCAAACACCTACTCCTCAACCCTTTCATCAAGAAACATCCATAGTAGAATCTTATGCAATGG
Organism: Taxus chinensis; assembly: GCA_019776745.2. Classification (NCBI taxonomy): domain Eukaryota; kingdom Viridiplantae; phylum Streptophyta; class Pinopsida; order Cupressales; family Taxaceae; genus Taxus; species Taxus chinensis. Next base: position 404,393,832 of record CM034155.1, read on the forward strand.
GACACCTATGTTGAATACTTGAAAGGAACCTCTTTATTTCACAATATGGGGTGTCATGCTTTCACACCCATTTGTCGAATCTTCCTAAATTTCAAAGAGAGAAGTATACCCTAACGCTCACATTAAGGCCTGTGCCACTGCAATTAGATAGCTTATTTGCATGGAGATGTGGTGGTGGACTAAGATATTTCCAAAGACCCTTGAAGGGATTGCATCGAGAATGGTATTATAAAATCCCCGAAGCTTCCATACATTCCTTTCAAACAACTTGTTTCCATGTTCATTTAATCCTTTGGCTCGATCAAATTTGCCTTATGACCGGAATCAGGGAGTTCATGCATATTAAACAGGAGACAAAATGAATATGTTGCTCGTTTCATCCAAAGATGGTGTCAACATTATTTAATCCTCTCCACGAGCATGCCTAACATGGACCAAATGGAACTCTGTGACTTCTTTCTCCACTCACTCAATCGAGAAACCAAGGAGAAAATGCATAGAAGTTTCCTTTTCGTAGTTATGAGGAGGTACTAGAAGGTGCCCTTCATATTGACCAAATGGTTATTGGCAGCAGACATAAGACTTATGTTCCCACTGGAAAATTGGTATTTCCTAATCAAAACAACACAAGGTATCAAAAAAATGGAACCAACAACCAAAGACCTAAAATTATAAATCAAAATTGTGGTGTTACCATAGATGGTGTTACCGACCAAGCAAAGAATCCTAATGTTACAAACAATGGAAATACTAAAAACAATAACAATGGCATGGGGAACCAAAGAAATCATAATCATATCCCCTCTGTCAACATAATTGATTTCAACCATCCTTCCCTTCAAAAAGCTCAAGCCCATGGCCAAAACCAATATCAAAATCCTGGCCAAGGGGAAACAAATTACAATTACAATAACCAATTCCACAATGACAACAAGCGGGTTTATAGCTTAACCAACAAAATCCTAATCAAAGGCCGAGGGACTACAATCCCAATCTATATTGTGGGTTTTCACCGTGTTAATTGGTCATGATGCACACTCTTGTAGAGACTACAATAAGTTCATTCAAATACTCATGTAAAATAAATGACAACTCTTCATAGATATGTTTCTAGTAAACCCTGAAGGATCTTCGCAACCAGGTTATACAGGACATGTTGTACCTCAAAATGTAAACTTATGAATCTATCAAGATCCATTTCCCAAACATCCAGAAGATGATAAATTAATTCCTTAAAACATAAACAAGGGTATTCCTATTGAGACCCGACAACCATGAAGCCTCAACTTTTGAAAATTCTCGAGTTGCCCCTAACCTGGATCAAAGAAACAAGACAAATATTTTGGGATTACTCAAATTACAAACTGAGCCAAAAATCAAGGCAACAACTTGAACAATGGAATACACTTCACATCCTCTTCCCACTCATTCCCTTTTGTAGGATGACACTCCTATAGTCCCAAAACTTGTAGGAGCATATGATTTGATTATAGACTTAAACAAGACCTTTTCTCACATTTAATTTATATATTTGTTGACGAATTATTTAGTGCATCATTTTGCTTTTCTAGATGCATTAGGGTTGGGTCATCTAATCCATTTTACACCTCCACCAGAACCTCAAATCAATAATATTGACTTCAACATGCATCCTCTGGGAAAAAAATGATAGAGATATTGGGTTTGTGTTTAATATAAGAAAGATGCCCTCTGACGCTGAAATAGTCTGAAGGGGAGATCTTGCATTATAATTGCAAGTGTGGCTCATAATAATTTCATAAGAGAGCCATGATTGACGATGGGGCTGCTGTGAATGTAGTCCCATTTTATTTCTTGCATAAGTTGGGATATGGGCAGACTAATTTCTTGTTTAGTTGCGGAGCTTAATTGATTCACAGATAACATGCTTTATTAACTTGCTGGAATACACAATAACTAGCGTTGGTCACCTAGGGACCGATATTGGTCAAGGAAAGTAGGAACCGACATCAGTTAGGGTAACCGACATCGGTTTTCTGTGTGTGATTGTTTTTATTTAAGTCACAAGAAATAGATCTAACCTTTGATATAAAGTTGATCTAATGATTGTAATTGCATAACTATGTTCCCTAAGTTTGTATATACTTATATAAACTTGAAAGCTAGGATTATAAAGGTTAGATTGTGAAAGATTGATCATAATTGTAAGAAGGAATTCTTGGAGAAGATGAGAGAAGGAAAAGTACTATACATCTAGAGAGGTATGGAAGATTACAAATCTTTATTGTATTTCCTATGTAAAGCAAATATTAATAGATTGGTTGTTTCTTGGTGGACGCAACCCACATTGGGTGAACCACGTTATATCTTGTGTATTATTTCTTATGATTTATTTATGTATTTATTATTTGTATGCTTAGATATAAATATATATTTGTACAACTGGTGTGATTAACCCCAACAAATGGTATCAGAGATGCATTTTTTGAGGGTTTTGTGTATTGACATATTTACTCACAGAGGGATTTCTGATTGAGTGAGAGCTATAACAATGGCAGAAGATGGCAAATACAAAGTCGAGAAATTTGACGGCCATAATTATCAATTATGGAAGATGCAGGTGGAAGATTATCTATATCAGAGAGATCTATTCTTACCATTGGATGAGAAGGAAATACCTGCAAAGATGACTAATGAAGAATAAAAAATTATTGACAGAAAGGCTCTGAGATCTATAAGATTGAGCTTGAAAGCATATGTGACTTCGAATATTATCGAAACAATAACCATGGTAGATTTGATGAAATATTTAACTAATTTATATGAAAAACCAAGTGCTTCGAATAAAGTTTATTTGGTTAAGAAATTATTTAATTCTAAAATGCAAGAAGGTGGATTTGTATCAAACTATTTAAATGATTTCCGATCTATTGTAAATCAATTAAAATCAGTTAATATTCCATTTGAGGATGAAGTGAAAGCACTTTTATTCTTATGATCTTTTCTAGATAGTTGGGATAAATTATTTATGGCTATTAGTAATACATTGTTTGCTACTAATATTTTTAAGTTTGACGATGTGGTTAGGATAATCCTGATTGAATAAATATGCAATAAACATATAGGATAATCCTCATATGGAAATGATTTGAATGAAGAAAGCAGGGGAAGGTAGAAGGAGCGATCTAAGAGAAAAAATAATGGGAAATCAAAGTCAAAGAATGGCAGATCTAAATCTAGAGGTAGAGGAATAAATTGCTAGAATTGTGGAAAGAAAGGACATACAAAGAAGGATTGTTGGTTCAAGGAAAACAAAGAGAATGTACCAGATAAAGGTAAAGAGGAAAATGTTGCATCTTCTGAGGTAATGCAAGATTCCCTTATTATTTCATTGGATAATAAAATAGAATCATGTGTTTTATATTTAAGAGCTTCTTTCCATGCTACCCCTAATAAGTGGGTTATTTCAGAAATTATGTCTAGGGTAATTTTTTGGCATGTTTATTTAAGAGATGATGAACCATGAAATATTATTGGTAAAGGGGAAGTTCATCTTAAATTGTAGAATGAAAATACATGGATATTGAAATATGTGAGGCATGTGCCAAGCCTTAGGAGAAATCTAATTTTTGTAGGTCATCTAGCTGAATCTGGTTGCATGGCTACATTCATAGCTGACTCTTGGAAAGTTACCAAGGGAGTTTTAATTTTGACAAGAGTCAAGAAGGTAAGAACATTGTATTTGTCTACCCATATTACTAATTACTTTTCTGTGCTATCTACTTTAGATTCAGATGCAAGCATGTGTCATAATCAGCTGGGCCATATGAGTCAAAAAAGAATGTAGATCTTAAAGGCTAAGGGTAAGTTATCATTTTTGACAGATGTAGATCTTGATTTATGTGAGAATTATATATTTGGAAATAAAAAGAGAGTGAGATTTCTCAAGGTTGGGGCAACAAAGAAGGAGAAAAAATTAGAGCTTGTGCATTCAGATGTGTGGGGACCATCCCAAGTAGCTTCTCATGGAGGATCCCAATATTATGTGACTTTAATTGATGAAGCCAAAAGAAAGGTATGAGTTTATTATATAAAACGTAAATATGACGTTTTTGAGACTTTTAAAATATGGAAATCCCTTGTTGAAAATGCATCCAATTTAAAATTAAAATGCCTTAGATTTGACAATGGTGGTGAGTAATGCAACAAGGCTTTAAATGATTATTGTTCAGTGAATGAAATACAAAGAGAAAGAACGGTTCCTAAAACACCACATGAGAATGGTCACATGGTGTTGTAGAAAGAATGAACATGACCATTATGGAATGTGCAATAAGCATGAGAATATATATTGGATTACCCTTGCAGTTTTGGGCAGAAGCAGTAGATATAGCGATTTATTTGATCAACCATGGGCCTTCAAGTGCACTGGATAGTAGAATAACAAAAGAAGCTTGGAATGGAAAATAGGTAGATATTTCTTTTCTTAGAGTATTTGGTTCAAAATCATTTGTGCATGTTGATAAAGAAATTTGGATGTTAAATACAAGAGATGCACTTTTATTGGCTATGGCTCCGGTGATTTTAGATTCCGTTATTAGAATTTAGAAGATTCTAAGATTTTTAGGAGTCGCGACATTGAATGGAATGAAAAGATAATTTACAGGGATCAAATTTTGATACCCAAAGATGAACTGGTGGAAGAGTTTGTGGAAGAAAATGCATTCTTAGATTTAAAATAGTCATCTATAGGTACCGACATCGGTGAGGGAAACCGGGGTGTCGACAGACACAAGACCGACATTGGCTACAAAAGACCCAAACTAGTGTCGGTCACCTAGACCGGTGTCATCTACAAGTGACCGACATCAATCACTATTAGAGGTGGATACTAATGTACATGACGCACAAATTAAGCCTTCGACACCCCAAATCTTAGTAAGAAGGTCACAAAGGGTAAGTGGATCTCTAGAAATATTTAAACCTTCCTTATTTTATATATTATTGATTGAAAGTGGTGAACCAACATTTTTTGAAGAATCAATGCAGGATGAGGACCACAAGCAGTGGGAGCATGGCATGGATGAGGAGATGGAATCCTTTGAACAGAACCATACATGGGATTTGGTCAAGTTGCCAGCAGGTAAAATGACATTGCAAAAAAAATTGTTTATAGGATCAAGGAAGAAGATGGTGGACAAAAAAGGTACAAGACAAGGCTTGTGGTAAGAGGATTTGCATAAAAATCAGGTATTGAATTTGGTGAGATTTTTTCTCCTATAGTAAAAATGACTTCCATATGTACTATTTTGAGTTTAGTTGTAGTAGAATATTTGCACTTAGAACAACTTGATGTTAAGACAAATTTCCTTCACGGTGATTTGGAGGAAGAGATATATATATGCAACAACCGCTTGGTTATGAAGTCAAGGGTAAGGAGAAACTTGTGTGCAAGTTAAAAAAGAGCTTGTATGGGCTCAAGAAAGCACCAAGGCAATGCTATATAAGGTTTGACAGTTTTATGCATGAGCATGGTTATATGAGATGTGAATCTGACCATTGCGTTTATTTCAAGTGTCTTTAAAATGAGAGCTATATTATTTTGTTACTTTATGTAGATGATATGTTTATTATAGGATATAATATGTAGGACATTGGTGAGCTTAAATAAAATTTAGCTCATACATTTGCAATGAAGGGTTTATGAGCTACAAAGAAAATCCTTGGCATGCAAATTCACAGAGACATGAAGAACATGAAATTTAATTTGTCTCAGGAACATTATATTAATAAGGTGTTGGAAAGGTTTTAAAATGCAAAATTCAAAACCTCTAATTACACCTATGAATGGACACTTTAAATTGAGCAAAGATCAGTTTCTAACATCACATGAGGATGTCAAGTACATGGAACAAGTTCCATATGCTTAAGTAATTGGAAGTCTTATGTATGCTATGGTTTGTACCAGACTAGACATTGCATAGGCAGTGGGAGTTGTGAGCAGGTTTATGGCCAATCCATGTAAAGAGCATTGGAAAGAAGTCCAATGGATTCTTAGATATTTGAGAGGGACATCCAACATGAATTTATGCTATAGATTGCTAGATATTTCTTTATGTGACTATGTTGATTTAGATATGGCTGGAGATTTGGATGGTAGGAGAAGCACCACTGGAGATGTATTCACAGTAGGTGGCATGATAGATGAATTTCAAGATTGCAAAAGGTTGTGGGCTTGTCTACTACAGAGGCCAAGTATGTTGCAGCTACAATGGCTAGTAAAGAGATGATATGGATGAGAAAGTTCATGGAAGAGTTTGTAAAGGAGAAAGAGGATTATAGATTGTACAATCATAGTTAAAGTATGATTCATCTAGAAAATAACTCAGTGTTTCATTCAAGAATGAAACACATTCAATTGAGATATCACTTCATACGGCAGGTGTTGGAGGATGAACAACTGAAGTTGGAGAAAATTCATACAAATAAGAATCCCGCATATATGCTAATGAAGCCATTGGCAAAGGAGAAGTTGGAACTACACTCCACTTCTTTTGGTCTTCGAGTTTGAGACTTGAAGAGAGAGAAACAAGCTAAGGAAAGGATCCAAGGATGGAGATGTACAATACAATGTAATAGTTTATCTTTAAGTGGGAGATTATTGAGTTGTGGAGCTTAATTACTTCACAAATATCATGTTTTACAACTTGCAGGTTTACACGGTAACCGACATTGGTCGACTGACCGACGTCGGTCAGCTAGTAGGAATTGACATCAGTTGGGGTAATCGACGTCGGTATCTTGTGCGTGAATTTTTTTTTTAAGTCACGATATTAGATCTAATTTTTGATTAAAAGGTGATCTAATTGTTTTAATTGCATAACTATGTTGCCCTAAGTTTGTATATGCTTATATAATCTTGAAAGCTAGGGTTAGAAATGTTAGATTGTGAAAGATTGATCATAATTGTAAGAATAAATTCTTGGAGAAGCTTAGTAAAGGAAACATACTATACATCAAGAGAGGTGTGAAAAATTACAGATATTCATAGTATTTTCTCTATAAAGAAAAGATTAATAGATTAGCTGTTTCTTGGTGGACGTATCCGACACTGGGTGAACCATGTTATATCTTATGTATTATTTCTTCTAGTTTATTTCCATATTTATTACTTGTATTCTTAGATTTGAATATGTGTCTATACAACTAGTGTGATTAACCCTAACATTTCTCCTCTACTAGAAACACATTGCAAGCATACAACAGTCTTAAAGATACCTCAATTGGAACCATAGTCCTTCCAATTTCCCTTGGACTTAAAAACCATTTAAACTGAATTCTACATCATAGATAAGGAAATGAAATATAACACACTCTTAGGAAGACCATGGATCCATAGGATGAAGGCCATTCCTTCCAATTTGTTCAAAGAGGTTAGATTCTTCCATTTGGGAAAGGTATTCGTTGATCAAGGGGATACTAAGCCTTTCGATATATGTTTAGAAAACCTTAAGAAGAAACTTGGATTTCATTCTAAATTTGAACTCCCTGTAAATCAACTAAAAAAATTTCCTCCTCCAAAGGAATTGATTTCGACCACGAAGTGGGTTCCAAAAAATGAGGTTGATAAGAAAAAAATATTAAAGTGGAAAAAATAAATGAGGATAAGATTGCGTCTGTAGAATCCGTGTCCAAAAAAATCATAGCAGAAATCGTAAAACTATTAGAGAATGATTCACTAATCACCATTCCCTTTTACCCTCAAGGATTTGGAAACTTCCATGGTCTATCCTCTCTTCTTGCTCATGATTTCATAGATATATCTATGGTATAAATATCAGAGGAATGATGGGAAACTTCCAAAATTAGTGTAGACTCGATTTAACCATCGACTATTGGACACTTCATTACAATGGAGCCAAATTTTGGTATAACATAGGTACATAAATGATCTTAACTTCTCCATAATGGAAGATCATGCCTTTTGGTTTCAAGTTGGACTTTGAATGCACCAACACTGGGGAAAAGTACGAAGCTTTACTTCTAGGCCTCATTATTTCCAAAAGAATGGGAGCCAAAAACATTAGGGTCCTATAAGATTCACAAATGATAGATGATAAAATATCCATATTTTATGAAACCAGTACGAAGTACCTCCAACTTTATAAGGATTTTATGTGCAAGATGAGTAATTTTTTTGACTTTATTTCCATCGAAGCCATGCCTAGGGAGCAAAACTAACTAGCCAACTTTATGGCTTCTTCCTCAAGTCCAAATTTCAGCTAGATGCAAATTTAGAAAAAACCAATTTTTTCGTGTCCATGAGACATGTACCCTTAGTGCAAATAATGCCAAATGTGACCATACTTCCCTATGTGAAAAATAAAGTTGAACAAAATCATCAAGTTCATGCAGACATAATGTGTCAACAACATAATAAAAAGGTTTATGAACACCCATTCAGGTGGGTGATCTTGTCCTAATATTAGATATTCAGATAGATAATAAAATGGGAAAAGGTCACAATTTTAGACCTAAATTACTAGGTCGTTATCAAGAAAATGAAGATTTCAAGATCGTTACTTATCGTTTTTGCACTCTGGTAGGTGGGGAGTTTCGTGGATCCATCAACTCACGTTACCTAAAATGTTTCTGTATATAGTTATTGCATCTCCATGTTATCCTTATTGCATTCTCATTACCCGTGTCATTTGCATTATCATCTAGTTTAAATTGAACTATGGAAACTTAATTTTCAAATGATTTTTGAACTTTCAAACATTGGAAAATCCCACAATCATGAAATTTCTATAGTTTCTTCAAACTCTCCAATTATATAATTTGCATCATCATTTCCAATCATGAGACAAATTTTAATGTTGACACTATAAGGCCTTACATGCTTTACCTCTCATATGGTTTCTCCCGTTAAGATGTTTTTCACATATATCCCTATCTAGAAGCTTCTTGATGGAAAATACCCCCTTGAAAAGTTCTCTCTATTACAAAAGGATTCTAAGCATTTCACCCAGATATTTTTTTCACCCATCTTAGTCTTCTATGTTGAGCCCTCACATATTACTAGTTGCATGGGGTTGAGATCTGGGGGGAAATTTTGCTTCCTAATAAGCACAATACGTGAATAAGGAAAAATAAAACAAAAAGAACACATATATTCTTATCACAAATAACCACATTTTCCATCCCTTCCAGTATTTTTTGGTGAGCCCATGCTTCTTAGTGGTAGAATGATCCTAGGAAAGGAGGAAGAGCCCTTACTAGCCTACATTTTTTCCTTGATGATGAGCCCATGCTTCTTACTAGTAACATGTGGCAAGATGTAGAGGGTCACGTCCAAGAAGAAGGCCTTAAAAAACAAAAAATTTATTGAATATTTAAAATTCCCAAAAGAATGGTCTAGATGCTTATGTTAGGAGAGAAAATCATTCCTTAACCAGATATTTCCAATCAATAGGACATCCACATATCTAAGTCTAGTTAAGACTTATAAGAAAAAATCATCTTGAACATGGTTAGTTAATTTTGATTGGGGTTGAGCTGTAGGTTCCTAAATAAGTTTTTATTGAAATTCCTGTCTCTTGATCATCATCCTTATTTATACATTATTTTCCCATATATCTCATGTCCCTCTTGGTTCTTGGTGTTGAGCCCTCACATATTACTAGTTGTGTGGGGGTCAAGAACAAAGTGAGACATCTCATCATTCTATCATCTAAAACATATTTTGTCAATGGAATGGAATATCATGATCAAAACCTAGGTCTAAAGTATCGTATAAAATGTATATTATCGAGTTATTTAAGTAAACATCATAATTGTAGGAATTATTATTGAAAAGATTGATTTTTCCTATTGTTTTTCCCTGGGGAACACATGTTGATTTTATCAAGAAGAAGGATGGAACCCTTAGAATTTTCATAGACTACTGGATGTTGAATAAAGAAACAACGAAAAATAGGTATAAATTACCACACATCATTGATATTTTCAATCAAATGCAAGGGGGGGGAAAAATATTTCAAAAATTGATTTCAGATTAGGGTACATTGGATGAGAATAAAGGAAAGTGACATACCAATAAAAATTTTCATACAAGTTATAGACATTATGAGTTTATAATGGTTCCTTTTAGACTCGTGAATGGATCAAAAAAATTCATCAACTTGATGAATAACTTATTTAGAGACTACGTTGAAAAATTCATCTTGGTATTCTTAGATAATATATTGATATATTCACAAAAAAAGAAGAGAACGTTCCTAACTTATAGTTAGTATTGTGGAGATTATAGTTTTATATTATAGTTAGTATTGTAGAGTTAGTTTTATATTTTACCGTGTATCAAAAAGGATATAACAAGTTTTGTTTCTAAATGTTTGGAGTGTCAACGAGTTAAATATAAACATAGACATCTAGTTTTACATGCATTAACCACTTGAATAGAAGTGGGAGGTTATCATTATGGATTTTTTAAAAGAGATTTCTATGTCCAAGAAGAAAAATGATGTTATATTCATGGTCCTAGACAAACTCATAAAATTTTAGTATTTATAGAGGATGATACCCATTTTATTGATAGTATAAATGGTGTAACATATATACACCATTTGTTATTCCACCTATTACATTTTTTGAATGAGAAATTCATACACACACACACACACACACACACACACACACACACACACACACACACACACACACACACACACACACACACACACACACACACACACACACACACACACACACACACACACACACACACACACACACACACACACACACACACACACACACACACACACACACACACACACACATGCACACGTACATATGCGTGCACGCGCTCGCACACACACACACAGACACTCATTTGTGTGTATGTTGATTCAAAACCAATTTAAAGCATTATGGTAGACAATGGATCTATTCATACTATTTACACTATGTTACCTCTTAAATCTCTTAGACATACTATGTGGGACCTCATAGGTATCATGGAGACCATTCATGACTTCCATGGACAATGAAAAAACCACTTGGGATAATAGTTTTACTAGTAAAGGTTAGATTTAATAAGATGACCACCTAGCTATTTTTAGTGATCTCCAATGTAATATTTAATACATAACTTGGATTATCTTGGATCTATGATATGCATTCTAGTACATCAATAAGACATAGATGCTTAAATTTCATACAAAAACATGAAAGTGAAATTTCCTCAATATACCATATGAGTTCCTATTTGATTTACTATGAGACCTACCAAAAATCATACTCCATATACATTAACTTGTACTAAAGCACACCATTTTTAGCATACTACATTGAGTATCTATCATATTCCTAGAAATATTCTATGAAAACACATGATAGAACATCAACACAAGAATTTAATGAATTCTATTTCTCCTTGAATATGTCTTATGTTATCTAGATGTGTATGAAAAAAATATTTTGATAGAAAACATATGGGTGTAACCCTCGCGCAACACCAAAGGCACTCTCATTTACAGTAAGACATATAGTTACTATAACTACTAGTGACCAGGGTATATATTCAAATTAGACCATTAAGGATGAAGGTGATAAATATTGCATTATGTATAATTCGATCCTAGATTTATGAGAGAATTATCCATCATTAGACATAAATTATTCACGTATATCATTACTTGGTATAGTATATCACATCAATATAATCATTGGTTAGCTTCTTACTATTGTAAAACCTTTCATGCAAACATATACTCTTTAGTGTTGCTATCATTTGATTGACATTTTATTTCCTAGTTATTAACTAGGTAATTACCTAATGATGCAACATATTTCATGGATTTGATGTGATCTTTTAGGGAAAAATACTTACCCAAGGCCCAAAGTTCCCCTTTTCACCCTTGCGAGACACCGCCCTTGGGCCATTAGTATCATATTTAACTTTCACATATACTATTCTAAAAACAAAAAAATATAACATTATAAAAATATAAAATCATGATCTACATGTGTGTTAGTAGGATTTATGTTGTTTTATTTTTTAGAAATAGCCTAATGGATGTAATGTAAAATTTGTAACATTTAGGGAACATCGTTTATTAATAGGTTAGAGTTCCTCTATATTTGAGAGGGGCATTTCCTTTGTATGAAGTGGTTATTTATGTTTTTGATGGTTTTAACCGGAAAACAAAAAGGTGATGAAAATAAGGAGAAAGAGAGGATAAAGGAGAGAAAATACCGGGAATGGAGAAACCGTGCAACAAAATAGGAGCATAAAATTTTGTTTGGATAACTCTAGGAAAACATAAACTAAAAACATCTCTCCGTCACATGGAAAATAGAACTTAACATTAGATGCACGAGGAATATGAATCAATTAGAAGAAGAGGTTAATGAATTTTGTAGATATGGCATAAAGTCCATATACAGGAAAAAGAAATACAAATCTTGCATACCAATGCATCACTCACAATGAACTAACATTAAAGTTGTATCTCCAGTTTTGAATACTGATAGACACTAAAATTAGGTCACACTCCCCTTTGGTCCCTCGTCAAATAAACACCATTGAACACATTCACCTAACCATGGCCCCCTTCACCCTACTATAATATTAATTTAATTATTTAAATTAAATTAATTCATTATCCTTACCATATTTATTATTTAAATATCCTAATTGGGATAATGCCCACATATCCACCTCATCTAGCCACCTCACCCTAAGACCTATTCTTAGTAAGTTGCCATAACTAATAAGACCTACCTAAACCCTAAAAATCAATGCCAACATTCCCTCTAACCACATTCCCGCATGTTAGAAGGAAGCTTCTAGTCTAATCCATAGGTAAACGAAACGAGATCCTAGAAAATCAAGGGGATCTGCCCAGTTTAGTAAACCTAGGAAATCCCGCCCTAACCGACGCCGGTTACCCTTAACCGCTGCTAGTTAAGCTAGAACCACCATCGGTTACCATTTAATTCCCAAAACAACCTTATTTTCGAGGTTGGTAGATTCCTGAGAGATATCACATCTTTTGAGAACAAGTTTTAGGGAGAACACACATGCAAAGAAGGAGATCAAGTATTTTCTCTTACACAGATTTCTAGGATTCACCCAGCAACCATCCATTAGGCAAGAAGGAGAGCACATGCAGCCCATGTAAGAGCTACCCAACGTTTGGTGATCCTCTGCAGCATTCAACCTCTTATCAACACCTTCATTCCTCACTCACAGACGTCCAGAACCAGATTCCAAGTAAGTAGAACATTTTACTCCTTTGGCTCACTCATTTCATCATTGTATTTTCATCCTTTGTTCTCCTAGCTACCCAATGACCTCCATTAATACTCACCCCTCCATATCCCTATTAAAACTTAGCCAAATCCCATCCAAACAACTTAATACCTCTTTCCGACTAGCCTAGCCTTTGTGCAATCATATGGGAGATCTAAAGCTCATCCTGTGACATTCCCAATACTCCACAGTAACCGGCACTGGTTCTCCTAAATTGGTGTCGGTCACCCTTAAATGGCATCGGTCTCTATATCTACCAATACAACCTAGAATAGTAATCTACCTACCTATTCCCACATCACCCTTACTCACCTGTGACCTGCCTAAGACCTTTGTCAGACCTGCAGAGACCCCGAACCAGTTACTTGACCTTCAGATCTTATTTTAACCTAGCCTGTTAGTGTTAGGTTAATTATTTACCTAATATTATTAATTATGCATTATATAATTAATTAATTATTAATTAATTATTGTTATATTTTGTTATATGGTTTTATCAACCATATTTGCCTTATTATTTTCACTGGTATAATTGTTATGTAGTTATAATAATTTCGTCCTTCCCGGATGTAATCTTGGAAGCTACTGTACTGGTTGTTGTATTGTTATAACTTATATTTTATTTGTATTCAGTTGTACAATACCTATAAGTATTACAACTCTTTCTTGTGTAAATGGTTGATTGAGATTAATAAATTTAATCAATATTATGCCCTTGTTTCTCAATTTACATTTAGTACCAGAGCAAGATTCTGGACCTGTGAAGTTGTGGAGGAGTGGAAAGAGAGAGCAGCTGAGATAGAGGATTTTTGGATAAGTGTTTGCAACATCAGAGAGCTTGTGCAGCCTCCTGCAATCTCCCAGCCCCATCTCTACCTCCTCACATCCTCTTGTTCCTTTTAGGTGTTTGGAAGGTAATTTTTTTTTGCACTAGTGTACCCAGCACCAGGTAAAACTTGCTGCAGGTATTGAAGATAATATTAAAAAATTCCTCATTAGGGGTTTTATCACTAATATTAGAGATATATTTAGTTTCTACTAAAACTAGCAGGTTGTTGTATTTGGAGGTCACTCTGTGTAATTGGTAGTAGTTGATCATATTCATGAAATTTTAAAAAATAAAAATTTAGAGGTCTACTCTATTGACCTGTTTTGTATTAAAACCATTGTGTGATCAGGCCTGAGCCAATCCAAGCAAGCCACCATTAAATTAAGATTTGCACTCTATTGGCAAGTTGAATCATTTTCTACCTCCAAACCATGCCGACAACATTCTTACTTCATTAGCCAAGCCAAATAAAGGGAGGAGGGCATGAGTGCCATCGTACTAGCATTGGCGAATTCAAAAGGGTGAAGATCCCTACTTCAAAATTTAGCCTAAATTTTGGTGTGTAATACAGGGGTTAGATAAAATACAGCGAGAAACTACAAGCAACTGTAAAGAAATTTTTTTTTTAACACTTGTGTCCATTCCTCCATTGCATCCATTGAGCCACAAGTGAAAGCCATGAGATATCAAAAATTATGCAGAGGCATCGAGTTGGGTTCTTGTGCATTAAGCCATCGTGCCAATGTTATATCCTTCACTGCGACCTATAAACAAACAATCCTCTAACCAGACTCTATGTCCTCCTCGCGTCGGATCTACACGCCACCAATGAGTGGCCTGCACAAAACAAATAAGAAATGGTGGCTAAAGGAAAAGAAATGGTGGCCGAAGGAAAATGAAACAAATAACAAGGAGCTAAAGAATATATCATGCTTTAGATCCTCATTTTAAGGAAACCCTAAGACATGCCACGCAAGCTCCACATGGTGCCTCCACTTCAGCCAAGTCATTTTTTCCAAAGGTGAGTGAAATTTGGATTTATTTAAATATAATTTGTTCATTTTTATAACACAAATGCATAGGTGCCTTGGTGGATAGCCCATTAGCTTTGAGAATGGGAGGTGTGTGGGTCAAATCCCACTAAAAACACAAGATTTAAAAAAAAAAAAAAACTTTAGCAGCCAAAACAAAGAAACCACCAATTCTGGAGGGCTATTTAGCTAAAAAACTCTCACTAAACAGTTTAGTTATAACTAAATAGGTCGTTAAGTATTTAGCGAGAAAATCCCTAATTTAGGGTAAACTTTTTTTCTCCATTAAGCTTGTTTTTTCATTCTGAGTACAACATTTTCCAAAGGGGGGATAGTTAAAAATTGTTTTTTCAGATGGAATTTTTTGCAATAGTTTCCGACATTTTGGGTCATTTTGGGCTCCGGAGGCCACCAGGGCCCGCAAAACAAAAAACATTTTCTTGCCATTCAATTTTTCTAGATTTTTGAATGTAATTTGTATACTGCATTATATTGTACTAATTTACAGGTTGCCATAGTCAACTTCAAACTTTGTAACTGCTCCAAAACTAGCAGAATTGTAATAAAAAATAGCTAAAAATTGGTTCTGTAACACTCACGAGATCCTAGATCTCATTCGCAGCATTCGGTATATACGGTGCCTCTGGGAAGCACTTATGGGTAAAGCTATCATGACTACTACTGCACTTAACGCCTAATATAGCTGCAACAACGTCATCTGGGCATCGACCCTTTAAATCGATGGGGAGTAATAAGGTCACAGTGCACACACTATGAGCCATCCCATCCGTCTGTGAACGATTGCACGACATAAATCCAGACTGAGAAATTATCCAAGTATATAGTGAAGTTACACACACGTATGAGGATATTTCTTTGAGCTGGTGTCAATAATCACACAGACCCCATCAGTATTGTCTTGGTACCACGTATTGAATTCTTTCACGTACGTTAATGCCTCTTTCATGTACTACTAGGTATATAGAAAGGGCGAGCTTCTTCCATGTACCACCAGGTATATCGGAAGGTGCACGTATATAGAAAGGTTCGGTATATCAGATTGATGGTATATAGATTGGGAGACCTTATACCTGGAGTGATAAGAGCCAAACCCTGTCAGTGATCTCTACAAAATGGGCACCAATGCCCCCAAATTTTTTCTTCCAGATTCACAACTACTCAGAGGAAACAACTATGCTACATGGAAGACAAAAATCAAGACACATCTTGAGTTTGAAGAAATATGGCCTACTGTGAATGGTACTCTGACCAGATCAACTACTAATACAACACAACATCAGCAGTTTGATAAAGTAGATAAGAAGGACAAACTCATCTTGTTTGGAGTTTCCGATGATGTATTACCCCACATTCGAGATGCCAAAACAACAAAAGAAGCATGGGATAAATTGAGCACAGTATACGAGGCCAAGAACAAGAATGTTATACTGAATTTGCAGAGTCAGTTACACACACTAAAGTTCAAACAGAATGAAAAAATTGAAGCTTTCTTAAGAAGAGTTACAGAATTGAGGGCTTCACTTCTAGCCCTGGGAGAACCGGTCACAGATGATGCTCTTGTTCCCATTGTTCTGAGAGCACTCCCCTCTTCTTACCATATTTTCGTCACAACACTAAACGTGTCAGATACGACAGTTGGTTTTGACAAACTGGTAAACCTACTACAACAAGAGGAAGCAATGCACAATAAGGATGATGAAGAGGAGAAGGCACTATCTTCACATCAAAAATGGAAAGGAAAAGGTAAAGGAAAACCTAATTCCTATCAAAAATCCCAAAATCAAAATCAGTATTAAGGGGATAGACAATAGAAGAAGCAATGTCCAATCTGCAAAAGAGGACATAACCTACAAGATTGTTGGTATAATACTTACAAGAAAGGTTCATCCAACAACTCTGGACCTCAACAACAACAATCTTACAAGGGACATTCTAACAACAATCACGGGCAGAAAAAGGGGAACTGGAAAAGAAGACCCCACCAGCAAGGTAATATTGCTGAGCAACAAGAACAGTCAGACAATGAAGACTTCTTGTTCACTGCTCGATCAAGTGAACCATCCACGTCATCTAGTGATGTTTGGTATGTTGATTCAGGGGCCACTCGACACATGACCAGCCACAGAGACTAGTTTATTTCAATGAGGGACACGCCATCGAAAAATCATGTTTCGTTGGGAGATGATTCTTCATATACAGTTCAGGGGATTGGGAAAATTTCTCTACCCCTTGGTTCACACAAATGCAGACTATCAGATGTCCTATATGTCCCTAGGTTGACAAAGAATATTCTTTCAGTCAGTCAACTCCTAGATCACAACCTAAAAATTGACTTTGATAGTCAAT
The DNA here is from genome assembly GCA_019776745.2 of Taxus chinensis. Taxonomy (NCBI): domain Eukaryota; kingdom Viridiplantae; phylum Streptophyta; class Pinopsida; order Cupressales; family Taxaceae; genus Taxus; species Taxus chinensis. The sequence goes on from CM034155.1 coordinate 404,411,359, forward strand.
CCTAGCAAGAAAACGTGTTTGATTCGAGACAAATCAAGAGGCTCAAAAATAATTACAAAAGCCTCCAATGTGGGATGCATGTTCCAGCTTGATTTTTTTCACAGAGATGATCAAGAAATTATGGCTAAGAACTCCACCTCAGCACAGTTGTGGCATCAGAGATTTGGTCATGATAGTTTCAAATATCTAGAAACACTTCACCAATGCAATATGGTACATGGGCTACCATCTCTTCAAAAGGATACAGACAAGTGTCCTCACTGCCTAACAGGAAAACAACACAGAGCTTCATTCCAAAGGAGTACATTTCAAGCTCATGGTAAACTTGACCTGGTTCATACCGATCTTTGTGGTCTGATGCAGCCAAGTCATTTGGGTTCCAGTACTTCATGCTTTGTGTTGACGACTATTCAAGAAAAATGTGGATTTTTTGTCTTCGCAAGAAAAGTGAAGCATTTGAAACCTTCAAAAAGTTCAAAGTAGTAGTTGAGAATGAAACTGGTCATCACATCAGAACTCTCCACTCAGATCGAGGGGGGGAATTCACCAGTGATGAGTTTAGAGACTACCTACAAACTCACGGGATTCATTCAACAAATGCCTCCTCCACACACACCGCAGCAAAATGGTGTTGTTGAGAGAAGAAATCATACTATCATGGAAATGGTGTGATACATGATAGATGATTCCAGACTTGTAAAGACATTCTGGGCAGAAGTAACAAAGACAATCAGTGTATTTTTTGAACAGAGTGCCCATAACTGCTCTTGATGGAATAACACCACAAGAAGCATGGTCAAAATGGAAACCATCTATTGCACACCTCAGAGTATTTGGGTGCAAATCAAGCATGCACATACCCAAATAGAACAAAAAGAAATTGGACATGAAGTCACAGAAACTCATCTTCATTGGGTACAGTGAAGAGACTCTTGGGTATAGATTGATGGATCCTAAGACTATAAAAGTATACACCAGCAGAGATGTTGAGTTTTTTGAGAAGAAGGAAGCAGAGACTCCTCCTCTGGACTCACAAGATGTAGATTTTTCACCTATTGTAAAAATTGAAGCTGATGTTCCCTCAGAAGATGAAAGTGATGATGGGGATGATGGTGTTGATCAGATAGAACCATGACCCATGGGAACAGTTCAGCGTATGCCTAAATGGTGTACAAGTACATTACGAGATGCAAGAATGGATGCTCCACTGGATACATCCACCCCTGGACCATGGACTCGTAGTAAAGCAAGAGAAGAAGTTAACTTTTCCTTGATGAGTAGAGTTATTGAATCAGATGAGCCCTCTATAGTCCAGGAAGCCCTATAGTCAAAATCTTGGAAAGATGCCATGGATTCTGAATATCAATCAGTGATGAAGAATAACACTTGGCAGCTTGTCAATCTTCCACCAGGGAAGAAACCCATTGGATGTAGATGGATATTTAAAACAAAGTACAAAGTAGATGGGACAGTGGACAAGTATAAAGCAAGACTTGTAGCAAAGGGGTATGCAAAAAAAGAAGGCATTGACTATGAGGAGACATTTTCTCCCACAGCTAAGATCAAAATGATCAGGATGATCTTTGCTCTAGCTGCACAGTTTGGATGGAAATTCCACCAAATGGATGTAAAAAGTGCCTTCCTAAATGGAGATTTACAAGAAGAAGTCTACATGACTCAACCTGAGGGATATGTAGTACCTGGTCAAGAAGAAAAGGTATGCAGACTCAGGAAATCTCTGTATGGCCTCAAACAGGCACCCCGGGCATGGTACATCAAGATTGATGAGCATCTTGTACAACATGGATTTGTTAGAAATCCATACAATCCCAATCTCTACCTCAAAAAGCAAGGGGGGAGATTGTGATTGTCGTTGTCTATGTGGATGATCTAGTCATCACTGGCAGTTCAGTGAGGATGATTGATGCAATGAAGAAAGATCTTAATCGATCGTTCAACATGACTGATCTTGGGCTGATGCACTATTGTCTTAGATTGGAAGTATGGTAGAAAGAGAATCACATTTTTGTTTCTCAGATGAAATATACCAAGACTACGCTCGATAAATTTAGGATGATGGATTGCACACCAATTGCTACACCAATGGAGAACAGTTTGTAGTTATATTGTTCAAATCCATCTCCTGAGGTAAGTGCCACTCTCTATTGGACAGCTGATTGGGAGTCTCATTTACCTAACCTACACTAGACTAGATATCTGCTTTGCAATGAGCTATCTATCCAGGTTCATGTAAGAACCTAAATTTTTTCATTGAAAAGCAACAAGGCACATTTTGAGATATCTTAATGGATCAGCGGATCTTGGTCTGGAATACAAGAAGAATGAAAACTTCTTCTTGACTGGATATTCGGATTCAGATCATGCAGGTAACATTGATGATAGAAAATCCACTTCTAGATTTGTATTCTTTATGGGATCTGGACCAATATCATGGGGAAGAAAGAAACAACACTTCGTTTCTCACTCTTCCATAGAAGCCGAGTATCGTTCTGCAGGAGAAGCTATCTGTGAGGTGATTTGGCTACGTCGCATACTAGAAGGACTTGGAATACCACAGGACAAACCGACCACCATGTATGTTGACAATGAAGGTGTTCTCAAACTTATTCGCAATCTAGTTTTTCATGAGAGAACAAAGCACATTGAGGTACAGGTTCATTTCATACATGAACATGTGTTGAAGCACAACATCCAACTTCAATATTGTCCAACAGCTGAACAAAGGGCAGATATCTTCACAAAGTCACTTGCACGTGACAAGTTTGAGTTGTTCAGAGAGTTCCTCTCCACATCCCTTGAGACAATGCACAATTAAGGGGGGGAATGTTAGGTTAATTATTTACCTAATATTATTAATTATGCATTATATAATTAATTAATTATTGTTGTATTTTGTTATATGGTTTTATCAACCATATTTGGCTTATTATTTTCACGGGTATAATTGTTATGTAGTTATAACAATTATGTGCTTCCCAGATGTAATATTGGAAGCTACTGTACTGGTTGTTGCATTGTTGCAACTCCTATTTTGTTTGTATTTAGCTGTACAATACCTATAAGTATTGCAGCTCTTTCCTGTGTAAATGGTTGATTGAGATTAATAAAGTTAATCAGGCTTAAGGAAGCTCTCACAATCAGCTATGGATTCAGAAGTCATACGTGCGCGACAACCTATCAACCAACATTTCAACAGGTATTCCTCCTATGCTCGTTACCCTATCTGTTTTGTCATTTTTGAAGAAACGTCTAAGAATTAGGTGGAAAAACTGAACATAGTTAGTAATTAGAAGATGATAAGCCAAATAAATTAGTTCTCATCCTCAGGTTAGAATTATATTCTCTCTCTCCTATTCTTACCAAATTTCTTCAACTCCTTTGGACCATCTTTCCTTAAACCAAACTTCTTCAGAAAAAATAATTTTTAGTTGGGGCCCACATATCACCACATGCTTTAATATACATTTATGGAAATATGGAATACACATATTCAAATTCCAATTACCACTTTTGAAAAACCAATCAAAACAGGACCAATATACTCACTTTTATCCAAGCTACTCTTTGTTAGGGTTTAGCTACGGTTTCAAATCAACTTACCTTCTTAACGATCGTTCATAAAATCGTGACGATAAATTCACCTAATTATTTTTATGAAAGCTTCATAATTGATATAAGAAGCTATACCAAATAGATCATGTCCCCATATAAAGCATACAATTCACAGCGAGCATCAGAAGGTCCACTTTTGCTTCAAAATCACATTGTAACTTACTCGGGTTTGCCAAAGCTTGCAAATGTTAAAATTCTCATGTTAGAATGACCTGAAACTTGTCATGAAGAATCAAGACACCATCCTATAACAATTAAACATATTCAATCCTTGATGAGTTTATATCCTTGTGATCATTCTTATTTAGAATAACAAGAATAACTTATCACTCATGCTTCATAGAATGCAATAAGTAGCTAAACACACTGGACATTATACACACTATGGGTTATATAACCTCGCACCCTAGGGGAGTCACTACATTGGGTGGAATATTACATATTGAACTTACTTTGATCACATCTTTAACATTGTACAAATTATTACAACATTTTACTTGAGCAATTATAATGAAATTTGGGGGCATACCTACATAGAGATAAATTTTTATACCCAAATTAAAGTGGAATTACTATAATTAGGACTGAAATTTAGTGTATAAAAATATACAAGTATATTTATATTAATATATAGAAATAGGAAATTAGGGTTATGCTCTACAAGAACTTAAGACATTAAAGGAGATATATACTTAGGGGTAGAGTGTTAACTTATTTGTTCTTTTTTCTTTGTGATTTTATCTGGAACTTGGCTAAATAAACTATGATAGGGATGAATATTCTTCATCTCTTAATCCTCACTAGACACTAACCTCACATCTAAACACTACCATGTGACATTTTTAATCCTGTTTAATGTTATTTTATAGAATTGACAAGTATTTATTCTTCATTATTGATCATTTAATATATGCCTTAGATTCTTCCTACACTTTTTATTCTTCTAGAACCCTTACACATATACCTCTAATGATCAAAACTTTAGTTTCCTATTCCAACACTTAGATATACATTAGATAACAAAAAAGGTTAGTGGGATTGAGTTCAACTTAACTTGGCGACCAAATCACTTATTTCTCATGACCAATCCTTAAAGTACACTACCCAAATGAGGGGTTCAAACTCCATATATTTCTCCTAGTGCTTGTGTAAGAGTTGATGCAGGTACAAAGTCCCCCCCCCCCCCCATGTTTTCCCTTTTGTTTGACATGATAATGGAATAAGTAGATATACTTTAGATGTAAAACCATCTTGAATGTATAATATAATGCCTACATGAGATGTAAAACCATATTGAATGCATAATATAATGCTTTCATAAAAATATTTTCTATAAAATTATCCCTATAGTTCCTTTTTGGGTAGTTCTTACAGATGAATACCTAATAGTTATTGATAGATTAGAACTCCTAATTATATTTTATATATAGGAGCATCTTAGTTTGAAATTATGACCTTATAGGATGAAAATATGATCCACATCCCAAAAAACATATGAAACAAAGGTACAAAAGGAACCAAATAGTAAAGACAATTAACACTGATTCATATGAGACTACTGTACTCTTTTGAAAAATATTATATGGTGGTAGTGTTTCTGTTCACATTATTGTATTTGTGCCGAAAATGAAAATTTCCTTAAACAAAACTAGATATTTCTATTACTTAGTGAGAAATAAGTAGCATGAAGTGTAAACAGACATCAAACATAAAAAAAGCCACAATGGAGACGATAAAAGACCACATGCCACTAAATCAGTAATTTTTTTATTTGATGTTCTTATAAATATAATTTTTTTAAATGTGTCTTATGTAATATTTCTTGTGCCAATTTTAGGTTAATACATTTCCCTTCTTTAATATAGTAAATGAAATTTTATAGTTTAAAGGAGAAATAAACTCATATCTATTTGAATACATTTCCTTCCATAGGGTTTTGTTTACATAGAGATATTGAAAGCATGTTGCATCATGCCAACCAAGGAGAAAAAGGGATAAAGAGTAAATGCATGGAAAATGTGTAAGTATTTCACGTGACCACTTATTTTGGAGATAAAAGTATTGTAGGTATTGAATTATTAGATAAGGTGATTCTAATGAAACCCTATTAAACGAAGGGTGATTAATCCTCAACCATGTACTAAAAAAATAGATACCAATAGGTTGGTGCATGATAATTCCATAGTGCATTGGGTGTCTCTAGACCATAACATGCCTTTTCTAAACCACATTGTTATAGAAATATATAGGTTTGCAAATTATTAAATGCCTTAAACTTATTAAAATCTACATATTGTGCATTTAATTTGAAATTGATATATAAACCCCACATTCAAAATAAATATAGTGAACTTTGGTTTATTAATAGAATTTCCCCCATAGTTGTAATAAATGCAATGTGGTTGAATTACCAAATAGAATTGCACTATAAATATTTCCCCTCAACATTTGTAATGCATTTAGTGCACTTGAATTGAGTTGTTTTTGTCATTGTAATTTTATCATTTGAATTGTTATAGACTTGATAAATACTTGAGAGAATCTAAAATTGAATTGTTTGATATTGATATTTGCTTGAGAATCTTGCATCATTATTGTTTATTTCCTTGAAATTTTGCATTATTTGACTTGAAATTTTTTATTACACTAGTGATTAGCTAAGTGTATAATGCTTCGTGGAAATGCATGGCTTAAATAAAAATTCATGATATGTGCCCCCCTTTTCAATGAGAAGGACGACATACTTGAATCATTTGAACTAATATTAAAATTGATATGAGATAGCTATTAGTGTTGGAGTGGATAACTACGTTATTATATTATATGTTCTGCATTGTATTAAAATTTATTATATAAGATTGAATTTATGTGTAAATTCACTAGTGTTTATGCATAGTAATATGAATGTATTATTGTGGAAGATGGCGAGATAATGATTCCAACACCACTAATGCCACATATTTTTGACATACGATGTTTGATATATCACATGTAAAAGTTATATAGGTAAGTAGATTAAGTTAATTGTAAAGAGTGTATTAATGTAATGGGGCCAAGGACTAAAATCACCGAATAAGGCCACGTGTCGGGTAAATAATTTAGGGTGAACATTAAAGGCCCTTATGGCGTTGTTTTTGGATTTGTGGGTGTCCTCGTGGCATTTTGTGGGATGTGATTTTTCTTTTCGCCCCTTACTATGTAACTCTCTTTTATTTTTATTAATATAAAGGGAAGTTCCAATAGTAAGTTAAATTTATAGTGAAGACTATATATGGAAATTCAACTTACTATATATATGAAGGTTTGAATATTAAAACCTAATTCGTTAGTTGTAAATAATAAGATTTTAGCTTTAAGAGACATACAATGTCACCCACTCCAGGTGCTTTATACCTATGATGATTTGTAAAACTCTAACTTTGGAACTTTACAAACCACAACCTTTACTTTTATACTTTCAAATTCCAAAAATGACAGTCCTTTTAATTAATTGTGAGAAAACTGAACTTATAATTATGTTGCAGTAAAGGAAATAAAAATTCAAACACCAAAATTTTATCCTAGAAACCCCCAAGTTGAGGGAAAACCAGCCGGAAAGGGAAATTGCTCTTTCTTCCCAAAATTTTACTGGCCAATTATAAATTGAATACATAATAAAACAAGGGGAAAGGAAGAAAACAAGGTAAACACTTCTTTTCTATACTTGGCTTCTATGTTCTTCACCTTTCTTCTACAAAACAACTCCATCTCCAATGGTTTCTCTCTCACAATTTTGCATTAAAAATTCAATTATCCATTCCACTTACCCCACTTGTATTTATAGTTGTTCTCATATCCTCCTATGCAATGTAAATGAGAAAATTCACACAGAGGAAGAGACACAGTCCAGATGCTTTAAATCCATGACTGTTTGTGGCTTTGTTTTTTATTTACATCCACAAGTGATATGACTACTGATGTCTACAAATTGGTGGTTACGTAACCACTGGGGAGGTTATGTAATCACCGTTATGTGTAAGGGGTGATTACGCAACCGTCAGGGTAGTTACAAACCACCTCTATCCATAGAGGGGTTATGTAACTTTATAACATGTTGTTTATTCTTCTCAAATTATCCTTCTAAAACTGGTTGTTCTGATGAAGTAGTGTTTATTTAGACCCCTAAGTATCACGCCTCATCTTCTTAGGAGGATCTTGGTCTCACAAAATCTTAGTGGGGTAGTAGATGAGGAAAAAATTCCCTCATGTGCTCCTTCAAGTACCACCAGGCCTGCCTTGGTGTCTTCCCTTTTAGTCCAACCTACCAAGACTCCTTATCTCTCTGATATTTTGCTGGAGCACTACGTCCTACTCCATTTCGCCTTGTGAATCCAAGAGGTAATATTATATGGAAGGTAGAAACTAACATCCTTCTTCTTTTTCAAGCATGGATGGATCATATAGGTGTAAGTTATCATAATTTACTACTAGGTACATCTGTATGAATGGTGGAAAATCAAGCTTGAAGGCATTTTATCCAACCTTCTCAAGTATAGTGAATGGTCCATACCGTAGTGGATTGAGTTTCCTTTCTTGGATTTGTAGTCTCTCCTTGCTCAAGTAAATCCAAACCTTGTCTCCAACATGAATTTTGTGCTATCTCCTATGCTAATCATGTCTAGCCTTATACTTGTCTTGAGATATTTTTAACTATTCTTGTACCCTGAGATGGATTTGTCGGATCCTCTCAATGAATTTTTCTGCTCTAGTGACCTTTGAATCACGTACTCCCCTTCTTCATGCTACCCAAATGCTATTTCCATTGGATTCATAGGTATATATCCCAAACATACATCAAATGGTGACTTCATTGTGGATGTGTGTACTACTCAGTTGTAGGAATACTAAATGTAGGCTAAGGACTCATCCTAAGTCTGTGGATATCTGCTATTATACCCTCTAATTAGTTGTACAAAAGTCTTGTTCACCGCCTCTGTTTTCCCATCTATCTGTGGATGGAAGGTCGTGCTCCTCTGTAACTTGGTTTCCATCTTGTCCCACAAAGTAGTCCAAAAATTCCCCAATAACTTGGAATCTCTGTCATAAACAATAGAATTTGGCAAGCCAAAATGTACCCATACATTAGAAAATAAAATTTCAGCTACCTCATGTGCTTTTATTGTCTTTTTACATGCCATAAGAACACACATCTTACTGAATCTATCTACAACAACATATAGATAATCATGGCCATGTTTAGACATAAGAAGTCCTCCTACAAAATCCATAGAAATATCTTCCCAAGGATGAGTAGGGACTAATAAAGGCATATATAAACCTTCCTATCTTATTTTAGGCTTTCTTGTACAAATATTTTTACATCCTCTTATGAATTTAGATACTTTTTATTTCATATTGGGCCAATACATGTACCTTTGCAAGTGAGCTAAGGTTTTACCAACACCGAAATTTCCCGCTACTTTCGAGGTATGTGTTTCCCTCATCAACATAATTCTTTCTTCCTTTGACACACAAAGCTTCCCCCATCAATAAATCAACCCATATTAGAGATAACAATATTAAATACCCATCCTTTCATCCCATGGAGACGACAAGTACTGATATGTCTCCCCAAAGTCTTTGTCTTGAGCATATGCCTCTTCGTAAGATTCCTTCATGAAGAGCTAAATCTAAGAGGCCAATGCCAGTTAAGGGGTGACCAGGGTTGGTGAGGGTGAACTAGTATTGGTCACCAAACAGGTGACTGATGCCGGTTAAGGGGTGATTGGGGTCGGTAAGGGTAAACCAGTACCAGTTGGGTTATTGGGAACAAGGGTCTAAAAGTAATGTGGGTTAGGTGGTTGAGATGGGTAGGGTGAAAATAGGGTGTGGCAAAATGATAATTGGAGAATATGGATATGATAAATGTAGATTAATGTTTTGTTTATATTGGATGCAGGGGAGAGTGCAACTACATATGCGGGACAGAGTTCCGCCCCTTCTCGTGACAGTGCATGGCGCAGCGACCCCAGAGGAGCTACAACATGTAGAGGTAGTGGGCTTGAGTGGGTTTTGTCACTATCGATATGTAGTTTGGAAGCCTAGTTTGATGGTCACGCTCATCAATAGATGGGATTCTACGACCAACACGTTCCACCTATCGACGAGTGAGATTACTATCACCCTGGAGGGCGTGTTCTAGATTCTTCAGTCACCCATATTGGGTGCACATGTCTACTCTATCTCCTCTGAGGCATCAAAGGAGCTGATTGTGATTGTTTTTGGTGAGGGGATGGCCAACCTGAGATTCCATAGTGCCAGCTTGAGCTATGGAGAGATGTACCTAGCCCATCTAGAGGAGACGAGGCTAGTGGTTCTGTTGATGGAGGCAGTGTGCTGCTATGCACTACCAGATGTAGAGGGTGGATGGTTTCCCCGATCACTGATGGGGGTACTCAATGACATGATGGTGGATGAGACCCGCTTTACCTGGGCACCAACATTCTTGGTGTAGCTATACAGGGAGTTGTGGGCATATGGGTAGCTACGCAGGTTCAACATGTGCTGTACATTTTTACTGGACTGTTGGGTGTACAAGCACATAGTTTGTGTGTAGCCTATAGGAATACCCTGAGAAGATGCATTCATAGCAAGATTTGTGTGGGTGGGGTACATGAGATGGGTGCCGGTTATTAGAGAGCGGTGATCTGAGAGGCCCACACATGATGTGGCCTATTTCCGGTAGTTACTGGAGGGGTTGTCTGGAGTGGACATTATTTGGAGGCCATATGTGGGATTCCCCTCATATAGGCATATGCATGAGGAGCTAGCTGAGCTCCAGCTAGAGAGATGGATACAGGGTTGCTGTGCCGGGGAGTACAAGATGATCCTGGTAGACAGAATCTGGCGGTAGTTCAAGCTAGTACATGACATACCTATGCCCTTCCCATAGTACTGGAGAGACGACGTGGAGAGGCCCTTACCTCTACCACAGCCTACAGTGCCCATAGGGTAGGAGGAGCAGCCAGTGGACCATTAGATAGATGATGCCGGGTGCACAGACAGGTACAAACAGTGGTGGGCAACTCACTTACGAGCCATACCACCCAGATCGGGGCAGCCGGATCTAGCCACCATCACGGTGTAGAGAGATGCCCTACAAGGGTAGGTGGCTACTCTCATTACCTAGTTGGGTATACTGTAGACACAGTCTGGAGGGCTCTAGAGGTGGAGGTAGCAGAGATACATGTACAGGTGGCTAGTCTGCAGGCCTAGATGGCCGATGGAGGAGATGGAGATGGAGTGGAGGGGGATGGTAAGGTGACAACCTTACAAGCTCAGGTGGCAGGGTTATAGGGTAGTTGGCCACATCCTTGGCATAAATTGGGGTCTTACAGGCCCAGATACAGGCACAGGGGCAGGGGGCACCACCATAGGTACCGGGACCAGGTCCCACTTCATAGGTAGGAGTGAGATAGGGTCCCACAGGACAGGGACAGGGGATGAAACCTATGGGACCACCACAAAACGTGATGATATCCAGGTTATGGGATGCCCTAGGTGAGTCTAGATATTATCAAGACTAGCTGATGGCAACCGGGATAGACTTCATATCCTATGCCGAGTACAGGGCACAACAGGCGTCTAGTGAGAGGATGAGATTCTGCACTCATAGTGTGGAGAGAATTGGGGGTTAGTGAGCTCTGAGGCCTGATCAGGCAGAGGCTACCAGTGCACAGAGACCAGATCTAGTTGAGGTGTCAGTAGGGACGCAAGAGGCCGAGGGTACAGGTGATACCGAGATGGAGGACATCTATCGAGATGCTTGATATGGCACCTGATTTTTGATGTATGATAGTTTTTGTGTGATATATACTGGCCTGCGTGTCGAGAGATATTTATAGTTTTGATCACATACTGGCCTGCGTGCCTATGACAGTGAGGATGTATGAGAGATTTTTGTATATTTTGAGCTTATACCAGCCTGCGCACCGAAGAGATTTTATATTATTTCATTATTTTGCTGTATATATGAGACCAGCCTACATGCTGATGACATTTTGTATTGTGTATCGTCCTACGTGCCGATGATCTTGAGATAATGGACATGAGAAGATAACCATGTATATTGTATTGAGATACCCATTTATTTATTTATATGATGAGATACATGGTATTATTTGATTCGTTGATGTGTTGATGAGATTTTGATTTGTTATTTGATATGTATGGAAAGTAGGTGAATTAGGCATGATGGAGTCAGGTTGGTTTAGGCATGGATCGAGTCAGGTCGGTGAGGAATAGATCAAGTCAGGTCGGTTTAGGCATGGATCGAGTCAGGTCAGTTTAGGCATGGATCGAGTCAGGTCATAGGCATGGATCGAGTCAGGTTATAGGCATGGTTGAGTCAGGTTGGTTTAGGCATGGATCAAGTCAGGTCATAGGCATGGTTGAGTCAGGTTATAGGCATGGTTGAGTTAGAAAGTAGGTGAAGTTTTGATTCATTATTTTATGCAATGATTGATAATATGGGTCATATGTGAGATGTGGTATAATCTAAGCATAGTGATGATAAAGAAATGATAGGCATAATAAATGTATGCTATGATAAGGATTTAAATTATGAAGTAACTTGTTGTTTGTTTCATTTCATTTCCAATTTGGGATAAAAAAGGGAAACTAAGTGAGGTGTGAGGAACATGGAAGATGAATTGTTTAGGGTAGAGAGATGGCCGAGCTAACCTCCAAGGGCCCCATGCTCTCGGAGTGTTGCCTACATAGTCCCGATGAAAAGGGACCTTAGGCCGATGTAGTTCTCCCATGAGCTAGGGAAGAATATGATGAGGTATGAAAATGAGTTAGTAGGTTTTAGGCATGGTGTGGGTTTTGGTCTGTTAGGTGTGAGTGGATTATACGTAAAGTGATGTAAGTGGGATCGATTGTGGCGAAAGAAGAATATTACCCCAAAGGGAAGCATCGAGGACCAAGTCCTGTATAAGATAATAAAAAATGTAAGCAAAGACGGTTAAAAGATAAGAGGGGGCAATAAAGCCACCTCATTGGGTAGGATCATACCGAGTAGATCATATCTTGGAGGAGGTGATGAATGTAAGACCCTAAAGACATTGCATGATTGATTGTTCTACGGTGAAAAGTAGTCACATGATCACCAAATGTCTAAGTTCCAAGAAGTCCCTTGAGGTAGTAGGAAATGGGAGTGGGAATGGTAAGAAGGGTGAAAGGTAGTTAATTGTTTATATGGTATGAGGTAACATGCTGCTTTGGGCAAGAGAACCTGAGGTCACAATGGGTAAGTCCATGACTAAAAGGTTTGTTGTTTTTGACTTATAGTTGAGATAGACTGATCGATGCAGGAAGTCTATATGGGATGAAGAAAATTTAACTCCTTGAGGTCTTCGTGAAGTTGATCGAATGTGGGAAGCTTCGGTTGCTCATTTTTTTTTTTTTAAAGAGCTTTGCATAGTTGTCCTTCGAGGGAGTAGTCTGTTTATAGCAGCATCTGTTGAGAGGAAGATGTCCTTTTGAGGTAGTCATCTTTTGAGTGGAAGTTTGACTCAAGGAGTTATATCCCATGTGAGGAAGTTGACGTCATGGACTAGACCAAGGTGGAGGATAGCAATCTTGTTCAAAAGGCAAGGTGGAACGACCATGGGATCTCATCTAAAGGTAGATGAAAAGTATCCATGAGAATCATGCTATGTGCAGCGCCGTGGTACACATATTCAAGAGAAGATAACAAGTGACGGGTACTCACATGATTCTTGTTTAATCGTTGGTGAGGTGTATGAAGTGAGCAATGCTTAAGGGATGAGCATGGAAAGAGAAAAAAGGTGAGGTAGGACTACAAGTCAACAATAGAATGGTCGAAGATGCAAGGCATTAAGGGGCTCAGGTTCAGGTTTACCATCGAGTGAAGATAAATGATAAGCACCTGATCCATAAGTATGGGTCACAATGTATGGTCCAAGCCAATTAGGAGCAAATTTTTCCCGTTTACTTTTTTCTACTTTTTTTACGTGTTGATTTTCTTTTAGGACAAGGTCACCGACTTGGAAGGTCCGTTCATAGACACGTTTGTTGTAGGAACGTTTGATACGTTTTTGGTAAACCTTAAGGTGATCCAGAGTGTTAAGACGATGTTCATCTAGTAAATCTAATTGTGCTAAACGGTCCTGATGAAATTCATCATCAATGAGCATATCATGGAGAGAAATGCAGAGTGAGGGAATCTAGACTTTGAGAGGTAGGACTGCCTCTGTACTGTAGACTAGAGAAAAGGGTGTGGCCACAGTGGAAGTGTGAATACTAGTGCGGTATGCCCACAGGGAAAAAGGAATGTGCATATGCCAATCCTTCCCAGTATCATTAACCACTTTCATAAGAATTTTAAAAAGGGTTTTGTTAGTGGATTCAACTTGGCCGTTGGTTTGTGGGTAATAAGGTGATGAGAAACTAAGCTGAATGCCAAAGGTGTCGCAAAGTTTTTGTAATGTTTTGTTTTTGAATTATTTTCCATTATCAGTGATGAGGCGATGAGGAACACCAAAGTGACAAATTATGTGGTGGTTAATGAGCTCACATATTTTCTCAGCCTTCGTGGAGATGATTGGTATGTCTTCCACCCATTTTGTATAATATTCGATAGCAGTGATGATCCATTGATGGCATTGGGAAGAATGGGGATTGATTTCTCTGACAAGATCCAAACCCCATTGAGAGAAGGGCCAAAGGTCACGGGTGACCTGTAAGGCGTGGCTAGGTGTATGATGAAGATTGGAATGTTGTTGGCATTTTACAAAATGTTTGATGTAGTCGCAAAAATCATAGTTAAGGGTCGGCCAGTAATAGCCTAGGCGAAGAATACGCTTAGCAACAACAAGGCCACTGAAGTGACCTCCACATATGCCATCATGAACCTCCTTAATGGTATAAGGAATTTCAAAAATTGTGAGGCATCGTAAGAGAATACCATCAAAGATGCACTTATAGAGGAGGCCCCCCATGATGACGTAATGAGAGACCTTTTTAAGGAAGGCACATTGTCCATTACGGGTGAGATCAGGAGGTAAGATGGAGAGAGAAAGATAGTCAGAGTATTGTTTATACCAAAGGTCACTCGGGTTAGGGGTGGTAGTTCCGATGGAGTAAACATCATGAGGTAAATAAGAAGGTGATTGGAGTCATTGTATGGTGACAAATATTTTAGAATTGGCAGGAGAAGTGGGTATTTGGGAAGCTAAGCAGGCCATGGTATCTACAAATTTGTTGGTTGAACATGGGATGGTTTGAAGGGTGTAACAGTCAAAGGTGGTAAAAATTACATCTACATGATGTTTATACTTTTGAAGTATCTTGTTACAACATTGGTATATACCATTGACTCTGGTTTATAACCAATTGAGAATCACCAAAGATGTTGATTGATTTGACATCTAGGGCGTAGGTGACTTGGAGACCTAGTACAAGAGCTTCGTATTCAAAAACATTTGTTGGTGCATTCAAAATCTAGTTTGAAAGACAAAGGCATGGGTTCACCATCAAGAGGAATGAGGATAATACCAGCCCCACCCCCATGCTGACACTTAGAACCATCGAAGAAGAGTGTCATTTGGTAAGGGGGTTCGTCCAGGGAAAGGGTAGCAATCGACTCATTTGGAAAGTCAAAATTAGAGGGTTGATCCCCGAAAATAGGTGCGTTGGCCAATTGGTCAGCGATATCTTGGCCCTTGATGGACTTTTGATGAATGAATTCAAGGTCAAGATCAGCTAAAAGCATAAGCCATCATGTGGCACACTGATTTTGATAAGGTTTGGCATACATGAAGTGTAAGGGGTCGGTGTTGGTCACAACATAGGTTTTGTGGTTGAGTAGGTAATGAAGGAGTTTGGTGGCAACGAAAAACTAAGGCTAAGCAAAAGTTTTTCAGGATGGGTGTATCAGGTTTCATAGTCCAAAAGAGTACGACTTATGTAATAAACCACCTGCTCCCTGTGTTGTTCATCACGATGAGTGAGCATGGATCCCAAGGAGTGATCGGTAGCTGAGATGTATAGGTAAAAAGGTTGATCATCTTTAGGTGGAATGAGTATGGGTGGTTGGAGAAGGTATTGTTTTAAGGCCTCAAAAACTTTGTGGAAGTCATCATCCCATTTAAAGGAGACATCCTTCTTGAGTAGATGATGAAATGGTTGACATCAATCAGATAATTGTGAAATGAAATGATGAATAGACTGCAATTTACCTTGTAGGCTACGGAGTTGTTTAAGGTTAGTGGGTGGAGGCATTTCTAGAATGGCCTTGACTTTAGCAGGGTCAAATTCTATACCACATAGGGAAATAATAAATCCTAGGAGCTTTCCTGAGAGAATTGCGAAGATACACTTCTTAGGCTGAAGGTGGATGTAATATTTAATGAAGCGGTCAAAAATGGTTTTGAGGACGACAAGGTGTTCGGAGTGGCACTTAGATTTGGCCAAGAGATCATCCACATAATCTTCCAATATGCGATGCATGATGTCATGGAAGATGTAAGTCATAGCCCGCTGATATGTGGCACCAGTGTTTTTAAGGCCAAAAGGCATGACTCGATAGCAGAAGGTCCCCCAAGGGGTGATGAATGAGGTCTTGTGTTGATCCTCTGGGGAAAGTGGGATTTGGTTATAACCCGAGAAGCCATCCATGAGTGATAACATCTCATGGCAAGCGGTAAGGTCAACCAGTTGGTCAATACCAGGTAAGGGAAAGTCATCTTTTGGACATGCTAGCTTGAGGTCACAAAAGTATGTGCAAATGCGAAGTCCCCCTGTCACCTTAGTGATAGGGACAATGTTAGAAATCCAATGAGGATAATCAATGGGTAAGATGAAGGAAACAGAAAGAAGGCACTGAAGTTCTTCTTTGACGAGAAGGGAAATGTGAGGGTGCATTTTCCTCAGCTTTTGTTTGATGGGTTTGGCATCGGGAACGGTTACGATATTATGGACCACTATGGTGGGGTCAATACTGGGCATGTCTGCGTAAGACCAAGTGAAAGCATGGTTATGGTTTCTGAGAAAAGAAGTGATGGCTTCCTGTTCAGCAGCATCTAAAGATTGACCGATCTTTAGGATGTGCGGGTTGTCTTGATTATGAATGTTGATCTCGATAGTCAATTCATTCAACATGATTTACGTCTCAGAAGGTGACGATAGATGAATATATGAGTCTTCTACACAAAGGTAGGTGAGTATAGATTCATCATCATGACATTGAATGACGTTAATTGAAGGTGTCTTGTTATTGATCATTTTAGGATATAGGAAGGGAAGAATGGAAGGGGCCTCGCCCTCATGTTGATAAGTCAGAGGCCCTAAGGAAATGGTGTTTATGAAAATTTATTTTTTTTAGGAGGGATAGATTCAAGGATCCATCGACTCCGTTGGTGAGGGTGATGATGAAGGTGGAGCAGGTGAAGAAGGTGGAGAAGAGCTATTTTCCTTAATGAGTTCAATGTGGGCATGTTTGGTAGGTGGTTCGGAAAATCTAATACCACTATGGTCATTATGTTTGTGGGTGGTACATGGAATAACGGTATGGCAGCCTTGCTCGTAAAATCCAAAACCAAAACCCTTCCATGCACATCGGTGTAGGAAGGTGTGGGAAAAATGACGATTGGTAAGTGATTGGAAGTCAACAGAAAATGGGTGAGTTTGTGGCAGTGGTTTGGGTGTATAAGTGGTAGTATCAAGTCCCCCATAGGTGAGACTAGTACAAAGGTGGGGGACCATACAAGAGACATTCTCCTATATGGTGATCATAACTAAGAGGGTGTTGGCGAAGGCTTTTGTACTCTTGTGGAGTAAGGAATGTGTTGACACTATATAGGTAGTACTCCCCTAGAGTGAGGCATTGAAAAACACCTTCCAAGGGATCGGTGGTTGGTATGTAGGTAGCTAGAATGGATGAAGTGTCAGAGGTCGATGCAGAGGTAGAGTTAATGGATTGGGAGGCTGATGGGTCAGCCGTGGAGGTTGTGGCAGTGGTAGGAATGGAGGAGGTATGTGTGGTTGAGGTAGCGACTGTACTGGTAAGTGGAGGTGTAGGTAAAGTGGTGGTGGTCACGGAGGTAGACACTTTAATGGGTATGAGCACATCATTGGGTCAGTAAAGCATGTTGCATGTTTTAAAAGGTGATGGATCAGTTGGAATGGTATAGGTGTGTCCTTCGTGTTCAAAATTTACAAAATGATGCAAAGTGGAAGGAACGTAACCCATGACATGAATCTAGGGTTTTCCAAGCAACAAGTTATATTGGAATTCCCACTCCAAGACGTAAAATAATTCTGGAATAGTGTGGGGGCCCAAACGAATGTGGAGGATGATGGTGCCTAGTGTAGAGGTGATAGCATCATTGAATGAATGCAACATGACCGGATGTTTATGCATGTAATTGTTAGGTATGCACATTTGAGTGAATGCATGGGATGAAATGATGTTAATGCTAGTGCCCCCATCAATCATCACACGGTGTACCCGTATGTCATCGATGTGGACATAGATGAAGAGGGCTGGGTTTGGGTCATCATTTTGGTGTGGCGTGATCTCTTCCTCTGAGAATCTAAGGGAGGCTACTTGGTGAATAGGGTGGGGTGAAGATGAAGGTGGTAATTTAGTGAGAGAGGCTACATGATGGGGTGTGATAATGGAGGCTACGGGTGTAGGGTCATTGGGTAAAACCTCAATAGATTGAAGAACCTCCATGAGAGCTTGACGATGAGATTCTGAGGTTTGAATGAGGTCATATAAGGAAATTTTGAGGGGAGATTGGTGTAATTGTTTGAGCATGGTGCGATGTGTGACGCCATTAGAAATGGGGTACGTAGGGCCGCAGATAGTGATTTTAGCTATGGGTGCAAATGGTATGTTGGGTATAGGATTGGTTGGTGTGTTAGTGACCTTTTCTTTACCTTTATCCTTTTGAGCACGTGTAGTGATGTGTATCATGTTGATCTGAGGGGAGTTGGAAAATGAAGAAGGTGAGGGGTGAGTGGTATAATGACATGACAGGAAAAAACCTACTGGAGGAGAAAATCCTTGTGAAGTGAGCTGGGTGCAATGACATTTAGGTGATGGCGTGGCAAGTTATTTGATGCAAACCATGTTAATTTCAAATCTTGGGGGTGGCTCTAGGAGCTGTGAGGGTGGAGGTTGTGGTTGTTGAGTGGGCAGTGTGGGAATGGGTGTCGGTGAAGTAGGGTCCTCGTCGAGAAGGTCGTCATTGTCAAAGTTGGCTTCTGGAGGACACAATTGGATAAGGATGGTCTTCAAGGCCTTGCAGTTCTCCCCATCATGCCCTAGCACATGATGGTATGCATGAATTTTAGTATCATCAAACACTTTTGACTTGGGTTTGAGGGGGTCGTAAGGTCTGAGTGGCGGTAATGTGATGACATAAGTATCAAGGAGGTTGGTTAAAATTTTGGCATAGGACCCCTCTAGTGGATCACAATGAGAAGTGAACGTGGGTTTGGGTGTAGGTGTGGTTAATTGTTGAGGAATGGTCTTTGGAAGAGGAGCAGATCAAACTATGGTTTTGGGTGTCAGCGTGATTTTGGGTGTCATTCATGTTTGTTTAGGTATGGGTATGGTGGATGAACTGGTAGGAGGGTGTGTAGTTGTTTTGACTATCTTATTGTGAGGTAGTGGAGTTTTGTTTTTTGGGTTGCACCTTCTTGGCTAAAGGTGATACAGGTGTACAAGGTCTAGAAGAAAAAGTGGATGGGGGAAGAGGATGAGTTACCCATGGGGATAACGGAGGTGCTACGAAGGTAGAGGAAGCGGGTCGTATAGAAGGTACAAGGGAAAAAAGATTGAAGTGTAGTGGGTAGTGAAGGAAGTGTTGAGGGTATTGGAGGTATGGCTGGTAAAGATGTTGTGGGTGTGGGTATAAGTCGTGTTGGGCATCTGGGGAGGTTAGAGGCTTGTGAGGAAGGAATGGGTTGTTTTGTTTTTGGTTTATTGATGGGTGGAGGTTTCTTGACCATGTTCGGAAGCTGAGGTCTTGAGATAGGTGGGATAGGTGAAGGTGTGCTTCGTGGAGTCGAGGTATGAGCTCTATGGGTTTGGTGCTTAGGCTTGGGTGTCAGAGTAGGTGTGGTGTTGACTTAGGAGGATATAGCTAAATCCAGTTTGATAGGTGGATGAGTAAGGTTGGTGGTCGGGGTGACCCCTATAGTGGTAATAGGTTTAGTCAAGGAAAATGTTGTAGGTGTGGGTTTGGGTTTATATGTAGTTTGAGTTATGGGTAAGGGTGTATGCTGAGTTATGATGGGTGTCGTGGAAGGAATGGTGATAAAGGTGGTTGTATTTGGTTCGATTGGTTAGAATACTTTTGCATAGATAGTGGAAGTATCAGTAAGTGACATCTGCATCTATGTTGAGACCGGAAGCAGAAGACACCCCCATAATAAGGCTCTATCCACATAATCTAGGTGATTGGCCAAACGTGAGAATGACATGTCTGTAGGTGGAGTTGATGAGGACCGAATGGAAATTCCTGTAAAATGTGTCTTAGAGATGAGAAATTGGCTAGCTTCAGCTTCCGTGGGTAAGAGAGCTGAAAGTAGGTTTGCGGGATTTTGGGTAGCTGATGGCGAATGCTCACCAAGAGGCAAAGGTATCTCAACTGGGTTTATGATGGGTGGAGGAGATGATGGGTGCTCCTCTATGGGTGGAGGAGGTACTATGGGTATCAGTTCTCTAAGTGGAGAAGCCAAAGGTGAAATGGTCTCGATGTTAGCAGAAGACTCCTCCGTAGGTGATGAAAGAGATGAAAAGTGATCCTCTGCGGGTGGAGGAGTAGGTACGATGGGTTCCAATGTGGAGGAGTATTTTGGGTAGGATTTCCTCTATGGAAGGAATGTGAGGTAATACAGAGGTGACAGGTACGCCATTAAAGATAGTGTGGACCTTGCGGGTATGGGTATCATGAGTTTAGGTCTTACCGGTTTGATCAGACAAAGGGGCATGGTTGGGAAATGGTTTCTTAAAGATGTGTAGGTTTTGGTTGGTAAGTGTGTTAGGATTATCCATGGTTAACTTGCCTTTCTTGAGCATTTCTTGGACTATATTTTTGAAAGTGATGTAGTTGTCGTCACTATGACCCTTTACTCAATGATAGTTACAGAAGTCATGTTCTTTATACCATGCGGGCATGGGGTGAGTAGGGTCAAAACCAGTGTGTGGTTTTATAGGTGGAAGGGTGATGGATCTGGCTTTGATAAGATTTTCTAAGACAGAAGAGTAAGGTTCCCTGATTGGGGTGTATTTACGCTGCTCTCATCTGAATTGAAAAGTCTAGATGGGTGAGAGATTAGATGAGGGGGTAGCCTGATTTGACGGATGAGCTGGGACGGCCTTGAGTACCACTACATTAGTGGTGCCCTTAGCTTTTGAATAATTATTTTGTGGTTTGTAATAATAAGAGGTATCATTCGACTTGAATGTCGAATTCTTATTACGTAACTAGATTTACTTCTCTTAGATGGTCCGAATCTCTATCTTTCGTGCCATAGTGAATGCTTCATTGAATGTTTGAAAGGTTTGGACCTGTAAGGTCGATGAGATATGTCTAGCACAAGCCTGTGTGAAGAGCTCGATGAGTTCTATTTGTGGAAGTTGGAAGGTGAGTTGATTGATCAGGCTACACTAATGAGTGACAAAATCTATGATAGATTCATCCTCATACTGATGCGTGGAGTATAGGTTGGTCATGGTAACGTTCTTGACGATATTGATAGAGAAATGATCTAAGAAGGCTTGGGCTACCTAATTGAATGAGAATATAGAGTGTCTAGGTAACCCACTATACCAATCTTATGTAGGTCAAGTCAGAGACATGGGAAAGGTTCTCAAGAGCAAGGCATCATCGTGAGCGATCAAATAACACCCGTGTTTGAACAACCACAAATGTTGTTGTGGGTCTTCTTTGCTATTGAAATGATTGAATTTAGGCATTTCCCAATGCACAGGATATGGGTGGATAGGAATGGATGGGTGGATGGGTTCGTTTCAAATCTCGTCATAGGTGAGAGTGTTGCAGGAGCCGAAAACCGAAGCCTCCAATGTCTGCATCTTGTCCAATATCAATTTGATTAGGTCATTGGTAGGTTGTGATGATTGGGGGCCTCCTGTAGTGTGAGGGGGTTAGTTTTGGTCATACAATGGGGGTGGAATTCTAGTATATGGTGCTGCCATGTAGGTTGATTGAGATGAAGGTAGTGAAATAGAGGGTACGTATCCAGAGGGAATAATAGATGAAACAAGAGGCGGCTGATAATATGTATATGGAGGTGGAAGGGTCGTGGTAACCCTAGTGGCAATGGGGGCTAATGATTCTGGAATGGAAAGGACCACGTTCTGAAAAGGGGTAGGGGTCATTGACACGGGAGGTGACAGTGTAGCTACGATTATGTGTGAGATATTAGGGGTAGATGAGGTTGCGTTGTGGGTAGTTGTCGAGGGTAATGGTGGATGTGGCAGGTGCCACAAAGGTGGCATATGCGATAGTCATAGCGGGTATATGACCTAGTTGCGAAATGACTGGGGGTAAGGTAGATGCGGGCAGCACAAAGCCAGATGGGGCCGATGTAGGAGTAGGAGGAGAGTCGGGGGGATAGATACGGGCATGCCATATATCAACTGACTCGAGGCATCTCAAGTAGATGAATGGGAAAGGTAAAACTACAAAGCGGAAGGGTTTTGGTCAAGGAATCATGCAAACTCCTCATCTTCAGTAGTGATAGTGATAGGTTGGATGGGATCCATGGCTGGTGATAAAATGGAAGGTGGTGAAGGACTAGGTGGGTTTGGTTGATAACTAGCATGAAATATGAGTGCAATTGCTTGTTTTCAGGTCATCACCATGTGAACTAATACTGATCAGGTAGATTTGCTTCTCTGTAAATGACATAGAAAAACAACAGGAAGAGGTGAATCTGATGGTAAAAACTATATTAGGTACCAAATGTGGGTTGGGAGATGAAACAAGCTAAATGATGCCGGTTAGGGAAAACCGACGCTGGTCATGGGCAACCACTGCCGGTCACTGTAGAAAATGGACAGTGAGTGAAAAACAAGGTAGGAGATCAAATCTAATAGGTATGCAAAATCTGATGAGTTTTACAATGTCAATGGGAATTATGGTAGTGACAGGGTTTGTGAAAAATGGAAGAAGATGAATAAAAATTTCCCTTTGGGTAGGTTAACAAAAGGACCCGGAACCGACGTGGACTGGGTATAACCGACGACGGTAAGAGGGTAACCGATGATGGTTACTGTGAAATTGAAACAGTAATGAAAGAATAGTGTTTGTGAATTAAAATCTGATGTGGAATCAGACCCATAATTCTGAGAATGATGATAATATGGTCCAGGCACACTTAGGTGAAGCTAGAATACACCAACTGTGATGAAGAGCGTGCAAGGATGAACAAGAAAAAAATGAAGAACGTGCTCTTTCACCTCAAAACACAAGCCAAACAGAAACACTAAGAAAAATGCAATCCTAGGAGTGCCTTTTCTATTATGTTTGTTGAGCTTATGTTATTTAAGGAATGACACATGAACTATGAAATAGATTTTTTTTGGTGAGGATGGCTTCCTATGAAGAAGGAGATCTAAAAGGTGAGATTTCAGGTATGTTATGATGGGGGCGGGCTTCTCTCTAAAGTATGACTCGACAGAGTAGTGAGCTGGGGAGTACCTGCCAATCCTCAGATCAGTGCGATCATTTACAGGTGTTCCCAGGAAAGATGTTGTTTAAGAACATGTATTTGTTTTGAATTTGTGCAATTTGGCAAGACTCATAGAGAGAGAGATGTGCTTTCTACGGTTCATTTTTCAAACACCAACTGGTCATGACTTCCAGCGTATAGGTTTCCCTCAATTAATGTGAGCTAATGAGATAAATCAGAATGCAATGCACTTATTTTTAAGCCCAAATCGAAGTGTGAAGTTGGATGACACAAAAAGATGAAGAGGAAGATGGATGCTATTTCACTACCATGCAGAAAACATGAAGAAATGGTTCTTTTTAATTACACCAAAAGAAATTTTTCCTTTAGAGAAAATATAAAGAAAAGGTGGGTTATCGAGGAAGAAAATTAATGTGTATGCTTTTCAGAAGGGAAACAAACACACAACGTTTCCTAGGAATGAATACAATGCAAGGAATGCCAGTCCCACTGGGTGAGCCAAAATGTTTCACCTGATTCTTAGATGTTTCTTTGAAGTATTGACGAAACATATAGGGTAATGGGCGTAGGAGGAATACTTGTTCAAATACTGGTTGATGGGTAGTTGCGCGCGTATGACTTCCGAATCCACAACTGGTTGTGGGAGCTTCCTTTTGGCTAGGAGGAACTACTTGTAATGAAAAATAAGACCACTAGAAAGAGTTAAACAATATATACAGTGAACTACCTAGCGTGTGCTAGATCTGGGAAGTGTGATACTTCCTAGATGGCTGTCAGTCCACTGTTTTAAACAATTTAGTGCAGGAAATAAAGTAAATCCTATTGTAATTTGAAATGATTTAGGTATCTCACTTAAAACACAATAAGAAAGATCTAATCTAACATGATAGGTTAGAATAGGATCTGAAGGTTAAATAGTTGGTTTTGGGTCCCTGTAGGTCTGACAAAAGTCTCAAGTAGGTCACATTTGATTAAGTGGATTAAAATTAGGTGGATAGGTCCATGTTCTGGGTTGTATGAGCACATACAGTAACCGATTCCGGTTAAGGATGATCGACGGTGGTTAGGTGTAACCGGTGCTGGTTACTGTAGAGTTCTGGTGATGCCACAAAATGGGTTTGGGGTCTCCTTTTTGATTGCACAAAGGATTTTGGTTGGTCAGGATGAGGTATTGGGTGATTTGGGAGGGATTTGGTGAGGTTTTAATGGGTATATGGAGGGGTACTGTTGAAGGAGTTCAATGGGTGGCTAGGTAAACAATAGGTGATAATATAATGACAAAATGAAGTGAACTAGAGAAGTAGAATGTTTTACTTACTTGGATTCTGGTCCTGGATGCTTGTGAGTGAGGGATGGGGATGATGATAAGAGGTTTAAGGCTGCAGGTGATCACCAATCGTAGGAGAGCTTCTGCATGGGCTACATGTGTATTCCTCTTTGCTTGGTTAGATTAGATCATTGCTGGGGTGGATGTGCAG
Source organism: Taxus chinensis (assembly GCA_019776745.2). Lineage (NCBI taxonomy): Eukaryota > Viridiplantae > Streptophyta > Pinopsida > Cupressales > Taxaceae > Taxus > Taxus chinensis. Next base: position 404,436,204 of record CM034155.1, read on the forward strand.
GAGAAAATTCTTGATCTCTTTCCTTGCATGCATGTTCTCGCTAGAATTCGATCTCAAAAGATGTGTTATCTCTCAGAAAGATGTCAATGTTTTTCCAACTTTTTCCAATCTTTGCCAACTTTCAAAATAAGGTTGTTTTGGGGGTTAAAAGGGCAACTGATGCCGGTTCCGGCTTAGCCGGTGACAGTTAGGGCTAACCGGCGTCGGTCAAGGTGAGATTTCCTAGGTTTACTAAACTAGGGAGATCCTATTGACTTTTCAGATCTCGTGTTGTCAACCCGCGGATTAAACTGGAAGCCTCTTGTGCGCATGCGGGAATGTGGTTAGAGGAAATGTAGGCATTGATTTTTAGGGTTTGGGTAAGTCTTAGTTAGTTATGGAAACTTACTAAGAATAGGTCTTAAGGTGAGTTAGCTTGATGAGGTGTCTAGGTGAAGTGTATGTGGATATATCTAAATTAAGATATTTAAATAATAAATATGGTGAGGATAATGAATTAATTAAATTAAATTAATACTAGTGAGGTGAAGGGGGCCATGGCTCGGTGAATGTGATGAAGGGTACTTATTTGTCAAGGGACCAAAGGGGAGTGTGACCTAATTTTGGTGTCTACACATATAGCTGAAGCGTATATCAGGACTAAATGAATGTAAGAGTGATGATTTAGCCTAAGAATATATCACTATAATATGAATGGATGAGTGATGATTTAGCCCTAAGTATATATCACTACAAAATGTATGGAGGGTGTGGTGAGGCAACCTAAGTTGTAGACCACTAGAAAATGATAGAATATGTGATGATTTAGCCTAAAGCGTATCTCACTACAAGATGAATAGTATGAAGTGGCGATGTAAACTAAGGTGTATACCATTAGAAAATGATAGAATAGGTGACGATTTAGCCTAAAACATATGTTACTATCCTAGGAATGCCGCATGGTGAAATGTGTAAGGTCCATTTGATTTGTAAACCCTCGATAGTCGAGTATGGACTGAGGAAATAAAGTGCATCATTGGGTAGTGATTGCAATGCATAGAAAAAAATGTAGTATGTGTAAGGATAAAAGATGACGTTGTGATGAGTTGAATATGTAAAGCCGCTATGTGTAGAATGCAATGCATTGAGTGTAGAATGTGTAAAATGGCATGTATGTAGTATGTAATATGAGTAGTATAAGATGTAAGAGGTGTAGAAGATGATGTAGATATAATACACAAATGCCCAAATGTTGTAGACTAAATGTAGAATGCAGGGTATATGACACATGACATATGATGAAGCGCCATGTATAAAGCCTATAATGCAGTGTGTGGGGTTCAGTGTAGTAGTAATCCCTCAAAAATCAAGTGTGAACCGAAGCACAAGAGTGCATCATTGGGAAATGACACTAAAATGTATGGTGAGGATGCCTAATGAATATTTGAAAATGTAGCAATGATAGATGTAGTTATGCTAAGATGAGGTGGAGGGAGAAAGTGAAGTACCATACCCCCAAGTGTACTATGATGATGGATATCTATGCAACAACATGAGATGTGCCATGCCATTGTGGGAGAACATTGTTTATTTCTTGATAAGAGGGAGGACCAACACAATGATAAGCCGAAACATTAGTATGATCATGTGATGGTGGTGGTATGTGATCAAAAAATTGTTCATCATCATAATAAGTTGTATCTGGGTCCCAATCGTTAACATATGTAGGGTCTATAGTGGATGTTGGAATTACATGTTTACATTTAGGCGATGATTGCTCCATATGACTTGGTGATGTGGCAGATAATTTTAATGGAGGAGTAGTGAGATCATCCTTAAGAGGAGGTTTCTTAACTTGACTTGTTAATACAACTAACAACTTATTAAGATGACATAATTTAGAGAAAACTGTGAGAAGTAATGTCTTGTTTTGATTTGGTAATGATGTTGAGGATAGAGTAGGAAGAGGCATTGAACTAATTTTGATAGGCAGTTGACTTGGGGATACCGTAGGTAATTGCTTATGTGGATCACGACTAACCGGAGGAGTATCCTTAGGAGCCCAAGTGGGTGTAACCTTTGTAATAGGATGTTATACATCAAATGAAATAAGACCTTGACCTTTAATATTTTGTATTATGTGATGCAAAGTATGGAAACAATTATCATTATGTCCATTTACTCAATGATTATTGCAATATGGTCGACCTTGATATTTTTCTAACCGACAAGTAGAATAGTAATGAGTAAGTGGTAGAGTGATCAACTGATGACTAAGAAGTTGAATATGAATGTAATGTGGTGTAGTATTATGCTCAAATATGAGAGGCCCAGGAAATGACATGTCTTGAGGTTCAACTAAATGACATGTAGTGGACATAGATTACATAGAAGATGTAGAATGAACACAAACATGTGATAGAGAAGCATCCTTAAGATGTTGAATTTCAGATTTGAGAGATGTGATCATAGATTCCATAGCCATAAATTTGTCTTGAAATAAAGAATTCAAAGCATGGATTGAGTCCAAAAGGGGTGGAGTAGATGGAGACTCATTAGGGTCATTAAATAGACAAGAGAGCATAGGACTTAGTTCATGTGGCGACGTATTGTCATCATAATATTTGGTGTCTAAGGATTTTTGAAAAATAACCTCACAATTAGGGTATCTCCCAAGTAAATCATTAAAGAAACTTGACCCATGGGGATCCTAAGAATGAAAGACATCGGGTTCATAAAAAATATTAACTAAACAAGGCAGTATATAAATAGTTAATATAAGCTATGAATAATTATACTAAAGTAAATAAATATAGCAAAGAAATATTTTTAATGATCTAAGTAAATATGTACAATGAAATAATAAAACCTAATGTACAAGAGAGAAGAGGAAAGAACTGAATTGTTAACAAACACTTATCAGACAGTATCACGGTGATGAACAGAAAATCAGAAAGCAGGAGTGACTATGCCAGGGTCCTGGAGAGGACATATCTGGGTGCTGTGGGTAGACTGGAGCTCCTTAGATATGACTGAGGCACCAACGAGTGCTCTGGGAAGAAAAATAGGCACCCTGGTTTGGAAAACAGGTCTACGCTTGGTCTTTATAGATCCTGGAGATGAAAGTTATCCTTTGTTTTTTATTACATTAATTTTCCTATACTACACCGAATGTTCCAAATATTTCAAGAAGAAGAAATAACCTGAAAAAGACCAAAAGGAAGTATCAAAACCCTAAAAATAAATATGCAAATGAATGGGTCAGACTAACATTAGCTTCCACAACAATGAGCTTACTAACTGAGTGCTGAATTATATTTCAGACCCGAATGTAGTTCTGGTGAGTGTTTGCATGTCATGCCTTAGGTGCTCTTGTTCCAGTCACACTTTGTGAAAAAGAGAGCAATAGCTAAATGTTGAAAATGTAATAGAATGTGTGCATAGAGTAGAATAGAATCCTTCCTATGAAGTGTGATGCAAATGTCCTAGCTTATGCCTTGTTGATGGAGCTATGTGGAAGCATTACTTGAAAGAGTTTATTTACCTTGAAAAATCATAGTTGTGATTGTGGTTTCATCACCTGAATCTGACCCAAGATCATGAATTGTAGTGTTTGTTTTCTTTTCCTTTCCTTTCTTAACCATCCATTTAGGTTTCATTTCAAGATGTAATTTCCAACATTTAGACTCATCATTGTTCTTTTTACAATGATTGCAAAATGGTTTTTCATATTCATTCTTAACAGTAGAGTTTGTCTTATGCTTACCCTTTCCTTTTCCTTGTTCTTTCAAACATTTTCCTTCAGATTGCTTATTCTTTTGTTTAAAAGAAGAGGAAGAGGACTCCTTTGTCATTTCCCCGTCTTATTCTAAATGGGTTCCTCAAACATGGAATGCAACAAGATTAGTGGGACCTAAAACAAAAATCATATGCCTTAGGTAACTATGCAATCCACCAATATATTTAAGAAGTGTTTCTTCTGTGTTTAGGGAAACTCCCAGAATTAGAGCCCTTTGCCTAAATTCCTGTGTGTAGTCTTAAACACTTTTTCCCTTAGCTTGTCTTAATGTTTTCCAATCCACCATAGCTTTTTGTTTATAACCAAGAGGATAAAATAGTTTCCTAATATTTGAAACAAATTTAGACCAAGAAGTGATTGTTATACCTTTGGTTTCTTCCACTTCCTGAAGCTTACTCTCCCACAAAATGAGTGTCATGCCACCCATTAAAATAGTTTATAAATGAATCTTTGCTTCATCATCCACAATTATCTGAACCCTATAATATACTTCTATCTATTTGATCCAGTTATCCAAATTCTTTACATTTATCTCTCAAGTATACATTGGAAATTCAAACTTGATATCTAAATTTAATGAAGGAAAATCATATTTTTTAGGTTCACTTTTAGGAATATCAGAACTAGAGATTTCTTATTTATTACCTTCTCTATTTCTCTTTTCCCTTTTCCTATCTTGGTACATTTCTTCCACCATTTCCTTCATATGTTGGAATGATCCTCGAAATTCTTCTGCCTCTCGATCCTCCATTGTAGGACTTCGAGATTGTCTGGTACCAATTTTGGGATCTCCTTCAGCTAAATCTCCTTCACCCTTCTTAGATCAAGACCTTGTTAACATCAAACACACAACTTGTAATCTAAAAATCATTAATCTGAACAAAAAATCAATCAAAGCCAGCTCTGATACCAATGATCTGAAAGTCAATTTTAACTAGCAATTGTTCGCACAACAAAATTTTCTTTGTATTGAATTTCAATTTTAAAATTAGCGATTATGACCTTTTTATATTTTTAATAAATGATTAAAACCTACAAGTACTGTGCAAAAATACAGAGAAATGAAGAAAATTAACCAACAATTCGACACAAGACTTGATAACGGAGTTCGACGCTTGAGGCCTACGTATCCGGGTCCAGTTGAATGGGACCGATCTATTAATTTTTTTAAAATAACTCTTTACAAATAATTATATAAAATTATGACCTTCTCACAGTCTTCCTCTATCAAAAATAGTATGGGTTTCTTTTTACTTCTCCTCAAAATTCCACTCCTAGCTCAAGTTATGAGCATTTGAATATTTTACATAGTCTCTGTCCTTTTACAAATACATAAATGCTCCTTTTATATTGTTTGCCAATGAGATGGCACAACGGTCAAGGCATTAATGTTTTTATAAGGAGGTTAGGGGTTAGAATCCCCCCTCCTTCTCCTATGTTGCCTCCTTTTGTTTTAATCCCACATCTAATTGCATATAGGGTGGAGGAGGTTTTTAAAAGATAGGGCGGTTTAGATTTTAATTGGATTTTGAGCCATTTTAGGCACCTATGCATATGTGGTTGGTTGACCAAAGTTGGTGCATGGATTAATGTTGGCCATGTAATGTAGGATATAGGCCTAAGTTGGTGCATTTCATTAATGATGTTTGGTTATATGAGTTGGAAATAATGTTGGAGGGAAAAAACGTAGAAATATAATAGTTAGCATAAAAATGTGTGGTATTTGGAAAATAATATGTGGTATGAATTAGCTTAAGTATGTAATATAATTTAAATCACACTAGCTAATTAGTCCCACACGTATCATGGAACTGCAAAATGGATTAAATATACACAAAATTTTGTATAATGATAATACGAAAAGGAGGCCAAGACACCCCTCCATAATCGAGTGTGTCGAACCTGGCCGAGGGCCCCCAACTAGAAAATAACAGAGCCCACCTGTCCATCACCAAGTGTCAAAGACCAGCATTCCAAAACAAATTTTTCTCCCTCATCTATATTCTCCACGTGTCGTATTTCAAGTTCTCCACTTGGAGAGAGCACGCGTGTCCAACATGTGCGCAATTCATGATTTTTGCCAGTTGCCCTAAAAATTTCAGCGGGCCATAACTTTTGCAAATGAGCTTCATTTCTTGCAAACAAGATATCGTCATAATTATCTAATTTTTATCCATGCTATGGAACTAACTGCAACTAATTATGAGAATATCATAGATTGATGTTTCTTGGTGAGGATCCTCTAGATCATTCCTCCCCACTGAGAAACTTTGGAACCCAACAGTAAACTTAATTGGTGAATAGGTGAGGGTATTTATGCCTCACCTTTCCGGTTTCCATCTGTTTTTCCTTATTTGGATGCATTCCTTTGAACCCAACACGAAGATACTCAATGTCACCCCTTCACGAAATTCTTACCTTCCTATCCAAAATGATGTCTTCCTACAACTCATCAAGACACCAGGAGAAAAATCATCAATGGAAGGCATTATGTTTGGATCATCATGATCAACAATCATAGATGGTTCATACAATCTTAAATTCTCAACATTTACAACTAATTATATTTACATATATGGAGGTAAATCTAACCAGAAAGTGTTGTTACCAATATTTTCCAATATTTGGAATGGACCATACCGTATAGGTTTCAATTTTTTACCTTCACTTGTCAGCCTTTCCTTGCTGATGTGAAGCCAAACTGAATCACCAACTTTGAACTTGTGACCAGTTCTATGTTTATCATGCCTGGCTTTTTAATTAGCCAGAATTTTATCCAATTGTTCATGAACATAATGATGAACCTATTGTATTCTATGAAAAAATATTTTAGCCTTGTCAGAATCACTTAGACCATTAACAATAGTTTCTTGTCCATAATATATATCTAAAGGAGAATTAGGAAGATATCCATAACAAGTCTCAAATGGAAAATTCAAAGTAGAGAAATGTAAGGCATGATTATAAGCATGTTGTACATAATAAAGATGTTCATCCCATAATTTAGGATGTTTACCATAATAGCCCCTAAACAAATGTACCACTGTGTGGTTTAGAACCTTTGTTTGACCATCGGTCTGTGGATGAAAAGCAATGCACTTTTTTAGTTTTGTGTCCATTAGCCCCCACAATGTTGACCAAAATTCCCCAAGAAATCTATAATCCCGATCGGATATAATTGAAGTAGGAAAACCAAAATGAACCCAAACAAACTGAAAAAAAAAATGTGCAGTTCCCTCACCAGTTATCTGTTTAGTACATGGAACCAACACACACATTTTTCTAAATTTGTCCACTACCACATATAGGTAATCGTATTTCTTTCATGTCATGGAAAAGCCCCCAACAAAGTCCATGGAAACAATTTCCCAAGGCCTTGTCGAAACATGAAGAGGAGTGTAAAGTCATTATTTCCTATTACTTGGCTTGTTTGTAGCATAAAGAACACAACCCTTAATATACCTGGTTACATGTTCCTGCATTCTAGGCCAATAACAATATTTATGTAAATGTGCAATTGTATTACTAACACCAAAATGACCAGAAATAAGAGAATTATTTGCTTCCCTAATCATGTGCACACGTTCATTTTCTGGAATGAAAAGTTTACCAGAATGATATAACAATCCATCATGCAAATGATAATATTTTTCTCCTACTTGTTTCCCACTTATTAGATCCTCCTACACTTCTTTAAAGTCTACATTATCAACATATTGTTCCTTATAACTAAGACGATCCAAAGAACTATGATGTAAGAGAATAGATGCAACTACTACTGGAGGTCTAGATAACATGTCTGCAACCTTGTTTTGTATACCTTTTGTATACCTGATCACGAGATGAAATTGCTACAAGAATGACATTCAATGGAAATGTCTAGACTGTTGTATCTTTTTTTGTGTTTGCAAATACCGAAGGGGTTGATGATCGGTATGTATGATTGTTTCCTTTCCCATTAAGTAATGCTTCCATTTTTTAACACTCTGCACCAAAGCATACAACTATTTATCATAAGTTGGATAATTTATTACCACACTTGTGAAGGTTTCTAAATGGTAGCACACTGGTCATTTGCTCTACATCAAAACTGATTACATTGCATAGTCACTAACATCTTCCTCAATTTCAAATGAATGTTAAAAATATGGAAGTGCCAAGATCAGAGTGGTACTTATTTTCTCTTTCAGGGTATCAAAGAATTTCTGTTATTTTCCTCCCCATTGAAAGAATTGTTTTACAGTTGTCAAAACATGTAAAGGAGGTGCAATATATGAGAAGTTAGCAATAAATTTTCTCTAGTACTGAAGTACACCTATACAAATTCTAACTTCTGTCACATTAGTGGGTCTAGGCCAATTTATAAAAACCTTTTTTTTGTAGGATCAATTCTCAATTCTCCATTTCCTACAACATAAACCAATTAAATTAAAGATGTTTTCCCAAATTCACATATTGACATCTTCAAATACAATTTTTCTCTCCTTAATACATCTAGAACTTTCTGGATGTGTTTAACATGTTCATCCCATGGCTTAATGAATACAAGAATATCATCTAAGTAGACAATAACGAAATCATCAATGAATGGTCTAAATATATCATTCATTACTCTCATGAATGTTGCCGGTGCATTGCACAAACCAAAAGGCATCAATAACCATTCAAACAATCCCTGTTTTGTTCTGAAAGTAGTTTTCTAAATATCACCTTCTGGAATTCTTACTTGGTGATAACCACTTCTTAAATCTAACTTAGTGAAATAAATTGCATTCTTTAATTGATCCAGTAAATCATCTATTCTAGGAAGAGGGTAACAATTATTTACTGTAATCTTGTTTAAAGCATGGAAATCAACACACATTCTCCAAGCACCATACTTCTTAGGAACCAATATAATTTTTGATCAACATTGGGATGTACTTGGATGAATTATACCTTGAGCCAAAATTTCCATCACATGTCTCTTGATTTCCTCATTCTCTTCTACTAACAACCTATACATTCCAATATTGGGAAGAGGTGCATCTTGAAGCACTTGTATCTCATGTTGAACCCCTCTTTTGGGAGGTAGATCTTGTGGATCCTAAAAAAAATCATCAAAATTAGAAACAATTTTTTCCAATTTATTCATATGTTTCAGATCACAATCCTTAGAAGCCATCTCATGTTCTTTCTCTTTGGCTTTTATGACCATGAGCACAAAACTTTTTCTTGAGTTTACAAGAATTTTCATTTGATTTGTAGTCACCAAGGATAGATTATTATTTTCACGGTGAGCTCTAACAATAAACTCAATTCCATCCTTTACAAGAAAATATTTATTTTCTTCCCTATAGAATATTGCTTTACGATCATACAAGTAGGGACTTCCCAAAACCACCCCAAAAATATCCAAAGGAACTACATCCAATTCAATCTCATCTATAAAATTGTCTATAATGGAAAATCTAAAAGTACAAGTTTTAGTTACACGTAGTTTTGCATCATCACAAACCCATCCCAAAGGATAAGGCTTAAAATGTGGTTTAGGTTTGAGTCCTAACTTCTTAGCAACCTCCTTAGAAATCAGGTTAGCTTGAGATCTACTATCAAACAAAATATCAATTTTTGTATGTTTTGAAATTACTCTAATGTGGAAAATATCATTCCTTTTCTTATCATCATGTATAGTTTGTTTACTAGAAGAAGATGCAACATTTGAAGTAGTACTATTGGAAATTGAAAGAGTTGATTTACCTTGAAAACTCATAGTTGTGATCTTGGTTTCATCACCTGAATCTAACCCAAGATCACGAACTGCAGTGTTTGTTTTCTTTTCCTTTCCTTTCTTAACCATCCATTTAGGTTTCATTTCAGGATGTAATTTCCAACATTTAGATTCATAATGGTTCTTTTTATAATGATTGCAAAATGGGTTTTCATCTTCCTTCTTAACGGTAAAGTTTGTCTTATGCTTACCCATTCCTTTTCCTTGTTCTTTCAAACATTTTCCTTCATATTGCTTGTTATTTGTTTAAAAGAAGAGGAAGAGGACTCCTTTGTCGTTTTCCCTTATTCTTCCAAATGGGTTGCTTGAACATATAATGCATCAAGATTAGTAGGACCTAAAATAAGAATCATATGCCTTAGGTAACTACGCAATCCACCAATATTTTTAAGTAGTGTTTATTCTGTGTTTAGGGAAATTCCCAGAATTAGAGCCCTTTTCCTAAATTCTCGTGTGTAGTCTTCAACACTTTTTACCTTAGCTTGTATTAATGTTTTCCAATTCATCATAGCTTGTCACTTATAACAAAGAGGATAAATTTTTTTCTTAAGATTTGAAACAAATTCAGACCAAGAAGTGATTGTTGTACCTTTGGTTTCTTCCACTTCCTGAAGCTTACTCTCCCACCAAATGAGTGTTGTATTACCCATTCGAAGAGTTGTTAAATGAATCTTTGCTTCATCATCCAAAATTCTACGAACCCTACAATATACTTCTATCTGTTTGATCTAGTTATCTAACTTCTCTACATTTAGCTCTCAAGAATAAATTGGCAATTCAAATTTGATATCTAACTTTAATGAAGGAAAATGAAATTTTAGAGGTTCACCTTTAGGAATATTAGAACTAGAGATTTCTTCTTTCTTAACTTCTCTAGTTCCCTTTTCCTTTTGTCTATCTTGGTACATTTCTTCCACCATTTCCTTCATCTGTTGGAATGATCCTCGAAATTTTCTGCCTCTCAATCCTCCATTATAGGACTTCGAGATCATCTGGTACTAATTTTGGGATCTCCTTGAACTAACTCTCCTTCACCCTTCTTAGATCGAGACCTTGTTAACATAAAACACACAACTTGTAATCCAAAAACCATTAATCTGAACCAAAAATCAGTGAAAACTAGCTCTAATACCAGTGATCTGAAAGTCAATTTTAACTAGCAATTATTCACACAACAAAATTTGCTTTGTATTGAATTTCTATTTTTAAAATTCATGATTATGACCTTTTTATATTTTTAATAAATGATTAAAACCTGTAAGTACTATTCAAAAATACAGATAAATGAAGAAAATTCACCAGCAATTTGACACAAGGCGTGATAACAGAGTTTGACTCTTGAGGCCTACGTCTCTAGGGCCGGTTGAATAAGACTGATCTGTTAAAATATTGAAAATAATTCTACAAAATTATAACTGTCTCACAGTTTTCCTCTATAAAAAATAGCAGGGGTTTCTTTTTTACTTCTCCTCAAAATTCCACTCCTAGCTCAAGTTATGAGCATTTGAATATTTTACATAGTCTCTATCCTTTTACAAATACAGAAATGCCCCTTTTATATTGTTTGCCAATGAGATGGCACAACAGTCAAGGCATTACCATTTTTCTAAGGAGGTTAGGGGTTAGAATCCCCCCTCCTTCTCCTATGTTGCCTCCTTTTGTTTTAATCCCACATCTAATTGCATATAGGGTGGAGGAGGTTTTTAAAATATAGAGCAGGTTTAGATTTTAATTGGCTTTTGAGCCATTTTAGGCACCTATACATATGTGGTTGGTTGATTAAAGTTTGCGCATGGGTTAATGTTGGCCATGACATGTAGGATACAGGCCTAAGTTGTCACATTTCATTAATGATGTTTGGTTATATGAGTTGGAAATAATGTTGGAGGGATAAGGCGTACTAATATAGCAGTTAGCATAAAAATGCGTGGTATTTGGCAAATAATACATGTTATGAATTATCTTAAGTATGTAATATAATTTAAATCACACTAGCTAATTAGTCCCACACGTATCATGGAACTGCAAAATGGATTAAATATACACAAAATTTTGTATAACGATAATACGAAAAGGAGGCCAAGACACCCCTCCATAATCGAGTGTGTCGAACCTAGCTGAGGGCCCCCAACTAGAAAATAGCAGAGCCCACCTGTCCATCACCGAGTTTCAAAGACCAGCGTTCCAAAACAAATTTTACTCTCTCATCTATATTCTCCCAGTGTTGTATTTCAAGTTCTCCACCTAGAGAGAGCACGCATGTCCAACATGTGCGTAGTCCGTGATTTTTGCCAGTTTCCCTAAAATTTTAGCATGCCATAACTTTTACAAATGATCTCCATTTCTTGCAAACAAGATATCACCGGAATCATCTAATTTTTTATTGATGCCATGGAACTGACTGCAAATGATTCTGAGAAGATCATAAATCAGCATTTCTCGGTGAGGATCCCCTAGATCAGTAAAAAATGGGTTTCTTCCTTAGTGGATTATTGAAAATATGTCAAGCGTTATTTTTCATCACTAATTGATACTCATCATGCATGGAATCTCAAATGTGGGGTTACATGTCTGTTGAGTATGGAGCTAAATTACTCATGTTTTAGCATGCAAATAAAACTTGCTAGAAGTTGACAGTAACCGACATCAATTAGAGTGTGACCGACATCAGTCAGGGAAAGTTGGAACCGACGAAGATTGGGCAGAACCGGCATCAATTACCCGTGCGACGAATTTTAATTAAATCTCGGGATTTATTTCTATTTTTAGCATTGGAATATATTTAATGAATGTAATTGCATGGCTAAGTGCCCTAAAGTCTTAAATGACTATTTAAAGCATAAAGCTAGGGTTTAGAAAAAAGGATTGATCATAATTACAAGATAATTATGTGAGAGAGAATTCTTGGTGAAGAATCAAACAACTTGAAGGCAGAAAGTACTGAACATGTGAGAAGTGTAGAAGATTGTAAATCTTCATTGTATATCTTGTCAAAGCTTTGGGTAATAGATTGGCTTGTTTCTTGGTGGACGTAGCCCACACTGGGTGAACCACGTTAAATCTGGTGTTGGTTTATGTCTCTTGCTTGTATACTTCTTCTGGTAGAATATCCGCTTTTATTTGCATGTATGCTTAGATATGATATATTATCTGTACAACCAGTGTGCTAACCCCCAACAATTGGTATCAGAGCTTTGTTTGAGGGTTTTGTGTGTTGACAGATTTACTCACACAGGGTTTTCTAATTCAGTGGGAGCTACAGCAATGACAGAAGATAATAAATACAAGGTAGAGAAGTTTGACGGCTGAAATTATCAATTATGGAAGATGCAGATTGAAGATTATCTGTATAAGAGATATTTTTACTTACCATTGGATGAGAAGTCTAGACCTACGAAGATGACTGATGAAGAATGGAATATTCTTGACAGAAAGGCTTTGGGATCTATAAGATTGAGCCTAGAAGCATCCATGGCTTCCAATATTATAGAATCAACTTCTACGGTAGACTTAATGAAATCTCTTGCTAATTTATATGAAAAATCTAGTGCTTCAAATAAATATTTTTTGATGAAGAAACTTTTTAGTTCTAAGATGCATGAAGGTGAATCTGCCTCTAGTCATTTGAATGATTTTCGATCTATTGTAAATTAGTTAAAATCGATTTTAATACCGTTTGATGATGAAGTAAAAGCACTTTTATTCTTATGTTCTTTGCCTGATAGTTGGGACAACTTGGTAATGGCTGTTAGTAATACAACATCTACTAATAATATTTTGAAGTTTGATGATGTGGTTAGTATAATCTTAAATGAATAAATTCGCAGGAAAAGTACAGAGGAAACATCATCTGGAAATGCTTTGAATGTAGAAAGCAAGGGTAGGCAGAAGGAGAGATCCAAGAGTAAGAGTAATGGGAAATCAAAGTCAAGGGATAACAGATCTAAATCCTGAAGTAAGGGAATTACTTGTTGGAAATGTGGAAAGAAAGGACATGCAAAGAAAGATTGTTGGTCAAAGAATAAAGAGAACTAACAACCAGACAAAGGTAAAGAGGTGAATCTTGCTGCATCAGAGGTAATGCAAGATGCTCTTATTCTTTCTTTAGATAGTAGAATTGAATCATGGGTTTTAGATTTAGGAGCTTCTTTCCATGCAACCCCTAATAAGGGTTATTTCAGAAATTATGTCCAGGGAAATTTTGGGCATGTCTATTTGGGTGATAATGAACCTTGCAGTATTACTGGTAAAGGGGAAGTTCATCTAAAATTGTAGAATGGAAATACATGGGTATTGAAAGATGTGAGGCATATGCCAAGCCTTAGGAGGAATCTTATTTCTGCAGGGCAACTAGGTGAATTTGGTTGTATGGTTACTTTTACAGGAGACTCTTGGAAATTCACCAAGGGTGCTTTTGTTGTGGCAAGAGGTAAGAAGGTAGGATCGTTATATTTATCTACTTGTATTACTAACTCCTTTTCTGCATTATCTACTTCAGATTCAGATGCATGCATGTGGCATAATTGGTTGGGTCATATGAGTCAAAAAGGAATGCAGATCTTAAAGGCTAAGGGTAAGTTATTAGATTTGAAATATTTAGATCTTGATTTTTGTGAGCATTGTATCTTTGGAAAGAAAAAGAGAGTGAGATTTCTCAAAGTTGGGGCAACTAAGAAGGAGCATAAATTGGAGCTTGTACACTTAGATGTGGGGGGACCAACTCAGGTAGCTTCTCATGGTGGATCCCAATATTATGTTACTTTCATTGACGATTGTACAAGAAAGGTATGGGTTTATTGTATTAAACATAAACCTGATATTTTTAAAACTTTTAAAAGATGGAAAGCCCTTGTTGAGAATGAATCAAATTCTAAGTTAAAGTGCCTTAGATCTGACAATGGTGGTGAATACTGTAGCAAGGCTTTCAATGATTATTGTTCAGTGAATGGGATACGTAGAGAAATAACGGTTCCAAGAACACCACAGGAGAATGGTGTTGCAGAGAGAATGAACAGGACAATCATGGAACGTGCTAGAAGTATGAGGATACATTCTGGATTACCCTTGCAGTTTTGGGCAGAAGCAGTTGATACAACGGTTTATTTGATTAACTGTGTCCCTTCAAGTTCACTAGATGGAGGAATACCAGAGGAAGCATGGACTGGAAAAGAGGTAGATCTTTCTTTTCTTATTTTTTTTGGTTCAGAAGCTTTTGTGCATGTTGATAGAGAAAATAGAAAAAATTTGGATGCAAAATCCAAGAGGTGCACTTTCATTGGTTATGGATCTGGTGATTTCGGTTTTCATTTTTGGGATTTAGAGAATTCTAAAATTGTTAGGAGTCGTGATGTTGAATGGAATGAAAAGAGAATGTACAGGGATCAAATTTTGGTACCCAAGGATGAGAAAATTGAGAATTTTATTGATGAAAATGAACTCTCAGGTTTTAAAGAAACACCTTCAGAAATACATAGTAACCGATGGTCAGTTAGGCCCTAACCGACATCAGTCAGATGAACTGCCGACGGTTAAAGAGGATCAGAACCGACATCGGTTAGCTGAACTGATGTCAGTTAGAGGTGACCGGTGTTGGTCACTGTCAGAAGTTGATACTAATGTCCAGGAGGTCCAGATTGAGCCTCCGGTACCCCAAACTCCTGTGAGAAGGTCACAAAGGGTAAGTAAACTTCTAGAAATATTTACATCTTCTCTATTTTATTTATTATTGACTGATAGTGGTGAACCAGAAAGCTTTGAAGAAGCAATGCAGGATAAAACTCATGTTCAGTGGGAGCATGACATGGATGAGGAGATGAACTCTTTGGAACAGAACCAGAATTGGGATTTGGTTAAATTGCCAGTAGGAAAGAGAACATTGTAGAACAAGTGGGTTTATAAAATTAAGGAAGAAGAGGGTGGACATAAAAGGTACAAGGAAAGGCTTGTAGTAAAGGGATTTGTACAGAAGGTAGGTATTGACTTTGGTGAAATATTTTCTCCTGTTGTTAAGATGACTTTTATTCGTACTATATTGAGTTTAGTTACAGTAGAAGATTTGCATTTAGAGCAACTAGATGTGAAGACAGCTTTCCTTCATGGTGATTTGGATGAAGAGATTTATATGCAGCAGCCACTTGGGTATGAAGTCAAGGGTAAGGAGAAATTAGTGTGTAGGTTGAAAAAGAGCCTATATGGGCTCAAGAAAGCTCCAAGGCAATGGTACATGAGGTTTGATAGTTTTATGCATGAGCATGGTTACTTGAGATGTGAATCTGACCATTGTGTTTATTTCAAGAAGCTTGAAAATGGGAGCTATATTATTTTGTTACTGTATGTGGATGATATGCTTATTGTAGGATCTAGTATGCAGGACATTGGTGAGCTTAAGAGAAAGCTAGCTCACACATTTACAATAAAGGATTTGGGAGCTGCAAAAAGAATCCTTGGCATGCAAATACATAGAGACAGGAAAAATAAGAAATTGTATTTGTCTCAGGAGGATTATATCTACAAGGTGTTAGAAAGGTTCAATATGCAGAATGCAAAACCTGTTAGCACACCTATGGCTGGACACTTCAAATTGAGTAAAGATTAGTGTCCTTCATCACAAGAGGAGGTCAAATACATGACACGAGTGCCATATGCTTCAGCAGTTGGAAGTCTCATGTATGCTATGGTTTGTACAAGACCAGACATTGCACATGAAATGGGAGTTGTGAGTAGATATATGGCTAATCCAGGTAAAGAGCATTGGAAAGTAGTCCAATGGATACTTAGGTATTTGAAAGGGGACATCTAGCATGCAGTTATGCTATGGAGGTTTGGATATTTCATTATGTGGCTATGTTGATTCAGATATGGATGGAGATCTGGATGGTAGGAGGAGCACTACTGGATACATTTTCATAGTAGGTGGAATGGTAGTTAGCTGGATTTCAAGATTGCAGAAGGTTGTGGATTTGTCTACTATAGAGGCAGAGTATGTTGCAGCTACAGAGGCTAACAAAGATATGATATGGATGAGTAGGTTCATGGAGGAGTTGGGAAAGGAGCAGGATGATTACAAGTTGTTTAGTGACAGTCAGAGTGCAATTCATTTGGCAAAGAACTCAACGTTTCATTCTCGAATGAAACACATTCAGTTGAGGTATCACTTCATACGACAGGTATTGGAGGATGGACAGTTGAATCTGGAAAAGATTCATATCAAACAAGAACCCTGTGGATATGCTAACAAAGTCATTAGTAAAGTAGAAGTTTAGAGCTACACTCCACTTCTGTTGGTCTTCGAGTTTGAGGCTTGAGGAGGAAGAAACAAAGCTAAGGATGATCCAAGAATGGAACTGTACAGGTATAGTGTGTATTAATTAATCTCCAAGTGGGAGATTGTTGAGTATAGAGCTAAATTACTCATGTTTTAGCATGCAAATAGAACTTGCTGGAAGTTGACAGTAACCGGCATCGGTTAGAGTGTGACCAGCATCGGTCAGGGAAAGTTGGAACCGGTGACGGTTGGGTAGAACCGACATCGGTTACCTGTGCGACGAGTTTTAATTAACTCTCAGGATTTATTTCTATTTTTAGCATTGGAATATATTTAATGAATGTAATTGCATGGCTAAGTGCCCTAAAGTCTTAAACGACTATTTAAAGCATAAAGCTAGGGTTTAGGAAAGGGAGGATTGATCATAATTACAAGATAATTATGTGAGAGAGAATTCTTGGTGAAGAATCAAAAATCTTGAAGGAAGAAAGTACTGAACATCTGAGAAGTGTAGAAGATTGTAAATCTTCATTGTATATCTTGTCAAAGCTTTGGATAATAGATTGGCTTGTTTCTTGGTGGACGTAGCCCACACTGGGTGAACCACGTTAAATCTGGTGTTGATTTATGTCTCTTGTTTGTATAATTCTTCTGGTATAATATCTGCTTTTAGTTGCATGTATGCTTAGATCTGATATATTATCTATACAACCAGTGTGCTAACCCCAACAATGTCATTAGACACTATAAAAAATATTACCAACAAGGCCTTCTGATTTTCTTTTTCAAACTTACTCTTTTGTGTCGCACCATCTGTTAATATTATTACTAAACCATTTACAACTAGACAAATTTATAAAAACTTGAGTTGATTTCATATTTTGGTCTTACACATGGTGTAATTATCACCACAGAGTAACTACTAGTCAAGAAAGAATAACTTATGAGTAGTGTTTTCTACATTGGGGTGGTTAAATTTTTCCTAACTTGATGCCATGTTAGCACAAAACTGTTGGACCCTGTCTGATTGATGTCATATGGCATTGATGGAAAAGAGTTTTTATGAGGTGTAAATCATTCATGGGAATGAATGTTGATTGGTGGTGCCCTACTATGACCTCATATGGTGTGTATGAAGTGGCATGGTGTGATGGTTTAATGTGTCGTGGTGTATACACAAGCTCTTGGTGCATTGGAAAATATATAGGTGATTTTTGTGAATATCAAAGGTGTCACAAAAGTCCTAAGATGTGTCTCAAAGGTGTGAAAGTTCCTTAATGATGAATAATAGGATGCGTTTCATGTACCATGGGTTGAACAAAAATCAATTAGGCCTAATTCTAAGACCTAGTGAAAACATGACTCAGGTTATAGAGTAAATAAAGCTAAGGCTGGTCAATAAAAGTAAGGGTAATGTGTTATGAAATTATAGAGAGGATGTGGAATGTGTTTCAAGTCAACTTTGAGTAGGTAGAGGCATGTTCTTGAGGACAAGCCAGGTTAGAAGTTACAAGTTATTGTGGATGATGAGTTTCAGACATGTGTAGACTTAAATGATCCTTAAGACATGTGAAGGAGGTTAACACATTATTGTGGACAAAGTTTCAAGTCAAAATTCAAAAGGATAAGCAAGAAAAATGGTTTTAAGTGCTATTAAGATCTCATAATGGCCATTTCCAGCTCAAGGGTCATGTTTGAAGTGCTCATTCATATGTTAAATCAATGCATGGGGACTTGATCCATTCATCAATGATGGGGCATGGAGTCAAGAAGATTTTGTAATTAGAATGGGGTAAAGTGATGCCCTACACTGTATGAATGATCCTTAAGAAGTGAAGTTGATCTAAACCCTCCCAAAACCCTAATTTTTGAGTGATAGAAAAATTGTGAAGGTTTTGGTCTCCAATTTTTATGGTAATGATAAAGTGATGAGTTGGACTTGTAAAGGACTCCTCCTAGTTCATTTTTACATTGGTGGCATCATCTAGGTCAGTTGGTAATGTACAATTTTATATCTGTTTTGAAATAATTTGATAGTAAAGTCATGCATAACATGTTTCATGGTGAAATCCCAATTGTGGGAGAAATATTGGGATGTTCCCTAATTTTTCATGAAAGTCTCACATAGGTTATTTCTAATATTTTTGTGAAAAATGACACCTAAGATGACCTACCACTAATAATCTAAAGAGGCAAAACCTAGTTATGTTGGTTTGAAAGGGATTTGATGTGAAGGCATGTTTTGGAAGTGTAATGTGAGCATGAATGATTGATAAAAGTCTAATATTACATGTTTGATCCCAACACGTGATCAGGCGAACTAATTTTGGATATAAGCCCTAATGGTCTAAATTGCTCCATGAACATTGTCAAGAATGCATGATAAAAAAGAGTGCAAATGTGTATTTCTCCACATAACCCATGCAAGTGAGTGTTTTAAGATGGATTTGTGGTCTATGGTGATGTTTCTCATGTAATGGTTTGACATGAAAGTGATGTTTAGAGTGTTGGAAGCTAACTAGGCCAAGATTGGTTTTTGTGACCTAAGACTTAGTATGAACGGTTTCAGAAAAATTAGCTTATTGTAGCTATATGCCCTAAAGCGATGCATGTTATAGGCTTAATAAGTTGAATGAGTATCAGATACTTCCATAAATGTTTCATGAGAGTCATGAAAAGCTGATTGGATGAGTGAACTTGCTCATTTTGTGAAGACTAGTTTCCTATGTATGCAAACCCATTTGGACCTTGTCCTAATCAGTGGGTCATGATATGAATGAAGGTTTTAGGGCTACCAAATTCCCTTGAAGGTGAAATAGAGGTCATATGAAACATCCTCCAAGCATCAAGAGGTTTTGAAAACTCATACATTAGTGTTGTTTAAGAAATATCGTGACAAAGTTCTTGAGCTGCCATGACTGTGAATACCCAACCAAGAAGAAGAGATGAACTGGAAGTATTATTCCCTGACATGTAGTGATCTAAGAATGTGATAATGTCTTATAGATATTGAATATTTTTCCATGATGTAGGTGTTTAGGTAGTCCAAGCATGTTTCTGTTCAATGGAGTGGGTGAAGTTCAAAATACATGTAATTGTGTGAGTGTAATTGCAAATATGTATAATAAAGGGTGAATTTCGTCTAAATAAAGCTATATGAGCTATGTAGAAGGATAATATTGGTTGGTAAACATGTGTCATGGGTTTTTTAGCTTGATTCTAAGTTAGGAATCTTTTTGAGTCAATAATCATGTTGGTTGCACTATTCTAGGGTGTTAGTCCTAGTCTTAGGGTAGGAAGAACAACAAATTGAAAAAGAGATTCAGGTGTGGAGAAGTAAGTGTGGGTGAAGAATGATGTAACAATGGTGTATTATCAATAATAAAGGAGTAATGATTGAATTTTGTAGGGATTGACCTTTGGCTTTACATGTTTTTGTAATTTATATGAGGATGTGTGTTTGATCTCTAGTTCCAGACCGAGAGAATGAATTTGATAGTAGATAGAAGAAGATTTTAGAAATATGTGAATGATGGAAAAGAAAGGTAGATGCCTAAGGAGTCATATTGAATTTTTTGTAGCTCATGAAACTAGCTCAAAGTCACATGTGTAGCTCAATTTCTTAGCCTCTCGGGCCCAAACTAGGGCAAGATCTATCTTAAATTATAACCATCAAAATTTGAAGAAATTTTGGAGCATATCTATCCAGATGGGAGTACTAGAATTTTGCCAATTTTTATATTCTAACTCGCACGTGTGTGTGATATATGCCCTTAATTGCAGGTAGATTGTCACAAAGATGTTGATATTAAGGGTTGTTTGGTTGCATGGAGGTATAAATCTTGGAATCAAGTTACGAAACTTGGTATGCATCATGTTGTCAACATCTTCAGAGGTGAATCCAACAAGTTTTAGGTGAGATCTAATCCATAAATTCCTCACTGTCATGGTCTATAGGCTCAAAATAGGCCTAATTTGTTAGGAGACAGTAGTCTAGAGGTACCAATTTTGTACAAAGGAACAATGTACTAATACTTTAGCACAAGCAAGAACTCCATAAAGGGTCTTGGAAATCCATCTAGAGTATGTGACATTTGTTCATAAGGAAATTGAATTTTGACAGGGTTTGTATGTAGGGAGACCTAGAAGGTCTCAAGGGGCTAATTGAGAAGTATTCAAGAATGCAATGGTATGACTGAACCAAAGGTATAAAACCTTAAATAGGTTAGAAGAAATGGTTCTAAGGGTGCTTCAAACATCTAGAGTACATCATTTGAGTACTTTGAATGACGTCATATAAGCTATAGTTGGGTACCTAACCATAGAGTACCATGAACTAATGGTTATGGTTATGGTTGAAAGATAGGAAGGAAGTGCTTAACACTTTGGTCTAGGTTGGATATATAAAAGAGTCAGAGAGGTGGAATCTAAATAAGAATTTTGGAGAGAAGGTTGGTCATAATATGATGATAATAAACTAGAGATAACTCTAAAGGCATTGATGTAAGAGTTGAACTAGAGGATAAAATCCATGCTTAGTTTTTTTAGATGAATGTTTGTAGGGATAGAAAGTTCAAGAGTTATAGGTAGAAGTTTCATGCTTTAGGTGCTCATAAAGGTTATGACTTTAAGATTGCATATAGAAATAGGTTAAGAAGAGTGTGATAGAGCATAAAGAGAATGGGGAAGTGGTTATGATAATCTACCAAGCATATCAATAGAAGTACATAGGTAGTAAGGAGCAACATCATAAGGTATTTTAAAGTAGAATCAAAATTACCAAGTGTGAATAAGACAAGTTTACTAGATCCTCTACACCATTTTGGTATCAGAGCTGAGACTCTGATTGATAGTTTGATTCAAAGCATATAAAGGATATCAACAATATGATGATGGCACAATTGCATTCAAGAATGTAGAAGAAGCCGAGAAAGTTTTCTTAGGGAGTTGATGGAGACAACTTGCAATAGATGAGAACACAAATGGAGGATAAGAATGGATGCATTGGAGCATCTTGTCAAAGAAAGGATTCCAAGTACAGAGTGCAACAACAAGGGAGGAAGAGCTGTCTCTTGAATCAAATCAAGGATGTATGTTTAAGATTGATTATATGAGTATAATTGTAATAGAATGCAAGTTGTAATGATGTATAAATGCTATTAATGTGGACTATCCCAGGAAAATTTAAATAGGGGAGATAAAATCAAATTATTATGTAAGAAATGAACAGAATGAAGGGTGAATCTCTCTTGATGAAGAGAATCTTACAGTAAACCAAAGAGATAGAAGGATAGATTTGAGTGGTCAAAACATAGATGTGAGTCAGAGAAGGAATTTATTTAGAACCAGATGCAAGTCCAAAGGAAAAGTGTGTGATGTCATTATTGATGGAGGAAGCACTAAAAATGTTGTGTTAGAATACATGGTGAAGAAATTGGGATTGAGAAGACTCCCACATCCAAGGCCTTATCATATCTCATGGGTATAACAGAATCATCAGATCCTGGTAAGTGAACAAATCATAGTTGATTTTCAAATTGGGTCATACAATGATGTAGTGTTATGTGATGTTCTACCTATAGATGTTTTTCATTTTATCTTAGGTAGACCTTGGAAATTTGAAAAGCAAGCCAAGCATGATGGAAAAACTAATGCCTATAAATTTTGCAAGGATAGAATTGAGCATAGTCTCATACCTTTGAAGGGTGAAAGAGATGAGAAAGGAGGGAGTGTCATGTTAATGAACTATGAATAAATACCTGCATAAGACAATGGAGCAGGTTAAGGAGGCAAAAACCAATGAAAGTGTTGTCTCTTGTGAAGACTTGGTGAATGCATATGTTGATTTGTGGATGAGATGTAGAAGACCTTCAAGAGAAGTGAAGGATATATAGAAATGTGCACTAATGCACTTGTAAGAAGACAAGGTGAGAAGGAAAGCACCAAGAAGGGTGTTTGGTGACCAAGGAAATTGGTCACATGAAGGTTGATAACAACAAGAGGATGGTTATGAGGAAGATTATAGGAAAAGTGGAGTGCATAAATACCACCTAGAGAAGCACTAAATATGCCTTGAATGAGGGCATATGAGTCAAAGAAGGAAGATGAAGGAAGAATGCATGTTGAAGGTTTACCAAACCAACCCAAATGAAATAATTGTTTTCAAGAAGAAGGAAGTCTTAAATGGAGAAGACATGTAGGTCCAAGAACCTCTAGTTTTTATATCTAATTCTATGTTTACATGTATATTATGCAGGTAAAACTAATAAAATGCTAAATATTGAAGAAAATCAGAGGAAAATCAAGTGATGAAAGTGAAAGAAAATGCAAAGATCCAATACCTTGGAAGACACATATCTGTGTCCTATATATGAACACTCCACAAGGAGGTCAAACAATTAGGAAAATTAAGAATAAGAGTTCCTGAAAGGTTAGAAGAGTTGTTTGACTTTGTGAAAGGACAAAGAAAGGTGGAAACAAAGAGATCAATGTGGAGATCTTATGAAGAAAGAACCAAAGTTAAGGATATAGTTTTAGAGAATTAAGGAAAAAATGAACCAAAATACAATGTTGAGCAAGTAATTATCAAGAAGGATAGGAATTTGATCAGGATATAAGAAATGAAATTTTGACATCTAGGAAACAAGAAATACCTCCAATGAAGTCAAGAAGCAAGTGAATCCAAGAGCATGAAAGGAATGAGTTAAAGGTAGTGGATATGCAAGAAGAGTCCATGGAATAAGAGAAAGTTGAATATTAAGAGTTTGTGGTTTAGAGACAAAAAGTCAATTTTATGTGAAGAAAATAAGACAGAAAGGTAAATAATTATAAGATGTATGAGTTGTTGCTAAGAATTTTAGAAGAATATGAAGAAAAAATGCTAATTTTAGTTGGTCTATCAAGTGGAAGTGGTGGATGTAAGCTACACAAAGATTTCCAACCAAGGATATAATTGTGATTTAGCATGAAGCAAGATGTGGAAAAATAGAAAAGAATAGTTTCAAGATTCTCAAGTTCTGGAGTGAATGATAAGAAGAATAGCCTTACAAATTTAAGGTCTAACTAAGATAAAAAATAGTCTACAAAATGGATAAACACAATCAATGGTATGAAAGACAATAGTATACCCATGCAAATCTATAGCAATGTTGAAAAGTAAATTTTAGGTCTTGAAGGAACAGAAGTCCAAGGACGGTCATTATGATAGTGATAGCAAGAAGATCATGGGACCTTTACACCTAACAGGAAGTTTATGTGTAGTTAAAATTATTGAAGAGTATCCTACATGAGCTAGAGAAGCTCATCAAGTGATGGTGTGTCTAAGGTCAAGTCAAGGAATGTAATATCAAGTGGAAGACAGAAGTACTATGAACCAACATCATATTTCCATATGAAGGAGACCATATTTTCTAGGAATAGTATCTTGAAGATTGTTACAAGAAGTAAGGAATATGGAATTTGTAAGGGATTGAAGAAAAATAATGAATATGTGATGACCAAATGGGGAAAGTGGAGAGGCTAAAATCACACAAGTTTGAAATCGTGTTGGAGAGCCATACAATAAGACAATCAGGCAACCAATCAAAGGATAAAAGAGACTAGGAATCAAAATATCAAGAAACAAAGGAGCTATTGGTAATGGTGAAAAAAATTCTAAAGACACTTATGTGAGTCAAAATAGAGATTGAAGATGTTGAATGAAGAAAAGAAGAATCACAGGAGGAAAACAGAGTTGAGAACTTGGCTAGTCATAAAAACATAATTCTAAGGAGTTTAAAATATAAAGAAAATCATGGAAGAAACATACATAGATAAGGCATATATGTCTACTTATTCAGAAGATAAGAATGAAGCATAAGGATCATTGGGAAACAAAGAAAATCAAAGTTAAGTACAAATGATTTCAATGCAATATGGTTTTGGTTACTACTTCAATTTTGTGCAAGAAAGAAAATGGAAGGTAAGTCCAAGAAGGATACCTAAATATGATACACAAGAGCATGTATCCCCAATATGAGAATGGGTAGTTAAAGCATTCATAGAAATCCATGAAGAAGTCTAAGAACAATTGAGATTGAACCAAGAAATGAGTAAGAACACAAAGAGTAGGAAGGTGAAAATCAAGGAAAAATCTTCAACAAGAGATAGTATTAGGAAGGGAAGTACACAATAAGCATGGATATGAAGTACAAAATTGAAGAATAAACATAAGGTGAATATAATACAAGAGACATGACCAAGATGGAACACAAGAAAGAGCAAACAAAAGACATCATGGAGAGCAAAGGATATGTATCCTTTGAGCTAGAAGCTCAATTTTTCTTTGAAGGGGAATATGATGCAAGAGCATCATGTTTATGATGAAAAGTTTAAATAGGTGTTTAGGTAGTTCAAGCATGTTTCCCTTAAATGGAGTGGGTGAAGTTCAAAATACATGTAATTGTGGGAGTGTAATTGCAAATAAGTCTAGTAAAGGGTGAATTTGGTCTAAATAAAGACATCTATGAGTATGTAGAAGGATAATATTGGTTGGAAAAACGTGTGTTATGGGTTTTTTTAGCTTGGTTCTAAGTTAGGAATCTTGTTGAGTCAATAATAGTGTTAGTTGCACTATTCTAGGGTGTTAGTTCTAGTCTTATGGTAAGAAGAACAAAAAATTTGAGAGAGACTCACGATGAGAGTAGTAAGTGTGGGTGGAGAATGATGTAAAAATGGTGTATTATCAATAATTAAGGAGAAATGATTGAAATTTACAGAGATTGACCTTTTTTAACATGTTTTTGTAATTTATATGAGATTGTGGATTTGATCTCTATTCCAGAACGAGAGCATGAATTTGATAGTAGGACAAGAAGAAGAGTTTAGAAATATGTGAATTATGGAAAAGGAAGGCAAATGATTAAGGAGTCATATTGAATTTTTGTAGTTCATGAAACTAGTCACAGTTACCTGTAGACTGAAATTTCGCCTCTCGGGCCCAAACTAGGGAAATATCTATCTCAAATTATAGCGGTTAAAAGTTGATGAAATTTTTGGAGCATCCCTGTCCAGATGAGAACTAGAGGTTTTCCAATTTTTATGTTCTAACTCGCACACGTGAATGACATATTCCCTTAATTGTAGGCAAACTGCATAAAGAGGTTGATATTAAGGGTTTTTGGTTGCATGAAGATAAAAATATTGGAATCAAGTTATGAAACTTGGTATGCATCATGTTGTCAACATCTTAGGGGTGAATCAAACAAGTTTTAGGTGAGATCTAATGGATAAGTGTACTATCATAGCTATAGGATAAAATAGGCCTAATTTACTAGGAGAAGTAATCTAGAGGTACCAAGTTGTACAAAGGAACATGTATTGAGACTCTGGCATAAGAAAAAAATCCATAAAGGCTCTTCAAACCCATCTAGAGTATGCTACATTGTTATAGAAGAAATTGAGTTTTGATAGGGGTTGTATGTTGGGAGACTTAGTAGGTCTTAAGGGGATAATTTGAGAAGTATTCAAGCATGCAATGGTTTGATTAGACCAAAGGTTTAGACACCCCATAACATGTTAGAAGAAGTGATATGAGGGTGTAGGATTGCTTCAAACCCCTGGATACATCATTTGAGTACTTTGATATATGAATTTATATAAGCTATAGTTAGGGAGAAAAAGAACCAAGTACCCATGAACAAGGTTATAGACTTATGGTTGCGGGAGTTTGGAGATAGGAAGGAATTCTTAAAACTTTGGTCTAGGTTACAGATATCTTAAGGGTGTGAGAGAGGTCTAAGAATCTAAATATAATTTTGGAGCTGGTTGGTCATAATAACCTTCAATGAACTAGAGATAGAGTAGTAAAGGCATTGTATGTAAGAGTTGAACTAGAGGATAAAATTAAGGAAACTAATTATAGGAGAGTTGAAGGCAAATAAAGGGCCATAGAACCACCTTCAAGAGTTATAGGTAACTATTTCATGCTTCCATTTCTCATAGTTGCTTATGATATTAAGATTGCATAAATAGAATTGGGAGAACATTGTTTTGAGTATACACACCATGTTTAGAAAGTGTATAAGTTAAATAATCTACAAAACAAGGGATATGAGATAGAATTCTAGAGTGTAGATATCTCAAGGAGCAACAATAGAGGTAATATTGGCAAGTAGAAGTAAAATTACATAGTTTAAGAATAATTGACAGTTAACTACATCCTCTACACCATTCCACCATGATTTCATTGCATGACATGAGCTTAAAGTGGGTTTCATTAACCCAATTTAAAAAATGTGTTTTGAATATCATAGTCCTAATGGAGCATATGAGTCCTAATGGAAGCTCAGATAAAATAGGAAGTTACAAAGCTTTCCAAGGATATAGATATAAAAGATAATAATTTTTAATGTTCCCATACCTTCATAACATATGATGCATTGCATGTGATAGATAAAATACTAAGAAGGCTTCATTAAAGAAGAATTCACAAATGAGTAAATCATTACAAAAGAAGTTTATAGATGTCATTGTGGAATATTTTGACTTACATAAAAATTACAATAATTTTAGATACGTTTCTTAGTTCCTAATATGTGTAAGAAGTGTCATGATAGATCAAGAAGGGTCTGTAATTGCAATTGACACACCTGCAAATGTAATAACGACCTTGTAACAACTCTAGGTATTGTCATCTAGATTATAGTGTACGAGTTAAAGAGGTAAGTAGGTGATGCGTTAGAAGATGAAGTTGAAGAGGTGTAATATTAGTTCATCCTTGTGAATATGAATGTCAAAATGTGCATGAAAGATAGCCTTTGAATATACAGTTTCAGTAGTATGTGTTGATGAGCAAATAGTTTAATCAATATGTGTGTAGAAGAAGTATGAACACACATGAGCTGAATAAGAGATCAAAAACTTGTTGTATTAAGAAACCAATTCATATAAATGTGATAAAACCCTTGTAAATTCTAAGTGAATGCTTAGAAAAGTATGGAGTAGGTGCTTCCATGCAATTTGTAGCTTGCAAAAGTTTTCAAGTGGATGCTTGATTGAATTTTTGGG
Source organism: Taxus chinensis (assembly GCA_019776745.2). Taxonomy (NCBI): domain Eukaryota; kingdom Viridiplantae; phylum Streptophyta; class Pinopsida; order Cupressales; family Taxaceae; genus Taxus; species Taxus chinensis. The sequence continues at coordinate 404,464,062 of CM034155.1, forward strand.
GTTGGTGCTTCAAGTTGAGTGAGTGCTCAACAAATTGAAATATTCGTAATCTCTTATGAGATAATTTTCCATAGTAGTGCATTAATTTTAGTGGGTTTATCTCCCTTTAACATTAATCATTGTCTTCATGTGTACTTTCTATTTATTTTCTTATGTTTGAATTCCATTGTTTCATCATGGTAAAGATTAATCAAGATTAAATAGATTGTTGAGGTTTAAAATTATTTTCAAATTTTAAAGAATAACTGATTCACCCTCCCCTCTCAGTGCTTGTGTTTTCTAACAATTAGTATCAAAGCAAATTCCTTTTAGACAAATCTTAAAAGTTTGAAGGAGATTCAAGAATCACAAGCATGGATAAAGATAAATCTCAAAGTGGTTTCTCTAATTCCAAGGTACCTCTTTTCAATGAAACCAATTATGCATTTTGGAGCATTAGAATGAAGACCTATCTCATGTCTCTAGTATTTGATATATGGTAGTCAGTAGTTGATGGCTACACTATACCAAGCACACCTCCAACCAATGCAGTAGGCAAGAGGGCTAGTGAACATAATTCAAAGGCAATGAACACAATCTTATGTGGAATGGTAGAAGCAGAGTTTGTAAAAGTTATGCACTATAACATAGCCAAATAAATTCGGGAAAAACTAAACACTATTTATGAAGGAGAAAACAAGGTCAAGCTAGCTAATTTTCATACCTATCGAGGGTAATTTGAGATTCTGAGAATTAATGAAGATGAAAATATTTCATCCTACTTACAGAGGGTTGATGGGGTGATAAATATAATCAAAGAACTAGGAGAAAAGATAGAGGAAAAAATGATAGTTCAAAAGATTTTAAGATCCTTGACATCCAAGTATGAATCCAAGGTTTCAACTATGGAAGAAGAAAGAGACATGATCACCTTAAAAATGGATTAACTTAATGGCATTCTAAATGTATATGAGTTGAGGAAAACTGAAGCAAAAATAATCAAGAAGGATACTACATTCAAAGCTGATAAGGAACCACAAGGAAAGAAAATTAAAATTCAATATGAGATGGAGGAGAATGATGAGAGAATAGAAGCTATGTTTTTTAAGAGACTAAAAATAAGGACATGTAAGTACAAAGGAAATCTTCCCTTCAAATGCTTTAGTTGTGGACAAGTAGGTCACTTTTCTTTCGAATTTCCTAAAAAGAAAAAGAAAGAGTGGGATGAGCATGATGAAGAATAGAAAAGTATCATAAGCACAATAAGAGCTTCAATAAATGTCAGAGTAAGAAATGGTTCTTAAAGAACATAAATAATTTCTATACCAAATAGGAAACAAGTTCATCAGAGTTAAGTGACACCAAAAAGTCTGAAATTGAAGATGAATATATTCAACTTGACACCCTATTCATGGCCATGGAGACAACCTCCGGAAGCAACTCAAAAGGTAACAATCTTAGTGAATATGAGAATTTAGAGGAGGAGGATAATGAAGTGAACCTTAAAGTAGAATTGATTAGTTCCCTTGAGGAATAGAAGCTCCAAAGGAGAAAGAATAAAAAAATGAAGTAAATGTTGAAAGATTATGAAGAGAAAATTAGACTTTTTGAGAAAAGAAAAAACAAGAAGGATAAGAAACATGCAGATGAAATCAAGGAGATTAAAGCACAAATAGAGTTAATCTCCACATCCTTAAGAGCCAAAGAGGAAGAATAAATAAATCTTAATAAAGATATGGAACATAAAAAAATTGAATTAGATTAGACATCAAGCAAGTTGAAAGCATATCAGAGGTTTGAAAAAAGTTCAAGTGGCCTAGATGAGCTTCTAAGAAGTCAAAGGTCATAAAATGACACAATTGGTATAGGGTTCAAAGAAGATCACAAAGATGAAAATAAAGCTAGTGAGAAGGATGAAAATACCCCTCAAGAATGACCTCAAGAAAGGGAGGATACTAAAAATAAGGTTAAGAGAAGAACCAACTCAATCAGAAAATCTCATGCAATAAGGTGCACTCACTCTTTCTATGGCTGCTATATTTCTTGTAATATGTTTAGACATAAAGCTATAAAGTGTATATGATATGCAAGGGGTCAAGGAATTAACGTTGACTTACAATTGATGAGAGGCAACATTAAAATGATCTCCTATAATTTCCAAAATCATGGTCACTTAGAAAATTTGTGCTATCAGAGACTCCCAAAAAAAGACAAGAAGGTGTATGTAGTAAGAAAATATCCTATAAGAAATAAATAGCATGAACTAATAGATCAAACAACCTTTCATACTCAAAATGAAGACATGGAATGGCATATTGACAGTGGATGTTCAAGTTATATGATATGGAATAAGCGAAAATTCATCTCATTGAAAGAGGATGCATCAAGAACGGTAAGATTTGGAGATAACACATTTACAAGCATTGTACATAAGGGCACATTGAGTCTAGAGAAAAGAAAATAACTGAGAATGTATTGTATGTAGATTTCTTAAAAAACAACCTACTAAGTGTGAGTCAAATGTGTAAGCAAGGGTACACCTTGGTATTTTATGAAAAAGGTTGTGATATAAGAAATATAAAATCAGGAAAGCTATTTGGCAAGGCCAAAAAATAAAAGAACAACATGTACGTCTTGAAAGAGATCAACAAGGAGAAATTAATCACAAGTAGCATTGATGATAGTTGGATTTGACATAGGAGGCTAGGGAACCTAAATTTTGACAATATTGTAAAAAATTTCTGCAAGGGATGTGTGAGAAACATGCCCAATATCAGAACATAGATGCTAATCAAACATCATGATCAATAATATGAAAGCAATTCACTAGAATAACTTTACATAAACCTTTGCAAACAAATGAGTAGCGACATCATATATTATTATGGAACTATATGAATTTCAATGACAAAGGACCTTGCTTATATAGGCAAGGAAGATCAATCTAAGAATTAGTCAAGGTCATAGATCAAGTCATAAATCAAGGAAATAAGTACTCATCAAAGAACTAGTTAAGACCATAGATTTAGGAAAGAACTAGTCATCAAATAGCTAGTCAATACCATAGATCAAGGAAAGAACTATACATAACAACTAGATAATGTCTTCCTAATATCTAAATAAGATAAAAGAAATATCCACACACATAAGTGGGCGAGGATAAATACAAGAAAAGGTAAATAAAGTACCTTGGCGAACATGAGCTAAGGTAAATACATACTCTACCACCCCACCTCAAGTGAAGCTAGGGTCCCAAAGTAAAAGTGACATATCCACAATATGAGTCCTAACAACTAGGCCTAATCAAGTACTCATGTACAATATATCCATGAAGAAATATTGAACCAAAAGATAGGAAATAATACTACTAGAAGGAAAGAGAAAGAAGAAGAAGAAAAAGAAGGAATATGTTCTCACAAACACCCCCAAGAATAACTTCCAAAACCCCAAGCATGCCATGTAACTCAAGGTAGTAAGGTGATGCAAAAGGCTTTGTAAAGATGTTCGCAACTTGCTGTTGAGTCAGAATGTACTCCAAGGAAAGAACTCCATCCTAAATGTGCAGATGAATGAAGTGGATGTGTATCTCAATATGCTTGGTCCGTTGGTGCCCAACAAGGTTGTGAGAAATTTGAATTGCACTTTGGTTGTCACACCAAACTACAATTAGTGAATCCTGTGGGAATCCAAACTCTGTCAATAACTTTCAAAGCCAAAGAATCTTCTTGAACTCACTGTAACTTCTACCTTGTACTCTTCCTCTGAAGATGAAAGTGCAATATCCTGTTACTTTTTGCATGCCCAAGAAAATTGGAGAAGAACCAAGACAAAAAATATATCTAGAAGTAGAACTCAAATCATCAATAGAACCTACCCAATCTGAATCTGTATATCCAACCAACTGAGTATAACCCCTAGTGTAGTGTAGTCCAAAGTGGGAAGTTCCCTGTAAATAGTGCAAAATCCTTTTAGCATCCTGTCAGTGACTACTATGAGGAGAATGTGCAAACCAAGATACAATCCCTACTACAAATGAAATATCAGGGTGAGTATGGGTCAAGTACATGAGACTTCCAACTAACTACCTATACAATGTAGGATCACAAAGTGGAGTGGTACATGTGGAAGTAAGAGTAACCCTAGACTGAAAAGGAGATGGATTTGGCTTTCAATCAACCATATCAAAGTGCTGAAGAAGATCATGGGTGTATTTTTGGTTGACTCAAATGAATCCCTGAATCTTTTAGAGAAATCTATGCAATCCAAGGAAATAATGCAATAACCCAAGATTCGTCATGTCAAACTATGTAGAAAGAGCCCTTTGAATACTCTGAATGTGGGAAGAAGAGATGTCAGTAAGTAATAAATCATCAACATACAAGACAAGTATCATAATATCCTCACCAACATGTTGGAGATATACTGTATGATCAAAGTGGAAATGAACAAAACCAGTAGATAGAAGAAAATAATCCATCTTCTCATACCAAGCCCGAGGGGCCTTGTTTGAGACTGTAGAGAGACCTTTGGAGTCTACAAACAAGAGAAGAATCATGAAAAAATCTAGTAGGTTACTCCATGTATATTTCCTCTTGTAAATATCCATGTAAGAAAGAACTGTTCACATCTATCTATTATACAAGCCACCCCTATGATGCAGCAATAACAAGTACAAGGCATATAAAATCCATCTTAGCAATGGGTGCAAAATTCTCAGAGTAATCAATACCTTCAACTTGTGAAAAACCATTTGCAACAAGATGAGCCTTATACTTGTCAATGGACCCATCAGCTACGTATTTGGTTTGGTATACCCACTTACACCTAACCATATTTCTTCCTTTAGGAAGAGATACCAAATCCCAAGTATGATTCTTCATCAAAGAAGAATACTCAGCTTGTCATCACATCATCCCACTCCTATATCCCATGAGCCTATGAAAAAGACTGTGGATCCTCATAAAATTGTCTGACACAAAATTCTAGAACCTATATAATGTGTGTGATGATGCCTAGTGGGTGGAAGATCCTTGTATGAAAGGTTTTCCTCAGAAAATTTAGTACGAGCCCACTTAGGGAATAGTGACAAAATTAGTGAGAATAGGATCATTTTCATGACATCTATAACCTCCTCATCAACCTCCTCAAAGAAAGGATCCTCAAGATGAGATAAAGAAGAAGAAGGCATGGAAGAAGATGAAGAATCATGAGGAGTGAAGTGCTCATCAAATTGAACATGTGTTTGAAAAATAACCTCATGAGTATCAGAATCTAAAATTCGATAAGCTCTCATGTCCTCACAATACCCTACAAATATCAAGGGTTTTCTCTTCTTATCCAAGGCTTTCCTTTTCTTATTCGGCACAAAGTCCCAAACATGGCTCTTAAAGACTCAAAAAAATGAGACATCTGGGATTAGTTTTGGACCAAGCTTCCTCTAGAGTCAAATGCTAAAGTGCTTTGTGTGGTGTGAGATTTTGAATGTAGTTATCACAATTAACTGCTTTTGCCCAGTAAATAGGAGGTAAATCTCTAAAATGCATCATGCAGTTAGTCATTTCCTTCAAAGTTATATTCTTCCATTTTACTAAGCCATTCTGTTGTGGAGTATGAGGAAGATAATGTTGGTGAATAATGCCTTGAGTTTCCAAAAATTCATAAAACTCATTGCTGAAGTACTCCCCCATTATCAATTTGAAGGTTTTTTATGCAACTAGAAGATTGTTTCTTGACCAAATCCTTGAAGACTTTGAAGTGTGAAAAAACATCACTTTTGTACTTGAGAAAATAAACCCAAGTACGCCTCAAGAAATTATCAATAAAGGTAAGTGCATACTTAGCTCCATTGAAAGAGGGGTAATGAAAAACCATCAAGTCAATATGCACAAGCTCAAGTGGTGAAGAAGCTCTCTTGGAAAAATTCTTAGGAAATGGATCTTGGTGTTGTTTCCCTAATGCATAGCCATGGGAAAACTCCCTCAAGACAAGAAACTCTAGGAAGACCATCAACCATACCATGAGTTCTCAACTCCTTCAAATATTTATAATTGAGATGTGAAATATTACATGCCAAAGACTTACTCTCTGAATCTACATGAAAAACTAATCATGTCCCTATAGAGGAAGTGTCATCAAAACCCTCAAAGTGATATAGTCTAGAAATATGATCAATAATACCTTGAGCAACAAGTGAATAAGGCTCCAACAAAGTTTTACTTCTGCTCCATGTGGTGTAAAAGTCACTATTTTTCCTTGACCAGAATGACAAATTTGATATACATAAAAAAATTTGTAGTGATTTTAGGAACATACAGTGCATCTTGGATACTTCCAACATCAAGGTGTATGTCATCTTTTCCCTGAACAGAAAAAAAGGAATAATCTCCAACATAAATTTTGGATGTATAACTCAAACCTAGAGATACAAAATACTCCTTGGAAGAAGTCATGTGATGAGAAGCACCGGAATCTATAACCCAACTATCTGCAAGTGGTGACTAAGATCTCCCAACAACATTAAGTGATTTTCCATGCTGATTAGAAGGAGATGGAGTGGAGATAGAATTTTTTTGTTTCTTGATTACATCCTCTAAGGCTTGCATTCACTTATAACACCTATGTTCTTCATGACCAATACCCCCACAAAAAGAGCATGAAAGGATAGACTTATTCTTGGATTTAGAAGACTCTTTGGGTTTAGATTTGTTTTCTTTGGGTTTAGGAGCACTTTGAGATGGAGAAGGGTGGATTTGGTTTTACTTTTTGGTTTTCCCTTGCCCTTAGGATTAGATGCAACTAATGCCTTTTGAGAGGTGGAAGACTCAAGGTTAGACAATTTGGATTCTTCCCTAGTAAGTCTTTCACAAAATGTTTCTAAGTTAGGCATTTTGAATGTGTCACCTAAGGCATCCATGCTAGAGAAAAAGGTAGAAGAAAATATTTGGAATGGTCCTCTCAACTTGGATAAAATTAAGTAAACACACTCTTCATATTTCTTATCTCTTCCACTCCCCTTAAATTGTGTCAACAAATGCTTGAACTTGGTAAGATAGTCTATAATTGATGGAAAATATTTAGGATTAAGAGAGGTGATCTCAATTTCAAGTTACATGGCTCTCATGTGATCCACCTTACCAAATAAACCCTCTAATTTCTCCCATATTTTGAAAGGAGAGTCACATTTTTCCAAATGAAACAAAAGACTATCACTTACATAAGTTCTTATGAAACCCATACACACATAAAATTTGCACTAGTACTAAAATTTCTCATATTCTCTAGTGAACACTGGTTGTTCTAAAGAAGTTAAAGCGCATAATCCTTTCCACTTAATGATTATTTCCATTCTTGGTTTCCATGTGTAGTATTTATGTGTTGTTAATTGCTCAACATGATCTAATGTAGAAGTAGATTAAGACTCCATTCTAACAAATCACCAAAAAAATGCAAGACCCAAGTAATGCAACAAGACCCCCCCAGATTTTAGCACTTTATAATTGAGTGTGTGTTACACTATGATGCTTTATAATTATAGTTTATTTCTCAAAATAAACATATCCGATGGAACAAACATGAAAAAAACAAGCACTTTTGCAAAAAATGGCACTCAAATCTGAGTTATCGATCAAAAGATACAAGCTTTTCAATATTATGCTCTACTATTTATTTTAGTTGCCACTAAAACAAAATAAAATGCTCTTGCCTTCACCACACAAAATAAAATGAAAGGGGGCTTAGAGTTAAGCACCTAGTAGTAGGAATCACAAGCTTAATCCCTCATATGACCATACCATATGACCAGGGGCTAAGGATTTTAATGTGTGTGTCCATTTTATGAGAAAGTGTCTAGATCTGTTTCCACAATAAAGGAAAGAAACATACTACCCACCAACCAGAAATGTTGCTAGCACCGAAGAAAAAAAACCTAGAAACAGTTTTCCTGGGTCTTCTTCACTCTGACGTCCAAAGCAGATCTGTACCTGCTGCAAAAACAAAAAAACCCAAAAAAAAACTGCCTCCAGTACTGGTCAAGTTTACAGTCATTCTTAGGGTTTTCCTAACTTCTAAATACAATGGAAGACTCTGTTTTGCATAAAAATGCACACAACAACAAAATACATAAAAATCCCAAATATGTGAATATTAAAAAACTCTTGTTTTCAAAATAAAACTTACAGACGTATGTCAACAACAATCTCCTACTCTGATACCATAAAAGGAATGATAAAAAGATCATACCAAGCCATAAACAACTTAGATGCTAATAAAACACCACACTTAATAAGATGAAAGCAATTTGCTTGAATAACTTTACATAAAACCTTTGCAAACAAATGAGCAGCAATATCATATATTATTATGGAACTCAATGAAATACAATGAGAATGGGTCATGCTTATATAGGTAAGGAATATACAATCTAATAACCATTCAAGGTCATAGATCAATCCATAAATCAATGGAAAGAACTACTCATCAAAGAACTAGTCAAGACCATAGATTTAGGAAGAGAACTAGACATTAAAGATCTAGTCAATACCATAGATCAAGGAAAAAATTATACCCAACAACTAGATAATATATTCCTAATATCTAAATAAGATAAAAGAAATATCCACACACATATGTGGGTGAGGATAAATACAATAAAAGTAAATAAAGTACTTAGGTGAACATGAGCGAAGGTAAATACCTACTCTAACAGAGCAACACCAAAACAACCCAATTTTTATTGCAGCAGTACAATATTCCATATTTTAGCAAATTTGCTAGAATAACTTTACACAAGACCTTTGCAAACAATTTAGTAGCAATATCATATATTATTATGGAACTCAATGAAATACAATGAGATTTAGATGTTATAGAGGAGGTGATTTTTGGTCAAATGTGTTTGATGAGATTTCTGAAAGTTATGGATAAGAAGGAAATTGTCAGCAACTATAAGACCTCAACAAAATGGAGTTGTGGAGAGACAAAATATAATTGTTTAAGAGATGGAAAGAACCATGCTAAATGAGTCCAAATTATTTGATGGATATTGGAGGGAGGCAGTCAATATAATAGTTTACATCTTAAATAGATCCCAAATAAGGATAAACAAAAATAATACCCCCTATGATATTTGGAAAGGAATGCCTAAAAATGTGAAACATCTAAGAGTGTTTGGAATTAGGTGTTTCATCAAGAGTGATGAAGAAAACCTAGGTAATTTTGACTCGAGGAGTGATGAAGGAATATTATTGGGATACTCCTCAGTAAGCTCAACATATAGGCATTATAACAAAATAAAACAAAATATAGTAGAAATCCCAAATGTTATAGTTGATGATACATATCCAATGAAGACCAACTATCAGCCAAAGGATACTTCTCAAGGAATAGACATCCAAAATGATGACAAAGCTACAGAGAGAAATCAAGAAGAAGAGGATGAGGATGAAGAAAGACCAAAAAAAAAAATCCCTCAATATAGGTCAAGAGATACCATCATGTAACTTAGATAATAAGCAACAAGGAGGCATGAATGGACTAGATAGATAAATATGAGACTTGGGAGCTTTTACCTAGACCCAAGAACAAGAATACCATTGAAACTAGTTGGGTATTCAGAAATCAGCTCAATATAAAAGGTAAGGTCACAATAAATAATGCAAGACTTGTTTATAAAGGGTATGCAAAAATTGAAGGAGATGAATTTGAAGAAACATTTACACAAGTGTCTAGAATGGAGGCCATTAGACTCTTATTAACATATGCAACATACAAAAGGTTCAAGGTATACCAAGTGGATGTCAATTCAACATTATTGAATGTGAATCTAAATGAAGAAGTCTACATTGAACAACCTGATGGCTTCTCACTTGCAGACGAAAATGACTGTGTGTAGTTTGAAGAAGGCCATTTATGGCCTTAAACAAGCTCCTAGAGCTTGGTATAGAAGATTAGATAGGTACTTAACTGATTAAGGCTTTAAGAAAGGAGTGACAGATAGTAACCTATATATAAATGAATAAAGATGTCATTAATTTATTAAAGTTGTATACGTTGATGACATAATATTTGGAGGATATATTGAGACCATGAAACATGAAATTTTAGAGGTCATGATAAAGGAGTTTGAGATGTCCATGCTTGGAGACTTAGCATTCTTCCTAGGACTACAAATTATTCAATTTAAAGAAGGCATATTCATATCACAAACCAAGTACATAAAAGAGATTCTCAAGAGGTTTCAAATGGAGGACTGTAAGTGAGTAGGAACACCAATGGTTGCAGGATGCAAGCTAAACAAGGAAGAAAAATCACCAAAACTAAATCAAACCACATACAAATCCATGATAAGTAGCCTATTGTATTCTACTGCCTCTATACCTAACATCATGCAAGAAATTGGTCTAGCAGGAATATTGAAAGAAGATCCTAAAGAGAATCACCTACAAATAGTCAAGAGGATACTCAAATATCTCATGGGGACCATGGAATATGGGCTTTGGTATCCAAGAGGTAATGAGTTTGGGATAAAAGGTTTCATAGATGTAGATTGGGAAAGTAACATTGATGAAAGAAAGAGCACAAGTGGAGGATAATTTTTTGTTCATGACTATCTTGTCTCTTGGCTTAAAAAACAATCTCTTCTAACCCTATCCACACGTGAAGCTGAGTTTATAGCAACTGCATTATGTTGTGCACAAGTACTATAGATGAGGCAGACCCTATAATACTGCAAGGCCGAACGTGATGGAGCTACTCCCTTGTATTGTGATATCACAAGTGTCATAAGTGTGTCCAAAAAACCTATGTCGCACTCTCAGACCAAATATATCCCAATAAAATATCACTTCTTAAGGAAACAAGTAAGTAAGAAGTGGATCAAATTGGAATATGTGTTCACCAAGGAGGAGATAACAAATATCTTGACAAAACAAATTCTAAAAGCAAATTTTAAACATATATGGAAAAAATTGTGTGTAATCCCTACCCCAAGAATCCATTAAAATACTCAATCCATCATGAGGGAGCAATCCAAATGAAAAGTCTTCTCCAAAAAGCTATAAAGAGTATCAAAATAGGAGGATCTAGTTTGCTAGATTCATTACATATTAAAGGACCAAAGGTGATACCTGTAGAAATTAAAGAGACTGAGTATGTAGAAAATCTATTCAAGGGGAGTAATGAGGTTTATTGGTGAGCAGACCCTTATTCTGAAAATTTATAACAAGAAAGCCCCTAATCCAAGGGGGATATTTGTATAGAAAATCTTATTCATTTTTAGTGATTGTGTGCATTCCCAAATTGCATAAGGAACATTTTATAGATGTTAAGGGGGACTTAGTCTGAATCCTGTAAATATACCCTTCACTACCTTTAGCGGTGGTAGTCCCTTACCTCTAAATGCCCAAAATGATATACTAGTGTCTTTTTTGAAAATAATTTCTTTTTTCATTGGTGAAAACCTTACTACCCCCGCATATCATATCCAATATCTTGTTAATGTGTGTTCAGTTCATCTGATTACTAAATGGATGACTGTAAGTGTAGTTAGGAACATTCAATGTTTCCAAGACTGCAAGCAACATAACTTTAAGGAAGTATAAGAGTCACCATACCTAACTTCCATTCACATACATGGAATGGTCATAGAATAAGTAGCCTAGGTAAATATTCTTTATGCCTCTATATCATATAACATCATCCATGAAATTGGTTTAACAGGAATTAATATCTATTAGAAGAAGATCCCCAAAGAGAATCACCTACAAATAGTGGCAAGATTTGAACTTCATATATTTAGAAAACGTGGGACCATGGAACTCTATTTATTTTGAGTATCCAACTCATGTAATGATGTTTGGGATAAAAGGTTTACATAGATGTAGATTGGGAATCTAACACTGATGATAAGTATAATGAGCACAATCTATGGAGTGATAATTGAATTTCCTAATGCACTATCCCAATATCTCATTAGGCTTAATGAACAATCTATTCTAACCCTATCCACAAGATGGAATACTAGCCCCTAGATTACAGCAACTGCATCTATGTTGTACATAATTACTATAAATCAGGTAGACCTTTTTTTAATACTAACAATTCCTAACGCTAAAGGCCCCACTCCACTTGCCTCCAATTATTATCCTCCAAAAGTGTCATAATGATGATGATGACCTTATAACCTATGTTGCACTCTCAGACCAACTATATCCTAATAGAAATTATCACTTCTGAAGAGCCAATACAACTGAATCCTATAGAAATGGATCCAAATTCCAATAAGTGGACAATCTTTAGGAGAAAATTTTAATCAAGGTTTATTAGACATATACAAATTCCAATATAGCAAATTTTAAACATATATGGAAAAAATTGTGTGTAATCCCTACCCCAAGAATCCATTAAAATACTCAATCCATCATGAGGGAGCAATCCAAATGAAAAGTCTTCTCCAAAAAGCTATAAAGAGTATCAAAATAGGAGGATCTAGTTTGCTAGATTCATATACATATTAAAAGGACCAAAAGGTGATACCTGTAGAAATTAAAGAGACTGAGTATGTAGAAAATCTATTCAAGGGGAGTAATGAGGTTTATTGGTGAGCAAGACCCTTATCTGAAGAAATTTATAACAAGAAAGCCTAATCCAAGGGGGATATTGTAGAGAAAATCTTATTCATTTTTAGTGATTGTGTGCATTCCAAATTGCAGAAGGAACATTTTTAATAGATGTTAAAGGGGAAGAATGCAATTAGAAACAAGAAAAGAGAGCATTAAAGGTGTTGGTATGATAGTTTTCCATCAAAGTTTCTACAGTCTTTTCCCATTAATGACAAATGGGGAGATTGTTGGACCCTATCTCATTGACATCATATGTAATTAATGTAAAATAGTGTTGGTGAGGTGTAAATCATTTATGGGCATGAATGTTGATTGGTAGTGCCCTATTGTGACCTCATATGGTGTATATGAAGTGGCATGGTATGATTCTTTGAGGTATCATGGTGTAGACACAAGATATTGATGCATTGGTAAATATCTAGGTGCTTTGTGTGAACATATAAGGTGTTCCACAGGTCCTAAGATGTGTCTCAAAGGTGTGCAAGTGCTTTCATGATGAAGAATATGACATGTTTCATGCATCATGGGATGAAACAAGCTCAACTATGCCTAATTTAAAGTCTTAGTGTAAGAATGGCTCAGTGTATGGAGTAAAACAAGATAAGACATGTGAGTACAAACAAGAGGAGTGTGTTGTGACATTATAGAGATTATGTGGAAGGTCTTTTAGATCAAATTTTGGCTAGTAGATGCATGTTCAAGGCATTTTAGAGGCACGTTCTTGAGGACAAGCCAAGTGAGTAGGTACAAGTCATGGTGGATGATGAGTTTCAGATAGGTGTAAACTTAAATGAGCCTTAGGACATTTGGAGTAGATCAACACAATGTTGTTGACAAAGGTTTAAGTCAAAATTCAAAAGGAGAAGGAAGAAAAATGGTTCTAGGTGCTATCGAGCTCTCAGAATGGCCATTTTTAGCTCGAGGGTCAAGTTTGAGATGATCATTCATACGTTAAATATATGAATAGGGACCTGATCCATTCATAAATTTTGGGGCATGGAGTCAAGAAAATTTTGTAATTAGAATGAGGTAAAATGATGCCCTATACTTAATGAACTATCCTTAAGAAGCGAAGTTGGTATAAACCCTCCCAAAACACTAGTTTTTGAGAAATAAGAAAATTTTGAATGTTTTGGTCTCCAAATTACATGATTATTATAAAGTGATGATATGGTATTTTAGAGGAATCCTCCTAGTTTAATTTTACATTGGTGGCATGCTCCAGGTCAGCTAGTAAGCTACAATTTTATCTTTATTATGAAATAATTTAATAATACAATCATGCATAACAGGTCTCATGGTGAAAGCCCAACTGTGGGAGCAAGCTTGGGATGTTTCCTAAGTGGTCATGAGAATTTTTAGGTAGGTTATTTGCAACATTTTTTTTAAAACATGGCACCCAAGATGACCTACCACTAATGGTATAAAGAGGAAAAACCCAGTTGTGTTAGTTTGAAAGGGATTTGATGTGAAGGCACATTGTGGAAGTGTAATTTGAGCATAAATGGTTAGAATTTTAATATGAAATATTTGAGCCCAATACTTGATCAGGTGAAGTGATTTTGGATATAATCCCTAATGGTCTAAACTAATCCATGCAGACTGTCAAGAAGGTCTAAGAAACAAGAGTGCAAGTGTGAATTTCTCCACATAACCCATGAAAGTGAGTGTTTGAAGATGGATTTGAGGTCTCTAGTGAAGTGTATCATGTAATGGTTTGGCATGAAAGTGAAGTTTGGAGTGTTGGAAGCTAACTATACCAAGACTAGTTTTTGTGACCTAAGACATACTATAAGAAGTCTCATTAAAGAAAGATTATTGCAGCTATATTCCTTGAAATAATGCATGTTATGCACTTGATAAGTTGAATAAGGATAAGATATTTCCATAAATGTTCCATGAGAGTCATGAAAAGGTGATTGGATGAGTGAACTTTCTTGTTTTGTGAAGATTAGTTTTTTGTGTATGAAAAATCATTACGTCTTTGTCCTAATCAATGTGTCATGGTATGAATGAAGGTGATAGGGATACCAAATTTAATTAATGGTGAAGCAAAGGTCACATGTAAAATCATCTAAGAATCAAGAGGTTTTGAAAACTCATACACTAATGTTGGTCAAGAAATCTTGTGACCGAGTTCTTGAGTTGTCATGACTGTGCACACCTAACCAAGAAGAAGAGATGAAATGAAGTTATTATGCCATGAACTGTAATGATCCAAATATGTAGTGATGTCATCTTGAAGATTATTCCACCCTAATTTTATTGCATGACATGAGCCTAATGTGTGTTTCATGTACCCAAGTTGAAGATTGTATTTTGAAGGTCATAGTCCTAATGGAGCATATGAGTCTGAATGGAGGTTTGGTGAGAAAATGGTGAGTTATAAATCTTGTCAAGGATATAGATAACAAGGAGAGTACTTTTGTAACATTCACATACCTTTATAACACATGGTTCATTGCATAGGATAGATAGAATACAAATAAGGATTTGTTAAAAAAAATACAAAAAGTAATAAACCGTTATAAAATAAGTTTGTAGATGAAAATGTGGAATATTTTCAGTTGCATCAGAAGTGTAGTGAGTTCAGACATGTTTCTCAATTCCTAATAGGTGTAAGAAGTGTCATGACAGATCAAGTAGGGTATGTACTTGTAATTGACACATCTGTAGATGTAATGATGACCTTGTAACAACTATAGGTGATGTCATCTAGATTCTAGTGTATGAATTGAAGAGGTAAGAAGGTGAAGTGTTGGAAGATGAAGTTGAAGAGGTGTAAGAGAAGTTCATATTTGTTAATATGAATGGAAATATAGAATTTGAATATATAGTTGCAATAATATGAGATGATGAGAAAATAGGTGAATCAAAGTGTGTGTAGAAGGAGGATGAACACATAGGAGCTGAATACGAGATCACAAACTTGTTGTCTTAAGAAACCAGGTTAGATGAATGTGATTAAAACCTTGTAAATGTTGGAATTTTGTGTTATAGGTGTTGTCATTTATGTAAAATCCCATTCATTAAAAAGAGGATGATGGAGATGAGTAAGAGGATGCTCAATATGATGGTGGAATGAAGATTCAAAGGTTGACATGATGGCATGAGGTGATTCATTGAGATTGGCTTGGTCTAGCAAGCTTAATCATGCTAACTAGCTATCCTCAGTTATGTGCATGATGGTTGGTGATTATTTGTGGCTTTAGAAGAATGGTATAAGTATGGAGATCATGTTTGAGGAGTGTTCAAACACTCACATGAGTTTCAAGGTACATATACAAGTTGAAAACCAAGATTCAAGTGCTCATCTAGACCTGGTCTAGGTGTTTGGATGTATAAGGTTGAGTTGTGGAACCATGTGAGCTCATGGATGCATGTAGGAAGGTGTTTCATGATGTATTAAGGATGTAAGGACATTCTGGAGAGGTTTCGTGGTGATTTATAATGTTTTTTAGTTGACCTTAGCCTAAACCATGTAAAATACTAAGGGATGGTCATGAAAATGAGATGGGAAGAGATGAGGGAGACATATTTAAGCTATCATGATGATTGGAGATGATGAATAGGGTTTTAAATTGAGGTGTGAGAAACATTTTGAGTCATTCTAAAGAATATTTTGTAAGTTATATTATTTTTAGTGAATCATGGCCCAAGAGACAGTTTTTTCTAGCTCTAATTCCACCTTCTGATGTTCACCCTGAATTGTGTTTTTTTCATGGGACCTTGTGGTTTTCAGGGATGTTTATACACTAAGGGTAGAAGGTTTAAAAAAAATAATGAGGTCATTTTATCATCACATTTTTATGAATGGATGTTAAGAAGGTAAATTGCTTTTTGTGTCTTTGAAAACCCTATCTCAAAAGAGGTAGGAGAGATAATGCTCATAAGTGTCTAGATTCGATTTCTGGTCATATTATGATGATTGGAAGATTTATAGGAATCCTCCAAGTTTCCAGAAAGCTATGATAAAGTATGTGGTGATGAGTGGACCCAACTCTAACATGATTGTTTCTGATAAAGTTTAATTTGGGACACGGTTGTCCAAAGGAGTTGCAAAATAAATGGAAATAATTTTTAGCATAGGAGTTGTTCTTGATTTCCATGTTGATTTTAGGTCCATGGTGATGTATTCAAATAGCAACGTGTACTCTATTTGTGAAGACTAGTCAAAGGGTAGTTTTGGCGCAATTTGAGGTAGGTTACAGACATGGGCTAGGTTAAAGGCCTTACACTTAGTGTTGGAAGGATTTATAATATATTATGGAAAGAGAATTAAGAGATATTTCCATTAGTATAGGTTTTTTATCATGATGATGATATTTGATGTGTCATCGAGGTCATTTTGAGAGGAATAATGTTTCATGATTTTTTAGGAAAGAATTTCTCAAGTTGAAAGAATCAAGTGAATGAGGCATGCGATGAATGGGTTGATGCTTTCTATAAGTTGGAATGTGAAGAGGGATGAATTTTATTCCTACTAAATTCATTTTTAGGTCTTGGATGTGGCAGAAAGGGTGAAATCTAGTTGATTGTGTAAAACTGGATTCTGGGAAGCTTTATTTTGTGAAGAGGAAAGTTGTTGTGGTTTGAGCATATGGATGTTTCAAGAGGTATAACTTACATGGATGTGATGTAAAAGTCATGAGGATTCCATATAATGGTTACATGACATAGTTCATTTGATTTTGGGTGGTATTGAGGCCCAAAGGTGAAGACATGGTACAAGAAACAATTGTTTGGTGAAGGATATGGGCCTTTTGGCTTATGTTATGAATTATTTCATTGGTCCAAGATAATTAATGATAATGTATTATGTTGTTATAATATATTACATGTGTGATTAATTTTAGATCTTTAATCATCATTGTTTTGGTGTTAGTGGATTTTACTCATCCTAGTGATGAGGTTTTGAGCTTGTTTTGAGCAAGTTGAGTGGTTTTGGGAATGATAGACGTATATGCATAATACGTGAATGTTTTTAATGATTCAATTAGGATTTTTTAAAAATTTTATTGGTCGAATAAATTAGGGAAACTAACTTGGTGAGTGTTTGAATTAAGAGAAGGGTATAACGTGCATGTTTGATTTCAAATTTGCTTTAGTTGAGTAAGAGGGAAAAAGTGTGACCTATGTGAGTGTGTCTTAGAGGTAGAAAGTCATGTTTTGAGCGCTAAGAGAGTGAATGATAGGTAACGTTAAAGAATGTTTGTGTTTGCAAGAAAAAATTTTAGGTGGAAAAATTTGTGGGTATTCACCAATGCTCTGAGACTCTAGGTCCCTCTGCTTGAGTGGTGCAACTCCATTTATTATGAGTGCATGAAATTTAAATCTATGGTGGCCTAAAGGCTGGGGATCAAATAATAAAACTACACTAAACCTATGGAAACATATTGTAATTTCTTGCAAGGGATGAATTTTCTAAGGAGGTAGGAAAGGGAGTGGAAAGAAAAGAAGGGGTGATTAATATCTTAGGTAGAAAATTAGATTCCTACAAACATTAATTAGAGTACTTCAACACACACACAAACACACACACACATCAATTTTGTTACTTGCATCAAGACAAGGTAGAATTAAGAAAACAAAGTTTTAGTAACTCTCTCATCAAAAAAGGAAAGAAAGTCTTGTTATCTCTAAATCACATCACCCTTTGATTTGTCATGAACTTATGAAAGAGAAATCAATGTAATTGGGTAACATGGGATTGTTTCAAAGTGTGGGACCTTTGTGAATGAGACAAACCTTTAGAGAAGGTTGTTTCCTCTACCTATTTCTATGTTAAAACTACACCTAGAAAGGGAAATGCAAATATGATAATACTAACCTAGATTTCCAAGGGACCAGGGAAAAGAAAGATGCATAAGATGAAAAACCTAAACTAAGGGAGGTGATAAAACCAAGAAAAGGGGATGGAGATATCCTAAGTAAATGAAAATGGAGGAAAATGAGGTAGAAGAGGGTAGATAAAAGTGCCACAGTTCAAAGAACACATTAGAACCTCCAATTTCATGGAGCACAATGAATTTGAATCCTGTAAAAGGATACAACGTGCACAATATACTTAAAAATGCAATAAAATGAAAATGAGAAAATATAACTCGAGTTAGGGTAAGAAAAGCCACAAAACACCAATTTTATTCCTTAAAATGATGCATAATCCATTACAATATAGGTACAAGGGAAAAATCCTTTACAAAATGCATCAATTTGAGGCTTGTGGCTCACAGAAGTGCTAGAACAATTTTGGCAGAGTTCCTTTACATTCCATAAAGTCTCCTCCTACAAATGAGGTAGAATTTCATATCTAAAGAGAAAGAGAGCTTGCAACTGACAATCTTCATTAAATGCATGTACAAAGGTATGAACAATCATACCGGTTTGCTTTCCAATGGTACCTTTCTTCCATGGTGAATAGGGGTGTCATATGTCATTAAACTGATTGTTGAGCTGCCTTGTACGATACCATTAATGCCCAACTTGTATTTGGTGTTCCTTGTTGAAACCTGACATGAATTACCAACTGACACCCAACAAGAACGGGAGGAGATTCCACCAACAAAGGAAGGATTTTTTGCATGAAAAAAAAAATGTTGTCACAAAACAATGAGGGAAGGTTGACGCGCGTAAAGATAGAAAGCTTGCACACAAAATTAAAGGGGACATGACATGGGAAGGAGGGATGACATGCAACAAAAAGGAATGATTATCACACGAAAATGAGGAATGGTGTTGCATGATAGGAGGAAGATGGTGATGTGTGACAGCCATTCTACGTGGCACCCTAGGAGGGGCAGACCAATTTTTAAACTTAGCCATTTCAAAAATTTTACCTTGGGAAAATTTTCCCATTTTTCCCCGCAACCCTGCCAGCCTGCAATGGATCACATGCTGCCATGTGGCATGGTGGAAGGGCGGACTCATTTCAAAAATTGCAACTTATGCTTTTGAAAAAAATTTGCTTGGGAAAAATTTTCATTTTTCCTCTGCCGCCCTGCAGCCAATCAGAGGACGCCGCGTGTCCTCTTATGGCTACGAAAGAGGTGCGGTTCATTTTAAATTTTTATCCTTTTGAAAATTTTTAGGGCAAACTTTTCCATTTTGGCCCCGCGGCTCGCAGCAAATGAGAAAGTGCCACGTGGCACTTTGGGGGGGGGGGGGAGAGCGGGTAGGGCAGAACCCCTTTGTTCCTTTAGTTTTTGGCCCTTGGGAAAATGTCTAACATTCCTCCCACAACCTGTAACTATATCTTCTCCCTCGAATTTTCCTTCTCCCATAAGCGTGCAGGATTGCATGTCCCCTTCTTCCTCTTGGTCTCCCATCAGCGTAGCGCGCCAAAACACCCCGCCACTCCGCCAAACTCCTCACCCCTTCTCCGCCATGCGCCAGGGCTTGACACGTGTCCACCCGAGGATCCACGGGGGCACGGAATGCTTTGTGACTTTAAGCCATGTGATGGGAAAATTTCCCTATGCTGCCCCGCGACCCACCAATCCATCCAAAGTGCATCCCCCTCCTCTTGACACGTGTCCCCTAAGGGAATTTTTTACCTTAGAACTCCGCCCACTCATATCTTGAGTTCTGTAAGGAGTTAGGATGAATTCTTTATATCACCAGAAAGGTGATAAAATTTACTATCCATTGGAAATGGTATAGGGAAATTTTGGGAGTGTTAAGTAAGAGAAAAATCTAGTTGAAACTCTAAGCCTATTAGAGAGCAGGCATGGGGGTAAACTACTCCCTGAACCTAACTAAAAGATATAACCCTAAAATTTGAACCCTGTGAACTTGATATAAGTTAATAAAGGAAAAATTTGTTTTGGTAAATAGGATTTGTTTCGGAACCTGTTAGTGAAAATTGATGTTTGGCAACCTGAATGTAGATACTTCTAATAAAAAAAATATTCCATAATTTTCTAGTTAACCCTAGGTTGTTTCTTAGGTCTCAAGTGGTTGTTTAAACGAGCACTTCAGTTTTGGTATTAGAGCGGTGGTTCAAAGGCTTGGACCATTGGGCACACTAGAAAAATTGAGACATGAAAACTTAAACCTAGCACACTTAAATCTAGAAAACAACTTATCAAGAATTTGAATATTTTTAGTAAACATGGAAGATGTGTATAACTTAGCAAATGAACTAACTCTCATTTTGATCTGTATAGGAGGCTCAGACGGAGTGGGAGGAACCTTCACAGAGACTCAGACTCACCACCACCACCACCACCACCACTAGATTAGGGTGTAGCAGCCATTCTACCTCAGATTCTTTAGACCCTTTGGGATGTTAATGCCACTCTACGTGGAGGATTAGGTGGAGGACAAGTAGCTAGTCATGGTAGAGCTCCTTCTATTGAGGGTCAGGTATCCCCTTGACTCAATGAGCAGCATAGAGGAGAGAACTCCCATGCAGAGTCATCCAGAGTAGAGTCACCACCTAGGAGACAGGGTGACAAAGTTCCAAAGCATAGAGAGAGGTCTCAGAGCCTTAAGCTTAGGGACGAGCGTGCTGAGAGACCTAGAGGCTGACAGAACACAACAACGGATCACATCAGGGAGATCCTAAAGCTTTGGCCCTCACATTACTCAGGTGATACAGGTGGATTTCAAGCAGAGACCTAGCTAGTGAGCTTGAGTGGTTTCTTTAAGCTTTGTCCTTGTTTTAGCAACATGAAAGCTCGTGTTGCGATCCATCTATTGAGGGATGGAGCAAGAGTATGGTGGAGGATAGAGGAGAAAAAGCTCCATGTAGATTCAGAGACAGTGACCTGGGAGCTTTTTGAGGATAGATTTAGAAGCAAATATCTATCATGGAGGTTCATACAATAGAGGATTGACAAGTTCCATGACCTCTGATAGGCTTCTCTTTCGGTAGCAGAGTATGAGAATAGATTTCTAGATCTACTTTAGTATGTAGAGTATATGTAGGATGAGAAGGTGCGGATTCAAAGGTTCATCCAGGGTCTGAATTTGGATATTGGAGGTGCATTGCAAATTCACTATCCACAGACTTTAACAGAGGCCGTTGAGAAGGCCTATATTGTGAAGGAGACTCGGGGTAAAACCCAGTAGGCTAGAGGCCAAGTCAGGAGACACATTCAACAGATATAGGATGGTAGATCGAGAGGTCCAGTACCTCTTCCTCATGGTGGTCAGCATTCCTCACAATCATCCTTTTGGCTGTAGCAGTAGCAGTCCCACCCACCTTATAGGCCTCCATAGAGAGCTGATGCACAAAGAGGTCAGAGCATGGGGCCTCCCCCTAGGGGTCCCATCAAGACACATGGTGGACCTAGAGCTCAGTCAGTAGGAGCTCACCAGCAGAGGCCACAACAAACCGCAGCTAGATCATCGGGATCCACACCATAGAATTTTAGGGCACCTAATGGAGGTGCTACTCCTTGGAGAGGATCAGGTGGTTGCTTTGGATGTGGAGTAGCCTCCTGCATAGACCAAAGCGAGAGTTAGTTCATTTGCTAATTTATACACAACTTTCATGTTTACTAAAAATATTCAAATTCTTGCTAAGTTGTTTTCTAGATTTAAGTGTGCTAGGTTTAAGTTTTCATGTCTCAATTTTTGTAGTGTGCCCAATGGTCCAAGCCTTTGAACCACCACTCTGATATAAAAAATGTAGTGCCCGTTTAAACAACCATTTGAGACCTAAGAAACAACCTAGGGTTAACTAGAAAATTATGGAATAATTTTTTTATTATTACAAGTATCTACATTCAAGTTTCCAAACATCGATTTTCACCAATAGGTTCCAGAACAAATCCTATTTACCAAAACACAATTTTCCTTTATTAACTTATATCAAGTTCACAGGGTTCAAATTTTAGGGTTATATGTTTTAGTTAGGTTCAGGGAGTAGTTTAGCCCCATGCCTACTCTCTAACAGGTTCAGAGTTTCAAATAGATTTTTCTCTTACTTAACACTCATAAATTTTTCCTAAACTATTCCCAATGGATAGGAAAATTTATCACCTTTCCGGTGATATAAAGAAGTCCTCCTAACTCCTTACAGAAAGCAAGATATGAGTGGGCGGAGTTCTAAGGTCAAAAATTCCCTTAAGGGACACATGTCAAGAGGAGAAGGATGCGCATTGGATGAATTGGCGGGTCATGGGGCGGCATAGGGAAATTTTCCCATCGTATGGCTCAAAGTCACATAGCATTCCACGTCCCTGAGGATCCTCGGGTGGACACGTGTTGAGCTCTAGTGCATGGCAGAGAAGGGGTGAGGAGTTTGGCGGAGCAGTAGGGTATTTTGGTGCGCTACACTAATGGGAGACCAAGAGGAAGAAGGGGACGCACAAGCCCACATGCCCATGGGAGAAGGAAAAGCCGAGGGAGAAGGCGGAGTTGCGGGCCGCAGGAGGAATGTTAGACATTTTCCCAAGGGCAAAAAACTAAAGGAACAAAGGGGTTCCGCCCTACCCGTTGTCACCCCCAAAGTGCCACGTGGCACTTTCTCATTGGCTACGGGCCACAGGGCCAAAATGGAAAAATTTCCCCTAAAATTTTTCAAAAGGATAAAAATTTAAAATGAACCGCACCTCTGTTGTAGCCACAAGAGGACATGTGGCGTCCTTTGATTGGTTGCGGGTCGGTGGAGGAAAAATGAAAAAATTTCCCAATCAATTTTTTTTTCAAAAGCATAAGTTACAATTTTTGAAAGGAGTCCGCCCTTCCACCATGCCACATGGTAGTATGTGATTGGCTACAGGCCAGCGGGGTTGCGGGGAAAAATGGGAAAATTTTCCCAAGGCAAATTTTTTGAAAGGGCTAAGTTTAAAAATTGGTCCACCCCTCCTAGGGTGCCATGTGGCAGGCCCTGATTGGTTGCGAGATGGCGGGGGGTGCGGACCTTTTTGGGAAATTTTTTTCCAAATTAATATTTAAATTTTTCTATAGTTAGATTAAATCTTGTTTTTTGAATGCCAAATAACTTGAGATAGAAAGCTCAGTTTTTGGCAAACGAGGACTTTTCAGAAAGCCCTTAATGCCCTCTTTTCATAAGGATCATCAATTTTTGAAATTGATGAAGTTTAAGAGGTAAGTGTAATGGAAACAATCTGCAGGGTTCTAATTAGTGAACTGACAGTTTTGAAATTTTCAATTTGGTTAAATTAGATCTCCTCATTCACTCAACATGTCAAACAGACATGGATGATTAGTCTAGGGAGGGTTTAGAGTGTTTTAGGGAAGTAAATTTTTCAATTAATCTCAACTTGTATTTTTCCAACAATGGATAGAAAAAATGACCCAAGGAGGAATTGCATTCAAATTTGGCAATGGTTGGATTATTTTCTTAAGTTTTCTTTGTCAATTTGGATTCCTAGAAGTCTTAGCATGCCAATCCCTAACATTTTAAAGTTAATTTCTAAGTGCAAGTATGAGCTGTTCATTTTATTTAAATGTGAATTGCGAGAATGAAGTGTATGACAGTGGGATTTTTCTTTGAATTTGTTTATCAATTTTGTCTTTTGAATGTGCATATGTTTCCTAAACTTATTCAAATACATTTAATTGAATTCCATCAACCATTCAATAACAATTTTTTTGCAAGTCTTATTTCTATATTCAACTCCTTCAAGAGAATAATATACTGTCTTTTGTTTCATACACATGCTTCTTTTCCAAACAACAATTTCCAATCTTTAACAACAATTTCAACTTCAATAATAATTCAAATCTAATACACAATATGCTTTTGAGAAAGGAATGTAATCCTTCATTGATTATCAAATATAATTTTACAACTTTCCTTTATCATTTGGTTTCCAAAATACAGTTTACAAGATATATAATACAATGCATGTAACTTCATTTACATTTCTTTTCCAAAAAAAGAACTATTATGAATCTCCTTTGCATTTCTCAATTCAAATTAAATCTTCCATATACAATACAATAACTTCACATTACAATTACTATACAACTCATCCACTTCGAAGTGGGAAATATTACAACAAACTTGCTCAAAAGATGGAACTATCAAACTGTATTCTTCTTGCTCCAAACAATAGCATGCTATTTTCTCCATCTTTTCATCTTTAATCACAACAAGGAAGGGGGAAAAGCAACGCTCTCCACCCAACCAAGACATCCAATGAGAAAGGATAAGCCATCCCTCCTCATTGGCCCCTGAGCCCCAACCATATTGAAATAGAGAATGAGAATCAACTCATGGCAACAATGGCTTCCACAACAAACAAGCAACATTCTTCACATGCATATAACAATAAAAAATACAATCCAAGAAAAGACAACAGTTCACAATTACATTTGAAATTATTCACACAACACATAGGCTTGATCAAGCAAGCCAACAAGAGCAAGAACTATGGGGAACTACTTATGCCTCCCTATTTGAAAATGGGCATCCACCTAAATCATACTGCCAATAGACATATCAAATCCCATAAACCTTATGCCCCCGCAAAGTTTCTCTCTTATGCCCCCCAAGAGTAAGAAATGAAAGTAATTTATTTTCTAAGGTAGATCCCAATCCAAAAATCTCTCCACAATAAAACTGTTGCTATTGGAAATCCCCATAGCCTTCTCCTACACCATGTCCTAAGCAGTCTACCCAACCAGCCAAGAACACAAAACACATTCACCATTTAAACATGCATGCAAGAGAAAGAAAACATTTAAAAACAAGCTCAAGTGCCTACCTCTCCATAATGGAGTTTGTTCCAAGATCCACAAGCATTCAAATATGTCAAAGTGTAGCCCAAAACTAGCAATGTTCAAGCATGTAAATGACTCCAAGCTTCTTCCACAAAAAGCAAGAAAAATGCGCCCCTAAGAGGAAATCAACAAAGTTTCAACAACCCAAAATAAGCAAGGAGTTTCAATTTTATAGGAGAGGGAAGATAGGAGGATGATGTGGATCCATGTGGGATGCCACATCATTCTTCCTCAACCCCAAGAGGAAATCAAAATAACTCACCAACTCATAAAAAATAAGAATGACAAAATAACTTACACACTTCAAAATGACCCATACTCAAAAAGGACTGAATTAAAAATATGTAAGGGAAGTGCAATTAAAACTTACAAATTGTCATTCCAAAATGCAATAAAAATGCCTAAATTTAACCTCCAAACCATAGGTATGGTTGGTGAATCCTTTTAAGAGGTGTGGGACAATTTTAACTTGTCCCACAAGCCTCCAAATTTGGCCTCCAAGGACAAATTCGAATTCTTGAGGAAATGAAGTGTTTAGCCTTCCAAAATCTACCTTGCATGACTCTTACATATCCCTTACACCTTTTTACACATTTCTTACACACTCTTCCAACATTAACATTTAAAATCAACAACTTCATTAATTACATTCCATATCCCAATTTGATTTAATTAAATTTTAACTATATGATCTCTCACATTAATCTACCACATTTAAATTAATTACAAGAAGGAACACATTACTAATAAAATACATTCAACAATAATTAATAGGAACAAATAATAAAATGCATATCCCATGGTCACATATAATGGAAATCCCCCCCATGGGAATCCCTACAAACACACACACAAATTTTTTTTGCCATGGTGACCTTGTTGATTTCACCCAGAATTTTAATATGGTTAGTCTCCAGTCCCCCGACATTGTTGTGATTTTTAACCTGTGAAAATGTAAATACCTCCTTTGGCCTCGTGGCCATATTAGAACATCCAAAATGATATAAAGAACATTTCAAGATCATCTAAACATATGAATCACAAAAATATCAATAATTCAACATTATCATTTTTAATTTATAAATCAGCTTTATCATCATCTATGCTATTCCATACTAGGTCTACTCAAAATATCAAATGTCACAAGTCCAAATCAACATCTATAATATGTCCATGTCAAACAATATATCATCATCCACATAAAGGAAATGTATCTAGTAATCATCACACATACTAACTGAATCCAGATCAATAATAATCCATGATCTAACATTTAACCATCATACTAACACAAAACATAATAGTGTCCATACTACGATCAATAATATCAAGATCAGTATCTAAAAGTGTCAAAGGGAAGTGGGCACTACATCATATGTCATTAAACTGATTGTTGAGCTGCCTTGTATGATACCATTAATGCCCAACCTGTATTTGGTGTTCCTTGTTGACACCTGACATGCATTACCAACTAACACTTGAACAGAACAAGAGGAGGTCCCGCCAACAAAGAAATGATTTGTTGCATGAAAAAAAATAAATGCTGTCACACAATAATGAGGGAAGGTTGACGCGTGTCAAGATAGAAAGCTTGTCACACAAAATTAAAGGGAACATGACATGGGAAGGAGGGATGATGCACGACAAAAATGAATGATTATCACACGAAAATGAGGAATGGTGTTGCATGATATGAGGAAGACAATGATGTGTGACGGTGAAAGTGGTGGTTGATGCGTGAAAACAAAAATGAGTGATGCACATTAACGAGCGACATTGACGTGTGACAAGAAAATGGTGGTGACACACATTAATGAAGGAGGCATTGTCACGTGACACGGAGGAACATTGTCGTGTGATAAAGAGGATGATAGCTAACATACATCAACAAGAAATGGATGATGCACGCCAGGAAGATGGTCGACGCGAGGTTGTCATGCAATAAGAATATATGGCTCCAAACCTTTGCTGCGGCTTGACTAAAAAAATTATAAAGCACTTCTTGACCAATCAACTGCCAATACCTCAACCTATGAAGTTGTCCATTTTATAGGGGTGCAGAATATGGATAACTCTTCTAGCTTATGAATCTGATTTTCATACTCCTTGACGTGCAAACTCAACTTCTTGTTCTCTTTCTTAGCATGCTTTAACTCCTTTTGCATCTTCATCAGAATAGCTGCAATAAGCTTATATGAAATCTCCTAATAGTGATTAGCCTTCATGAGAATACCTTATTGCATCATTAGTCATAAACAATACCTTATTTCTTATATCCTTATGATCTAATTCAGATTCAGAATCTAAAACATCACTACTAGCATAAGATAATTCACCATATTCCTTTGTATACAAAACTTCTTTTGTCCTTCTTATAGTTAAACCTCTTAAAGTTCTTGATACCTTTACCAAAATTGTAATTCTTCTTACTATGACTAGCCTCATGATCTTTATCATCTCACTTTTCATTCCTATGAGGACACTTAGTAGCAAAATGACCTACTTCACCATAATAAAAATTCTTAAATGGAAGTTTACCTCTATACTTACCCGATCCAACCTTTAATATTCTAGCCATCACAACAAAGAGATCTTCATCTTCAATCCCAGGAGTAACATCATCATCCTTCACCTTCTTGCTTTTAGCCTTTATTTCATATTTGAAAGAAATATATTTTTTTCCTAGTTTTGAATCACCTATTCTCATCTCATAAGTAGTCAAAGTACGATGTAACTCATTCATCTTTAGAGTAGTTATATCCTTTTCCTCTTCAATAAAATATACTTTATAATAAAACCTAGGAGTTAGTGAACTTAAAACCTTTTGAACCATAACTTATTCTTTTGCATCTTCACCTAACCCTTTCATGTTATTAACCACTTTTTCAACTCTAAGAAGATATGTAGAAATAAGCTCATCATTGTTCATCTTAATACTCTAAACTTGATTTCTAAATATATAAAATTTAGTAATTATTACATTTGAGTCACCTTCATACAAAACTTGTAGTTTATACCTTGTTTATTTTACAGATTTGAAGTGCATCACCTATCCCATTTCAGATTCACCAAGACCACATATGATGGCACTAAAAGCATTTGATTTATCAATACATTCCTTCTTTTCTATAGCAGTAGTTGGAGCAATGGTAGAAGGAGTATAGTCATTCTCCACAGTTTCCCAAACATCAAACCCTAGAGATATAATATGATTTTTCATCCTCAAACTCAAAAAATCATAATACACACCACAAAACAAAGGTTTTTTAGTGGTTGAGAGCCCACTATTCCGAATTGCCATTTCAGAGCTTCAAACAATCTCCTTTCAAGTGATCAAACTTCTCCAAAAGGAATTACTATGATACCAATTTTTGGAAGCACAATGGACTGAGAAGGGGGGTGAATTAGTCCTTACAAAATCAAATCAGATTTCATATTTCTTATCCAAAATAAAAAACAATAAAAATACCATACATTTATTGTGCACACCATAAAAATACCACACATTCAATGAAACATGAACAAGATAATAAACACAAGACACAAGATATAAGTGGGAAACCCTCAAAGGGAAGAAAATCCACTAAAACAAAATATTTATATTGATGTGTTTCAAATTTATTAAGTCACAAACCCCTAATTTTGTGAAGCACAAACTCTAGAAGGAGGATAAAACCCCCCAAGATGATAAAGCACCCACTCAAAAACATTATGAATAATATATATGATTTATTTCTACTACCACAATTGATAGAGATCACCAATTCAGCCCAGAACACTTTCAAACCCTTATTCAAACCCTAGGTCTTCAATCTCTCAAATACTTAATCTTTATTCACTCTTCAATTCATAAAACCCTTACAAAAATGATTTCTAAAATTCCTCAACCTATCACACCCTTTGTCATATATCAAATCATTCTCACACGCCTGCAAAATTCTCACACCTTGGTCACACTTATTGCACAGAAACCACTAGTTCAAATTTGCACCCAAAACAACACTTTAATAACTTGTTCTTGATTCAAATTAAAGTGATGTCCATTTCCATCATTTATCTCAACATCATTATTGTAAAAAAATATCATTAAATTTATCACAATAGTCACACCTGACCCAAGTAGGTCAGCCTAGCCAAAACCCTTCATCCATGTACCAAGAATCCTCAAAATCCCATCATTGGAATGAGAAAAATCCTCTAACACCAAAAATATTTTTAGTTAAGAACTAAAAATCACCAAACATGTTTAAAATTACATTTAAACATTATACATGGTCTCTATTATCATGAATCAATCAGATTATTTTCATTTAATGGGCCCAGTGGCTCATTGCCATCACAAAACACCCGTTTCTAACACCTTATCTTCACCTTTTGGCCTCACAATCACCTGAGAGTATCTCAACTATGGAATGTCACCATTAAATGGAAATAATATAAAATTTATAACACTTCCAATAAATTTAGATATTATTAAATAATCATATGTTCAAACCACATCAACTTTTTCCTTTACAAAATATGGCTGCTGAAAAATCAGTTTTACAAATACAACTAGTTTACACCATTCATGATAAATTATATACATAAAAATGGATTAATTGGATGAAAAATTCATACATATTCACATTACAAGTGATATAAAGCATCACCTAATCCATTTCATACACTAAAAAACTAAAT
Organism: Taxus chinensis; assembly: GCA_019776745.2. Lineage (NCBI taxonomy): Eukaryota > Viridiplantae > Streptophyta > Pinopsida > Cupressales > Taxaceae > Taxus > Taxus chinensis. The sequence goes on from CM034155.1 coordinate 404,494,040, forward strand.
CTTTCAATTAACATGGTCCTATCCTGCAAATCCAAAAATCATGTTATACATAAACTGACATGGAAACCATATCAAAAGTGATCATAATATAAAAAAATATATCTCTAGAGATATCTATGAATTATATTTCCAATACAACTTTAATCACCTCATAATTCCTCCTATAGCTCCTATAATGTCAACTTTACTGAAGACTGCTCCAAACTGCCTCAAAATTGCCCTTTCACCAGTCAACATAAAGAACATATTCGAAAATTTATCAGAATCAAAATTACCTAAAAATATAATGGACATAAATAAAAATCCACATACATCATATAATGGTCATTTAGTTTGCAATTCCTTTCGACAACCTTGTCCCAAACTAAACTTATTCAGAAACTGACCTATTTGAGTGGGGTCCACTCATCACCATAACCTCTACCATAAATTTATGGAAATATGGAGTCCTCTACATGTTATAATCATTATCCAATAACTATAAATCAATTGTGGCCACTTAGGAAGTAAATCTCTCATACCACTTTTGAGCTAGGGTTTCAAACTCATAAAACCTTGTTTGCCTTCTTAACATTCATTCATAAAAAAGTGAAAAATACATGACCTCGTTATAGTTTTAAACCTTATAAACGAAATTTATTAACATATATGAAATCCAAAAGGTCCCATTAAAATCACACAATTCAGGGTGAGCATCAGAATTTGCAATTCGAGTTGGAAATGACCTTGTTCTTGACCCTGTTTTGCCATAACTGTCATAACATGCAAAATAATCATCACGAAAACCTGAATTTTTTCCCACAGCACCATGAAATACCCTACATACATCTACAATCATTAAAATTTCTTAAAAAAACACTCCATCTGTCTAACCTATCTCATTTTCATAGCTAGCCCTTAGGGTTTTGCACTGTAAAGGCTTGGGTCAACTAAAACAACCTCAAAAAATCATATAAACTCTCTAAAAGGTACTAACATACATGGAACATCATAAATCAACTGCATACATACATCCATGAAATCATATATATATATATAGCTCAACCTTATGCCTCTTAGCATCTATACCTGCTCCAAATAAGCACCTGAATCATGGTCACCAACCTGTATTAGCATCCTATAACACATGTGAGTGCCTAAAAACTCTCAAATCATGCTCTCCATCATGAAAAAATGCTTCTCAAGCTACCAAGAACCTGCAACGTCCATACACCATCACCTAGGATAGCAGGTCACCTGAATAGGCTTGCAAGAACAAGAAATTCTCACTGAAACACCTAATATCATCATGAACACCTTTGAACCACCATGTCATAATAATCATCATCATGCTATGACCCTAATCCATCATCCAATTTGTTATTAAAAGGTTTTGGCATCAAAGATAAGACCTATAACACAATACGCCAACATTTTTTAGAAAGTTAAAAAAGAATGGAGGAAACAAATTTGGTAAAATCTGGAAAGTGAATAAGGTTGGTAACTCATTTAAGCCAATAAATAATCAAAGAAAGTGACCAAATGTAAATGGTTACAAAATGTAAAATAATAATGCAGGTGATAAGTTCTCATGAAATAAATGATCGATGGCTAGATGTTTCAAGTGTTGAGGGGAGAATTATGTCAACCATTGTCCCTAAAACACTATTATAGATCTTCTTTCCCAACCACAGGGTCAACAACACATATTTGCAACAATAAAAAACTGTGAAGAAAAACTCCAATAAAATCTAGTATAAGTGTCAGGTAAATTTTTTTGGTATTTTTAATGTTTATTTTAATTTACATTGGAGCTAAAGTAGTGTTGCACTAGAGTTATTGAGATTTTTTTAGGAAACATGTTATATGGATAAGAATTGGATAGTTCAGTATGGAAATTAGATGGAAAGGAGATTAGAGAAATGGTTATTCATGGTTGAATTAGAGATACCATGTTTTACAACAAAGGTGAATTTATATGTTGCGTCCTTGAGATCAGATGATTTCATTTTAGGGGTAAACATATTATGTGAACATCGTGCTAAGGTAGAGTGTTACTCGAAAATAGTAATATGCCAAGATGATAGTGGTAAGTATAAGAGTTTCCAATGTATTCAAAAGGATACTAAGTTAAGGTAAATATCAGCTATGATGTTGAATAAAACACAAAGGAAAGAACTTATAATGTATGCAATACATATTGATATGTGGGTGAAGGAAAGATCTTATATTAGAGGATTATCGTTTCCTATATAATTTTAGCGACGTTTTTCCGTAAGATTTGTTAGAAATCCTCCTTCGAAAGGAATTTGATTTCTATATAGTCATCATTCTAGGATCTAAGCCTAATTCAAAGGCATCTTATCGGATGGCTAAAATGAGTAGGTTGAATTTAAGGAACAATTATAAGAACTACTATCAAAGGGATTGATCCATCCTAGTGTTTCATCTTTGGGAGAAATGGTTATTTTTTTCAAAAAGAAGAATGGGACCCTAAAGATTTGCATTGATTACAAAATGTTGAACATGGAAATAACTAAGAGCATGTATCCTCTACCATGCATAAATGATATTTTTGATAAAATGTAAGGAGCTACAATATTTTCAAATATTGATTTGAGATCTAGGTACGATCAATTCAGAATCAAAGAGGGTGACATACCTGATACAAATTTTCAAACTAGGTATGACCACTACGAGTTCATGGTTCTTTCTTTTGGAATCACCAACATATTGACAACTTTCATGAATCTAATAAATAACGTGTTCATGGATTACTTACATGGGGTTTGCTAGTATTTCTAGACGATATATTTATTCATTCAAGAACTAAAGAAGAGAGCATTCATCATCTTCAACTAGTTTTAAAAAGATTGAGACAACATAAGTTATATGCTAACTTATTAAAATGTACTTCCTTCTGTTGGGTTTCAGAATGGAACAAGGATAGAAACCATAGTCAGGGGAAAAACGTGTTCCTCCTCTTTAATGGGAGATGTTAACTTATTGAAAGCAGGAAAAACAAATGTACAAATATATAACTCTCAATGTTTGGACCCTAATATTTTGGAATGTTTTCATACTTAAAAGATTATCAATACGAAGGATTGGAAGAGTAGAGGATTAAGAAGAAAACAACAATGTTTTCAGGAGATATAGGTAGTAGAATATATCCTTACTCACATTAAACCAAGAAAATATAGGAAAAAGATCAATCACTTCATCACCAATGCGAATCTGCAGATACAAAGTTCTAAAGATTACACAGACAAGAACACAAAGTTTCTTTTGAATGCAAAGACAAATGATCCATTGAATCGATCAAGGAGAGAGAGAGATATAATAGAGGAAATGAGAAAGAAAGCTTCTGTATTGAATTACTTCTAAATTTACAACATTCCCAGAAAACCAGAATCCTTTTTTCCATGGCCAAAACATGTTCTTATAATAATTTGTGTACATTCATAGTTTGTCCCAAGAAAAGATTATCCAAAACAAATAATGTTTGTTGTAGATCCATTTTTTGGAAAGTGACATGAAAAAAATGCACTCATGAAAACCAGATGTTCAAAAAGGAAAATATTTCATCAGTTCGAGCATGATTACTTTAGCAGGGGGCATCTCATGATTTTCTTCTTCATGTGGTCCTGCCATTTCCACTTTTTAACCACTTTCATAGCACTCAAGTGCTTACTGGTAATTCCCCCCCCCTTATTTACTGCGTATGCCCGATAAACTCTATTTTCTTATAATCAAACTTTACATCTCTTTAAACTTATTGATTTGGCTCCACAATAAACCAAAAATGCATCTCATGAATAAATGACAAGGAAACAGAGAGAGAAGAATGAAGAATGGTTCACATTTGTATTCTTTGGATATTTGGTTTGTTAATGGCATCAAAAACTAGATGAGTGCATTTTGGAAACTATTTCCCTTTGTCATCTTTAAAATTGGACAATACGCGTGGCAAGCTCCAAGTAACGATGGACATGGGGAAAAAAATCCACATTTTAAGACATTTGGGAGAAAAAATACAATTTCTCATTTTTATTTGCCCCTCCGCATCCTCGGCAAAGGTCAAACACGTGGCACACCCTGATTGGAAATGGGGTCGTGGCTCAAATTATCATTTTCCTCCTTCGGCCCACTGTCCCGATTACATTCTTCAACATATGACATCACCTGATTGGTTGCGGGGATGTGCTTCACTTTTATACTTTATTTATTTTGAAAAGGGGAAAATTCTAACTTTTCACCCGAAATTCCATGCCTCTGCCATTGACTTTTCAACATAGGCCACATGTCCCTTTCTGATTCATTGTGGGATTCAACTTAGAATTTATCCCTTCGAATGAGTGGGGCAGCGAGTCATTTCATAACTTTTCACCCTTTCACCATAATGCCTTAGAGAATAAAATGGATCCATCGCCCTGAACTTCTGCCAAAACTGGTCCATCTAATCAGGGACTCGTGAGGATGCGGGGCAAATCTGACATTTTTTCCAAAATCACCAAAAGTGATAAGTTCAAAAGGAACCCGTCCAAATGCATCCAATGAGAAGAAAATGCATAGCTTCACCTTCTGAGAAAGAATTTGATAGGGAAAAGAACGTAGAAAATTTCAGAGAATGGGAAAACACCATTTTTTCACCTGATGAAGATTTTATTTCTGCACAAAGTTAATATGCGAAGAATGCAAGTTTCCACGTACTTCAAATGCATAAAATAATATCATAAACCCCATTCGATCCATGAGAAATAAATAGAACGTTATAATGGCTGCAGACTGAGGAAATGCATAAAACATCGCGGGGGATCAAAATGAGCACTTGAGGGGCTTGAAACACGAATTCCTCCATGGCAAGAATTCAATTTTCATGAAATTAGATTTCAAAAAGGGGGGGGGGGAAATTGAGGGGACAACAACTGCCTCCTTCTGGGGATGATTTGGTAGAGGAAAGATGTAAAATCAAGAACCATAGAGAATTCTGGGGATGAACAGATCAGTGCCTATCCATTGGGCAATGAAGTCAAAAAGCAATATCAACATAGAATACAACGCACACAAGGAAACAAGAAAAAATAAGAAAAACTAGAAACAAAACACTATACAAAATGTACAGAGGGACCGCCAAAACTCCTAGGTTTTGAACAACTTCAAAAATTTCCCACTATAAGGAAGTGGGAGAGGAGAACCATCCATGTAATCTAGGTAAAAAGAGTTCTCACCAGCAAAATGTCTAATTTTAAAAGGACCAGGAATCAAATTTACCATGGCTGCCTCGAGGTTCAAGCCTTTTATCCCAAAGAATAACACTGTCTCCCACTTAAAAAGTTCTGGGTTTAGCCTTTTTGTCAAATAGAGCTTTTACCTTGAGTTGATGAGCTAATATTCTATCAACCCCTTGTAATTTGTCTTCATTCAACTTCTGGAGGTAATTCTTTTGTCCAATGAATTGGTAAAGTTGGCATCCTCAATGGCCTTCATCAAATGTAAGACTGGCAGTTCCAATGTCACTAGTAGCTGAGCTTCAACTCCATATACCACTTGAAAAGGAGACATTCCAATGGCTCTCTTAGGTGTAATCTTATCTTCCCATAAAGCATCATATAGTTCCTTATGCCAATTCCTCTAAGAGTCATTAACAAGCTTCCAAAAAATGGTGACCAAGTTCTTTTTAGTTGATTCTGCTTGCCCATTCCCTTGGGGATAGTAATATGAAGAGTGAGCAAGGGAAATACCATAGCCATAACAAAAATCCATTATCTTAGCAGGAAAAAATTTGGAAACATTGTTAGTGATAATCTTGTTTGGTATCCCAAACCTTATTAATATGTGCTCCTTGATGAAGTTGCATACTACTTCAGAAGTAGTACTTTTAACTGGAATGGCTTCCACCCACTTGGTGAAATAATCAGTAGCAGTCAAAACATGAGTATGCCCTACACTTGAAGGTGAATTGAGTGTCCCAATGAAACCCAAACCCCATTCTTGAAAATGTTCCTCAATCACCACTAGTTTGAGAGGTAAAACAACCAATTTGGGTCTTCTAACAAAGGTTTGACATGATTCACACTTGCCTACCCACTTTGATGCATCTTTGAACAAGGTAGGCCAATAATATCTAGCACGAAGGATTTTGTGGGCTGTGACAACAGAAGAGAAATGACCTCCATAGGCCTGGTCATGAAAAGCTGAGAACAATTTCTTTTGCTGCTCTTTGTCAACACATTTCAAAAACCTTCCATCTATGCCTCATTTGAACAATTCATTTTCCCAAAACACATATTGCGTAGACCTTAATTTGATGGATCTTTTTTCCTTGGCACTCAAATGGGATGGAAATTATCCATAAGTAAGAAAGTGTGCAATGCCAACATACCATTCATCAGTTGAGATGAGGAAAAGAACAACAAGGATATCAACTTCCTCCTTGGACAATTTGGCATCAGCTCCTTCAGCAATGAGTTCACATAAGCCCTTTCCTTGAACTAGCTTGGTGGGTTTGATGTCAAGATCATACTCCTAAACTTTGGCTACCCAATTACCTCTCTTGGTTCCAAATTCTTGTTGTGTAAGAATGAATTTAATAGTTGTATCAGGCACAAGCACAATAGAATGAGAGTTGAGGATGTAAAAACAAAACTGCTTCACAGCTTTGACCACTGCAAAAGCATGTTTCTCCATCATGGTGTACTTCATCTCATGGGATTTAAAAATATAACTCATGAATGCTATGGGGAGTTCATGACCTTCAGCATTCTCCTGGGTTAACACAATAGCTAGAGTACTTTCAGTAGCATAACAATAGATAATGAAGTCTTTGCTATAATCAAGGCATGCTAAGATTGGAGTCTTTGCTATAGCTCTCTTGATGTCTTAAAATGCAAAATTTCCTTAAGAGGACCAACCAAAAGTCTGCTTCCCTTTCATCATGTGGGCTATGTTCAAAGTAAGTTCAGCAAAATCAGGTATGAATCTTCTTAAGAAGTTGATATTTCCAAAGAAAGAGTGCACACCCTTCTTGCTCATGGGGAGAGGGATCTGGTGAATTACCTAGACTCTTTCTGGTTCAATCTTGATTCCCTCCTTGGAGACAATGTGTCCCAATAATTTTCCCTCAGTGACACAAAAGACATATTTCTTAGGATTCAAGGAGATGCCATGCTCTCTACACTTTTGGAGGATAGTTTCAAGGTGTTGGAAATGATCAGCTCTGGTTTTTGAAAACACAGTCAGATCATCAAGGTATACAACTATGCATTTTCCCTTGAGACTGCCAAAGGCCAGGTCCATTTCCCTCTGAAAGGTGGCACCAACATTGATGAGGCCAAAAGGCATTCTCCTGTAAGCAAAGGTGTGCCAAGGAGTTGTAAAGGAAGTCTTATGCTGATTTGCATCACTTATACTTGATTATATCCTAAGAATCCATCAAGCATGGACAAAATTTATGAACCTGTAATAGCCTGCAACACTTGATCCATTACAGGGAGAGGATAATTATCCTTCAAAGAGGGTTGATTCAAATTCCTAAAATCAACACAAATCTGGATCTCACCATTCTTCTTCCTGACAGGCACAATATTAGCAATCCATGTTGAATGGTGAATGGGGAAAATGATCTTATCCTTCAATAACTTTTGGATCTCTTGAAAGATTGTATCAAAAATTTTAGGGTTATACTACTTCTACTTTTGTCGGAAGGGCTTGATCTCAGGTTTTAGAGGAATAAAATGTTACATCTCTTTTGGCTGAAAAGCCTTGATATCATCATAAGAATATGCAAGAACATCAACATACCTTTTCAACAGGTTCGTTGCTTTCTCCCTCTCCTCTTTTGTGCAACACTTTCCAATGTTTACCAGCATTGGTTCATTAAGACTCCGAATTTTTATCTTTTCACAGTTAGCAGACTACTGAGCTCCTTTGGAAGTTTTGGACTTGATGTACCTATCATGTTTATTAAATAACTCTTCCAAACTTACCATCCCTTTAGGTATCTTATTACCTTTCAATTTTATGCAGCCATCATGATCCATTTCTTCTTTGTTATCTTCTTCATTTGGGGGCACAAACTCTCTAGGCATATTTCCACTTCCTTCAAAGTACAACTAGTCAAAATTATCTCTAAGTTCAAGGAAGGAAAGAAAGTGTTGATCATCATTAAAGACCTACCAATTGTTTGCATTGTCAGGCACACTAGGCCTATGAATCATCTCAATGGTGAATTTATCTTGGGATAAATTTGGATGAGGGATCAGTAGAGACCTCAAGACAGCCAAGGAATCAACCCTGGTGTTTCTTTCCCTTGGCATGGCTTCAATGGAAAAGGCATCAAGGAACTCAATGGAATCCCAAACCAGATTCCTGTAATGTTTCAACCTTATATTCTTCACTTGAAAGAGATCTCTGACCTATTTTACAATCAACTATGCATCTCCATGAGCAAGGATATTCTTGATCCCCATCTCTTTTTCCATTCTTAAACCGAGGATGAGAGCCTCATACTCAATTGTATTATTTTTGTTTTCGAATTGGAGCTTGAAGGAGAAAGGATGAATTTTCCCTTCAGGAGAAATAATCACCACACCAGCACTAGAACTAGCTGAGGAGCATCTCCCATAAAATTCCAAAATCAAAACTCCATTAGGATCAAGAAGCACTTCCTTAGGATGGTTAGCCTCATCTTGTGACATGATCATGTAGTTACCATGACCAATGTCCTCATAAAGTATTTGTGCCTTTGGGTCATTTGTTTTTTGCACGATATATTCAGTTTGTTTCTCAGGTAGTAGCTTCTTCATTTTCCCATTCACTGGAATAAGAGCATGTGACCAATCCATCATGATTTCCTCCAAAATATTTGCAAAAATTTCTACTCATCAACATGCTGTAGGAAGGGGGAATATCAACTACCAAAATGGTGGCTAAAACTCTCTTCTCTGGAAAAGCAACAAAGGCTACTTGTGCATCCTTGATCCTTCCAACCAATGACACTTCTCTACTTTACATTGAGTAACATGAACCAAAAGTGTGGGTTATGGTTAAGCCTAGGGCATGAGCTACCTTAGCAAGCATCACATTATCTGAAGTGCCAGAATCAATAACACAATTGCTGAGTTTGTGGCCAGCTATGAGGAGAGTGACATAAAATGGTTTGATCTTCTCATCAGATGAAGTGACTGCTGCCACAAGGCTTGGTTGAGATGAAGGAGAAGGAGTGGGAAAGATACCTTTAGAACTAGGGGATGAAGGCTTGGATTTGGAATTTACAAAGTCTACCATCTTAGCAAAGGCCTTGGGATGGGTTTGGTAGAATTTGGCTTCTGAGATCTGGATCTTAGTTTTCTTGAGATGGTCAATAATGTCAAAATAACCAGAGGTAGATGGAGCATCATTGATAGGAGTAGATGAAACTTTTGACTTATCAACTCTATCATTTGAAGGGCAAGAAGTTTTAGGAGCATAAATAGAGGAGGAAGGAACAACAGAACCTACCTTGGGTGTGGAAGAAGTTGGAATAGGATCTCCTCTCCTTACAATCACTGGAATGGCCATAGGAGGTTTCTTAGATCTTTGAGCAGGCTGCACCACTTTCTCCTTCTTTTTGGCTTGCTCACGAGTCATGAAAGCATATGATTCATTGTTCATCTCTGCAAATCTTTCTTCATAATCATCCTCTTCATCTATACCTTCAGTGGTGAGAAAATGGACATGAGATCCACTCAACTCTTCTAATTCTTCATCAGTTTCCTCTTCATGTTCTTCACATATTTCATTCTCCTCCTCATCATCAGGCTCCAGCACTTCACATGTTGCATTGAATGGAACTTTAACAAGTGGTCCTTCAATTTCCAATATGGTCTGAGGAGAGGGAAACCGATTCCTGGGCTGAAAGTTCTTCCTAAGAACATCTTGATAAGGAGCAGGCTGGGCTAACTACTTCTTAAGAGTAATGAGATCATTAGAAAGTTTCTGTACCAACTGATCTGTATTATCTCCAGGAGAAGATGTGGAAGAAGGAGATGCTTTGGATTTGGATGATTCTCTCCTTAGCTTGCCAGACATGATCAGATCATCTTCAACACTGACAACAAATCTCTGATCAACATCTAAAGTGGAAATATTAGCTCTTCTAAGTGCATAGCTCACTTCAGGTAGTTGGGCATTAAGGAAGAAACATTTCTAAATCTGATCCACAGGGCGTGTGTTTTGTGGGATCTTGTTAACCAGCCTGTTGAATTTGGCCACAAATTCCCTCATGGGATCATGTGACTCTTTCTTGATTTGAGAAATCTAGGCCAAGAGGGCATGTACATCCTAAGCAAGTTTGAAACACTGCTCAAACTGGGTCATCATGGTGTTCCAATTGGTGATGGATCCAACAGGGAGATGATAAAACCAATCAACAACATTATCTTGCAATGTATCTACAAAAATTCTAATAGAGATATCCTCATGTTCAACTATGAGAACACCACAAGCAAAAATGAAGGCCACAATATGCTCATCTGGATGAACCTTCCCATCACCTCTGAATTTCAGGAAATTATTTTTATTCCCTTTAGGGAATTCATGCAATGGATAAGGAAGAGCAAGAGGCCCAACCCTTTGGCCCCAAGGTAGAGGAGCTGCCATCCTTAGAAATATTGTTTGGAGAGGAACTAAAACACCAGCGAGAATCAAAGCATGCAAATTAGGACTGATTTGATCTTGAGGGATGTCACTCCCAGAATTTTTGTCTCTAGCAGGAGGAGTGCTTGCAGATCTTGTTCCTCTTCTTTTTCTTGATGAAGGGAGAGAGAAACCTTGATGATCCAGAAGTTGGAAATGAGGGTCTTCTTCCCCAAGGGTTCTTAGACCCCCAGTGTATCTTGGAGTCACCAGATCAAAGATGATAAAGAAGTTGTTATTCAAAAACTAGAATCCATTTGCAATGAATTCACCAGTGGAGTCACCAAAAACTGTTGGGTTTCAGAATGGAACATGGCTAGAAACCACAGTCAGGGGACAAACATGTCCCTCCTCTTTAATGGGAGAGGTTCCCTTATTGAAAGGAGGAAAAAAATGTACAAATATACAACTCTCAATGTTTGGACCCTGATATTCTGGAATGTTTTCATACTTAAAAGATTATCAATACTAAGGATTGGAAGAGTAGAGAGATGAAGAAGGAAGAAAACAAAAATGTTTCCAGGAGATATAGGTAGCAGAATATATCCTTACTCACATTAAACCAAGAAAATATAGGAAAAAGATCAATCACTTCATCACCAATGTGAATCTGTAGACACAAAGTTCTAAAGATTACACAAACAAGAACACAAAGTTTCTTTTGAATGCAAAGACAAATGATCCATTGAATCAAGCAAGGAGAGAGAGAGATATAACAGAGGAAATGAGAAAGAAAGATTATGTATTGAATTACTTCCAAATTTACAACATTCCTAGAAAACCAGAATCCTTTTTTCCATGGCCAAAACATGTTCTTATAACAATTCGTGTACATCCATACTTTGTACCCAAGAAAAGAATATCCAAAATGAATAATGTTTGTTGTAGATCCGTTTTTTGGAAAGTGACATGAAACAAACACACTCATGAAAACCAGAGGTTCAAAAAGGAAAATATTTCATCAGTTCAAGCATGATTACTTTAGCAGGGGGCATCTCATGATTTTCTTCTTCATGTGGTCCTACCATTTCCACCTTTTAACCACTTTCATAGCACTCAAGTGCTTACTGGTAAGTTTTCCCCCTTTTCTATTGTGTATGCCCGATAAAATCTATTTTTTGATAATCAAACTTTACATCTCTTTAAACTTATCAATTTGGCTCCACAACAAACCAAAAATGCATCTCATGAATAAACGACAAGGAAACAAAGAGAGAAGAATGAAGAATGGTTCACATTTGTATTCTTTGGAGCTCTGGTTTGTTAATGGCATCAAAAACCAAATGAGTGCATTTTGGCCACTCTTTCCCTTTGTCAGCTTTGAAATTGGACCCTACGTGTGGCAAGCTCCAAGCAATGATAGACCTGTGGGGAAAAATCCATGTTTTAAGACATTTGGGAGAAAAAACACAATTTCTCATTTTTCTCCGCCCCTCTGCATCCCCGCCAAAGGTCAAACACGTGGCACACCCTGATTGGAAATGGGGTCACAGCTCAAATTCTCATTTTCCTCCACCAGCCCACTATCCCAATTTCATTCTTCAACACATGGCATCACCTGATTGGTTGCGGGGATGTGCTTCACTTTTATACTTTATTTATTTTGGAAAAATTCCAACTTTTACCTCGAAAGTCCATGCCTCCATTGTTGAATTTTCAACATAGGCCATGCGTCCCTTTCCGATTCGCTGTGGGCTTTAACTCATAATTTATCCCTTCGAATGAGTGAGGTCGTGAGTCATTTTAGAACTTTTCATCCTTTCGCCATAATGCCTTAGAGAATAAAATGGACCCATCACCCTGAACTTCTGCCGAAACTGCTCTAGCCAATCAGGGACCCGTAGGGATGCATGGTAAATCTGACATTTTTTCCAAAATCACCAAAAGTGATAAGTTCAAAAAGGAACCCATCTAGCCACATCCAATGAGAAGAAAACACATAGCTTCACCTTCTAAGAAATAATTTGATGGGGAAAAGAACGTAGAAAATTGCAGAGAACGGGAAAACACCATTTTTGCACCCGATGAAGATTTTCTTTCTAAACAAAGTTAATATGCAAAGAATGCAAGTTAAACAATATTTCCTTCAAATGCATAAAATAAGATCATAAACCCCCTCCCATCCATGATAAATAGATAGAACGTTATAATGGCTGCAAATTGAGGAAATGCATAAAACGTCGTGGGGGATCAAAACGAGAACTTGAGGGGCTCGAAACATGAATTCCTCCATGGCACGACTTCAATTTTCATGAAATTGGATTTAAAAAAAAAGGTGGGAATATTGAGGGGACAACACCTTCCAAATAAAATTACACTATTTGGAGCATGCAATATCAAAAGAAGGAATTCCAATTGATGCAACCAAGATAACTTGGCTATTATGGAATTAGCTACCCCAAAGAACCTACACAAGGTACATATCTTTATGGGACTTGTAGTACACTATAGGAAGTGTGTAGAGTGTTTTTCAAATATTGGCATTTATATTACCTCATTGCAGAAAAAAGGAAAAAAATTATGGACCAAAAATTGTGAAAAAGCCTTCCAACTCCTTAATGAAAAGTTGATTACAACACCTTTTTTGAAGGTTACAAATATTAATGGTGAATTCACTGTAGTCAAGGATGCATTGGGTGAAGGATTTGGATAAGTTTTTATGTAGGATAACCAGAAAGTGGCTTATATATCACTCAATATTAGGTAAGGGGCGTTAAATTATGCGCCACATGACCTTGAAATTGTAACCATAATACATGCCTTACAAATGTGGAGACATTTTCTTTTGGGAAATCATTATAAACTTAAGTCAAATCATTCATGATTGTAATATATCTTCACTCATCCCAACTTGAATGCATGAAAAAGGTTTTAGCTATATTTTTTGAGTGAATATGACTTTTATATCAACTATAATAATTAAATGTAAACCGAGTTATGGATGGCCTTAATAGAAGAATACGCATAGTGGCCATGGCCTCGACGAGGACCAATTTTAAACAAAAAGTTTTGATCTTTAGAAAATTTCTATGGGCGGATCAAATTTGCATTGGAGACTGATAGTTAAGATCATAGATATGAGGGTATAGACTTGCGTTACTTCCATCTCTATCTCAATTACACAATGTTTTTCATTTATATCTATTTAAATGATATCATTCTAATGAGTCTCATGTTATTGATTGGAAATATTTATAGGTGGTAGATCCATGAGTAATACAAGTCAATCCCTTATATGTGTTTGAGATTTACAAGCTTCGGCTACAAAAGAGGGAAGTCTCTCAGTGTAAAGTCTAATGAGACAAATATTCAATGGAAAGTTATACTTGGGAGGTCTATGTTGAAGTCTATAGTGCATACCTACATTTTATTTTGAATTCAGTAATAATCACTAGGATGATGCTACCTCTTAGAGGGGAAGGATGTCACATCCATTAAACTATTCATTTATTATTTATGAAAACTAGGTGGCGATGGTCACATTAGATGCATCATATTACTATTGTTTTGGTTTTCTTATTTTGCATATAATGTGTTTAAAAAAATGGCTATCATCTTATGTTTATCTTAATGGATTAGTGATGTGAAAGTGTAATTAAACATTATTGTTATGGTTTGAATGTTATTATGATTTATTTTCAGTCATTTTATTATATCAAATAGTTAATGCACTGGGTATTTTTGTTTGTGCATATGTGGGTTTTCTATGAGGGAGAGAAAGGGTATCATCGAGGAGAAATGTCCTTATGTAGCTAAGTTCACCTAGAAAGGGCGATGAAAAAACTTTAAGTTGGCCAATAAGAAAGAGAAATTTCCCTATGTAGCTCAGTTCACTAGGAAAGGGTGATGAAAAAAACTATAAGTTGACAAATAAGAACCTAATTGTGAGTTTTAGTTTGATTTTTAAATAAGTCACTCGTAGCGGTAAGTTGTATTATTACTCTACAACAACCAATCACATTTAGTGCTTGAATAATAAGAGCACCATGTCATTTTCGTATTATGAACAACACCCTATTGTCTCTTCATGAAGGTGGTACACTAGTGGTTATCTTTATAATTCTATCACAATGCCTAGATGGATAGATTTAGTATATAAAGAGTTAGACTAGGGGATTGGTATGCAAAATTAAATTGTGTGGTAGCATATTTTATTCTCTTACAAAATTTATGTGAGTTAGCCTTTCTTATAAAAAAATCATATTTGATTTAAACTACATTAGGTAGCTCTTCGAGCTACTTTACTTCTAGTCAAGATCACTTTGATTAAAGATCAAATTTTTATTTTGGATACAAAAGACTTATCTTATTTTAAAAAATCATGATTTAATGTAGCTATATTGCTTCATATATACAGATTTTGGCACAAAAGGTGGTGCTGGAGTTTACTCATTTCCAGCATCTTCTCGACCATTAGGGAAACACACCTTGTACCATGATCTATGTCCCTCTGGACATCTGATGATCGACACCCTCCTCCTCCACCATCACCCAGACGTCATGGTAGATCTCGAAGCCATTCTAGAAGCGCATGACCATCTCCACCACCATCTCGCCCATGTCCATCTTCCTCTAATCTTGGTTCAATCCCTCCGGCCTATGGAAAATTTGTGGCTAGCTCCTCGAATCGGGGCTCTCCACCTAGTGGGGTGTCTCAGTTTGGTGGCTCGCCACCCCCCGGGTGATGAATCATGATGCCTCTTAGCATCTAGAGGAAAAAATAGGATGACTTGATGCTCAAACTCCCTTTCGACAAGCCACACTCTCTCGGCTTCTTTCCTCTGCGGGATGATCTACCTCCTCCTCTGGGTGACGCTGCTCCATTTGCTTAAGTTTTTAATGACGTGGTTCTCTGTTTCCACCTTATGAACATTTTTTGTAGCCTGAGTGGCATATTTTTTCCTTCCCTAGTGGCGTTTGTTATATCATTTTTTTGAGGCCATGACCATTGCCAATTGCCCCCTTACTATGTTACACCTTGTATTATTTTGTTCAGAATATAATATAAAGGAGGTTCCAAAACTAGTGGATCAACTCATATTATGTACATAATGCATTGTCCATACTATAAATCAACCCAACTCGTTGAACCTAGTTTCAAGGGTATTTACCATAAAGTTATGCCAATTTTTTTTGGGTGAGTTATAATCACCTGAATCACCTTATCTTTTCCAAAACATTCACTATGTAATCCAAATAGCCTAGACAAGTTAATAAGTTGGCATGCTACGTATAACTCTATAGGGCCAACAAAATTCCTTCAAAGGAAATTTAAATATAAGATAAACAACTAAATATTCAATTCAAACTCTCTTTACACATCAAATATGGTAAAATGGTTGTCTCTCACTTGTTAGCATAATTTAGCATAGGCATATTTATTGAATTTTATTGCATTGCCTTTTGTTTAATAATGTGCAACATGTGCACTCTAGTATAGTGACTTGCATTCAATATTGTTATGTTGGATAACATTCAATATTGGTATTAGTAGTAATTACATGTGCATGTGAGATGGGTCTTATCATCTCATAGTTGGTGCCTGATAGGGTGTTATGTCTATCCATATGAGGCTGTCTAATATCTATAAATATTACAACTCTTGCATTGTTATGTAATCTGATTTCATGATCAATAATATTTGTGAGGCTTTCGTCCCTCTTTGGTCATTGCAATCTTATTCTATTCTATCATTTGGTATCTAAGCTATACCATTATTATCATTTGGTATCAGAGCAGGTTCTATCCAAGCAAGGGTTGAAGAGGAGCACTATTGGAGAGGATCTATTGGAGAAGAAGATCTGCATCAAAGGAGAACCATTGAAGCATCCCGCAGCCTCCATTCCTTCCAAGCATCCCTCAAATAAAATTTGACCTATCCACTTATTTGGAAGGTAATTTTTTTATTAGTCATTGGCATAGCCAATTGATCCAACATATTGGCGGAATATTTCAGATTTGGAGATCTTAAAAAAATAAAAAAAGATTTGTGGAAAAAAAAAAGATCTTAAAAAAAAGGAGAGAGATCTTGAAAAAAATTGCAAATCTAAAAAAAATTAAAAAAAATATCAGATCTAAAAAAAAAAATTCATATCTGAAAGTGGAGGTGTGAAGAATTCAGGAGCAAAGGTTGAAGCAGTGCCGTCAACAAAATTCCAGCAGATAGTAGCTCTTAGAAAAAAGGACATAAATTTTTCATACAATGTCGGATTGATGTGGAATTTTTTTTCTTGAAAGATAAGAAAGAGACGCACAACTTTACAGTTTACATCATCTTTAGATTCGGCCTCTACATATGACGAAAAGTCTGTACAAGTTGGATCATTTTTTCTGAGAAAAAATCAGATCTAACTGGTAAATTGGTAAGATTTCAAAAAATTAAGATTCCGATTCTTCTGAATTTTTTTGGGTTTCAAGAAAAATATTGTATGATGCTTCTATCAAAATTTTAGAAAAACCCAGATCACGGTTTGTGAGAAAAGGTGAAAACAATATTCAGATTGTTTGTTTGGATCTTGGGAACAAACAGGTCAGCGGTTCAATTCCCACTCTCTCCATATTTTTTATTAAATTATTTTTTTAGAAATTTTGGAGAAATTACTAAAATTTGGGACATTTCTAAAATTAGAAGCTCACCAAACACATTTAGAGCCACCGCTAAATTTAGTAGAAAAACACTTATTGGGGGGTAAAAAAATATTTTTGGCCTAAATTATGTATTTTGTGGTTCTAGACCCTTTTTTGTAAAGAGGGGGGACACAAAAAATTCATTTTGATGTACTTTTGGATCATTTTGTACTAATCTTAGTGCATAAAGTTGAAAAAAAAAATACAAATTTTTTATTTTATGTTTGGTTCTATCACACGAGATCTTTAATCTCATAGCAGCGTTCGGTATATACGGCTGCCTCTGGGAAGCGCTTACGGGGTGATGCTGTCATGACTACTATTGCACTTAACACCTAACACAACTGCCTAAACATCATATGGGCATCGAACCTATAAAATTGACGGGGAGTAATAAGGACACAATACACACACATTTGAGCCCTCCCATCCGTTTGTGCTTGCACAAACCCCTCTCTGTATTGTCTACATACCACGTACTAAATTATTTCACGTGCGTTAACACCTCTTTCCGTACTGACGGGTATATTGAAAGGGTGATCTTCTTCCACGTACCAACAGTTATATTGGAAGGGAGTGTATATAGAAAGGTTTGGTATATCGGCCTGATGGTATATTGAGAGGGAGACCATAAACCTAGAGTGATAAGAGCCTTACCCTTTGTCAGAAATTCAGAGTTTCAGAAATTCCGATTGCAGAAATGGGTGCACAAGCACCAAAGTTCTTCTTGCCAGATTCACAACTACTTAGAGGAGACAACTATGCTGCATGGAAACTGAAGATCAAGATGTTACTTGAGTTTGAAGACCTATGGATAGTTGTAGATGGAAAAAAAAGATCACTTGATGATGAAAGACAACAAGTTCAATTTGACAGGGCCAATCAAAAGGCCAAGTTGATTATCTTGTTTAGCGTAACAGACGATGTGCAACCCCACATTAGAGATGCCAAATTGGCCAAGGATGCATGGGATAAGTTGAGCGCAATCTATGAGGCAAAGAACAAGAATGCCATCCTCAACCTACTATCACAACTGCATACTCTCAAGTTCAAGCACAATGAGAAGGTTGAAGTTTTTTTGAGATGTGTTGCTACTTTGAGGGCATCTTTATTGGCATTGGGAAAAGAGATAAGTGATGAAGACCTTGTACCAATTGTGTTGCGAGCACTTCCTCCTTCCTACAGTATCTTTGTGACAACTATCAATATGAGTGAACACACAGTCACCTTTGAGAAGTTGGTCAATCTAATTCAACAAGAAGAGGCAGTGAACAACAAAGATTATGAAGATGAGCAAGCACTATCTTCCAATCATAAAGGAAAGCGAAAATTTCAGTCCAATCACAAGAAGTCCCAACAAAATCAAAGTCAACAAAGGTACCAAAGTCAACGAGACAACACCAAGAAGTGTCCCATTTGCAATAGAGGGGGACATGACATCAAATATTGTTGGTACAATTCCTACAAAAAGGGTTCATCAAGCAATTCAAAACCCAATAACCAACAGGGTAACAATAATTCAAATAAAGGAAAGTCCAACAACAATAATAATCAAGGGTAGAAAAATGGTAATTGGTAAAGAAAACCCAAACAACAAGGGTACATTGTCGAACATGAGGATGATTCAGATGAAGGACACCACATGTATTCTACTCAATTTGATGAAGAAACCAAGTCCACACAAGATATCTGGTATGTTGACTCGGGTGCAACTCGACACATGACTGGACGCAAGGATTGGTTCTACACACTACGTGACTCACCTAACAAGAACCATGTGTCATTAGGTGATGACTCATCATACAGTGTCAAGGGGATTGGAAACATTTCACTACCTCTTAGAAAGCATGACTGTAAAATCACAAATGTATTGTATGTACCTGGGTTGACCAAGAATTTGCTATCATTTAGTCAACTCCTTGATCACAACTTGAAGTTGGATTTTGACAGTAATAATGGAGAAAAAGTGTGCTTGATAAGAGATAAGTCAAGAGGTTCCAAGATTGTAGCAAGAGCCTCCAATGTGGGACGCATATTCCAACTTGATTTTTTCCATAAGGATGATCAAGCTTTAGTGGCCAAAGACACACAATCTGTGGAACTATGGTATCACAGATATGGTCACATCAATTTTGGCTATCTCCAAACACTTCAAAAGGGTAACATGGTGAAAGGATTACCTACACTCAAGCACAACACTGACAAGTGTCACAATTGCCTAGCTGGAAAGCAACACAGAGTACCCTTCCAGAAGAACACATATAAAGCTAAGGGAAATATTGATTTGGTGCACACAAATATTTGTGGGCCCATGCAACCAAGTCATTCTGGATGTCAATACTTCATGCTTTATGTTGATGACTACTCAAGAAAGATGTGGATATATTTTCTAAGAAACAAGAGTCAAGCCTTTGAGACATTTCAGAAGTTCAAAGCACTTGTTGAGAATGAAGTTAGTCGCAAGATCAAAACTCTCTACTTAGATCGAGGGGGGGAATTTACAAGTAACGAGTTCAAGAATTACCTGGAAGCTCATGGGATTCGTTGACAAATGCCTCCTACTCACACACCACATCAGAATGGTATAGTTGAGAGAAGGAATTGTACTATCATGGAAATGGTGCGATGTATGATTGATGACTCAGGTTTAACAAAGACATTTTGGGTAGAAGCTGCAAGAACTGCAGTCTATTTGTTGAACAGAGTGCCCACAGTAGCTCTTGAAGGTGTGACACCTCAAGAAGCATGGTCAAATCACAAACCATCAATTGCACACCTAAGAGTATTTGGGTGTAAAGCTAGCATGCACATACCCAAGAAGAACAGGAACAAGTTGGATATAAAAGCTGAGAAACTGATATTCATTGGATATAGTGAAGAAGCACTTGGGTACATATTATCAGATCCGTAAGCAAAGAAAGTATACACAAGTAGGGATGTTGAGTTCTTTGAGAAGAAACAAGCAGATGCTCCACTTAGCGACTCAACAAACATGCAGAATACACCTCTTGTGAAGATAGAATTTGATGTTCCCACTGAAGATGGCAGTGATGAATTGGATGATGGTGAAAACTTGGATCCACCACAAGCCAATGGAACAGCTAAGAAGTTACCTAAATGGTATACTCAATTAATAAGATATGTAAATTTGGATGAAGCACCTAGCACATCATCCAATCTTGTTCTTAAATTGTAGATGGCTCAACTGTTTCAACAACTCTACTCATTAGGGCATAATTGACCTCTTCACGAGCCAAAATATTGGAAAGATGCCATAGATTCAGAGTATCAGTCAGTGATGAAGAACAACACATGGCAATTTTTTGACCTTCCACCAAGGAAGAAACCCATTGGATGCAGATGGATATTCAAGACTAAGTACAAATCAGATGGGACTATTGACAAGTATAAAGCAAGGCTTGTAGCAAAGGGGTATCCACAATAAGAAGGCATTGATTATGAGGAGACATTTGCTCCCACAGCCAAGATCAAGACAATCAGGATGATCTTTGCTCTAGCTGCACAATTTGGTTGGAAAGTCCACCAAATGGATGTGTAAAGTGCCTTTCTTAATGGAGATTTGCAAGAAGAAGTCTATATGACTCAGCCAGAGGGTTATGTAATACCAGGAAAAGAGATGATGGTATGCAGACTCATAAAATCTTTATATGGCCTAAAATAGGCACCCCGGGCATGATACATCAAAATTGATGAGCATCTCATAAGTCATGGATTCAAAAGAAATCCTTATGACCCTAATATCTACCTCAAAAATCAAGGGGGGGAGATTTTCATTGTGGTTATTTATGTCGATGATCTAGTCATTATAGGCAGTTCTATGAAGATGATCGATGTAACAAAGAAGGATTTTAATCGATCGTTCGACATGACAGATCTCGGGCTCATGCACTATTGTCTTGGGTTAGAAGTATGGCAAAAAAGAGAATCATATCTTTGTGTCACAGTTGAAATACACCAAGACAATTCTCGATAAATTCAGGATGATGGACTGCACTCCTATTGCTACACTTATGGAAGCAAGACTTTAGTTATCTCGTTCCGATCCATCACCACCGGTGAATGTAACTCTCTATCGGCACTTGATCGGGAATCTCATTTACCTTACATATACTAGACAAGATATCAGCTTTGCAGTTAGCTATTTATCACGCTTCATGCAAGAACTGAAAATATGTCATTGGAAAGCAGCAAAGAGAATACTGAGATATCTAAAGGGTACAATTGACCTTGGTCTAGACTACAAGAAGAATGACAACTTCTTCTTGATAGGATATTCAGATTCAGATCATGTAGGAAACATGGATGATAGGAAGTCAACATCAGGCTTCGTATTCTTTATGGGATCTGGACCGATATCATGGGGAAGCAAGAAATAGAAATTTGTTTCTCACTCTTCTACAGAAGCAGAGTATCGAGCTGCAGGTGAAGCTGTTTGTGAAGTAATATGGCTACGCCGAATACTGAAAGGAATTGGTATACCAAAACAGAAATCTACTCCAGTATATGTTGATAATGAAGGAGTTCTAAAGCTTGTTTGCAATCCAGTATTTCATGAGAGAACCAAGCATATTGAAGTACATGTTCATTTCATATGCGAGCATGTCTTGAAGCACAACATACAGCTCCAGTTCTATCCTACAGCTGAACATAAGGCGGATGTTTTCACTAAGTCACTTGCACGTGACAAATTCACACTATTCAAAGAGTTCCTCTCCACTTCATTGGAAACTATGAAAAATTAAGGGGGGAATGTTAGCATAATTTAGCATAGGCATATTTATTGCATTTTATTGCATTGTCTTTTATTTAATAATGTGCAACATGTGCACTCTAGTATAGTGTCTTGCATTCAATATTGTTATGTTGGATAACATTCAATATTGGTATTAGTTGTAATTACATGTGCATGTGAGATGGGTCTTATCATCTCGTAGTTAGTGCCTGATAGGGTGTCATGTCTATCCATATGAGGCTATCTAATATCTATAAATATTATAGCTCTTGCATTGTTATGTAATCTGATTTCATGATCAATAATATTTGTGAGACTTCCATCCCTCTTTGGTCATTGCAATCTTATTCTATTCTATCATTTGGTATCTAAGCTATACCATTATTATCATCACCAAACCCCAACTCTTTCATGACAAGCCATGTGGCACCAACTGGGAAGTTTCATGTAGTTGTTATCATCTTAAAGCACTACAATAGGGAGAATTCCAAATTTTGAGGCATATAATAGTTCATTTCAAGTAATCTGAGTTCGACGCATTGATTGAGGGGTAGAAGAAAATAAAAAATATAAATTAAATTTGGCACACAACAATTATTTGTAGAGGATATATTGAAATAAAAGGGAATGCATGATTGAAAGGCCTTTCGTTTCTTGGTGAATTTGAATGGCTTAGAATGAGCCCACTAAGGATTAAGTTTTGTTGAGTGTAAGGCCTGAAGATATTCAATATGGAGAGTCAACAAGCGAATAGTTAGGATCATTCACTAGGTGATTTTAATGGATTGGATGCTCCCTAGTCATGACTGCTTAGCTAAAGGAAGGCTTCAAATATTAGTTATACATTTACTCAAAAAGTGTAAATCAACTGTATGTCATCTCTAATTTATCATGGGTAGAGATGTTGATATATATATAATCGATGATTTCCAAACAAAAAAAGAGAATGCATAAAACTTAGGGGGATAAAAATACTTTTAATTAAGGGAAAGGAGGATTTAAATTCATGGGAAAAGTTTTAAAATGTAAAAAATTAAAAAAAGGAGGAATACACATGGAAAAGAAAATAGTGAACTATAGGGGAGAGGACACAAAGCATAACATGGATGAGATCTATATTGGAAAAGGGTGAATAAAAATTTGAAGGATGTAAGAACTAGAAGGATAAATAGAAGACACAATATCCCTTTTGTAAGGATATAGATTTGGGATGTCTCATAAATAATAACATACCCCCTCCGCAAGGATTTCAAGAACCATTATTCATATTGGAGTATATAAAGTTTTTAGATTAGAGTATTATTATTTTTTGTAGGAGACAACTAGGGTTTTAGCAAAGGAGGGTTGACAGATAGGGAGCACATAAGTAGAGGAAGAAGCGGGGCCAGATTAGGGGTTATGATTTCCCTAGGCAATACTAGAACTAAAACCTTTTGTAATGTTTTTAAAAATAAACTATACTAGAAAAAATAATTAACCGTAACCAAATATCATATTACTTGATATGTTATGCCTCTATCATCGAAGAAAAACTTGATGATAAATTTATGTGTAGCTAATCCTAATTATTTATCTAACATATATTTTATCATAATCCTCCTTTTCGCATAAATATCCCAGCTATTTTTTCCCTTGAGTTTTTTTTATATATTCACATTTCTTAATCTATCATCCAAAAAAATCTTCCAAAGATTCAAAACAATACAAAGTATGAAAGATATATGATTATGAATTAAATTTAAGAACCCTCCAACTAAGGAACTTGCATAAACATTTGAGGCCTCCTAAATATCATAATCTTGATAAAATTATGTAAATTTATTTAGTTTTTGAATGAAGTGAATTGAATTTGTATGTTAGGTTAGCCACTAACTACTACTAGAATATATTGTTAATAAAATGATTTACTCTTCATAGAAATTATAGTAAAACAAAATAAATTAGCACCCCCTAAATGTTGGCACCCTATGCAGTTGCCTAGTTTCCCAAGGCCTTAATCCCTCTTAGAGAATAGTACAGAGAATGGCATAATGGTGTCATAACCAGGTTCCACTATTCTTTCTTTTCTTTTGAAATAAGTTAACTTTGGAAGTCTTAAAATCTAGGAGGACATAGGTTCAAGACAATTTAGGAACATGAAGTTTCTATCATTTTCATCCCCGATTTTTTAATAAATGTCTATCCTAGAAGGTTTGGTCAATTAACAAGATTTAGGAACGGGAGACTGTCGGGTCAAGTCCCTTTGTTTCGTAGCCCTTGCTCATTTTTCCTCCTTCACAAATTTTGATTTGCATATAAACAAATAATGAAATTGTAATAAAGATCAGCAACTATTTGTGATACCATAAAATAACGTTTAATAAACCTTATAGAAAATCATAAATTAACACTTGTGAAATCTTGTAATTTATTACCAAATGATTTTTAACCAACTATGTAGAATTTTGTAAACTATTGATAGAAAATTTGGAAAATTATTATGGGGGGATCAATTATTTAAGAAGAATTGTATGATAAACTAAATCGCAAGCATTTTGAGACGAAAACAATGATCATATAACTAATTTAGTTATATTAAGGCAATTAGTACATAAACAATTATGACTTATTTTTTTAAAACTTAGTTTAAGGATGAATAATGTTACTTATTGGGATGAAACCAAAACACATTGAAGAGACATGTAAACTCTATTTTGATTATACAAGTCATACTTCTGCAACTTTTTAAATAGCAAAGGTGTTTGGCCACATACCAAAACTACGTTTTATATCATAGTTATGTACTTGTTATGAAAACTTACTATAGTGCCACATATGAAAATTATAGAGACTAATTTTTTTTACCCATAATATTGAAATACAACAAAATAATGGCCACCATATTAAAGACACATATGAGTGTTATTACACTTTGGTGAACATATAACTGAATCCTTGAATGTAAACTAATGCAGACATCAATATTCATGTGCATGTGATGTCAAATTAGGTTTATCATGCTAATAATATTAATCTCATTAGGTGGTATGGGATGCCTAACGAGGTTATAATTACAAACATGTTGACCCTGCTTTGCAAGTATTTATTTTTTGAAGAACAAAAAACTAGGACTATAACCCCTTAACATTTCATCAACAAATGGTATAGGACATTCAGGAATGGGGTGTTGAGTTGAATTCTAAGCTTAGTTTTCCTTGTTGGTTATTTTGGAGATAGATATGCCTTGCTGTAAATTGTCGGATGGGATAAAGGGTATAATTAAGAGATGTGTTAAGGATACGGAGTGAATTGTGTGGATAGTGATAGATTTAACCTAATACAATGGTTCACATATCACAATTTATAGATGGGAATAGGGTAGACTATAGATTGAATCAATGTTTAGTCATGCTCTAGCCTATTGTTAGATATTAGTGATAGGGGAGGACATTCAGGAATGGGGTGTTGAGTCGAGTTCTAAGCTTAGTTTTCCTTGTTGGTTATTTTGGAGATAGATATGCCTTGCTATAAATTGTCGGATGGGATAAAGGGTATAATTAAGATATGTGTTAAGGATACAGAGTGAATTGTGTGGATAGTGATAGATTTAAACTAATACAATGGTTCACATATCACAATTTATAGATGGGAATAGGGTAGAGTATAGATTGAATCAATGTTTAGTCATGCTCTATCCTATTGTTAGATATTAGTGATAGGGGAAATTACCTAGTGATTTAATCTAAATTGAATTAAACCTAATTTTAGAGTAAGTTTACTTGAACTAATGATATACAAATCATAATCTACAGTGATGGAAAAGAAACAAGCATTCAAAGATATTAAACACTAAGCAAATGAAAGAGGAGGATGACTTAGCTGATTTTTGTGCAATCTGGAGATGATTTGGACTGGGTAACTACTGGATTTGACTGAGAACAATGTCGTAAAGGCTCGATGAGGGTTCTAGAACTTAGAACTATGTCAGAGAGAAGTGCCCATAGGGGGACATGAGCACATGGGTGCTAATGAATAGACTGAGTGCTAGTGTCTGCTCAGATGCTTAAGTTCTGATCGCCTAGGTTAGAGAATCTTCGTTGTTGATCTCTCTTTATCACTATTGTTCAGCTGTTAGATCATCAGTTGTACCTATAACCTGCAAAATAAATAGCTACTTGAACATGTCCATAAACTACATCAAATCTAATAAAAAGATGCAAAATGTGGAGTTAGACCAACCCCAACGGTCACCTGAAGAGTGAACTTAGTACTGAGCACTACACTACATTTCAGAATCCATGTAGATTTGTGTGCTTGTATGTGTAATGATTCCTTAAGATGCCCCTGTGCAATTTTCATGATGATAGTAGGATAGATCTAGAGTGTACCAAGTATCTAGAATGTCTGTGATGGAATATAATAAATTCCCTTCCTATGTTATGTATGCAGATTGATGCGACCCTTGTTCTTTGTATGAATGTGCTATATATATGATTTATAATGGTCTTCTACTTTTGAATGCAAACTTAGGTGATGATAGATAATGCTTATGTGCTTGGCTTGTTACTTGAGAGCAATAACTAAGTATATATATGATTATGTTGTTTTAATTTCATAATTGACAATAGAAAGGTAGGCCCAAATTCCTAAAAATTGACCCAGAAGTAAAAAGAGACCCAAAAGAGTAAGAAGAAGATAAATAAGGTTAGGAGCACCCAGGAGGGATAAGAGCACCTTGGTGCTTATGTCCTAACAAGGTGTTAGTGTTTGAGGGAATACAAAATAAATCATTAAATTTCCCACGGGGCTGTAAGGTATGTAAGGCTAGTAAAAGTGGAATGGATAAAGAAAAATGCCTAAAAGAAGTTGTCAACCACTACTTTTATTTCTTAGGAATCATGTATACATTAGTATGCTTTAGAACCTACAAATGTACCCAAGTGCATAGATTTTGTGTCTACACCTAGGTGATCATTAGAATTTTGGCCAAAATCTTTATCATTACTTTATGATTACATGATGTATTTTATTCCTTCCTTATCTTAAGTCTTCCAAATGTTTGGTTGACTGTTTCACACATGGGACTCTCTCTTACCTTTTCGATTGTTGCATCCTCCTTCTTGTGAGGGGTAGAGACACTCTCGTGAAGGAAATGTGTGCAGGATCTGTGAGACTTGTAGTTGGAGGAAAATATCCTCGATGATACTCTTCATCTCTATTAGTAATTTACATTAGGGTGGATCTCCTACAATATGCGGTATCAGTACCATAATGATGGATTGATTTTATGATTATATATGAATTAATACATATGTTATTGTAAATTAAGTTTGGATATGAAGTTATCATAATCAAAATAAGTGATATATTATGTATTAGTTTATGTAAATATCTTATGTATTTAATGAGAACAACGAGAAAACTAGTGTGTGTGTGTGTGTGTGTGTGTGTGTGTGTGTGTGTGTGTGTGTGTGTGTATTTAGATGGATGAAATTATATTTAATTTGATTGATTAAAAACTAAGAGTATTTAGTTGGATGCAATTCTACTTAAAGTTAGTAATGTTTCCTTATTTAGAGTTATTTTTTTAGATTAGGTAAATAGTTTGGTTCTGAGGGGAGCAAAAACCCCACAAGTACAAGTGGCGAAAAGATATAACTATTAAGAACAAAAGAAGCAACCCCTACCAACGGCTAAGAGAAATCCAAAAAACAGAAAAATACCAAACAAAACACACCTCATCTTTGAGGATCCCTCCCATGTGATCTTAAATGCATTTTAGGGGGATCAATTAAATTTGTTTTTTCTTTTTCTTCCCCACAGTAGTCCAACCATCATCATTGTTAGGATTTACATTTTCCTTATGAACTAGAATGATGATTTCTAAATTTTTCTTATCAACACTAAATTGAGTCACTAGAGGAGGGGAAATGACATCCAATGTAGCAGAAGGGGCAGTGTTTTGCCCAATCCGATTAAGAGAAGGAGAGCACTTCACATTTTCAAGCTCATTTTTTTTTTTTGCTAAGAAACATTCTCTAAAACAATATTTAGAGTTATTTCGCGTTAAACTTGGAACAAGTTTTTTGAAAAATTCAAAATGCCACTTCTAAAGCAACATAAGAAAAACGTTTTTCTAATACCACCCATACCAATGTTAAATTTAAAAGAGATAACTTTGATATTCAATTAATTCCATATTAATAAAAGCTAAGCCATCAACAACTATAAACATGAAAAATACAAAAGGTCAGATGCTTGCCCTTCCTATTTATTTATAGACTTATTTGATTGAACAAAAACCAAAGAGAGGAATGTAATCCACAACGGTGAAATAATTATTAGGGGAGCGACATGTTTTATAAGTGCCAGCCGGTATCTCTAAAACTGAAGCGATCAACGGCGTATAATGATGCAAGGGAAGCACATAATCTGTGTGCTTAACTTTCATTCGCCGATTTCATCAACATCCAAATCCTGCCTGAATGCAGTCCACTCAATTGAGGCCTCATTCAACCGAATCCCTATTTGATGTTATGCGGAGGAAAATCAAAAGATTTAAGCACAAGAATGTTTATACAGAAAAATATCACATCAAATGTTTGACGAGATTTCAGAGTTTATGTTTGAGTTTATGTTTATGGTCCATGTTCTTTGTAGACTTGTATAGATCTTGGCTTTCGTTTTTCTGTTAAATTTATGAAAACTCATCCAACTCCGATATATTTAGCTACAATATATCAATTCTCCACGTTCATACAGATTTTTATGTTTTCACCATTTTGCTTCTTGCTTCATCTTATACTCACTCAGCTATACCTTCAATTAGATTCATCAATAAACAGTGTAGAGTACCTGTTTTGATCGATTTACATACATTTATTCATGATTACTACTTGTTAGGAAAACTACATTTGTTGGGAAGAAGCTGATCTAAATTATGTTTGGATTGTCTGAATATAATATTTAGTACAAGCTGGAAAAATCTAGATATTCTAAAAAAAACCAAAACACCGCTTTGTCACAACAGTTAATCAGGAATTTTCTAATCGAGTGTGAGATTCTCAATACTACAGGACATGCCAATAATAATGGGCATTTGTAGAGGAAATGGAACACATTTTTTTACATTGCATCAGAAAAATAGGTGTATTTCTCAAGCCACTACCATCTATCAATACATAAAACCTCGGCGTTCACATTGCATTGTGCACTTGTGATTGCTAGTTATTGTATATTTTAATGAATATAATCGGAAAGCTCAAGGTAAGCCGCTCCTCTAAAAAGTTCAATTTATTATATATCAGATGTTAGTAACGAGGAGTGATATTTATTTGTTTTATAAAAGTTTTTTTTTTAAAATCTTTAATGAAAAGTAGTTGTTTTACTTTTTAAAAATATCTGAGTATCCAAAAAAAATGTTGGTCATATGAAAGTATGCAATGTCAACCTTACGCTAGGGTAAATAAATACTTATGATACAAAGAAAAAAATGGTATGTATCATTTGGTTTTCCGTACTCACTATCTAGGTGGTTGTTCCCCTCAATAATAGGTCCTAATTGATATTAGTAATATTCTTAGTATTAACTGCATTTGTATGTTTCTCCTCGCCATGAATTAGAGCTCGCGAAGATGAAATAAACACAATAGGAAGAATAAAATAGTTTGCGTGGAATGGAGGAGTCCACTCATGCCAACACAGAGGCAGAGAACTCCAAATACCATGTTGAGTGGGCCAGGAGTGTAGCAGTGTGACAGGGGCCCATTATCCTTAATGTGGGAATGGTGGAAAGAACAACTTTTAAGGTGTTGTCTTCCTCTTAGGGTGTCCTCCTTGTCGGAGGAGCAAGAAGGTAGAACATAAAAACATCACAAGGACCATTGCCTCAATGGTCCAAGAAGGTATGCGAAGGTGGGATACCTTCAAAACCTCTAGTTTGATGGCTTAGACTATTGAAGAACACATTCGAAACAACCGTAACAAACTTTGTTGTGAGTGAGAAATTAGATTTGGTAGATGAGTTAGACAAAATAGTTGAGTATCTTTCTTCTAAATAAAGAAAAGGATTTTCACTCTAAAAGCATGCCAAATATGTGTAATTTGCATAAGCAATGGACAATCTCCTAAGTGGATGATATGCCAGAGTCTAAATCGAAACATCTTTAAAAATTACAGATCCAAGTCTATGTTAATGGGACCTTTTCACAAAGGCAAAATACATGCATGTGTATTTCCTAATGTACAAAAATGGGCATTTGGTTGGGGGACCCCTAGATGTACAAGGTGACGTCCAAGAGGAACACCCTAGTAAAGTAAGCACCATGCAAAGTATGCTAACTTGGGCTCCAAAACAATTATGAACATATGAAACTTTCCTCTCTATCTATTAGAAGTTGAGTGAAAACAACACTGAGATATGAGATTATCAACCATGGGAAAATCTAATGACAATAGTTCATATCCCTTGCTGAAAGAGTAGTTTGAAAAAAGCATTCCAAGATAACTCATTCAATTCTTCCACATGTAGATTCCTAAATTTGGAAATTAATCACGTGATTATGGAAATATTAGCTTAATCCCTAAATCATGACTTGTGAACCTATTTCGATCCTAATCGTTACATCTTCAATCATATTACAAGAATTTCTCTCCTCATTTCTCTTCTCAATCACTCATATAAAAAGATCACATATGTCCAAATCATTATATCAATCACAATTACCATGCTTAAATCTTTACAACACTCCATTCCCTTACTAAGAAAACTACCAATCAGGGATCAAACCTCCATGTAGTTTGGTCCAAAATTGGTTGTTCTTCTAAAGACTTATGATGGTAATTTTTTCAATTTGATATATTTTCTAGGTCATTACCTTCCTAATGAGTCAACATTCATGTGAAATTAAACCTACAAATCTCTATACAAGAAAAATAAATTCACTTATTTAGTCACCTAAAACTTTCAAGTAGTTCTCAACTAAATATCTAGAAGTGGAATAAAAAGGAATTCAAATCTTTCTTAAAATTTTCAGAAGCATTAATGTTTATTAGGAGAAGAATAGGAGCTACATTGGTCTAAAGTACACCAAACTAGGTTCTAAGGTAAAGCTCCCCAAGACAAACACCATCAAAGCTAGGTCAAGCACTAAGAAAG
Source organism: Taxus chinensis (assembly GCA_019776745.2). Classification (NCBI taxonomy): domain Eukaryota; kingdom Viridiplantae; phylum Streptophyta; class Pinopsida; order Cupressales; family Taxaceae; genus Taxus; species Taxus chinensis. The sequence continues at coordinate 404,525,212 of CM034155.1, forward strand.
CAATCCGTTGAAATATTATTATAAGAGAACTAAAAAATATAATTTCATCCATATAGGTATCAAATCTCTAGGTGGAGAACTATTTGTGGCAGGGGTTAAATTTAACGGTCACCCCTACTCGTAAAGAATTTTTGTGACAAATTATTTACTAATATAACATTGCACACGACGTTTATTTCTCATTTTTGAATTTCAATTTTGGGTTTTGAGGTCTATATAGTCTAAAAACCCTCATGTTTAGTTCATGTTCATATTCATTGAAGTACACTAAATATAACTATTTTTAAAAAATAACAAAATGATACAAGACATGATGTATGTTACTTATTGTTCAAGGGGTTAATGAATCCAAAAAGATCACATAGAGGTGATAGTAGCCATGGGCCTGATGTAGGCCCAGCCCCATGATTATAGTGAAATGTGTTCATGATTTTGTATGTACAAAATGATGGCAATACACACACATGTATATATATGTATGTACACACACACATACATGAGACATTTATAGATCACCCTTTTGTTGTGGCGCAATATGAGTCATCTTATTTTTTGGTTTTGATTACAAAATGGATGTATACTATGGTTAACCAATTTTTTTATTACCATGGGATATACAATATGAAATAGAAAAAAGGACATTTTTATTAACATTGTATGAGTGTGAGGCAATGCTTGAATGTACATTAGGAATCATGGAGGGACACAAACGCATCCGAGATGAACATGGAGAAAATCAACGATTTGGATATAGTCTAGAAAATATTGGGCGACATACTAGCCCATCATTTCTTTGAAATCCAGTGTGTGCATATATGAGTAAATTTTCACCTCAGGAAAAAATGTCAAGAACAAATAAATGGGGAGACACAAGCCAATGTGTAGGTATGTAGGGGAACATCTAGTATGGATTGTGAATAGTGGAAGACAAGTTTTAAGTCATGCATTTCTTTGTTTCCAGTCAGGCATCCCTTACCTATATCGTTATCTACCATATTACCACACTGGCGGATAGACTCATGTTATATAAAGTATACCTTATCCAGATTACAAGCCGAGCTAACTCGTTCGACCTAATTTCAACATCCATTCTTAATATTGGAGTATATACAGTTTTTAGATTGAAGGATTCTTATTTTTTGGTAGGAGATAACTAGGGATTGAGGAAGGAGCGGCTGACAGATAAGGAGCACACAGGTAGAAGCAGAAGACAGATTAGGATACAGAATGATACACTGGTATCAAAAATAGGTTCCACTTTTCTTTCTTTTCTTTTGAAATAAGTTCGTTCTTTAATAAATTGGTTGGAAGACCCAAATCCTAGGACGTGAATTCAAGACCATCCAGACTTTTATGACCTGATATGGAGGCGACCAATGTATTCTAAGTTAAAACTCCCAAAGTAAAGATAGTTTCCAACTCTCAACCCTCCAGTTATGCCTGTGAGACCCGGGTATGAGAAAAGAGCGACTGCCTTACCCTTTTCATCTACGCCAAGAACACTCGCTTCTTTCACCAGCGCTGCATCCATTCCACCTGGCACTAGACTCGACAATACTATGCCCACGTGTCTCAGATAAGTGAATCTTATCATCATCCTCCCAAACAGGCTCCATCTCTGAAAAAACTAAATTAATTAATCAGCACTCCGACTGAACAACATTCATCATAGTTAATAATTACTTATCTTAGCATTACCGTTGGAAATCCAATTCAGAAGACACCTTCCCCATCGGATCTGATGTTATCTGGAAATCCAGGAAGTCTGTCGATGAAAGATTCTGCCTGACATTTCTTGGGTCCTTCTAGCCAAAATTTCCGGCACCAGTACCTGAAAATTGCACCGGGTCCATACTAAATATTTGGAAAAACTCTGTACTAAAAAATAATCATGCACAGTGGAAGCTATGATGAACAGTATGTGGGTATTGTACGACTGACATTGATGTTTCACAAAATACGAGGAAATCTTGTTTCGCAGAAAAAGCGACTCCATTGGGGAAATAGAGATGTTTGAGGAGAACTCTGGTGGTGTCCAAAATGGGTGATTTTTTTTTACAGGGAAAACAGAAAAAAAAAAGTTTACTTGTTCGGCAATCCATCAGCTTCGTTAGACAGCACCTGCACGTTCCCCTGGGTCACATTTAGCAGACCCTGCGATCCACAATCGATTTCAAACTGAAATATTTGTTCTGGGGGTTTTGATAAAGTTGAACAGGTCTGTGTGTCTGATTATAGATATAAATTATACGCGTTAAAATAATTAATTTAGAAAGCAACCTCCTGCTTAACCATATCTGTGATAATAAATAGGATGGTGGTCCCTGATAATATTTTGTCAAACCATCTTCATATCATGACACCTTTTGTTTTGTTGTTTATTATCTTACACTATTTAAGATGTGATTGGGAGATGTTACCTATGCAAACAAGATAATTCTATTTTAAAGGAATTAATATAATATATAAGAGGAAAGCAGAGAAAAAGAGGAAGGGATCTGATTAGGGTCGCAGACTAATAACTCTTCATGGATGGCGACATTGAGGAGTCCAATTTCCACAATAACATGGGTGCTCCAAGTGGCGCATATACATTCACTCGATAAGTGAGCTCATATTTTCCAAAACTATTGGTCGACTAACTATTCAAATAATGTGAAGACTAATTCCATATGTTTTAGCATGGGCCCGCCTGGATGTAATACTAAAATTGCACCCTATAGGTGTAATGGATGTGTTGAACATATTGACACTCATTGATGGAGGGAGAAGATCTTCTTCCTCTTGAGAAGATTGGGGGAAATGTAAATTTGGGAATCTATCGGGATCCTTAAGTGTCCCGAAGAAGAGAAGGTAAATACTAAAAATTTCAACAAGATTATTCCTATTGGAACCCATCCATATGAAGCTTCAACTTTTGAGAATGCTTGCGTGTCCCCCAACTTAGACCAAATAAAGAAACAAGACAAATTCTATGATTGGTAGAATAAGAAATTAAGTCAGATATCAACGTGACAACTTAGACAAGAGAGTATGCTTCACAATCCTATGGTCTTCATGACTCCCTTTTATAGAATCACATTCCCACGGTCCCCAAACCCGTGGGAGCATATGATTTGGTTAATGACTTAAACAAGACATTTTCTCACATTCATTCTTAGATTTCTTGAAGAATTTGTTGTTTCATCGTTCCACCTTGTTAGATGTGTTAGGACTTGGTCATTTAATTCATGTCATGACCCTTCCTGAGGCTCAAATAAATCACATTCATTTTGACATACATCTATTGGGGGAAAATTATAGAGATACAAGATAAGTAAGATGCCTTATGACACCAAGATAGCACACCACATTCTACTTAAAAGTTTTGGTATATAATAATTACATCAAGAGAGCCATGGTTGAGGATAGGGCTGCAGTGGGCATAGTCCCCTTTTCTTTTCTACAAAAATTGGGATATGGGGATACTAATTTCTCTTCAACTGGGAATACATTATGAGGCTATGATAGCCTCAAAGCCACCACGATTGGAACCATAGTCCTTTAAGTTTCTTTTGGACCAAAAACCATTTTAACTGGATTCTACATCAAAGATAAGGAAACAGACTATAACATGCTTCTAAAAAGGCCATGGATTCACAAGATGAAGGCCATACCTTCCACTTTGTTTCAAGAGATTAGATCCCTTCATTTGGGTAAGGTCTACTTCACTCAAGTGGATCCTAAACCCTTCGATAAACACTTGAAAAACCTCAAGAAGAAACCTAGAGTTCATTCTGAACTTGAGCTCCCTATGAATCAATTAAACAAACTACTTCATCCAAAATAATTGGTTGCACCACAAACTGGGTTCAAAAATTAAGTCTGAGAAGCCAAAAACAATTGAGGTTGAATAAAATGATGATAGTAAGATCTTTGTGGTAGAAGTTGTGTCCACCAAAACAACGACACAAATTGTAAAGCTCTTAGAGAATGACTCACCCATTACTCTCCCCTTTGTTCCACAAGGAACTGGTAATTTTATCAGCATGGTGTCTCTTCATGTGGATGATCTTGTAGATATATGTATGATAGAGGTGTCAAATATGCAAGAGGAACCTTCCAAAGACATCATAGGCTCTATTTTCCCTGCTAATCATTGGACACTCCATTATGATAGAACCAAATATTGATACAATATTGGTGCATGGGTGATCTTAACTTCTTCAGAAGATAAGATCATCCCATTTTCTTTCAAGTTAGATTTCGAATACACCAATAATGGGGTAGGGTATAAAGATTTGCGTCTTGGTATCATTGTCACTAAGAGGATAGGAATCACAAACATAAGAGTCTAGGGGATTTGTAATTGGTAGCCAATCAAGTTTTCAAATTTTACGAGACCACGGTGGAACACCTTCAAATTTACAAGGATATTGTGTATGAGATGAGAATTAGATTTAACTTTATCTCTATTAAAGTTGTTCTCAAGGAGAGAAACCAGTTAGCTAAATCTATGGCTTCCTCATCTTCCCACTTTTTCCTAAACATATACTTAACAAAGACCAAGTTTATTTTATCCATGAGATTTGATCCCTTAATCTAAAAATTTCCAAATGTAATCATACTCCCCTACATGGATAATAGTGGTGAACTCGTTACCATGGACCATGTTGAGAATGAAGATGTATGTGACCTGCGTGAAAGATTTAAGATCTTTCACCACACTCCTCTCCCTACTACCCTTAAGCCAACAGTCAGGATGAGGCTATAAATAAAACATTGAATTCCATCTTCCTCAAAATAGTCAAGGAGAATAAAAAGGATTTTCATCTCAAGTTGTTCCCAGCATTATGCGCATATAGAACTTCTATCTGTATACCATAGGGGAAACTCATTTTCCCTTATCTTTCATTTAGAAGTAGACTTACCTTTAAAGATAGGACTCCCTAGTCCATGTGTGTCTTTACAAGGAAAATTAGATGAAGACAACTATAGAAATGAGTGGTTAGCTAATTTAGAAAGCATAGATGAGAAGAGGATTAGGGTTGAACAACATCATCAGGTCTATGCAGATAGAATTCTTTGGCAATATAATAAAAGGTTTACGAGTGTCGCATTCAGGTGAGTGACCTTGTGCTAAGGCATGATAATCGCATATAAGAAGATTCATGAAGGTCATAAATTTAGACTAGAGTGGCTAGGCCCTTACAAAGTAACTAAATATTTTAAGAATGTCACCTACTGTTTGTGCACTTTAGAGGGCGAGAAGTTCGGTGAATCTGTAAACTCATTTCACCTAACACACACACATATTATACCCACATTATTCTTGCTACGCTTTAATCTTTTGTGTCATTGGCATTATCATTATGTTTAGATTGTACTTTTGATCTACTTATTTTTCAAATGATTTTAAAAATTCATACAATTATAGATGTTTATGATATCTCTATAATTTCTTCACATTTTTTAAAACTATACAATCTGTATTATCAAGTTCAATCATGAGACAAGATTTAAAATTGATCCTATAAGGTCTTGCACGCTTCCTCTCTCTTAGGGTTTCTTCCAATTTGGATTTTTTCACCTATGGTATTGTATAGAATCTTACTGATGAAAAATCCTCCTAACAAAGAGAATTTCTCTTCATAACAAGAAAGCTCTAAATTATTCACCTGGATCCTATGTTTGCCCATCCCAGTCTTCGGTGATGAGCCCTCACATCTTACTAGTTGTGTGGGGCTAAGATAGGGGAAATTTTTTCCATCCCAACAAACACAATAAGAGAAAAAGGAAAAATAAAACAAAAAATATTTCAAATAACTACACAATTCATCTTTCCCAGTTTTTGATGATGAGTCCACACTTCTTACTAGTAGCGTGAGGCTCGAAAAGGAGAAAGGTTCACTTAATCACCTAAAATTTTATTTTTGTGATGATCTTATGCTTCTTAGTAGTAGCATGGGGTAAAATGTAGGCGGGAATTTCAAAAATAAATAAAAGAAAAAGAAGCCTTACAACAATGTGAAATGAAAGTGCTCAAATATACAAAAAAACCCAAATGGATAATTTAGATGCATGTGTTAGGAGAGACAACTATCCCCTAGCCATATTTTTCCAATCAACAAGCCACCCACGGGTCTAAGTCTCGTCAAGGCTTATAAAGTGTAATTTATCTTTAATTTGGTCAAATAATCTTGATTGGAAATGAGCCACAAGTTCCTAAATAGATCATTGTTCAAACTCATGTCTCCTCATTCATCATTCTCATTTGTATATTATTAATTCATATATCTCATGTCCTTCTTGGCTCTTGGTATTGATCTCTACATCTTAGTAGTTGTGTGGTGTAAAGAGTGGAGTGAGACATCTCATCATTGCATCATATACAAAATACTTTTCCAATGGAATGAAACATTTAAGAATTATTTGAAAAATAAGTTTCCGAGGTATAATTCACAACTAGTGTGTTTCCATATCTCATTTTGTTTACCATACTACAATATCCTACATAGCATTCATTTAAAAAATATAGAAACATCAAATATCCTAGATGAAGTAGAGTGAATAGAAACAAATGTACGAAGAAGTATCGAGCCAAAAATAAAGTCATATATGTCTCTGCCAATGTTTTAGTACAAGATCATCACACTAACATATGTAAGTGTGGTCAAAATGTTGAATCATGAGCCAAAAATCCAAATAAATTGATATATACACAGAAAATGAGATTGAGAAATAAATAATTATATCGATCCCATTGAGGACCCCTAACAATCTCTTTGCCTAAAAAGTTTTCTATAAATCCCCCTAGATCTCATTTTGAAATAAAATATAAACATAGGGTAAAAAGACCAAATTACTTGTAACTAATATGTTCTTGATCTCCATCCTCTACCACAGGATCTGCTGCCATCGTATTAGAATCCTCATCATTTTGATTCTACTCATGTTTAAAATTGTTGCTAGAAATCCATGTCCCCAAAAATAGCAAAGACATATGTAAGAAATGATTTCTAAAAATGCTAAAATGATATATATATATATATATAACACCATTCTAGGAAAGATTGTGCAATGCTTGAGATAATGGAAAAGGTAGATTTTTGACCCTGCACAAATGGTGAGTAATTTTGTCCTTTTATTTCAAATATTTTGCCAAAATTTGTTTATTAGTGTACACTTGATTCTTGTTTCTCTATCACGGGTGGTGGGAAGTCTTGGCTAGATTTGTACAGAAAAATGGTCAAATAATGTGATCCTCTAGCTCTCCCATTTCAGGAAGCACCATTCTCTAAAATCAATCTTTAGCCCATTCATGGTTAAAATGATCTTCCAAGGGGGCAATATGCACTCACCCAAAAATTATAGGGTGCAACATTGAAACAGGATACGTCTTCAATGATGATGAAAACTCCTACCAATATGAGGATGAGATCCATATCCCTCCCTCTCTCCTTTACATCCCTCCTTTGACTCAAACCAAACCCTCTTCTTTCTCCTAAAATTCAATTTTGAGCTATATATAGCTAGGAAAGTGTTATGATGGTCTTTTCCCATCAGGGATAGAACCGATAGAATTGTGAGGCTAGTGTTTGATTTATGATGCTAGTGTATAGTGTTAGATTGTAGTGTAAGACGGTTCCACCATTTTTTATAGTTCTACCTTATATATAATAGACATTTCCCCATAAATTTATCATTTTATTTTAGTTGATATTTTTTCCATATTGAGGTGTTAATATTGATTTTTTTTAATTCTTTCTTTTTTAGTATGACCCACATTTGATATATATTTAGAAATGTTAGAATATGAGAACTTTGAGAGAGTTGAGTCTCGATCATGTGAGATAGGAAATTATTAACTGAGATGACATAGGACATGTCGAGAAGATAAGAGAGATACCATATAATATGCATTAAGCTACTACATGATCTAATTTAATTTAATTTGAGTTAAATCTATATTGCAAAGTAACTTATTGTAACTAATGATATAGAAATGATAATATACACTAATGACACAAGTAAAGAAGCATGTAAATACGAAACGCCAAGTAAAGAGGAGAGATAAGAAGACTTTGATAATTTCTGAGTGGACAGGATGTGATCTAGGCAAGTAAAAGTGTTGAACAGGTTGCAAATAGGGACATCATTGCTTATTGCAAATTTTAGAAATCAAGAATAATTCTAGACAAGGGCGCCCATAGCAGGATAAGGGCGCCTAGGCACTGGTGACCGAATATGGGTGTTGGTGACTGTGCAATAGGTCAGGATCTACTTTCTTCTGTGTCACAAGGGCTTCCCAGTTATTCCCTATTGATCACCTGATATTTGTTATCTGAATACTGAAAGTACCTGTAACCTACAAAAGAGAAGTTCACCTGCACATACCCACAAACCACATGAAACCTAAAAAGGAAAATGCATAATGGGGAGTTTAACTAACCCTGACGGTCACCTTGAGAGTGAACTTACAACTGAGCACTGCACTACATCTCAAATGCCATGTAGTTCTTGTGTGTGTGTAAAATTTATGCCCTAGGATTCCCTTGTGTAAGTTCCACTTGACAAAAAGTTGTAGCTAGAATGTAGCAATGTAATATTATGTGTGGATGAAATAGAATAGACTTACCCTTCATATGCATTGTATTCAAAGTTTATGTAGCCATTTTCCCTTGTATGGATGTTATATGGATGCATTTTAAGTGCTTTAGTGCCTTTGGAATGTGAGCTTAGGGGATGATAGTAATACTTAGTTCTTGGTCCTTCATTTTGAAAACATAACTATGTATTTATATGATTCCCTTGTTTCTGTAGATAAGGGTGTTGCATATGTTTTTAGAGATCATAGGCATAATAATAGCTCTGGTTAAGATGCTCAACTAGCGTCATCAATTTGACAAAGAAATATTTGTAGATTTGTGGTTACATGATTGTGGAAGTTTATGCATATATTTCTTACTTATTTTGAAGTCTTTGATGGTGGTGTTGTGGTGATATATTTTTATATGCATGATATAGTTCACACAATAAAGGAGATATGCAGTTCTTAATATGTCTGACACTAATGTATTATATCCCACACAAGGATTTTCTTATGAGGCTTGGATAGGTGGCCTAGTAGCCGCTACCTCATTACATGTGTGGGCCTATGAGCATATTGTTGTTGTTCATCGAGTGGGGAGACCTTGTAATCAGTGGATCCAACATCCTAATGTTTTTATGGCACAATGGGTAGTACTCCTTCATTGAGAACTTGTTAGGATAGAGTACTGAGATGTTATAGATTGATTTACTCTAAGTAGCATATTTTGAAGGTCATACATGAATTATCCTAGGCGGTATGAGGCTATATAATAGCTTTATCAAATCCACATGGCTATGTGAATTAAGGATTATTTCTATCTGATGCATGATATATTTTAATATGAGCAGGTCATGAGGTAGTTTGGGCTCATGCAAGTCATTGCCATAGATCCTTATATACGAAGGAATAAAAAGTGAGCTACACATAAAGTTGACAATAATTCAAGGCCTAATATAGATAATCTAGTGCCAAGTCTTGTGGAGGAGAAGTATCCAATAGCGTATTTACTTTTGATAAAAAGAAATTACAAAGTTTATAAGAACAACCATATACTTGGTTCTCTCTCATCTTCTTTGACCAATCCCTCATACCATATACAACCAAAATTTCAAAATAATATAAATAAGCTTATACACATAAATTTTTTTAATGAGTGTTAAGAACATGGAAAGTTGAGGAGGTGGTGTCAACTAGAAATAAAAAAGGAAAAATCATATGGATGATATATGTTGTTTCTTGAGCAAGCGTAGAAAACGACCTAAGAAAATTGTCTATAAAGATAGTGCAAAAGTCCCTGACAAATCATATTATGTGGTTATCAAATTCAACTACTACATCAATTTGAATGTGAGATGTTGTATCCCCTCCACATGTCCTTATTTCTAAAGTGTCCCATGTCATACGCAAGAAAATTTCCCTAAAATTGTTGTGTTCTAACTTCCCACAAAACATAAAAGTTGACATTGCAAAAAGCAACCATTGTCATTGGGAGTATTGATTAACAAGCCCCTACTTTTCAATATATCTCCAAATTACATAGTCTCAATGATCTATGCATAACATATGATTGCTCCTTCAAATTATTGACAAAAATGACACGTGGTTCATATGTGTCTTGTTGTAGGAAAAAAAAAAGTTTCACATACTTTTCCCTCAACATTTTCCCTATGCCTGAACTTCTCCATCCTCAATCCCATTTTCATTTCCCCTCTTCTTCCTATAAAATTTTGCTTCGCCAAGATTAATTTCTTCAGCATATCCCTTTTGATGTCTCTGTTATATATAATTTTTTTGAACTAATTTAAAAAACAATCTTAGTACCCAAAAAAAACTTACGTCACAACTCCTTACTTAACCCATGGTGAGGAATAACATGATTCCTTACATCTACTCAATTTGATCACATATGTGTCACTCGTGGGGCTCACAAACTGAACTATTGAGATCCGCCATATTTGACTTTGTTACACTCTTTCTAGCGGTCCTTTCAATGTGTTAGATAATGTTGATATGACCGCTTTCCTTTTGTTGTTATTATTTAAATATTTCACAATATTACATGTCAAATATATAATTCTATTTCTAAAGAAATTAATATAATATATGAAACTTTACGTAAAAGAGATAAACTATGTATGCTCATTTTTCAATTGCAGATTTGCTCACAATCTATGCTGCTGCTAATTTCACTCCAATCATTTTTGTCGTAAAAAAAGTTGCGATTAATCTGGAGGGAAAAATATGGATATACATCGGCGAATCGAGTGGAATGGGCATGATATATTTATTCCTCGACATGTAAGCTCACATTTTCCCAAAATATTGGTCTATGCTTCCTAATAACACTGATTCTCGATATTACAAAAATATTTGTTAATTATCGTGAAAATGTCTAGAATAATTCTATATTTATGCCAAAGGTGTTTCCCCTATGGGAAAGGCCTCTCCGATCGTTCACGGAACTAACCTAATTTTGACGGCCGTTTTGACGTTTTTGACATGCGATTAATTTTGACGGGCATGTTTTGGGTGGCCGCTTTTGATAAAATTAGCGAAAGCCCTTGAACCTGTTTCCTCGTCTCCACAATGCTCTATAAAACAGCGGTTCAAATCACCTATCATTTTTTTTAATACACGGGTCTCTACTATAAAGGAAAGAGTTTGACCATGTTTACGTGTTTACAGACTTCTTGTCCCGGTTTTGATTCCCGTTGCCTCCCACGAAATATCTCCAGGTTAATAAAAAGATGGTATGTCACTCGTCAGTTGAAGAGCTTGCAGTTTTTGTGTACTAAACTTTCATTTGTTTGCTTCATTCATACTGAAGAGCTAGCAAAGATATTAAAATATGAGTCATAAACTTTGGAAGGGTTGATTAATACATATAATTTCCCTACATCCATATATGAACAGGTTAGAGTTAGTGTCCCACATCTGTTTACCCATATAGCTCTCATACCAACCCAAGGTTGGGTGAAATTTGATATCTAAGTCTTTTAGCCTCAAATCTATTGTTTCTCACATCTTTATCCATTACATTTTATTTTAGGATAATTTTCCTTCATCTTGGGGATCTTCGTAAAATAAAACCACTAGAAAACTAACTATAAAGTAATGAAATTATAATAGCTTTTATAGGGCATTGTAATAGTGAACGAGCTTTATGTACAAAGGAAATGCATGGTTCTGGTTAGAGTTTTTTATTATTTATTTTTATGTCCATGTAGATTATTATGAACATGACAAGTTTATAATAATTTTTCTGCTATGGAGATTATTATTTATTTGTATGTCCATGTAGGTTTTTTAGGGGTATTTTAAAATGCTCTTCGAAGATGTTCTATAATTGAGCACGCTTTTAGGGTTCATTCAAATACTATAGTTAAGCATACTTGACCCCAAGGTGTTATCAGGGTTTATGCTACGGTGGTCTCGTGCTTTCTTGCTCTCACCCTTGCTTGCTAATGATATTGCTCTCGCTCTTGCTTGTTAATGCTCTCACTCTCTCACTCTTGCTCACTAATGCTTTCACTCTTGCTTTCAATTTTTGATAGAGATTTGGAGTGAGGGTGTAAGGCTTATTTATATATTTTTTGGAGTGTTTAGGGGGTTGGTGGGGTCCATTAAGTATAAGCATTAGTGTTGGGGGCCAAAAATTATAAAATAAAATGATTTTAAAAACACTTTGATAGGCTTATGTTGTCGGGGATGGTTAGGAGTCTCTGGGATAGGTCAAGAGTTTTCTCAAAGTCTTTGGGGTGTCCACAAGTCCTCTTAAAGTCCCCAAAATGGGGGGGGGGGGGGGGGGGGGGGTGTCTCAAAAACATCCCCTCTTTAGGGAAATGTTTCGAGGATGTCTCCCACCTACTGGTGGTGGTGGGAGGAGGACTGGGGGACTCCCAGCCTTCTCCAATTCTGGGAGACCTCCCCCTCGAGAGACATCACTTTTGGGGGCGCATGTCCCCATGGAACATAGGATATTTTCTTGTTTTAAAACCCGAAGGGTTACTTGTGAATGTTTGGTAGCAAAATAGCATTCCACATTAGGTTTAAGTGTTAAAGTGTAACTAAAAAAGTACATGATTTTATCGTCAACTATTCTGGGCTAAGTAAAAGAAGAAACGAGCTATCAAATTGGGTTGATTTGTTGTATGCTAAGTTTGACAACAAATAAATAGATCAACAAAATTCTAATGATATACATTTTCATGTAGCATCTTAACCATTTCAGAGAAGAAATTTTTTGTTTGTGAGTTAGAAGTAATGATGTTGATTTGACTTGAAAGCTAGGATGGTTTAATGTAAAAATTTTGTTCTTTGCACAACACCATGATGACAACTCACTTTAAGTCAAATCCTTTTTAAATGGTCAGCAAGTAGTGACAACATTTTACTTTTATCAAGGACATAATAAAAGAAAATAATAGATAGAACCTTTAAATATAATGCTTCGTCTATCAACACCAATTACAAAAGTAATAATTATCCCTGTAAATCAAATAACATATACCATTCAGTGTTCACATTGCATTGTGCACATGCGATTGCTAGTTTAGTCCCCGACAGCCTTAATGATGTAAATTTAGAATGATTTTATGATTAGCAATCACACCTTCAACAATGATACATTAAAAGGGGAAATATGGTGTGGAAAACAAAATTGTATATGCAAATCAAAGGAAGATGAAATGAAGTAGGAGGAAGTGAAAAGAGAAGTAACACAAAGTTATGTGCGATGAAATTAATTGAATGTAAGTTAAGAAATTATAGTTTAGTGATATTATTTATATAGACAATATATTAAAGAAAGAAAAACATGTAGAAGCTTGGATACAAAGAATGAAATCAATGGAGAAGGAAAATATGAGCGCAAAAGTTAGGTTGAAGGGAAGCATGCCATGGAAAATACTCTTTTATATTTCTCTTTTATGAATTGAATGTTGGAAGTTAGTTACCAATGTAGTGACCTCTACATTATTCATGTAAGAAAATGATGTAAGTTTCCAACCCATATTTTTTTTATAAAACCAAGATTACTCGTCTTTCTAGATTGATGCTACTAGGTCAGAGGATAAATGAATGGAAATCAGTCCTATCTTTCCAAAATAAGATTTCCTACACTTATTTATCCTATTAATGTTTGCCACTCTTTTAGAGGCCATTTACTAGAGATTCAAAATATATGGACTTCTAGAATATATTTTAAATTAGTAAACACAATTAACTTCCTAAATCTTAAAATTACTCGAAAACATAGAGGAGCTTGACTATTCAAAATTAAGAATCCCCAACATCATATCAAACTCATGAGGAACCATACATTATATTTTATGAAAAGGTATTTGATTGATATGTAGTTTTAATGCCCTCCGAAGGTATTTAAGGATTAAAAATGTTACAAAAAGTAATGAAATAGATTTCATGAATTCTTACTACATGACCCTAAAGCTACAAACACTTCAAATGGACATACCATTTTATCAATAAATCCTTCTTTAAATTACAAAAATCAAACGATATTTTTCAAATATTTTCTCACAAACTTGAGGATTTTAATAACTAAAAAATCCACTACATAAGAGGCACTATTATAATAAACTTCAATCCTCTCTATGCACACCAAAGTCCCATCTCAAATCTACTTTTACAATTTTAGATTTTGCATCCCAATCTCTCCAACAAGTACACATTTCCAACACCCCTATTTTCTCCTCTCCTTCAACCCAAAAATGTCACTCCTTATTGATATCCCAAAATTAATCCCCCCTCTCTAACTTATTTGTAATTAACATCTATGTTTGCATTGTCAACATGTAGTAATTCAAATATCCACACCAAGAATCTTTTGAAGGAGAAGATTCATTGCAAGCTTGAACTATTAATATTATATAACTATGCGTTAAGATTGTTTGGAGAATCCACAAATAAGAATATTCAAATTTAACAAAAAAAAAAATGAAATAGAATATTTTTCTTTTACATCAATTTGTGGATGAGATTTAAAAATGTATATAATGATACATAGCAAATCATAAATGGAGAGAACTAAACAAAACGTGGTGATTTTATATCGAAATATTTTTAATGAAAAATTACAAGCATTTAATGCATATATGACAATCTAGAGTGGCCTAAAGACAATTCACCAAGAAAGCTCTTTTTATTTTGTGAACTGCAAATTTTTCTTCTGTTTCTGTTTAATATGCTAATGATCATGCATCTCAGAGTCACATAGTTCTAGAAGAACTAAACACAAATTATATAGAAATATTGAGTACCGAAGAAGCCTTATATATACTCAAAATACTAAGCGGTCTAGTATACCAAAAATAATCTACTCTTCATTACCTTTTAAATTAAAGAATACATTTAGAATTTTTTAGACTCATCTCAATTATGGAGAAAATTGATGACAGAAACAACGAAATTAAGATCCAGGTAACAATTTGCACTTTAAATCTATAATACATAAATATTTCCAACATCATCTGACTCCCTTGCTAACTAAAAGTGGGACTTGAATATTCAAAATAGTAATTAAGATCATATTTATCAGATACTATAGTAGTTATGGATGTTAACTTGAAAAATATTGAGTACCCAAAAAGCCTTTTTTATACTCAAAATACAAATTGGTCTAGCATATCGAAAATAATCTACTCTTCATTACCTTTTAAATTAGAGAATATATTTTTTTAAAAATACACTCAATGCAAATTTGAAAAGCTTTGGCAGGTAGTGATTACATATAAAAGAGTGCCATATAGACTCAATTTTGAATGGTCCAATAACACGGTTTTATCTTATATTCTAGACAACTCTTTATTTGAGACTTTTATGGGCTGATGTGGAGGCGACCAATGTATTCTAAGTGAAGACTTCCAAAATAAAGATAATTTCCAACTCTCAACCCTCCAGTTATGCCTGTGAGACCCTGGTGCGAGTAAAGAGCAACTGCCTTGCCCTTTTCATCCACGCCAAGAACACTCCCTTCTTTTACAAGCGCTGCATCTATTCCACCTGGCATTAAACTTGACAATAATATGCCCACGTGTCTGAGATAAGTAAATCTTATCATCATCCTCCCCAACAGGCTCCATCTCTGAAAAAACTAAATTAATAATTAATCAGCACTCCGACTGAACAACATGCATCATAATTTATAATTACTTATCTTAACATTACCGTTGGAAGTCCAATCCAGAAGACGCCTTCCCCATCGGATCTGATATTATCTGGAAATCCAGGAAGTCTATCGATAAAAGATTCCGTCTGACCTTTCTTGGGTCCCTCTAGCCAGAATTTCCGGCACCGGTACCTGCAATTCGCACCTTTAATCTCCATAAAAAAAATATCTTGCACTGTAAAAAACTTAACATGCAGTGTGGAAGCTATGATGAACAGTATGTGGGTATTGTACAACTGACATTGGTGTTTCACAAAATACGAGGAAATCTTGTTTCGCAGAAAGAGCGAGTCCATTGGCGAAATAGAGATGTTTGAGAAGGACTGTGGTGGTGTTGGTGGCAGGATCATATTTGAGCAGGCGGCCATGAGGTCGATACTCTATGATGTCCAATTCATGATGCGGAAACCCGTATTTGGAGCTCGCGTCTGTGAAATAAACAACGCCTTCCTTGCTTACATCCACCCCATCTGCAAGCCTTTCCACTTCCAGTCTCAGATCTCGTAACGTCAGAAAACTTGCAAAAAAGGGTGTTTTTTTCCCAGAGAAAACAGGATTAAAAGGAGCTTACTTGAAGCGCAATCCATCAGCTTCGTTAGACAGCACCTGCACGTTCCCCTGGGTCACATTCAGCAGACCCTGCGATCCACAATCGATTTCAAATTGAAATATTTATTCTTGGGATTTTGTTAAAGTTGAACAGGTTTGTGTGTCTGAATATATAATTGTTCAAGAAAATAACGTGTAAAGCAACCTCCGACCAACTATCTGGTCATATGACAGCTTTTGTTTTGTAGTTTATTATTTTACAATATATAAGATGCGATTGGGAGATGTTACCGATTCAAACGAGATAACTCTATTATAAAGGATTTGGTATAATATAAAAAATTTATGTAAAAGACATAAGAAGAAACCAGAGAAAAAGAGGAAGGGACCTGATCAGGATCGCAGACTAATAACTCGCCATGGAGACCAAGAGCAACTCCCAGAGGACGACCTCCCACGTATGCCCATTTCTCCACTTGCAGAGAGGAATGGGTATCGTTGTTAACAAAAGAGACGCGTTTAACCCAGCCATCGGCACAGGCAGTATACAGTCTGCCCTCGGAATCAACAGCCAGGTCTTCTGGTCCCAATACCTGTCCATAACCAACTTTGTATGCAGAGCGAAGTTTATCGTTGAAAGCCAACACTCCTACTCTTTCTGAAGGCAGAGGAAGGTCGATATGGGCTGGATCTAGTGGAGATCTGGTTAGGAGAGCGTTCCATCCTGCACCTGCAACCACGCATATTACACCCAAAATCGCTGCTCCAAATTTCACTCCCATCATTTTTGGTTTCGTCAAACAATGCAACCAATAATGTGGGAACCTAAGGATGCATATACAGAGGATGGGACATTGGGGAGTCCAATTTCAACGGGTAACATCGACGAAACAGGTGGCGGTTATATATTCATTCGAAATTATTGGTCCACGAACTATTCAAATAATGTCGAAATCATTTCTTATGATTTAGTATGGGCCTGCCTCCATATAATACTAGCAATCGCATGTGTTTCATGAGATGTGAACGCCAAACAGTATATGTTATTTGATTTAGAGGTATAGTTATTACTTTTGTACTTGATGTTGATAAGGGGTTCGATTGATGTTGTAATTGTAGAAATATAGTTAATCCACTTAATTTGAAGGTTGTTTCTACATTTCAAACTTGTTATAAATTTGTACATGATTACATGTGATACCGTTTTCGATAGTTAATTAATTTTATAGTTGGTGTTTTGTTGGAGAAACATTTATTATGCAATTGATAATGGGTGTGATTGATAGTTGTAGTGTAGGACTTTAGTTGAAACATTACATTGAAATGTTGTATGTGTACATTTAATTATGTTACAGATTCGTACATTTAAAGTTGCATATCATATTTGAAAACATCAAATAAATGAAGGTATACGTACACATAATGAGACATATATACATTTTCAATTTTTATATCATGAATGGTAGCCTTTAGTGGGCAATTTTAGTTTCAATAAACATGATTACATTTGATACCCCTTGAACGACTGTGCCGCTTTGGATAGAAGAAGTGTTGAGTATAGTAGTAGTGGAGGTGCTATTAAAGCAGAGGGTAGTATTTACAATGGGTTGAGTGATAGTAATCTTGCTTCCTCCTTTCTTCTTGCTCCTAGTGTTGGTACGTGTGCCATATTTGAGTATCTCTTGAATGAAAAAGAAGGTGAAATGCGCAAATTTGCAAATGAGGGAACTCTAGAGAAAGCTGTGAAAGTTAGACCCTGCCTTTCAGTGGTTCCAATGTCGACGGTTGTTCTGGTTAAAATTCTAACTTTAAAATCTGATGGAAGATTTTCATCCAAGGTAAGGGCGCCTATACTGCTTCACCCAATACAAGAAAATTAGAAATGTTGGAATGGAGAATCTAAACACAAAAGATCTAAGATTTACATAGAAGTCCATCAAAAATTGCTTCAAGCAAATATGTTTGTTTGCATTTTAATTGTCATCATTTTCCTACATCAGTTTATACCAACATTTTGAGAAGAACGCCAAACAAAAAAATATCTCATTGTACCCATTCAAACAATACAAATGTGGACGAAAACTTTGATTTGTGTCATCAAGACTTTGACCTGTAAGTGCCTTGCTGATGAAATTCGAATAAATTCATAATGCTAATATCAATGGATATGCAAGTAGTAGTTGATATCATAACCCTATAGATAAAGAAAAGTAGGTACCTTGTGGAGGATTATTTCGTTATCTCCACAGCACCATATTGGGAGTAGACTCCATTACAAACAAAAACTACATATGATAATGGTAGACTGTATTGAGGAAGTAAAGTAAGAACCAAAGTAATGTAGAAGTGAAGGCCATTAATATCTTATATTTGATTAGAATGAAAACACGAGTACAATAACACCATGATGGCAGTTTTTCACTTGAGACATTTGATACACAATTGTAATGAAGACAAGAGTACAAATACAAAATGATGGCAGTTTTTTGCCTTAAAACTCTAACTTTAAAATCTGATGGAAGATTTTCATCCAAGGTAAGGGTGCCTATACTGCTTCACCCAATACAAGAAAATTAGAAATGTTGGAATGGAGAATCTAAACACAAAAGATATAAGATTTACATATAAGTCCATCAAAAATTGCTTCAAACAAATATGTTTGTTTGCATTTTAATTGTCATCATTTTCCTACATCATTTTATGTCAACATTTTGAGAAGAACGCCAAACAAAAAAACATCTCATTGTACCCATTCAAACAATACAAATGTGGACGAAAACTTTGATTTGTGTCATCAAGAATTTGACATGTAAGTGCCTTACTGATGAAATTAGAATAAATTCATAATGCTAATATCAATGGATATGCAAGTAGTAGCTAATATCAGATCCCTATAGATAGAGATCCCTCAAATTTCCAATAATCATATTAAAAAAAACATTATTCCATTAATCCAGGGGAAGTTTTCTCTACATCGAAAAAAAAGCATAATTAAATACAAGATAAACAAATTACAACGAGATCCACGCCAAGCGAAAGGAAGGAATCTCCAACCACAGTCGTCAATTAACGGAAATCCGTTTTCTGTCTGGCCGCAAGGGGTAACGCATTTCCCTTCTCGTCATACAGAATGAGACCACTGAAGGTGGGTAGCGCACATCGCTCGCCCATAATAATCTTCTTCTGCCACAAAGGCGGCATGGCAGCAGCGGCAGTGGAAACCCTTCTTCCTTCTTCAGTATCACAAAGAAAGGAAACCTCCCCTTCATCGTGCCTCAGACTCCTCCTAAACCCTCCCTTTCTCACGATATTATTTACAATTTAATCTCTTGTAAATGGCAACTCAGGTTTTATAAGCGAAAAATGTCCAGACGGCTGTATAACCGTCAAATACACCGGCGGCTACAAAGAGTAATACAGAAGATTATGCTTTCAATTTTTTGGAGTTCTGCTGTTTTAAAGCTCTCCATTCATCTCCATGGAAATCAACCCAAATATTAAGTGACAGGTCTTTCAGTAGTTTCACATTCGGTATGATGGTGGCGTGGTAATGTCCCATTGTAGAGCAAGAGAAACAATGTGAAGAGGGGCAACAACAAAGAGAGATTGAATCAAAGACTAAAGAGGAGGAAGACGAGTCCTCGCTCTTCTATTCTGATTTGATCTACTCTACACAATTTCCATAACTTGGGTTACACTAGAGGACCCAATTATGATGCAGGAATTTACTAAAACAAAAAAAGCAAACCCACAATATCTCTAAGGGATAAAACTCATCCGTGATTTTTGATTTCTCCGTTATTGAATGAAAAATGACACCACTTCTATGTGCACCAGAAATCGTATAGAAGAGTTTACATCCTCAATTTCAATATATTAGTTTTCTAAAACCAAATACAGGCAGAAATGAAAAACATTAATTTTATCATGCATTTGTATTTTGATTTATCCTTTTATCTTGACCCTCTACTTTTCTTTTTCTAAAAATAAACCCTAATCAGCCTATGTTGAGTTGAAAGAACCAAAGCAGATGCAAGAATTTACTAAGACGTTGAGAAAGATTGCCAATAAAAGCATAGGAACAATTAAAAGGAAAATAATCTCACACACACAAAACGAATCCAACACAGAAAATAAATCTTTAACTTCCACTCCGTCAGATGCAATTACCTATGTTCCACCAAGATCCTATGAAAAGGAGATGCCAAAAAGTACCCTCATAATCCTAGGAACAAATCGCCAATGTTCCATCCCTCGAATCCCACGAAAAGGAGAAGCCCCAAAATCCTAGGAACAATAGCATGGACACAGGGGCAGGGAGACAAAGGAGTGAAGAAACATCCCAGCAAAACACAGCAAATTTCCAACAACCATCTGTTTGCACAGACAATCACACATATAGGGGACTTACATCCTTAATTTCAATGAACCGGTTCCATAAAAATATCCTTCCATAGTTAGTTACAGTCAATTTTTATCCTCTCTCTCCTGTTTTTAGCTTTCTAAAAATATAACAGCGTCTAAACATATCACTACATGAATATAATTAGGGATACCCAATATGAAGAGACGCACAATATAGAGTCTTTCTATTGACTGTGCAACTGCAAGAGTTTTCTGATTTCTATGGACACCCACATCATTTTGAATTGTTCTGGATCAAGACCCAATTATGTTTTTGGGTATGCCTATGCTTTGGTTTGACTGCTTCTGGTACAGAGATGAATATCCTGATTTTGTGGGTTCAACAGAAAGAGACCGTTGATGCTATGTCATTACCAAAACACAACAATAAACCAGGAAAAAAAAACAAAAGGAAACTGCTTTTAATCACACCCAAAAATAAAAAAGCGAGGAAAAAGAAAAAAGAAGAATGAGTTGAATGAATTACATCTTAGTGACCATCTTAGTTCTGGAATCAGAGGGAAGGCTCCAGGTGCCATGCTCCATGAGATTGTTATGGTATTGCTCTGTGTAAGTAATCTGCAAGGCTTTTTTGACAGAAAAAAAGGATTCAACCCAAAAGAATTTGAATTACAACGAGATCCACGCCAAGCGAAAGGAAGGAATCTCCAACCACAGTCGTCAATTAACGGAAATCCGTTTTCTGTCTGGCTGCAAGGGGTAATGCATTTCCCTTCTCGTCATACAGAATGAGACCGCTGAAGGTGGGTAGCGCACATCGCTCGCCCATAATAATCTTCTTCTGCCACAAAGGCGGCGTGCCGGCAGTGGCGGCGGAAACCCTTCTTCCTTCCTCAGTATCGCAGAGAAAGGAAACCTCCCCTTCATCGTCCCTTAGACTCCTAAACCCTCCCTTTCTCACGATATTATTTACAATTTAATCTCTTGTAAATGGCAACTCGGGTTTTATAAGCGAAAAACGTCTAGACGGCTGTATAACCATCAAATTTAACACCGCTGCAGAAACGTCCGAAGGTCCTCTACCATAGGGGGAACGCCTTCCGCGTAACTAGCAAATTGCATCCGCATCATAAGGGTGCAATGGATATACTGAAAGTATTGACACTCACTGATGGACGGAGACGATTATGGGTTCTTAATCGTTGAGATTATATTGGAAGGAGGAAGAGTTGTCACTATGAAGAGGATCGACAAAAGAGAATCTCTAGGTTGGGAATTATTTTGGAGGGAATGTAGGAGATCCTCTTGTTTCCTCTTATAAGTCACATACATGTCCTATGTGTTACGTTTTTGTATTATTGTTGCATCGTCTATTTAATGTAATGTTTATTGAATATTATATCTATTTTGATTCCCACCAACTTGAAAAGCTCTACGTTTGATTGGATATCAAATGTATCTTAAAACAAAGAGATGAACACAAATGGAAAACATTGTATGATACGAATACATTTTAACACGTATTCCAATGATAAAATAAAAAAAACCTAGATGTTTTGTATATTGAGAAGAAGTAACCTTAAAGAAATTTGTGTTGAGTCGCTTCCTTGTTGACATAAGAATGTAAACAATGTGCTGGAAATGAAAAATATTATCCACAAGGTTTAACGTAAGAGCCACCGAAACACATTGGGATATCCTTGTCATACTTTCATGTGACAAACCCTAGGTGGTAAGTGGTGCAATGGAGCAAAGAGTATATACAATTTTGCGCTTTACCACGTGGAGATTGAAATAAAGGACCGTTGATTTCCAATGGTCAAGTTCTTGGCTATGCTTCCTGGTGATGAGCTAGGGGAGAATCTTGGTTCGAAGATTGCATGTGCGTAGGGACTCGCCTCAAGGTCCTACACATGCACAACTCAAATGACCATATTGACTAACTATGTTGGTATTATTTTGTCTCTAATGTCTTAAATCTTTAGTCCTTTGGCAACTTACGAAGAGATCAGACATAGAATCAAGAAAGATGTTTTTGAAACTGTGTATCCTCCTCCACATACCTATGCATTATGCATATAGATATGCTCTCTTGCTAGAATGATTCTCAACTACATATGTAATGACAACATTGACTATTTTATTTTACATTCTATTGTCCCTTGACAGAGAGGATAAGCTAGATGTCGAGAACGAGCTAGAGGGGATGATGGGAAAGGGAAAAAGCATGAGGGACTCAAACATATGAAAGATTCATATTTCCATATGGTTGTGAAGGAGAATTTGAAAATCCACTGAGGGCATGTGTAGACACAACATTATGCACTTAGTACTATTACATCATGCCTCTAGTATGTCATTATATGCATGATTCTTAAGCAAGAAACTTGGAGATTAACAACACTCATTTTTCTTTACATTGACATTGCTTTATCTTTCCAAGCATTTTCCTTTGTTTTTTGGGAATTATTCCTTTAATTTTGGACATTACAAAATGCGTTATATAGCACAGTGCTTCCTATTTTATCTTCGAAGCTCTTCGAAAACTAGCACCCAAAAAGAGACAGAAACTCCTAAGAGTTACTTTCCCCTTTGAGTGTTTCTTCTATTTCCCTTGTTTTCTTATGTTTAAAATGCCACATCAATTATTTTGTTTTCTTAACTTCTATTTATCAAATTTTAAGTCGACTTTAATGACAAATTCAAAACAAAGGAAATATATATATATATATATATATATATATATATATATATATATATATATATATATATATATATAACTATAACTGACCTACTAACTATTCTAAGAGGCAGCTAGGGAAATAAGAGACTACAGCTTATCGGTGTAAGCCTACTCCCACTCTTTCTGGAGGCGGAGGAAGGTCGATATGGGCTGGATCTATTGAAGATCTGGTTATAGAGAGCGTAGATCTCTATAAGGACAACATTGCATTGATATCTAAATCTATATCTATATATAGAAAGAGAGGCCACGCATATTACACCGAAAATCACTGCTCCTAATTTCGCTCCCATCATTTTTTATTTCCTCAAATAATGCAACCAATAATTTGTAGGCCTAAATAGGTGGCGGTTATACATTTGGTCGACTAGTTAATAAAGTCGGGATTAAATCCATGTTTTAGTTTGGGCTGGCTTCGATATAATAAAATTTGAAAGTGACAATGAATAGTTATTGGTTTGGTCTTTTATCTTTTCCTTTCTCTAAATTTTGGATGATGAGCATCTATGAAACTCTTTTATTCCGTGTTATTTCCAGCTTTTGCATTTTGTTTTATTAGCCCTGGAAATTGACAGGTTGTGGATAGTTTTTCTTATTTTAACAGTTTAATATACGTAAAAAAAATTACGTAGACGTAGATAATGACATGTTGGAAATTTAGAAAATTGTGTAATGTTTAAATAGTTCTCTATGAATATATAAAAAATATATAAAAAAACACAATTTATATTTATGTAAAGAAATTATAAAAATAGCTATTAAAAATTTGGAATTTACATTCATTTGAAAGAGTTACACTATCAACAAACTTCTATTTGACAAACACACATAATTTGATATTCGAGCCCTGATTATATTATGTCATTTGTTTTCGATATGTTTTACTGTTTTGGCCTCTTTACTTGGATCGTGCTAAGATTTAACGCACACCCTACCCGTTTTTGCTTTATTTGGATGCTTTTTTATACTTTCAGAAAATCTTCCCATTCATTAATGACTCATGATATTTCTTTTGTAAAACATCAAATCAATATTTAGTAAATATTTACGTAATTTATGTAATGGGGTTGATAGTTTTACACTTCTTCATAAAGAATATGAAGGATTTTGTCATAAAATTGTTGTATGTGTGTAGTTGCATAAGATACAAAAATTTAACATATCTGTATCTTGATGTATATAATAGTTGTTATAAGTATGGGTGATGTAAACTACATGCAGTCATAAAAATTTACCCTGACAAGTAAGGTGGACCATCAAATCTTGGTCTTGCTAAGATTAATAAACTTGCAAATACAAATGCACATCAAAATACTACAAGTGTTAAATTTATTTTGGGATTTTTTTAATTTACAAGTGAAGAAGAATATTTGAGGAATGCACCCTATTTTACGAATGAAATTTTATATTTTTGTCAATAAGCATTTCCAAACTTAGGAAGTGTTGTTGTCTCTAACACATGGCAAACTATAAACAACCATGATCAGGCATTGAAGCATGGTACAATCCCAAACCATACTTGCAACATAATGTTCTAGCCATAATCACAACATTTCATTTGAAACGATTGTCACATGGCTTGCTTGTGGGAGGCGGTCATCCAACACCACTGTGCTAGTGATTAAAGTCTTGTGCGATTGGTTTTGTGTTACAAAGTCAAGGATGGAGTGTCCCTTTGAGCACCCAAGGGAGAAGGCAAGGATCCATGACCCTTGTTACTTCAAGTACTATGAAACTACCCTCCCCAAGTTTGAAAAGGAAAGTTGTAGGGGAGGAAACCTTTGCTAATTTTTCCATGCCATCTTCGAATGTTGGATTCATCAAGGACACTAGAAAACACATTCCTATAAGTTTGGGCACAATTACCAACACTACTCCTACAATTTTTCCCACACTCCTCAATAGCTTCGGCTGCCCACTATTGGCAGCTTCCTTCTCTTGGGTAGAAAGAATCATCATAACTATGATGGCTAGGTCTTTTTTAAGAGGAAAAGTTAGATGAAAAGGAAAATATATTTGTTATCTGGGTTCAACAGAATATATTCTTTATTTTTCTCTAATTTTATTCTTTCATTTTTCTTGGTTGTTTTTAAATTTTAATCATAAACAATAATAGGAAGAGCTAGACAATGTTGTGGCAAAACATGGAAGTGTGAGGGATGTAAACATATGTAAGATTCATATTTGAAGGTGGTACTGAAAGAGATTATGTGATGTATCCACCTAGTCCCCTCATGTAGTCAACTCGCCTCTCCACCTAGGATATCATTTTAGACACTGTGGCCACTGTGGATGCCTAAGACTCTAAGTTGCTCAACCGGGCTACAAAATCAATGTGTGGGACAAGCCTCAACAAGAGACTGGATGTTGAAATGACATGTTGATATGGTTGATGTTGTGGATGTGGTCCCAAGGTTGAATCTCCCCACTAACATTCTTTTGTTAAAATGTAAACCTAGTTAGAATGTAAACTTTAGGGTGTTAAGTATAGAATGAGATATATTCTAATTAATAAAACTGAATTGAAATTATTTTGAGGAGTTCTATATTTTGACAAAGGTGAATGGGACGAGTAAGAGTATGAGGTAAAGGGTGTGGGCTATAACCCAAATCAGAATTTAAACCCTACCATCGAAACAAAGGATTTATACATTATTATAAAATATGATATTTAGTTATAAAGTAAATATGATTCCAAAAGAAGGATTTACAAGTATCATTAAAACACGACACTTACAACATTTGATTATAAAGACACTGGCTGTCTTGAAAATGATAGGATACTTGCGTTTGTTTCTTGTAACATAATGAACCTGCAAATGATGTAATAACATGTATATTATAAGAATGTCATTATAGGGGTTATGAGGGCCAAATAAGAATGGTGAAGACCTAGTATACTAATGGTGAAAATTGTATGATCTAAACATATATTAAACTATGATGAGGTCAATAAATGAAATCATCTTTTATGAAATTATTTGAGAAGTATTATCAAATTTGGAAATAAGTAAAACTTAAACCATGTACTAAAAACCTATTACATGGTATTTATAGCTCTTCTTCATGTTCCCAAAAACCATGTTTAGGATTCCCATGATAGAAACATTCTTGGATGGTATGCAACGTGCAAGAGGGTTGTGGTTACTAGATCCCTATCTGTTGGTTGTCTCGTGTTGTTTTCATGATAAAAAATAGGATTAGGGTCCTTATAACAATAATGTGAACATGTGGCATGAGACATTAAGAATGTTATTTTTTTATTACTAGTTCTATTATGCATGAGTTACTTGATTTTGGAGATAGAGATGTCTTGTTTTGAATTGTTTATGGGAAAGGGAAGTGTTAAAATATTTGTATATGGAATAGGGAGTGATATATATATGAATAGGTTATGTTAGCTAATGTATTTTTCATAAATGATAAGTGCAAGGGGTTAAATGAAGATAGAATTAGTTGAGTCATATTACTTGATGCCCTAGTACATTTTCATATTTCATTAAGAATGTGAACCTATTATTATCCTAAGTATTTTCGACAAAAGCATATTTATTACTTATATAATTTCTATGATGTTATCTTCCTACCATATTTATAGATCGATTTTTTTGTCAGAGGTTTGTTGGGATCTGTAATGCTCATGGTTAGAGGTATGGAAATCTGATGATACTCTTGATCTCATGGTCCATTTCAAATTTAGGATGGATCTCTTTAGAAAAAAGACAATTATGCTGAAATGTAGTTGTGATGTATTGCATTTCATAATATATATTGTATTGTATATTAAGATAGAAATTGCAAAGATTATATCTTGAATTTATGTAACCATTATGTATTGGAAATATGTACTTTTAAATACATGTTCAGTTGTAGTAAAATAATAACCTAATTTATGAGAAATAAGCCTGTTGATTTAATTAAATATGAATTAAATCTAATATTTTGTAGTAACTAATATGATAAAATATAGAGAAATACAAGTGCTAAGTACTCAAGCAATGTAAGACTATTTTCTATGCGATCTATGGCTAGTCAGGACTGTGTATATTCTTGATCTGGTAGGAACGGATATCACGAGAACTTACTTAAGAGATCTAGAACTCTACAGTGATATGGACAGGGGTACCCACAAGAGGACAGAGGTTCATGGGCCTTGGTGACTGATTCAACGTGTTAGTGAATGTGTGTATCTTTAGGATCTGCTTCATTTTTGGGTCTGAAGACCATCGCTTTAATGTCTCCTTTGACACGTTACTTTCATTGTTAGGGTTTCGACAATACATGTACATGTAAAACAAACCCTAGTTACCTACACAAGCTCACAAAAACATCAAATCTAAATGACATATGTAAAATGTGAATTCAAACTGAATTTGATGGTCACTGAAGAGTCAAATTATTTATGATTGTTAGACTCTATGTATTTCTATGTGCTTGTGTTTGAAATAGTGTCCTTAGGTTTCCCTTGTGCCAATGATTGCAAGATAGTGACTATATCTAGATTAGATGCAAATGTGTAGTATGGAATTAAGCACATCCCCTTCCTATGCATTATATGCATCACAAAAATGTAGTCCCCTTTATGGTAGTGATAGCATCTAGATGTGATTTCCCCTTAGAATTTTCAGCCAAAATAATAGTGTGTATGTTGTGTATATATATGAATCTCTTATTTGAATTTCAACACTAGTGACAAAAAATGTTGAATATGAACATGGGATACTGATTAGAAAACTAAAAAGGTCGACCAAAAATGTCAAACTGTGTAAAAAAACAAAGAGGACAAAAGTGCCCAAAATGGACACAAGCGCTTGAGTGCTAGTGTCTAGAGTGGGCGCTTGTGTCTTGGGATAAATGAAAAAAAAATGTCAAAAAACTAATAAACATGGATCCTTGTGAGCTGACAAGAACTTGGTACCAAAATGAAAGATGTGAGAGAAAAACACAATAGAAACAATCAAAGCAAGTGGATGGACAAAGGATTGTTTCACCAATGAATACTTTTATTACTTGAGATCCATGCATATAAACAACATAATGATGGCATAGTAAAATAGTAATATGTGTGTGATTTTCATTCTACATTTTGCTCCCCATTATGTTATTTGAATGGAATTCAAGCAGTGTAAAGGAAGTAAGAAACATACCTGTATAGAGTTTGGAGAAGCCATATTGTAAAGTGCATGTAGAATTTAGAAACTTGTAGCATGGCAAACCATGGATAAGCACTTTGACCCATGTGGGATAAGTGGAGATAGAAAACTGTCGTGAGGATCCCTTGGAGAAATAGTTGAAATGATTTGGATATTTTAGAGGTTTTTAATTGTTATTGGAGGTAATAGAAGAGGTAGGATGTGATCAATTCTCATCCTTTTTTTTTGAAAGTGGGAGGATTTGGGTGTCCTGCTGCTAGAGGAAGAGTGTTGGGAAGAGATGTCTAGTTTTAATCTCCATCCATGATTGCATCCCCAAAAGGTCCAACTGTTGCAGACAGATAGAGAAATTTTTTAGTTTCGATTGAAAATTGTTTATTTCGATTGAAGAACCCTTATAGGAGTAGTGTAGGAAAGGAAATGACGTCTCATTTCTCCCACTCCTATAGTAACAAGTGTTCTGATTTGAATAATATTGGATGGCTTCTAAGTTAAGTCATCTAGAAGCAGTAATAATGTAATGCAGCTCCCAAGTTAGGCCATTTGGTAGATATAGTAAGTGTGTTTATTCTAGTGATTGATTGATTTGATTCAAGAGTGATAGAAGATTGTTTGAAATAACATGTATTTAGAAGATTACTCATAGAGAGGTTTTTGCTTTTCCCCTAGGTTAAGTCATTGGGGGGTATAGGTTAGAGATAATTGTGATAGTAATATGTTAGTAGTGTCAATTTATTGTATTGTATTCTGAGAGGAATTATAAGATGATCTTGATTATATGCCCCCCTTTGGAGAAAGGGTGAAGGGTAGAGAAATGAGAACTGATTTGAAAGTAAGATGTATAAGATGTTGTAATGGTAAATGAGAAATAGTATGGGATAGTGTTTTCAAAGTCTAAGAAAATATTGATTAGTACATGTGCCAAAGTTGAATATGAGATGTTGAAATTTGTATGGTATGGCGCTAGAGGATATTATGATCTGTATGGTGCAAATAGCAAGATAAATGTGGTCACGAGGCTCAATACATGAGTGAAAGTGTGCAGTGTGCATTAGTTGTAAAAGTGGTTGCAAATCGTGATTAAAGTATATGGTAAATCAGAATTACTATATATAGTAATAGTGAAAAGGTAAATTGTAATTTCATTGGCACTGAGAGTAGTTGAGATTTGATTATTGAGCTACGATAATGCCCTACGTTATGGAAATGAGTTTGATGAGATTTGTGAGATTGGCGGCAGTTGTGGCTTCATAGACGACCAAGGAGTTGGTAAGTGTGATTATTTTCAGAAAAATTTGTCAAATATGTCTGTTTTTAGTAATTTTAGTAAAATTTATGTTTATGTAGTTTTAAGAGTTTTTGACCAAGATGGAAGTGGACATGACATTTCTGTCCCTGGGCACACTAGCACCTAGTTCATGGTGCTAGTAACCTACTTCAAGATGTCAATGACCTACTCCTAGGCACTAACATCCCAAGGTAGGGTTTTGGCATTGTTTTGTGAAATACATGTATTTTGATTAATTTGATGCTTATGATGAGTGGTTTTACTGTATATATGTTGAGATAATATAAGAATTTCATTGTGTTTTGTGTTGTGCAGAGGGACATACACTCCAGAGATATTTTTGTGGGTTGTTACTTGAGTACATTTCTTACTTTAGGTTTGTTAGATGTTGAATAAGATACATTGGACCATTTAGGCTTGCAAAACATTGCAAGATTGGGGGAGACACCCCATAATATGCCTACATTGATAAATTTTTGTGAGCAATGGTGCACAGATACTTGTACATTCTGGTTGCTGACAGGAGAGATGACAGTGACACTAGAGGATGTACATAGGATACCGTGGTTTCCTATTATAGGAGAGAGAGTACAAATCATGGTGGTATTGGATTCCTGCAGTAAGATGAGCGCAACATGATGATATTTCACAAGGACACGTGTACAGGATGAGAGACATATTAGTTTGGATGTTATATTGAGATTTGGGGTTCTGCGATTGTAGAAATTTATTACAGTGGTGATAACATCATCAGTGGCCATGGAGGGTGGTGGAGCTGGGATACTATACAAGATGCATCATATTTGTTGCATCATCAAGGAGCATAGTACTAGATATTCCTGGGAACAATGTGTTTTGGTCCATTTGTATAGAAACTTGTATATATTTACACATAGGATCATGGTGGTTAGATAGGAGCCACTACTTTGTTACATATGTGGGCCTATGAGCATATTGTTATATTGAGGCCACTCAATGGGCCACAGGCTCATTAGGCTCAACCCAAGATATTTGCAGCAAGGTGGGTGTGCATACATAACAGGAGGATGGGTATGACCACATATAGGATGATGATAGATCATATGGGCCCTAAGGCTATTATATGGAGACCGTATAAAGACTATGACAAATGGGTAGAGGATTATGTGGAGTTACGGTGCATACGAAACACCATGTGGTTAAAAAATAATTTCCTAGGGTTGACTGAGTTGTTCCAGTGATATAGTGTCGAGGAAGTTTAGCATGGCCTAGGATGTTCCCCTGGAGCCATATATATGTTGTCGATCTACTATGGTGGCGAGATGACCAGGGGAGAGGCTAGATCCAATAGAAGTACAACTAGTGCATCTAGGTCTAGATGAGGTGTATGTAGCCATAAAGCGTATATAGATAGATGTCGCAGGGAGAACTCAACTGTATATCCAGTGGTAAGCAACACACCGATGGTTGTTTCTATTTCTAGTAGTATTGGATGTGCAGCCAGTTGGTCGGCTATTGGAGGATTAAAGGGACATGCACCTAACCCCAAAGTAGACGAGGTAGCAGCGGTAAGAGAGGAACATAATTATAATAACAAATATGTATAATAGCTAATGTTTGTTGTGGGATTGTAGGTGATGCTTATTGATCATTGATTTTGGACACCTCCATACGCACATTGACTTGAAACGTGTCCCCAGATGTGCTCGTGAGAGGAGGTATACTATAGCACCTTGATGTTATTACAAGTGAACATTCCCATTTATTTGATCCAGTGGCTATAGTAGAGGCGATGTGCATGATTTTGTTGAGCGAGCATGATGAGGCTCATGCAGAGGCAGAGAGAGAAAGAGAAAGCATATGAGGAGGATGCCTAACACAAGATATATTCACACAATATGAGGAGCTACATGGTCGATATGCAGAGCAGGCGGTGGAGCTTGTTGTGTTAACTGAAAAATAGAATTTTATAACTATTTTATGAGTTAATCTAAATAGAAATTTAATGCTATATTGAAATGTTAGAACTAAATATTGAGCTTTAATATTTGAATATATTCAAATAATGGAAATAAGAGGGATATGGTATTAACCTAAAGTTAACTTACCTCATTGTATGTTAAATTAAAGAAGACTGGTATGCAAACTGGGAAAGTTGTGACTAGATCACCTCGGGAAGGGCATAAGCTGATTGTTTTCTTGTACTGACATACCTCGGAGGATACTGGGGTGCCCCGGGGCACATTGGTTTGTAATTTGGGCACTTTACACCACAGAAAAGATTAGAACTTGACTTTGATTGTGTCAAAATATCTCTGAAATACCTTCTCTCATGTCGTGCAAGTGTTGCAATATTGTCGCCTATGTCACTCTAAATGATATATGAAGATCTACCTACAAAACCTTATCCAAAGCATCAATTCCTAAAAATAAAAATGCATATAAATAGATCAGATTGACCTCAGCTGCCAAACTAGTGGTCTTATAACTAAGCGTTGCACTACATTTCGGACCCAATGCAATTCTATATGCATGTATGTGTAATTTTTTTGCCTAGGATGCCCTATCACTAATGATGCGGTAACAAGGGGAAATAACTAGATGTAAAATGTAAATGGTGGATGGAATATAAAGAATAAAACCCTTTCCCTCTATGCAATGTGTGATGCATATGTAGAAGATGCCCAAATGCAATCCCTTTCCCTAGTAAATAGTTTCCCTTAATAGTGAGATGTCCACCCATAATGTAGTCAGTATGCTATGTTTATATAGGGATCTCTTGTTCAAATTTTGACACTAATGACCTGAAACTGCTAACTGCTGACTATGACTTAGGGGAATACATGGGGTAACCGTTAGGACCGACCTCGAATAAAGAAAATAAGACCACAAATTTCGACAACACAGACACCTAAAATCATGGACTGAGGCACCCCGGGGTGCTCCAGTGCAACCCTAGGCACCCCATAGTAGACCTAAAGATGACAATTGAGAAAATTATGACACCTGAGACACCCTCAAAGATGTCCAAAACTATAGAGAAAAATGACGATTGAACTAGACAAACAACAATGACACTTGACTAATAGACAAAAAGACTCAAGGATGGGTCACTAGTGAATACTTTTACTATGAAAGATCCATATATAAAATTACATGCCCAGTGGTATTAATGTAATAGTAAGTGCGTGATTTTGTGACTAAATTTTCCCCAACTTTATGTTGGTGAGCGAAAAGATCAATAATAAAAAGTAGATAGAGATACGTACCTAAGAAAAAGTGGCAAAATCCCAAGCTCTAGAAGAATGTGCAGATGTGTAGTAGAAGTGTGCTGATATAACTATAAAAACATGTTAAACCATGAATCAGTAAGTTGATCCATGCAATGTATCGAAAAGTGTAAGTGTTGCGATGACATGTGGAAAATGAAAATGTCGATTAGGATATAGGATGATTTCGAACGTGGTTTAATAAAAAATAGGTGGGTAGGGAGTGATCAGTTCCCAATCCGAACACGTATATATGAATGGGATAGTTGGATGATTTGAGCATCTTGCCACCAGATGAAGAGTGTAGGGGGGAAAGTGTGTTATTCTCAAAAATTTAACTACATCCTCAAGATCTAGCCATTGCAAATGGACTCAGATCAAGATGGGGGTATTTTAGATCCAAATGATTTTGATTAAAAAGTTGAATCATATAGGAGTGATAAGGGGAAAGGCACTCTTGCCCCAACTCCACAGGTGTCGCTGCAATGTACAGGCTTCAAATTTAGGTCATCTCGAAATGAACGTGATAGAGAGTGAGACGGCTTTCAAGTTGGGTCATCTGGAAGTGATCGCGGTAGAAGTAGATAGCTTTTAAGTTGTGTCATCAGGAAGCGAATGCAGAATGAAAGAGACACCTTCCAAGTTGTGTCATCTAGTACTGAACATGGAATTTAGAATAAAATCCCAAGTTAGGTAATCTGGGAGACCTCTTGTGGATATGAATGATCTGATTTGAATGCATTGATTTTTATTGGTTGATTGATTGCTTTGATTTGTTACACATGGAGATTTTTTTTGCTAATTGACCCCAGGTTAGGTCATTAAGGGAAAGTTGCTAGAAATTGATGAGATGTCACAAAAAATGATTTTTAGTCACTTGTTTCCCCCAAGCTAGGTCATTAGGGGGAATTGATAGGTTATAACATGTGATCGTGTTTGGGAAATGTTCAATAATTATTTCCCCTCGATTAGGTCATTAGGAAAGATTGATGATGAAAATGTCATGGTATAGGTTGTGAGGTGTTGAATTCACAATATTGGAACACATGGTGACATAAGGGGGGATTATAAGGGGACCCCAATAATATGGCCCCCCTTTCGGTGAGAGAGGGAGTGAGGAACAAGAACGAACTCTAAGCCGAAAGTAACGACAAGAGGTTAAAACCCGCATGCAGTGGATAGAAGAGTGTGGTGAAGAGAGATAATGCATGTTAGACATGTATCATACAGTGGTAGGTGGAATTATAAAAATATTTCCTCAAACAGGGTGTAAATCGGAGTAGAAATGCTCAAGGTATGACCAAAATGGTGTAGTGTGTATTAGTGGCAGTAATAAGCGCGAAATATGGACCATAGGAAAACAAGTATTGAAAAGTGACTATAAATAGTAAAGTGAAAAGGTAACTTATCACTTCATTTGTCTTTTACATGAGTGTGAGAGTGTGTTTAGAGTGAGAAGAGATGCCTCAAGTGATACTGTTACGTCCTAGCCGGTTCAAGAGAGTGGAGACAACTATAGTGTCATGTAATATGATAGATTTGGTGAGTGCATTATTTTTGCAAAAATGTAGGGTGTACTAGGAATTCTAGTTGAATTTTTTAAAATTTAGGGTTTTTGAGTTTCTTAGTGTTTGGGAGCTGGAAAAGAGTGGTGAGGGCGCTAATAACCCCTAGGACCAAAGCACCCAAAACTAGGCGCTAGTGTCCTGCTCTGGGGCACCCTGGTCCAGACAATTTTTATTTTATAGATATTGCTAAGAAATGTGTTTCTAGTATGTTGAAGAGTTGTATTTGACTATGTGAAGTGTTCTAACATTACGTTTTTTGTTGTTTGGTGTTGTGTAGAGGGATATCCACTCAAGGGAGTTCCGTGGTGGCCATCACTTCAGTACGTTTTTGGGATTGGGATTGTCAAATGATAAGTGGGATGTGCCTCATAATATGCCAATGTTGACTACATTGTGTGAAATATGGTGTGCACACACATGCACATTTTGGTTACCTACAGGGGAGATGAAAGTGACACTAGAGAATGTATATCACATACTACGATTGTTAGTGGTTGGAGAGAGAGTATGAGTTATAACAATATCCGATATAGAGAACCAGATGCACTCGACTAGACGATATTTTGCAAGGGCCCAGGTTCCTGCCGAGGCCCATATCAGTTTGGATGCGATATTTCAGTGTAGGGTTCTGCGGTTGCGGAAATTTATCAAAGAGGTGATAGCATCTTGTATAGTGGTAGATGGACGAGGTGTCAGCATCATGTATAAGATGCACGACTTATGTTAGGGTATAGAGGAAGATGGGATGAGATACGCGTGGGCACAGTGTGTGTTAGCCCACATGTACAGGACTTGTATCGATTTACACAGGATGAGCATGGTGGGAGTATAGGGTCCACCACACTACTACATGTATGGGCATATGAGCATATAGTTGTATTGAGACCTATTGTGGGACCAGGAGGGGAGTGGGCTCAACCAGAGATATTTTCTCGACGATGGGTTGATATCCATAGAAATAAAATAGAAATGGATATTTTTAGATACCTGATAGATAGGATGGGGTCGAAGTCAATTATATGGAGGCCATATCATGATTATGGGGAATGTCCTGAGGATGCTACAAAGTTATGATGTATTCGGAGGACTATGTGGTTGGAGGACCAATTTCCTGGTGTGGTGGAGTTGTTTCAAGTGGAGAGGGTATCACCATTGTTCGGTATGGTGCAAGATGTGCCCCTAGAGCCATACATATGGTTACAAGTTGTTATAGCCCCCAGGAGGGTAGGTGCTAGGCCAGGGCCTATAGTAGAGTAGTTGATACCACTAGGGCTAGATATGGTATACCTAGCAATAACAGTTGTAGATGGAGATGACATGGGGTGTATGAAGGATTATCGAGCATGGTGGGAAGTACATTGATGGTTATTACTATATCCAGTGTTTGTAAGTGTCATTGAGTTGCCACCAAGAGGAGCAGGTGAGGGGGGTGTCCTTGACCCTATGGGAGTGGCTATGGCAGATCGTAAGTATTTGCATATGCTAATGTTTTTGGTTGATGAACTATCTATGGTTATTTTATACGTAGTAGACTAACATGAGGTTGTATGTTGTGTATGCAGGAGATGCCTAGTGGTCGTTGATAGTAGACACATCGATTCACACATTAACGTGGAATGTGCCTAGTGATGTGCTATGCAAAGGGATACTAGAGCACGTGGACAATATTGCAGGTGAGCATGCCCATTTATTTAAGCTAGTAGCCATAGAAGTAATTACATGTATTGTGATGCTTAGTAAGAGGGACAAGGCACATGACGAGACTCAACACACCTAGGACGTGTTTGCGCGATATATAGATTTACAGCATTAGTTCTCGGAGTAGAACATGGAGATTGCTATGTTACGTAGACAAGTGGAGAAGTTTTGGGGCCGCAAAATGTGGCTTTGCATTGGTGGAGAGGCATCTAGTTTTAGGGCTCTCACAATACATGACAATGATAGTGATGATGAGGTTGGATAGTGATGACTTTATATGATGTAGGGAGCCTTTCCCCCAGTGATGATTTTTTTTTGGGATGATGACTGTATGAATGATATATGTATGGACACATATTTTTGGATATACATTAGATTGATGTTAAGATGTTTTGGAATTTGTAATGTAATGGTATGTTTCGATGGTTATTGTCCTAGCATGTGTATTATATTATATGCGATGAATGATGATGTTAGTAATGATAGATAAAATATGTATGGTGAATGAGAATGTAGATACTAATATAATGTAAGTGATAAGGTAAATAAATTATGCAACGCGTAAGCTATATAATGATGGTAAATAGAATAAATGTGGGAATATTGAAATGTATCATAATGAACATGTGAAAATGCAATGTAAAATGATAAAGTGATGAAAATATGAGGGTGGAAAGAGTAACAATGCCCCCAATGTATGGATGAATAGGCTCATGCGATAAGACCCCTCAGAAGTCAAGTATGAGCCACGTAAGCAAGAGTGCGTCATTGGGAAATGATTGAGGTGCACTAGATGAACAATGAAGCACGTGATGAAAGGTTCTTAAAACTAAACCCTCAATAGTTGTGTAAGAACCATAAGAACACAAGTGCATTTT
Organism: Taxus chinensis; assembly: GCA_019776745.2. Classification (NCBI taxonomy): domain Eukaryota; kingdom Viridiplantae; phylum Streptophyta; class Pinopsida; order Cupressales; family Taxaceae; genus Taxus; species Taxus chinensis. Next base: position 404,562,460 of record CM034155.1, read on the forward strand.
CGGGGAGTGAGGTGATAAGGATCACCTACCAATGACCAAGATGATGAGTGGAGGTGGAAGCATATGGAATGGATAGAGCATGAGTGTATGATCCAAAGTACATGCATATGAAGTGACCATGGGGTATGCAGAGACTGGTGGAAACCCTTGGGATGCATGTGATGGATAGTGCGAATGAGGTGGATGTAGTGGATTTGGTGGTGGAATCAATGGAGGTGGTGGATAACATGCATGCGACGGTGGTGAATTATGAACAAACCAAGTATCAGGCGGAGAAGACTTAGGGGGTGTATGCCTACACTGTCGTGGTGAAGGAGACAATGATCACTCACGAGATGGAAAATATATGACACCAGTATCCTCTAATTGTTGCAACCTCTCATGTAAAGAAAGACAACCATTATCATGATGGCCACTAATACGATGGTAATTATAGTAATATTGATCATGCTGGAGTTATAAATGGTGTAGAGGGTGTTGTTGGTTGGAAGGAAGTCGAATTAATCGCTCATTAAGTAATATACGCAACACATCATGAGGTAGAGCATTGGGTGAAAAAAATAAAGGCTCATGGTACTAAGGTGAAAGATTGGCAGTGGTAACTGGTCGTGGAGTCGAAGAAACATGTGTAGGAAGTGGAGAAGGGGAATGAGGTTGGTGCCTTTACACTTTGGGTTGAGATATTGGTTTCTTTTGATTGTTGCGAGTAGGTGTAGGAGGAGCACACTTTGTTTGAATTTTAGCCAAGGGTGGAGGTTTTTTAGGATATACAACTGGAGGTGAGGGTGGAGTAGCAGATGGAACTAGGGGAGAAATGTCTAGGGGTGTAATGTCATGTGAAGATGAAAGATATTTTTCTAGGTCGATAACCTTATAACACAAGAGGATGAATGATTCACAATTTTTGTATTGGATCCTTTGTTTAAGTGGAGGAATAAGGCCATGACAAAAGATGAATTGCTTTTCTAAATCACTAGGCTGGAAAATGAGCTGATGGATACAAGCATTGAAGCGTAAAATTTATAATCTGCGATGGGTTCAGAAGAGCCTTGATGTAATGTAGGAATGTGATCATATGTAACCCTAGGGCCATTTTTAAGAATAAAGCAATGGAGGAAAGCATCCTCAATGTCATAGAAAGTACTAATGGATCCAAAGAGTGAGTGTGTGTACCATTGTAGTACCTCATCAGTAAGACTATAATGGAAGGCCTTAAGCAACAAATGATCATTAGAGTAGTCAGCCATAAGTGTGCGGTAGTGTAGAACATGAGCATGAGGATCACTTATATTGTCGAAGAATGTGAAAATAGGAATGACAAAGTCCTTGTGGAAAGAAAAATTATGAATCTTTTTAGGAACATGGTTTCCATGTAAAGAGTTGTTTTCAATGTAGGCATAATAGGCTATACTTTCTAAAGTAAGAGTATGAAGTTGTGATTGGAGTTGGCATACAGTGTGCATGAGGGATAGAGGATCATGTGAGGGGATGGTAGGAGATGGAAAATGTGTATTAAGTGGTTGAAGTTTACCATTATGAGTGATCATGGGAATTTCAAGAGGTGAGATGGTAGGATCAGAGGTTAAAGGTGTGGTGATAGATGTGGATGGAAGAAAGATAATGTGACTAGTATTAACACAAGACCTAATAGGTGTGGTGAGAAAGGAAGAATCTGCAATATGTGAAGATAAAATAGGAGGGATAGAGGATGTGTGAATAAAAGAGGAAGAAGCAATGGTGGGGGATGACTCGTGTACAATACTAGATGCAACCTCAAGGGAGGATAACGATGGAGCGGGAGAGTCACATGTAGTAGTATGGAAATAAGGAGACACATGATTGTGAATAGTAGAAGGTGGGGTTCCTGAAATAATGTTATGATCAACATGAGAATCAATAGTATCATCCATGTAATATGGAGAAGATTACAAGCTTGAAGGATATGTGTTGGGAGATCTATCGGAAGTGGTAGAAGATATAGGAGTAGCTATAGATTGGCCGGAGGAGAGGTAGGAGGAATACTAGATTGTGAATCAATACCTGATAAATAATCAATGACAGAAGGATTTAAAACATCAGGTGGCACATCAGAAGAAGAATAAGAAGGATTGCTTGCAACTGGATGGCATGACGTACAACAAGTGAAAGAAACAAGTGTTATCCAAAATTCACCCGTCAAGGTAATTTTGATAACATGCATCAAATTCTTTAGTCCCGAGCAAGTAAATTGATTCAAGGCCCGAAATCATGTTTTTTGGGGCCCCTTCGGCTTCTCTCTAACTCTCCCATCCAAGAAAAAAATCCCAATGAGTTAGAAAAAATGGAAAAAAATGCAAAAAAATAAGGTCACAGGATTGTTTTAAAGCATTGCGGGTCTGAAGGGGTGCGGATCGTACCAGTGCGGGTCGTACCAAGGTTCGTTGTACCAAGTTCGCGGGTCTGAAATACAAAGAAAATCGGCTAAGTCAGACATTTTTGTCCCAGGCGGTCCGTGGGATAGTTGGGACGTCGGGACACGAATCGACCGATTTTCCGCAAGTCAGTCAATTACGGGCGGTGCGGAGATTTTCATCCGGGACAGCCGGGACAAAAGTACGCACGGGACGCGCGAGACGCATAATGGCTAAAAGGTCACAAAGAGGGACAAGGAAGCCCGAATCAGCCAATGCAGAAGAATGTATCCGGGACACGCGGACCTGATTTTGCCGCAATATCCGCAACTCAAAGGAAAAGTCAACGTTTGACTCCTGAAACTTCAAACGGCCATAACTTTTGACTCCGAGCTCCGATTTTCACAAAATTGGACTTTCTGGAACGAGCACGATAAAAAACATATTTGAATCCAATCAGTTAATGCTCATTCCTGTCAAATGATAGAAAAATCCTACCAAACCCAAAATGGTTGCCCGCACTCAGAAGGCTATAACTTTTGCATTTCTCAACAAAATCACACAAAATTGGTACCGTTGGAATCGTGGCTCTGATCCTGATGTACATCAATCAAGAAATTCTATATTTGATGAGAAATTGGTGGGGATTTTTCATAAAACGTGGCCGGGTTCATAACAGTGTTTTATTTGGTAGTTGGGAGTGCAATTAAGAGGCATGGTCATCATTCTTTCTCTGCTGCAGCACCTGGGACAGTATGGGGAGCCTTTTTCAAGTAAGACACAATCATTTCACTCTATTTGATGTCTCTTACAAGTGGTTGAAGGATAGATTTTGGGATTTCCATTTTCCCCTTCTCTCTCTCTTCTCATTTTCTTATAAATTGGAGTGTTGGGCTCATTGTAAGGGGGGGGGTAGTTTTTGTAACAAAGCTCTACCAAAATTGCTTTGTGAAGCCATGTGCTGTAGGCCCTTGTTATGGACTCCTTGCATGGTGATCCAGGCCCTTATCTTGTAACCGATTGAACTATGCATATCAGGAAGCAATAAAATATAAGTTTGTGGATGCATCTTCCCCTGCTGTGTTTTCTTGCATTCTTCTTTCCCCTTCAACCTTGATTACAAGAATATTGTGTCTATTTTTATGCTCTTGCAGGGATACATTATCATTTTGTATGTTTGAAATGTTGTAGTGAATGCATTTTGCTAGATTATGGAGAACTGTCATCACCCCTTCTAGTGTGCACTTTGCTTCTGTATCTCACGCATTGGAAGACTAATCTCACACCCTCCTTTTCTGGTGTATCACCACTTTAGTGTAGGCTTTCATTTTATGCATTCTCTCTCCGTGGTCCCTTGGAAAGTTAGATTAGAATAGTTAGTTTACCCTACATTAGAGTAGATTGTGGCAAGTAGTTTAGGAGCAAGAACCAACTTTCTCTGGAGGTCTATCTCAAGTAGCAAGTCCCACAACTTGGAGATAGTACCCATGTTATCCAATCACACAGTAAGTTCAAGTATATGCACTTGTATGAACATAGGGGTGCTGTGATTTGGTGATAACAACAAGGTCATTAACAAGGCATATGCTTATAGGAGAATTAGTGGGATTAATGGGCACATGTTGTTGGCCTTCTAGAAGAGCTTATTGAATGTCATCAGATAAAATCATATGAGCACTATATAAATCCTTAAATTTAGCTATGGAAGCCTTGTCATAGATAGGTTTGACACTAAAATGAGACATGACAAGTAAAAATAAAAACTATGGCTAACCACTTAGGGTATGAAAGAAGACCAAAAAGAAAAATGTTTGAAACATAGGGTTCAATAAAATGGTTAATTGAAAATAGAATTTTATAACTATTTTATGAGTTAATCTAAATAGAAACTTAATGTTATATTGAAATTATGGAACTAAATTTTGTGATTTAATATTTGAATATATTGGAATAATGGAAATAAGAGGGATATGATACTAGCTTCAAGTTAGCTTACCTCACTCTATGTTGGACTATAGAAGACTAGTATGTAAACTGCAAGTTGTGACTGGATGGCCTCGGGAAGGGTAGAAGCCAATTGTTTTCATGTACTGAGGATCCCTGGAGGATACTGGGCAGCCCCGAGGCACCCTGGTCTATAATCTGGATGCTTTAGATAATAGAAAAGCTCAAAACTTGACTCCAGCCGTGTCGTAATATCTTTGAAACACCTTAACTCCTGTCACACAAGTGTCGTAATACTGTCTCCTATGTCGTTGCAAATGATATATGAATATCTACCTGAAAAATCCTATCCAAAGCATCAATTCCTAAAACTAAAAATGCATATGAATAGGTCAGACTGACCTTAGCTACCAAACTAGCAGTCTTACAACTGAGTGTTGCACTACATTTCAGACCCAATTTATTTCTATGTGCGTGCGTGTGCGATTTTTTGCCTAGGATGTCCTAACACCAATGACGTAATAATAAGGGGTAATAACTAGATGTAAAATGCAAATGGTGGATGAAATATAAAGAATACAACTCTTTCCCCTATGCAATGTGTGATGCAGATGTAGAAGATGCCCAAATGTAATCATTTTCCCTAGTAGATAACTTCCTTTGATAGTGAGATGTCCACCCATAATGTAGTGATTATGTTATGTTTATATAGGAATCTCTTATTCAAAATTCGACACTAGTGACCTGAAACTGTGGACAATGACCTAGGGGAATACACGGGGTAACCGTTAGGACTGACCTCAAACAAAGAAATTAAGACCACAAATTACGATGACACGGGTGCCTAAAATCATGGACTGGGGCACCCCAGTGTAACCCTAGGTGCCCCAGAGTAGACCTAAAGATGACAACTAAGAAAATTACGACACTTGAGACACCCTGGAAGATGACCAAAACTATAGAGACAAATGACAACAGAACTAGAAAAACAAAAATGACACATAACTAACAGACAAAAAGACTCAAGGATGGGTCACTAGTGAATAATTATACTACGCAAGATCCATATATAAAATAACATACTTGACAGTATTAATGTAATAGTAAGTTCGTGATTTTGTGACTACAGGAGTCAGCTTAATAGATATAGAGGCCAGAATCAATTGCGTAGAGTGAGTGGTGAAGTGTTTAGTACTAGACCTCCCATGATTATGGATAGTGATAGCGATGATGATAGACATTGCATTGTGTGTGATGTATTGATGCATGGGGAATTTCCCCTCAACAATTTTTTTTTTTTATTATGATTTTGGGGGATATATATACATATAGACTGGATATTGATATGACATATATGTTGTTGATGTGCATTGAAATACTAATGTGATGATTATAGATTCGCATTCTTGGGTTGATATGTATTGTTGAAATGGTTCTTTTGAATTTTATAGGCATTATTGGGATGGTTGATTTGATATATATTGTTAGAATGGTTGACATTTGCAATGATGTGTAAAGAATAACCAAATAATGGACTAGATAAACAATGTGTGTGAATATAAATGTATTGTATAACATCTAATAAGTAGAAATGTATAGATGTAATGTGGTAGATAAATAAAAGTAATAATAATGATGTGTTGATAATTGAATAATGATGAGATGTAAAATAATGGTCATAATATGTGTGATGAGAATGAAGGGGGGGAAGAAGAGTGATTGCCCCCTAGTATGAGAATGAGGTTCATTTATAAATTCCCCCTCAACAGTCAAGAATGAACCATAGAACAAGAGTGTGTCATTAGGAAATGGGTTTGTCACGTGTAAAGAGATGCTAGGAAAGATATGACATGAAGCACAATGCAGACAGTATGTGAAAGGATAGGTTCATTAATGTAGTATTCCCTTAATAGTCAAGTGTGAACCGTAACACGAGAGTGTGTCATAGGGTAATGAGATAGAGAGTGGATGACATCTACCAAAGATTAAGAGGCCTGTAAGTGGATGGATGGAGCATGTGAAGCAACAACGATGTGAGAATAAGTGCCAATTGGATTCAAAGGAAATGCCATAATGGAATGTGATACCAAGTGTGGAAGAAAGAGTGCTTAGGAAGACAATGGGTTTTGTATCAATGTGGAAATGAGAGGATGGCTATAGGATTAGCCAAAGAGGAAGTAGATGGATAATGACCTTAGGATGTGGGACGATGACTACTTTTGCATTGAGGTGAAGGAGATGAGTGAACATCAGTGGTAATAGCTTACTTATGCGGAATAGGAGAGAGAGAGAGAGCGCTCATGAGAGCGAGAGTGAAAATAAATGACATCTTTGTCTTATAATTGTTATAAGCGATCATGGAGAACATAATAGTCATTATCATGATGGCCATTAATGTAGCAAAAATTATAGAAAGGGAATTCACGTGGTAAAGCTATAAGCGGTGAGGTGAATGATGCTGAGTTAGAAGGTCAGATAGATGAGCCACTTATCAAGTAAGGTTTCCGTAGAGACATCATGTTGTTTTTCATTATGTGAGAATTGTAATGGTTCATGAGTAGGAGATGAAGAAGACTTAGGTGATTTCTGACGCATGGTGGAGGTAAAGGAAGACGCTTGCATGGAGGAAGAGATGGGGATTGTGGAGGCAACTTAATGGATGGACAGAGGAGAAGAAATAGTAGATGATAGAAGTAGCAAAAGAAGTAGAAGGGGGTGATCTAAGAAATTATGTGTAATGATTAAATCTTGTTCTAAATCAGTGACTTTGTAACATAAGAGAGTAAATGATTCATATGTATCATATAAGAGTTTTTATTTCAATGCAGGAATTAATATACAACAAAATATAAATTACATTTCTGAAATCAATGGGCTGAAATAATAATTGATGCATACAAGAATTGAAACGTAAAATGTAATCTATAATTGATTCATGTCTTTCCTTGATGCAAAGAAGGCAAGTGTTCATAAGTGACTTTATGACCATTGTTAGAAATAAATTGTCTAAGAAAAACATCCTCCATATCATAATAAGTACTAATGGATCTAGAAGGAAAATGAGTATACCATTGGAGAGCATTATCAACAAGGATATGACGAAAATCTTTGAGTAACAAGTGATCATTAGAATAAGCATACATGGCTGAAAGAGTAATGCTTGATATGTAAATAAGGATTTCTAGTTCCATCGAAACATGAGAAAGCTAGGCATGATGAAGTCTTTTGGGAAAGCAGAATTGTGAATATTTTTAGGAATAGGTTTTCCATGCAAGGGATAGTTATTGTCAATGGAAGCATAATAGGCTTTACTTCCAAGAGTGAGTGTATGAACTTAAGATTTCAAAGTGCCAACAACATGCATGAGAGATAATGATATCATGTGAAGGAATGGTTGGTGAAGTATGAGGTATATTGAGAGGTTGGATCTTGCCATTTTGAGTGGCCATGGGAAATGTGAGAAGAAGGAGCGGATGTAAAAGGAGGAGGGGGTGGAAGAGGAGGAGGGGGTGGAAGAGGAGGAGAAGAACATGAAGGCTCTATGGGAATGCTAGATGTAGACTCAAGAGATACAATGAGAGGTGTACTAGTGGTAGGAGTAGAATCATCACGAGAAACATTGGAATTTTAGAAGTATAAGAAAGAGGAGTAGTAAATTCACATTCAGCAGTCTTAAGAGAAGTAACATCATCACTAACATGTTCATGATCAGAAGCATAATCGACATCATTATCAGTCATATTTTCACAAGCAAGTATTTCATCAAGACTATCATCAACATACAAAGAACTTGATAGGAGTACTAATATCATATTTAACATTGCATTCATTAGAAGTACTTTCAAAAGTAGGAAGAATAGGAGATACAGATTTTACATTCATCTTGACTACTAAGATAGGAACATCATCATGCACATTTACATTTTCAATCATTATAAGTAGTATTATGAGTATCCATATTGTCACAATTAAGAGCGTGATTAAACAAAGAATCTATAGTAATATATCATGTGCTATAATAGGAGTAGTAGAAGGATGACAACAACATGGGTGACCATAGAAGATGAAGGAGAGACATGAATTAACTTTTTTGATCAGGGGAGACTATGTAAATATTAGGGGTGCCATGACCAATAAGAAAGAGTTGCCTTAGAAAGTCAAGAAGTTTTTGAGACGACAAAATGGGATCACATTTAGGATTGCAATAAAGGTCACACAATTCAGATTCTTGTAGCAATCATCATCAAAAAAGGGTTGCAGACATGTAGGTCACATCATGTTTGAGGGATGGGAACCTATTTTTAGCCATAAGGGTTTTAGGAGCCCACGGAAAGAAGTTCAAATAAAAGCGGGTTTACCAAATGATTTAATTAAATCTGAATTAAATCTAATATTTCATAGTAACTAATATGATAAAATAAATTGAAATACAAGTGTTAATCACTTAAGAAATCGAAGAATATAAGTAAATGGGAGAGATAAATGACTTAGTTGATTTTTGTGCAATTTGAAGCTAGTTAGAACAATGTATATGTTTGCCCTGACATGAACTGATGTCACAGGAGCTTGCCTAAAAATTTGGAACTGTGCAGATGATTCCGGACAGGGGCACCATAAGTGCATGGACATGGAGCGTTTGGTGATACCGATGACTGATTCTTGGGCGTTGGTGACTGTGTAGAATCTTAGGATCTACTTTCTTGTGTGTCAGTAAAGGTTTCACTCTACCATGTCTTCTGTTGGTCATTAATATTCACTATTTGATCACCGAAAATACCTGTACCTGCAAAAAAAACCCTAGCTACCTGCACAAGGTCACAAACACATCAAATCTGAATGAAATATGCAAAATGTGAAGTTAGGCTAACCTTGAAGGTCACCCGAAGAGTGAACTTATTGCTGAGCATTGCACTACATTCCAGACTCCATGTAGTTTTGTGTGTTTGTGTGTGAAATAGTGTCCTTAGGTTTCCCTTGCGTAAATGACGCTAAGATAACATGTTGTGGCTAGATTAGATGCAAATGTGTGTTATGCAATTAAGCACTTCCCATTCTTATGTAGTGTATGCAGCCAAAAAATGCAGTCCCCTTGATCATAGTGATAGTATGTAGATGTGATTTCCCCATAGAATTTTCATCTAGAATAATAATGTGTATGTTGTGTATATATATGAATATCTTGTTTGAATTTCACTAGTGACACAAAAGAATGACTATGAACATGCGATAAGGATTATAAAACTAAAAAGGTCGACCACAAATGTCAAAATGTGTGAAAAGAAAAAAGTGAACATAAGATCCCATAATGGACACAATTGCATGGGTGCTAGTGTCTAGAGTGGTCAGTAGTGTCATGTGATAAATGAAAAAAACTATGAGAAGACCGATAGACAATGATCCTTGTGACCTGACAAGAACTGGGTACAGAAATGAGAGATGTGAGATAAAAACACAATAGAAACAATCAAAGCAAGTAGATGGACAAAAGATTGTGTCACCAGTGAATACTTTTCTTACTTGAGATCCATGCATATAATCAACATACTAATGGCATATTAAAATAGTAATATGTGCATGATTTTGTCTCTACACCTATGTACTATTATATGTTATTGAATTTAGGAATTAATGTGATTATCTACTTTTTTGCACTTATCATGGAGTTGCAATTATGTTGTAACTTGTGAGTTAATATTAGGGATGTATTATGATCAAGTAATAAATGAATCCACTAAATGGAATTTTAATTATTATGTTTTTGATTAACTAAAAATGTAATATATGTGCACTAGTTAATCTAAGCTATGAAAAGTTGTAAATAAAGTAAATAAATGCACTAAAGAGATATGTAGATGACCTAAGAAACTAAACAAATGTAAATAAAAACCCTAATGTGTAAGAGAGAAGAGGGTAGAACTCATTTGAACTGTAGACGCTCATGGGACTATGTCGCAGACATGACTATGGAATCTGGAAGTAGGAACAACTATGTAAAAACCCCGAAAAGGATGGATCTATGTAATATGGTTGGACTGGAGTGCCTAGAAAAGGAAGTGGGGTGCATACGGGAGCTCTAGTCTATAGAATAAGTGCTGCAGTTTGTGAAAAAACTCCAGAAATTATTTTCACAGGTTTGACAAGTGGTGTGAAACCCTCGCTATGTGTCACATCAAATTCATTGTACTGCACTAAGTGTCACTGCTAATCCAAGATGAAAGAAAGACATGAAAAACCCTAAACAAGCATCAATTCCTAAAAAAAGAAAAAATCATTTGTTACACTTCCCCACTTCCTATTTATAGGGTCAGACTGACCTTAGCTGTCACAATGGTGGTCTTACTAACTGAACATTGCACTACATTTCAAACCCAAATGTAGTTTTGTGTGTGTGAAACATGCACTAGGTTGCTCTTGTGCTAGTCACACTTTCTGATGTAGTGAGCTAACTATGTGTAGAAAAATGTAATAGATGGTGCATGGAATATGAAGAGAATCCTTCCTCTATGATGTGTGTGATACAGATGTGCTAGCCTTGTGCCTTGTGATGGAGCTATATGGATGCAAATGATCTCCAATGCAATAGATGGATGTAAACTTTAGGTGGATGATAGTAACTTGATAGTTCTTGGTCCCTCATTATGGTCTCATGACTTTATATTTATAGGATTTTCCTAATCTGATTTTGTAATTAACCATTCAAATGGTCGACCACTAAAAATATAAACACCTCAAAAGGCTAGAAAGAGCCCAAAAAGTGGCAGGAAAGTTTAAAAAGAACTAGGGCACCCCTGGTGGGACTTGGGCACCCTTTGGCACCCCAATACTAGCCTGAGTGCCTAGTTAAAGCTAAAATGATGAGAAATGATGAAATCTGATTGGCCATGTGTGAGGTGAAGGTCAGGAATGGCGATAGAAATCAAATAGAAATGGGCAAGAGACGAGGTTAATTAGTAATTTCTTCACTCAAAATACCTCTAAATAGTAGTATGAGACCAGGAATAAATAATGTCTAAAGTGCATGATTTTGTGTCTACATTTTCCCCCATTTTATGCTGGTGAGAAAAAATCTTGGTAACATAAAGTAGATAGAGATGTGTACCTGATGCCAATGTAGAGTGATGCAGAAAGCATGCTGAAAGACTAAAAAAACGTGGAATGACAAAAAATATGATGGAGAGTGGAAACTAAAGATGAAAAATGCAAAAAAGTGATGAGAGCGAACCTAGGGTGGAAACACATGTGTAACTAATGTTGTGTGTACCTGCATGGTTAGTATGTGAGGTGTGTCGTCATGAGGTGTTATTGTTGTTTTTTTTCCCCCATTTGACTGTTTATTTCTCATACGGCTAGACCTACAAGGAGAAAATGATCAAATAGTCAAATATATATGTATGTAAGTGTAAAAATTATACGTAAAAGACACATGTGTACATATGTAAAAGCATGTAAATGTAATGTATGCAAATGCAAATTGTAAATGGAACATGTGCACCTGATCCATAATCCAGAGAAAGAGTGTAGAAAGGATATCCTATACTACCAAAGTTTTTTGGGGGACCTGATTCCATAGGACAAAGAAGTATAGGGATGAAATGCTCTGTGTCCTCCCACCTTTAACTGCTTCTCTAAACTGTGTGTGAAGAGATCTTTGTATTTTCCTAGTTTTTTGGGTGATCCGACGTCTGGCAGTAAAAGAAGTATTAGGAGGAATTCCATTGTATCCTCCAACCATTAACTTATCCCCCGAATGCTAAGGACTATCATGTCATGTACAAGTTGCTGTGAATGGATTTTACATACTGGTTTGAAATCACTCGATGTATATAACCCATAATGCCAAGGGTGGAAATTGCACTGAAATGAATCGGTGTAAATGTGTTGTGTAGACTGTAAAACCCCAAATGATGCCCTCCTCTTTAGGGGCGTATATGATGTCGCTGTATTTGAATGCAGCCCTAAAAGTGGACCAACTGTATGTACGCTAAAACTCTGCCCTTTATGGTGAAGGGATTGTATGGTAGAAACCAAGGCGCACACAAACAAGATGATAGCCAAAGAAAGTGTTAGTACGAAAAAATAAACATACATGTAGAAATTAGTGTGCAAGCTACCAAGAAAATTAATGTAATCATGTAAGAAGATAAGTAAGCCACACAAAGTGGATTGAAAACATGGGACATCACTCATAATATCGCAATGCTGTAATGGCCACAAAAAATAAACAAGTGCACACACCAAAATAGGCAATGCCCGTACATAAGAGAAAACAATAGCATATAATAGAACAAACAAGAACGGAAGAAAATATCCCTTCCTAGAAAATTCTACACATAAAGCACCCATTAACATGTTAGAAAGATAACTAATATGTCAAAGTGTGAATAACCAAGTAATATAAAGTGCTAAGTATAAAAACAAATTATATCACCTGTAGGAGATCGAACGTGGATGCCCCCAGTGACCAATGTAGGAAGGGTAGAAGGCGAGCATCCATGATGCATGTAAGAGACTTGTATCTGTGATCACCACTAGAAAAATATGTGAATGCACATGTGTGGATGATATATATAAATGACATAAAAGTAAGCTAACTAGCAAAAGTAAGCAAGAGTAAAAGCAACCATAATATGAAATATGTTGTGGATGGGGGTAATGGAATTTAAGATGAATGGTAGGATCCACGTGCCCCCCGAGTGAATGGAAATGCATGTAATGAGGTTCATTGTTTTCCCCATCAATAGTAAAGAATTAACCATAAGCGAGAGTGCGTCATCGGGAAATGGTTGACTTATTTATTGATTCTAACACGTTGTGATGAGTATACATGTGTAATGGTGACAATATGTGACCTAGAAAATATGTGTACGTGAACCCTATAGCTGAAGCATATATCATGACAAGATTGAACGTGTAAGTGATGATTTATCCTAAGCGTATATCACTATAAGATGAATAGTAGGGAGTGGTGATGTATCCCAAAGCGTATACCACTACATGATGATAAAGTAGGTGACCATTTAGCCTATAGCGTATGTCACTAACCTAAGAATGTCACATGATGAAAGGTCGAATGATAAATGTGTAAAGGATGTAAGGTCCATTTGATTTGCAAAATCTCGGCAGTCAAGTATGGACTGAGGAACTAAAGTGTGTCATAGGGTAGTGAGTGCAAGGCATAGAAGATGATGTAATATATGTAATGAAGATGATAAATGACCATGTGATGAGTAGAATATGTAAATATGTTGTGTGTAGAATGCAATGCTAAACGTGTAAAATGTGTACAATGTAATGTAACGCTAGACTCATATGTGATGATAGATAGTATAGTATATAGAAAATGTGTGATGTGCAGACACACAGTGTATGATGTGGTGGAATGACACTATGTATAAAATGTGATGCAATACGCATATATCATCTAATAGTGTATGTAAAGTGTGGTATGGACAATATGATGAATAGTATGTAATACTAGACAATAGAAGGATGATATATGTATGATGCATGATGCACAATGTGTGATGTAACAAAATGTGTAATTCCTATAGTGCAAAAAGTGGGGTTCATGTGTGCTAAGCCCTCAATAGTCAAGGGTGAACCGAAGCACAAGAGTGTGTCATCGAGTAGTGGTCAATGCTAGAATGTGTGATGAGAATGGCTATATGCAAATGCAAAGATGATAGATGCTAAGGTGAGTGGGGGGTATAATAGATGCAATGCCTACCAAATATATATGAATGAGTAAACTAACCAATGATAGTGAATAACCAAGGTCAGTCATTCTATGTATGTGATGATGATAACATATGATGATAAGAGGTATGAATAATGATGCTAAGAGAAGGTATATGCAAATGCTAGAAGTATGATGTAACATTATGTAACAATGTAAATGAATGATAATTCAAAGATAATAAATGTGCCTATTATGCAATGATAATGAGATATGGGGATGTGGATATTATGCCCCCAATGTATGTGTGATGAAAGAGGAGATCCTATAATGTCATCTAGGAGATCATCAATCTCAGGATCATAATCGAATGGATAAGCGTTGACGACTTGATAAGCAATAGTGTTGGGTTGATCGTGTAATGAGCCATTAAGGCGGAAGTTATATATACCCATAACAAAATCCTCATTAGTGAATAGACGAAGTGGAAAAAAGTGTGCATACCAATGAGTGATATTTTGAGTGTATACTAGAAAATAATTATCGCAAATGAAAACACGTCCAAAGGGCATAGGAAATGAAATGTCTATATGATAAGATCTAGAGTGCCCCAAATATAATCAAGCCATGATTTCCCTAATGTAAGTGGTGAAGATCAAGGAGTGCGTGTGAGATACGTTGTGAGGTCAAAGATATGAAGACCATAAGTGTCAGTGATGGTGATATACCCATGATAAATATGAGGAGTATATGGTGTCGGATGGAGGTCCTCAAAAGAAAATCCTAAGTGAGCCAAACTCTAATTTATACATATAGTGTCATCGCATGTATGATCAAATGGAATATATTCCCTGTATGAATTATTCATGAAGAGTGTGTAAATAAAGAGTGGACATTCTAATGTAGATGGTACAAATGAAGGTGTGTGTGATAGAGTGACGTCCATGGATTGGACAAGCCCTTGATATGGAATCATAATAGTAGTAGTAGCAGGTGACATAGAACAAATGAAATCTATCACATAAATGGTACCATCAAGTGGTGGTAAGTGAGGCGGTTCTTCTATAGGTTGGGGCTCATCTGTAATATTTGTATGTGGAATATGAAAGCCAATATTATGAGCCCTATCATAATACTGAAAGGGGTCATAGTCACGAAAAACAATGTATTCAATGCCTTCATGTAAGAATTTGACATAACTATGCATAGTATAAGCAACAAATTGCATGGCATGAAGCCATGGTCTACCAATCAGATAGTTGTAGGAGACTGGAAAATTAAAAATGAAAAACACAGTGTGAATAGTTTTTGGATCAACAGTAATAGGTAATGTAACATGAACAAGACATGGGTTGATAGAACCATCATAAGAACGTATTGATATAGAAGATGACAGAGAGACCTAAAGCTTCAAGGAATGACGGGGGAAACAAATTGAGTTTAGACCCATTATCAATAAAAGTGTGCTTAACACTGACATTACGAATATGACATATGATATGGAGAGGCTGATCATTATCAAAAGTATGAACATCATCAGGAAGAATAGACTTGAATACTATGTGTGAAGAAAATGCATTAATAAATGTTTGATAAACTGAGTCTAGATGCATGTCAGCATGAATGCAAGTAGTAGCAAAAAGGTGTTTTATTCTATGTAATAAATAGAGATTTGCAAGAAAATAATCATTGATTGAGATACTCATGATGACCAAACCCTAGGATGACAAACAATGAATGAAGAAGCTAAAAGTGTGAATGAAGGAAGTGTTGAAACGTCAAGTTCACCAAAATGATTAACTAAAAATTTAATATATATGCACCAGTTAATATAAGTTATGAAAAGCTATAAATAAAGAAATTAAATGTAATAAAGAGATATGTAGATGACCCAAACAACTAAACAAATGTAAATAAAAACCCTAATGTGCAAGAGAGAAAAGGAAAGAACTCAGATGAATAGCATACGCTCACAGGACTGTGTCGTAGAGATGAATGTGGAATCTAGAAGCAGGAACGAATGTGCGGAAACCCCGAAAAGGATGGATCTGGGTAATATGGCTAGACTAGAGCACCTGGAAAAGGGACTAGGGAACCTACGGGAACTTTGGTCTATAGAATGGGTGCCCTGGTTTGTGAAAAAGCTCCAAAATTGATCTTCATAGGTTTGGTAGGTGGTCTAAAAATCTCACTATGTGTCACAATAGATTTGTTGTACTGCGTTAGGTGTCACTACTAATCCAAGATGAAAGGAAAACCTGTAAAACCCTAAACAAACATCGATCCCTAAAAAAGGAAAAATGCATATGATAGGGTCAGACTGACCTCATTTGTCATAATAGTGGTCTTACTAACTGAGTGCTACGATACATTCTAGACCGAATGTAGTTATGTGTGTGTGTCTGTGAAACATGCCCTAGGTTGCTCTTGTGCCATTCCCACTTTGTGATGTAGCGAGCTAACTATGTGTAGAAAAATGAAATATATGGTGCATAGAATAGAATAGAATCCTCCCCCTGTGTTGTATGTGATGCAAATGTTTTATCCTTGTTCCTTGTGATGAAGCTATGTGGATGCAAATGATCTCCAATGCAATAGATGGATGCAACTCTAGGTGGATGATAGTAGTGATAGTGCTTGGTCCTTCATTATGGTCTCATAACTTTATATTTATAGGGTTCTCTTGATCTGATTTTGTAATTAACCCCGAGATGGCTGACCACCAAAATTATTAGGACCTCAAACGGCTAGAAAGACCCCAAAAAGTGGTGAGAAAGTTCAAAAAGGACCAGGGCACCCCTGGTGGGACCAAGGCACCCACGGACGCCCCAGTATCAGCCTGGGCACCCAAGTCAGAGCTAAAATGACAGGAAATGATGAAAGCTGACTGGGCATGTGTGTGGTGAAGGTCAAGAATGACAATAGAAATCAAATAGAAATGACCAAGAGATAAGGGTTAATTAGTACTTTTTTCACTCAAAACCCCTCTAAATAATAGTATGATACTAGGAATAAAAATTGTCTAAAGTGCTTGATTTTGTGTCTATAGTTTCTTATCTAGATATGTAATTGAAATGAATGAAAATTATAGTGGATTGACAATAAATAATTTATTTTATTTATCATGAATAATTATATGTGAAAATATGTACATAATCATAATTTATGTCATACACATTGTTAATTTTGTATGATTATGAATGGAAGACAAATATATAAGTTAAAATGAATGACATGCATTAATTTTGTAGTTTAGATAGTTATGATTCCTTGTATTATTAATATTTCTTCATACATGTGTTTGATTGTTAAGAATAGGACTAGGAAATCGGGAGGCATGGATATCCATCCTAGGTTGTGTAAGGGTTATTTTAAATTTGTGTTCATTTTTTACGAGTTTATCTAGTCACCCGTCGAGGGTCACGATACATTTGTATTAGAGAAGCTATTGACAAAATATCATCTATTTTATTTTTCCACCTTCAACGCTATAACCTTTTATGGTTTCTACATTTTTAAAATTACGTTTTTGTGTCATTCTAGGAGTGTAATGGTAAGAAAAAGGAAATGATAATTGTAATTTTTAGAAGGAAAATATATATCATATTCTATAACTTATAATATATACTCATGATAGTCTGACTTTAATCAAGAGTAGAGGGTTCCCTTTGAGGATCCAAATGAGGAGAATGTAAGGAATACATTGTTAGTGTTCACATGGTTTGTAAAATAATAATATGGGTTAGTAGTATACAATATACAGTGAAATAAAAAACCATGTTAAAGTGTTTGTTAAGATATATTATTTATATTATGAGTTGGTAAAAAAATCATATATTTATTATGAGTGAGTATTTATTTATGATTTGTTAAAATAACTCAATTATATTGGGAGAGTTGTTATAGGAGCATGAATAGGTCTCACATTTATAGAATTTCCTACTCCTATAAATTTTTATGTGTTCTATTGAGAAAATTAACAATGAATCATTATTGTGTTTGAGTTTTATTAAATTTTTTAATGCTAAAATTTTGACAAAAAAAAGAGGATGTGGAGGAAGTTGATTAAAATGAGCATGATGGTGGATTGAATGATTAGGCTGAGAATAATTCTCAGAATCATGAAGCTAAATAGTTTCCTAAAAGGGAAATATTTAATATTAAATTCACAAAGGACCTAAAGAGTGGTTCATTGAATGTGCACAAGTGATTGAGCAATGACAACCTCTTGGAATTTGATAAATATATAGAGATCTCGAGAACCTCTCTCTACCCTATATATTATGATAATCTAAACCTAGAAAGAATTACTGGGATAGATATCTATATAAGTGCAAAGGTAGGTCAATCAGGTGGCTTGAATCAAACCCATATAGATAGGTGCACATCCCTCCACCCTATCTAGATATGACTAGTCCCATCAAAGTACACCAAAAAAATTAACTAAATAATAGATCTGAATCATGTTTGATTGAAATGGAAAAAAAAATTGAGATTCATATATTTTTTTAAGAAGATAATGACTGTTTGTGTAGTTTATCATCTTTTTAATGACGTATTTGCATGGTGGAACAACAAGAATGCTAAAAATAATTTGAGTGCAGAGAATACCATATGCAAAATTTTGTGACCTTATTAAGGAAAAGGTTGTTACCACAATTATATTTTAATGGAAAAATGATAGAGTTTCATAATTTTTGCTAGGGAAACATAATAGTGACATAATAATGGGAGAAGTTCACAAAACTTCTTAAGTGCATTCCATAGTATTATTTGGATGAGAAGTTTTGTATCCACAAATTTAACATGGTAATGGATTCCCATATTGGATCTGATGTGGATGTTCATGGACCAATTTCTATGGATGAAGATTTTGAAAAAGATATAAAGCAAAAGATCATAAGTTGTATGTTCTCTTTTCAATTATTAAATACTTTAAGCAACAAGGAAATGGATCAAATCAACAGTCTTTTACACCATTTTGAATTTTTTTTTTTAAATTTCATGAAAAATCATTGTAATAGAGAGGGAATTTATTGGAAATCTAAAAATAATGAAAAATATTCTAAGTAGAGTAATGCTCATAGGAATCACCAAAATTGGAATGTCTAAATGGAATGAATATGATCCATTGCAATCCTATAACAAGGAATTCATGAAATCATGGGTATGAGAAATTTACACACAATAATTTGTATTCTCTGTATGTTATAAAATAGTATGAAAGATATTATATAGCCATAACAAAAACAAACTATCTTCCTACTCAATAGGAAGACAATATAACAAATATCCTATTTAACACTTTAATGGATGTAACAAATTAACCACTTACCTAGGTGATACAAAAACCTAGTAAGTGTGATTTACAACACGGGTAAGTGCACCAAGTTGGGGGGCCAAAAGGGGGTCTTAAGTGGACGCATTTTTCTGAAAAAAAAAAAAAAAAAAAACTTCAACTTGTACGAGTTTTTCGAAATAGTTACACTCAAAATTGGAAGATGTTGTAGAAATATGAATCATAGCATTTTGAGTTTAGTTTCTAAGCTACAAATTTTTATTGAAAACGGATACATTTAAGTGGGTCAAACAACTAAAATACCAACAGATGCTCTTGTTTTTGTTAAAAAATATAATAGAGTGACTTTCGTGCCCCCCACCATTTTTTGAGCACCATTTAGTATTTTTGAAAACCCTTTGGTAGAAAGATAGCTAGGAGCATCTAGTTTGGGATCCATTTTTTAAATATTTTTTTAGCAAATATTTTTTTATTTATGATTTTTCTAGTACAAAAATTTTATGTTTTGAAAAATAATGGAGCTCCAACCATGCCCCCCCCCCCCACTACCTCAAAAAATATCGAAAATTAGATTTTTTTTTTTAATATGTATAGAATTATGCCTAGTTTGGGCTGGTATAATTTTTTTTAAATTTCGATCACCCAAAAAAAAGATACACCATGAAAGATAGACATATTTACACTTCAAAAAATAGCGATAAAAAGGCATAGTTAGAAAATAAATAATATGGATATCTTATATTAGTCAAAAAAATTGGAAAATTATATTTTAAGAAAGAAGAGACTCTGCTCTACGTCGTGGTATAATTTTTTAACATGGATTGATTGTTTTATTTTGATTTCTCATAGAGGAAGTGTCATTTTTACATTTTCTTGTAAAAACTCGTTATTTGTTGTGTTTCTGCAGGTCCATACCTCAAGCTTGGGGATCCAAACCAAATCGTAAGCCTTGAGGCATGGCTTGGGAAAAGAGAAAACAAAAAATGTGTACGCGTTATGTAACGCGTACGCATTACATAATGTGTATGTGTTACATAACGCGTACACGTTACATAATGCGTACGCGTTTTTATTTGTTTTATATCTTGTGGCCCCCTAACGTCCCTTTCATCTCTTTCACGGGAGTTCTGCAAACATTATGTTTTGTCTGCAATATTCTCTACATTTTTGCACGCTTTTTTAGTATTTCATTTTTTCCCCTACCTCACTAGTTGATTGTTTCTAATCATGGGCGATAAACGTTGAGCTAAGGAAAAGAGGAAACTCAAGAATAAGAAACTGGAGCAATTAAAAGAGAAGAGAATAAAGAAATTGAAGAGAAAGTAAAAACTTCAAGCAGGGAAAGGTACATCCGCTATATCAAATGTAGCTATGTATTAGAAAATTGGGATAAAATACATAATGAAAATGTAGAGAATAATGATATTGCAATGAATAATGATATTGAATTGAATGATAATGTTGGTATGGATGAAGAAATTTATAAGAATCTAAGTGTTGAACCCTTACTTGAGAATCCAAATGTTAACCCTGAAATTTGTATGAAAACACTGAATGAAGAAAGTAATCTTGTAAATGAATCTTCACCCCTAAGAACACCTCCTTCCATTTTGTGAAGAAAACCAATTCACTTAATTGAAATTGATGAAAACATTATAAAACCAATGCCTAACAAAATGTCTGAAAGAAATGCGAGAAGAAAAGCTAGTGAAATTTGGGATAATTACTTTGAGAATTTAAGTGACGCACAAAGATTTCAATTATTTGTTTCATTGATGAAGTTAATTAAGATGAGACCTATAATGAAGACCCTAGGGTTAAGAACATCTAATTCTGTTGATCAAAATGCGTCAATTGTTAAAAACATACATAAATCATACCAAACTGTAGGTGGCAAAAGACACACCAAAGATAGTAATGCTACACGACGTGCACTAACTAATTGTATAGTAAGTGATAAAACAGTTAATAAATGCTTGATTAGAAAAAAAAATAGTGCTTTGAAGCTAAACAAAAAAACACTAATGAAAGCAATAGAGAGACATAAACGTCTTGAGTCAGTCAATAACACTGACTATTGGGCTTTCTCTAGCAGACTTCCATGAAAAGAAAAGAATACATATGATATTCTAAAAGAATTAATTATAAAATTTTGGAATGAGAACACAAGGGTGTCACCGAATAGAAGAGATACAGTAAAATGAAGAATAGGTTCTCGTAATCATGAATCGTGTGCAAAACATTTCTTAGATATGACTAAAACAGAAATTTTCTCTAAGTTTAAAAATGAAAATCCATAAATTAACATTCACCAAATATTCTTTGAAATGAACAAACTCTTTTATGTGAAAATCAATCACTCACGTACCACTTGTTGTTGCAGGCATCATGTTGAGTTTTCAATGCATTATGATGTTTTTTGTCAAATACGTAGTGTTTTGCATACTGACAACATGTTACAGGAGTGTGGAATAAATGTCCCACAAAAATATTCAAGGGAATTTATTCTGACAATATTTTGTGAAAAATCAACAAGACAATTTTTTATAACAAAGCATGTTTGGATGGAACGTGAAATGTATGTGGTGGCTTGCCAAATCTGAAAAGTTGTATCCACGAGGAGAGTACATCTTCAATAGGAAAAGAATTGGTTGATTTCACAAAATATAAATTGGTGGTATATCAATTAAAATATGGAAAAGAATATAAGAGGTGTGAGCTTGTTGCACTTCTACATCAGTAACGATCAGACACATTCTACAGAATATGTACAAGGGTGTTTCCAGGTGTTTTTTGTGAACTTGAATGAGAGGAACATTATTTTCGATCAACATTACATTTGGTCAGACAACTGCACATCACAATTCAAGAATGCATGGATGTTTTATTGGCTAAGCAGGATGCACAAAGAAACAAATGTACAACATATCTAGAGTTTTACTGAGGAAGGGCATGGAAAAGGAGAGCATGATGGTGCAGGGGCATGTGTGAAAAGATAACTTACAAGAGAAGAGTTGAATTTCAGGGATGGTGCTAAATTTACAAATGTAAAAAGTATGGTTGATTGGTGTGTCAAGAATGTGGGCCATGAATCTCAAGAGAGATCAACGGCTCATAGATATTTTTGGTTGATAGAGAAACAACATCTGAAAAACTTTGAAGATTGTATGACAGTTACAGGATCAAGTGATATGCACTCATTCCGTAGTTCAGATGCAAATTCTTGGACTATTTATACTAGGTTCATGACATATTTTTGTATATCAAGCATTGATTTTGCATGGAACGAATGTGAGTCACAACAGTGGGTAAATGAGTGGACTTGTAGCCCTCTAATTCCACTCAACACACATCACGTTCCATGAGCATTACAACTTGCAGGGTCTTCAGATCAAATGACAACATCACCTAACTTTGACCAAGTCTCTGATTTAGTGCAACAAGGTACATACATATATGTACATGCCATGTTTTAGATTTATAAATTATTAAATGGTCAACTCTTAATGTATTTATAAATTTACTGAATGATTTTACTTTGCGATACATAGGGCACATGTTTACAGTTATTGTGATGGAATTTAATGAAGAGGGAACATACTACTTCTTATCTCGTTGTGTAGAGGGGAAATTTTTTTGACTTCCACAGTAATTGATGGTGAAGACCTTGAATATCCCACTGGATTAGTGGAAGTCACTGGAACTTGGCTTCGATGATATCCTATCAAAAAATCAAACATTTGGTTTTTGAAGACTATGAAGTACATTGGAAGATACTTCACTATTCACATTTGGTCCTTGCAAAAAATATTAAATTGATCAAATATCAAGGTCGACCATCAAACAAAAATCTTTGGAAGGTTCATGAATCAGATCATGAAGCAATTCTTGCTATTGTCAAGAATAGATTTGATCCTTGCGGTTCGTTGGATTGAATTTGCAAAGGTATGTTCTTCATGAATTTAATTTGAATATTAACTTAAATGATTTTGTTTAAATTTTTTATGATTTAAAATTCTATTTAATTACTTCCTAATATGTTTATGTAGGTTAGTGGTGCCAAAAAATCTTCCACCTTCACGTGGTTGGCACTGTCAGTAGAGAATTTATTATTCTCGAAGCCAAGTGAAGCTAAGAAAAATTAAATATAGAAATGAACAAAAAACAAAAATTCTTATTTCACCACCTATATTGTAAAAATATCTTATTAAAATTCTCATTTCACCACCTATATTGTATGGACCACCTATATTATTCAAGTGATTGGAAATGGATAACCTTACACTGACTCAGCCTGAATGGAGACAGAGAAAACCACGAGAGGCTTTCGTAGCCTGGACGAGGTAGCCTAAAAGCACGGGGAGTGTAGGGAACAAAAATGTCACCTTGACGTGGTGGCATAGTTGCTTTGGTCCCACGAGCTTCCATTTACAAAGTACAACATCTGGCAACCCTACACTGACTTAGAGTACACTATTTCTCACGTTTACAAACAATAGGATAGTGAGAGAACAAGATGGAGAGGGAGAAAACCACGAGAGAATTTCATAGAAGGCCTCAACATGGAGCTCTTGATTCTGATGAGACGTCTCTAGGTGCCACAGAGTCTGAGAAATCAACAGTCAAAGATATGGCGTGTTTGGGCCTCAGGGATCTTAAGCAACTACGCCCGAACGGGGTAGCTCGAGAGCACGAGGAGTGTAGGGAACAAAAACGAAGCCTCCACTAGTTTTAACCAGGCCATTTGGATGTGTTCGCATAGTTGGTTCAGTCCCACGAGCTTCTGTTTGCAAAGTACAGCATCTAGCAGCCCTACACTGACTCAAACTGCACTATTTCTCATGTTTACAAATAATAGGACAGCGAGAGAACCAGATGGAGATGAAGAAAACTACGAGAGCCTTTCATAGAGGGCCCTGACATGGAGCTCTAGGATTGAACGAGACATATCTAGGTGTCACGGAGTCTAAGAAATCACTCGTCGAAGATATGGTGTGTTTGGGCCTCAAGGCTCTTAAGCGACTACGCCAAGACAGGGTAGCCCGAGAGCACGGGGAGCGTAGGGAATAAAAATGAAGCCTCCACTAGCGTTCACCAGGACATCCTAACATGTTGGCATAGTTGGTTTGGTCCCACGAGCTTCCGAGCATTCTGGCAGCCCTACACTGACTCAAATTGCACTATTTCTCGTGTTTACAAACAATAGGAAAACGAGAGAACCGTATGGAGATGGAGAAAAACATGAGAGGAATTTTTAGAAGGCTCCAACATGGAGCTCTTGGTTTTGATGAGGTGTCTCTAGGTGCCACAGAGTCCAAGAAATAACCCGTCGAAGATATGGAGTGTTTGGGCCTCAGTGCTCTTAAGTGACTACGCTCGGACGTGGTAGCGCAAGAGCACAGGGAGTGTAGGAAACAAAAGTGAAGCCTCCACTAGCATTCACTAGGCCACCCCGACATGTTGGTGTAGCTGGTTCGGTCCCACGAGCTTCCGTTTGTAAAGTACAACATCTGACAACCCTACACTGACTCAGACTGCACTATTTCTCATGTTTACAAACAATAAGACAACGAGAGAACCGGATGGAGACAAAGAAAAATGTGAGATAATTTCATAGAGAGTCCCAATGTGGAGCTCTTGGTTTTGAAGAGACATCTCTAGGTACCACGGAGTCTGAGAAATCACCCATTGAAGATATGGAGTGTTTGGGCCTTAGGGCTCTCAAGCGACTACGCCCAAACGGGGTAGCGCGAGAGCATGGGGAGTATAGGGAACCAAAACAAATCCTCCAATAGCATTCACCATGCCACCCTGATGTGTTGGCGTAGTTGGTTTAGTCCCACGAACTTCCATTTGTAAAGTACAACATCTGGAAACCCTACACTAACTCAGACTGCACTATTTCTCGCGTTTACAAACATTAGGACATCGAGAGAACAGGATGGAGAGGGAGAAAACAATGAGAGTATTTCATAGAGGACCCCGACATGGAGCTCTCAGTTCTGATGAGATATCTCTAGGAGCTGCGAAGTCTGAGAAATCACATGTCGAAGATATGGCATGTTTGGGACTTAGGGCTCTTAAGCGACTACGCCCGGACGGGGTAGCCCGAGAGCACGGGAAAAGTAGGGAACCAAAAAGAAGCCTCCACTAGCATTCACCAGGCCACCCCAGCATGTTGGCATAATTGGTTCAATCCCATGAGCTTCTGTTTGCAAAGTACAACCTTTGGCAGCCCTACATTGACTCAGACTGCACTATTTCTCGCATTTACAAACAATAGGACAACGAGAGAATCGGATGGAGACAGAGAAAACCACGAGAGGCTTTTGTAGAGGGCCTCAACATGGAGCTCTCATATTTAACGAGACATCTCTAGGTGCCACAGAGTCTGAGAAATCACATGTTGAAGATATGGCGTGTTTGGGCCTCAGGGATCTTAAGCGACTACGCCCGGACGAGGTAGCCCGAGAGCACGGGGAGCATAGGGAACCAAAAAAAAGCATCTTGTAGTGTTCACCGGGCCACCCCAACATGTTGGCATAGTTGGTTTGGTCCCATAAGGTTCTGTTTGCAAAATACAGCATCTGGCAGCCCTATATTGACTCAGACTACACTATTTCTTGCTTTTACAAAGATTAGGACAGCCAGAGAACTGGATGGAGAGGGAAAAAACACGAGAGGATTTCTTAGAGGGCCTTGAAGTGGAGCTCTCAGATTTGATGAAATGTCTCTAGGTGTCATGGAGTCTGAGAAATCACTTGTCAAAGATATGGTGTGTTTGGGCCTCAGGGCTCTTAAGTGACTAAGCTAACTTAGAAGCTGTATTACTGCAAAACGAAGCTCGTGGGACCATACCAACTATGCCAACACACCGAGGTGGCCTAGTGAATGCTAATGGAGGCTTCTTTTTTGTTCCCTATGCTCCTTATGCTCTCGGGCTACCCCGCATGGGTGCAGTCGCTTAAAAGCCCTGAGGCCCAAACACGTCATATCTTCAACATGTGATTTCTCCAACTCCATGGCACCAAGATATGTCTCATCAGATCTGAGAGCTCCACATTGAGGCCCTCTACAAAATAATCTTGCAGTTTTCTTCCTTTCCATCTAGTTCTCTTGTTGTCTTATTGTTTGCAAACACAAGAAATAGTGCAGTCTGAGTCAGTAGAGGTCTACCCCGTCCGGGTGTAGTCGCTCAAGAGCCCTGAATGAATATATTGGCTTAAGAATGAATTTTATAGGGGTATGTCTAAGAACACATGGGATCAATCACCTAGTAAATCTTTCTTGTTTAGTTCTTGATGGGAGTCAACTGGCCTACGGCTTAGTGACCTTCCATTCATTGATAATTTATGTTATGATAAACCCATGCATGCTTTCAAAATTTCCTTTAAAAGGATATGGCTAGTCATCAAACCTAGTGAATGTTGTGATGTGATTTCCAAATAACTTGAAATTCCTACAGATTTAAAGGTAGTAACACGAATTGGACAGGATTAGACAATCAAGAATCATTGAGTGTCTGAGTCAGAATGTCATTCCATCTGGAGACATTCCCAAGCATTGGAGTAATGTATATGGAGAGACATTCTCAAAATATCAACAGATGAAAGGAATCAAATTGTGACAACTGTCGAGTGTTTTAACAGGGGAGAAGACTACGAAGCATAGAAGAATGTAGTAAGTGCATGATAAGATAGGAACCAATACAAAGAGACCATGAGTAAGAAGAAGCACAAGTAAGGTAAATACACATATACACATTGATAAATTGAATGAATTTATTCATATTAGGTAACTTTTTATATAAATACATTATATAAATATTAATTTCCAAATTTTGATGCATATTATACATTAAAAATGCTAGTACATGTACATCACCAATAAATGAAAAAATAATCCATAATATCTTAAATATTGTCAAGTGCACATCATATTAGATTCATGTGAAAATAATCTCAAAAATGTAAGGTCTCATACAAAATTATCAAGTTCCAAATAGTATTTTAATGTGCATAATAAATACAAAAATGCCCAAATAGGTCATATACCATCAAGTTCGAATGCCATATAGGCTTACATACAACGCCATGCACATAGGCATACAAAAACAATGTCATATAAGACATATATATTTCCTACTCATCAGAATATATCCCTCTCTTAGCCTTGCTTGAAGAAGCCCTCCCTTAGGCGAAGATGGAGATCCATGAGATGACTTTGGATTGCCCAAGCCCATGCTTTGAGTCCTCTTTTGTTGAATACTTGCCTGTAGCTGAGCTTGTAAATGCAAACAATGTTTTTTTCGTCAAAACTTAATTTTTATTATATGTTTTTCAGTATGTATTTAAGACAATGCTAGAATGAAATTATTTACATAAATATACAAACTTACCGCAAGTATTCAATCACGCTGAATTTGCACCTCACACTCAGATGAGTCATCGAGATCTCCTGCAGTACGAACAGGGGTACGATGACGATGAGATGGAGGAATTTGTGCCCTCGAAGTCATAATGGGTGGGTTGAAGTTCCCTACATACACATAAGATTAGAAAATATAACATTAGAATTAGTGAAAATAGATCTAAGTACATGTATCTACATAATGACAATATTTTAACTAATTTTATCAATATAGAACTATTGTTTTTACCCCACCATGCCTATGAATCAAATGAACATGGTTGCACCCTATCGCAGGTAACTCCTGCATACACACAATGATGGAAATTATTAACATAATTTAATAATTCTATAATGAAAGACATTACTAACATGTAATTTAACATAATATGAATTACATGAGAAATTTAACAAAATTTACGTGTTATTTGAATACCTCAATGAGTTGCTGCGTAGATGAAATCGCAGCGGCAACACCTTTATCTACTTGTCACAGAAATGGTGAGGTGTCTAGTGAAGTCAACATATTTTTTCAAACATGTATATCACGTGAGTTACATTGACATACAAGAACATACATATATTTGACTTCAAAACTAATATATATATATATATATATATATATATATATATATATATATATACACATGCAAATACACACACACACACACACATGTATATGAAAATTTTACATAATTAACATTCTAAATTACCTCTGTGAATGTATGCGTATGCATGGTGCTCGTCACCTGTGGTTGGGCTGAAGATGTGCCTCCTGCGCACTGTAATATCAATGCATGTACATGTACAAGTATAATTATTTCAAAAATTTAACATATATAAGTAAATCAGGTACTCCAAAAATTTTCTAACACACATAACAAAACATAACAAATTTACTTGTGAAGGTGACGCCGATTAATGTAATCTAAATGTATCACTCAAAAGGACATCTAACATAGTGACATTATCATGTTCATCCCTAGCACCAGGTGTACCCAAATCAGTACGCATGAAAGTATCATCCTCCTCGGGCCCCAAACATAGTCTACCACATGACAAGCAAAAATGTGGCCTCATGCTAGTACTCCCTGAGGGAATACTTTTTGTACCTCCACGAGCATCTGGCTCAGAAATATCCCTTGTATGTCAAACAAGGGTCGCAGATAGCCCCTGAAACGTGTAGAGTGTATCAATCTCTACTGTCTCCTTCACTACTTGAGGGAAAATCTCAGGGTGAGGGGGCTTCTGTGTGGGGATTCTACCCTGCTAAATAGGTGCACGTTGTGCCCCTGGTCGATCCTCTGCAAATCCTTTTCCTCAGCCCTGGAAATCTCAAAAATCAAAATAATTTGGGATTTTGTTGAGGATAAACTCACAATAGAGTTTCCTCATAAAGTATAGTGGCACCTCATTGTTATTACAAGGTGGAAAATCAAACATCATCCACCATCGGTCCCAAAAATTATTTCTAATCAAATTACTATTGCACCAATGTATGGGAAATCGTTTACATGTCAATGGAATAGTAAGATTAGTGCGGGGGTCCGTGAATAAGGCGCATATGAGTTCTTTTGAAATTTCTTTTTTCTTTACATCCACATATGACAATTTGTTGGAATAATAAACCCTACAACCCTCTCTGTAAGTTTTCTAATGATCAATTTACCCCCGTTGCCACATAAATTTTGAACAAGTAATTCCTCCAATGTGTTTGTAAGAGAGGTGCAGTGGGGGTTTGTAGATTATGCATCCCTCATTGTTTTGATTAAATCCTCAATTTAAATTTTGTTTTCAACTATTTGGGCTACTAAATCTTCTTGACTACCCGAGGGATGCTGAGCAATTGTGGGAGTGTCGTAAGGGATGTCAGGAATAATAGGGTTTGGTTGTGGTTGATTCCCTCGACCTATAACTATAATAATAAAAAATATGTACTCAATTCAAATTTTAATCTATAATTATCATATTTCAATGAAATTTTGAGAAAAGAAATGTGTTTACCTCTTCTCCATGGCACCATCATCGATTTAGATCTTCCCGGTGATCTAGAAACAATCCTTTGATCTTGAGATCCAACTGAATGGAAAAACGCGAGGACACGAACAAGCTCTGAAACTCACGTTTGAGGGAGAAAAAATGATAGAGGCCCGGGCCTCTTTTTTTGTTTATACTCAACATATATCACGTATACGTATGTAATGCGTACGCATTATGCTCTGGTGATTCCCAAGCCAAAAAAACTAAAACACGAGCGCGTGTTTCTTTTTTTCACATCCTTGTCTACTTTTTGGCCCCCCAATTTCGTGCACTTACCCACACAATAAATAGAATTAGCACATATAATGTAAAAAGTAAACTAAATTATTCCTAACATTCCTCCCCTTAATGTGAACATGGGGAAAACCTACCTTACACTAGCACCTGCTCATGATATGGTAATTTTCATAGGATGATCACAAACCTCAAAGATAGTTTTGCAAACAGTTGACCACAAACTAAAAATGGTGGTTTTACAATTGGAGTACCACAAGGTGATGGTTTTGTGAATGGTTTACCAACAACCAAGAACGGTGGTTTTATAATTAGTTTACCACAAACCACAAATGAAGGTTGTCAAGTTGTTTACCTAAAACCACATCATGATGTGCCAAGTATTATTATTAGCCCTCATCACATTTCATCGTAGGGAATAATATAGGAAAATATACTAAATTTTATTGCTCATACCCCACAAATAGAAAATGGGAAATGGAACATTGGATCATGTTCCCCCCTTAAATGTGAAATTTCCACTTATTCATGCACACCAAGAAAACATGAACACTACAAACTAGAACATAGAAAAACTGAAAAAATATACACTAAAAAAATGCCACCGAACCATCTGTGTGACCCCGTCATTAGCAACTGAGGAGAGGTTTTTGATTGACCTCCAACCTCTGATGCCTCTGTCCTTCAGTATGATTTTGCTAACTCACCTTGATATGGATTTGAGGCTCTTTGAAAAATTCACCCCCATAAAGTGGACATCGCGTATAAGCGAAAATGCGTCCAATTATTGATTTTTTTAAAAAAATTGGACTTATTACAATGACACAATTGATGAATCATGATGTAACATACACTTTGATGATTTTAATATGAAGACAAAAATATAAAAGATGACTCTTTTAACTGCATATGCTAAAATAATGTCAATTTAAAAAATGACTCAATACTATATAGACATTGAAAACAAAAATAATAACCACTTGATGTACTTACAACTAGACAATAAACCTATATGCTGAATCGAATATCAAAAAATGAATTTTATTTTAAATACCTAGATGTAATCACCTATACTTGGCTTTATCTCCTTGGCATATAGTAAACCGAACCATTATTGAAAAAATTTACACTGCTTTATATTTATATAAATTTTCAAAAAAAAACTTGCTCCACATGGTAGTACTAAGACTTGACCTTTTTGAGTGGAAAGTGTAACTACTTGTATAAATATTATGTTGATGACTATCTTTTCAGATGGACCATAAAATTCATGGGAAATCTTAGAGACATGGGAATTGGCCCCTAAGATAACCTCCATATTTTATAGAAGTTGGCTCTTCTCTACTTTGTGTTAAGGTAAGGGTTAGAGAGAAAACTAAACACAAACTATAAAATCTACCTAAGGCACTGCACCAAAACTTTTTCTGGAAGCACAGAGATAGATACAAAAATAACTACTAAACCACTCAAATAGCATTGAGCATGGTCAACCTATTTTAGAGGTATTCCGTATTATCAAAGGTTCAATAGGAACTGATAACATAACCATCTACAAATGAATATATTTATGTAAAGATTGAAGGGCATATAACATGGTAGAAACTTGAACATTCATCCAGAACTGACTAAAAGCATACAGAAGAAAATAAAGATCCAAAGTATTCTGAAATTGTTTTGTGCACAAAACAAAAAATCTTTATTTATAGAGAAAATAATACATAAGGCCAATAATGGCACAGATTACAACGTTTCTTTACAACAGATCCTTTATAAGGCTGATGAACACAAACTATTGAAACTAAAAATATTCCAGCGCTCCTTAAACTTGTTCTTTATATTTTTTCTCCCCCCTTTTAAAACTGGCACAAGAAATTCTTTTATATACCATGCGGTTCATGCTCCAACGTCACTGACATCATGATTTACACCATCTACATTTATTTCTTTACGTGCATGATCTTCAACCCATGTGGTAAATCTCAACTACTCACTTTAGGACTCGAGATTGCATTCAATTCACCAAACTGGGAGTCCTTTGATTATTTATTTGGGTCTCTGGATGGTGGTAGATTCCTTGAGTGACATATGGAGGCCGCGCACTAATTTCAGGCTGCCTTTTTTTTCTCTCTTTGGATTTACGTCTGGACGACACATGGAGCTTTACGAACTCTTTTCCTTTTCCTTTGACTTTTTCTACCCGCTCAGGTTATGGTGTTGTGATCTTGCCATGTGGAAGCCATGCATTGTTTTTAAGATACTAGTTCATTATGCCTTCGCCAATATGTGTTGAAGGGACACATGGATACCCTACGTGCTCTGCTCCATACTTAGTCAAAATTTGAGCCCTGCACTCAAAATTTGAGCCCTGCAAGAACCAAGGAACGCTAAAAATAAAAAGGGGCTAGTACGACAAAAATATAGAAAAAAGAGATCCCTAAAAGGTTGTAGAAATTATTCTACAGTTATGGTGACTCACTGAGGGACTCCATACGAGTCATGGAAGAATCTGATAATCCTTCCTTTTCTCAAAATTTCAAAATGCGGCTTAAAAGATGGCACTTAAAGATGCTTCAAAGCATCCTAGTACCTGACCCATTCTTCCTCTATCGGGTATGTCCTTCATTGTAGAGCCTAAAAGGCTCTATCCAGCTCGATGATTTCCTTGTGAGAGAAATTTTGAAGATCCTACACCATCATGTGCAAATAGAACTCTAGTTTCACAATTGGGTTCAGGATGGCCTCCACCTCGGCTACATTAGAATCTTATTTTAAAGACTGAAATATAGTCTTATCCTATTCCTTTATAGTGAGTAGTTGCTGAATTTGGTCCTCTGAAAGGACTGTGGAGTTGTTAGGAAAGGGAGATGGGAAACCCAATTACACCAACTCCTCAATGCATTGTTTTTTTCTATGATTCCTAACTTGAGCTAGGCCAGGAGATTCCAACATTTAAGAGTGGCCTTGTTGTAACTCATAATCTTGCTGATCTTAGAAGCTACCATCTGCCTTTCTATGATGCCTGCCCCTTACAGGATAGAGTCCGAAGAGTAATATAACTTCTGGACCAACGCTAGTGATTCAAGGACCTTGGCGGAAACAACACTACTAATGGTGGAGGATGAGGACTCCATGTTGGTGCACAAGCCCTGCACATAAAATATGAATATGAGTGCAGGATACAGGTTATTTTCCAAAATGGAAATCCTCTTACAAAAGGAGGCATATAACCATTGCACTAACATGATGATTCTTTCTTTCTGTTGTTGTTGGGAAAGTTTTCGGGTCAAATCCATCAGTGCGTTCTCTGATGACTGGTATTTTGATTGTAAGATTCCCTTCTCCTCCTCAACAGTGTGTAACTTAACTTGAAATGAAGTAACCTCATATTTCCTTGAATCAACCTCCTATTGTAGTGAAGTGGCTACAACCTTAGAAGTCGTCAGCTTGGTTTCCAAGTTCTTGGTTATTTCCTAGGAAGTTGTGAGAGTTTATTTTAAAGCTACCTCCTTCAATTCCTTATGGAGTTACTCCATTTACTTATTCTTTCCTTTGATTTCAGAGTATAGGTAAATAAAAATACCTTCTTCCTACTTGAGGCTAGCCTCCACCTTCTTCAACTTATTGTTGATCTTAAGATAATATGTGGTGACCACAGCAATTGATTCATTCATCAACTCAACCTTATTCTAAGGCCGAAACTGAAGCAGGTCTACCGAAACAACATTGATAGTATAATCAATGGGTTGTATCTGTTTGACATGTTTGGAGGTATTGGGAATCATCTGTGCAATGGTGAGGGATCTTTGCTTATGGTTATATAATGACCACATGTGCTTCGTCACTCCAACCAACATTTCCTTTTTCTTTTGCTTCTTCTTTCTCTT
Source organism: Taxus chinensis (assembly GCA_019776745.2). NCBI lineage: Eukaryota > Viridiplantae > Streptophyta > Pinopsida > Cupressales > Taxaceae > Taxus > Taxus chinensis. The sequence continues at coordinate 404,596,336 of CM034155.1, forward strand.
ACTGAGGGCCGTCATGGCTGTATTGAACTGATTCAAAAAATATGTAGGGGAAGGAACAAGCCGCCTGCTTAAAAATGGGAATCTCAGTAGGCAGTATGAAATTGTAGTGGGTTGCAGAGGCTAGCAGGTGACAAGGACCGAAGAAAGGGGTGCCAATACCTTGGGAGAAAAAAAGGGAATGGTGGCAGGTTGCGGAGGAAGAAGAGACGAGCTGGGGGGCGGAAGGGTCAGATTCAACGTGGATAGAATAGAAACATCCCTAGCTGATGAAACAATAGGTAGAGGAGAGGGAAATAAATGAGTACAAAGAGGTAAATAAAATGGAGGGATGTGAAGAGAGGAAAGAAAGGAGGAAGAAGGCACATCAGATGACCTCATCCTCTTTCTCAACAGGCTCTGTGCACTGGCGTCCTTAGTGGTAGTAATGGAGGGTGAGACCAATGGTTGTGTAGATATGGGACCCTAGTTTAGGTCTGGCATTGATTTCTCTCTTGTTTTCACACCCTGAGGGCCTGGTACTGCCTGCATTGTGGGCATAGTTCCCGATGGATCCTTTTATGAAAATGTGGGAGAGAGCTACAGTGACGCTTTTTGCTGAGAGGAGCCGAGGGATTCTACCATCTGCCATGGAAATTGTGCTTTGAGGCTTATGACTAACTCCTCATCATCTGAGTCAGTCTCATGCTCAGCTTCCCACAATTCTTCCCATTGTTCATATGTGGAAACCTCCTCAAAATTTAGGGTAGTTTTCCCAATTTCTTGTCTATATTTCCAATAAGAATCAATATTTTCCATACTCCAGTTTCTTTTTTTAGGGATACCCTCAAACCCTTAGTCATAGTTACAGAGGGTTCATAACTGTGCAGGACTTGGTAACAAGACTCCCATTCTTGGGTCAGGATATACTTCAATTCAACAAAAATATTAGGAGTATCCTCCTTAGGAGACCTCCTATATTCAAAAAATCTTCTCCGCTTGTGCTTACATTAGCCAAAGACTCTATTCTAGGATAAGATGGCGGCTATCTTTCCATTTGGATCATACCTCCATCTATCCTAAATCAAGGTGAAGCCATAATAAGTGAACTTATATGTGAGGATATGCTCCACCTTGCGCTTTATCATGATAATACCTCCCTTACTCTAAGGGAGTTCGAACAATGTTTTCTTCTTACGACCAGAGCCTTATTCTTTGTCCAGGATCTCCAACTACTTGGCCACCTCTAATGCCACTACCCATGTCTTGAGGACTCTAGGGAGCATGAAGGATTCATCACAGAATCCATACACCTGTATCATTTAATGTGCTTCCTCGAAAAATTAATCACAGGGATGTTGGGGATCCTCGAGAATGGTTCAAACCGAATCACTCATTTTTTTATCGACCCCTTTCGGGTCCAATTCAGGAAGGAGTGGCATAACAAAACAACTTGTAAACTCATACACATCCAAGGAATGGAACAATACATGATTCCATGCAGATATGGTATGATAGTTCGAGGGTGGACTTCTATGTCCCAAAGTGAAAGGGGCATATATTGGCTAAAGTATGACTACTGCTAGTACAAAATGAGATGGAACAGATAAAAGGAGTACCTGAATGTTGAGTTTATAGGGAAATGGGCTAGTTGGTGGAGAATAAACTATGATATGACTTTAGAGAAGTCACACTAATATACTTGATCCTTTTTTACATCCCTCATCCTGAAAAGGGCTCCCATTTTCTAGTTGTGGAAATTTCTATCCGACTCTTGAAAAACAATAAAATTCAAAATAGAGCAGCCATCCTGAGAGTCCTACATGAACATTTTCAAAGGGATTGTAAATCCCAACAACTCAGAAATGTTTGAATCCTCTTGCCAAAAATATTTTTTGAGGAAAGAAGTTTTGTGATGGCATGAGGACAAGACTTCTTAGAGCTTGGTCATACCATAAAAGCTAGCACTTAGGTCATGTGGTAGGACCAAAAATTTCCTTGATGATTCACTGTGGTATCTTCACCTTCATGTCCTTATCGTTGATGGTGTAATTGTCGAGGTTGAAACCACATGTGCTCATTGGTACAAGTTCCAGATATGGGTGGACAAGAGGCACCATGTACTGGGCCAGTGTCGTGGTCCAAATTTTAGAGGCAAACGACCTGTTATCTCCCTTGCTGAAAAATTTGGCATGAGCACCCTCTCTAAGGGCCTTGGGTTTTTTGGTCAAGATAGGGTTGAATACATCATCCGCATAGTTGGTGAGCAAGGAAGCATATCTGCAATGAGTTTTGAGCATGTGGCAGCTCTGGGCAGCCCACATAATATTTTGATTGAGAGGTCGAACTGGAAGATGACATGGCTGTAATGAAAAGATAGAGAAATATATAGTTCTTTTGCAATGGTGACTCAGGAATCCAAGGTGAGCAAATCTTAGCATTTGGAATGAAATTCTAGTACCCAAAAACTTGCCTTAAATAGCCTCCTTGATTTTTTTGAAATAAAGGCTCTCGCACACAATGGGTCACATCTTAAAATGGTTCCTTCGATGAATGACCTTTAGTGTTGAATTTCACGTTTTCAAAGATATTTTTCATTAATTCTTCAATCCTTTTCAAAATTATTCCCAAAAAGGCATTGGATCATTTACTTCAGGGAAACAAAGGAAGGTACACCCTTCCAATAAATTCAAAAAGGGGCAAGAGGAGTCTCTACAAGAGACACATATCCAAAGACATTTTATTGGAAGGGTGTGAGAGCACGAAACAAGAAAAATACAAAGAAGGGGACTATACAAATGATACATATTTACAATATTCAAAAGAATCAATGGAGTTCTTTAAGATGGATCCCATTTACCGGAATCACCAAGGGTTCACCTTTCATAGTTTTAAGCACAAATACATTGTGCTCTTTGCATGTCATAATATTTAATGGCTCAATCCATAGGAGGTCAAACTTTCCATGATTTCCAAGTTTGGTAGCTCTCACATCCCACTTCAAAACTAAAGTGCCAACCCAAAGATCGGGCTCTGAAGTTTTCTCGTCGAACCAAGTCTTGATAGTCTATTAGCGGCTGATCATAGATTCATGGGATGACTCCTGATTCTCTTGAAGTTTTGTCAATTCAGTGAGTCTCACCTGCATTACACTGTGTTCCTCAATTTCAATTTTCTTTAACAATTACAATGCTGGAAGCTCCACCATGATAGGCATTACTAAAATTTTACCATATACCAATTCATATGGTGAGGTCTTCAGGATCTATTTAGGTGTGTTTCTGTCAGCCCATAAGGTTGTCTTGACATGTTCATGTTATGCCCTTTTATACTCATTACCCATTATTTTTTATGATTCTTATCAAATTCTTGTTGGTAGACTCTGCTAAACCATTTCCCTGCGGGTAGTAGTTAGAAGATGTTTTGAAGATAAATTCCATGCCTCATATCAAAATCACACACTTTAGCACCTAGAAAAGCCTTAGCATTATCTGATATGATTGTGTGTGGGGGTCCAAAGTGGCTAGTGATGTCATGGAGGAGTTCCAGGATCATATTCTCAGTAGCTTATTTCAACAAAATTGTCTCTATCCATCGTGTGAAATAATCAGTGGCCGTAAGAATCCATTTATGATCAGCACTTGAAACTGGGTTCACCATTCCAATGAAATCTAGGACCCACTGCACGAATGGCTCTTTGACTAGAATCGGGTTAAGAGGCAATGTGGAATTTTTCCTGAAACCAATGTAGTATTGGAAAACTTTGCACTTGTTCACCATAGCATAGAAATTTGACAAAAAACCAGGCCAAAAGTATCCCCCTTGTAGGACTTTGATGGTTGTGGTTTTGGCTGAGAAGTGGCCTTCCGAGCTACATTGTGTAACTCATGTAAGACCCTTTCATTCTCCTCTTTTTCCAAGCATCTGAGTAAAAGCACGTAGAAGTTTCTTTTAAAAAGGAAATCATTAATTATGATAAACTCATATCCCTATTGTCGGTAATAAATCCTCTTTTTGAGGGGAAGGTGACTTCGATACTCACCTGTTTGCATGAAATGCATTCTATCAGATACCTAGCCTCTGGGTTCATTTTCTTGAATTTGTAGCACCATCTCAGATTCATCATTGACTGGTTTCATTAGGTCCTATGCAAGATATTGACACAAGCCTTTTCCTCTTACTAGTTTCTTGGGATATATTTCAACATCATACTCTAAGATCTTGGCGATCCGGTTAGTCCTCTTATCAATTATTTCACCTTCTATAAGATATTCCTTGACACTAGAGTGTGCCACCAATATCGTGATCTTGCTATTCATCAAAATATGTCTAAATTTCTTCATCCCTTTGACAATGGCGTAAGGCTTATTTTCTATGAAGTTGTACTTGGTTTCATAATCATGGAGAGTCTTTGAATAGAAGGTAACAGGGTGCTCCTTTCCTTGTGACTCTTCTTTCTATGTCAGCACAAAGGCTACATTGTGTTCGCTTCCATATACATACATGATGAAATATTTAGAGAAATATGGGTTGTGTAACACTGAAGTGGATGAACTGGCTTTTTTTATTACCTCAAAGGCTTTTCAGCCTTCGGTGGTCCATTTTAAATTCAGACCCTTCTTTAGCATTAGTGTGATTTGACGAATCATTATGGTAAAGTCTGAAATGAACATGCTAACAAATTTGATCTTTCCTAAGAAATATTGTATTGCCTTCTTATTGACATGTAGAGGCAACTCCAAAATAGCTCTAATTATCTCTGGGTAAATTTAGATTCCATCTTTCAAGACAATGTGTCCTAGGATTTCGCCTTGTGGTACTCCAAAAACACACTTCTTTGGATTCAAAGAGATTCCAAATTCCGAACACTTCTTGAATACAACCTCTACTGCGTCAAAATGATATTATCCCCTCTTGGTTAACACTGTGAGTTCATCCAAGTATATCAAGATTGCCTTGTTAATCAACTCCCCAAATGCAACATCCATAGCTCTCTGAAAGGTTGACCCACAATTGGTGAGTCCAAACAACATCTTTGCATATGCGAAGGCTCCCCACTTTGTTGTGAAGGTGGTTTTATGTTGATCCTCCTCTGCAAGCCAAATCTGATTATAATATGAAAAACCATTTAGCAGAAAAAATATTTCATAACCTGCCACTGTTTGTAGTATTTGCTCCATGGAAGGCAAGGGGTAGTGATCCTTAAGAGATACCTTATTTAGATCTTTGAAATCCAAAAAGATCCTAATTTCACCATTCTTCTTCCTTACAAGCACCAAATTGTACACCCATGTGGAATAATTAATTGGAAAGATTATTTTAGCTTCTAATACCTTCCTAATGTAGACTTAAAATCATGCATTTTAGACATATTTATCCTAGATCTTATACTACTATTTAGAAGGTTCTCAAGTGTACAAAGTACTAATTAATCCCTCCTTTTTTCCATCTTTGTTTTATGTTTTACTTCATCTTTCCTGTGTATTTCCCAATGCTTATCACCTCATTTTCCAACTTCCCCAAGATTCTAGCCCTAATCCTGGGTGCCCCAGCCTGTACTGGGGTGCCCCGGGGCAGCCAAGTCCCACCTTGGGCACCCTGATCTATGCTTATCCTCTTTCGATCATTTTTGGGGGTCACTTCTAGCCGTTGGTCTCCTTTATCTTTTCCTTGGTCGGCATTGTCAAGATTAATTGTGAAAGTATACTTGAGAGCCCTATAAATATAAAGCTTATAAGACCATATTTAGTGTCCTAGATCTTTGCATTCTATCATTACTATCACTCCATCTAGGGGTGCATATATTGCACCATCTTCATCCACATAGTTCCATGCACTCTAGCTAGCAAAGTCTACATCACATCCATTCACATAGGAGGGAGGGATTCTATATATTCTATTCTAAATATCCTATAGCTATCATAACTCGCTACTACATAAAGTGCGACTAACACAAGAGCACCTAGGGAACCATATGCACACACTAACCAGAACTACATCAGGGTCCATAATGTAGTGCAACACTCAACGATAAGTCCACCGCTTTGGTGGCTAAGGTCAGTCTGACCCTTCTTCTTCTTCTTCTTCTTGTGTAGGCTGTCATTCAGTTCATCCAACGAATCTGGTGCGATAGATAAAAAAAGTTTCAAACCTAGTTGCAACACTGCTGAACATAATTTCTAAGCTTCTGCATAGTTCATAGTGCCCAGAATCTAGACCAGGGCACCCTGGGACACCCCATTATCTTCCCAGGTGCCAGAGTCATCTCAGGTAGTACAGATCTAGCCTTTGTAGGGTTCCTGAGTGGTCGTCTACATAGTCGGTTTCTAGTTTCAGACCTGTGACATCCTGCATCAGACTTATGTAATCAACTAAGTCATTTTTACCTTCCTCTTGTCATTTAGGGTTTTTATTACATTTAGATTAATTTAATTACATAATTATTTATTGTCTTTAGATTATTTACTGCATGTCCATAGAGTTTTATGTCCTCCTATTTAGATTAACTATTGGATATACTTCCCCTTAGTTTCCTAATTTTAGTTAATCATTTTGGTGAATCCAACACCTCTTTCTACCCCCTTCTAGGCCTTTTCCATTTCCTATCATGGATATCTCTCTCACCAAATATCTTCTTACCCACCCTGATTTACTTCATTGCATCTAAACCCTTTTTGCTACTACCATGTTACTGCTGACATGCATCCCGATTCTTTGTGTGACACATTTTCCCATGCCTTTTCCCAACATATAACATTCAGAGCAAACCCTCCTGTTGATACTCACCCTTTTGACAATGACTCACCACTTTACATCATCTCTTGCATTTACAATGTCACTGTCAAGTACACTCTTATCGAAAATGGCTCTAAGCTCAATATGTGTCCTCTGTCCTTTATCTAATCCTTAGTTTTGTCTACTCGTGATATTAGTCCTTCTTCCATTTCACTTCATGCCTATGACAATTATAGTCATCCATGTCTAGGCCATGTTACCTTGCCCTTAACTGTAAGTCCTAAGACCCTACATACCATATTCTTCATCATTAATTTCCCTATCTCATATAATTTCTTGTTAGGTAGATCATGGCTTCACGCCATGCAAGCTGTTGCTTCCACCATCCACCTTTGCATCAAATTGATACATGAACATGTTGAGTATACTGTCTTCCGAGATCATGATCCATTCCAATATTGTGTCCATGACCCTCATACTAGCATCCCTATGCCCCACATTGATACTATCGATGAACCTCAGCCTATGGATGATCAACCCCATTTACCACCACTTAAGGGTGCTATCTGTCTACTAGATGTTATCCCTACCAAATTATCTCCTACTTCCACTCTTGTTCCATATCAACCACCTATTTTCCCTACATGTGATATCCTTCCCTCTTCACCTCCATTGTCACCACCTCCCCCTTTTACATGTACAATTTTTATTCACAACTCTTATTGGGAGCATGTTCTGTTTGACCCCGCATATGATGAAACTGTCTATTCTCCTAATGGTCTAGCTTGTCTTGGATTTAATTTTTACGACCTTCAACCTTCTACTCACCTTTCTCATCTTTATTACGGTTTCATCCCCATCAAGGCCGCTTATAGCTTGCATGTCTTTGACCTTCTAGTCTATTTACCACACATTCCTTGTTCTTCTCCACTCACACTACGAGACTCCTAGCTGACCTACATTAGAGGTACCTTAGATCCCACTCATAAAGATATTTCATTTTCTATGCCCTTTGCTCACCTTTTCATTTACAATAGCTTCTTTCTTGGCAACTCACCCAACTGAACTCGATGGTACGCACATGGTTTTCCACATCCTTCCTTTAGCGACGAAGAGTACACTATGGGCATGTACTATTTATCTCTAACAGGCTCCTTACATGATCAACCTCATACTATAGCCTACCAAGTTTCCAATTCTGATCCATTTGAATTTTACCTTGATGACGATGACCTCCTTGATGAGTTCACCTAGTCTCATGCACACTACCGTCAGGGGGCATATCCTATCACATACTTACCCCTCCTCTCACTCTCTCTCTTTATATAACATATTTTTATTATCCCACATCCATTATCTCTTCTAGCTCACACATCATAGCACCCTCGTCACCCGATGACACACCCTAGCGATTTGGTTCACATAAGACTATTGAGGGATCACCATTACACTGAACCCCACACACTGCACACTAGGTCCTACACATCATACATTTCTATCACATACACCACATGTTCTACATTATCCTACATAGCATACATCTTCTATCATCTCATACATCCCACATCTCTTAGTAATTTCTACATCATATAGCCTATACCTCACTCTACTACTCATCATTCTACATGAATCTAGTCTCTCTACATACTTTTACTATTTTACTCTAGGTCATCATCAGATCTGGGGCTAGTTTTTCTATGTCATCACCACATATAACTTCTACATCTACACATTGAATTTAGGTACACCTTACCCCATGAGTCTAGCATGCTATACTAGATTCTACCAGGCAGGATTCTATTTTATTCATCATCATGCCATTATTCATCATGCTACTACTACATTTCATATATCTTTCATATTCTACCCGTTATGCTAGAATTCCTTATATTTGGGGTATATATTTCTATCTACACATTTATTACCTTACTTTCCATATCCTTTATACATTCTACACTGCATTTTCTACACACTTCACATTCCCCTACCTTGGTCATTTGTACTGAGGGTTTACTAATCTAATAGACCTTCCCTATATGTGACATGTCATCATACCACATCCATTAGACTAGTGACCAATGCTCTAGGCTATATCGTTACCCACACTCATCATCACATCTTGTAGTGGTATACACCCTAGATTAAATCACCACTCCTTTCATCACTTCTACATCATCCTATTGCATTCTATCACCTCTTATTATATCATCCTATACTTGTCTCAATCCCACATTATTCCATTGCATTATCACACCCTCAATCATCATGTAGTGGTATACACCTTAGGTTAAATCACCATTCCCTTCATCTAATTCTCATTATCATCTTCCATCATATCATCACTTATTTTACCATACTATTTTACAAAATTCTATTACATTATCACCTATTTCTCCTCATCACTTAGTGGTATATGCTCTAGGCTAAATCATCACCTTACTATTATTCATCACTCAGTGGTATACACTTTAGGCTAAATCACTATCCTTGCCTCATGTATAACCTAGTGGTACACGTTTTAGGCTAACTCAAGAGATTACTCTCGTCCATTAATAATGGTTTATGCATGGTGCTAAATCACCACCTACTATTGTCCACCACCTACTACTATATGCTCGATACACCTCCTAAGCACTCATCACCCATCTCATAGTGACATACGCTATAGGATAGATCATCACCTTCTTCTTCCATCATGTAGTGATATACACTTAATGCTAAATCATCACTCCATTCTACACATCGTGGTATATGATTAGGCTATAGGGTCCACACTTATCTTTCCACATGCCTCCTCACTATACACATCTTCTCTAGTGATATACAATTAGGGATAAATCATCACTCTTCCTTTGAATAAAGTTGTGGTATATAGTTTCACTATAGGGTCCACGCACATTATCTTCACATATCACATTTCATCACCATGACATGCATACACTCATCACAACACGCTAGACACAACCAACACTACTCAACCATTTCCCGATGATGCACTCTCATTTGTGGTTCATTCTTGACTGCTGAGGGAACAAAAATGAACCTCATTGCATACACTTCCATACACTCAAGGGGCACATTGCTCTTATCATCCCATATTGCATTCTATTCCATCCATCCTTAGCATACTACATTATCTTGGTAGCATTTACTTTTTCTTACTCGTGTTTTACATGCTCATTCTATTACACATGTTTGCCTACTTTCATATATGTAAATATCATAGACACATGTGCATTCATGTCTTTGTTTAGTGTGATTATAGATACATGAAATTTCCACGTGACATGGATGCTCGTCTTCTATCCTTACTATACTGGTCATTGGGGGCATCCACACTCGTCATGTCTAGGTGCTATTCTTTCATTTTGTACTTAGCATCTTTTACTACTTGCTTATGTACATGTTTTTGACATATTGGTTATCATCCTAACATGCTAATGGGTGTCTCATGTACAACAATTATTTTGTAGGATTCTATGTTCCTATGACTACTTGTATTTCTACTTATCTCCTTTGTTTGCTACTGTATGCATGCTTTGCCCTTTGTCTGTCTGCAAACTTGTCTGCTATTTGTGGCCATGATGGCCTTGCATGTCTTGTGACATCGTGAGTGATGTCCCATGTTTGAAACCCACTTTATGTAGTATATTGTGTCTTCTTACATGTTTACACTGCTGTGCTTGGTAGTTTTTCTATACTTTGCGTTTTTACTGATTTCATGCATGTGCTTGCAGACTAACACTTATTTTGGCTAGGAATCCCCTTTTGTGCATGCCTTGGTATCTACCAAGTGTTTTCCCTTTCCCCCTGTAGAGCTGAGTTGGTTATAAGGTCAGAGTGTGGTAGGTCCTCTTTTGGGGCCGCATTCTCCTTACAGGGTTTTCACATGCACCGCCAAAAGAGGGGGGGACATTCATTATGTTTTTTTATACTAAAACAACATATCTAAACTGGTTTAGACACATAATGAGTGAGTTCAAATCTATACTAAAATCCATACACAGTGGACATAACAGGACATGGCGTCCTTCAGAAATTCTGTGGAGCAGGTACAAACTTAGGGGTTGAAGTGGTTGGCCTCTCTACAGTTCTCTGTCTAGTGGCATAGGGATCACCCAAAAAACCATCGTAGTATAGAGATATTTTCAACAAAATTACATCAGAAGCGGTTAGATTTGGAGGACACAAAGCATTTCCTCCCTACCCTTCTTCAGCCAGGGTGGCACAAGAAAAACTCGCATCAACTACAGGATATCCTTTTGCACCCTTTTTCTCGACATGGATCAGGTGCACATGTTCCATTTTTCCATTTTTATTCTAGCGTACTTCACATTTCACGTATTTTACACATTTCTAATTATACATACATTTTCACATACATACATATTTGACTACTTGCGCATTTTCTCCTTATAAGTCCATCATATGAGAAACAAGTAGTCAAATTGGGGGCAAAAAAAAACAAAAACAACAACAAAAACACACCGGTACAGGAACTTACCTTTACATTGTAGCAGCCATACATGCCTTCTACACTAGGTGCACTCTCATCACTTATTTTTACATTTTTCATCTTTAGAATCCACACTCCCCCACGTTCGAGTCTAGTCCATCGGTGCACTTTCTTCTACACTCTGCATGGATTCTAGGTATGCTTCTCTGAGTACTTTATGTTACTGAGATGTTCACTCGCCAACATAAAGTGGGGGAAAATTGTAGACATAAAATCATACATTTTAGACATATTTAGCCTGGTATTATACTTCTATTTAGAAGGTTCTCAAGGGTACAAAGTACTAATTAATCTCCCATTTTTTCCATCTTGGTTTTATGTTTTACTTCATCTTTCCCGTTACTTATCACCCCATTTTCTAACTTCTCCGAGATTCTAGCCCTAATCCTAGGTGCCCCAGCCTATACTGGGGTGTTGCGGGGCGCCCTGGTCCCACCCTGGGCACCCTGATCTATACTTAGCCTCTTTCACTCATTTTCAAGTCACTTCTAGTCGTTGGTCTTCTTTATCTTTTCCTCAATTAGAATTTTTGGGATTAATTGCAAAAGTATACTTGAGATCCCTATAAATATAAAGCTTATAAGACCATATTGAGGGTCATAGGTCTTTGCATTCTACCACTACTACCACTCCATCTAGGGTTGCATCTATTACACCATCTTCAACCACATAGCTTGATAGATTTTAGCTAGCAAATTCTGCATCACATCCATTCACATAGGAGGGAGGGATTCTATAAATTCTATTCTACATATTCTATAGCTATCATATCTCGCTACTACACAAAGTGTGACTGACACGAGAACAACCAGGGCACCATATACACGCACTAACCAAAACTACATCAGGGTCTGTAACGTAGTGCAACGCTCAATGATAATTCCAATGGTTTGGTGGCTGAGATTAGTCTGACCCCTTCTTCTTCATATTGTGCAGGGCATCATTGAGTTCATCCAACGAATCTAGTGTGATAGATAGACAGAGTTTTAGACCTAGTTGCGACACTGCCGAACATAGTTTCTGAGATTATACATAGTTCGCAGTGCCTAGAATCCATACCAGCCCCCCTGAGGCACCCTAGTACCCTCCCAGGTTCCTGTGTTATCTCGGGCAGTCCAGATTTACCCTTCACAGAGTTCCTAAGTGGTTGTCTACACATTCAGTTTCCAGTTTAAGACCCACAAAAACCTCCGATAGCCTACTGTAATTAACTAAGTCACTCTTTGCCTTCCTCTTGTCATTGAGGGTTTTATTACATTTGAATTAATTTATTTACATCATTATTTATTATCCTTAGATTATTTACTGCATCTCCATAGCATTTTATGTCCTCCTATTTAGATTAACTATTGGACATGCTTCCCCTTAGTTCTCCATTTTTAGTCAATCACCTGAGCTCCTCAGCCATGAAAGATTCTATCTTCGAGTTCACCGACCTCTTCTTTTGACACATAGGTTTTTTCCTTCCTCCAAATCAATGGTATGTTGGATGATATCCTTGTTATAACCATGCAGGTCATCATAAGTCCAAACCACCACCTTATCATATTTATGGCATAAGGCCTCAAGTATTTCGCTTTCTTTTTGGGTGACTAATTTACTTACCTTTAATTTATTTCCATGAGCTACTTCTATCTCAGCATAGTCTTCTTTGACTACTGCAAAATTCCTCCTATCAGCATTAGCATCATTGGAGTCAAAGAGATTTTCCAACATTATCAGTCCTTTTGGGAATTTTATTTGTTCTGAGCTAGATAACTTGATCTCTGTATACTTCTTCAATTTTGGGTTGGAGTTGGTCTGTAAACTCTTCAGATTGTTGTAGGAAGATAAATATCTTCTGGTCATTCCCAAATAATTTCCAATGATCTATTTATTTCAGGTATGGATGGGTGAATGATCAGCTTTACTATGTCTTTGTTCACCAACATATCCTTGGTAGGTTAAAATTGCAATCCAATATGGGCCATCATGTCTTCTTATATGTTCTAGTCCCAAGGGATGACCTTAATATCAAAGGCCTCGAATTCTTCAATGAGATCCCATACCCTGTGTTGGTAGGACTTCATTATTGGGATCATCACGGAGGAATTGCTTCTGACCTATGTTATGACTAACTCAGAGTCTCTAAAGAATCTCAATTGCTTTATACCTTATTTGCATGCAAAGGTCAAACCATGCACTAAGGCTTCATACTTTACTTTGTTTTTGGTGCAAGTGAATTGGAAACAAAACTCCCAAAGTATTTTCCTCCCACTAGGTGAAGCTAAGCATATTCCATCCCCTAAGGCATTTCTTCTTCTAGAACCGTTGAAGTGCATAGTCCATATCTGTGAATCCTTTTTGGGATTCTCTTCACTTTTACTATCCTCCTCCATGATCTTTGGAATGCTGGGATTTTCATCAAAAACTACATAAGTGCCTAACCCAATGGAATAGAAATTTCTAAAAGGGTCACCTGGTGATAGGTCAACTAGATAATTTCTTCTTTGATGGTCGACTGCATCTATATATGACTCCTCTTCTCAGGTGATCATGACATGTGAGGCTTCAAAACTCGAGCCTACTTAATCCATTATATGCTCTTCTACAAGAGGTTCTAATATTACCTTCATCTTTGATCCATAATTGCTCTGCAAAATTAGATGAGACCAATCAAGGGACATATATCCTCTAATTTTAGCTATAAAGTCATAGGATGGACATAACCTGAAGACCAATGGAACATCAATCATCACTATATCCTACAGAACAGTTATGTTCAAGTAGAAATAGCATTGTAATGGGAGACTTCTGATGAATCCAATGGTTTGGAATGATTTTCCATCCAAATGCATGACTCCTCTTCTTAGGGGTTCATATTTGATTCCCAAGGCATCTGCAATTGCTTTAGACATGACAATTGTGCTTGCACTAGAATATATCACAGAGTTATGTAATAATTTCTTACCAATTATAAGAGTCATAAAGAAGGGTTAAGGTCTTGGTTTACTTCCCTCTCCTTTCTAATTCATCATCACCAAATCTGTTAGAGCTTGAGTTACACTGAATTAATTTTTACCCTTTCTAGTTGTAGTTGGGTTACTACTGGATTTTAATGCTTCTTGGAGCAATTCCTTTTGCTCTAGGATGCCCAAGATATCCCCCAAGGATACATTGGCTGGTGCCCTCTTGATTTTTTCTACAACATTCATTGGCCCTAGTGGTGGTGTTTTGGAGGACTACTTATATTTCAACGTTTCCATCACTTGAGGGAAGATACCTTGATTTTGAGTTGTCGTTGTGATCTCCTATCTAAATGTGGGTGAAGGGGAAATGAATGCTGGATATTATTTTCTTGCTTCATTCATTTTTGTATGAACCGAACTCATATCTTCCATCATTTTCCTCTTCAAATGAATGTTGTAATTTAATAGTACTGGGTTTGAAGTAAACACTTCATTTCTAAATACAAACTAATCTCCTTCGATCCAAGATAAAAGTGTGTGTTCAAGCGCAATTTCTTCTTCTTGTTCTAGGGACATTCCTTGCATTTACACAACAAGGCCTCCATTCTGAATTCCTGGGGATTGGTAAGGTCTGCCATCATGGAACTTGAAGCCTTCCATTACTCTTTGCTCTGCTACCTTTTTTTGTAGATTCCCTTGAGGGAAATCTCTTGGCATATGAGAGGTATTACAAGGGAAGGACCAAGCATTGGGATTTTCTACCGAATTATTTTGTCCTAGAATCATCTATCTCCCCTTATTAGGTGGGAGAGTTTTGAGTGGTGTTGGGACTTGTAAAAATTGGTTATCTGGTTGTGCCAAATGTAGTCTCTGGGAATTTTGATATTACAGAGGTTAAGCGGGATTATTTCATTAGTAGCCTTGACAATTTTTTCTAGGGTATGCACTTTGACTTCTCTTAAGATTAACTATCTCATTGGAAAAAATCATAAGGATATTTTTCATTTCTTCCATCTCTGAAGAATATGTTGATGCTACTATAGGGGCGAAGGCTCCTTGAGAGGATGGGTAGCTATATATGGATGCAAGAGTTTGGGTAGAGCTTGAGGCAGGTGCCTGGGGAAGGGGGGATATCTATGGATATACTGGAAAAGGTACCTTTGGGGGAGTGTACCAAAATCTATCAAATTGTTCTCAAATTGGACTATAATATCATATTCCTGTGGAAATGAATCTCCTCCTAATGAATGAATCATGACAGAGATATCCAAGTTCAAATATTTTAAATAGAAAACAATAGCCATACCTGTAGCTACCCTTGCTTGAATTGGGATTCTTTGCCATGTCTTATAGAATCTGGTGTTGAAGTCAGTCATAGGCTCATGCGGAACTTTCTTGATGTTAATAAGTTGTTGGAGTGAATATATATCTCCCTTTTCACAAAATCTTACAAAAAAAATCCCAGTTCATCCTAGGTACCAATAGAATTAGGATTCAAGGATCTATACCATTCGAGAGATTTTCCTTTAAATGAGGTAGCCAATAACCTTAAGGCTATATCTTGATCATTGATGAAATGTACTACACATATCTCCATGACATCCTAAAGATGTTCCTCCAAAGTCTTAAAGAATTCATTGCTAAACTTAGGTAGTGTCTTCATCATATTTTCCAGGATGGGATTCCATGTTTTTGAATGCACTGACATGATCAATGGACTCCCTTGATTCCATGAGACGAAATTCCTTAGAAGAGGGGGTGGTTGATGATCCATTATGATAAGTCTGAGAACTCTAGTGGATTGTAATAAGGGCCTTCTAGGTGGATGTGCTGAAAGATTTTAGTTTGGAGGAGATGGATATATCTGGATCTATCTACCTCTTCTTCCTTGATCAGTTGTAAGTACTCAAATATGCCTTCTTCTCTTACTCTTGACCATGTTTGTATCCTTCTCATGAATCATAGATACTCTGGGATATCCTTGTCACTCTTTTTCCACTGAAAGAAGCACTATGTGCCTCTTGATCAAGCATTATATTTGTCCCACCAGGCATGCCAGGAAAACTGTTAACGATTATATTTCCAGATGGACCTTCAAAGTCATGGGAAATATTAGAGACGTGGGACTTGGCCCCTAAGATAACCTCCATATTTTATAAAATATGGATATTCTTGGCTTTTTGTTGAGGTAAGGGTTAGAGAGAAAACTAAAAACAAACTGTAAAATCTACCTAAGGTGATGCACATATTTTTTTGCTAGAATCACATAGATAGATACAAAAATAACTACTAAACTAGTCAAAGAGCATTGAACATGGTCAACCTATTTTAGAGGTATTTAATATTATCAAAGGCTTAACATGAACTAAGAACATAACCATCTACAAATTGTGTGTGTGTGTGTAAAGATATAAGGGCATATAGCATGGTAGAAACTTGAACATTCATCTAGGACTGAATAAAAGCATACAGAAGTAAATAAAGATCCAGAGTATTGTGAACTTTTTTTGTGCATAGAAAAAACACTCTTTATTTATAGAGAAAATAGTACATAAGGAAAATAATGGCATAGATTATAGTTTTTCTTTACAACAGAGCCTTTCTAAGGCTGATGAACACAAACTATTGAAACTAAAAATCTTTCGGCGCTCCTTGAACTTTTTCTCTATCTTTTTTCTCCCCATTTTTAAGATGGCAAAAGAATTTATTTTATAGACCCCATAGTTCATGCTCCAACATTCCTTCCATCATGATGTACACCGTCTGCATTTAGTTCTTTACATGCATGATCTTCGACCCATGTGGTAAATCTCAATTGCTCAGTTTGGGACTCAGGTTTGCATTCAATCTGCCAAACTGCGAGTCCTTTTCTTCTTCTTTTAGATCTCTAGATGGTGGTGGCTTCATTGAGTGACAAGTGGAGGAAATGTGCTAATTTAGGGCTGCATTTTATTTTCTCCCTTTGTAGTTGCTTCTGGATGACATGTGGAGATTTGCAGACTCTTTTCCTTTTCCTTTGAATTTTTCTGCCCGCTCGAGCTATGTTGTTATGCTCCTGCCATGTGGAAGCCACATGTTGTTTTGAAGATCCTAGATCCTTGTGCCTTATAAAATATGCGCTGAAGGGACACATGGATACCCTCCAAGCTTAGCTCCATACTTAGTCAAAATTTGAGCCACACAAGAACAAAGGAACAAAAAAAATAAAAAGGGGCCAGTGTGAAAAAAATAATAGAAAGAAGATATCCCTGAAAGGTTGTAGAAATTATTCTACAGATTATTAATTTCCTTTAAAATAAAAAACACACCTTTATATTGTAATAGGACATAGGATTGGTGAATCAACGGTGATAACATGACAAGTGGTGAGCTCATTGATGTCAATGAAGGTTTAAATGTTGGCAAGGAGATGATTGTGTCAGGAATCAGGAGACTATCCCAATGAATGTTTATGTACAGATCTACTATCTTGGATGTATGGAACAAATTTTGAGAATGCCAACACAGAAAAGTTGTTTCCTTTATAGAGAAACAAATTAAAATTATTCACAAATGAATGTATCCTTTATCATAATATAGCACTCCTGGAGGAGTGGCGATATGGGCTATATAATGTGATGCACAACTGAGTATAACATGCCTATATTTCATTGCATTCAGGGAAAATCAAGACCTAAGAATTTGGCAATACTAATTCAAGCACACACAAAGAGACTTTCCAGGATCCTTAGACCATAAAAAAAATATTTTGAAACCAAACAAGTCGATGAGAAGGGAATTCAATGTAGCTATGTGTTGTCCATTGTAGATCCAATATTGATACAAGTATAATATGATGTCGAGACTGAGTATGCCGTGGAGGGGAACCAAGATGTCAGTATTTGGAAGTCCAACAACTATCTAGAAACAATACAGATGGAAAATTGATCCACCCAAAGGAGTGACTACAGACGTGATATAGAAAAATAGGATAGATCACTTATAAGACTAGGTATTTTTTGATGAAAAACATGTCAACATACATATCTACAGATATTTCATCTCGAATGAAATTCCCCCTATAGACTCTTCATTTTCCCATCATAGGATAAAATGATCGCTCTGATACCAAATCATGGGTATGAGCAAATTACACATAATAATATGGATTATATGTATGTTATAAAAAATATGAAGGCTATTATAAAGCCATAACAACAAAAAACTATCTTCCTACTAAATAGGAAGACAATATAACAAATAATCCATTTAACACAATTACGGGTGTAACAAATTAACCACTTATCTAGGTAATACAATAACCTAGTAAGTGTGATTTACAACAAAGTAAAGACAATTAGCTCATATAATGTGAGCAATAAAATAAATTTTTCCTAACATGAAATGCATTCATGTAGTGGTTGACAACTTCCAAATAGACTTTCATTCTAATGAAGTTGAGTTGGAAATTAGTTTTTTTTGGTTTTTTTATTTATATTTAAACTGATAAGTAGAAAATGAATGATTTTAACACCCAAGATATTAATTAAAATGGTTAAAAAATAAGGTCATATTGATATAACATGGTTAGTATAGTATGGAAAGTGAATGGAAAATAAGGTAGACTAATGTCTTTTTACAATTGAACTAAAGATACCAAGATTAACCATAGAATTCAACTCATATGATGCACCCTTAGGATCATACGATGTAATTTTGTGAGTTAGTTGGTAATGAAAACATCATGTGAAAGTGGAATGTTTCATTAAGGCACTGTAGACACTAAATCACGCACTTGGGTATATTTATAGGTCCTAATCACATACTACTATTCATATGATTCGTAAGTGAAAAAACTAGTAATTGACATCTATCTTTGGCCTCTTTTTCTGTCCTTCTAGATTCCTCTTTGGACTTGCACACCCCACATCCAAGTCTTATCTTTGTTGCATTATCTTTATTGACTCTAGACATCAGCGCCTAACCAAGATGCCAGCACCAAGGTGCCCTCGCCTCTTTGGGCACCCCCAACCTCTTTGTATCTTACTCACCTCTTTTGGGTCTCTTTTATCTTTTGGACATCTTGTTTTCTTCAGGTGCGTCCTTTTAGTTTTTTAGTTACAAAATTAAAATAAGGGAATCATATAAATATAAAGCTATGTAGCCATAATAAAGTACCAAGCTCTAAGAATCTATTATCATCACCTAAGGTTACATCTAAAGGAATTCTAAGAGCATTAAGGAATCCATCTATCACTCAATCAAAGGAAAAGGGAATGCATTTTCTACATACACGCATAGGAGGGGAATTTCATTTTGACATCCACACATCTATTTACATCTCTACATCTAGCTATCACTCACTATCAAGGGCATCTTGCACAAGAGTTTCATAGGGCATGATTATATCACACATACATAAGAACTACATGGATTCTGAGATGTAGTGTAACACTCAATTGTAAGTTCACTGTGTCGAGTGACCACCAGGGTTAGTCTAACTCACCATTTGCATATTCATTTTTTAAGATTTGATATGTTTTAGGGTTTTACAAGATATCATTTTTGTAGGTTACAGGTGAATTTTGTGATCATTCACCAACATACAAGTGACCAAATACAAAGGTTAGCAACTACCTTGTGACACAAGAAGAATTATTTTCTAAGCTACTACGTAGTCATAGGTTCCCAGCAAAGTTCTCTAGTACCTAGGTGCCCTTGCCCCAGTCTAGCTGATCTAGTCCAGGCTCATTTGGAAATTACATAATTTTCTGGGTGCAGTCATGATAGTATCCTCCTCCGGTTCATCAGTCTTTGATTCTATAACACTTCTAGACTTATTGCGAAATCAGCTAAGACTTATATTCCATCTCTTACACTTAGGGTTTCAATCTTCATTAGCTTATTTCTTACGTCAATTTTTTTCTATAGCATTTATTTATCATATGTGACTATGCAATTAGTGTTTAAGAAATTCAATATTTGTTAAATCATTTGGTGAACCCATTTCTCAACTCCAACCTTCTTTCTAGGGTTTTCTTCTTATGCTTGTCACGTATAGTGGTTGTTATGGGTCTTATATAAATCTCTCTCTGTTTACCCGTAGGGTTTCAAAATCAATGGATGAATCTGATAACCCCTTTTCTAACTTGATGCAACCTAGAATTAAGTGATATGAACCTTATGAAACCCTAGACATGCTGACACATCACTCAGACTAACTGAGCACTCACCTGAAGTGTGCAAAGGTATTAGGTCCCTCTTTGGGGTTGTTGTAGCAGGATGTTAGCATGATGGAAAATTAACATATATAGTTCTATTACTAGCTCATCATTCTACAAAGCATACAAGATCTATATCTAAGGAAAAGTAGAATTAAGTACTAACCATGATGAGATCAAAAACATACTATATTCAGATACACATAGAACTAACACTTGGATTTAGCAAATGTCCTTCATTATATTCAATGCAATAAGTTTACAGAAGCCTCATTACAATATCAGTAGTATGCATGTAGCATTTTTAACAGCATATCTTTATATATCTCAATCCCCTCTGTGTGTATATCTATTACATAGTTTACTACATATATATAAGGGCGGGGGACTTTCCCTTCACCACTTATCCATCCCAAAAATAGGTCACATGCTATTCTTAACCACGCGCCTTTACAAAACTAGCCACACATGCAAGTGCGCTAACAATAGACTACTACTAGCTAACTGTCAGTACCAGATCTATTTTCAGCTTGTTTCCATGCAAAGTGCTTCGTATCCAATCCTCCAAAATATTCAATGCGTGGTGCGCACGTATCTACGTTGTTTGTGTGCTCTGCACGTCATCTCTAAAAATAGACCTTAATGAGCAAAACGGCTAAGTCCTTAAAACTAAACTTTTGTTCCACACGCGCGTTCTCCCTATCCATTCGCACCTTTGAATATGAATCACTTCCCCACGTAGAATTCTTATGTGCTTTTTTTCAAGTGTTCTTTGATCAAAATTACCCCACACTAATTTCATTGTCACCCCGATAATGGTCATCTCCAAAAACTTAAGTAAAGAATAGAAGAATGGAAAGAATGAAAGAATGTATGAAAGAATATTTTTACTCTGAAGTCTCTTCTTCAGCCTGAACAACTAATTTAGGATATTCCTATTTTATTTCAGCCTCCAAGGTCTACCATTCAGCAAGTTCCTCCTCTACTTTTTTTGGAATGTCCACAACAATGGACTCCAATTCATCCCTTGCAATCTCCCCTTTTTCATTTTACAATATTAATGCAATGTTGGAAATTGTAGTCATCCTTCCCTCTAGTAAATCCATCTTCTGTGCAATGAGCTTCCCTAGCTCTTCCAGTCGAGTATTGTGTGGTTCGTGTGTTGCTGCTAGGGCCTCGCACTTCTGCTTAACCATTGATAATATTTTTGCGTGGCCCAATGTTTCATACTTCATTGCTTTTTGGACCCCATTGTTCTCCTCCAGAGTTTTTATGTTCATTCAACTTTAATTTCCTTCTCCTTTACGTAGTTTTCTCCTTCTGTGGAGAGAGTCTGGGTGATTTGTGCACTATTTACGAAGTAACACCTTATATCCTTGCTCCCCTGAATACTCGCTTAAATATGTTCTCTCCTTGGACTGTATCGAAGTCCTCATCATCCCATTCTTGTGGATGAGGTGGTGTAGTGGCGCGCTCAACTTCATCCTTATTCGCAGGATGTCTTCTACCTCTATGCTCCAAACCACAACTATCCTCATGCTCATCCTCCTAATCCTCCACTTCTATTAGCTCTATGGGCTTAGGTACTATGACGTTATCCATTGTATGTTTTCCCTTCGGTGGTGCTGGAAGTGCGAACTCATCTTCCACATACTTTTAATTCTCCATCTTGGGCTTCAGTTGAAGATACACCAATGCTGCTCCAATATCTCCCACAACCAGACTTATTGGTTTAATGCTTAATACATCTAAAACGATCCTTTCAATATATGCACCCCACCTTGGATACACATATTTCTTCCTTAGTGTGTGGTAGTCACAATTTACCTTATCCACATTTAATTTCAGTCACCGTGCATTTGTGAACCTGTGTACCGATGCATGGAAGTACCTTGCTATGAAGGAATATAGAAACTTACACCAAGGGCTCCATGCTCCATATTTAATGGTGAACCATGCTATACAGAAATGCTGGTATATAATGAACTAAACTACCTTTCCAACAACCGAAGGAAAGTCCTTGGGGATGTGCCATTCTTCCTCAAAATCCGTGCAGAGCCTATCATACCACTTCTTAACCATTTTCTTGACCTACGATGTCATGGATCCCTCATGTAGGTACTTCTTGAAGCATTCTGTAGGTGACTTCTGTTCCATGGGATACTCCCATATCTTCTCCTTTGGTCCATCAGGTACTTTGATCTCCATGAACATCAGTGACAATAGAACAGCTCCAAAGCTGATATTTCCTCCTGCGTGCACTTCCTCAATGATTGTTTTTGCAATATAACGCGAAATGTTGTAGACTACCCCTTCAAACATATTTTTTGCAATGTGTAGCCACATGGTGTTCACTTGTGACCACCTTTCTTGGTCATTTATCTTTGTAACCAGATGCGCGACTGCTTGCACCAATGGATACTTCTTCATTTTATCAATGTCCATGTTACACATGGACCCTTTGTGTACCCCAACTCCTTTCTAGTATCCAATATTGTGGCCTTATCTGTTACATCATCTTTCAAATCCTCTCCTGTGCCTTTCAACCTCGTTACTGTGGAGATGAGCGCGACTGAAATTCTGGCTCGATGTCCTGCAAAGTAGAAAAAATCTTTGTGCACTCTACTCATGAGCCACTGGTACAAGGGCTCATATTTCCCGAAGTAAGGGAGTTCATATAGCTGGTAAACTCCTATCTTCTTTAAGAGCTTCTCGCCAACATCGTCATACACTGGCATGTCTTCCACCATGCATTTATTTGTCTTTGTGTTCAGCAACGCATCAAGCTCCTTCTTATTCTCTATGGTATAGTGATTGTACTCACTCACCTTACTTTTCCTTATGTGAGAATCCCACTCCTGGCCGATGATAACCCCCTCTGGATATTGCATTTCTGAAAAATTGCTTTCAGGAGCTATCTCCTCTTCTTCTTCTACCACCTTCTTCTTTCCCTTCACTCCTGTTGCAACTACTTTCTTGGGTGCCATTTCTACCTTGTAATCCTTTGTAGATCCTTTCCTCTTGAATTATGTAATGTGTGAATCAAACCCTAGCTTGATTCAACATGCCCTAGGTGAAATCACGTGCCCTAGCTCCTCTCTGTCACCTTGCTTCACTCAAACCCTTCACCACCAGGGACACAAGCTCTTTCTACGCCCATATCTCTTTGTCACGACTGGTTACACACCTTTCACACCTCAATACGATCACTCGACTCTTCGCACTTGGATCCTTTTCAAATAATCTTAATCGCAATGGTAAAAATGAACTCGCATCCCATCCTTATATAGATTTTCAAATTTTTGATGCATTCATTTCTCCTTCACCTACCAAATATCCTCTCATTAATTGACCAATTCCATCCTTTCCACGTGTTACATCTTCGCGCCTCAGCTATAACCTTCTAGCGTGCCTTCCTACCCTCTGGTCATAGACTTCTCTTCAGCGCGCTTCCTTGCACCCGAGTACCTCATCACTACACCTTCTACTAGTAGTTGTTATGGCCTCTGCTTACCTCATGTTATACTATTCCTTCATTCATCTCCATATTTGGTCACTTTTTAGAGGCAATCCTTTGAATTGAAGAGCACCCGTAGCAGCTTATTCCTTTCACCTTTCAATTCCCACAATCTTGTACCTGGATATCAACAACCACCCCACACTAAAAGTATGTGCAGTCCTCTATGCATAAACATGCTTCATATAGTAATTAGCTTCATGCACGCAAGCACGCTTATTTCACAACACACCAACTAAATTGAAAAAGCATAGCGACAAAAAAGGAAACACATTAAGGAAATACATAATTGAAAACCTAATCTAAATGGCAATACTGCCTTATTACAAACACCAAGAAGACTTATTTATAGTAGGGCTTCAGCCTACTCCCATTGAAGTAACCGGGTAGCCATGTTCCATCAAGTGCTTCTAACTAGACAAGCACCTATTTCAAGGATGTAAGTGATAACATATGGCCCTAACCAATGTACCTTAAGTTTTCCTGGATGGCGCAATAACTTAGAGTCATAGAGAAGTACCATTTGTCCAATCTCAAACTTCTTGTCCCTTATGTTTCTACCATGCCGTGCTTTCTACCTGGCCTTTTCTTACTTCTGATTCCAATGTGCTATGGCTCGTCACTCATCCAGCTCAATTATATTTTCAATCCATTCTTCTAAAGCTTACTCATTAGCTAGACCTCCAGTGTGTGTAATACGTAAAGAAGGTAACATAAAATCCATAGGAAGAACAACTTCTGTGCCAAACACTAACTGAAATGGTGTGGCTTTGTTCAACCTTTTATATGTTGTTCTATATGCCCAAAGTACTGTAGATACTTTATCATCCCAATCCTTTCTTCCAACATCACATATTTTTGTCAATGTGTGGCTCAAAATTTTGTTGAAAGCCTCAACAGTTCCATTTTCTTGAGGATGATAGGGTGTAGTCTTATGGTGTGCAATCATGAACTCATCCAATAAAATTTTGATTGTCTCATTAAGAAAATGTGTGCCCCTATCACTGGTCAAACTCAAAGGACATCCATACCTTGTAATAATATGTTCCCATAGAAACTAAGTTGTTATAGCCACTGTACAGTCCTTGGTAGGTGTTGCTTCTACCCACCATGTCAGATAGTCTGTGCAAGTGATAATGTAGCATGATCCAGTTCTATGTGCAGCTGGTGAAATAGGACCCAAAAAATCTATAGCCCATTTCTCAAATGGTTCTGCGCTAGAAATAGGTCTCAGAGGCATTTCATCTCGCTGACCTGGTCTTCCAAGACATTGACAATGATCACATGCCTTACAAAATTCCTTACAATCTTTATAGAGGGTCTCCCACCATAATCCAGTGAGTAGAATCTTGCACACTGTGGCATCACCTGCATAGTGGCCTCCTGCAATTCCACCATGATATTCTTCCATAATGCCCGTGCACTCATGTTCTAATACACAATGATGCAATATTTCATCCCGACCCATTTTGTACAAGTCACCACTAATTAATATATAAGGTGCAACGTGTATAGCAAGTTGTTTCTTCTCCAATGATTTCATTCCTTCTAGTGCCATCCCTGTGCATAAAAATACAACAATGTCCTCTAGTTTTGATGGTGTGTGTTGTAACCTGTATAACTATGCATCTGACATGGTATCCTCAATTTCTTGTGCTTCTTCTCCTGACTGTATTCTTGATAAATGGTCTGGTCCATAATTACTTTTTCCTGGTTTTACCACAACTGTGAAATCAAACTCTTGAAATAAGAGCACCCATCAACATATGCGCCCTTGTAAAACAAACTTATTGACCAAATACTTCAATGCCATGTGATCTGTATAAAAGATGAATGGTGTAGCTAGTAGGTACTGGAAAAATTTATGCAACACATAGATCATTGACAAAGCTTCACGCTCTGTAGTTGTGTAATTTTGTTTTGCAGGAGTCAAATTTCTACTAGCAAAATAGATAGGATGATCTACAATACCTTCTCCAGGTTGAGCCAACACCGCACCAATGGCCATGTTAGAGGCGTCAACATGTACATGAAATGGTTTGTCCCATGAAGGAAAACACAGAATAGGCATGGTAGTAAGTTTCTCCTTTAATGTCTCGAATGCGCGTTGCTGCTGTTCTCCCCAGTAGAACGTACCTTTCCCTTTCAGTAACTCTTCTAAGGGTGTGGCAACTTTGGCATAGCCTTTGATAAATTTTCTGTAATATCCTGTATGTCCCAAAAATCTGCGCACCTCACTTTGACTGGTAGGCTCCCCTAGGCCTATAATGACTGCAACCTTTGCTGGGTCAACTAACAAACCCTCCTTGCAGATTATGTGTCCTAAAAGTATCCCAAATGGTGTAGCAAATATGCACTTCTTGATGTTCAAAGAGATACTCAACTGCCTACACCAGTTCAAACATTAAGCACAGATTGTCACAGTGGTCCTTAACTAATCCATACAACCATCCAATCATCTAAATATACCTGTAAGAAGTTGTGAATAAATTCTTTGAACGCTTAGACGAATATGCATGAAAATATAGCAGGTGCATTTTCAAACCAAAAGGCATGAAAGTATATGCGAAGCTACCCCATTCAGTAGTAAATGTAGTCTTTTCCTGATCCTCCTGGGAAATCCTAACCTGATGATACCCAGAGAACCCATCTGTAAATGAATATATTTCGCACCCTGCAACTCCTAGTATTTCCTCAGTAAATGGCATAGGGAATGGATCTGTTACACATGCAACATTCAGCTCCCTATAGTCCACACATATTCTAATCCATCCATCCTTCTTGATACTGATCACCATTGGACTAACCCATTCTGACTCATCAAGGGGCTTGATAATTCTAGACTTCAACATGTTATCAATCTCTTCTTTGACCTTTTCACACAAATTGGGGTTCATTCTGTAAGGCCTCTTTCTAACTGGGTGCACACCCTCTTTAAGCTTTATCTTCATCTCCCCTAACGATTCATGCATGCCTTTGAGTTCATGGTACCCCCTAGGAAATAGGTCCTGGTAGTCCCTTAGTAACTCTATGATTTTTGCCACTTCAGAGTCTGACCAATAGTCTCCAATTATGGCTTCCTTAGGCTCAATCTCTGTTCCAATATTCACCCACTTTGTCTTCATAGGTTCATGATATGCACATGTGGTCCTATCCACATTGTCCAATACCTCACACCTTCCTATTGAATGGTTTACATCTAGATTATCTACTTCTTCATCATCCACTAGGTAGACCATTTTTCCTCTCTCTTTCGCAAGGCAAGCACGTTGAAGTAATGTTGCATCGGCCCCTGGTTCTTTATCAAGATGTGCTCCTGAGTCCTCTTTATCTAATAATTCCTGGAGGAGTTCTTCAGCCTTGGCACTATCCCCCATAGTTAAGCACTTGATAACTTTCAATGCTTCTTCTACCAGAGGTTTTGTAGAGAAGAAGTCAAACATCTAGGCCATTCCTGTAATTAAATTCTGTCAATTTCCAGTTTCTCTATGGAGTTCTGCATATACATACCAAGCACATGTGCAGCCTTGTAAAGTGGAATAAAACTGGTGCACCCATAGTGAAGGTGGTAAAGCTTCCTTCCCTTCTGTCCAGAGTCTCTCACACTTCTGAACATGGTGTTGAATAGGTTGATCACTGTGATAATTGCATATTTGTGTAGGTGCATTTCTCCTAAAGAACCTAGTAGTAAGAGAAACCCCAATTTCATCCCATTCGACTAGATTATCCCTGTGGACCACCCACCAGCATGTTGTTGTCCCACGTAGTGTATATGCTAGCATATTTCTCCTCTCTAGTGGGTCTATCCATTTTTCTTCCATGGCATGCAGGAATACCATGGGATCCCCTTCTCATGTGTAACAAGGTACCGAGTTGTTACCTATCCTCCTGACATAACGTGGTTTTTTGCCTCAAGGGAATATGCTCTTTACTTCATGCCCTACCAACTCATAAGTGTTGTGAGCCCAATTATCACAAGCAACACTTGTAGTATCACTAATAGATTGTGCATCCTCCCACTGAATTAGTCCTTCTTTGGTTGGTTCAATCATCTCTGGATCTTGGATGGCGCGTACATAAATCCTATTCAGATCTTCTTCACTTAAAGGCTCAACATAAGGTGTGGAATTTCCATCTGTCAAAGGGATAATGACCCTTTCCTCTTTATTTTCAAAACTGATATAGCCCTTGTTGAACCGAAGATCAACATTATTTGCATAGCACCAAGGATGCCCTAGTAGAGCTGGGAAGCTATCTGATTCTGCCAGTGCTAAAACTTCAAAGTCTCCAGTGAACTTGGCTCCTTGTATGGTAATGGATGCATCTTTTAAAAATCCTATGGGAGTGGCCTTAGTCTGATTAGCCATGAATAATACATTAGAGGATGGCTATAATGGGGGTCTCCCCATTTGTACCCATGCATCCAAGGTAAGAACATTGACTTCCGTGCCTGTATCAATTAGTATATTACTCAATAGCCACCCATCCACAACAACATTCAAAGTGATTTCCTTGTCATAATCTAGGCTATGAGGAGGGAGATTTACATGCAGGATCTATCATCTGGTCTCAATACTTGTGCATGGAGTGTTCCCTTTCAACCAACTTCCTAATAGTGGAATGATGTTCTCCTGGTGCAACATTTTGCACACTTCTCTTAAGTCATCTATATCAGTTTGGACCATCTCTGATGCTTTCTTCTACTCCTTTAAATATTGTATCTCACCCTGAAGATTCCTTAGCACTTCCATGGTATCTTGATAAACCTCCTTCTGATAGGCAGGATCTGGGTACCGTGCATGAAGAACCTCATCCTTAGTGATGGTAGGTTTCTGTTGTAATACCTCCCTAACACATGCTGCCTCAAGCATGGGTCGTGATCCTCACTTGTAGTGCCTCAGACTCTTCTTCTATTTTAGGCATCCATTGATTGTCCATAGCATGACTGTATCCTAACCATCCCGGCACCTTTGTTTTCTTACTTATGTTGCTTACTCAGATGCTCATATAAGTCTGGGAACTCTTCATAGCTATGGTTCTTTCCGCAGAAAGAACATGTAATATTCTGAGGACATTCACATGCCTATAGTGGTCAGGAGATCTACAAGTATAACATGTTTCGTGAGGAAACTCACTTCTTCCACCACCATGGCCTCATCCTTTGAATCCACCGTGGTATCCTTGACCTCTGCCACGACTGCCTTCAAAATGCCCCTCATTCCGATCATAGTGCACCTGATTGTGCTCCCGGTCCTGATGCTCATTCTTGCCTTTAGAGTTATTTGAAACTCCTGTCTTCCATACACCAATATCTATAGCATCATGGATCTGTCCAATCAGTCAGTAGTCCTCTGTGTCATGAGTTGTGGACCTGCAGATTTTACAGTAGCTTGAAACGTTCTTCCTTATCGTGCGTTGTAATAATGGGCAGTGGCTAACATCATGGTTTAAGTGGCATATCTCACAATCCATCAGCAATGAGCATACTATTCTGTGAGGAAAACTATCCTTTGTGTGACCCTCTACTTCACAATCTGTACACCAAATTCCTAAGCATGTTTCATGGGCTGAATTCGCTGATAATTTCTCTAGTTGTTTTGCCATAGCTGCAATCTGTGCCTCTAAGAATGGGCTAATGCCAGTGTCAATACTCCCAACTGGCTCAGCACATAGGGATGCTTCCAATGCCTCATGTGGATCAGTATATGTCTTATGTGACAACACCCTCCTAAATGGTGTAATCAATCCCCCAAAAAACCATTGTGCATGTTGGCTTGCGTGAATATCATAAGAAAGTTTAGACATAAGCATTTTAAAATGGGCATCATACTCGCACACACTTTCAGTAGTGCCTTGCTTAATATCCTTGAGTGCACTTATACTCTTCTGCTCAAATTCAGGGATATGAAACTCTTTTAAGAATGCATCCTTCAATGCTGCATAATCCACGCAAGTCTGATCAAGGTCAAACTTTCTGTACCAGCTGTGTGCATGCCCTTGTAATGTAGTAGAAAATTGGCTTTCCCTACGCTCAGAAGCTATGATTCCTTTTGTGCGCCACAATATTTCACACATATGCACATGTTCAGCAACATCTTCTATTCCCCTATACTCTGGAAGATGAAGAGACATTTCCATATAAATATTCTGGGGTTGGTGCAGACCTTGCCCACCTAATCCAGAACCTCCAGTGTTCCCCCTGCCTCTAGAACCTCCAAATCCACCTGAACCAGAACTTCCCATGCCTCCTAATCCCAAACCTATAGCTGGAATAGGTCCTGTAGACGTACTCCCCTGTGCTTTGACAGTAGTACTATACTAAACCCCTATGGTCTGTGAAGTAGTTCCACTTCCAGAAGTGAATCCAACATTCGGTGCGCTCATATTCTGTGTAGATGATGCGCCTGAAAACACACCTCCAAATAACAATGAAGTCCATCTTACCCTGCCATTGATTTACTTGCTCTCTTACTTCCTAAAACTTTCTTGTTGATTACTTGTCGTACTAGATACTGGAAAACCAAGCGCAAGGGCTAGGTTACTAGGTGGGATTAGATGTGCACCCATGGCCCAGGTCATCTCTGCTTGGTGCACTTCCTTATGAGGCCGAGGAGGGTTCCCTATCATGCTTTCCTAGATGGGGGAGTTCCTGATGCTCTAGCTCCACGTCTTCTACGTGAGCTCCAAATCCTTCACGAGCCATCTCTCTCCTCAACTCAATCTGCGCTGAAACATCATGTTGCTTCTCTATCTCCCTCTCACGTGCCTCATTATACTTAAGCCACCTTTCTTCTCTCTTCCTTTCCGCTGCTAAGTCCACCATCCTTCACCAGTCCTGTCCCTACCCCCATGCATGGTGGGGTTTAGTTAGCCATCGGTTTACTCTCCAGGTTCAAAGTTACCATCAGGATCTTGATCGCCAGTGGAATGCCTTATAGGTAAGCTCCTCATGGATGTCATAAGAACTGGAATTCAGCTACCTCTAGACACGAATAAGTGGAAATTGAGTATTCTAAGATATAACTGTTCAAGACACCATGAAACCATGTATCCATAGCTCAAGTCCAAATCAGATCAGCATCATAAAGGGCCTAGAATTCTTCCTATGTCTAGACAAGTGTGTGATACCTCCAATTCCATTTAGATGCATAAGCAACCAGCCACTTGTATAATTCTACTGGAAAGATAGTGAAAAATATCTCATATAAACTGTCATACAGATTTTGTTCCACCCAAGTGTGTGTGTTAAACTTAGATCCAATGCTGAACTGCCATGCATATTCTTCTTCTAGATCGCATATCCATTCTTCAATACTTGCTAAGGTCAACTGGTATGTCTTCATTGTGAACCATCCTGAAAAAAACTGAAAAAGAGGTCCTGACAATGGAACCAATGATGCAACCTAGAATTCAGTGATACAAACCCTATAAAACCCTAGATGCACTGGCACATCACTCAGCCTAAACTAAGCACTCACCCGAAGCACACAAAGGTACCAGGTCCCTCTTTAGGGTTGTTGTAGTAGGATGTTAGCATGATGGAGACTTAACATATATAGTTCTATTACTAGCTCATCATTCTACAGAGCATACCAGATCTATATCTAAGGAAAAGTAGAATTAAGTACTAACCATGATGAGATAAAAAAACATACTAGATTCAGATACACATAGAACTAACACTTAGATTCAGCCAATGTCCTTCATTATATTCAATGCAATAAGTTTACAAAAGCCTCATTACAATATCAGTAGTATGCACGTAGCAGTTTTAACAACATATCTTTGTATATCTCGATCCCCTCTATGTGTATATCTATTACACAGTTTACTACATATATATAAGGGTGGGGACTTTCCCTTCACTGCTTATCCATTCCAAAAATAGGTCGCATGCTATTCTTAGCCACGTGCCTTTACAAAACTAGCCACACATGCAAGTGCGCTAACAATAGACTACTACTAGCTAACTGATAGTAGCAGATCTATTTCCAGCTTGTGTCCATGTAAAGTTCTTTGTATCCAATCCTCCAAAAATAGCCAATGTGTGGCGCACATGTCTCTACCTTGTTTGTGTGCTCTGCACATCATCTCTAAAAATAGACCTTAATGAGTGAAAATGGCTAAGTCCCAAAAACTAAACTTCTGTTCTACATGCGTGCTCTCCCTATCCATTCACGCCTTTGAATATGACTCACTTCCCTGCGTGGACTTCTTATATGCACTTTTTCAAGTGCTCCCCTTTTTAGTTCTTCCTCACCTGTCAAGGCCTTGATTCAACCCCTTTAAAATCCTACTTCCATTCTCACTACTATTGCTCCCATCATTCAACCTAACGCTTCTATTGTATAACATGACTCTTCTTCAAATGTTCTTGATTCAAAATTATTTATATCAAGATTTGAAAACTCAAAATTTTCAGCTTCAAATGGATACTTCTCATGCATCTCCATTTATGTATTCCACTTTACTCATTCACACTTCTTTCACACATGCCATTTCAGCCTATCCACTTCCTCAAAATTTCGTCACCCCTAAGCTACCCACCTTCAAAGGCCATGGTGTCCCTCAAGATAATCTTTGATAATTTCATGTGGCATGTCTAGATTATGTGGATGATCATACTTTACTAACAAATATCTTTTCTATAATCCTTTAAGATTATGGTATTTGTTGTTTATATGATTTACCTGTCCATTCAGTAACATCATTTACGCATTTAGATGATGATTTTCTTGCACATTTTCCAATAAATATTGGTTCTAATATCTCCTATGTTCAACTTACACAAATAAAACAAGGATATAATGAGCATCTCATGGATTATGTGTTACAATATAAGAACAACTTAGCTAAGACATCTAATGTACTCACAAACTCTGAATTGTAAGATCTTTTTGTCCAAATTATTTTTTTCCTTTGCAAGAGAACATCATCTTTGAGACCTCTCCATCATTTGATCAACAATGGTATACTCTTAAGTTATGTGAAAGTAAACTATTATCTATGGACAAGCTTAAATATCAGGATCATGCTTCATATTTTACTTCATTTCAAAGAAAATATACTTTCAATTCATCTACTAAGCCCATTGAAGTAAAAAATATCGTTAAGGTTTTCTCTAATGCTGAAAAGCTTTAATGGTAGCCCCCAAAGCGTACATTCACAAAATTTCCTTAAACTCCATATATTATATTGCCACAACTTATTGAGATCAATATTATCACACATTCCCCTCCACTTAATCTGGACCCATCCCGCAATAAAGACCACAATTATAATGAAAATTTTAGATGTGACTATTATTAATGCATTGGGAATTCTACTGATCGATGCTTCAAACTTAGAAATATTATTCAATATATCATCAACAACAATATAATCAAGCTCCACAAGCCTTCGGCATCTACGTTGGTAAATGAAAAAATATATCAAAATATTTGATGATTCTCTCCCTGAGCATAACAAGCATGTTATTGATTCCTTAGCTAATCATACATATCGTGCAATCCCCACTCCTTTGAATCAGGGGCTCTTGATTTTCTAGTTGTTAATGATGATGCATCTCCACCATTCATTACATCTTTGATCATGATTATCATGTTAAATTCTCTTCTGATACATTACATATTTGTGCTTCTATCATACCTCATACTATCAATAATAAAATGATAAATCCATTGATTCATATGGGTGTGTTCTCTATTCCATTTCTTGTTGCTATCAATTATCCAATCTCTCTTATCTAATATTCAATTCCCAAATCTTATGGGTTCGTCAAGCTTCCAGTTACAGTGTGACCTCTCACCATGTTTGTGCCATTCATTGTGGAAAAATATATCAAAGATTGTGACATGATCTTATGTATCCCTTGGCTCTATATCACTCAAGCTATCATTTCCACTAATCAATTGTGTCTAAAATTCATTTAGAACAAGCAAGTTATCACCATCAAAGGTGTTTTTCCATGCACACTATGGCCACAGCCTCCTCTTGAGTTTTTCATGGTACTACCTAAAGTATCTATGTCACCTAGACCTCTCAAATCTAAGGCAAATTCACCCATTCACACACGACCTACTTGTCCTCATTGGTCCACTAGTCCATCTCATCAGCCTAGATACACCACTCAGACAACTCCTTCACATAGGTGCTCATCACCTCCCAAGTCTACTTCATATAGGAACTCATCACCTCCTCAATTTTCTTCATATAGGTACTCATCACCTCCTTGTTCCCCTTCAAATAGATGCTCATCACTACCTAGGTTTCCTTCACATGTACAACGTTAGTCTCATACATCACTAGTCTCAAAGCATGGTCACATGCCTTTATCTCTGCAAACATCTGGTGGAGGACCCTTTCCCTTCACTTTTGTTGAATAGCTTACTCATCATCATACACTTGGGGGTATCATGCTTACTTCACCCCCTCTTAGCATTATCAAGTGTCTTGCATTTCTACAATTACACTAGGAGCTTCACATCTATTCATTTATCATGCATCTTACACAACTTATATCATCATTACCCTATGACACACTCTAGTTCCATTGTTCATACTTGACTACTGACGGTACATATTTCTAGCATTCTATTTTAACACATAAATTTATCCTCTTCTACACTTTACGCTCTATGTTTTATTGATTTATCTTTCTAGTACACATAATTAAATCCATTTCCAAATGATGCACTCTTGTTCTCTGGTTCATTCCTGATTGTCGAGGGGTCTTTTGTAAATGAACCTCATCTCATACTCATCCACATTCACTTAGAGTCACGTTGTTCCTATCACATTCACATTGCATATCACTCTAACTCACTCACAACATACTACATATCTTGGTTGCACATATTCTTTCTTACTTATACTAGCTATATGTACACTTTGTTTTCATGCTAGAAAGATACTTCATATGTCATTATGTTTATCATATACACATGTGAATTAAATTGTTATCTATTTGTGAATGCATACTTCTTACAAATCCTTAGATGCAGCATGAATGCTTGGCATTGTACCTCTCACCAGTACCACCGAGGCTCTTACGGACATCTACTTTATTACAAACTACATGTGCTATTGTTTCATTTTATATTACTTCGTATTCTTACTAGCACCCTACTCTATCAATATATAAACATCTTGACATATTTTTTATCTTCATAACATGCTAATGAGTGCTTCATGTGCAATATTTTCCTTACAAGAAATATTTGCCACTATGGTTTTCCAATACTTTGTTTGATTATGTTTTCCACTATTTTCTATTGTATGTCATTATTTGCATGTTTTTCCCTATGTCTTGTTTGATCATTGCTTGTATGATTTTGGCCACTTTGGCACAAATTATCATGTGACATTGTGAGTGATGTCCCCATGTTTGAAACCCACTTTTTATAGTCTACTTTATCTTCACTATTGCTTATTTACATTGTTTATCTATTACGGTCTTGCTACTTTTCTACTAACACATATTTCTAGCCACTTTGTTTGCATGTGCCTTGGTTTCTACCATGCACATTCCATCCCCCTCCAGAGTATCAGTTTTAGAATAGTATATGGTCCTCTTCTTTGGGTCACATCCTCCTATTGATGTTGCATACACCCCAAATGAGGGGCGCATACATTGGGTGAATAAGTCACCGCATATAGAAGCTCAGACCTTCAGTATAGGAATGTGCATTACAGGAACATAATAGAGTTACAGACATAAAACAACCCAGATTATGACTTGGGTCCTCAGTTTAGCATAGATTCCAGTGCCCATATAATGACATGAGCACCTAGGCACTCCTAACCTTTCCTGGTCACCTATGACCAGGGAGCAATTACAGCTACTTTCTCATTTTGGCACAATTTTTAACAGTTTACAGAGAAAATTTTACAATAAAGGCACAGTCCTCTAGCAATTAGAATGTATTCTATCCCCTTTTCTACTTGGATCAAACTAGAACAAAACAAAAATAAACACAAATCACACCATCTGTAGTGGTGTATAAATTTGAGAAGCATTCATGAAAGGAGAATAACACTAGACCTCTCTCCTCAACACTCTTTTTCTATGGCGTGAGATTGCCCAAAAAAACTCACTCTTGGACTGAGATCGGCCAAAAATCCTCTCTTCTACAACATTTTTTGGATATTCTCTACCCTTTTCACTCATCACAGATTAGGTGTACACTTTCATTTTTACACATTTTTACATACATTTACATGCTTTTACAAAGTTTTCATAACACATGACTTTTACTACTCTTTTACAAGTCCATCCTTAATACGTAACAAGAAGCAACCCCACATCAACAAAGCACAACAACGACAATAGGTACAAATGTGACACAACACATACGCTTTACCCCTAGGTTCACTTCCTCTTCCTTAGCTTTCATGCTTCTTTTTTATCACTCCACACTTTTTCTTGTCTCTTCGAAACACTTTCACCATCAATCTACATGGTTATCAGGTACACATCTCTTATCTACTTTATGTTATCGAGTATTCACTCAACAACATAAAGTGGGGGAAACTTTAGACACTAAGTCATGCACTTGCATATATTTCTAGGTCCTAATCACATACTACTATTCAAATGATTCCTAATCAAGAAAGCTAGTAATTGACATCTATCTTTGGCCTCTTTTCTATCTTTCTGATTTCCTCTTTGGACTTGCACAACCCATAGCTCACTCTGATATTCATTTATTTATCGTTATTTATTCTGGACATTATTTCCCAGCCAGGATGCCAACACCCAGGCGCCCTCACCCCCTCTGGGTGCCACGACCTCTTTTTATCTTACTCACCTCTTTTGGGCCTCTTTTATATTTTGGGAATCTTGTTTTCTTATGGGTCAAACTTTTAGTTGTCAATTATGAAATTCAAACAATGGAATCATATAAATACAAAGCTATATAATCATAATAAAGCACCAAGCTCTAAGCATCTATTATCATCACCTAAGGTTGCATCCAAAGACATTATAAAATAATCAAGGCATCAATCTAGCACTCACTCAAGGGACAATGGGCTACATTTTATGCATGCACGTATAGGAGGGGAAGTTCATTTTGACATCCACACATCTATTTACATTGTTACATCTATCTATCACTCGTTATCAAGTGTATCTTGGCCAAGAGCTTCATAAGGCACAATTCTATCACACACACACAAGAACCACATGGAGTCTGAGATGTAGTGCAAATCTCACTTGTAAGTTCACTTTATTGAATGACCGGCGAGGTCATTTTGACTCCACATTCACATAATTCTTTTTTAAGATTTGATATGTTTCGGGGTTTTGTAGAATATCATTTGTTTTACATATTACAGGTAAATTTTGCGATCATTCAGCAACATATAGGGGACCAAAAACAAAGGTTAACGACCACCTTGTGAGACAATAAGAATTCTTTTCTAAGCTATTATGTAGTCACATTCACCCAACAGAGATCTATGGCACCTAGGTACCCTTTCCCAGGTCCATGAGCCCTAGTCTAGGCCCATCCTGTAATTAATTTTTTTGGGTACAGTTGTGACAGTCTCCTTCTCTTGTTCATCATAATTCTATTTTAGAGCACTTCGGGAATTATTGTGAAATTACCTAAGTCTTCTATTTCCTCTCTTTCACGAAGGGTTTCAATTTTCATTAGCCTATTTTTTTTGCCAATTTTGCACTATAGTGTTTATTTATCATATGCGACTCTGCAATTAGGGTTTTACAAATGAAATATAAGTTTAAGGATTACCCTTTCTTTTGTGATTTTAATTATGTATTTCTTGATTTCAACCACATAGAAAGTTTGATTTCTCTATAAATATTATTCCAATATAGAAACCTAATTCTAAAGTATCATATCGAATGACTATTATTGATGTTTTAGATTTAAAAGTGTAGTTTCAAGAGTTATTATAAAAGGATTGGTTCATCTTAGTGTTTTTCATTTAGGAGAGATTGTTGTTTTTATGAAGAAGTACAAAACAATTAGACTCTCCATATACTGCAAGACCTTGAATAAAGAAAAAGTGAAGAATAGGTATCCATCACCACACATCATTAATATATTCAATCAAATGTGAGGGGAAAAAATCTTTTCAAATTTTGATTTGAGATTAGAGTAACATCATTTGAGAATAAAGGAAAGTGGAATTCCAAAAAAAACTTAAATATATAACATGTGTAACAAAATACCTAGAAAGAGACCTAAAAGGAATAAATATAGAAGGATGACATGATAAAATGGGAAGAGAATCCTCAAAAGGAATACCTCAAATTGTGACAAGTTTCCATTGGTGAATGAAATTAACACGTTGGTATAAAATAAAAGGGACAACCCTAAGAGTCTATAACCAAGGTAGATCTAACCGCATATCACCTAAACTAAGAGTGGAAGCAACGAGGAGTGGTACAAGCGTAGTAAATGAGCCAACATTGATGGGTATAATAATATGTCCATAAGAACAATTATAATTACGTGTGATGTGATTCTTAGAATAACTAAGGGAGTGAAGGATCTTGAAAGAACATAGATTTCATCGTTATGTATATCAACCAAAACACTATGGATAGGAACATGATTGATAAATGCATGAATGTATAGATTGTTTATAATAGGAGCACCATCCAAATTAGATTCATCAAAGTAATAACAGGTGTAGACAGTAGCAATGATACAATAGTGCCAATCAATACATTGAATGGGTGATCATAAATTTAGGTTGGGGTGGTATAACATGATATGTATTTATTGTAACATATTATTATATATAATTCGATAAAATATTAAGGATGTTACTAGTATTTATGTTCGGAAAATATTGGCATCATAAAACTTTATATATATATATATATATAATGCCCTTAAAAAGCTAGTTGTCAATAATCCTGATTTGATAGACACCATTGTTTTGAAATTCCAATCCTGATGGCATCCCAAATATTCTTTTTACCATGAATACTAGAAGTGTTCAATTTTGATGGTCACTTACATTTAGTAGTAAAACACTTGCAACTTTATCAAATCATCACCTCTTCCAACTTACACATTCAAAATATGACTATTATTTTTAATATAATTTTTTAAGAAAATTACATTAATATGCATAAATATATATTAATACATTTGCATTTTTTGAAAGGAAATATTGAAAAATTCAATTCACTTATTTTCTTTACCCCACCTATTCGAATACAATTCTCTCAAAAGTTTTATTTTAATGGTTTTTAAAATTAATAATGGAATAAAACACAAGTCACATAGTGTAATCTTGGTCTGTGTGTGTGTGTGTGTGTGTGTGTGTGTGTGTGTGTGTGTGTGTGTGTGTGCGCGCGCGCGCGCGCGTGCGCGTGTGCATGTGTGTGTGTGCATGCGTGTGTGTGTGTGCATGTGCGTGTGTGTGTGCGTGTGCGTGTGCGTGTGCGTGTGCGTGTGCGTGTGCGTGTGCGTGTGCGTGTGCGTGTGCGTGTGCGTGTGCGTGTGCGTGTGCGTGTGCGTGTGCGTGTGCGTGTGCGTGTGCGTGTGCGTGTGCGTGTGCGTGTTCGTGTGCGTGCATGCATGCAAGTGCACATGCTTTTAAATTTCTCTAAAATGGTACATTTAAGATCTCTGGTCACATGGATAGGGATTTATTAAAATATATATATTATTTTGATAAAATTTGTAATTTTATAAATGTTATTTAGGGAGCCACAATTTATTTTACATCTTATATTTATATAATAGTTAAGATGTTAAAATTGAAACCAATTAGAAATATTTGTTGCTTACAAATATTTGGAGATAAGAATTATTTTTAGAATATAGGGATATGTACACCTTGACCTAACAAAAATAAGACCATAATCATGTTGTTTATTTATAATAGTTACATAGATAGCTAATGGTACATTGTTATCTCTTTCTTACCATTTATTTATAAATTCTTTCCTTTGTGTAGATTTCTATCATACCTTATATTTAACTCATTCACCAGAAAATTTCTTCAAATATCTCTAGATATTAATGATGAGCTTTTATACTATCTCTCCAACTCTTACTTGAAAATTTGTTTTCAATTACCCTATGCTCACAAATGGAAATTTGAAAACCAACAAAAATAAAATCTTAAACTTTACAAGGATGTATATCTTCCATATGATGACAAATAATGCAATCAGGGTTAGAGTTTCTATTATGGGATTCCTTAGAGAATAAAACCCTCAAAATAATTATCCAAATACTACACATCAAATGCACTAAACACAAACACTAAGACAAATTATTGAAATATAAACGTATTAATTTATATTCAGTCACATATTATAACACATGTCAACATAGATAGTCAATTCACAAGAAATATACTAAAAAAAATCTAGATCAAAATATTTTTCTCTCAGTATTTTCAAGTTTAGCACTACAACACAAAAAAACACACTAAACTCACTATTTTACAATACAATATAATTTTTTTTATGGGAATTGTTATGGAAAAATCACAACACCCCTAATTTATTGCAAGTGAATGGTTGAGGCAATCACTATGATTCATCAAACATGGAGTTATCCCAAAGTGTGGGACTTTGAAATCGGAATAACCCTCCGGAGAAGGACGACTTCCTATCCTATCCTAGTGCCAAATATTCCAAAGTGTAGAAAGTTGCAGATCTAACCCTAATATAATATTTTCCCAAAGACACAGAGTTAGAGAAAATGCATGAAAATTAAAACCTGCTCTAATGGAAGGTGATGCACCGAGAATGATATTGAACAACCTGCACAATAAACACAACACTACCAGAACCTTGTAATGAAAACAACAACAATACACAATAACCTTGCATGCAATGAAAGATCTTTAAGATGCAATATAACACAGAAGAGGGTTTGATAGATCTAATTTTATTTCTCTCAAAGTTGATACAATGCATCACATTTAGGGCCAAAGGCATAGATTTTGTATCACAATATTCAAGTAGGGAGGTTTGGAATCTCCAAAAATATCTTAAAGACAAGAAAGAAGGGAAGGACACATACAATTTTTCTAACCTTTTAAAATGAGCCCCTCCTTATTATATATAAGAAGAATGAAAGAAAGGAGAGAGAGGAATTCTAAATCTTGCTTCAACCACCCAAAAATGCATTAAAATCACCTGTAACAATAATCGGTGCCATTGCAAAACCCATGCCTCCATGTACTTTGCCTTGTTGCAGAAGAAAGGAAGCCCATACCTTCATCATTTTAGTAGGTGAGAAATCTAGAACATTCCTCTAAAATGGTGGATTGTATTACCTCATTTTGAAATACTTAACCTTACAAAAATTAACAAAACTAGTCGTTGTGTAGAGGAGACTGAGAAATTTCTGAAAAGTCCTATTTTGAGAAAATCCAAGCTTCCAGTCAAAAGTTATGGCCATCTGAAGATGAGGGTACCATACTGCAATAAATGTGAATGGTCGATCAGCCTATTCGGACTCTGAACTTGCATTGCACCCTCCAAAATCTGAAATTTTGGAATTTTGGGATTTGGAACTTTGGGCATTTTGACTTCGGAGGTTTATGTCACTATTCTTCTTCTTGGGTTCGTGAAACCTCCAAAATGCCGAAACCCCGAAGTCTGAAATTTAGACTTGGGGTTTCGAGCTTCAAGTGCTTATTTTCATGCCATGGGGCTTGAATGTTCCAAAATGTAGAAACCCCAAAGTCCAAACTTCAAACTTTGGGTTTCGAGGGTTTGATATTTTGAGTTTTCAGGGGTTCAGGTTTCGAGGGTTGTTTATCCATCTGGTCGTCACATATCTTCGATACCCCGAAGTCTGAATTTTAGACTTTGGGTTTCAGACATTTTCCCCTCCTCGTACGGTAGTGTTCATCAATATGAGCTTGTGAAACCTCCGAAACCCTGAAATCCTAATTTCTAAGTTTGGGTTTCAGACTTCCTGCTCCTTTTTTGTGCTTATTTCCATTGAGTCCCCAAATTTCTCTTCGGCCTACCTCCGAACGACCCCACCTCCAAAGTTTGAATTTCAGACTTCGAAGTTTCTTCATTTCCTAAACTCCTCTGCAATGTGCTCAGCTTGCTTCACTGAATTTCTCGGCTCGAGCCCGAAACATGAGCTCTCATTTCCGAAGTGATCCTCCTATTTCCTCTGTGCGAGGTCATGTTTGTCCAATTTCACCTAAGGGGAAAAATCAGATAACAAGAATTATTCCTAACATAAGAGTAGTGGTATGTTTATATAGTGCAAGACTGAGCCTATTTAAACTATTTCCCATATGACACTAATATTTTCCCTAATTATCTATGTAAGATAGGTCCTAAATACAACTCGATGCAAACTAAGTCAGTTCAATAGTTAATCAATTTTGTCTTATATAATTGTGTCATATTTTAAACTGTTTAATTTATGTGTCATATTCATGCTATCAAACACAAGAGTGTTCTATAAATGCTCCACTAAAATATTTCATGTTATTTCATTATATCTTGAATGAATCTTA
Organism: Taxus chinensis; assembly: GCA_019776745.2. NCBI lineage: Eukaryota > Viridiplantae > Streptophyta > Pinopsida > Cupressales > Taxaceae > Taxus > Taxus chinensis. Next base: position 404,638,714 of record CM034155.1, read on the forward strand.
AACTCCAAATGTAGATGTGCACACCGTTGAGTAGAACACATGGTGTTAATGTAAGCTCTTAGAAAATATTGATGTGTTACTACGTACAAAACATGTGACTATGTTGTGCATTTTTTTTAGGTAACCTTACCTTGCACTAAGCTATGAAACCTTGTGCTATCAATCCAATAATCCTTTTGATAGATAAAAAAATCCTTTATGAAGTTTATAAGATACTATTATCCTTCTTGAGATCTTCTTGAATTTTTTTACCACTTTAACATGCTAGTATGAAAATATGTGCGCATATCAATTAATAACTCAAAAAACTACAAATATTTTTAAATTTTTATTGTTCACCGCCATGGTCGGTGTTGCCTCAACCTTGTCTAGAGTGTTGAGTAGTCTACTTGCTCCCAAATCTTGAGAGGGATTATACCGATCTAACTCTACACCATCAACTGCACTCAATTGTTGACGTTCTAGGAAAAATTTTGCCTTTTGGTTCTTCCCGCAAACGTAAAAAATTATAGGTGGTCTCTCTGATGTCTGGTCTATAGCTAAGTTTCTTGAAAGACCCTTCACTAAGTACTGCAACTTTGTGCTCCACTTACTAGATCTCGTAGAAGAACTACATTTTTCAATGTCATGTGACATGGAGTTCCTTGACGCTGACTTAGAACGTGATCCCCTAAAAGACCCCTTACTCTGAGTCTGTGGCATTTTAGATCTGCCTTTGTTTTTCTTGTCACCACCCTTGCTATACATCTCTGTTCTATAGTCAATCAAGCGTTTGGCTGCAACGATGGCATCCAATAGTGTCTGAACATTTTTCCTACGTAATTTTGTCTACACCCACTATTGTAGACCCTTCCTGAACTGAAATAAGTGGTCTGCGTCTGACATGTCCTTAATTTCCAACATCAATGCTTGAAAGGACTTGATGTAGTCCCTCAATTTACCCAACTTCTTTAGGTCCATCAGTTTTAATCTCACCATCCACACCAAGTTCCCCAGATGGAACTAGTCTTTAAGAGCTGACTTGAGCTCATCCCAAGTATCAATTTGAATCACCAACCTATCAGATTTCTTATCCTCGACATGGTTTTGCAACCATAACTTAACACTTCCTGTAATATATGCAGCTGACGTTCTTAATTTTACCTCCTCTGAGAGTCCTGTCAAATTAGACAAGTATTTTTCAACATCACAGAAATAGTTTTCAACGATTTTATCATCTCTTTTCCCATCATAAGGTTCTAGCTTATGAACCTTTAGTTTTGTAGTAGAACTGTGCCCTCCTGCTGCAAAGATACTCTTGATAAGAGTAAGGTCATCGGCGAGCTTCTTCTAGTTGATAGTACTCTCATTGAGTTGGTCTTTCACATCCACAAACTCCGATTCAAGGTAAATGATCCTCATCTCCAAGTCAATAGCCTCTAATGTAGTGACTCTGGAGTCAATACCAGCTATGAGTTCCCTTTTTCATCTCATCCTTTCATCCACACATTCCCCATCATGGCATTGTTCTTCATAGTCGACCATTGTGGGTGAAATCTAATACAAAACTAACTTGACAGTAAGGCACTCGTTCACTCGCTCACTCTTTACACTAGTTGTGCAAGGTTAACTCGTAGGCTTGCTCTGATACTAGCTGTCATGGGGTTAGGTTTCACTCTGATAACTCGTGCGACACTGTGATGCTCCTGGGAGTCCCAGACTACACCTATGATGGAATAATGAAGACCTGTATGAGTTAGCACAAATACACACTAGCAATATGCACATTTAATATAAGAGCGATAAGTCAAATCATGCATGCACCACAACGAAATATGCCAATACACAATATGAGAGAATAGATCTTATATTTCCCTAAAATGCTCCTTGAGCTACTTTACAAAAGGCTTCACAAGCCCCAAACAGTATTTACAAACATTGGGTCAGACTCTGCCAATATTTCCCAGGTCACTGCAAAGAAGGACCTTTCCGCTGTCCTGACTCACAATCACTGGATCTTAAAATGCTCCTAACTCAACAACACTGAGGTACCACCACCAAAACACTTCCAATCACTTGATAATGATCACTATGTTTTTTATCTCTATACCACTAATTCGACTCAAAGCACACAATTCTCCTTGAGCCTGATGACCCACTGCCTTAGTTCTACAACTCACTGGCAGAGATCCGAAACTAAGCCTAACTCAAGTCCACCACTTTAAAACACATTCCTGCAAAGCTTTAACACATTGGCCAAATCACCTCCTCCCTGTCTCACTAGTAGATCACTTGCATTGAATTAATCTCATTACATGACATTAACTGACTTTCATTCACTAACATTCACCTGTGGTAACTTAGCTCAGTGTGCTCAAAAGGGACTTAGATAGTTCATTGCTTAGCGGGGGAGATTTGATTCATTAACCCCCTATAGTACTTATAAGTAAAAAAACTTGTCACACAATGGATAAGGATCCGAATGAGATAAACATTCACTTTTTAGCTCGAAAACTAGCTTGTTGGCTAGTTCGGCCACGAGCTCGATATGTCCCAATGTTGGTGAATTTGGAATGCAAGAGTTGAGCCATGGTGCGCTCAGTAAATCTCTAACCAAACTGATATTTTCATGTTTCCGACCTCTCACTGTGTAATATTTTGCACAATATTATATTAAAAACATTCAATTTTAATGTAGCTCGCTGTGGAGATTTCTCACCACAAAGATTGCCATACAACTCACTGACCAATTCTCCACCATAGGTTACAACCAAAAACATGCAATGAACAACCTCTACCCATAGTAGGTATAAGTAAAAAGACCTGTCACACAACAGATAAGGATTCGAATTAAAAAAACACTCATTTTTTTTAGCTCGCAGACTAGCTCGATGGCCAGCTCACTTATGAGCTCGTTATGTCCAATGTTGTTGATTCTAGAATGCAAGAGATGAGTCATAGCGCGGTTAATAAAATTCCAGCCAAACTGATATTTTCATGTTTCCATGAAAAACATCCAATGACCAACCACTACCCATAGTAGTTGTCACTGGGCCAGCTCAGCAGAGCTGTAACCATGCGGTACCGCTTGCTCACTTCAAGTCCCTCCGTGGGAATAGAACTCTACTAAAGCTACAAACTATGCCTTCAGTGTTTACCTACAAAATAACATTCACAACACAATGGCATTCTTGCAAATACATGAGTTAATTTAGTGGAAGAACAAAACATTTACACTGAAAGGAAATTCACTCTAACACCAGAGGAAAAAAAAATTCAAGAAACAACTGGGAGAATGCATGTCTTATTAACTCATCCAGGACAAAATAGCCCAAAAGTACTATAAGGAAGACCTCGGGCCAAGTACTCTTACAGGACAACCCAACCCAAATTACAACAAGGCAACACTAGACCACATACACACATCACCGAGTCAGAACTAATTAGATTAAAACATGACATAAATATTATAACTTTTATGTGCATGTAGGAAACTATGAAACATCAAAAAGGAAACTCACACATAATCTATAAACACTTTTATAAAAACCAACAATTACTCAAAAACCTACACAATCAAGAGTTGTACAAAACTAAATGATAGATGATGTAATATTATAATTGATCATAAATGCACATACATAAACATGACACAAAAATTTACACAAAAATGATAATGTTTCTGAAAAATATATTATTTCTTGTGCAAAATTTATTTTACCTCAAATCTATCTAAAAAAATTGTATTAAATTTGTTTTACCTTTTAATGTGTGAGATAATCAATTGCAAAAAAATTATCAACATGTTTAACCAAGAAAAAAACATATTTCAAATTGAGTTTTGAAAGAAAATTGTTTTATTTACCTATTGTATTTGTGTCCTTAAGAGAGCATTTTTTTACCTTTTTCCACAATTATTCATTCCTTCTTATGTTATAAGTTTTAGTACATTTTTAAAAAATCGTTTATATGATCCTCACCAATTAAAATAGTTTTATAAATTACTATGAATAAGGTAAGGCAATCATTGTGTGAAATTTTCACATAAAAATAAATTGTATTACTTCACTCCTTTAAAAGTTGACAATTGATCTAATAGTTTGTATGTTTTTGTTAATTTCTAATCTCAACAAAAAATTGTTAGCATGAAAAACATTATAAAGGGTAAATGAAATATAATACTACATTGCTTCACGACATTAAAAAACATACAATCAATAAGAGATCAATGATAATAAGCCTAATATCATAGGCACATTTCGAACCCTACAAGGGTCATTCATGCCATCAAAATTTAAATATGTATCATAATATTAATAATATATTCTTCTTTGAAAATGCCAAAAGAAAAATTGACATTAAAGAAGGATACCAACACAATTGGTCATCCTCAAGAAACCTCAATCTACTTTTAATATTGCTTAACTATTATTTTTGGTGGTATTTTTTGATACATGTATGGAACTCAAAACACGAAGGATAGTTTATGTTGGATGTGATATAATGTATAGAATAGTAACTAGAGTGTTCAAATTTTTCTAAAACACATAAACTATACCTAACAAGTTATGCATGCTTGTTAAAGTTAAATATTATATATGAGCATATGTTTCCCTATACATAATGTAGACTCTTTAAAATAAGAAAGCAAAGAACAAAAGTTTTGATTTCATTCTTACATGCTAAATATCTTATGTGGATTTTCCAATGTCATCATATCGATAAGATTTACAACTTTCACTATTGTCCCTATTTTGATTAAACTGTAAAAAAAATGTATTCATCTCTTCCTTTTCCTACTATTATAAAATGTATTCTTTTTGTACCTCCATTGAATACATTATTACCTACATAATTTCAAAAATATATCATGAACAATACATGGAAAACAATAGCACCCCCTACCTACATGTTTTGTGGTTTTATAGTGTAAGAGAATTTTAAACTTGACCATTTACGAAGCATAATTGTGAATGATGACAATGCCTTTTAAAACTTAAGTTACTTCAGTAATATTTCAATCATACACCAAGGTACATTCTCTTTATTTGAGAAATATATTAAATGAAACACTTTTACCATTAAAATGTTATTTCTATTTATGCAAATACATTTTCACAAACATCTCCAACATAACATTAAGTATGTCTTGTATAGTCAAAAATAGTCCATCCAAACAATTGTACTTATCCAAATTCAAACTAATTACATGTTATTGTACACATATTTTATAGTTTAGTAAGTATAAAAAATATTTTCCACCCACTTAGTTAGAAGATGTACACAAATGTATCTACTTAAATTATACCTGTACTTATTATCGTGATTTAATTTTACGAAACTCATATGTTGACTTTATTTTATACAACATTTACCATTGGCAAGGTTTTTTTTAGTGGCAAATACTTGTAATATGGTGAATATTCCATTTTTGAAAAATTTGAAAAGGTGAATTTTCTGGTGTGGGTTAGTGCCCTGTTCGCCTAAAAATTACAGTTTAATTTTTTTAGGGGTCAGCTTCGCCTACCCTTGAAAATATCCCCTATATAATCCTAGATTATTCACCATGTAGAACACTACTAACTCACTTATACCACCTAGGGGAATATGTATTATCAAGTACAGTAAACATGTGACATGAGGGAGGAGGCTATAGACGTATGACAAAGAGTTTATTAATGTACAACAAGGAGAGTTTTTTTACGCCCGATAGGAGGGCGGAGGCTGTAGATGCATGAAAAAGAGTTTGTTGACATGTGACAGAGAGTTTGTTGATGCGCGATAGGAGGACGAAGGCTGCAGACGCACAACAAGGAGAGTTTGTTGATGCGCGACACTGAAAGTTTGTTAATGTGCGATAGGAAGGTGGAGGCTGTAGATGCGTGATAGAAGTTTTTCAATTGCATGACATCAAATCTCTTGTCACGTGTCTACAGCCATTATGTTAGACCACTTGAAAATAAGGCAAAAATTTTGCATACAAACCCCAAAAAAATCACCTTTCCCACGAAACCGGTTCCGGGGATATTCGTCAGGGATTTTCCACCTCCGATTTCCAAGAGGTCTCTTAAAATGAACCCTAACCATTGGTATGAATTGTTAGAAAAAAATAGTAGAAAAGGTAGATGCAATATAATACTACATAGCTTCATGGCATTAAAAAACAAAGAAGGAAACAAAAATAAATGATAAGAAGCCTAATATCTTAGGAACGTATCGACCCCTACAAGGGTTATTCAAGCCAATAAAATTTATATAAGCATCATAATATTAACAATATATTGTTATTCAAAATATCCATCTAAGAAAATTTCTATCAAAGAAGGATACTAACATAGTTGATCATCCTCAAGAAACCTCGGTCTACTTTCAATATTGATCAACTATTCCTTTTTAGTGGTATTTTCTTATCAATGTGTAGAATTATAAACATGAAGGCATGTTCATGTTGGATGTGATAATGTATAGAATAGTAACTAGAATACTCAAATACTTCTAAAACACATCAACTATATATATCAACTTACACATGGTTGTTGAAGTTAAATGTTAAATTTGAATACATGCTTCCCTATCGATAATGTAGACTATTTAGGATATGATCATAAAAAAGAAGAGAACAAAAATTCTAACTTAATTTTTACATGCTAAACATCTTATGCTGATTTTCAAAAGTCATCTTATCAATAATATTTACAACTTTGACTATTTTTTTCGGAAAAGGGTAAAAGTGGGGGTTTTGAAAGGGCCCTCAACCTTGTACAAAAATTCCTTAAGGTTGGATATATCAATGAAGCGCTAAATAAAGAAATCCAAAATGGAAAAGGAAAAAGGCCACAAAGGCAGAAAAGAAGAATAAGAAGTGAGAAGAGAGAAAACTAAAAAGATGTAGAACCAGCCACCGCAGTTGCAACTAGTTTACACTGGAGGATCCCGTCCGTGGGATCGAAGTTTCACTTTAGATAAAGAAAAAAAATTATTTTTTCTTGTAACGACTGTCCAATCACCACTCCTTTTAGGATCCACATTTTTATCTATGTGAGTTAGAATCCAAATCTCAGAGGAAGCCAATAATCCATCATTAGGCTCCTCAGTCTTTAATTTGATTATAGAGGAACCAGAAACAACTCCTAAAGGAAGCGATAATACCTAATCGACCATATGATACCCAACAACCATCTTCGAAGGGGGTAAACATGAGTAATATCCGGTGATTGGGTCTTGTTATCATCTAAATCCTTTTCTTCACTAGCCTTTGTCGAATCATCTATAGAGGGAACAAGTTCATCTTCAATAAACAAAAGGTTTTTGTGAGAATCCTTCCACCAAGAGACTTTTTCTTTTATCTTTTGTTTTACTGACAAAAAAATTGACGTAAGATGCCCTAGGGAAAAACATTTCCTGCATTTGAAGGGAAATCCTTCATAATCAAGGGGTCGTGACCAAAATTTATCTAAGTCTTTGAGGTCAGTAGAAGCATGTAGATCAAGCGAGATATCCAGATCCACTAATATCTGAGCATAAGTAGTGTGAGTGTAAAGTTTTGTGTTGGAATCAATGTTGATTAGAGAATACTTGTTAGAGATCATATAAGAAGTCCACACGGGAGAGAAGGCTAGGATCAAGGGCGCGGAGGAACAAGAAGGACCCATGCATGGAGGGAAAGTTTATCTTTTAGGACTTAACCAATTTTGAGCATGAAGACCTATTTTTAGAAGATGGCGTGTGGAACACACCAATGATGCAGAGACATGCACGCCACGCATTGTCTATCTTTAGAGGATCGGATCGAAGCGTTTTGCATGGAGACAAGCTAAGAATATGATTGTCACTTCAGTTAACTGTAAGAGGTCTATAGATAACACACTTGCATGTGTGGCTATGCCTGTAAATAGTGCGTGGCTATTAATAGCATACAACCTATTTATGGAATAGATAAGCGGTGAAGGGCAAGTCCCCACCCTATATATATGATATGAGAGATGGATGTGTGTGTGGTAGAGAGATATATAATGGGATCAATGTATCAGATCGATACGCGTATTGGTATAGATTGACATTACTGTAAGAAGATTCTGTGTTTATTAATAGATGGAAGTTTTTAGCTGAATCTAAGTGTCATTCCTATGTGTAATTGAGTTGTACATGTTCTTGATTCAATCATGGTTACTCTTTAATATTTTTATTTCATAGATCTGAATGTAGCATGCATGGTAGAATGATGGATTAGCTATGGGTATGTATTTTTCTTTCTTCATCATGCTAGCATCCTACTACAAAAACCCTAAAGAGGGACTTGGTACCTTTGCGTGCTTCGGGTGAGCGATCAGTCTAGGTTGAGTGATGTGCCAGCGTGACTAGGGTGTTATCTAGTAAATTATATGTTGCATCATTAGTTCTATTGCCAAGACTTCTTTTTCAGTCATTTTCAGGATGGTTCGTGATGAAGACATACCGGTTAACTCTAACAAGTATTAAGGCGTGGATACGCGATCTGAGGAAGAATATACATGAAGGTTCAACAGTGGATATGAGTTTAACACACGCACTTGGGTAGAACAGAATTTGTATGACAGCTTATATGAGATCTTTTTTGCCATCTTTCCAGTAGAACTATACGAGTGGCTTACTCCTTATGCATCTCAGTGGAATTGAAGGTATTGCGCACTTCCCTAGACACAGGAAGAATTTCAGACCCTTTATGATGCTGATCTAATCTGGACTCGCACTGTGGATACATGGTTTTGTGGTGTTCTAAATAGTTATATTCTCAAGTATTCAATTTTGACGTACTCTTTCCTGAAGGAATTCCAGTTTTTACGGTATCCAAGAGGATTATATATGCAAGGTATTCCACTGGTGATCAAGATGTTGATGGTAACTTTGAACCTGGAGAGTAAACTGATGGCTAACTAAACTTCACCATGCGTGAGAGTAGGAACAGTTTTGGTGAAAGATGGCAGACCTAGCAGCAAAGAGGTAGAGAGAGGAGAGGTGGATTAAGTATAATGAGGTGCACGAGAGGGAGATAGAGAAGCAACATTCCATTGCATAAATTATGGCATTGAGGAGAGAGATGGCTCAACAATGATTTATAGCTCACGTAGAATATATGGAGCCAGAGCATTAGGAACTCCCCCATCTTGGAAAACATGGTAGAGATCCCCCCTTGGTCTCACACAAAAGTGCACCAGTAGAGACTACCTGGGCCGTAGGCGTGTATCTTAATCCACCTGGTCACCTCACCCTTGCGCTTGGTTTTCTAGTATCTAGTATAATAAGTAACCAATAGGCTAACTTGGGAAGTAGGAGAGAAGGAGTAAGTCAGGGAGCAAGTACATCAATGATAGGACAGACGGTTTCAATGATATTTGGAGGAACAATCTTAGGCACATCATCCACACAGAACGTGAGCGCGCAGAATGTTGGGTTCACCTCTGGAAGTGCAACTACCTTATAGACTATAGGGGTTCAGTATAGTACTACTGTTAGAGCATAGGGGAGTACTTCCATAGGTCATATTCCAGCTATAGGTGGAAGAACAGGAGGTATAGGTGGTTCTATTTCCGGTGGATTTGGTGGTTCTGGAGCTAAAGGAAACACATGAGGTTCTAGGTCAGGTGGTCAAGGCCCGTAATAACCACATAACATTTATATGGAGATGTCTCTTCATCTTCCAGAGTATAGAGGTATGGAGGATGTTGTTGAGCATGGGGACATGTGTGAGATCTTTTGGTGCATTAAAGGGATCACGGCTGCTGAGCACAAGGCAAGTCAATTTGATACTACCTTACAGGGACGAGCACACAGCTGGTATAGGAAGTTTGAACCTGATCAAACTTGTGTGAATTATGCAATATTGAAGGATGCTTTCCTGAAAGAGTTCCATATCCCTGAGTTTGAGCAGAAGAGTATAAATGCACTCAAAGATATCAAGCATGGCACTACTGAGAGTGTACGTGAGTATGATGCCCATTTTAAGACATTTCTATCTGAGCTATCTTATGATATTCACGCAAGCCAACATGCACAATGGTTCGTTGGAGGATTGATTACACCATTCAGAAGGACGTTGTCACATAAAACATATAATGATCCACACGAAGCAATGGAAGCATCTTTGTGTGTTGAGGAAGTTGGGAGCATTGACACTGGCATTAGTCCATTCTTAAAGGCATAGATTACAGCTATGTAAAAGCAATTAGAGAAGTTATTAGCAAATTTGGCCCATGAAACTTGCTTAGGAATTTGGTGTAGAGATTGTGAAGTAGAAGGTCACACCAAGGATAGTTGTCCTTGCAGAATAGTACATTCATTACTATTGGATTGTGAGATCTTCATTTGAATCATGATGTTAGTCATTTTCCTTTGTTATAGTGCACGATAAGGAAGAATATATCCAACTTTTGTAAAATTTGTAGATCCACGACCCATGATATTGAAGACTATCGATTGATTGGTCAGATCCTAGATGTTATAGACATTAGGGTATGACAGACAAGTATAACAGATAATTCTAAGGGTAATAATGAGCACTAGGATCAGGATCATAATCAAATGCGCTATGATAGGAATGAGGGGCGTTTTGAAGGAGGTCATGGAAGGGGATGTGGATATCGTGGTGGATATGGAGGATGAGGCTATGGTGGAGGAAGAGGTGAGTTCCCTCATGGAACACGTTATACATGTGGATCTCCTGACCACTATAGGCATGAATGTCCTCAAAATATTACATGTTCTTTCTACGGAAAGAACCATAGCTATGAAGAGTTCTCGGACTTATATGAGCATCTGAGTAAGCAACATAAGCAAGAAAACAAAGGTGTCAGGATGGTTAGAATCTAGCGCACGATAGAAGATCAGTGGATGCCAAAGATAGCAGAAGGACCTGAGGCATTGACAGTGAAGATCACTACACAAGCTGAAGTGGCACATGCAAGAGAGACATTACACAAGAATCCTATGATCACCAAGGAGGAGGTTTTGCATGCAAGGTACCTAGATCCTGCTCATCAGAAGGAAGTTTACCAAGATACCATGGAAGTGCTAAGGAATCTTCAGGGTGAGATACAGTACTTAAAGGAGTAGAAGAAAGCATCAGAGACAGTCCAAACTGATATCAATGATGTGAGAGAATTATGCAAAATGTTGTTCCAGGAGAACATCATTCCACTGTTAGGAAGTTGGCTAAAAGGGAACACTGTGTGCATAAGTATTGAGACTAGACAGCATATTCTGCATACAAATCTTACCCCTGATAGCATTGACTATGACAAGGATATTACTCTTAATGTTGTGGATGGATGGCTGTTGAGCAACATATTCATTGACACAGGTGTGGAAGTAAATGTTCTTATGTTAGATGCATGGGTACAGATGGGGAGACCTCTATTGCAGCTATCATCTAATGTGTTGTTTATGGAAAACTAGACTAAGGCCACCCCCATAGGAGTTCTGAAGGATGCATCTATAACCATACAAGGGGCCAAGTTCATTGGGGATTTTGAGGTATTGGAACTTGCAGAAGTAGATAATTTCCAGCCCTGCTTGGATGCCCTTGATGTTATGTGAATAATGTTGACTTGAGATTTAATAAGGGGTATATCACTTTGAGAACAAGGAGGAAAGGCTTATGATACCTTTGACAAATGGAAATTCTACATTCAGAAACGAACTTATTTACAAATGTACAGAACATTGTTTTATGGTCAAACTTGGATATTACGAAAGTGTTTTCCACAAGGATCATCAATTACACAAGGACTGAGGAAAGGGAATAAGAAGATGAGCAGAATAGCAACATTCAGAATTATAGATAGCAGAATAATTCTTCATGTATGCGAAGCTTCAAAGAATTTAAGACAAGATCATTTGCATTGGCTGAATGAGATTAAATTTAAAGACACAAAGTTCCATAAATAACCTTCTTCAGATTCATTCATCAAGGACACAAAGTTCCTTCTTGGTTATACAAGATCACTGTATTTGCAAAACTGAACAGTATGCAATCAGAGAGACTAACGAATCAGGAACAAAATGATCTTCACAATATTAAAGGAAAACACAGAGATAACAAGAATTAGATAGACAAAGAATGGAAAGCCCTTTTGTATTGATTTCTTTAAGATCTATTTACACTTTCAGCAAATACCCCAGTTCTTCCTCCTTTTCAAAATGGCGCAAAGAAGGCCATTATATAGCTTATAATTCGGTTACTCCTCGTAACCGTTTCTTTTAACTAAAGAATAGTTAAGGAATGCCAATCGCAATTTCTTAACTAATTACATGGAATACGAAAGGAATAGGAAGAAGAGAAAAGAAAGGGGAAGGAGACAGGTGGCCAGTCACTGAGAAGGACCCACCGTCTTCAGAAACCGCTGCTTGAGTTTTCTTCCACGTCTCAGCCTATGTCCTTGCCACGAGGGACACACCAGAATTTTCATCTTGAGGATGACAATGAATATCTTTGAAAACTGATGTAACCGGCGTCTTGAAAGCTTCGTCCTTCGTAACTGCTTCTTTAGTTCTCCCAAGCTTCCTCCAGAAATCTTGATCTTCATATTGATTAACAGATCTCAAAACAGGCTCGGAAAGGAGTTTCAGAGGTCAAGCGGGACAAACTAAGTATGAATTGCATTAGGTTCACTTGGGACAATGTGAGACGCGAATTGCGAAACACGAGGCTCGGCCGATTATAGCCGAAACAGGGAGAAGAAGCACAAATGCATTTTGGGACATTTTTGACGAAAATGCGCGAAGGACGTGGCGGGCGAACCGGCCGTAAAATGGAACAGTTTGCATTTTTTGCTTGGGACAAGTGAGACGCGAATGCGTGAAGTACGCGACTCGGGAGTTTTGGCCGAAAATGGGACAGCGACGCACTTTTTAACATTTTGGGACATTGGGACGGAAAAAGTTCCGAAGGACGCGGTTCGGGCGAATCGGCCGAAAATGGAACAGAAGGCCCGTTTGGACTTGGGACATTTGGGACAAAAAGTTCCGGGAGTACGCGGTTCGGGAGTTTCGGCCGAAAATCGGGGAACGACTCGCACTTTTTTGACTTGGACTATTCGGGACATGCAAGAGTTCCGAAGGACGCGACTCGGGCGAATCGGGAAAATGGAACAAGTCGCACGTTTGGAACTTGGGACATTTGAGACAAAAAGTTCCGAAGTACGCGACTCGGCCGGTTCGGGTGAAATTGGAACAGAGGCACTTTTTGAGTTTTGGGACATTTGGGACAAGAAAGTGCGAAGTGCGCGGTTCGGGTGCTTCGGCCGAAATTGGAACATCTCGCACAATAAGTTTTGGGACACTTGGGACAAAAAGTTCCGACGGGCCCGAAAATGGAACAACTTCGGGGATTTCGGCCGAACGGAGAACACGAGACCCGTTTGAACTTGGGACAGTTGGGACAAAAATGTCCGACAGGCCCGAAATACTTACAAAACGATCCAAAACTTAGATTTTTCGACTTCAGGACTTTTTTCACACCACCAGCTCGATAGAAAAGACACTTAGACTCAAAATTTTGAAATTTTTTTTTACTTTTGACAGAGTGGGGAATTTTGAGTGGACAACAGCTGGCTCCTTCTGGGGATGACTTGGCATAAATTCAAGGAATGAGACAAGGCAAGAACTTAGACAAACTGGGGGAAGCAGACCAGTGCCTTATCCATTGGGCAACGGAGTCAAAAAGAACACCAATACAGAGGGCAACACACACAACAACAGAAGGAAAACACACCAAAAGCAGAGAAGCAAAAACACTGTACAGAATATACAAAGGGACTCCCTAGTCACCTATGACTTGAACAACTTCAAATACTGCCCACTATAAGGAAGTGGGAGGGGAGAACCATCCATGTAATCAAGATAGAAAGAGTTCTTACCAGCAAAGTGTCTTATCTTGAAAGGTCCGAGCCACAGGGAATCAAATTTTCCATGGCTGCCACGAGGTTCATGTCTTTTGTCCCATAACAGCACGGTATCTCCAACTTGGAACTCTCTGAACCTAGCTTTCTTGTCAAACAGAACCTTTACCTTCTGCTGGTGAGCAGATATCCTATCAGCAACCTCCAATCTGTCCTCGTTCAGTTTGTGCAGGTACATGATTCTTTTATCCAGAGCATCACTGAAACTAGTATCCTCAATGGCCTTCATCAGGTGCAAGGCTGGCAGTTCCACTGTCACTGGCAATTGAGCTTCTACTCCATACACCACTTGAAAAGGAGACATTCCAATGGCTCTTTTAGGTGTGATCCTGTCTGCCCAAAGAGCATCATAAAGCTTCTTATGCCAGTTTCGCTGAGACTCATTGACCAACTTCCTTATGATAGTCACCAGATTTTTGTTGGTGGATTCTGCTTGTCCATTTCCCTGGGGATAATAATCTGAAGAATGAGCCAGAGAGATGCCATACCCGTAGCAGAAATCCATTATCTCAGTTGAGGAGAAGTTCGAAGCATTATCTGTTACAATCTTGTTAGGTACACCATACCTTACCAAGATGTTCTCTTTGATGAAGTTGCATACCACTTCAGAAGTAGTGCTCTTGACTGGAATAGCTTCCACCCATTTGGTGAAGTAGTCAGTGGCAGTTAGCACATGAGTGTGACCAGCACTAGAAACAGGGTTGAGTGCACCAATGAAGTCCAGACCCCACTGTTGAAATGGTTCCTCAATCACAACTGGCTTGAGAGGCAAAGAGGCCAATTTAGGTCTTCCCACAAAGGTCTGACAAGCCTCGCATTTATCCACCCACTTGGATGCATCTCTGAACAAGGAAGGCCAGTAATATCCTCCCCGGAGTATCTTGTGAGCTGTGACTGTTGATGAATAGTGCCCTCCACATGTCTGATCATGAAAAGCTGAGAGCAACTTTCTCTGTTGTTCCTTGTCCACACACTTCAGAAATCTCCCATCTAAACCACGCTTGAACAAGGCATTTTCCCACAGTACATATTGCGCTGATCTCAATTTAACAGTCCTCTTTTCCTTGGTAGTTAAATGAGAGGGGCATTCCCCATAGGTGAGAAAATGGGTGATGTCAGAATACCATTCATCGACTGAACTAAGGAATAGAACAGTAGGAATGTCAGCTTTCTCCTCCAGCAACTCATGTTTGGCTCCTTCAGCAATGAGCTCACAAAGACCTTTTCCACGAACCAGCTTGGTCGGTTTGATATCAATGTCATACTCCTGGACTTTAGCCACCCAGTTTCCTCTCTTGGACCCAAATTCTTGCTGTGTAAGAATTGACTTAACAGTTGTATCTGGAACCAGCACCATAGAGTGAGAGTTGAGGATATAGAAACGGAACTGCTTGACAGCTTTGACTACTGCAAAAGCATGCTTCTCCATCATGGTGTATTTTAGCTCATGATTCTTCAGGATATAGCTCATGAAGGCAATTGGTAGCTCATGTTTATCAGAGTCTTCTTGGGTTAAGACAGCAGCCAGGGTATTATCTGTAGCATAGCAATAGATGATGAAATCTTTGCTGAAATCAGGACAGGCCAAAACTGGAGTTTTAGCAATAGCTTTCTTGATACCCTCAAAGGATTCCTTTCCTTCAGAAGACCAACCAAATTTTTTCTTCCCTTTCATCATCTGAGAAATATTCAAAGTTAATTCAGCAAAATCAGGGATGAATCTTCTTAAAAAATTGATCTTACCGAAGAAGGAATGCACGCCCTTTTTACTGGTTGGGAGAGGAATTTGCTGGATGGCTTGAACTCGTTCAGGATCAATCTTAATACCATCCTTGGAGACGATGTGCCCTAATATTTTTCCTTCTGTAACACAGAAGACAGATTTTTTAGGATTTAAAGAAATCCCATGCTCTCGGCATCTCAGCAGAACCGTTTCCAGGTGGTCGAAGTGATCCGCTCTTGTCTTTGAAAACACTGTCAGGTCATCAAGGTATATGACAATACATTTCCCTTTCAAGCTTCCAAAAGCCAAATCCATAGCTCTCTGGAAAGTGGCACCAGCATTAATCAGCCCAAAAGGCATTCTCTTGTAGGCAAAGGTACCCCAAGGAGTAGTGAAGGCTGTCTTGTGTTGATCTGCAGTATCAACCTCTACCTGATTGTATCCCGAGAATCCATCAAGCATAGATAACATTTCAGATCCTGTTACTGCTTGCAATATTTGATCCATCATAGGCAAAGGGTAGTTATCTTTCAGAGAAGCCTGATTCAGGTTCCTGAAATCAACACAGATGCGGATCTCACCATTTTTCTTCCTAACAGGCACTATATTTGCGATCCATGTCGAATGGTGAATGGGAAAAATAATTTTAGCCTTCAACAACTTCTGGATCTCCTGAAAGATGGTGTCAGCTATTTTTGGATTGTACTGCCTCTGCTTCTGCTTGAAAGGCTTAATTCCTGGTTTGAGGGGAATAGAATGCTGCATATCTTTTGGCTTGAAGGCTTTTAGATCTTCATAAGAATAAGCAAGAACATCCTTATACCTCCTTAGAAGATCAATTGCTTTTCTCCTCTCGTCGGTTGTGCAACATTTTCCAATATTTACTAGCTTGGGGTCAGTAGAACTCCCTATATCAATCTTATCATACTCAGCTGATTGCTGAGGTCCAGTAGAAGCTTTAGATTTCACATATCTGTCATGTTTATCAAACAACTCCTCCAAACTCACCAAACCTTTGGGAATCTTGTTTCCTTTGAGTTTAATGCACCCTTCCTGATCTGTTTCTTCTCCTTGGGTGACAGGATGGTCAGAGGACACACTCTCACGAGGCAGGTTGTCACTTCCCTCAAAATACAGTTGTTCGAAATTACCCTTGAGTTCCAGGAAGGAAAGCAAATGCTGGTCATCGTTGAAAACTTGCCAGTTATTGGTATTGTCAGGTACACTAGGCCGGTGGACCATTTCAATAGTGAACTTATCCTGAGAGAATTCAGGATGGGGAATCAGTAGTGATCCTGAGACAGCCAGTGAATCAGCCCTGCTGTTCTTTTCTCTAGGTATTGCTTCAATGGAGAAAGCATCAAGGAATTCAATTGAATCCCAAACCTGATTCCGGTAATGCTTCAGCCTCCCATTTTTTACCTGAAAAAGGCTTCTGACTTGCTTCACAATCAGCTCTGCATCACCACGAGCCAGAAGATTTTTTACACCTCGTTCTTTGGCCACTTGCAGTCCAAGAATGAGAGCCTCATACTCTGCTGTATTGTTAGTGTTTTCAAACTGCAACTTAAATGAAAAAGGGTGTAGGCATCCTTCAGGTGACACTAGCAGGACACCAGCTCCAGAACCAGCTGAGGAACAACTTCCATCAAATTCTAAAACCCAAACACCATTGGGATCTTTAGGTGATACTTTGGAGGGTTGGATTTCATCAGGGGACAGAATCATGTAATTACCATGACCCATGTCCTCATAGAGTATTTGTGCCTTAGGATCATCCGTTTTCTGCACAATATACTCAGATTGTTTCTCAGGCAGCAGCTTCTTCATGTGTCCATTGACAGGTATGAGTGCATGTGACCAATCCATTTGAATCTCTCCACCCACATCTTTACAGAAGTTCCTACTTAGCAACATTCCATAAGAAGGAGGAATGTCTGCTACTAGGATGGTAGCCAAGACTTTCTTTTCAGGTAAAGCAGCAAAAGCCACTTGTGCATCTTTAATCCTTCCAACCAAAGGCACTTCCTTACTTTCCATGGAGTAGCAAGATCCATAAGTACGAGTGAGGGTCAAGCCTAAAGCATGAGCTACTTTAGCAGGCATCACGTTATCTGAGGCTCCGGAATCTATGACACAGTTACTGAGCCTATGGCCAGCTATAAGAAGTGTTACATAAAAAGGCTTGATTTTGTCACCAGGCGAGGTGACAGCAGCTACCAGACTAGGCTGTGGTGCAGAAGGAGGAGTGGGCAAAAGGCCTTTAGAGGTGGTCTTGGAATGGGAATTAACAAATTGGATCATCTTGGCAAAAGCTTTGGGATGGGTTTGATAGTATTCAGCTTCTGAAATTTGAACCTTGGTCCTTTTTAGGTGATCAACAATATCAAAGGATCCAGAGGTGGATGGACCATCATCATTTGGAATTCTAGGCTTATCAACTTTAGGAGAAAAAGAAGGAACTTTGCTAGTAGGATTGACAGGACTTACCTTTGGTGCAGATGAGGTAGGGATAGGAGATCCTCTTTTGGCAATTACAGGAATAGTTGCCGGCTGCTCCTTAGATTTCTTCATGGGCTGTGTTACTTTCTCCTTCTGCCTTGTCTGTTCTCGAGTCATGACAGCAAACGATTCACTGTTCATATCTGCTACCACTTCATCATAGTCATCTCCATCATCAGTGCCTTCGGTGGTAAAGAAATTAACCCGAGATCCCTCAAGTTCTTCCGCCTCATCATCAAATTCCTCCAGGAACTCCTCACGAGCTTCATCGTCCACATCATCATCTGGCTCTTCAACTTCACAGGTTGCATTCACAGGAACTTTAACAGGAGGTCCTTCAAGTGCTAGTCTTGTGTGAGGAGCAGGCAAACGATTTCTGGGCTGAAAATTTCTTCTTGGAACATCTGCATACGGGGCATGCTGAGCCAATTGTTTCTTTATAGCTACTAGATCATTTGCAAGTTTCTGGACTAATGGATCAGTATTGGGTCCAGAGGTGGAAGAGGAAGAAGCAGCAGATTTAGATTTGGGAGGATCTCTTCTCAACTTCCCTGACATGATCAAGTCATCCTCGACACTAACAGCCAGTTCTTGATCCAGAACTAACGTTCCGAGATTAGCCCTTCTTAGAGCATAACTGACTTTGGGCGTTTGAGCATTTAGAAAGAAACATTTTTGAATTTGATCAACCGGTCGAGTATTTACAGGAATTTTGTTGATCAGTCTGTTGAATCGAGCCACAAATTCTCTCATGGGTTCTGATGGATCTTTCTTTATCTGAGAAATTTGGGCAAGCAGGGCATGCACATCTTCTGCCGGCTTGAAACGGCTTTCGAACTGAGTTCTCATTGTATTCCAGTCGGTGATGGCACCAGCCGGAAGGTGATAGAACCAATCAGCAGCATTATCTTGTAACGTCTCAACGAACAGCCTTACTGAGACGTCTTCATGTTCAACTCCCAAGACTCCACATGCAACTATGAAGGCTGCAATGTGTTCATCAGGGTGTACTTTGCCATCTCCTTTAAATTTGGGGAAGTTCTTCCGGTTACCTCTAGGTAACTCATGCAAAGGCTGAGTAAGGGCCAGGGGCCCGACACGTTGACCCCATGGCAATTGTGCCGCCATTCTTGGAAATACGGCTTGGAGGGGAACTGTAACACCAGCTAGGATCAAAGCTCGTAGATTGGGACTAGCAGGTTCTGAAGGAATACCACCCGTAGGACTTCTATCTTGAACAGGTGGAGTGCTCGTCGAACGAGTTCTTCTATTTGAAGGGAAAGGAAAACCCTGTTGCTCCAAAAGCTGAAACTGAGAATCTTCGATACCAAGGGCCCTTCTCCCTCGAGTGAAACGCGGAGTCGCCAGATCAAAGGATGATCGAAAAATTGCAGTACTGGAATGCGATTTTCCCCAGCGGAGTCGCCAAAAACTGTTGGTCGTCAAATAGGACTTTTTAGAAGAGCAACAGTCAGGGGACAAGAAGTCCCTCCTCTTTAATGGGAGAGGTTCCCTTATTCAGAAACGAACTTATTTACAAATGTACAGAACATTGTTTTATGGTCAAACTTGGATATTACGAAAGTGTTTTCCACAAGGATCATCAATTACACAAGGACTGAGGAAAGGGAATAAGAAGATGAGCAGAATAGCAACATTCAGAATTATAGATAGCAGAATAATTCTTCATGTATGCGAAGCTTCAAAGAATTTAAGACAAGATCATTTGCATTGGCTGAATGAGATTAAATTTAAAGACACAAAGTTCCATAAATAACCTTCTTCAGATTCATTCATCAAGGACACAAAGTTCCTTCTTGGTTATACAAGATCACTGTATTTGCAAAACTGAACAGTATGCAATCAGAGAGACTAACGAATCAGGAACAAAATGATCTTCACAATATTAAAGGAAAACACAGAGATAACAAGAATTAGATAGACAAAGAATGGAAAGCCCTTTTGTATTGATTTCTTTAAGATCTATTTACACTTTCAGCAAATACCCAAGTTCTTCCTCCTTTTGAATGGCGTGGAAAGGCCATTATATAGCTTACAATTCGGTTACTCTTCGTAACCGTTTCTTTTAACTAAAGAATAGTTAAGGAATGCCAATCGCAATACCTTAACTAATTACAAGGAATACGAAAGGAATAGGAAGAAGAGAAAAGAATGGGGAAGGAGACAGGTGTCCAGTCACTGAGAAGGACCCACCGTCTTCAGAAACCGCTGCTTGAATTTCTTCCACGTCTCAGCTATGTCTTTGCCACGAGGGACACACCAGACGTTTCATCTTGAGGATGACAATGGATATCTTTGAAAACTGATGTAACCGGCGTCTTGAAAGCTTCGTCCTTCTGCCAGCTGTCCTTGAAATTTGATCTTCGCAACTTAAATTCAAATTTAGCACATTCGGGTCGAGCGGGAAAAACTAAGTATGAATTGCATTAGGTTCACTTGGGACATGTGAGACGCGAATGCGCGAAACACGAGGCTCGGCCGATTCAGACGAAACAGGGAGAAGACGCACAAATGCATTTTGGGACATTTGGGACGAAAATGCGCGAAGGACGCGGTTCGGGCGAACCGGCCGAAAATGGAACAGTTTGCATTTTTTGATTTGGGACAAAGAGAATGCGTGAAGTACGCGACTCGGGAGTTTCGGCCGAAAATGGGACAGCGTGCACTTTTTAATGCATTTTGGGACATTCGGGACGGAAAAGTTCGCGAAGGACGCGGTTCGGGCGAATCGGCCGAAAATGGAACAACAGGCACTTTTTTAACTTTGGGACATTCGGGACAAAAAGTTCCGGAGTACGCGGTTCGGGAGTTTCGGCCGAAAATCGGGGAACAGACTGCACTTTTTTGACTTTGGGACTATTCGGGACATGCAAGAGTTCCGAAGGACGCGACTCGGGCGAATCGGCCGAAAATGGAACAGAGTGCACTTTAAGTTTGGACTTGAGAAATTTGAGACAAAAAGTTCCGGAGTACGCGACTCGGCCGGTTCGGGTGAAATTGGAACAGAGCGCACTTTTGAAATTGGGACATTTGGGACAAGAAAGTGCGAAGTACGCGGTTCGGGCGGTTCGGCCGAAATTGGAACATCTCGCACAATAAGTTTCGGGACACTTGGGACAAAAACTTCCGACGGGCCCGAAAATGGGACAAATTCGGAGGATTTCGGCCGATCGGGGAACAGAATGCACTTTGTACTTGGGACAGGCGGGACAAAAATGTCCGACAGGCCCGAAATACATACAAAATGACCCAAAACACAGATTTTTCTCAATTTTCACGACTTAGGCACTTCAGAGAAAAACACTTAAACTCAAAATTTTGAAATTTTTTACTTTTATCAGAGCAGGGAATTTTGAGTGGACAACATACGTAAGAATGGAATTTGTTCGGTTTGATGGATAGGTAGCACAGTACCTTGGTATATAGGGGCAAAATATCTTCCTAAATTTTTGAAATCCATGGAAACACAGTGGACAGATCAAATTAAGAGAAGAGATATGTTAGTATATACCTTGCGCAGGATAGCAGCGCACTGGTGGGTAGTCCGTAGAGATAATCTTATAAAATGGGAAGATATTGGAATCAGCTTTATCTACCAGGTTTATAAGAAATCAATGCACCTATGCAAATCTGCACTTATCATGGTGATCGACCTGTTCAGTATCACATTCAACAGCGTGAGAGACTCTGGATAGTAGGATAGGAAGAATTACCACCCTCACTCTAGGTGCATAGATTGTATTCCACTCTACTAAGGATGTGCATGCACATTGTATGTATATGCATAACTATATAGAGAAACTGGGAACTGTCAAAGAGTTGGTTACAGGTATGATCCAAACATTTGACTACTTATTCGACTCAGCCTCATAATAGCAGAGGCATTAAAATTTATCAATCACTTAATCTATGGGAGATAGTGCAAAGGTGAAGAAAATCATATTTAAGAATTATTCGGTGAGATAGGGTTCAGGTGCATGTTTTGAAAAGGAAGAAGAAATAGACTCCAAACTACTTGAACGCACGCTTGCCTTGAGAAAGAGAAAGGAAATATGATCTACATCGTGGACGACAAAGAAGTTGAGAGCCTTGATATTGAACTTTCACACAGGGGTGCACGAGGTCTTAGACAGTGTAGAAAAGGATACGCGCACCTACCATGAACCCATGAAGATAAAGAAGTTGAATATAGGTTCAGAGGCTGAGCCTAAGGAGGCCATAATTGGGGACTACTAGTCAGACTCAGAGGTATACAAAGATCATCGAGTTACTCAAGGATTTTCAGGACTTATTCCCTCGAGGATATCATAAACTTAAAGGCATACATGAATCACTTGGGTAAGTGAAGATCAAAGCTTAAGGATGGTGCATAGCCCGAGCTAGGAAGAGGCCTTATAGGATGAATCCTAATTTTCACGAAAAGGTGAAAGAAGAAATTGATAAAATGTTGAAATATGGAATTATCAAGCCCCTTGATGAGTCAGAATAGGTTAACCCAATGGTGATTAGTATCAAGAACGATGGATGGATTAGGATATGTGTGGACTATAGGGATCTAAATTTTTCATGCAGCACAGAGCCTTTCCCTACGCCATTCAGTAAGGAAATACTAGAAGGAGTTGCAGGGTGCAAAATATATTCTTTCACAGATGGATTTTCTCGGGTATCATTAGGTTTGGATCGCTCAAGAGGATCAAGAAAAGACAACATTTACTACTGAATGGGGCAGCTTTTTCTACACTGTGATGCCCTTTGGATTGAAAAATGTGCCTATTGTATTTTCACACATAGTTGTTCAGGCATTCAAAGATTTTATTCACAACATCTTATAGGTCTATCTAGATTATTGGACAGTATATGGGCTTGTGAAAGATCATTGTGACAATCTGTGCTTAATTTTTGAACGGTGTAGGCAATTGAGGATCTCTTTGAATATCAAGAAGTGTATATTTGCTATGTCTATTTGGGATACTATTAGGAGATATAATTTGTAAGGAAGGTTTGCTAGTTGATCCATCCAAGGTTGCAATCATTCTAGGCCTAGAAGCACCTACTATTCAAAGTGAGGTGTGCGGATTTTTGGGTCATACAGGATATTATAGAAAATTCATAAAAGGGTATGCCAAATTTGTAAGCACCCTTGGAAGAATTTCTAAAGGGGAAAGGTACATTTAATTAGGGAGAACTGCAGTAGCGCATGTTTGAGGTATTTAAAGGAGAAACTAACTACTGCGCCCATTCTGTCGCTTCCCCTCACGGGATAAACAATTTCATGTGCATGTGAATTCTTCGGGTATGGCCATTGGTACGTTGTGATAGCTCAACCTGGTGAAGGTATTATAGATCATCCAATTTGTTTTGCTAGTAGGAAGATGACTCTTGCTGAACAGAATTATACAACTACATAACGCGAAGCTTTGTCAACGATCTATGCATTGCACAAGTTTCGACAATACTTGTTAGCAACACCATTTTTGTTTTATATAGATTACATGGCATTGAAGTACTTGGTAAACAAGTTCATCTTACAGGGGCACATATGTAGATGGGTACTCCTATTTCAAGAGTTTGATTTCACGGTTGTGGTGAAGCTAGGGAAAATCAATTCTGGACCAGACCATTTATCTAGAATCAACTCAGGAGAGGAAGCACAGACAATTGAAGAAACCATGCCAGATGCATAGTTATATAGGTTATCAAGTCATTCTCCCTATAGAATTTATGTTACCTTCTTTACGCATTGCACGTGCCGGAGGTCTAGCTGATGAGAAGGCTTTAGATGAGCGTATCGAGAAGATGATTCAACTAGATGAGCGATGAGCCATAACATGATGGAGTCAGAAGAAGGAAAATGCCGGGTAGAAAGCATGGCATGACAGGAACATAAGGGATAAGAAGTTTGAGATTGGACAAATGGTACTTCTTTATGACTCAAAGTTCTTGCGCCATCCAGGCAAGCTCAAAGTACATTGGTTGGGGCCATATGTCATCACTTACATACTTGAATCAAGTTCTTTCCAGTTAGAAGCACTTGATGGAACACGTCTACCCGGTTACTTTAACGGGAGTAGGCTGAAGCCCTACTATAAATAAGTCTTCTTGGTGTTTGTAATAAGGTAGTATTGCCATTTAGATTAGGTTTTCAATCCTGTATTTCCTTAATGTATTTCCTTCATTGTCATTATGCTTTGTCAATTTAGTTGGTGTTCTTGTGTAATAAGTGCGCTTGCACACATGAAGCTAATTATTATATGAAGAATGTTTATGCGCAGAGGACTGCACATACTTTTAGTGTGGGGTGGTTTTAGTTATCCAAGTAAAAGAATATGGGAATTGAAAGGTGAAAGGAAGAAGCATATCTACAGGTGTGATTTAAGTCAAAAGAAGATTACTTCTCAAAAAGTGACCAAGGATGGAGATGAATGAAAGGATAGTATAACGCAAGGTAAGCAGAGGTCATGATAACTACCAAGAGAAGGTACAGTGATGAGGTACTTGGGTGCAGGAGCACGTGCTGAAGATAATTTTGTGACTAGAGGGTAGGAAGGCGTGCTAGAAGGTTATAGTTGGGGCGTGAAGAAGTACCGCACGGAATGAACGAATGTGGTCAATGAATGAGAGGATATTTGGTATGTGAAGGAGCAATAAATGCATCTAAATTTTAAAAATTATATAAGGATGGGATGCAGATTTATTTTTACCGTTGCGACTAAGAGAATTTGAGAAAAGAGCTAAGTGCAAATAGCTGAGTGATCGGGCTAAGGTGTGAAACCACGCGTGACAAACAGATCTGTGTGAAAATAATCTTGCGTCCCCGGTGGTGAAGGGTTTGAGCAAAGCAAGGAGACAAAGAGGAGTTAGGGCACAAAGTTTCCACCTAGGGCACGATTGAATCGAGCTAGGGTTTGATTCGCAAGTTTCATAGTTAAAGAGTGTAACATAAAAATGGCACCTAAGAAGGTAGTTGTAGCACCAGCAAAAGGAAAGAAGAAGGTGATCGTCGAGGAAGAAGAGATGGCACCTGAAAGTGATTTTTTGGAGATGTAATATCCATAGGGGGTTATTGTCGGCCAGGAATGGGATTCACCTATCAAAAAGAGAAAAGTGAGAAAATACAATCACAAGACCACGAAGAACAAGAAGGAGCTCGATTCCCTTCTCACTATAAGGACAAACAAGCAGATGACAGATGACATGCCGGTTTATGATGATTTAGGTGAGAAGCTTTTGAAGAGAATTAGGGTCTACCAATTATATGAGCTTCCATATTTCAGGAAGTATGAGCCCTTGTATCAGTGGCTCATGAGAAGAGTGCATGAGGACTTCTTCTACTTTACTGGACACATAGTTAGAATTTCATCTACGCTTATCTCATCAGTTATAGGTTTGAAGGCCATAAGAGAGGACATAAAGAATGATCTCACATATAAAGCCATGATCTTAAATACTAGATAGGAGTTGAGGTAACTGAAGGGTCCATACGGTATGGATATAGACAAATTAAAGAACTCTTCGGTTTTGCAAGCATCAACACACCTTGTTACAAAGTTGAATGATCAGGGTGGTGGTCAAAGGTAAATACTATGTGGTTACACA
Source organism: Taxus chinensis (assembly GCA_019776745.2). NCBI lineage: Eukaryota > Viridiplantae > Streptophyta > Pinopsida > Cupressales > Taxaceae > Taxus > Taxus chinensis. The sequence continues at coordinate 404,664,469 of CM034155.1, forward strand.
TTGTGTGTAAGATGTCATAAGGAGAAATCTACAATATTGCAGGCTACATTGCAGAGACAAATAGTCGAGGAGGCACTCACAGGAGGGAAGATAAGCTTTGGGTTAGTTCTACTATCACTAGTGTTCATGGAGATTGGAGTACCATATGACAGGCCAAAGGAAAAGGTATGGGAATAGCCCATGGAGAATAAGTCACTAGCTGAAAGGTTCAACAAGTACTTATGTAAAGGGGCCATGACAAAGGATGTCAAGCAAAGGGTAGAGAAATGGTATGACAGGCTCTACGTGACATTTGGAGAAGAGTAGCGCGTCCCAAAGGACCTACCGTTAGTCGTAGGGAAACAAGTCCAGTTTTCTATATATCAACATTTCTGCATTGTGTTCTTCCCAATGAAGAGATGGATTTTGGATCCCTTGGTATAAATTTCCTTACACATTCACTGCAAGGTATTTCCAAGCATCTATTCACATATTTATAGACACACGCCAACTGGTATTCAATGCAGATAAGGTAGATTGTGACTACCATACTTTGAGGAAGAAGTATGTGTATCCTAGAAGAAGTGCATACACTGAGAAGATTATTTCAGAGGTGTTGAATATTAAGCCAATAAGTCTAGTTGTAGCAGATGTAGGGGCGGCATTGGTGCATATTCAACTAAAGCCCAAGATGGAGAACAACAAGTATGTGGAGAATGAATTCGCACTCCCATGGCTGCCAAAGGGTAAGCACACAATAGAAAACATACCGGCGCAAAGGCACACAGAAGTTGTTGAATTAGAGGGTGAAGAGGAGGAGCGTGAAGATAGGGGAGGCTTGGAGCTCAGAAGAAAGCAACCTTATGACAGAGAAGATTCATAGCGCATGGTCACTCCACCTCAAGGATAGGATGAAGAGGAAGATACAGAGGTTAAGCAAGGGAATCATAGGTTTAAGAAAGTGTTCGTACGTATTAGGACTCAAAGTGGAACCCCACAAATGGTACGGAAATCACCTGGTCTCTCTCCACACAAGAAGACCATTGAACCAAAGAAGAGAAGAAATTTGAAGTTGGATAAAGAAGTGGAGGAATTAGAAGAGAGTGAGAATGCATCTCCTACCCCACTCAAGCAAGGAGATGAGCCACAGAACGAGGAAGAGTAGAAGGATGAAGAGATGAAGGATGGAGAAGAAAAAGAAAAGGAAACCTTTGGATCTGCGCATGTGACTGCTCAAGATGTAACGGGACAGACTCCTAACCTTGAAGCTAAAATTCCCAAGGGTCCTAGATTAAAGAGGATGAGTGGAGAGCACATTCCACCATCCATGCAGTATACGAAGGACACGAGTAAATTTTTTTGTGCCTGCTTCTAGAGCACGATAGTGTTAGGTTGTGGAGCTAGATTGCTTCACAGTTAGCATGAAATGGAAAGTGTAACTAGAACATCGGTTAAAGTGGAACCGACATTGGTTACAGTAGGACCGACGTCGGTCAATAAAAAGGGGAACCGGCCATGGTTAGGTCTAACCTAGCCGGTTACCTGTGTGAAGCACTTTATTTTTAAGTCACGGGTTTTAATATTATTTTTTGTTTTAAAGAAAATCTATTGGATGTAATTTCATGGCTAAGTTGCCCTAAGTTTGTCTAAGCCTTATATAAGCTAGAAAACTAGGGTTAGAAGTGGATGAGTTGATGAGAGAGAAGATTTAATAATCCTTGATTGAAATTGAGAAGAGATGAGACAGAAGAAGAAGAAAAGTAGATTACATGAAGACAAGAGCTTTCATGGAGAGAAGCTGAACAAAAGGAAAGTGCAGGTACATGTTGGTGAGAAGATGGTATTATCTTCTACTGTATTTCCTTTGTATATTTTTAGTCTCATGTAATGGCTTGCATAGTATGCAAAGCACTTAGGTTTCTTCTTGTTAGATCCACAGGTTGTTGTGAGATCTTGTTATTGCATTCTTGTAGATCCACATGTTGTGAGATCTTGTATTATCCATGAGATCATGTTGTATTGTTGATCCATAGGAATCTAGTCATGGTAGAGGAAGTATCTTCATGTTTGCATTGTTACAGTGATGGAGGAGAGATACTTCTTGGTTCATGGTTAGGGTTGCACATTGGTAGATCTTTCTAGAGGTCTTGTTTGCAGATTCACAATACAGTGAGAGCTTGGCTGCACAGTGGCAGATGCAGGGTAGCTTCAGGTATGTGAGATTTGGTTATGTTTGAGAGGCACGGTTGTAGTGCACTCAGGTAGATCCGGTTAGAGATCTGGAGGAGACACAAGTGGTGGTATGGAGGCATGGTTTAGTGTACTCAGGAAGATCTGGTTGGAGATCTGGGAGGAGGAGATACTCTTGTAGAGATACATGTACTCTTGTGCAAAAGAGTTGGTTTGTAATCTCTTGTTATATTATATATATATGATGAGATCTCTATCTTTGGTGGACGTAGCCCACATTGGGTGAACCACGGTACATGCTTGTTATGTGTGTGTACTTTTGTGTGATTTGGATTATTCTAGTTTATACTTCCACTGCTGTAGATTTTGTGGGGAATTGTTTAGATCATGTGTGCATGATTTTGTTTGTTATTAAATCATAGCACTATTCTGTAGTCTCGTATTCCCAACAACTGGTATCAGAGCAAGGGTTTGCTTCAAGGTTTTTTGTTTTTACCTGATGAGTAAGATCATGTGAAAAGGAAGAGATTCAATCTCAAGTGGGAGCTGGAAGAGTAAGGTTGCCAGAAATTATAGTGACCGACATCGGTTAAGTGGAAACTAGTGTCAGCAGGGTGATCATGGTTGGTTACAGGGTAACCGTGGTCGGTTACAGGGTGACCATGGTCGGTTGTTGGGCAGCCTAGTTTTAAACAGAAAATCATAGATCTGAAGAAATGGAAAGATGCATAGAATGTATCTTGTTTGCTGAGGTGTCCCTAGTTCTTGGAGGCACAAGCATGTTGGTCAGATTGCAGATCCGGTTATTGAGGTATGGTTTTATCTTGGTATTGCAGTGCTTATATTATTTTGGTTGCACATGCATGTTTGGGATTGCAGATCTAGATCTGAGAATGAGATAGAGGAGCAGTTATGCATCCTTTGGTGTAGTTAGATGCATGGGCTTCGTTAGAGAAGCTGAATATAGTAGCACAGAACGAAGATGGGGTTTCCATCAGAGAAACATGTTCTTCAAGTTGAAGATGTGGTTGAGTATCTTAGTGCTGGTAAGGTGATGTATTTCATCTTGATGTAATTTATTGCATGGATTTTTTGTACTATTTTTGTATGAGATTTGGATGCTTCTTGAAATGACTGGCTCAGCTCAACTATCAGCTTCGGTCGAAGTAGGCACTTGGTGTGGTGTGCTATGCCAAATTGTGTGGCGTTGGGTTCATTCCAGCAACATTGACATTGGTCTGAGAACCGAGGTCGGTCACAGAGGAACCGATACTGGTCAGCTAACCATGGTTGGTTAGGGGATGATCGTGGTTGGTCTTTGTGGCAACTTATTTGTATAGGGTTTTTTGCAGCAAGAGAGGGCAGATGGTTCTTTGTCCTGGTTTGGAGGATCGAGTTTCTTGCACAGAGTGTACATGGCAGAGACGGTGTAGATCACTTCATGGTTTAGATCAGAAAGAGGATGGAGTTGGCTCAGTTAGTCCATTGAGACTTTGAGTCAGGTATCTCTATATGGTTCATGTTTTATTTCTTTCATTTGGAGCAACTGATATTATGTTTGGATTGTGTGCACAAATTTACACCATGGTTTCTTGGTGTTGTTTGACTTTTATTTCCCGGTTGTGTGGAATCTTGAGGACAAGGGTTTCTAGTCTAAGGATGAGATCCTCAATGAAAAGTCATGGTTAGACACAGTTGCAGGTAACGAGAGATGTTGAGTACACACGGATGAAAAGAAGGTGATTCACCTACTTCACAAGAAGTCCAAACTTCTGTGATGTAGAAGTATTCTTTGAGAAGAAAGGGAATCAATTTTATAGTTCTTTCATTTGGTTTTATTTCTCACTGACATATTAGCTTTTGAGCTTGGTGTTAGAGGCAGTGCTAGGGGATTTCATGTTCAGTGGGAGAAAGCCATGGTTGTTGGCATTACAGAATTGGATACATGATGCACATGCAGAGTGAGAGGAGATTGCTACTATTCAGAGTGGCAGAGGCACTAGTTGGTTTTGGAAGGCAGTCACGGATTTGCAGGTATATTGAGTTTATTGCTTTGTGATGTCACTTCTAGTTTATTTTGTGGTGCCTGGATATCCCTATGGGATTACAGTTGATGGTAGATTCAGCTGGGTTTTAGATGATAGAGAAAATTTTCAGAGTTTTAAGGGTGGAAAAGGAGAAAATCTAATTGTTACAGAGGCCGGTGTCGGTTAAGGTTAACCTTGGTCAGTCAGGAGTTGACCATGGTCGGTTAGGGGAAACCGTGGTCGGTTTGGTCACAGGTTTGACAACAGTGTTTATTTACCATTTTTAGATGGTGCCCTTGTTTTTTGCTTTCATCTTGGTTGGTTTGTGCAGAGTATGTTGATGACATGTTTGTTGGTATTTGCACTTGGTATTAGTGGCATGGTTTAGCATGGATGTTTGTTATTGACATTGATGAGCACAAGATTCATATTTGGCTTTGGAGTTAGTCGGTGGCAGACTTGGAGCTTCTGGAGAGCTGGTGATATGGATGGATGTACATGGTGAGTTTGTACATGTTGGATAGATTTAGTTTTGTGAGTCTATGATGATGCAGATGTTTGATTTGCACATGGATGCTTTGAGCATGAGTAGGGGATGTTTGTATTTCCTCTTGATTACTATGTTACTCCTTGAGAGATGTTATCTACAGATGATTGTCTTGGACATGCTAGTTGTTTATGCAGGGTTGGATTTGTAGATTGCAGTGTTTGGATTCTTTGAGTTATGAAGGTTTGTGGATTGATCACCCACTGTTGTAGGTAGAACTCATTTGGGTTGTCTTTACCCAGGATCTTGTTTTTCTTTCGCATATTCCAGTTTGACTTGTCTTGGTCAGTTGCATTGGTGGTTGCATGGAGACATGATAGATGGATGGAGAACATGGTTGGTTTTACAGGTATGGCTACGGATGCGATTGAGGCTCAGAACTTCAGTTTGAGTGGGAGCTCTTGCAGGTGTGTTAGTCATGATGGCTTGTTGCATGAGGAGCTAGGTTGGCTTGTTTTTCTGATACCAACAATTGGTATGGTGTTACGATTTAGTGGGAGCTTGAGGCTTGGTGTCACGGATCAGTTGTAGCTTCATGTAGGTTTGGTAAGTCATGGTTTTATCTTCTTGGTTTGAGAAGATGGTTTGATCTTCTTGGTTTTATTTTTCTTTGAGAGAATTGTTGAAGGAAAGAATAGATGGTCTTCATGGTGTGTAGAGGATAGTGATGTACAGGTACAGGTACAGAGGTTCAGCAATTTATCTCCAAGTGGGAGATTGTTAGGTTATGGAGCTAGATTGCTTCACAATTAGCATGCAATGGAAAGTGACTAGAAATATAGTAACCAACATCGGTTACAGTGGTGACTGGTACGGTCAGTCAGGAAAAGGAGGAACTAGATGCGGTTAGGTCTAACCGATGTTGGTTACTTGTGCAAAGCACTTTATTTTTAAGTCACGGGATTTTAATATTGTTTTTGTTTTAAAGCAAATCTATTGGATGTAATTTCATGGCTAAGTTGCCCTAAGTTTGTCTAAGCTTATATAAGATAGAAAACCAGGGTTAGGGATGAGTCGATGAGAAGAAGATCATAATCCTTGGTTGAAAGGATGATGAAGAAGAAGGAAAAGTAGATTACATGAAGACAAGAGCTTTCATGGAGAGAAGATGAACAGAAGGAAAGTGTAGGTACATTGTTGGTGAGAAGATGGTATTATCTTCTACTGTATTTCCTTTGTATTGTTTAGTCTCATGTAATGGCTTGCATAATATGCAAAGCACTTAGGGTTTCTTCTTGTTAGATCCACAGGTTGTTGTGAGATCTTGTTATTGCTCATTCTTGTAGATCCACATGTTGTGAGATCTTGTATTGCAGATCCATGAGATCATGTTGTATTGTTGATCCATAGGAATCTAGCATGGTAGAGGAAGTTGTCTTCATGTTTGCAGTTTGTTGCAGTGATGGAGGAGAGACTTACTTCTTGGTGCATGGTTAGGGTTGCACATTGGTAGATCTTTCTAGAGGTCTTGTTTACATATTCACAATACAGTGAGAGCTTGGCTGTACAGCGGCAGATGTAGGGTAGCTTCAGGTATGTGAGATATGGTTATGTTTGAGAGGCACGGTTGTAGTGCACTCAGGTAGATCCAATTAGAGATCTAGAGGAGACACAAGTGGTGGTATGGAGGCATGGTTTAGTGTACTCAGGAAGATCTGGTTGGATATCTGGGAGGAGGAGATACTCTTGTAGAGATACATGTACTCTTATGCAGAAGAGTTGGTTTGTAATCTCTTGTTATATTATATATATATATATATATATATATATATATATATATGAGATCTCTATCTTTGGTGGACGTAGCCCACATTGGGTGAACCACGGTACATGCTTGTTATGTGTGTGTACTTTTGTGTGATTTCTAGATTATTCTAGTTTATACTTTCACTGCTATAGATTTTGTGGGGAATTGTTTAGATCCTATGTGCATGATTTTGTTTTTTATTAAATCATAGCACTATTCCGTAGTCCCGTATTCCCTACAGATAGCACAAAAGGATTTATTTGGCTGGGAGCTAATGGATGAGGATATGGCGACTGTGCGCACTTGAAAGTAACTCTCATGGTCAATGCACACCCATATGGATGATCCTGATTTTGATGTATGCGAAGAGTCATGTGTTTCAAGATGGCTGAAGAAGACACCACAATCTAGACACATGACAGTAAAGCCTACTATCATGTCAGATGAGTAGGTCAGCATTGCATTGGTAAAGGTTCCTACTAAAATTGCTAGAAGGAACATGGATAAAGCTACAACAATCAGAGCACTGCGCGAGGAGCTAAAGACAAAGGATGCAGAGATAGCGCGCATAACACAAGAGAGGGACTTCACGCAGAAGAAGAATGAAGTATTTATCAGCATCGCAGAGGATATTAGGGACAATGTCATCAGAGCTAGGCCACACTTGGAGGCCAAGGTACCACATATGTTTCCTTCAGCGATACACTATGTAGGAAAGTTGGTGGACTTGGTACTTAAAGATGAACCTCTGCACATTCACAGTGCCAAGGAAGTCAGATCAAGAAGTAGAACGAGAGAAATCCTCAATGATGCAGAAGATTGCATCCTATGAAGGGCTACTGCAAGCGCTACAAGAATTATTGAAGAAAGCAGACCAAGATTTGAACATCTGCACAGCTCCAGAGGCGCTTATCAATGTAAAGGCCCTAGAAAAAAATGAGGTCCAAAAAGCAATGAAGGAAAAGACATTGGGCCACACAAAAAGATTGTCAATAGTTAAACAGAAGCGTGAGGCCCTAACAGCAGCACAAGAGCCAAATAAGACTCGGTTGGAAGAGCTTGGGAAGAAAATTACATAGAAGATGGATCTTATAGAAGGAATAATGACATCAATGTCCAACATTATGTTGGTTCTACATAATGAAATGGGAGAGATTGCGAGGGATGAGTTGGAATCCATTGTTGTGGACATTCTAGAGAAATCAGCACAAGCACTCATTGAATGGCAGACCTTGGAGGCCGAAATAAAAGAGGAGTATCCAGAGTTGCTCCTTCAAACTGATGTAGAGGGTGTTGCCTCTTAAAACATCCTTTATTCATCTACATTCTTTCTTATTCTTTTCATTAATATTCTTTACTGCAATTTTTGGAGATACCCATTGTCGGGATGACAATGAGATTAGTGTGGGGTAATGTTGATCAGAGAATACTTGTTAGAGATCACACAAGAAGGCCACACAGGAGAGAAGGCCAGGATCAAGGGCATGAAGGAACAAGAAGGACCCGCGCGTGGAGGGCAAGTTCAACTTTTGGGACTTAGCCAATTTTGAGCATGAAGACCTATTTTTAGAAGATGGTGTGCAGAACACACCAACGATTCAAAGACATGCGCATCATGCATTGTCTATATTTAGAGGATCATATCGAAGCATTTTGCATGGAGACAAACTAATAATAGGATTGTCACTTCAATTAATTGCAAGAGGTCTATAGATAGCACACTTGCATGTGTGGCTATGCCTGTAAATGATGCGTGGCTATTAATAGCATGCGAACTATTTCTAGAATAGATAAGCGGTGAAGGGAAATTCGCCACCCTATATATATGATATGAGAGATGGATGTGTGTGGTAGAGAGATATACGATGGGATTAATGTATCAAATCTATACGCGCATTGGTATAGATTAACATTACTGTAAGAGGCTTCTGTGTTTATTAATAGATGGAAGTTATTGGCTGAATCTAAGTGTCATTCCTGTGTGTAATTAAGTTGTGCATGTTCTTGATTCAATCATGATTATTGTTTAAGCTTGTTCTTTCATAGATTTGAATGTAGCATGCATGGTAGAATGATGGATTAGTTATGGATATATATGTTTCTTCCTTCATCACGCTAGCATCCTACTACATCAACCTAAAGAGGGACCTGGTACCTTTGTGTGCTTCGAACGAGCGCTCAGTCTAGGTTGAGTGATGTGCCAACGCGACTGGGTGTTATCTGGTAAATTCTAGGCAGCATTAATGAATGGATAAAATATTTCCCAAAGCATTGCCTATAGCAATCGAGATTTCCTCCCCCCCAAAACTACGACGAGAGAGGAGGTAAACAAACTTAAACCGACATAACATTAAAAGTAGTTTTGAGTGGATTGGAGGTAGGAAACCATGGTTTCATCATCAAGTGATGATTCTAACGTTCCTAAAGCTTTGAAAGGATAGAATCCCTATCTTCAACAGAACTAAAAGCCAAAATAAAAAAACCCCTAGCACAGGGGTAAATGTCAATTCTACCTGTCACAAGAGGATGCCAGTTTGAATAAATCTACAAGTGAAGTCCAGTTTGAGTGGAATTCTAGGCCAAAGGCCATTGAAATGATAAATCAAACCCTGAGAGAGAAAAAATCCGTAGCCTCTAACACCGAATCCCCAAGGGAGACCAAGGGAGAGGACTTAGCAGTAGAGAGGGGTTTTGAGAGTGAAGAAGTTGAAACCGCAGCAAAAGATCACTTCCCAAAAGCAGAACCCAAGCCCACCTTCCCATCCTAAACAACCGAGGGGAAAATATTCCCCTTACTGCCATTAGATACTCCAACACTATCAAGGATAAGAGGATATTATGCGGCTTGAGGGCTCAAACTGCCAATAGAAAGGGCGACGTTGCCAGTCACATTTGTAGCAAAAGAATTGCAGTAGGGTTGCAGAGAGGAGCCTCGAGAAGAAAATGAGGAGATGGCCATCAAAAATATTTTTGAATGGTTCATGTAAACTTACTATTGTTCTTATTTTTACTACACCTTTAAAAAATCATTTCATCCCATCCTATTCCTATTACGAGACAAATTCAATTATAGGGTTCATTTTCAAATTTCTCATACTTCTCGTTGTTCTAGTGTAGATACAAAGAACACTTTATGTTGTACATACATACTCTAAGCCATTTGAACTAGTTTTTATTGAGTAGAATCTGACAATTTAAAACATCCATGCATCACATTGCACAATCGAGAATTGCAAAAATTACCACCACTAATGTTCCTTTCACTACATGCATCACTTGATTTGAAATCTAACTTTAAAAAATTCTAAAATGTATTATTTGTGGATCTCCAATGAATGCACTATTGTGTGCACATGTTCAAAAATCTCTCGTGAACAATACATAAAAAAACAAAAGCATTGCCATCTACATGCTTTGTGGTTTTATAGTGCAAGGCAATTTCAGACATGACCATCTGAGTAACGCGATTGTCAATAATAACAATGTCATTTATGATTTAGTTTATAGATAATATTTCGATCATGCACCAATTTACATTCTCTTTATTTGAGAAATATATTTAATGAAACACAATTAGCCAACATTTATGTTATTTTTATTTATGCTAATACATTTTCACAAACATATCCAACATAACACTAAGCATGTTTTGTATAGCCAAAAATAGTTCATCCAAACAAATATACATGTCCAAATTGACAATCATTACATGTTATTATATATATGTTTCATAGTTTAATTTTGTATTTGAACACACATATACAAAATAAACTAAACACTACATGCATTACACGTCTACATACATAGAATACAAATAAACTTACATATGCAAACACATTGTGAGTGAAATATACATTTATTGATATTTTGTAATAGCTCTTATATTTGTCAATTGATGCCCATTGAAATTATTGTCTTCCTAAAATATTGTTTTGTGTGAATATTTTAGAATTTCTACATTACAACTTGATATAAATTACCTTATTAAATAGTATCATCTTTCCTCGTAATAAATATCTTTCCCATTGAGCATTGTGTCTTCATATAAAATTTAATTAATATTTGTATATGAAACAACAACTAAACAATATTTGTAAATGAAACAACTACTAAATGCGGTGACCTTCTGTGTCTACATTTTTCACTTGCAGAATATTCATGCACTTTTCAAGAAAATTTGATTATTTAACTAATGTTTTATAGCTTTCAAGATCAATTTCAACTCCATACAAGTTACTTAATTTTCATTCTTAGAATGGGACATATCCCATTACACTCTTGTTTTAGCAAATAGTAGCTATTCATAAATATTTGACCACAATGTGGCCCTTATTATGAGGAATCTAGAGTTCCAAACAAAGTCTAATAAATTTAGGTTTAGTAAAACCATCTATAACAGAAACAAGTCATCCCATTATGCCCCTACGTTGAGGGGAAAATTCAAGAGTCGACCCCCTCAATAGAGTTGTAGTTAAAATCTAGAAGGAAGCTTTTGACGAGAAGAAAGGTCAGGAAGAAAGATTGCCACAATCAAACTCAATATGACGAAACATCTTTGGGGAAATTCGATCGAACAGAACTTTATCCCGAATAAATCTTGGTAACCACCAACTCCCACTCTGCAAAAAACCTGAAACAGAGGATCCCACCCCCATTTCAAACGCCCTTACTTTCCTCTCCTGAACATACTTGTTCAACGCAGCCTCCACATCACCTGGTTTCTCTAAATCCACTTGCCCCAAACACCTCCCCAATGTGACCGAGTCCTCAAGAGCCAAACACCCACCCTGCCCCAATTCAGGTGTCATCGGATGCAGAGCATCTCCCACTACGGTCACATTACCTTTCTTCGCATTTCCAGCCATAAATGGGCAAAGATAGCGGTACTTCAACACCGCCAGGCTCAAACTGCCAGGCACCGATCTCTCTATGACCTCCACAAGTTCTTTATTCCTCAGATTCTCCGCCAGATGCAGCGCTTCTTCACGAAGAATCTCCTCTTTGTACGCGATTTCAGCGTCTGTACATTAATTAACTCTGAACCTCAGACACAAAATAAAGCTTTAAAAACAATAAATTTTATTGAATTTTACCAAATTTACGTTACATACCTAGTCGAGGATTTGACTTGCGATACACGAACCAGAAGGCGTCGTTTTCGTTGCATGGAGCAAAACCTGCCCTGATTCCGTTTCCCCAAATTTGAAAGGCTTTGTGCTCAAATTGATGGCCTTCCGGAAACGTCGCCAAACCTAGAAAGCCAGTGCGTCCAGCAAGATTCGGGGCACCGAACCCTAGCCATTTGGCCACCGCCGAATTAACTCCATCACACCCTATCACTACCTGAAATTTAGTCGGATTAGATAAAAATTCCTAAAACCCCGGCGAAGGCTAAAATTGAAATATTTGCTTCTTACCTTTGGCGAAATGTGCTTTCCATCTTCCAACTCTACGATGCTTGAATTGCCCTGTGTTCGATGTATTGCAGAAATCTTTGAGCCGAATTGAATGGTGTGCGGTGGCAATTCCTGAGCCAGGGTTTGTAGAAGATCTTTCCGTTTTACGCAGCGCATTTCGTGGCCATCCAGACTCAGGGGCTTTGTGAGCCCACGGCTCGCCAACAGCGTTTCAACTCTTTACCAGAAAAACATATACAACAGATAAGCTGGCGTTGATCAATTGATAATACCTATGAAATCTGGTGAACATTTTCTGAAAAAAACTTGTTGCTTAAATCTGAAAGTATTACGTCTCTGATACCTCTGCAATTTGATGTGTTGGCTTCGCAGAGTATCTGCGACGCCGAGCACATCGAGGGCTCTCCAGCCGTTGTCCGAAATGGTGAGAGAAGCGCCTGTGACTCTCAAAGAGCTCGCTTGTTCCAGCACTGTTATGCTTTTTAATCCCAACCTGCAGTACGCCAATATTGAGAGGAATTCATACGCGCATTTTCATCATTTTTGTTTTCTTTTAGTTTTGCAGAGAAAGGGAAAGGGAAAGGGATTATACCTGTGCAGAGCAAGAGCAGTGGCGAGGCCTGCGATGCCACCTCCTGCGATCAGAATTTTGGGGGTGCTCTGTAGGTGTGCCATGTCAACAAGTATGACGATGCCAACGTCGAGCGGGCTTTCCCTTAAAATAGAGGCAGGCTGCAACTATTGACACCTTATCAAAATTCAAATTCCAGGGATGGCTGGATGGTTTGACCATCCAACAATATTTTAAGTTGACACTCAAACAAAATACAATAAACTAATGTATTGTATTATAAACAAATCATTATCTGTATTAGGTATGCAAGGAATATTTAGTAAAAACGGTGCCTTTACCTTCTATAGAATGCTTTCTTTATATTAGTGAACGTCAAAAAAAAAGGGTACAATTTTTAAAGTTATGGAAACTAGTCATTGTACACCAAATATGCGATGGAAACATTGAAGCATGGAAACGAGTCATTGTATACAAAATATGTGATGGAAACATCGAAGGGGATGTGTTAAAGAAGTAAAATTTCACGGAGCAGAGCATTAAAGGAGGAAGAGGGGCAATGAAGAAGGTGTTTGAGGGAGGAGTAGTATACATGAGGTGAAAAAGTTGCGGAGAACCCTCATGCAAAACTCTTTTTTCTTGTGACGATGCACACATGAAGATGCAATACTACAAGGGGGGTGTTTTGAGACAATATTAGAGACGATACTTAATCAAATCATCTCAAATTGAGACAATAAAAAAATTGTATATTGTCTAAAACCAGATGTCTCTGATTATTGCCTCTAAATAATGTCTCTCAGGGGACAATATAGATTAATACATATTTTGTCTCTCGAGAGACAATATTATTATTGTCTCTATAGATATGATATCATTTTTGTCTCCCTAGAGACAATACATAATACTAATTTTTTGTCTCTCTAGAGACAATAATAATTTCAATTTTTCTCTTTAGAAACGATACAAATTTAAAGAATAAAATACTTGAATTTAAAGAATAAATAATAATTAAATTTCATTTCGTGCAATCAATGGTTACATTAATACTAGGCCGGTGATCAATACTACAAATTAAAAAGAATTTGAGTTGAATCTTGCACCCACAAATGGGTCCACTAACATTAAATAAGATAACATACAAAAGGGTATTTAAATATTGTTAACCCTTAACATAGAATGATACACATAGTTATTGAGTTAAAATTACTCTATGGCACCTCCTCCAAGCATGTTGTCATAATTTTTTTAACAAATTCTTTCTAGCTAGATTTACAAGACAGTGTGACACATCCTCCAAACATGTTGCCATATATTCTTTCATTGAAACTTTCTAACTTGTTTTACAAGACAATATACAACTCCCTCTGAGAGAAATTTTAAAACGATATCCATAGAATCATGTGTTGACATCACTGCAAACAAGAAGAATTTCCATTGTTGTCATTACATTATTAAGTACTATAATAAGACATCTTTACATCGAGATCTAATAAAAATGGAGGCTATTTTAGTTATAAAACTTACTTATGTGACGAATTTTTGTGTGGATCTAGTGACTCATGATCTTGCATCGTAGATTGGTCCTTTGAAGGACAAGTGCGACTACCTCTATTTAAACAAGATCAAAATGGTTTTTTTGGATCTTCTAGAAGTTTTCATGCTTATTGGCCATTTGCAATATCAAGATCTAAAGAACAACATGAAACCGCAGTTAATATGAAAATAGGAACATGTTGGTAAAGAAAGTGACCATACGATCTAGCCATTAATCTCTCCTACTTCATTTCTAGAATGAAATACATGGTTTTATTTTTTTGACATGTACCATACAATCAATGTGTTTTCACTTATAATAGTGCAAGAAAAAAACTTCTTATTCAGTCAAAAATAAACCTAGTTTGTGCATATGCTACAACCATAGAAGTCCATTAAGGAAACACATTTCTTTCAGTCATTTTGTTGAACACTTCACATGCGCTTGGTGTAGTGCCCACTTCCCTTCGACACTTTTGATATTGATCCTGATACTGCAGACTATATTATGGACATTATTATAGTTTTGATTTAGTATAGTGTTAGATGTCAAATCATGAATTATTATTGACTTTGATTCATATATGATGCATATGGATTATTAGAGACATTTATATGGATATTGACATGTTGTTGACATGTTTATATTTATGGATGTTGTTCAGACATGTGATATTTTGATATGTTGAGTAGACCTAGAAAATTGAATTAAATGTGATGATCATATAGTTGTTGATGAGATTGCAAATGATATTGTTGATTATCTGAATGTTGTTGTGATTCATATATATATATATATATATATATATATATATATATATATATTGGATGTTCTGATATGGCCACGAGGCCAAAGGAGGTATTTGTGTTTTACAGGTTTTAAAAAAATTATCACAACACACATCGGGGGATTGGAGACCAACCACATTGGAATTCTAGATGAATTCAACAAGGACACCATGACAACTTGTTTTGTTGTGTGTGTTTGATTGTTGCTAGGGATTCCCATGGGGGGATCACCTTCGAATGTGACCAAGGGATTTATGTTTTTCTTTTAATTGGTCATTTGTTAATGTTGTATGTTTTTTTTTAAGTGATGAGCTTTCCCTTTTCATTATTGAATTAAATTGTGTGTCAATATTGTGAGTAATCATATTGTTAAAATTAAGTAATCAAATGGGTCATAAGATTGCATTTATTAGAGCTGATGGCTCTTGGATTAAGTGTTGTAAGTGATGTGTAAGTTGATTTTTGGAGTATGAAACACTTCACCTTCTTTGAAATTCAAATTTGTCCTTGGAGGCTGATTTTGGAGGCTTGTGGGAAAAGTTAAACTTGTCCCATACCTCTTAAATTTGCATACCAACCTTACATATAGTTGGAGAGTCTAAATTTAGCCTTTATTATGCATTTTTGTAAGTCAAGTTATAAGTTGTAATTGCACTTTCTTACATATTTTTAATTTCAGTCCTTATGGAGTGTGGGCTTGTGTTGGAGTGTGTAAGTAAACTATCATATTATTCACCCACCTATTTAATATGCATTGGAGAATGAAGTTGACTTTTTTGTTGGGGTTGAGGATGTGTGAAGTGGCATCCTACATGGATCCACCTCATCCTCTTCTCTTCCCTCTTCTATAAAATTTGAATTCCTTACCTTGTTTGGGGGGGGCTTCACTTTTATCGCTTCATTTTTGATGATTTACTTTGGGGTTTTTTTTGGGAGCTCTTACAAATTGGGAGAAAGTTGGAGATGGTTGCATACTTGTTGATTGTTGATCTCTTGGATTGTTTTGCATTGGAGAGCTTGTTGTTTTGAACTTGGAAAAAACTCCATCATGGAGAGGTAAGAGCTTAGCTCTTGGAAATGTTCTCCTTTTATTTTTATGCATATGTGAATGGTAGAATGTTTGAATGTGTTATTTTATTTGTTGGTTGTTTGGGTAGATGGCCTAGGAATGGTGTAGGAGAAGACTATGGGGTATTTTGTGGGAGGCATAAGTGTTTTGGGGAGGTATAAGTGTGGAGAGAGTTGGGATTTGGGTTCCACCTTACAAAGAAATAGCTTGCATTTCTTTACTCGTTATGGGGTGCCATAAGAGGTTGGGGAGGCATAAGGAAATGGGAGGAACAAGGGGTACTTGGGGGAGGCATAAGGGCATGTTAGGGATTTGATATGAGGTGTATATTTTGGTGGTTTGTTCTCAGGTGGTGATACTCATTTCCCCATCGGGAGGCATAAGCAGCATCCCCCATAGTTTCTTGCTCCTTTGGCTTGTATGGTGAAGCCTGAGTATTGTTATCATTTTGTTTCTATGGTTGTAAACTGTAGTTTTGTTTTGGACTGTGTTTTGAATTAGAAATTTGTCTTTGTGTTGTAGAAGCCTGTTGTTGCCATGTGTTGAAAACACTCCTATTGCAATGTGGTTGGGGCTCGGGGGCCAATGAAGAAGGACAACTTCTCCTTTTCATTGGATGTCTTGGTTGGGTGGAGAGCGTTGGTTTTCCCCCTATTCTGATTGTGATCAAATTAAAATAAAGAAAATGGAGGATATTCATGTTGTTGTTTTGGAGCAGAAAAAAAAAAGACAAGTTTGAGAGTCCTTGTTGAGATTATTTCTTATTGTAACCTTTTCCCACTTTGAAGTGGATGATCTTGTATATTATTGTGTTGGAAAGACTACTCTATTTTAGCTATGAAAGTTGAAATTGATTATGGAAGAATATATCTTGTATTCGGTCCAGTGAACAGAAAAGAAAGATATGCATTTGGTATGTTGTATTTTAAAAATAAATGGGAAAGAAGTTGTAAGATATTTCCTTTGAATTAATAGAAGTGTTTGCCTTGTTCATATGATATTGTTTTCATTTGAAATCTGTGTTTGAAATGCGGTATGAAATCTCTGTTGGAAAATTGAAAAAAAGGAAACACGTATGAAGAAAACATATCACTCTGATTCATTTGAAACGTTGATTTCGGAAAGTGGTACTGCATTCTCTTTTCACGTTGTTGGATTAAAGGAAATATAACATTGTAATATCGATTTAGAATGTATTCATATTTTATAGTTTGATGAATGTAAATGGATCAATTCGAGTTAGAAGTTATAGACCTTTGTTAGATAATTTTCAAACTGGCAAATATTATTTTTATCAAAAATGTACAGAACAACCCTAAAACCTTGGAAAATGAAATGATACGCTAAATTGAATTTGTATGATCCAAAATGATCCTAAATAGACTTTACAACTTAAGAAAATTTTATAAAACTTTTCAAAATCGGGCATAGTCAAAATTTACAGTCATTTTGCTGTCGATTTAGGGAATTTCAAATTGATAATCAATCAAACAATTTAACCCTTGCAATCCATCCTCAATTCTCCCAAGTGCAATTCCCCAGGTCTGTATGGCATGTTGTGAAAGAAAAAATGTCGGATTTGAACAAAATTTATAAGTTAAAAGTCAAGTTCACATTTTATAAGCCTGTAGATCGTTTTCTTAAAATTGACCCTTCAAAGTTTATCAAAATTAAAATTTTAAGCTTCTTGTGCAAAGAGGACTTCAAGAGCTTTCCAAAAAGTCCTTGCTTGCCAAAAACTGAATTCCCAGTCAAACGTTATAACCTTCTAAAGTTTTTACTTCATCTCGGGCTCAAAATTTAAATTTCGCTGAGGGGAAAATTTTGTTAATTAAACCGGCGGGCCCGAATTTGATTTAGAGCACCTTGGGAAAAAGTTATTCTGTGCGGCTCCGCAAGCCTGCATATTCCTGTTTGGCGGAAAAAGTTCTAAGTACGAAAAGTAAAATTGGAAAAGTTTTCTTCTCGGCCCCGCTAGCTTGCAACCAATGGATGGCTGCCACGTGGCTCTAAGACGCCACGACAGAGGTATGGAAGTAATTTAAAATTTATGCTTTAAAGGTCAAACATTCCCAATGATCCCTACTGGCCCGCTGACCCGTAGCAAATAAGGAGCCGACATGTGGTCGCCTTGGACGTCGGCGGAGGCGCGGGAGTAAACTTCACGTTTCACCCGAAGCGCAAAAGTGCTAAATTCTCCCCCAGACCCACACGCCCGCTTGGGAAAATTTTTCCCCTTAGGCCCATAGCCAATCTTAGGTTAGCACGTGGCATCTCGGTGCGTCAGTGGAGGAGTGCGCTGAAATGTTCCTTTTCGCCCTTTATAAATTAAATCAAAAATCATGTTTTACCTCCGGCGACCCGCATTCCCATACCTAGGCATGGATTTAGGACACGTGTCATTAGCGGACCCCAAGTTCAAAATTTTCCTTTTGGGCGCGAAGCACCACCGCGGGTGTGCGAGAGCGCAGAGGTGAAATGCACTTTTCGCCCAAGAGCGCTAAGGGCAAAATTTCTTCCCCAGGCCTGCAGGCCCGCCTTTGGGAAAATTTTCCTCCCAAGGCCCATCGGCCCATAACTTGGGAAATATGAGGAGTTATGAGGACTTATTTATATCATCGGAAAGGGGAGGAAATTTCCTATCTAATAGGAGTGTTTTCAGGAATTTTTGAGTGCATTAATTATGAGAAAAATCAGGTTGAATCTTTTAAGAGAGTTTTAGGAGTGGGTAAGTGAGAAATTGCCCTTTTTAATTTTAAATGATTATTCTAACCTAAGCTTTGACCTCGAGAACTTTAATAATTTTTGTAATGGGAAAACTATACACTATTGATTTTAATTGACCTCGAAACTTGTTTGTGTCAACTTCGGTACTGTAGGAGGGTTGTAGACACTTTTAAACAAGAAAAATTATTCCATAAATTTTCCTAGCTAATCCTAGTTTTTTTTTTTGGGGTCTCAAGTGGGTTGTTTTAGCAGGTGTTACACTTGGTAGATATATACACAAAGTATGGAATTATTCAGTGTGTGAATTTTTCAATTAAATGTCTAAAATAAATGTGCTTTCAAGATTTTCCCAAAACATACAACCACAATGCTTAAAGATGTCATGGGTTGATAATATTATAGCATTGTCTATCACATTTCTAGATTGTAATTTAGTATACCCATTTTATTCAAATATAAGATAAACTTCAATCCCTAAAACCAACAAATATGTAAAGTGTGGAAGCATGCACTTGGTATGTGAACTATAGTCATTTTGTTGAACACTTCACATGCACTTGGTAGATATATACACAAAGTATGGAATTATTCAGTGTGTGAATTTTTCAATTAAATGTCTAAAATAAATGTGCTTTCAAGATTTTCCCAAAACATACAACCATAATGCTTAAAGATGTCATAGGTTGATAATATTATAGCATTGTATATCACATTTCTAGATTGTAATTTAGTATACCCATTTTATTCAAATATAAGATAAACTTCAATCCCTAAAACCAGTTCAAATATGTAAAGTGTGGAAGCGTGCACTTGGTATGTGAACTATTTTAATAAATGCTTGTAATAAATGTGGTATCATGGTCTGTAATGATTCCAAAGTTTTCACAAAAGGTTAATTTTAAAGAGGTCTTAGAACAAGGTGGGAACATCAAGCTAGACTAATTAACTTCATATATATATATATATATGAGGGATGTCAATTTTGGGAAGTTTTGGGTTCTTATTCTTGGGTTTGGAAGAGGTTTTCAGGATGGAAATGGGAGCAGTGGAGGTAGGGATGTGCGGATCACTGGGAGAGGGCGGGAAGCTGAGAAATTTGGAGACACGGAGCTTATGAAGAAGAAAGGTAAGGCCATGGTGAAGAGGGATGGCACGAGAGTGCTTTTGAAATTCTAAAATGGAGCGTTGAAGGGAATTTAGCAGGTAATGCGGGAAGTAGACTGCAAATTATCTTCTAAAGTGGTTAAGAAAGACCAGGTGCTTGACAGGGACAGTTTTGTAGTGCCCTTCTAGAGAAATGTACCTAACCATCATTTTTGTAACCTCGTCAAAAGGCTTGGGGATAGAACTTACCCTAAGACCCGCAGAAACAAATTCGAGTTCCTCACCGTCGTCAGAGAATTTCTTAGTCTCAGCAGTCCTATCAATCCTTTTGTTGAAAAAACGATATCCCTCCAACTCGAGGCCTGTTGCCTCAACTATCAATTATTCATTTATAATTACTCGGTGACCACTATACTCCACCTTTCTGTCCTTCCAGTCCATTGCGAAATGAACCAAAATATTTTGGTCATGCCCTTGAATGCATTCTATGAAATTAAAAATGCCTTCCTTTTGAAGGAGGTTCCATAGCTCCTCATTTTCTTCCAAGCCGGATCACTGCAAGGCTCCAGTTGGCACAGGGCTCCTCCCATCTCCTTCTCCCCGCTACTCCTGCAATTTTTCTGCTCAAAACCCTCGTTTGAATCATTACTTTCCTTATGTTTGTCCCAGTTTTTGAGAACCCAGCCACCTGTTCGAGAATCATGGGAGTTAATATGGCCGTAGTTAGGATGATACTTCTCACATGTGTGATCTTTCACACCCGTTAAAGCCCACACCTTTTCATTATATTTCCTACTCCATGCATGATTGCCCATATTTATCCGCATTAATGTTATTATGTACCTCCTTAGGGATGTAATTTTCATTATCCCTCATGGTTAGATTATTTATGCATAAGTTATATATGCATAAACAAATAGATAAATTTTAAAGGTATATATTAATTAAAAAATTATTAAAAAATAAAATTTGTATGGAAAAATTCACAAAAAATGACTAATCACTACAATTCCTAGTGTATGACAAATGTGCAAAGCCACCATACATAATATTATTATTTTCATAAATTATGTTGTTTATAAATTTTGATGAAATTTTTTAAGATAAATTCAAAATCTATAAATAAATTAACATGTCAAAAAAACTATTAAATGGATTATAAAAAATTATAAAAACAAGGCCATGAATGGCATATACTGCTGAATAAATTGTAAAATTGAAGTGGTAGACATTCATGTTGTCATAAATTGAGGATTTGGTTTAGTCATTGCAGAACCAGATAGTTGTGGGTTTCGTATATGGTCACTCAAAAGCCTCACAGGGGGTAAAAACTAATTGTCTTATATTCATTGGTGACTTGGGATCATGCGGGAGCATAGGATCTATGCACCATGGCAAGAAGGTTTTAAATGTTCATGTTATTGAGACTAGGATTTTGATCAGATTTGGGTTGTGGCAAATTCATTGGTGGAAATGCATGCTAAATGTGGGAATATTGAGGATGCAAGAAGAGTGTTTGAAAAAATGCTTAATCATGATGTAATCTCTTGGAATACTATGCTTTTAAGCTATGCCCAGACTAAGCACGCCAAGGAGGCATTGATGCTCTTCTCCCTAATTTAGCTAGTTAAGGTGAACTTTGAACAAGTCACTTTTTCTAGTGTCCTTACTGCATACTCTTATATATTAGGTCTCAAAAAGGGAAAATAAATTCATGGACAAAGCATTGTTTGTGGACTCCAGTCACATACATGTGCAGGAAATCCTCTTATTACCATGTACAAGAAATGCGACAACGTAAAGGATATAAGTTTTTGTTTAGCACGATGGCTAGGCATAATGTATCCACATGGAATTCAATGATTGCATGTTTTGTATATAGTACATGTGTTGATGAGGCCACTAAACTCTATGTCAAAATGCAATTACCATGTATTAAGCCAAACCAATTTACTCTAATTATTGTTCTTCGTTCATGTGTTGAAATTAACATCCATGGAAAATGATAGTAAGATCTATAAAATGGATGTCAAATATATATTTGGGGAATGCAATTGCTGACATGTATGGGAAGTGTGGTAAAATTGGTGATGCAAGTATAGTATTTGACAATATGCCCAATCAAGAAGTAGTATCTTGGACTACAATTATTGGAACATATGCTCAACATGGTTACAGTATCGAATCATACCAGACATGGAGCATTATGCCTACTTGGTTGACTTGCTTGGTCAAGTTGGGCACCTTGAGGAATCTAAGGATTGTATTAACATAATGCAATTTCAACCTAATGCTTTCGTTTGGTGCACTCTTCTTAGTGCCTATAGTGTTCATGGCGATTTGGAGATGGGAGAACATGCCAAAAAAATGTGTACTCGATCTAGAACCACAAGATGTTGCAGCATATGTCCTGATTTCAAATATATATGCTAAAGCTCGAAGACAGGATGATGTGGTTTATCAAATGGTTAATAAAAGAAGGGGAGTAAGAAAGGAACCAGGATGCATTTAGATTGAAGTGAAACTAAAACGTTTTCTATTTTAAAATAAAGAATAGGAAAAGACACATTAAAAAGCAGTTTACAAATATTTTTGTGTTGGGTGTAAATGTTTTCATCTTGATATTCTTACTAGTATAAAAAAAGTTGTTGAAAATGACTCGATGTTATTAAATGTAAATTGCTCTCTTATTTACAAAGAGAAATGCAAATTGCTCTTTGACTTACACAGGGAGGTTGTAACTAGTACAACCATCAAAGTGTGTTGTGTGATGTCCACCTCTAAAAGAGATTCCATGTTTTCTTAATTTAGTATTTGATGTATTTACTCTGAGTTGAAACAACTGATTTCTTTCGGATCTTAATCATGCAATTCATGAAGAAAAGAAACACTAGCCTAATATAAATAGAATAGTTTTAAACTTCAAGCATGTTGTTGTAAATAACATCCTAGAAAAAGACGGCAACAATGGCCAAAAATGGAGATGCTTTGTTTTTTGTGCCAAAAAAAGTGAGCTAGAGGATGCCATTAGTGTTTGTGAGTCACGTGTAATGGTTGTGCAGTAATGTAGAGAGAAGAGCAGATCACGGTGGAGCTTGTAATCTGTTAAATCTGTGCAAAGAAGGATTAAAACTAATAAAACCATCAAAGTTTACCATGTAATGTTCGTGTCTGAAATAGATTTTTTGTTTTCTTAATTTAAGATTTGTTGCACTTACTTTGGGTTAAAAATTGATTTCTGACCAATCCTAGCCAAGCAATTCATGAAGAAAAAAATAGTAGCCATCTGTAAATAGAAAACTTCCAAACTTTCGGTATGTTGATCTAAATGTGGCCTCAGTGAAAGCTATTAAATACACATCAGCAAAAATCTTGAACCCAAACACATTATATTGATTAAAACAAAGTTTTATCAATTCAGAGTTGAACACAACAGTTCCCATAATTACAATGGTGTAAATATTTTACTTATCCTGAAACCTTATGACCCATAATATCTCCTGCTACTAAATTGTGCAAGGCCACCACAATCTTACACCTCATAATCTGTCATCCACACATTTTTTTAATGGTCTATAGCCATGACATGTCCATATTGGGATTCTCACCCATGCTCTGGGGTTCCCTCCAATGGAGATGGGGCAGAAGTCAGAGTTGATATTTTTCCTCTTTCACTGCAACTGTTCTCAGCAAATTTTAAGCTCATGTTGTGCATTCCCTTCTGCTTTTCAGTTTCAGACCATTCTGATTCATAATACTTCTCCTCAGTAGCATTCTCATACTTATAAGGTGGAATAAACATTCCTCCCCACTGCGGGAAAAACAACAACAGTGGGAATGTGCAGGAAATGATCATGACACCCATCAAGCTGATTCCACTCTCTTTGGAATGCTTGGAATTGGTGAAGAAGAGAAGTTGGGTCAGCATTGCTCCCACATTGCCCCCCTCCTCCTGTCATTCCAGACAACTTTACCCAATGACCTGCAATTATGTATACAAAACACTATAAGTATACCCAAGGACCTGAAATCTAGATGCAATGGGTTGGCAGTTTAGAGTGAATGCAGAATTCAGACCTTCTAGATATTAATGGGACTATTCCAAAGGTCAGACCGCAAGCTGCTTGCACAAATGTGGAGAAGGTTAGCATGACTGTAATAGACAGGGTCAGTGAATTTGCCTTTCCTATCCAGATACAAAAAGCTCCCCCCACAGTCTGAACAATCCACAGAACCCATATTCGCCCTCTCATGCCTAACCTGCACACTACAATGTCAGATAGTAGCTATGTTTGCAAGCCCAAACGTGGATGCAATTATGCCCGCAGTGTGAAGAATCAAATGAAATTTATCATAGAAATACTCTGCAATCACATTATCTACAGTAAGCTCTACTCCAAAACAGTATCCATGGGTAAGAGATAAGATCCAAGTCCTGTAATTCTTGACCAGCCGTGCCAGACAACCTGAACAACACTGTAGAAGGAAGTTACCATATCAATAACGAAGAAAGCTAGAAAATGAAAAGAATCCATAATATTTTTAATCCGTAAATTCTTGTTGTTCATGTGTATGGGCTTATATAGAACACCGTTACTTATCCTTCATACTCTACAGCATATGACCACATACGACTATTTTTAACTTGCTTTGATCAGTAACTGGAATATCACAGGCAGCCCGTGATCAGGAAGACAGTATATCCGCTAACAATCTTTAACGCTAAGTATCTTGTACAAATGGCGGATCTAAGGAAAAACACATTTCCCCAGGCTGTACAAATGGCAGAGGGGAGTAAAGTTCAAATAAATTTAATGACAATCATTAATGCAAAACGTACAGGTTTGTTGTATTATTTATGTCTTTTCATAACATTTGTAATGTTTGAACTATAGAAAACAAAAATATTTGTTAGATGTCACCAATCTATTAGTTGGAATGAAAAAATCCTTATTTAAATTAATTATAAAATCTCAAATATGACTATAAAAAAATTTTGGCCAATAAGAAAAAAGGAATATGTTTTTCACAAAAAGAAATAAATAATTATTTTACAAAAAACTTAACTTAAAGAAAAGAAATGACAAATGGAATGATATTATTGGTTTTGAAGACTACATGTTTTTTGCAAATTGAATCCTATATAGTCTGCCTTCGGCAGTATAATAACTTGACACAATCAAATATGTATTTTCTCATCTATAAAAAAACTTAATTAAATTTTAACATGTTTAAGGCGAGGTTAAGTTGTATGTAACAAATATACATATATTAATGTTATATGTTAATTAAATGATTATTAAGGGAAAAAATCAAGAAAATACTAAGCATTATAATTCTTAATGTAGAAGAAATGTATAAATATACCTTACATAATATTAATATTTTCATATATTTATGTTTTGTGTAATTTTGTACCCATTTATTTGTAAATTTCCAAAACTAGTCCTAGATCCTTCTCAAACATAACTATGTAAATATTTATTAAAAGAATGGTATTATGTGGTATATTATAACTAAAAATTATAATTAGTTTACACCATAACCGCAATAGAATGGAATATCACTTTTTTCTAACTTTTTCTAGATTTCATAAATTTATTTGCCAAAATCAGGCAAAAAGCGTAACCACGATTTATGCTTTTACCCAACATGAAATCTCCAATCTAAACCTTAAACATTTTTGGAGAATTTATTTAGTAATATAAATTGCCTTCATTCATTTTTAAACGATAAATTAAGCTTATTTGAGTTCCCCATATAATTAACGATTTCGTTGGTAATGTTCTTATGGTGAAATGCATGATCATTTTTGTTATCCTTAAAACTTTGTTTATTTGAAATCTAGAACTATTCATAGCATTTCCCTCATATATAATTCGCCGGAGGTGTTTACTTTGAAGAAGGCATTTCTGGAAAGTGTCAAATTCCGGTGGCTTAACTTTACAGGTTGCCGGATTTTAGATATTTTTGTAAGTCATAGATATTTACTATTCTTTGACTCCATATCGTTTAAATGACACCATGAGTGACCACGGTGTTAACTCATGGTTCTGTTTTTTATTTTACTTCACTGGCAGCCATAGCTGGCCGACAGAAGAACTGACTCTCTACACCTTTCCCTTCTTTATCTTTACACTGGAATTGTTCTTTGAGTAAAATTATACACATAAAATTGAAGCCCTCTCCGACATAACTTGCAACTCATTTGCAATTGCTCCACATCCTTTAAATGACATCATGAGTGACTGCGGTGTTAACTCATGGTTCTATTTTTTATTTTACGTCACTGGCAGCCATAGCTGGCCGACAGAAGAACTGACTGTCTACACCTTTCCCTTCATTATCTTTACACTAGAATTGTTCTTTGAATAAAATTATACACATAAAATTGAAGCCCTCTCCGGCGTAACTTGCAACTCATTTGCAATTACTAGTCATATTTCATCTAAAACCTCGACGTCATATGACTTACCACATGAAAAAAATCTTCAAATGATTGGAAGGTGTTGAAAATTAGTTTTTATTTGATAGTGGATAGTAAACTATGGATATAAATATTTTGAAGCTCATTATTTGGTGGTTGATGGTTCATCTTAGTGATCATGATTTGAACCTAAGAACATACTTATTAGTGTGCTCATTGGTTGTTTACATTAGTTGAAAAAATTACACAAATGTAATCTCTTAAATCAATATTGGTTTTTTAATTAAATGAATAATTATCAAATAAAGATCTTTAAGTGAATGTATGGATCCACATAGAACTGAGAAAAAGAAATCTAGTGCATTTTAGCTAAAGTTTTTTTTAAAAACTTAGATGACGACTCATCATCACAAGGAATGTGTTATCCAAAATTCACCCCAAGGGTCCCCTCATATTTTTCTAACTCCCCTGTCCAAGTAGAAGAGAGCAAGTTCTGAGAAAATGTAAAAAATTGCATAAAAAACAAGCTCGGGCAAGAAAAAATCACGAAAAATGGCTAAGTCCTAGTCCAGGCGGTCCTTGGGACAGTTGGGACATCTGGGCGCGAACCGGCCAAAAGGCTGCTAGGCGGTCTGCGCAGCATTTGGGACAAAGGGACGCGCGGGACGCGGAAATCCGAACTGGCCGAAAAGTTGAAAAAATTGACTAACTGTTGAACGAAACAGTCTGACTAACTGAGGTAAGAAAGGCCCCTGATTTTTTAATCATTTTTTTGCATTTTAGGTTTTTTTTTTACATTTTCATGGGTTTTTTGAAATGTTTGTTTATGTATACGATTTTCTTGTTTTATCAGTTGGTCGGCAAGCTCGAAATTGTGTAAATCGTCAAAACATTCCTCAAAACCCACCGAACATTCCTCAAAACCCTCCTCCAAACATAGATCTGCCTCCTGTGGCTCCTTCTATCCCCATTGAGCCAGCAGGAACACAAGATAATATCATTGGAAGAATCCGAGAAAATAAAATTGTCATTGAGAACCTAATTTAGACTATAAGACAAAATCATGCTACAAATCCATCCTGCATGCCTTTAGCCAATACATTGCAAACGTTGATTGGAGAAGTCGAGTCCACAACCAACCAAATACATAGATGGAATACCTTTAGAGGTGACTGTAGGTGGTGGTATGCGGATAAACTATCCCATGCGGCCGTAAAAGACAAAAAAATTAGAAAAGACCTCATTTGTGCATTATTTATCGACCCTAGAATCAATGCCCCCCCCCCCCCCCCCCGCAGTTACTTGCAAACGGTTTCCAATCCATTGGTGCCATGATGACCAAATCAAAAACAATTTTTGGGATCGATGGTGGATGGTTTTTTATTATCCACCATGCAACAACAATGAGGTTCCTCTTTATTTTTTGAAGAAATTATATTGCGAGTTTGTGCTCAATGAGGTCCCGAATTATTTTGAATTTTCTAAATTTTTTGGTCGAGGAGGTGGCTCTGCACAGAGTAGACCTGGTGCACGCATAGGTCAACCTAGGATCCCCCATGCCCCAAAACCCCCACTACCTTCAGTTATTCCTCCTACAGTGAAGGAGGTTGTGGAGATTAATACATTAGATGCATTGAGGGAGCTCACTAACACTCTGACCCAGCATAGTGACCAGATTGCATCTAGTGATGTTGGTGGAGGTGCCAGTTCTAGTGCACCACACCACTGTGGATCATGTGGTGCCGTATGTATTGCAGGCGAGACATCATTTGCTGGTTCACAGGATTTCTTTTCTATATATGAGATGCTGGGGAATGTTTTTGGAACTGGTGGCCACGATATTGGTCTTCCACAGGGTAAATTTCAAATAAATATATATATATATATATACAATAGTTTAATTCACATGTTTGAGACTATATATATATATATATATATATATATAGATATAGATATATATATATAGTATATATATATATATATATATATATATATATATATATATATATATATATATATTGCTTGATTGTACGTCATGTACATACATGTAAAAACTAATTTTTTATTTTATTTTAAATAGCAAGAGCCGATGAAGGAAACATCCGACGTTGACATGCTAGCTACTGCAGCTAGGCATGTTTCAAATGTAAGTTTCAAGTTGTACAAACTTACATTTTTAATTTCATTTGATTGCACTAGATTATTATTATAATGTTTCATGTATATGTTGTACATATTAATATGTTTCTCTTTTATACATAGGATCCTGGCGGGTCATCATCTGCTCTGGGAATAGAGGCTACTGGCACGTCTCACATGAGTTTTACATAGGTTAGTAAATCTCTTTACACTTTGTTTCTAATTACTGGAAATTCACGTGGATTACATGCTTTGGACCTCTGTTATGTGGTGCACAGTCATGTAGATTTTAATATTGATTTGTACATGTTTTTTGTATAGCTTATGACTGCTAGAGAGACTCCTCCATATATGCAGACTGTGGAGGCTGCTGTAGATACTGCCATAACATCTACAGATCCATTAATTGAGGTACAATTTTTCAAATTTGTTAAATTTTGGAGGTTCATTATTTCTTATTACTTAAATCTACAATATCAAATTTTGTATGTATGTGAAATATTTAATTTGAAAATTAATTATTTGTATGTAGCTTACCCCTCATGAGTCTATTATTGTCCCTACGATGCATCAACAACAAATTGATAGGTATCATGACATTGCGGTAAGATTTCACATGCATTTTAACTAAATTGTACAAGTTTCTAAATTTTGAATGTATTTTAAAATTTTGGGTGTTAAAAACTTGTTGTTTATGAATGTACAGGTTAGGTTGCAGGCATGCTTAGAGACACCTATGACCACACGGATGAAATCCGTAGTGGCATCTCCCTCCACTACATCCCCAGGTCGTGGATGTGCTGCTTCTAGTAGGGTGAAGAGAGGGAAGATGTTTCATGAGTAGATTCATAGTCCACCTGGATGTACATAGATATATATATGGGCCATCTGGTCCTAGTGAACATGTTTCTTCATATAGTCCATTGTATATATATAACCTTTTGCGACCACATGTGGTCCCATATGTACATTATGACACACTTAGTTTGAGATGTACACATACATTATGAATTTATGTATATATTTTCAGAGACGTGTGTCTGAAGCACACTTTGTTTGATTCTTATATATCCATGTGTGTTGGTTTTCATAACGATAAATCTGAACTATATATGTTTGATTTGATTTGATTGCATGTATGATATCCTTCTATGTATGTTTTCATAACCATTTAAATTAGTTCTGTGATATGTACATGTTTGATTTAAATATTTAATCATGTCTTCTTGTATTTGGATTGAGATGAAATTTTTTCATTAGATTAGGTATTTTTATATGGTTTCCTACTTCAAATTTCAAGTGTTTTCAATCTCTATAATTGCAAGGATCTAAAAAGGCAAGTTTTTTCTCTGAAATTTTGAATAGGATGCTATAAAAAATTAGGGTACCAATGGAAAATATTTTTAGATCATCTTCAAGGAGTTCATGAGTAGAAGTTGCGGGCAAAATTGCAGGGGAAATGGAGCAAAAATGAAGGAGATATGAGCAAAAATGTGATTTTTGAAATAGGGTTTCTTGAAAATTTAGTATAGTAACTAAATACTAGCAGTAATGAAGGAAAAGGAAATATTAAAAAGGGATTAAAAAATGGCTAAGTGTATGTTTATACTCACCTCTTAACATTAACCTAGCTAACTCACCTTCTAACTCATCCTTGACCATTGTGGATTAACCCGGGTTACATGGCATGACAGGGTAGGGTTACAAACCTTAAGTGAAAAAGGGACTTAAATGGGTGATAATGTGAGAAGGGGTTAAGTATTCATGAGAGGGGGCAACATAATCAAGTTGGGGTGTTGAGGAATTGAATACCTAGTGAGAATGTTACAAGCCTTAAGTGACGAAAGGGAGAGATTTCATGTGGTGGTGCATTCTGATGTCCCAAGTTGAAAAGGGTAAAAATTTGACAGTAAGCCCTTATTAGTATTCTTAGGTTCCACCCATCGCATGAATAATCCTCCACTAATGAAGAATCAACTCATTTCTTCCTCCACGGAAGATCTTGAATGATGAGGCTTTTCCATAGACCATCTTGTTGAATCTGGAAACTACAAATGAAACTTTCTCATCTTCCAAGATGTTCACATGCTCCAATGTGTTGAGTCAATTCTCAAGAATGGCATTGATATTTCCACATTGACTAAAATATTTTTCATTTAACTCTTCATAGGATTCTAGAGATATAACCTATGATCTCTACAAGGGCTGAACTAAAGTATTGACTATTGAAGGAAAGGGTCACAAATATTTTCCTGAACCAATTCTTAAAATTTGAATCCTAAAGATTCTTCATGTGGAATTATTCTCCCTCAGAGGAGTACCAAGCTCATGCATTCTTGTGCCAAGATCTTCCAAAAATTTTGATGCATTCTCCTCATGGGATTCAAAATCAGAAATGGCTTCTTTTAGAGCATCAAACCTCTAGGTGATGGTATGGGAAAAAATGTCATACAAGTTCTCTAAGTTAGATGAAACCACACCTGAGCTCACCAAGGAATGAGAATCAAAATTATTCATCTCACTCGCAAATGGGAGATTATTTTCCCAATGGAATTTCTCTTTCTTGATCTCAACTCTATTCCTATTGATTTTCAAAAATATGACCAATAACAATCTAAACGAAGGGATAATCTCATAAAATAGATCATGTTCCCTTTTTCAAGGATCATGCTCACCCAATGGTCACATGTCCTTCTTTGCAGTATGAATGCTTGATCTTGCTTGTTGGACTGGGGGGTTGAAGTTTCAGATGGGAGACATTGCTTCAATTTGAGGTAGAGATGATTAATCTCATGCAATCAATGATGGCACTTATGAATAAAATGTCCTCACACATGTGTTCCCTTATTTTTTTGATGATTTACTTATACTCCTAATTCTGTGTCTAGTGATCTATGATGAAGAATCCTATTACAATGCAAAAATAATGAGCATATAAGCACATAGCTAGGGCAGCAGAGAATGGAGAGAGATCACCACAACAACATAGCTCAAGAGAGAAAATCAAGGGCAATGATGAAGTAGGCCTAAGAGGATAGAGGCAAGTCCAAAGAGAACAAGAGAGATGGAAGGTAAACAAGTGACATTGAATGTTTTGAGTCCTAGGAAATGAACGGAGGCGAGGAGTGATAATTCATGCCTCAGGACAACGTGGCACCGAACTGACTACGCTGGAACATTTGGGTGGCCAGGTGAATGCTAGAGGAGGTGGTGTTGTAGTGTGCGACAAGGTCGTTGCTTCCGGGCTACTTCGTTTGGGCATAGTCCCTTACGAGCCCTGAGACCAAAATATCGTTCAACTTTGATGGGTGACTACTCGGACTCCATGGCACCTAGAGATGGCTTGTTTGATCCTACACCTCGACGTAGGGACCATCTAGAAAATCCTCTCTCGGTTTTTTCCTTCTCATTTCAGTGCTCTCGCTGCCCTATTGTTTGCAAACGCATGAAATAGTGCAGTTAGAGCCAATGATTGGTTGTCAAACACTATATTTTACAAACGGTGGGTCGTGGCACCAAACCAAATGCACCAGAACATCCAGGTGGTCAGGTGAATGCTAGAGGAGGTGGTTTTTTAGTGCGCGACAAGGTCATTGCTTCTGGGCTACTTCTTTCAGGTGTAGTCCCTTAAGAGTCCTGAGACTAAAATATCGTTCAACTTCGATGGGTGGCTACTAAGACTCCGTGGCACCTAAAGACAGCTCGTCTGATCCAACACCTCAGCGTAGGGACCCTCTAAAAAATATTCCCTTGGTTTTTTCCTTCTCATTTCGGTGCTCTCGCTGCCCTATTGTTTGCAAACACTCGAAATAGTGTAGTTGGAGCGAGTGATTGGTTGTCAAACACTATATTTTATAAACGGTGGGTTACAGCACCGAACCGACTATGCTGACACATCTAGGTGGCCAGGTCAATGCTAGAGGAGGTGGTTTTTTTGTGCACGATAAGGTCGTTGCTTCCGGGCTACTTCGTTCGGGCATAGTCCCTTAAGAGCCCTAAGACCAAAATATTGTTCAACTTCGACGGGTGACTACTCGGACTCCGTGGAACCTAGAGATGCTTCGTCTAATCCAACACCTCGGCGTAGGGACCCTTTACAAAATCCTCTCTCAATTTTTTTCCTTCTTGTTTTGGTGCTCTCACTACCCTATTGTTTACAAACGTGCGAAATAGTGCAGTTGGAGCCAGTGATTGGTTGTCAAATGCTATATTTTGCAAATGGTGGGTCATGGAACTAAACCGACTACGCCAACACATCCAAGTGCTAGGTGAATGCTAGAGGAGGTGGTGTTTTGGTGCGTGACAAGGTCGTTGCTTCCGGGCTACTTCGTTCAGGCGTAGTCCCTTAAGAGCCTTGAGACCAAAATATCATTCAACTTTGACGGGTGACTACTCGTACTCCGTGGCACCTAGAGATGACTCATCTAATCTGATACCTCAGCGTAGGGACCCTCTACAAAATCCTCTCTCGATTTTTTCCTTCTCATTTTGGTGCTCTTGCTGCCCTATTGTTTGCAAACGCGTAAAATAGTGCAGTTAGAGCCAGTGATTGGTTGTCAAACACTATATTTTGCAAACGGTGGGTCACGGCACTGAACCGACTATGCCGGCACGTCTGGGTAGATAGGTGAACACTAGAGGAGGTGGTGTTTGAGTGCGCGACAAGGTCCTTGCTTCCAGGCTACTTCATTCGGGCGTAGTTCGTTAAGAACCCTGAGACCAAAATATCATTCAACTTCGATAGGTGACTACTCGGACTCCGTGGCACCTAGAGATACCTCGTCTAATTTGACACCTTGGTGTAGGGACCCTCTACAATAGCTCTCTTAGTTTTTTCCTTCTCATTTCGGTGCTATCGATGCCCTATTGTTTGCAAACGCGCGAAATAGTACAGTTTGAGCCAGTGTAAGGTTGTCAAACGCTATATTTTGCAAACGGTGGGTAGTGGCACCGAACCGAATGTGCCGACATGTCTGGGTGGCCAGGTGAATGCTAAATGAGGTGGTGTTTTGGTGCATGACAAGGTCGTTGCTTCCGGGTTACTTCTTTCGGGCGTAGTCCCTTAAGAGCCCTGAGACCAAAATATCGTTCAACTTCGACGGGTGACTACTCAAACTCTGTGGCACCTAGAGACGTCTCGTCTAATCTGACACCTTGGCGTAGGGACCCTCTACAATATCCTCTCTCAGGTTTTTCCTTCCTAGATCGGTGGACACGCATAAGTATGGTCTTGTAAACACTTGGGGAGGAGTCATTTTCAAAATTTACAACATTTTCAAAATTTACAACTTTGTCAATATTTACAACTTTTTCAAAATTTACAACTTTTTCAAAATTTACAACATTTTCAAAATTTACAAAATTTTCAAAATTTACAACATTTTCAAAATTTACAAATTTTTCAAAATTTACAAATTTTTCAAAATTTACCTTTTTCAAAATTTATAACTTTTTCAAAATTTACAACTTTTTCAAAATTTACAACGTTTTCAAACATTGAAAGCTTCTCTTAGCTTCGAGAATTTAAAATTCTCTACTAACAATGCCAACCATGTGAAGGTGGAAGCTTTTCTGGCACCACTAACCTAAACATAAAAGTGTTAGTCAAAGAAATTTAAGTTTCAAATCAAAACCATAGATATATATATTTATATATATACATACATACAAAATACACAAATTTAAAATAAAATATATTCAAATTTAAATCTAGATCTTTAAACTAACAAATATATATATATATATATATATATATATATATATATATATATATATATATATATATATATATTGAAAAGAAATTATATATACCAAACATGAGCATTGTAAATTCATTCCAATGAACCATCATGATCGGATCTACTCTGAATAGCAGACAAGATTGCTTCATGATCTGACTCTCGAACCTTCCAAAGAATATTTTTATTAGGCCTTCCTCGATATCTATACAGCTAAATATTTGTCGCTAGAACTAGATGCGAATATAAGAGTATTTTCCTATGTGTCTCAAACTCTTCAAATACCCAAACAGAGGATTTATTTAATGGATACCGTCAAAGCCAAGTTCCAGTAACTACCACTGACCCTATAAGATACTCAATATCTTCTCCATCTATAATAGGAGAAGTCAACTTCTTTCTTTCCTCGATGCAACGACATAAGAAATAGTTTGCTCCTTCTTCATTGTCTTCTATCACAATTACTGCAAACGCATGTCCTAAAAAAAACAAAGGTTGAACAACTCAAATTTAACTTACATATTAAAATTTCAATGGACATAACTCAATACAAAATTTAAATAAATAACCATAAATACATTGTCGCACCAAAATTGAAATTTCATCAAAGTCCTTGGATGTTGTAACTTCATCTGCAGAAACAAGTTGTAATGCTTATGGAGGTTGATAACTAGGAAGCAGAGTTAGAGGCCTACAAATCCATCCTTCCACCTGTTCTTGTGAATCACACTCAGCAATAACAAATTCGATACAAGATGCACAAAAACATGTCAACTTTCTTGTCCGTACGGCCCACGAAGTAGCATCTGAGCTACAAAATGAGTGCATATCACTGGACCCAGTGAGTTTCATACAATCCTCGTAGTTAGCAATTTGTTGTTCCTCTATCAACCAAAAATATCTACGAACTATGAAATTTTCTTGAGAACCTCAGGCCATGTTGTCAGTACACCCTTCCGCTATGCTCTTTGTATCTTTTAATTTAGCACCATCTTTGTACTTCAACTCTTCTCTTGCAAGAGCTCTTTTCACACATGCCCCTGCACTGTCATGCTCTCCTTTTCCATGTCCAGCCTCAGTGAAACTCCAAATATGTTGCACACCCATCTTGACGTGCATTCTACTCATCCAATAAAACATTTATGCATTCTTAAACTGAGACGTGCAATTATCTGACCATATATAATGTTGTTTGAAGTGGATGTCCCTATCAGATAAGTTTCCATAAAATAACTGGAAACACCCTTGCACAAATTCAATAGAATGAGTACGATCATCACTGATATAAAATTGGTACTCTCTTAAAAAAAATTATCATACTCTGTACTATCAGGAGAATGTAGAAATGTTATATGCACAAAAATGACAACTTGTATTGAGTTGTAATATTGCGATTAAACCTCCATTTATGGTTGCAATGTGTAATTCTCTGTAAAATTGACCATTGAAACAATAGTACCAATAGGAAATGTGTCTTTTCATAGCTTGAAATGTTCATCCAACCATCGAGCTCTATGTGTATGCCTCGCATACTCATAAACAATTTCATCCTTAAATTTTCTTTAAAAATGGAAAACAGGTATTTGTTCTGTAACTAGCTCACACTGTTTAGACTCTTTTCCATCTTTCAACTAGTATGCAACTAATTTATATTTATCAAACTCAACTAAATTATGTCCTATTGTACCTTCAATTTGCTCATGGATGAAACTTTCCAATTTAGGTAATCCGCCGCATGTACTACAACTTCCATCTAAACAATCCTGACTATTAAAAAATTGTCTAATTTATTTTTCACAAAATATAGTAGGAATGAAATCTCTGGAATATATTGGTGGAACTTGAACACCACATTCCGATAACATAGTTTCAGAATGAAAATTAGAACGAATACATAAAAATTTAGCATAATGCATCGCAAATTCAACATGTTGCCTACAACAACAAGTGGTGCGAGTGTGGTTGATTTTCACATAGAATGGTTTCAACATTTCAAAAAAATATTGATTAATTTTAATTTCCAAATTCTCTTGTTCAAACTTACGAAAAAATTGAGTTTGAGTCATATCTAAGAAATGCTTTGGATGTAGTTCACAATTAGTAGAACCAACTCTCCGTTTTATAACATCTCTTGTATTAGGTGAAACTCTAGTGTTATCATGCTAAAATTTAATAACTTCTCTTATAGCATCAGAATTATTTTTGTCCTTATGCGGTGCTCTAGCAAAAAATGCCCAAAAATTGGCATTATTGAGTGATTGAAGGATATTACATCTTTCAATTACTTTCATTAGAGTTTTTTGATTAACTTGTAACATTCGACTTGTTTGCATAATCAAACGTTGTTTTTTTATTGATTCACTTACAACACTAGTAGCAAGTACATGATGCACAATATTACTATCCCTAGTGCATCTCTTGACACCAATAGTGTGATATGCATCATGAAAGTTTTCAACAATTGTAGAGGTTTGACCACGTATATTAGATGTTGTCAATCCTAAGGTGTTTAATGTAGGTCTCATTTTAATCAATTTCATCAAACTAACCAACAACTGACATCTTTGGGAATTATTTAAAATTTCAAAATGATTATCCCAAATTTCAGTGGCTTTTCTTCTGATTTGTCGTTCAGAAAGTTTGTCAGACATTGGTTTCAAAATATTTTCATCAATTTCAATAAAAAAATTAGGTTTCTTACGTAAAATCCTAGGAGGTGTTTTCGTCAAATTTTACTTGTCTATAGTTTCAACATGAATTTCCTTATTCACATTTTCATTGTCTCCTTCAATTTCAACATTTGCTACATCATGAGTATTTAATTCTTCTTCAACATTGACAGTAAAAACATCTTCATCACGAGTATTTAATTAAACTTCAACATTGACAGTAGAAACATTACCTGGTTCTTCATTGCTTACAATAGTTGGGGTTGAAGATGAACCTCTTCTTGATTCACGAAGTTTCTGCATTCGCTCAGCATTTTGAATTTTGTTGGCCTCTAATTCGTTGGGGTTTTTTTACTTAATGACTTCCTTTTTTGACTTCGTTTTTTTGTCTCCCATGATGTTTTGCTTCCGGTGATAAGAAAAACATGTAGAAAAAGACAGAATTTTGCAGTAATTCGTACGGTAAAGTCAGAGAGTAAAAATCACATCGTAATTTAGACATTGGGATGTGTGTAAATATGATTTATGAACTGCGAGCATGCTTTATAAACCGTGATCGCGGTTTATAAAGCGCGCTTGCGGTTTGTGTTAAAAAAACCGTGGTCACGCTTTATAAACCGCGATCGCGGATCTATCTACCGAACCTAAGCCTCGAAAAATATTTGTTTTTCCCCAACCAAAGCTATGGAAGGTCATTATGAAGGGTAAAAGGTCAAAAAAACTCAAATCTGCTCTTCCAAAGACTTGAACCATGTTAAAAAACAGAAAACATTTCACAAAAATGGTGCCATCGCGTAGGGGAGACTGTTAGCTTCGTAGAAATATTGATTTTAAAGTGAATAGAATAAGATAAATATCATTTTATAATTTTTACTAACAATAGGTCTTTAAGACATTTTTTCCCATGAATGTTCATGTCTACATTTAAGATTGTAAATTTTTTTTCGCTTATCAAAATATGATAAAACTTATACCATCACAAGCGTGGAAAAATTCTATACACGTTAAAAAAAATATTTGATTTCTATATTTCTTGATATAGTTATGGCGGAAAAATGGAAAGTGCTCCGTTTTCTAAATATTTTCAGACCACTTTCACGGAAAAAATCATTAAAAAAAAATATTGCTCAAAAAAATACAAAATAAAATCCATCCCAAGATAAATAACTACATCTAACGTTTCACCAAAGGAAAAAGAAATAACAAGATTTGGTCTTCCAAAATGCGGTCAAATGAACTACAATCTTATAAGTTTTTTCAAAAAAAAAAAAAACTAAGTCATATAATTTTAAGTTTTTAATATAGCTAAACTTGTCTATTTTTTAAAAAAATTAGTATTTTAGAAACTAGATTCCGAATGCTACGATTCATTTTTATATATATTTTTCTGATTTAGAGTGCGCGTATAGCTAATAATCCCTACAAGTTGAGATTTCGCTGTTTTTTACAATATGACGTCCACGAATGACCCTATATATGTCCATCAAATTCCTACACTTACCCATTAATGATGAGATTTTATACTATCTCTCCAACTCTCTCTTGAAGATTTGTTTTCAATTACCCTATGCTCACAGATGGAAATTTGAAAACCAACAAAAATAAGATCTTAAACATTACAAGGATTTATATCTTCCATATGATGAAAAATAATGCAATCGTGGTTAGAGTTTCTATTACGGGATTCCTTAGAGAATAAAACCCAAACACTAACACAAATTATTGAAATATGAACTTATTAATTCATATTCGATCACATATTATAACACATGTCAACATAGATAGTCAATTTACAACAAATATTCTAAAAAAACTCTAGATCAAAATATTTTTCTCTCAATATTTTCAATTTTAGCACTACAACACAAAAGAACACCTGTAAACTCACTATTTTACCATACAATATAATTTTTTTGGGAATTGTTATGGCAAAATCACAACACCCCTGATTGCTCACAAGTGAATGGTTGAGGCAGTCAGTGTGATTCATAAAACATGGAGTTATCCCAAAGTGTGGTACTTTGGAATCGGAATAACCCTCCAGAGAAGGCCGAATTCCTATCATATCATAGTGCCAACTACTCCAAAGTGCAAAGAGTTGCAGATCTAACCCTAATCTAATATTTTCCCAAGGAGACAAAGTTAGGGAAAATGCATGAAAATTGAAACCTACTCTAAGGGAAGGTGATGCACCAAGAAGGATGTTGAACAACCTACACAATAAACACAACACTACTAAATCCTTGTAATGAAAAGAACAACAATACAAAATAACCTTGCATGCAATGAAAGATCATAAAGTTGCAATATAACACAGAAGAGGGTTTGAAGCATCCAGAGGTCTAATTTTATTTCTCTCAAAGTTGATACAATGCATCACATTTAGGGCCAAAGGAACATATTTTACATCACAATATTCAATAGGGAGGTTGGAATCTCCACAAATATCTTATAAACAAGAAAGAAGGGAGGAACATATACAAGTTTTCCAACCTTTTAAAATGATCCCCTCCTTACAGTATATAGGAAGAATGAGAGAAAGGAGAGATAGGAATTCGAAATCTTGCTTCAACCACCCAAAAATGCATTAAAATAACCTACAACAATGATGAGTGCCACTGCAAAACCCATGTCTCCATGTAATTTTCTTTGTT
The DNA here is from genome assembly GCA_019776745.2 of Taxus chinensis. Classification (NCBI taxonomy): domain Eukaryota; kingdom Viridiplantae; phylum Streptophyta; class Pinopsida; order Cupressales; family Taxaceae; genus Taxus; species Taxus chinensis. The sequence goes on from CM034155.1 coordinate 404,703,799, forward strand.
GGGGAAGAAAGGAAACCCATACCTTCATCATTTTGGTAGGTTGAAAATCTGGAACATTCCTCTAAAATGGAGTACTATATTTCCTCATTTTAAATACTCAACCTTACAAAAATTAATAAAACCAGTCGTTGTTGTGTAGAGGACACTAAGAGATTTCCAAAAAATCCTATTTTGTGCAAATCTGAGCTTCCAGTCAAAATTTGTGGCCATCTAAAGATGAAGGTGCCATATTGCAATAAATGCAAGTGGTCGATCTGCCTCTTCAGACTATGAACTTGCATCGCACCCTCTGAAATCAAAAATTTCAGACTTTGAGATTCATAACTTTGGGAATTTTGACTTCGGAGGTAACTGTCACTATTCATCTTCTTGGGTTTGTGAAATATCTGAAATGCCAAAACCCTGAAGTCTAAAATTTAGACTTCGGGTTTTGGGCTTCAAGTGTTGATTTGCGTCCTGTGGGGCTTCAATGTTCCAAAATTTCGAAACCCCGAAGTACAAAATTTAGATTTTAGGTTTCAGGGGTTTAGGATTTTGGGTTTCAAGATTTAAGGTTTTCGGGGGTTCAAGTTTTTTGGGGTTGTTTATCCATCTAGTCGTCACATATCTCTGAAACTCTAAAACCTCAAAGTCTGAATTTTAGACCTTTTCCCCTCCCTGCGTGGCACTATTCATCGCTCTAAGCTCGTGAAACCTACGAAACTCCAAAACCTCGAACTCCAAATTTTGGAGTTTGGGTTTCGTACTTCCCGCTCCTTTTTCGTGCTTCTTTCTGCCAAGTCCCCGAATTTCTCTTCGGCCTACCTTTGAACGATCCCACCTCTGAAGTCCAAATTTCAGGCTTTGGAGCTTCTTCATTTCATGAACTCCTCTTTAATGTGCTTGTCTTCCTTCACTAAATTTCTTGGCTCGAGCCCGAAACATGAGCTCTCATGGCCGAAGTGATCCTCCTATTTTTCTTGTTGCGAGGTCATGTTTGTCCAATTTCTCTTGAGGGGAAAAATCGGATAACATGAATTATTCCTAACATAAGAGTAGTGGCATGTTTATATAGTGCAAGACTAATCCTATTTAAACTTTTTCCCATATGACACTACTATTTTTCCCAATTATCTATGCAAGATACGCCCTAAACACAACTCGATGCAAATTAAGTCAGTTCAATAGTTATAGTTATTTTCTTAGTAGATATCAATTTTGTCTTATACAATTGTGTCATATTTGAAACTCTGTAATTTATGTGTGGTATTCATGCCATAAAACACAAGAGTGTTCTCTAAAATGGTCCACTAAAATCTTTCATGCTATTTCATTATATCTTGAGTGAATCTTAAATTTCAAATATATATGTGAACACCATTGAGTAGAATACATGGTGTTAATATAAGCTCTTAGAGAATCTTGATGTGTTACTACATACAAAACATGTGACTATGTTGTGCATTGTCTTTCGGTAACCTTACCTTGCACTAAGCTATGAAACCTTGTGGTATCAATCCAATAATCCTTTTGATAGATAAAATACTCATTTATGAAGTTTATAAGATACTATTATCCTTGCTGAGATCTTCTTGAAATTTTGTAACCACTTTGACACACTAGTATGAAAAAGTGTGTGCATATCAATTAATAACTCAAAACACTACAAATATTTTTACAAAATAGAAACTAATTAGATTAAAACATGACATAGATATTATAACTTTTATGTGCATGTAGGAAACTATGAAACATCAAAAAGGAAACTCACACATAATCTTTAAACACTTTTACAAAAACCAACAATTACTCAAAAACCTACACAATCAAGAGTTGTACAAAATTAAATGATAGATGATGTAATATTACAATTGATCATAAATGCACATACATAAACATGACACAAAAATTTACACAAAATTAAAAATGTTTCTAAAAAATCTATTATTTCTTGTGCAAAATTTATTTTACCTAAAATTTATATAAAATTTGTTTTACCTTTTAATGTGTGAGATAATAAATTGCAAAAAAAATTATCGACATGTTTAACCAAGAAAAAAACATATTTCAAATTGAGTTTTGAAAGAAAATTGTTTTTTTACCTATTATTTGTGTGTCCTTAAGAGAGCATTTTTACCTTTTTCCACAATTATTCATTCCTTCTTATGTTATAAGTGTTAGTACATTTTGAAAAAATCACATGTATGATCCTCACCAATTAAAATAGTTTTATAACTTACTATGAATAAGGTAAGGCAATCATTGTGCCAAAATTTCACATAAAAATAAATTGATTTACTTCACTCCTTTAAAAGTTGACAATTGATCTAATAGTTTGTATGTTTTTGTTAATTTCTAATCTCAACAAAAAATTGTTAGCATGAAAAACATTATAAAGGGTAAATGAAATATAATACTACATTGCTTCACGGCATTAAAAAACATACAATAAATAAGAGATCAATGATAATAAGCCTAATATCCTAGGCACATTTTGAACCCTACAAGGGTCATTCATGCCATCAAAATTTAAATATGTATCATATTATTAATAATATATTCTTCTTTGAAAATGCCAAAAGAAAAATTGACGTCAAATAAGGATACTAACACAATTGGTCATCCTCAAGAAACCTCAATCTACTTTTATATTGCTTAACTATTCTTTTTGGTGGTATTTTTTGATACATTTATGGAACTCTAAACATGAAGGATAGTTTATGTTAGATGTGATATAATGTATATAATAGTAACTAAAGTGTTCAACATTTTCTAAAACACATCAACCATACCTAACAAGTTATGCATGCTTGCTAAAGTTAAATATTATATATGAGTATATGCTTCCCTATACATAATGTAGACTCTTTAAAATAAGAAAGCAAAGAACAAAAGTTTTGAATTCATTCTTACATGCCAAATATCTTGTGTGGATTTTCCAATGTCATCATATCGATAAGATTTACAACTTTCACTATTGTCCCTATTTTTATTAAACTTTAAAAAATGTATTCATCTCTTCCTTTTCCTAGTATTCTAAAATGTATTCTTTTTGGACCTCAATTTAATATATTATTACCTACATAATTTCAAAAATATGTCATGAACAATACATGGAAAACAATAGCACCCCCTACTTACATGTTTTGTGGTTTTATATTGCAAGAGAATTTTAAACTTGACCATTTAAGAAACATAATTGTCAATGATGACAATGCCTTTTAAAACTTAAGTTACTTCGGTAACATTTCAATCATACACCAAGGTACATTCTCTTTATTTGAGAAATATATTCAATGAAACAATTTTAACATTAAAATGTTATTTCTATTTATGCAAATACATTTTCACAAACATCTCCAACATAACATTAAGTATGTCTTGTATAGTAAAAAATAGTCCATCCAAATAATTGTACTTATCCAAATTCACACTGATTACATGTTATTGTAAACATATTTTATAGTTTAGTTAGTATAAATAATATTTTCCACCCACGTAGTTACAAGATGTACACAAATGTATCTACTTAAATTATACTTGTACTTATTATCGTGATTTAATTGTATGAAACTCATATGTTGAATGTATTTTATACAACATTTACCATTGGTATAAATTGTTAGAAAAAATAGTAGAAAAGGTAGATGCAATATAATACTACATATCTTCATGGTGTTAAAAAACAAAGAAGGAAACAAAAATAAATGATTAGAAGCCTAATATCTTAGGAACGTCTCGACCCCTATGAGGGTTATTCAAGCCATTAAAATTTACATAAGCATCATAATATTAACAATATATTTTTCTTCAAAAACTCCATCTAAGAAAATTTCTATCAAAGAAGGATACTAACATAATTGATCATCCTCAAGAAATCCCGGTCTACTTTTAATATTGATAAACTATTCCTTTTTAGTGGTATTTTCTTATCAATATGTGGAACTCTAAACATGAAGGCATGTTCATGTTGGATGTGATATAATGTATAGAATAGTAACTAGAATGCTCAAATACTTCTAAAACACATCAACTATAGATAACAACTTACACATGGTGGTTGAAGTTAAATGTTAAATATTAATACATGATTCCCTATCGATAATGTAGACTCTTTAGGATATGATAATAAAAAAGGAGAGAACAAAACTTCTAACTTAATTTTTACATGCTAAATATCTTATGCTAATTTTCAAAAGTCGTCTTATCAATAATATTTACAACTTCGACTATTTTTGTATTTTTGGAAAAGGGTAAAAGTTGGGGTTTTGAAAGGTCCCTCAAACTTGTACAAAAATCCCTTAAGGCTGGATATAGAAATGAAGCGTTAAAAAAAGAAAGCCAAAAATGGAAAAGGAAAAGGGCCACAATGGCACAAAAGAAGAACAAGAAGTGAGAAGAGACAAAACAAAAAAGATGCAACACCCACAAGCGTAGCTGCAACTAGTTTGCACAGGAGGATCTCATGTGTGGGATCGAAGTTTCACTTTAGATAAATAAAAAGCATTTTTTTTCTTTTAACAATTGTCCAATTGCCACTCCTTTTAGGATCCACATTTTCATCTACGTGAGTTAGAATCTGAATCTCAGAGGAAGCAAAAAATCCATCATTAGGCTCCTCAGTATTTGATATGATTTTAGAGGAATCAGAAATAGCTCCTAAAGGAAGTGACAATACATGATCCACCATATTAGACCCAAAAACCGTCTTTGGAGAGGGGAAACAGAAGTAGCAGCCGATGATTGTGTCTTTTTATCATCTAAATCCTTTTCTTCATTGACCTTTTCTGAATCATCTATAGAGGGAACACGTTCATCTTCAATAAACAAAAGTTTTTTGTGAGAATCCTTCCACCAAGAGACTTTTTCTTTTCTCTTTTTCTTTACTGATAGGCAGTCTGAAATAAGATGCCCTAGGGAAAAATATTTCCCACATCTGAAGGGAAAGCCTTCACAATCAAGGGGTTGTGACCAAACTCTATCCAAGACTTTAAGGTAAATAAAAGTAGGTAGATCAAGTGAGGTATCCAGATCCACTAATATATGAGCATAAGTAGTGTGAGTGTAGAGTTCCATTTTGGAATCAATGGATAAAATCTTTCCCAAAGCATTTCCTATAGCAGTCAAGCTTTCCCCCCTAAAATTGCAGCAGGAGATGAGGTAAACGAACTTAGACCAACATGACATTGAAAGTAGTGGTGATTGGATTGGAGGTATGAAACCATGGTTTCATCAGCAAGTGATGATTCTAAAATTCCCAAAGGTTTAAAAGGATAGAATCCCTATCTTCAACAGAGCTAAAAGCCACAATAAAAACACCCCTAACACAGAGGTAAATGTCAATCCTACCTGTCATAAGAGGATGCTAGTTCATAGAAATCCACGAGTGAAGGAGAGAAAGTCTAGGCCATAGGCGATTGAAACAATAGATTAAACCCTGGGAAGAGAAAAAATCTTCAACCTCTAATATTGAATCCCCAACGGAGACCAAGGGAGCGGACTTAGCAGTAGAGAGGGGTTTTGAGAGTGAAGAAGCCGAAACCATAGCAAAAGATCACTTCCCAGAAGCATAACCCAAGCCCACCTTACCATCCTGAACAACCAAGGGGAAAATAGTCCCCTTGCTGCCTTTAGAGATGTCAGCACTATCAAGGATAAGAGGATACTGTGTGGCTCGAGGGCTCGAATTGCTAGCAGAAAAGGCGTTGTCGCCAATCCCAGCCGTAGCAAGAGAATTACAGCAGGGTTGTGGAGAGGAGTCCCGAGAAGAAAATGCGGAGAGGGCCATCGAAAAAATGTTTGAATGGTTCATGTAAACTTACTATTGTTCTTATTTTGACTACACCTTTAAAAAATGTTTTCTTCCCATCCTTTTCCTATTACAAGAAAAATTCAATTATAGGGTTCATTTTCAAATTTCTCACACTTCTCTTTGTTCTAATGTAGATACAAGGAACACTTTATGTTTTACATACATACTACAAGACATTTGAACTAGTTTTTAATGAGTATAATTTGATAATTTAAAACATCCATGCATCACATTGCACAATCGAGAATTGCAAAAATTAACACCAGAACTGCTAGCACTGGCATAATTGCATCATACTATATGGCTTGAGGGCTCGAACTGCTAGTAGAAAAGGCGTCGTTGCCAATCCCAGCCGTAGCAACAGAATTACAGCAGGGTTGTGGAGAGGAGCCTCGAGAAGAAAATGCAGTGAGGGCCATCGAAAAAATGTTTGAATGGTTCATATAAACTTACTATTGTTCTTATTTTGACTACACCTTTAAAAAAAAATTCTTCCCATCCTTTTCCTATTACAAGAAAAATTCAATTATAGGGTGCATTTTCAAATTTCTCACACTTCTCTTTGTTCTAGTGTAGATACATGGAACACTTTATGTTGTACATACATACTACAAGACATTTGAACTAGTTTTTTAATGAGTATAATTTGACAATTTTAAAACATCCATGCATCACATTGCACAATCGAGAATTGCAAAAATTACCACCAGAACTGCTAGCACTGGCAGAATTGCATCATACTATGTGGCTTGAGGGCTCGAACTGCTAGCAGAAAAGTCGTCATCGCCAATCCCAGCCGTAGCAAGAGAATTACAGCAAGGTTGTGGAGAGGAGCCCCGAGAAGAAAATGCGAAGAGGGCCATCAAAAAAATGTTTGAATGGTTCATGTAAACTTACTATTGTTCTTATTTTGACTACACCTTTAAAAAATGTTTTCTTCCCATCCTTTTCCTATTACAAGAAAAATTCAATTATAGGGTTCATTTTCAAATTTCTCACACTTCTCGTTGTTTTAGTGTAGATACAAGGAACACTTTATGTTGTACATACATACTCCAAGCCATTTGAACTAGTTTTTAATGAGTACAATTTGACAATTTAAAACATCCATGCATCACATTGCACAATCAAGAATTGCAAAAATTACCACCACTAATGTTCCTTTCACAACATGCATCACTTGATTTGAAATCTAATTAAAAAAAAAAAGTCTGAAATGTATTATTTGCGGATCTCCAATGAATGCACTATTGTGTGCACATGTTCAAAAATCTCTCGTGAACAATACATAAAAAAACAAAAGCATCGCCATCTACATGCTTTTTGGTTTTATAGTGCAAGGCAATTTCAAACACGACCATTTGAGTAACATGATTGTCAATAATAACAATGTAATTTAAGATTTAGTTTACAGATAATATTTCGATCATGCACCAATTTACATTCTCTTTATTTGAGAAATATATTTAATGAAACACATTTAGCCAATATTTATGTTATTTTTATTTATGCTAATACATTTTCACAAACATATCCAACATAACACTAAGCATGTTTTGTATAGCCAAAAATAGTTCATCCAAACAAATATACATGTCCAAATTGACAATCATTACATGTTATTATATATATGTTTCATAGTTTAATTTTGTATTTGAACACACATATACAAAATATGTTAAACACTACATACATTACATGTCTACATATATAGAGTATAAATACATATGCAAACACATTGCGAGTGAAATACACATTTATTGCCATTTTGCAATGGCTCTTATATTTGTCAATTGATGCCCATTGAAATTAGTCTTCCTAAAATATTGTTTTGTGTGGGTATTTTAGAATTTCTACATTACAACTTGATATAAATTACCTTATTAAATAGTATCATCTTTCCTCCTAGTAAATATCTTTACCATTGAGCATTGTGTCTTCATATAAAATTTTATTAATATTTGTATATGAAATATACAACTAAATAATATTTGTAAATGAAACAACAACTAAATGTGGTGACCTTCTCTGTCTACATTTTTCACTTGCTCGAATATTCGTGCACTTTCAAGAAATTTTGATTCTTTAACTAATGTTTTATAGCTATCAAGATCAATTTCAACTTCATAAAGTTTTTAAATTTTCATTCTTAGAATGGGACATATCCCATTACACTCTTGTTTTAGCAAATAGTAGCTACTCATAAATATTTGACCAGGATATGGCCCTTATTATGAGGAATCTAGAGTTGCAAACAAAACCTAATAAATTTAGGTTTAGTAAAACCATCTATAACAGAAGCAAGTCATCCAATTATGCCCCTACGTTGAGGGGAAAAATTCAAGAGTCGACCCCTTCAATAGAGTAGTTGTTAAAATCTGGAAGGGAGCTTTTGACGAGAAGAAAGGTCAGGAAGAAAGATTGCCACAATCAAACTCAATATGACGAAACATCTTTGGGGAAATTCGATTGAACAGAAATTTATCTCGAATAAATCTTGGTAACCACCAACTTCCACTCTGCAAAAAACCTGAAACAGAGGATCCCACCCCCATTCCAAACGCCCTCACTTTCCTCTCCTGAACATACTTGTTCAACGCAGCCTCCACATCACCTGGTTTCTCTAAATCCATTTCCCCCAAACACCTCCCCAATGTGACCGAGTCCTCAAGAGCCAAAGACCCACCCTGCCCCAATTCAGGTGTCATCGGATGCAGAGCATCTCCCGCCACGGTCACATTGCCTTGTCTCGCATTACCAGCCATAAATGGCCAAAGATAACGGTACTTAAACACCGCCAGGCTCAAACTGCCAGGCACCGATCTCTTTATGAGCTCCACAAGTTCTTTATTCCTCAGATTCTCCGCCAGATGCAGCGCTTCTTCACGAAGAATCTCCTCTTTGTACGCGATTTCAGCGTCTGTACATAAATTAACTCTGAAACTCAGACACAAAATAAAGCTTTAAAAACAATAAATTTTAGTGAATTTTACCAAATTTACGTCACATACCTAGTCGAGGATTTGACTTGCGAGCCACGAACCAGAAGGCGTCGTTTTCGTTGCATGGAGCAAAAGCTGCCCTGATTCCGTTTCCCCAAATTTGGAAGGTTTTGTGCTCAAAATGATGGCCTTCCGGAAACTTCGCCAAACCTAGAAAGGCAGAGCGTCCAGCAAGATTCGGGGCACCGAACCCTAGCCATTTGGCCACCGCCGAATTAACTCCATCACACCCTATCACTACCTGAAATTTACTCTGATTAGATAAAAATTCCCAAAACCCCTGCGAAGGCTAAAATTGAAATATTTGGTTCTTACCTTCGGCGAAATGTGCTTTCCATCTTCCAACTCTACGATGCTTGAATTGCCATGTGTTCGATGTATTGCAGAAATCTTTGAGCCGAATTGAATGGTGTGCGGTGGCAATTCCTGAGCCAGGGTTTGTAGAAGATCTTTCCGTTTTACGCAGCGCACTTCGTGGCCATCCAGACTCAGGGGCTTTGTGAGCCCACGGCTCGCCAACAGCGTTTCAACTCTTTACCAGAAAAACATATACAACAGATAAGCTGGCGTTGATCAATTGATAATACCTATGAAATCTGTTGAACATTTTCTGAAAAAAACTTGTTGCTTAAATCTGAAAATATTACGTCTCTGATACCTCTGCAATTTGATGTGTTGGCTTCGCAGAGTATCTGCGACGCCGAGCGCATCGAGGGCTCTCCAGCCGTTGTCCCAAATGGTGAGAGAAGCGCCTGTGACTCTCAAAGAGCTCGCTTGTTCCAGCACTGTTATGCTTTTTAATCCCAACCTGCAGTACGCCAATATTGAGAGGAATTCATACGCGCATTTTTCAATCATTTTTGTTTTCTTTTAGTTTTGCAGAGAAAGGGAAAGGGATTATACCTGTGCAGAGCAAGAGCAGTGGCGAGGCCTGCGATGCCACCTCCTGCGATCAGAATTTTGGGGGTGCTCTGTACGTGTGCCATGTCAACAAGTATGACGATGCCAACGTCGAGCGGGCTTTCCCTTAAAATAGGGGCAGGCTGCAACTAGGCCTATTGACACCTTGTCAAAATTCAAATTCCAAGGATGGCTGGATGGTTTGACCATCCAACAATATTTTAAGTTGACACTCAAACAAAATACAACTAGCAATCGCATTTGTACAATGCAATGTGAACGCCGAATAGTATATGTTTTTGATTTAGAGGGATAATTATTATTTTTGTAGTTGATGTTGATAAGAGACGTAATTGATTTTGTAAGTGTAGAAATATAGATGAAGCATTACATTTAAAGTTTCTATAGTGGTAGTCTTTTGTGGGCAATTGTTTTGGTATTAAACATGAATACAATTGATAGTGCTTTGGATAGTTTACTTTTGTAGTTGACGTTGTAATTATTTGGGGGAAATTGTGTTAGTGTTGCAGCGTGTTTGAGACGGTGGTTGCATCAATTGTTTGGTTGGTTCTTTGTTGAAAAAATCTTTTTTGTACTGTCGATAACATGTTGATAAGGGGTTTGATTGATAGTTGTAGTGTAGAAATATAGATGAAACATTACATTGAAAGTATCTATGTGCACATTTCAAATTTGTTACAAATTTGTAGATATACATTTGCAAATCTTATATCATGAGTGGTAGTGCTTTGCGGACCATTTTATTTAGACTAAACATGAATACATGAAGACTTCTGTACATTTGCAGAGTTTATATTGAGTGGTAGCCTTTTGTGGCCAATTTTTTTTGGCACTAAAGATGAATACATTTGATATAGTAGATACCTCTTTGGATACAAGAAGTTTGAGTAAAGTAGTAGTGGAGGTGTTATCAAAGTAGAGGCTAGTATTTACGATGGATTGTTTTGGTAGAGTGATATTAGTCTTGACTCCTCTTTTCTTCTTACTCCAAGTGTTGACATGTGCACCATTTTTAAGTGCCTTTCGAATAAAAAAGGAGGGGAATTGTGCAGATTGTCACTTCAAAAAAAGGATTGGATCCAACTATAAATATAAATGAAACAATCAAAATAAAATAAAATGAAAATACTCTACACTAATTTTTTAGTTCATAACATGCAATAAACAAAACAAATGAAACAAAACAAATGAATAGATACTTCACTCAATATTGAAACCCACCTGAAGTTCCTTTGAAGTTCACTCAATATTTAAGGCCTTTTCAAAAAACCCATTTTGGATATATGCCTTGCTACCATGGCGTTACATGCAAGGGCATTTGGTCTGAGACATTCTTTAAAAAGCCATAAAGCAAGTTGTTAGTGCCTGCTCCTAAGCAAGTTCCTAGTATCGTAATAATTACAGGAGGTATTTAGATGAATATGTAGATGATAAGCACATAGATGTTACAGGGTAATTTGTATGTTTATAAATCAATTAAAGAAAATCAATCAAATGGCTGAAGAACTCTACTTACGAGATGATTTCATGGGCAAATTCTCTAGTCATGCAATTAAAGAAACAAATTGTTGTGCTATATCAGCTTTGCTCTCATACTAAAAAGACATTCACAAATACAAAGTATACAAGATATGTGGATTGATCTCTATTGCAAATGATGAAATTACTTCATTGACTTAGATCCAGCTAATAGTTAAATGGGTTTCTGCTGCAAATGGATCATGTAAGAGTTGATATTAGATGACATGTGAATTTAGCATGCAATTGTCCAAGGATACAAATATGAAATCACGTATAATTAAATTTACTAATGAATCTCAACCCCATATAATACTATAATTCAAGCTCCCATCTGCTTGGCTTACATTATATGACACCATATAGCTAATAACAAAACTAATATTCAAGATTTAAACAAATAAGCAAAAGAACTATTGAAAATGTATACAAGACTCAAAAATTAATCTGGGTGTGATTTCACACATCATGTGAATTCAACATTCAATTGTCCTAGGATACAGATCTGAAATCATATATAATTAAATTTACTATACAAAAGGCACTTTACACCAAAAAAGATGCCAGATCAAAAGCTCCCCACCAAATCAAGGGCCCAAAAGAGAATGGATCTGAACCTATAATCACCATAACACCAAATACAAACATAAATGGATTTCAAAATTGTGCTTACAACTAATCTAACAGGGCATATCCCACCTTTCAAATGTTATCAGGCAATGTCAAATTCTGGGCCCCTTGAATCTCCATGCTCGAAGTCTTCTGGAAATTCATGACCAATCCACATTGATTTTTGCTAAATCCTTCCCATAGATTGAAGGTAACTTTTCTAGTGACCTTCTCCAAGACCTTGAAAACAAAATCATTTGCGAGAACGTACCCCTTATTCTCACCCTTTGTACAGTCAGTCACATGCACATTCTCATACAAAGCCACAAAAATTTCCAAAGTGTAACCATCTACTTTGAATTTCAGCAACCCACTCAAACTCACCTGAAGAGTAGATTCAGAGGGCTTGGACACAGTTGCCTACACAAAAATCAATAATGCTCTCGTTTATAATCCACATAAGCAAAAAAAAAATGAATCAAATTCTCAAGAAAACAAGATGAAAAACACATGTGTGAACAAAATATTTCAAAATAAAATCAAGATTAATGGAATAGAAATAGAAACAAATCCTCATTGATCCATAGGCAGAGATACAAAACCTCACAATTAGAATACCTTGTAAGAGAAATTGTAATATTTAATAATTTCAACCATGGAGTTGAAATTGATTTGGAAAAATAAAAAACGCTTTAAGGACCGTCATATGAAAACAAATTTGGGCATCACTTGCCCTTTTTTATAAATCTGAAGACGGTCTTAAAGCTGGAAGTAAAGACAAGCCCAAGTATATACAACTTTCAAAAAACAAAATAGACCATTTGTCTAAATATATTAGATTTTATTTGCCCAGATTTGGCAGAGAGATAAGCCCAGGTATATACAGAGCTAAAGAATGCAAAGGAAAAACTGAGGAATTATACCTTCAAAAACCAATTAGACCGCCTATCCTGATGAGATAAATTTGGCATATATCCAAATATGATAGTCATGAACCAAATAAATACAGTGACGAAAACCCCAAATATGAAAATGGAGTACTGCATCAAATAAACACAATAGGGTTCATGTTCACATTGGAACTCATAGCCTGGAACTTCTGTATCAATAGTTTCTGTGTTGTTGTCTACTTTTAATAGTATCGGTGTTCACATGCCAATGTCAAAGTCAGCTCCATCCACATTTGATTGGTCCATGCTCCAGACAACAAACCTTAAAAATACTTGAACAGTGTATAGTGTATAGTGTATAGTGTATAGTGGATTGTGTATAGTGTATAATTGAGTTCAAAATGCTAAGAGTTGAACCACCGATCTGGTCTGAGTCTGCAAAACTTCAAATTTACAAATGGAAAGAAAGAAAAAGGGTGTTGATATAGCAAGTAACCGTCATCCAGTATGTGTTTGTGCCATAGTCAAAGCCGACGAATAGACGATGCAACTGTTCGAAATATGCAACTGCAGAACAAAACAACTAAAAATGTGGAAAACGGCAAAACGGGAACAGACAACGAAATCCAATCAAAAAAGAGCGTTCAAATTTTATTACAATAATAAAACACCAAATATAACCGGTACAGACAACTAGAAACCTATAAACACCCACACATCTCCCTGTTTTTACCCCTATCTGGTCTCCTTTTGGCTTTTACTTTTTCTTTAATGACAATTTGAAGTACATCATGTAATAATTACATACAAAACTCAATCCTATGTACACCTTAAAAATATTTCCACATTTACTTCCTCCTCTTATTCCCTTTCTTTTTTCCCTTTTGCTTCTTATTTTGCTTTTGCTTTTGCTTATGCTTACTATTAGATTTGACTGGTTGAATGCACTCAGTGACAGCCCGGGTGTCATCCTCAAATACAGACTTAAATCTGTCCAATTTGTGCCTACATTCCTGTAACCTGATGGAAGTATGGCCTATAGCATCATTCTCCAGCCATTCGGTGTCACACTCTTCATGTTTCTTGTGCCTGCAAACCAAATAATATTGTACACTTCTTTAGACTAGATAACTGTGCGAATATAGTATGCTTCTACAAATAAAGTAACTTCAGCGTTTTCTATTTTGTACTGCATTTCAAAAGCTTTTTATAATCTCATGCTGGTAGAAAATATGTAGAAGATCATTGACTGAAATTGGAAAAAGGAGTTCAGATAAATGCATCAAGTCTTCATGGATGTCGTGCATTTCCTCTAAGATCTCACTTTCTTCATCAACACAAACTTTTCCTTGTTTCACCTTTGGTATTGTGATCGTATTGGATCCAGGAGTTCGTCAACCTTGGCCTGCATTAATTGTTGCAAATTAGCAGATATTTTAATAGTTAAGCTCTTGCTCTCTTTGGGACTACGGCTAAAAAGGGAAATCCAATTCTTGTATAATATATTATGTTGCTGTTCATAATTCCATGAAAATGTTTCGGATTTAGAAGTAACTAATAGCTGTCAAACTACATCACACACAGGACCATAAAATTTTTCAATTCTTCCCTGGCATCTCAGTTGGCGTTTTGATTGAAGCAACCAAGCACATGAGGAGTTACCTTGTTCCCCAGTCATAAACTCTACAAAGAAAGACCTTGGCAAAAACAAACCTCCCAATAGATATTCACATGAAGATGAAAAAAAGAACAGCTCCAGAAGAGTGAGAAAAACATGTGGAGATATGTAATCAATTTCATTCCCCCAGCTCTTAAAAGTACTGATTATAGCTACTTCAAAGCTTTCTATCAGAATCAGTCTTTTATCCTCACAACTGTTTCTTGTAACCATTTCCATATGTAACCACAGCAGTTCATTATTCCAGCAATGCTTGTCATGGAGAGTGTCAACAATTTTCTTACTGTAATCTGTCACCAGATCCTTCTGCAAAAAGGGGAGCAATACTTGCAACCTTCCAATCTGGCCAAGAGTAAAATGATTATGCATTTTTCTTATTATATTTTCAGTTATGTCTTTGACAATCGAACTGCTTGTTGGATTCTCACGCAAACAGATAAATTCCTTCACATTTGCATATTGTGTCTTCACGGTCTTCAAGGAAATCAGTCCCAATCAAGCATGTCACCTTTCCAAAGCCAGCCAACTGTCTATCTTCCAAAGATTTTGAAACTTGATGTAATTGAAGTATCACAGTGCCTTCCACAAAAAGAGTATAGGGTTGATTTCTGCAAGAAAGATAGATAGATCTCTTCAGCAAATGGAGCAAATTTGAGTCGTTGTCCACAGCTTTTGAGTCAATTTGTCATTAAGCCTTGATGTTTTTGCATATTCAGGGTCAATGTAACCAATGGTACCCATAACATAGGTAGAGGTGCGGGTTTTGGCCGAGTAAATGCACTTGACAATGCCAAAGTCTGACAAATATGCTTCAAAATTATCATCCAAAAGAATGTTAGAAGTGTTCACATCCCTGTCATAATATCAAAATATGAATCTACAATGTACAGATCCATTTTTCTTCATAACATAATCATTTTACTCATCGTGTAGGATGTCCCACAGACTTCCTTTTACCATGTAATCATAAGACAAGAAGTTTCCACGTGGAGAAAGCGAATATCCATGCAGACTCACAAGATTCCCATGCATGATGCTTCCAACTGTTTCCATATCAGTTTCAAATTCACACAAGTTTTGTGGGTATTGCAATCAATGAAGTCATAGGTCGCTCAGACGTTTTGCCAAACACTTTGCGTGCACACTATAATCTGGTTTTCGGGCATGTGGTTAGCAATGTAGGTGATTTTCTGTCCTTGGTGTCTTCTGCAAGGACCTCCCCTGTTCACACGGTTGACACTTGGGCAGTGTCGGCCCCTGCCCCTATTCCTTCGTAGTTTGTTGTGGTTAGTGGCGACCTGGTCGAAGAGAAGGTCTTCGACAAATAATCAACCCATTCTAAACTTAAATGATTCACTCCTGACAATGGCGAACTTTCCCTAATTTTAGTCCATTTTCCCTTCTAAAATATGTATTATCTACAAATTTATATAGAAATCAACCTCACATGTAATAATCTTCGGAGGTAAAAATACAAACCCTAAGGGCTATTTTACGATTCGAAAACTTTTGGAATTGAGTTCAAAATGTTGAGAGTTAGACCACCGATCTGGTCTGAGTGTGCAAAACTTCAAATTTACAAATGGAAAGAAAGAAAAAGGGTGTTGATATAGTAGGTAATCGTCATCCAGTATGTGTCTGTGCCATAGTAAGAGCTGACGAAGAGACGACGCAACTATTCGAAATATGCAACTGCAGAACAAAACAACTAAAAATGCGAAAACGACAAAATGGGAAAAGACAATGAAATCCAATTAAAAAATGATCCCCCTTTTTACAGAATAGGCATCAAACTGGTTTCTGTCTAAGAGTCCTCCATCGCGGCCAATCCATGATTTTCTATCTGCAACATGACTCGAGCCTTCGACCACAAGAACCCTAAGTCATTCTCCTTCCTCTTCTTCAAACCTTTCTGAAATAATCATTGCACGGGCGGAGTCGACAACAATTGTTGTTGCACCAGCGGAGTGAACAACTGGTGATCTTGGCGATATATTACCACCCCATCTTTGCAACAACCTAGAGGATTCACGCTTCTTCTCCACACTTCTGCATGCAACTGTGAATGATTTGAGGTCACTGATTTGTGGAACTGCTAAAAATAACTAAACTGTCAAAGAAAACGTCAAATTTAACATAATCGAAGAAACGTCCGGAGGTCCTCTACCATAGAAGGAACGCCTTCGGCGTAATAAACTAATTCTAATTCGCCGGTAGGCATCTACTTTGAAGATGCCCTTGCTTGAAAGTGTCAAATTCCGGTGGCTCCAATATTTATTGTCTTGCCGGATTTTAGATATTTTAAAGGTTGCCGTATTTTAGATATTTTTCTACAGTTCTAGATATTTGATTTTGATTTTATTTTTCATAAAGTAAATTCTATAGTTTACTATTTGAAAAATAATATTGGTCATATATTTTGTTCACAGTTTTTGAGATTCAAAATTTTTCTGATTTTGATTTTGATTTTATTCTTCATAAAATAAATTCTATTGTTTACTTTTCGGAAAATAATATGGGTCATATATCTTGTTCAAAAATTTTGAGATTCGAAAGTTTTAATAGATAAATGTTCGGTGTTTGACCAAATGATGAAACGTGATTTAGTTTGACGACTATCATAATTGTGTCTTACAAAAATATGGACAATAGCAAAATAAGAGCTTTGCAACAACATATAGACATTCAGGCAATATCAACACGAAATACAACTCAAATAAACTAAATATTACTACTATCTCCGGCGTAATTTGCAACTCATTTGCAATTGCTAGTGTATTGTATTATAAACAAATCATTATCTATATTAGGTATGCAAGTAATATTTAGTAAAAATGGTGTCTTTACCTTGTATTATAGAATGATTTCTTTATATTAGTGAACGTAAAAAAAAGGGTACAATTTTTAAAGTTATGGAAACTAGTCATCATACACCAAATATGCGATGGAAACGTTGAAGCATGGAAACAAGTCATTGTATACAAAATATGTGATGGAAACATCGAAGGGGATATGTTAAAGAAGTAAAATTTCACGGAGCAGAGCATTAAAGGAGGAAGAGGGGCAATGAAGAAGGTGTTTGAGGGAGGAGTAGTATACATGAGGTGAAAAAGTTGGGGAGAACCCTCATGCAAAACTCTTTTTTCTTGTGACGATGCACACATGAAGATGCAATACTACAAGGGGGTGTTTTGAGACAATATTAGAGACGATACTTAACCAAATCATCTCAAATTGAGACAGTAAAAAAGTTGTATATTGTCTAAAATCGGATGTCTCTGATTATTGTCTCTAAATATTGTCTCTCAAGAGACAATATAGATTAATACATATTTTGTCTTTTGAGAGACAATATTATTTTTGTGTCTATAGAGATGATATCATTTGTCTCCCTAGAGACAAAACATAATACTAATTTTTTGTCTCTCTAGAGACTAATAATTTCAAAAAAAATTCTCTTTAGAGACGTTACGAATTTAAAGAATAAATAATAACTAAATATCATCTCGTGCAATCAATGGCTACATTTAGACTAGGCTGGTGATCAATATTAGAAATTAAAAACAATTTGAGTTGAATCTTGTGCCCACAAATGGGTCCACAAACATTAAATAAATAACATACAAAAGGGTGTCTAAATACCATTAACCCTTTGAAAGAAATTTCAAAACAATATCTATAAAATCATGTGTTGACATCACTGTAAACAAGAAGAATTTTCATTGTTGTCATTACATTATTAAGTACTATAATAACACATCGTTACATCGAAATCTAACAAAAATGGAGGCTATTTTAGTTATAAAACTTACTTATGTGAAGAATTTTTTTGTGGATCTAGTGACTCGTGATCTTGCATAGAAAATTGGTCCTTTGAAGGAAAAGTGTGACTACCTCTATTTAAACAAGATCAAAATGGTTTTTTGGATCTTCTAGAAGTTTTCATGCTTATTGGCCATTTGCAATAGCAAGATCTAAAAAATAGCATGAAACCACACTTCATATGAAAATAGGATCATGTTGGTAAAGAAAGTGATCATACGATCTAGCCAATTAATTTCCCCTACTTCATTTCTAGATTGAAATACACGGTTTTATTTTTTTGACATGTACCATACAATCAATGTGTTTTCACTTATAATAGTGCAAGAAAAAAATTTCTTATTTAGTCAAAAATAAACCTAGTTTGTGCATATGCTACAACCATAGAAGTCCATTAAGAAACCACATTTCTTTCAGTAATTTTGTTGAACACTTCACATGCGCTTGGTAGATATATAAACAAAGTGTGGAATTATTCAGTGTGTGAATTTTTCAATTAAATGTCTAAAATAAATGTGCTTTCAAGATTTTCCCAAAAAAATACAACCACAATGCTTAAAGATGTTATGGGTTGATAATATTATAGCATTGTATATCACATTTCTATATTATAATTTAGTATACCCATTTTATTCAAATATGAGATAAACTTCAATCCCTAAAACCATCAAATATGTAAAGTGTGGAAGAGTACACTTGGTATGTGAACTGTTTTAATAAACGCCTGTAATAAATGTGGTATCATGGTCTGTAATGATTCCAAAGTATTCATAAAAGGTTAATTTTAAATAGGTCTTAGAACAAGGTGGGAACATCAAGCTAGACTAATTAACTTTATATATACATAATTTTCCCCTAGAATAATGTAAAAGAAGACGTCGATTAAAAGTAATATATTGAAATATAACTTCTTTTGATAATTGCCTCCCCCTAAATGACTTTTGATTTCCTAAATTATTACATCTATCTCTATTTAAAAGTAATATATTGAAATATAACTTCTTTGGATTGCTGCCTCCCCCTAAATAACTTTTGATTTCCCATATTATTACAGCTATTTCTATTTATTCCAAAGAGGCTCTTCAATGAAATATATATATCAAATAATAGAAATGAAAATTGTGTTTTTAATCATCCTTTCATTTAGGTACAATGAATTATATAAACCTAAAGAATGAAGGTAGAGGAACAAATAGTAGATACAAACACACGCCCCAATCCAGTCAATAAATCTAATTTGTGTAACTAAACATGGCTTCTAAAATACCTAAGCCTAGTAATAAGAAGATTTTCAATAAAATATTTTGAGACTAGATAGAAATTCATATAGCAAATATAGCTTTAAACCTATAACACTAATTTTTTGCGCAAGTTGGTCAGCAACCGCATTATTAGGATCAGATACCAATACCTATCTAACATAGATAATATAATTCAACCGTAAAAGAAATGATAAACAAGTAACCAAAAATTGAAACCAACCACAATGCATGCCTTCTCACTTGGCCTCGACGCTACTTCACTAAATGATATACAATATCTGCAAAGGTAACAATTTTTCCCATTACAGGAGGGCCTTAAGTCAAACTCACAGGTTTATATAATACACTCTTGACAACACTCACCTAGACACAAGAAAAAATTATTATCACCACTTTGACAATAAAAAATGCTACAAATTGGCAAATGTTATTGTTTTGCATTCATTTAGACTAACCTTTATGTTCATTAAAATGACCAAAGTTTTATATTATAGCTCTAGAGATAAACCAAATACAACAAAATAATATTGAAGAGTAATGATATCACAATCAAATTATGACAATGCAAACATTCTAGGTAATTTTTTTATCCTTAAATGCCCATCAGGGTCCACAATACGACATATAGTTAAAATAATAATGATCAAAACACAAAGGAGTCATGATGCCCCACACATCTCATTAGTATGCTAATTAGAATAAAGCAACAAGGTTTACGATTATAACCATGTGGAAAAGATAATCATGTTTCATTTAGTGTTGAAGAGAAGTGGGCATTACATCCCCCTCCTCTTAGATTTGACTTCCTCCCAGAAGTCACGGAGAAAGAGTTAGGAAACAAGAAAAATAAATAGAATCACATCCTTATAGGAATTCCTTTTCTTCAACAAGTGTGGGTCTACAAAATTCAAGTTTGGTTCAATGCAATTTACCAAGAAGAAGGGAGATTGAAAGAGATGAGTTCCTAAACTTTCTTTAAGTAAGGTTGCAAACATATAATTCTATAGAGTAAATCTACGTGGTCAACCAAGTTCCAACATATAACATCAAAACATTAAATGGTCAAAGGAGTCTCAAAAATAACCACCAAGAAAAGAAATAACCAGGAGAATTTCGTGAACTCAAAATGACCATATAGTCTCCCATGGATCCCACATACTACAACAACACAAGTTAAGGCTTACACTGAGGTTAAGTTACGCTTTCAAAGTTTGTTATTTAGACAAGGCTAGCACATATCAACCACGACTATCAATTTATATGAGAAAACATGTCTACTCAAAGGTCTCACAATTTTTGAGATCACACAAGATGAGGTTTAACAAGGAAGGAAACTTAGGTTAGCCAACACATTTACAATCAAGAACTATTCATGGGAACCACTCTATAACCCAAGAGGGTACAATTAAATTTTCATGGAAATACTAAGGAAAACATGACCTTAAGGTTTTATATAACTTGATTTTACATTCAAGAACGAACACACAACACTAACCTGATTTAGAAATGTCAAACATTTAGAAGGAATTTACACTAGGACTAACATATCAATCCAATAGGCACCACCCACTCTACACAACACAAAGGGATTTATTTATCTTAAATCCTGCTCAAGTTCAAAAAATCCATAAGAGAGCACATGCATAAGTCATAACACCAAAGAGCACTCAAGGGAGCTAGAGAGCAGAACAAGTAATGAGAGGGGGTCCAACTGCAGCCCAGAAGAGCATCATACCAAAAGTAAATAAAAACTTTACAGAAACAACTTGCACTTCCCTTCCCAATGGCAAAAAGGAAACAACCACAAGGTGACTTAAGCAAAAGAAGAAAGAGGATTTCTCAAAGTTATCTCATATCCTTAACATATGTTTCCTTAAAATTACAATAACCTATGTCACCAAGGACTAAATCAACACACAAGGAGGTTGTTTTTCTTAAAAACAAGAGATAAGACCCAATCCTAAAGGCCACAACTCACACTCGTCGAGGTACGAGGCAACAAGGTTACGATGAACCAAACTCTTACAAGGGAAAGGAACATACATTCGTGAACAAGGGAGTACTATGCAATTAGAACACATCACTATCAACAAGGTGTTTCACAATTTTGGGTAGGTGGCAGAACTAAAGGTTCAACTATACATTGCACTCAATACATAAATCTTAGTTGTTTTATAAATTGACTTATTAAGTCCAAAGTTATAGTTTGCTTGTTAAACACAATCCTTACAAGTTTTCTTAATTAAAACTTCCTTTTTTATTATGACATCACAGTTTGTGTTATAAAGAGCACCACTAAGGTGGCATGATCTCTCGCCATTCTGAATAGGTGGAAACAACATTTATTTTACTTCTAAGGAAGGTAAAATGAGCAAAATTTTCCTTTCTGTTTTCTTTCCACATAGTTTGATTTCTTTTATTAATCTACCAAGATTATATCAAGAAAACATTTCCTTTTTCCTAATGTTCTATTTTATTTATTTACTTTTGTCTCAAAATCCAAGTTCCTCAATTAGGGTCTCGTTATGATCAATTAATCATTTTACCAAATAGATTTTAATGAGAAGGAAGAGGCAACCAAATCACATTATTACTTTCATGGGAGAGAGAGATGAATCAACACATCACATTTTTAATTCTATAGGAACAAGAGGCATTCAACATAGCAAACACATCATTAATTTCATAAGAAATAGGAATCTATCATTCAACATGTACCACACCAATATTTCTAGGGTTTACCAAATAATTACAAGCATCATTAAACATTTCTAGTGGGTCTCTACAAATTTCAAATGAAGTTACAAGGAAGACTCATTAAAGAGGCATATTTAATTTTAAGAATTTACGAGGTTTAGCAATGTTTGTTGTTTGGGTTCAAACTTTTACTTGTATAATAGGACAAGGAAAGTTTTCAAATCAACACCCATATTTCCACAAGATACTACCAGCCAAGCAACAAGATGACTATGCAATTTTTACTCCAAGGACACTACATTCCATTAGAAAACATCAAATACAAGAGAACAATCAATTAACCTATCCAAACATGGACTCTACGACCAAGAGTTATAGTTTTAAAAGAAGGAGCACAATATAAGCACCACCGAGATTGAAAAAAAAGATCTACCGAACTAACATCTCTAAGAACAAGGTTCAAAAGACCTAACAACATTCATAAGTGTCTCCACGTAATCCAAAGATTAATAGGTCATAAAGGTTTTTATTCATAACAATCTAAAGGGTTAAGACAAGGGTAACCTTATTCATAGGTCAATGAGATCAAGACAAGCACACTTAATTTAAACACACTGCCCGAATGGGATTAAATATAACCATAACTACCAAAAACCATACAATCCATAAGTCAATACTTCCATAAAGAAATAAGGAAACCATGATAAAACTTAGCATGCCATCATGGAACATCACTACCAAACAAACACTTATCCAGCAAAATATACAGTCAACCAAGAGTCAATCCGACCTCACACAAACCATAAGCTCATAACCAAACACATCTACTCTGACGAGGAGGAAAGCTCTTACCAGGTTGTAAGAGAATCACCACCACAGCTATAAAACTACCAACAAGACCACACTACACCACGAAATCTTTGTCTAGGAAGAATGAGTAACGAAAGAGTCACTCCAAGATCCTAGGCACACTCAGGGTTCCATCTTTCCAAAACCAAGACATAACTTAAAGCACCTAAGAAGACATTCAAGGCACCTAGGGTGTACCCCCATATGACAGAATGTCACAAAACAAACAATGTAGAACTAGCTCAACAACATGTAAGAAAGAATAATGTAACATTTAGCTAAGTAGCCAATAGATAAACGAGCTCCGAGTCACCAGTCAAAGTAAAATCCAAGAAATATTGGAAATCAAGGAAAGTGGCTAAGTAGCTGCATTGCAATGTCTAAAAACTCTCTCAAAATATAAATAGCTAAAAGAGTCTCAGAGCTTCTCAATCCAATCATAAAATAAGGTGTTGGTCCTTGATAAAATAACACAAGTTTACGAATATGAAAATATAGAAGTCCACATCACAGTCACTTTGCATCCCTGCTTGGCTGCCAATAGGGGTACTATACCTCGAGCTCCATTATATGAATGCATACGCAAGGTTGGATAAAAAGTGATACCAATACCTAATATTCATTTACTCATACGAGGATTAAGTCGCCAAAGCGGCAAACAAAACTAACTCTTCTAACCACCTGAAGTAAAGAGGGGAAACTTTAGACGACTAAACAACTTCTATTTTACTCTTTTTGACCCCAGCACACAACCACAAATGCCAAATCACAAGACTCACACCATACAATTTATCATTCCAACAAGGAAGATTCTCATAGGGTTTATCGCATCATACGACTAAAGCAAAAGTGAGTACTCATCAAAATCATCTTTCAAAGGAAACAAGTTCTGGTTACATCAAAATTTCGTAAGAATATCCATTTAATTTAACATTTTTAGTTATCCAGGTTCGACAAAACGCCACTAGGCGAGTTCAAAAATTTGAACAATTTTATTATTTTATTATTATTTTAATCACAGAGGTTCAAGTCTTGCTAACTAGTTCCTATTTTCAATGTCGGCCAAGGGTCCAAGTGTTGAACCCACAACTCTAATACCAAGTGTAACACCCACAAAAACGATGTTATAGGAACACGTTGAAACCTTAAACACTTATCCCGAAAGTTGCTAATTTTTTTTGTTTAATTTAAAAGGTTACAAGGATGACAACCCCTCAGTACATTAAATTAACTTACACTGATATTCTCAACCTTACAATTGGGGAATCAGGTCTATTTCAAAGATTAAATATTTTTACTTTATCTCTAAAGTCAATTAATTAACATTTGTCTAGGAAGGTACCATAATTTACTTTGCTTGGTTTAATCAATGATTAATCCCAACATGGTCAACCTTATACTTAGTTATTTTGTTTCACTATCCTGTTAGCTTTAATATCCCACATTTCATTAATTTACTAAAACATACTAGGAACTAGGAAAAAGACTTGCACACTAAGGTAATTAAATGGCCCCATTCATTCATCTACACATACCTTTAATTTTATTTAAACATCTATAAAATATATTCCTACCAACAAATGTAGGGTTTATCCTCAATCCTTGGATTAAACCAATCTTGGCCATTAGATCCTAGGGTTCCAAACTAACCCTAAAAATCCTTATGAATTCTTATTAAAACCTTTCCTTTATTCTATTCTTCTCATTTGGTCTATTTTCTTTTGTTAAAATTGTAGGTTGGAGAGAAGGAAGCCATGGGAGCAAGAGAGGAAGAACTATGGAGGATTTTCTTCAAGATCAAGTTTAGATTAGTTTAGTTTTTATTTTTTATCATTGTAATCTATTTCATTCAAGGATAGAAGGAGGTTTTCCTTTCTAAACTGGTTTTATTTCAAGTCATTTGTATTTGGGGTTCTCTATTTGAGTAAAACCCTTCCTCCATTAATATAAATAAGATTTATCACTTTTAGTTTTCCATTTTAAAGATTATATTGCTTAAAAACCATGAGATTTGTCATTTTTTGTTTACTAGAAGTGTCCTTAATAAATTTACATGCTTAAATGTTGAATTATTACAAATTATAAATTACACAGACATGTAACTAGAAATTTCTGCTGTAAGTGACAGGACCGCCGCCCAGAGCAGGCTGGTGGTCCTGGGACCGTCGCCCCACCTGGGTGACAAACCATGAACCACCACCTTATGGAGTGGCGGTTTTGAGACTGTCGCCTTGCCTGAGTGGCAGTTACGAGACCACCGCTCTGCAAAGGGCAGCGGTCCTATTACTTAGGAACATAACCATAAAACCTGAAAATTTAACAAAAACAAAAGTTGCTAAAATGTTTTAAAATACATTCTGAACTTGATTTTATATGCCTATATTTTCCAATTGTAAGATTTAACTTCATTTATTCATTTCATAGTTAAAACTCATTTTAAAAGCATTTCTTGTTCAATAGAAGCAACAACAATGAATCATTTTGTTCAACTAATTTTCTTTCAATTCCTAGAGTAAAAAGATCTAAATCTACTTTAGTATTGTTATTTTTCCTTACTACAACTATGTAATATTCCAACATAATAATATACTTCAAATTTGTTGTCTCTTTCCATTTTCACTACAACTTCTTTACTCAAAATAACTATAACACTTTATTTTACATTCATGTTTTCCATGCATACATTATTTGCATCTACAACTTCTATATTTCTTCTTTCACATGTTCAATAAAACAACTACAACAAAGAAGGTAAACTTCCTTTCTCACAAGGCAACTTTCAACTAAACTTTTACACAATATTTCCCATTTTGATTCTTTTCTTTCCATACTACAATTGAAAGAGAAGGTAAATTATACAACTCTTCAATGAACTTCTTCAAATAATATTACAACTTACAAAACTACATTTCCTTTAAACAAAATACAATATTACACATCTTCCACCTTGAGTGGGAATAATAAGAAGGCTTAACCACAAGGAAGGATTTATTTTGGACACAAACATAGCTCCAACTTTCACATCACCAAAAATAAATCCACCAAGCTTCATTTGATCACAACAAAAATGGAGGAGAGGTAATACTCTCCACCCAACCAAGAATTCCAATGAGGAGGAGAAGCCATCCTCTTCATTGGCCCCTGAGCCCCAACCACAAAGCAATGGAAAATGGATTCAACTCATGGCAAAAAACAAGCTTCCACATCACAATCCAAGATTTCACAATCAATCCAAAGCACATTCAACTCACACTACACCACAAGAAGGAAAAACCACAAAATATACAAGGCTTCAAATATGAAAAGCCAAAGGAGCAAGAACCTATGGGGAGGTCACTTATGCCTCCCAATGGGAAATGAGTGCCCACCTTAAAAACCTCCAATAAACATCTCAAAACCCCTACACACTCTTATGCCTCCCTCAAGCACCTCTTATGCCTCCCCCATTCTCTTATGCCTCCCTACAATCTCTTATGCCTCCCTCAACAAAATAACCAAGTAAGAAATGCAAGTAATTTCTTGTCCAAGGTGGGGAACTCAACCCAAACTCCCTCCATAACATGAAATAAACTCTTATGCCTCCCTACATGAAATCTCCCCATAGTCCCCTCCTACACCACACTTAGGCAATCTACCCAAGCACCCAACAAGTATAGCAAAACACTCAAAACAAGCACATATGTATACAAAATAAAAGAAAGTATTTAACAAGAGTTTAGGTCCTACCTTTCCATGGTAGAGCTTGATCCAAGAGCCATACACCAAGCTTCTTAAAGCTCAAACAAATACCAAGAAGCTCCAACAAATCCATATTCACTTCCCAAAAAAAATCCTCACTCCCCAAAATGCAAGAGCACAAAAATAATGAAGTAACCTCCAATCAAGCAAAAGAACTTGATTAAATAGAAATGGAAGAGAGGAGGGTGAGGTGACTCCATGTAGGATACCACATCACTCATCCTCAACTCCACCTCCCAAGTCAAACTTCAACTCCAAAGGACAATTAATAAGTGGGTGAAGAAATGTCATATTACTTGCACACATAAACCAAGCCCACACTTCCTAAGGACAAAATTAATTACAAGAAAGAAAGTGCACTCAACATTTTATCTTTTTGTCTTCCCAAAAACCTAATGGGGTCTAATTCTGACCCCCCAACCCATAGGTAGGGTTGGCATAGCAATTTAAGAGGTGTGGGACAATTTTGATTTGTCCCACAAACTTCCAAAATTGGCCTCTAAGGCCGAATTCGACTTTCCATGAAGGGGTAGAGTGTACAACACTCAAGATCCCCAAGCACTCAACTTTCACACAAAATCCAAGAGAAAATCTATTCTAATAAATGAATTCCTTTAGTCACATTTATAATTAGTTTAGGACAAGATTAAATTAGCTCTAATTAAGGCACTACAACCCATTAATAATAAAGGCTAGAATACATACCCCCAAATTTCAAATAATTAATAAAATGAAGTACATCACTAAAATCACATTCTAACATCAATTAAAGGAAAATAAATAAAAGACAAAATATAACCCCTTGGTCACAATTTCCCCCTAACAATAATTCAAACACACACAAAATATATGTTGCCATGGTGACCCTTGTTGAATTTACCTAGAATTCCAATGTGGTTTGTCTCCAATCCCCCCGTAGTTTGTCATGATATGTTTTATTGCAAAACACACAATACCCCTCTAGCCTCATGGCCATAGTAACGATGTTGAAGTAATAAAATACTTACATCTAACTATCAATTTCAAACATCAAAACTCATAACTACTAAAGCTAAGACCAAGTAATTTATAATTATTCCCATTTTCAACATTTCGATTCTACTCATACATCAGTTTCCAACTAAAATCAAAGACCAACTGCATCATTAGATTAAAGCAACACTTTCACTCGTTTGCAATTTTTCTAATCTCCAATATCAATTAAATCACAAAACTAACTTTGAACATCATAATAAAAACTAATTACGAAAATGATTTGAAATATCAACATATGTTTATCTGACAACACATCATTTTCTTCCATACAGAATGTCTATCAAAAGTTAATTAGTTCGGTTACAATATGTCTATCCTTCAACTCCCATATCACAATGTGTTAGTGTCATTTGTCTATTATTATATGCTGGTAATAAAGCACAATAGTGTCTATGTGTCCAATCATAGAGATAAACCAAGTACAAAAAAACAATATCAAAGAGTATTGCTATCACAAACAAATTACGACCATGCAACCATTCTAGCTAATTGTTTTATCCTTAAATTCCCATCAAGGTCCACA
This sequence comes from Taxus chinensis, assembly GCA_019776745.2. Classification (NCBI taxonomy): domain Eukaryota; kingdom Viridiplantae; phylum Streptophyta; class Pinopsida; order Cupressales; family Taxaceae; genus Taxus; species Taxus chinensis. The sequence continues at coordinate 404,732,134 of CM034155.1, forward strand.
GTAAGACATATAGTTAAAATAATAGTAATCAAAACACAATGGAGTCATGATGCCCCGCACACCTCATTAGTATGCTAATTAGAATAAAGCAGTGAGGTTTACGATTATAACAATTTGTAAAAGATAATCATGTTTCATTTCGTGTTGAAGAGAAGTGGGCATTACATCTTTGGAATAGAGTACATGGAAATCCATAAAATCATAAAGGATAGAGGAATTTTATCAGATTTTTTAGTTGTAACTACCTTGGTAGACATGCATGCGAAAGGTGGAAGCATAGAAAAATCATGTGAAACTATTTGAAAAAATTACTCAAAGAGGTGTGTTCTTGTGGACTACATTTATTAGAGACTATGCACAAAATGAATTTCTTGAAAAGACTTTATAAATTTCAAGCAAATGTAATTAGAAGAAATGTTTAAATCCAAATTCCACAACCTTTTCTGACATCCTTCCTATTTGTACCAAAATGGGGGATTCGGAACAAGGATCAACATCCATCAAATAATAAAGGATAGGGGAAATGGGTTAGATGAAATTAAAATCACCCTAGTAGACATGTATGAAAAATGTTGAAGCATACAAAAGGCATGTGGAATGCTATGATAACAAGATATGCATAAAATGGATTTGTTGAAAATGCTTTAAAAAATTTCAACAAAACTACATGTTGAGCGCCTCAAACATTAAAGCATTAATTTTGATGTTGATTTTTTTTTTCAAGTCATAGGAAATCAAAGGTTATTGTCACCCTTGGGAAGGAAGTTCTACTTGGGCACATTTGCGCAAGGGGAAATAGGATTTTTTAATATAAACACATTCTTGGTCATATATTATGGGAAACAAAACATCAAAAACACAAATAATGTTCCACATAATGACTCCATATGCCACAATTATGAAAATATATTCTTGGAATAGAGTACATGGACATCCATAAAATCCTAAAGGATAAAGGAATTTTATTAGATGTTTTAGTTGTAATTGCTATGGTAGACATGCATGTGACAGGTGGAAGCATATAAAAAGCATGTGAAACTATTTGAAAATTTTACTCAAAGAGGTGTGTTCTTGTGGACTGCATTTATTGGAGACTATGCACAAAATGAATTTCTTGAAAAGACTTTAGAAATTTCAAGCAAATGTAATTAGAAGAAATGTTTAAATCCAAATTCCACAACCTTTTCTAGCATCCTTCCTATTTGTACCAAAATGGGGGATTCGGAACAAGGATCAACATCCAGCAAATAATAAAGGATAGGGGAAATGGGTTAGATGAAATTACAATCACCCTAGTAGACATGTATGAAAAATGTTGAAGCATACAAAAGGCATGTGGAATGCTGTGATAACAAGATATGCATAAAATGGATTTGTTGAAAATGATTTAAAAAATTTCAACAAAACTACATGTTGAGCGCCTCAAACATTAAAGCATTAATTTTGATGTTAATTTTTTTTTTTCAAGTCATAAGAAATCAAAGGTTATTGTCACCCTTGGGAAGGAAGTTCTACCTGGGCACATTTTCGCAAGGGGAAATAGGCCTTTTTAATATAAACACATTCTTGGTCATATATTATGGGAAACAAAACATCAAAAACACAAATAATGTTCCACACAATGACTCCATATGCCACAATTATGAAAATATATTCCTTCATCTCATGTTTTCATTTAATAGACCTTGATATCATTTAAGAAAGAAGACAATAAAGAAAACATATTACATTCACAACAATGATAATGTAGCCTATATGGAGGATTGTAAACATTTTTGGATGTGTACAACACATTTGAGGTTGAATACCTCATGACGCCCAAAAGGATAGATTACATTCGTAATACTCTTTAAGAACTAATAAAAAATGACTTTCCTAAGGGATTTGTAAAAAGTGTTATATATTGTAAGGGTTTGAAAATCTCGCCATAATGGCAAGACATATCTTCCAGAGAAATAATTTGAAATTCACTCTATAATATTTGATACTATACTGTATAAATTATATTAACTACAATTTTTATAGATCATAAGGTCATTTTTGATGCTATTTTGATAGACAAGATTTAGGTCATCTCTTCATTAGAAGTATGAGATTATTATCTTTTGGACAATCTATTTCACAAATACTCATTTTTTACTAAAATTGAGTACAACACCAACTTTTTTTACATAGATTCTTGGAATAAAATATGATTAGATCCCATTCTTATTCAACCTCATTCTAATAAATCCTATAAATCAACAAAAAATGGGCATTAAGATAGATTTATTCTAGCTATAGGAGTTACAATGGTCATATGAACAATACAAGGAGCAATCATATGCCAAGTTAAAAAAGACATTCTTGAAGAAAATCAAAAGAGTACCTTGATTGATGAAAAAAAAGGAAGGAGTTTGTACAGAGCCAAAGACCACATTGGTTTTGGTTGAAGAATATTTCCAAATACTTTGGGCTCTTGTTGGGTTTTTAAAATCATACTTTAACAAGCCACATTTAGGGGATAACAAGTCCCTCCTCTTTAATGGGAGAGGTTCCCTTATTGAAAGCAAGCATCGAAACTTATACAAATGTACAACTTTCAAAGTGTGGATTCCTGATACTTTGAAATGTTTTATGCCCAAAGATCATCAATACGAAAGAATGGAAGAATTAAGGAGATGAGAGAGGAAGAACATAACAATACCTTCAGGAAATATAGATAGTAGAGTATAACCTTATACGTATTGAACCAATGAGATGCAGTGTAGAATCATTTGCTTTCATAACTAATATAATTCCACAAATACAAAGTTCCAGAAATCATATAAACAAGAACACAAAGATTCTTATCATAAAAGATGGATGATTCCCAAATTTTCAGACAAGGAAAGAAGAAATAGTAGAGGAACAAAGAGAAAAAATTATGTATTGATTACTTCGAATCTATTACATTTATAGAGTACCAGGTGTTTCACCTTTTTCTTAGATTGTTTCCTTGAATTGTTGACAAAACAAATAGGGTAACGGGAGTAGGAGGAATACCTGTTCAAATGTCAGTTGATGGGTTGTTGCGTGCATATGACTTCCGAATCCACAGCTGACTATGAGAGCTTCCTTTTGGCTAGGAGGAACTACCTGTAATGAAAGCAAGACCACTAGAAAGAATTAAACAATATGGGCAGTGAACTGCCTAGCGTGAGCTAGATCCAGGAAGTGTGATACTTCCTAGATGAATGTCGGTCCACTGTTTTAAACAAATTAATGCTGAAAACAAGGTAAATCCTATTGTTATTTTGAAATTATTTGGGTATCTCACTTAAAAACACAATAAGAAAATAGATCTAATCTAATAGGCTAAGCTAGAATAGAATCCACGGGTCAAATGGTTGGTTATGGGTTCTATAGGTCTGCTAAAGGTCTCGAGTAGGTCACAAGTGAGTGAGGGTGAGGTAAAATAAGGTGGATAGGTCTCTGTCTAAGGCTGTGTGGGCAAACACAGAGACCGGTGTCGGTAAGGGGTGACCAACCGCGATTAGGTGTAACTGGCGTCGGTTACTGTGAGATCTGGAAATGTCACAGAATAGGGTTTTGGTCTCCTTTGTGATTGTACAAAGGATTTTGTTGGTCAGGATGAGGTATTGGGTGACTGGAATATGTTTTTACGAGGTTTTGATGGGTCTATGGAATTGAAAATGTTGGAGAAGGTCAATAGGGAGAAAGATAAACAATGGATGATAAAATAATGATAAAATGAAATAAGCCAATGAAGTATGACATTGTACTTACTTGGATTTCATTTCTAAAAGTCTATGTGTGAAGGATGGAGGTGTTGATGATGGGTTTGAAGGCTGAAAGTGATCACCAACTAAAGAAAAGCTTCTGCATGGGCTGCATTCACACTCCTCTTTTACTTGGATAGATCAGAATGTGGCTGGGATGGTTGTGCATGAGAATATCCTCAATCTCCTTCCTTGGATGTCAGTTCTTGCTGGAATTAGCTCTCTAAAGATGCATTATCTCTCTGAGATGTGTTCTTTCTTGTCCACTTTTTTACCAATGTTTTCCAACTTCCGAGTTCAAACCTTGAGAATAAGGTTGTTTTGGGTTAAAAGGGGTAACTGACGGCAGTTCGGCCTAACCGGCGGCAGTTAGGGGAAACCAACGTCGATCAAGGTGGGATTTTCTAGGTTTACTAAACTTAGGGAGATCCTCCTGATTTCCTCAGATCTTGTATCATTATCCCACGGATTAGACTGGGAGCTTCTTGTGAGCATGCAGGAATGTGGTTAGAGGGAGTGTAGGCATTAATTTTTAGGGTTTGGGTAAGTCTTAGTTAGTTATGGTAACTTGCTAAGAATAGGTCTTAGGTTGAGTTAGTTTGGTGAGGTGTCTAAGTGAACTGTTTTTGTAGATATTATTTAAATAAGATATTTAGATAATAAATATAGTTAGGATAACACATTAATTAAATTAAATTAATTAAATTAATATTAGTAGAGTGAAGGGGTCATGGCTAGGTACATGTAATAAAGGAGGGCTTATATGTTGAGGGGTGAAGGGGGAGTGTGACCAAATTTTAGTGTCTAGATTTTGCCCCTTTTTATTGTGTAGCTTGTATTGGTAAGCGATGTTAACAAAAATAAGATGTGGTTGGCCCATGTGAGGGTGAAGGTGATCCCCCTCAAACCAGGAACTGACAAGGCAGCAGGCTGAAGTAGTGAGTGGTTTGATAAAAGGTAAATGTGAGGAAAAGGTAAGTGGGTGTAGGGGAAGAGGGTGAAAGGTCTACTCGGGTGATCTAGGTAATGGGTCAGGGTTAAAGGTAGCTACAGTCAAATGCACGCACATGTATAAACTGCAGCATGCTACCGGGTTGAAGAGCAGGAAAACTCTACATTGTCTAAGGTCAATAGGTTTATCCAAACAAGGGTGAAGTGAATCCGGTATCCAAGGTTTAGGATAAGGTCCGGAAACACAACGTAGGTTAGGTGCAAGAACGTGTAGGTATGTTCCGGTACACCAAAGGTAGGGTCAGGATAAATGGTCATGGCAAGAGGCTAGGTAAAGTCATTAGGTCAAACAACACAGGGAATAGTGCTGCAAGGTATAGTGAACACATGAGGTCAAAAGGTCAATAGTAATGGTCCAGGTCCAAATATTGAGATCATAGCACGGGTAAGGCTGAGGTAGGGGTAAAATAAGGAGGTGTCAACAGCGGACGCGGTGAGGTTGAAGAAGGTGGAGGGCCATGAGTGAAGGTAAAGTGGTACATGTAGGTGTATGGAAAGTAAAAGAAAAGGGAGGTAAGGAAAATGAGGTCAATGTGAGGGCAATGAGTAGGTAGGGTAACCAACACTGGTCAGTATGAACCGATGACAGTTTAGGGGAACCGACGGCGGTTAGCTAGGGCATAAAACTGGAATCGGTCAAGGGTTAACCGACAGCGGTCGAGTCGGGTACGGTATAAAAAGTGGAAAACCTAAGTTTTAAAATTCATTTGTGCATTTGGAAAATGAGAAAAGGGAAAGAAGAGAGAAAAGAGGAAGAGGAAAAAAGTGTACAGTAGAGAGCTTGGTTGGTGAGCCATGTAGGCGAGATTGGTTGAGTGAGAGGTGGGGCTACGAGATTGGATCGAGCGAGGTGATTGGTGGAGAGAGTTGGAGGTCATTTGAGGATGGAGGAGGCCGGAGAGGGATCAGGAGGAGTGGCGCGGAGGCTGGAGGTTCCACCATGATGGTGGCAGTGGGATCAGGTAGGATTCAAACCTTTGTTTTGATTGTTTGGTGAATTTGATGCAAAATGTAGAAAATATTAAAAAATGGGGGCTTTGGGGGGAAATAATTTCAAAATGGGAAAAAATAGAGGGAAAAGGTAATAGTGAAGGGTAGGGGGTAGTGCAAAAGGGTAATGTAGGAACAATTAAGGGTGTAAAGCAGGATTTGGGTGGGTAGAATGTCTAGGAAGGGAAAAAGTAAGGCTGGAAAGTCAGGGCGGGTGGCACGACAGTGACCAACGTCGGTCGACTTGTGGCCAACGTCGGTGGGTAGTGACCAGTGTCGGTCACAAGAACAGTGACCAATGTCAGTTAAAGGGAGACCGTGGTTGGTTAATCCGAAGTGTAAATTGGGATAAAAAATGGAAGAGAGTAGGGGTAGGGTGGGAAAGAAGTTAGGTGAGAGGGGAAGGGGTTAGGGTGAGAAAGTAGGGTAGGTGGATAAGGGTTGAGGGTGGTTTTGAGTGAGGGTAGGGTAGATAGTAGGGTAGGTGGGTAAGGGTTTAGGGTGGTTTCGGGTGAGGGTAGGGTAGATAGTTTCAGGTGGATGGGTTTGGGTAGGTGTGGGTGAGGGTTCAGGTAGATAGGTAGGGTAGATGGGTTAGGGTGGATGGGTTTGGGTAGGTTGGATTAGCAACAAGGCCAATGGGATGGGGGTGGGGTAAAAATTATGTAAGTTGGGAAGGTGGACTAATACATTGCTTTTGGTGGATACAGGCCTGAGACGAGTTGCGGATGAGGGATAGAGAGCCGCTTATATTGCTAGAGTTGTAGATATTAGTAGATGGTGTGATGAGACCACCATGGACAGTCTCAAGTGAGTAGACACAGTCTTGCATGTATAGTTTTGAGAGCATAGGTGGCCGACGAGCCCAAAGGAGAGAGCAGAGGATATCCATCAGTGCATGGGGGTCAGCATCAGATGCCGGTCCATCTAGTGGTAGATTGAGAGTAGCGAGCCACCACTCTGAGTTAGAGGGGACTATTGACACTACAAATGAGGTAGATATATTATAGCAAATGTGAGACAGTATATCACTTATTTTTGTATTGTTGGATTTCAGATGTATACCAGCCTGCAAGCCGAAGAGATATTGTAGTGATTATTGTGTTGTACATGATACCGGCCTGTAATCCGAAGACATTTTTGTATTGGATAACGGACTGCGAGACGATGATGATTATTTTGGAGATACACATTTATGTGATACGAGTGTACATTGTATTGATACACACATGTATATATGAGGAGATAGATGATATTCAGGTTATGTTGTTGTGATGTGTATGCATTTTACTTTATTATGATATGGATGGAAAATAGATGAGCTAGGCATGATAGAGTCAGGTGATAGGCATGGATCTAGTTAGGTCAGTTTAGGCATGGATTGAGTCAGGTTGGTTTAGGCATGGATCGAGTCAAGTCGGTGTAGGCATGGATCGAGTCAGGTTGGTTAGGCATGGATCGAGTCAGGTCGGTTTAGGCATGGATCGAGTCAAGTTGTTAGGAATGGATTGATTCGGGTGATAGGCATGGATCGAGTCAGGTGATAGGCATGGTTGAGTTAGGTTGGTTTTAGGCATGGATGTTCATTTGAGTAGTTTGATAATAAATGACAATATAAATGCATGAGATAGTGTAAAATGTGGAAAATGTTGGTTATGTATAAAAAATGTGGATTAATATAAGTGGTAAAAGTCATGTGGTATATGGTATAGATGTCGATGTTTTTATATGAACAGGAAATCAGGTAAAGGTGGGGAAAATGGTTAGGGTAAAGAATGGCCGAGCTAACCTTTCAGGGCCCCATGCCCTGGAAGTGTTGCCTACATAGTCCCAATGAAAAGGTACCTCAGACCGATGTATTTCTCCCATAATCTAGGGAAGAATATGATAAGATCGAAGAATAGGTAGTGTGGTTGATAGTTAGGTTGGATTCGAGGTCATAAGTATGATGAGGTCAAGGTCGATTAGGTGAGGTGGAATATAGGTAGATAGGTATGGGTGATTTTAGGTCGTAGGTATAATTAGGTTGAGGGCATTGATGTTGGGGTTGAGAATAGGTAGATAGGTAAATGTGATTTTAGGTGGATTGAGGTGGGAGAAGAAAATCTCAAAAGACAGGTGTCGAGGATCTAGTCCTATATAAGAAGATCAAAAGGTAATGAAGAAGAGAAAAGATAAGAGGGGGCAAGAAAGCCACCCGATTGGCAAGGATCAAAACGTATGAAACACATCTTTAGATAGGCTAATGAACATAAGACCCTAAATACATTACATGATTGATAATTCTAAGAGTGACGAATAGTCACATGATCACCAAATGTCGTAGGTTCAGTAGGTCCCTTGAGGTATGAAGTGAAAAGACAATGGGTAAGGAGGTGGAGGTAATTGGGTCAAAAAATGGGAAGTAGAATGCCTTGGGCAATAGAGCCAAGATCACAATAGGCAAGTCCATGATGAAAAAGCTTATTTTTCTTTTTCTTTTCTTTTTGACTTTGTAGATAGATTGATCGATGCAGGAAGTCTATACGGGAGGAATATATGTCTCTTTGAGGTCTTCACAAAGCTAATCGATGCAGGAAGTTTCTGAATTTTGATTTTTGAGAAAATAGTCTTCTTTTTGGAAAAATTATGTAGAGAGTTGCGAGCTTTTTATAGCTGTCCTATAAGGGAGTAGTCTACTCATAGCGAAAATTAAAGGCGGAAGATGTCCTTTTAAGGGAGTCATCTTTTATATTGGAAGTTTGACTCAAGGAGTTGATCCCTTATTTTGGAAGATGTCCTTCTGAGGGAGTCATCTTTTTTGTTTTGGCTTTTAAGTCATGGACGAGACTATAATGAAACATTTGGTTCTTGCTGAGAAGGTAAGGGTGAACAACCATGGGATCTCATCTAAAAGAAGACAAAAAGTATTCATGAGAATTATGCCATGTGCAGAGCCATGGTACACATATTTAAGATAAGCCAAAAGGGTGACAGGTAATCACATGATTCTTGATTAATCATTAGGGGGATGGATGGAGTGGATAGCGCTCAAGGGACGAGCCTGTAAAGAGACACATGGTGAGGTAGGACAACGAGTCAACAATAGAATGGTCGAAGATGTAATGCGTTAAGGGGCTCAGGTTCGGGTTTACCCTCAAGTGAGGACAAACGATAGGCACCCGATCCATAGGTATGAGTTATGATGTATGGTCCAAGCCAATTAGGAGAAAATTACCCCCATTTACTTTTTTCTGCTTTGATTACATGTTGATTTTCTTTCAAAACAAGGTCACCAACTTAGAAGGTTCATTCATGATCACATTTGTCATAAGCACGTTTGATACGTTGTTGATAAACTTGAAGGTGATCCAGAGTGTTAAGACGACGTTCGTCTAATAACTCTAGTTGTGCTAAGTGGTCCTGACGAAAGTCATCATTAGTAAGCATATCATAGAGAGAAATGCGAAGTAAGGGGATCTAGACTTTGAGAGGTAGAACAGCCTCGGTACCATAGACCAGTGAAAAGGGTGTAGCCGTAGTGGAAGTGTGAATACTAGTGCGGTATGCCCATAGAGCAAAAGGAATGTGTGTATGCCAATCCTTCTTAGCATCGTCAACCACTTTCATGAGAATTTTATTGAGGGTTTTGTTAGTGGATTCAGCTTGGCTGTTGGTTTGTGGGTAATAAGGTGAGGAGAAACTAAGTTGAATGTCGAAGGCATCGCAAAGTTTTCACAGTGTTTTGTTTTTGAATTGTTTTCCATTGTCAGTGATGAGGCAATGAGGGACACCAAAGTGACAAATGATGTGTTGGTTAATGAACTCACATATTTTCTCAACTTTCATGGAGATGAGTGGTATAGCTTTCACCAATTTTGTGTAGTATTTGGTAGTGGTTATGATCCATTGATGGCATTGGGAAGAATGAGGATTAATTTCTTTAACAAAATCCAAACCCCATTGAGAGAAGGGCCAAAGGTCACGAGCAACCTGTAAGGCATGACTGGGTGTATGATGAAGGTTAGAATGTTGTTGACATTTTATGCAGCGTTTGACATAGTTGCAACAATCATGGTTAAGGCTCGGCCAGTAATAGCCTAGGCGAAGAATGTGCTTAATAACAACAAGGCCACTAAAGTGACCTCCACATATGCCATCATGAACCTCCTTGATGGTATAAGTAAAGTGGAACAAACAGATTTACACAGGAAACAAATTAATGATTCTTCTTATTCTTCGTATTACACATAGCCATTTATATAGGAAATAGATTTCCTAAAAGATAGGAGGTAGCTATAACCTCTCCTATAACCACTCATAACATCCTCTCCTTAAATCTCTCGCCAAACTCCTATTCACGTGAGTTGTTTATTAACAACTTCACATATAAACAAATATAATAACAAACCTAACAAATAATAATGATTAATAATGTTAAACAATAATATTAATCCTAACATTCACCCCCTTAGTGTGAACATTATTAATCACTAATCTTCACCCCCTTAATGTGAACACGGCGAAGAACAATATTCGAAGAAATTGAACTACCTCCTGAAAGCACTTCTTAGACCAAGTACAGACTCCATAGATTATCTCTTTACTCTTGTAAAGGCATAGTATCGAGCCGAATTATGCAGGAATTCTCCCTTCCTCTTTGGGTTCCTGTGGTACTTTCCCTTCCTCTCTGGGTGCCCGAATTCTGAATCTCCAAGATCCACAAGCTTCACACTAGCTGGATAACCATCCCTTGAATCTACCTCGAAATCTTCTCCTGCTCCCAAAAGTGAGTATTCTGAAAACATGACTCCTCCAAAAAGTTTTGAAAATGGTTTATTCAAAAAACCATCACACTGCAAACAAGAACACTGAAACTGAACTGAAAATAGAAACCACACTACACACATGTCACCAAACCATCTGTGCGGCCCCATGGTTGGCGACTGACGAGAGGTCGCTGAATGACCTCCAACCTCCATTTTCCTCCATCCTCCGATTTTCATGCTGCTAGCTCAGCTGGATTTGATCATGGAGCTCAAATGCATATTAAAGGATGTCGGATTCCACCGATAGTGCGTCCAGTTGAAATGCAGGATGAAATTTTATTTTACAATTTTACGACTCTTTGAACTATTTACAATGACATGACTAGACTTGAAATGAGACAAAAATCTAATTGACTCTTTACGAATGTCCTAAATCACCTATTTGATTGACAATGACTAGAAATTTAAAAAGTAATAAATCGAAATTACTTTTTAAATTAAAATCACATTGACTAAGACAATACCAAAAAAAATGTTTCGACTCTTATAACAATTTAACGAAAAATAAGTTTAGACTATAGACACAATACTCAATGATCTAATTGACTCAAAACAAATAATAATATTGACATTGACAATTTTGACAACCTATAATTGATATCCAAAATGACTATTACAACATGACTCTCAATTAGACACATGAAGGACATGATCTTTTTTTAATGACATTTACATTTACCATTAGAGCAACTCAGAACTTTAATAATAACTAAGACCATTTATATAAGACAAACAAATGACTAGTCTACGCAGACTTATAACATAACACTTTAAACAAACTTATCATCTGATAATCAAATCGACTTTAAAAACACTTTCCAACGACTTTTAAAAAACAAAAATTCTTCCTTAAAATAAATTCGACCCCTTAAGCTTTGTGTCCAATGATATACCAATTGGAGATCTGGCAGAAATTGGAATTAGTTTGGTCGAAATGTAACGAGCAACCTATACTTGTGGATGTCCATCCAAACATGTTTCGATGCAAAGTAGAGTGTTGAGACTTTGCCAACCATTCCAAGAAAACCTCTCAGAGCAATACATATCAAGATTCCGAGTCTGTTGCCAAAACAAGCTTGAGAAATATGGAACGCAGACTAGAAATAGCTGTGTAGAAATGGAACTGCTTAAATCCTCACGCCTTCCCTTGTTTATTGTTAAACTACCTTTAGTCTTCGTGAGTTTATTTGTATGCACAAATGAATCGAGTGTTCTGATGAAGCCAGTACATTAGAACAGAAAAGTAGACAACTCAGTCAATGTACATTGAATAATCGTTGGTAAATTTATATGAGTGCTGCAGAAAAATGCCTTTAATGCTTGTGCTAGATTTCTTACAACTCCATTACAACTACAAACATGAAGTAAAGATTGAAGGGATGACAGGGGCACGTGGAATACGTCAATCCACTGCAAGATTAATGTGGACTGTGTTGTGTCCGATGTGTATTCCAAGCATCGATGTATTAGCTTAACATAATTCTATATCACAAATGCGAAGTCTGAGAGCTTGTGATTGCATAGGTCGCATGGTCATACAAATTTTTTGATAGGACTGCACACAAATTAGATCACGAATTTAGAGACTCTCATCTTGGATTGAACCGCTCTAATACCAAATAAAGTGGAACAACCAGATTTGCACAGGAAACAAATTACTGATTCTTCTTATTCTTCGTATTACACACAACCATTTATATAGGAAATAGCTTTCCTAAAAGATAGGAGGTAGCTATAACCTCTCCTATAACCACTCGTAACATCCTCTCCTTAAATCTCTCGCCAAACTCCTATTCACATGAGTTGTTTATTAACAACTTCACATATAAACAAATATAATAACAAACCTAACAAATAATAATGATTAATAATGTTAAACAATAATATTAATCCTAACAATAAGGAATTTTAGAAATTTTGAGGCATTGTAAGAGAATACAATCAAAGCCGTGCTTATAGAGGAGTCCACCCAGGATAACGAAATGGGAGACTTTTCTTAAGGAAGGCGCGTTGTTCATTATGGGTGAGATCAAGAAGTAAGATGGAGAGGGAAAGGTAGTCAAAGTATTGTTTATACCAAAGGTCACTCGGGTCAGGGGTGTTAGTTCCGATTGAGTAAACATCGTGAGGTAAATAAGAAGATGAATGGAGGTGTTGTACAGTGACAAATATTTTGGAATTGGTAGGGGAAGCAGGTATTTGGGAAGCTAAGCAGGCCATGGTGTCTGCAAATTTGTTGGTTGACCGTGGGATGGTTTGAAGGGTGTAACGGTCAAAGGTGGTCAAAAGTATGTCTACATGATGTTTATACTTTTGAAGTATCTTGTTACAAAATTGGAACATACCATTGACTTGGTTTATGACAAATTGTGAATCACCAAAGATGTGGATTGATTTGACATCTAGGGCATAGGCGGCCTGGAGACCTAGTACGAGCGCTTCATACTCGACAATATTATTGGTGCATTCAAAGTCTAGTTTGAAAGACAAAGGCATGGGTTCTCCATCCAGAGGGACAAGGATAACACCAGCTCTACCCCCACGCTAACACTTAGAACCATTGAAGAATAGTGTCATTTGGTAAGGGGGTTCATCCAGGGAAAGGGTAGCAATGGATTCATCGAAAAGTTAAAATTAGAGGGTTGGTCCCCGGCAATAGGTGCGTCAGCCAGTTGGTCAGTGATAGCCTAGCCGTTAATTGAATTTTGGTGAATGAATTCAAGGTCAAGATCAGCTAAAAGCATAATCCATCGCGTGGTGTGCTGATTTTGATAGGGTTTGGCATACATGAAGTGTAAAGGGTCGGTGTTGGTCACAACATAGGTTTTGTGGTTAAGTAGGTAATGGCAGAGTTTGGTGGCAACAAAAACTAAGGCTAAGAAAATATTTTTTGGGTGGTTGTATCGGGTTTCATAGTCCAAAAGAGTACGGATTATGTAATAAAATACCTTCTCCTGATGTTGTTCATTGCGATGAGTGAGCATGGATCCCAAGGAATGATCGGTAGCTGATATGTATAGGTAAAAAGGTCGATTGTCTTTTGGTGGAATGAGTACGGGTGGTTGGAGAAGGTATTTGTTTTAGGGCCTCAAAAGCTTTATGATAATCATCATCCCATTTAAAGGAGATGTCCTTCCTAAGTAGATGATGAAATGGTTGACACCAATATGATAATTGTGAAATGAAACGGTGAATGGATTGCAATTTACCTTGTAGGCTACGAAGTTGTTTGAGGTTCATGGGCGGAGGCATTTCGAGGATGGCCTTGACTTTAGTAGGGTAAACTTCTATACCACGTAAGGAAACAATAAATCTCAGGAGCTTTCTTGAGAGAACCACGAAGACACACTTTTTAGGTTGAAGGTAGACGTAATATTTAATGAGGTGATCAAAGATGGTTTCAAGGACAGTGAGGTGCTTGACGCAACTTTTAGATTTAGCCAAGAGACCATCCATGTAATCTTCCAATATGCAATGCATGATATCATGGAAGATGTAAGTCATAGCACGCTGATATGTAGCACCAGCTTTTTTAAGGCCAAAAGGCATGACTCGATAGCAAAAGGTTCCCCAAGGGGTAATGAATGTGGTCTTGTGTTGATCTTCTGGGGCAAGAAAAATTTGGTTATATCCTAAGAAACCATCCATGAGTGAGATCATCTCATGATGCACGGTAAGGTCAACCAATTGATCAATACCGGGCAAGGGAAAGTCATCTTTGGCACAGGCAAGGTTGAGGTCTCGGAATTCCATGCAAATGTGGAGTCCCCCTGTTGCTTTAGTAACAGGGAAAATGTTAAAAATCCATTGAGAATAATCAATGGGTATGATGAAGGAAATGGAAAGAAGGCGCTAAATTTCTTCTTCAATGAGAAGAGAAATGCGAGGGTGCATTTTCCTCAGCTTTTGTTTGATAGGTTTGGCATCGGGAACAGTTACGATATTGTGGACCACTATGGTGGGGTCAATACCGGGCATGTCTGTGTAAGACCAAGTGAAAGCGTGGTAATGATCTCTGGAAAAAGGAAGTGATGGTTCCTGTTCAGCAACATCTAAATATTGTCTGATCTTTAGGATGTGCGGGTCATCCTGAGTATGAATGTTCATCTCAATAGTCGATTCATTCAACATGGTTTACATCTCAAAGGGTAACGACCGATGAATATATGAGTCTTCTGCACCAGGGTAGGTGAGTATGGATTCATCATTCTGACATTGAACGACATTAATAGTCGGTGTGTCATCGTTGATCATCTAAGGATACAGGCATGGGAGAGTGGAAGGGGCCTCGCCCTCGCATTGATAAGTCAAAGGCCCTAAGGAAATGGTGTTTATGAAAAAAAAAAGTTAGGAGGGATAGATTCAGGATCCATCAACTCCGTCGGTGAGGGTGGTGATTAAGGTGGAGAAGGGCTAGGGTCCTCAATGAATTCAATGCGGACCTATTTGGTAGGAGGTTCATAGAAGCCGATACCACTATGGTCATTATGTTTACGGGTGGTACATGTAATAACGGTATGGGTTACCCTACCTACTCATTGCCCTCACATTGACCTCATTTTCCTTACCTCCCTTTTCTTTTGCCTTCCATACACCTACTTGGACCACTTTACCTTCACTTTTAGCCCTCCACCTTCTTCAACCTCACCATGTCTGCTATTAAGGCCTCCTTATTTTACCCCTACCTCGGCCTTACCCATGTCGTGATCTCGATATTTGGACCTGGACCATTGCTAGTGACCTTTTGACCTCGTGTGTTTGTTATACCTTACGGCACTGTTACCTATGTTGTTTGACCTAATGAATTTACCTAGCCTATTTTCGTGACCGTTTATCCTAACCCTACCTTTGGTTTACCGAAACATACCTACACATTCCTGCACCTAACCTACGTTGTGTTTCCTGAACTTATCCTATACCTTGGATATTGGATTCACTTCACCCTTATTTGGATAAACCTATTAACCTTAGATGATGTAGATTTTGCCTTCTCTTCAACCCGGTAGCATGCTGCAATTTATATGTGTGCGTACGTTTGACTGTTGCTACCTTTGACCCTGACCCATTACCTAGATCACCCGAGTAGACCTTTCACCCTCTTCCCCTACACCCACTATTTTTTCCTCACATTTACCTTTTTTCAAACCACTCACTGCTTCAGCCTACTGCCTCGTCAATTCTTAGTTTGAGGGGGATCACCTTCACCCTCAAATGGGCTAACCACATCTTATTTTTGTTAGCATCTCTTACCAATACAAGCTACACAAAAAGGGGCAAAATGTAGACACTAAAATTAAGTCACACTCCCCCTTCGCCCCTCGACATATAAGCCCCCCTTTATTACATCTACCTAGCCATGACCCCCTTTACCCTACTAATATTAATTTAATTAATTTAATTAAATTAATGTGTTATCCTCACTATATTTATTATTTAAATAATATCTACACAAACAGTTCAGTTAGACACCTCACCAAGCTAACTCAACCTAAGACCTATTCTTAGCAAGTTACCATAACTAACTAATACTTACCCAAACCCTAAAAATCAATGCCTACACTCCCTCTAACCACATTCTCGCATGCTCACAAGAAGCTCCCAGTCTAATCTGTGGGATAACGACACAAGATCCGAGGAAATTAGGAGGATCTCGCTAGTTTAGTAAACCTAGGAAATCCCTCCTTGACCGACGTCGGTTACCCCTAACCATCGTCAGTTACCCCTTTTAACCTCAAAAAAACCTTATTGTCAAGGTTGGAACTCAGAAGTTGGAAAACATTGGGAGAAAAGTGGATGAGCAAGAACACATCTCAAAGAGATAACACATCTTCAGAGAGCCAATTCCAACAAGAATTGACATCCAAGGAAGGAGATTGAGGATCTTCTCCTACACAGCCATCCCAACCACATTCTAATCTATCCAAGTAAAACAGGAGTGTGCATACAGCCCATGTAGAATCTTTTCTTCAGTCAGTGATCACTTGCAACCTTCAAACACATCATCAACACCTCCATCCTTCACACATAGACTTTCAGAAATGAAATCCAAGTAAGTACAACATCATACTTCATTGGGTTATTTCATTTTATCATTATTTTATTATCCATTGTTCATCTTGCTCCCTATTGACCTTCTCCAACATTTTCACCTCCATAGACCCATCAAAACCTCACAAAAACATATTCCAGTCACCCAATACCTCATCCCAACCAACCAAATCCTTTGTGAAATCACAAAGGAGACCAAAACCTCATTCTGTCACAGTAACCAAAGTTGGTTATACCTAACTGTGGTCGGTCACCCTTGACTGACGCCGGTCTCTGTGTTTTCCCACATAGCCTTAGACAGAGACCTATCCACCTAATTTTACCTCACCCTCACTCACTTGTGACCTACTTGAGACCTTTAGCAGACTTGCAGAACCCAGAACCAACCATTTGACTCATGGATTCTATTCTACCTTATCTTGTTAGATTAGATCTATTTTCTTATTGTGTTTTTAAGTGAGATACCCAAATCATTTCAAAATAACAATAGGATTTACCTTGTTTTCAGCATTAATTTGTTTAAAATAGTGGACTGGTAGCCATCTAGGAAGTATCATGCATTCTAGATCTAGCTCATGTTAGGCAGTTTACTGCCCATATTGTTTAACTCTTTCTGGTGGTCTTGCTTTCATTACAGGTAGTTCCTCTTAGCCAAAAGGAAGCTCAAAATTAAAGGGTTGGTCCCTGGAAATAGGTGTGTCAGCCAGTTGGTCAGCGATAGCCTTGCCCTTAATGGACTTTTGGTGAATGAATTCAAGGTCAAGATCAACTAAAATCATAAGCCATCACGCGGTGCGCTGATTTTAATAGGGTTTTGCGTACATGAAGTATAAAGGGTCGGTGTTGGTCACAACATAGGTTTTGTGGTTGAGTAAGTAATGGAGGAGTTTGGTGGCAACAAAAACTAAGGCTAAGCAAAGCTTTTCTGGGTGGTTGTATCGGGTTTCATATTCCAAAAGAGTACGGCTTATGTAATAAACCGCCTGCTCCATATGTTGTTCATCGCGATGAGAGAGCATGGCTCCTAAGGAATGATCAGTAGCTGATATGTATAGGTAAAAAGGTCGATCATCTTTCGGTGGAATGAGTATGGGTGGTTGGAGAAGTTATTGTTTTAGGGCCTCAAAAGCCTTATGACAGTCATCATCCCATTTAAAGGAGACATGCTTCCTAAGTAGATGATGAAATGGTTGACACTGATCCGATAATTGTGAAATGAAACGGTGAATGGATTGCAATTTACCTTGTAGGCTACGGAGTTGTTTGAGGTTCATGGGTGGAGGCATTTCGAGGATGGCCTTGACTTTAGTAGGGTTAACATCTATACCACGTAAGGAAACAATAAATCTCAGGAGCTTTCCTGAGAGAACCACGAAGACGCACTTTTTAGGTTGAAGGTAGACGTAATATTTAATGAGGTTATCAAAGATGGTTTCGAGGACAACGAGGTTCTCGACACGGCATTTAGATTTAGCCAAGAGATCATCCACGTAATCTTCCAATATGCGATGCATGATATCATGGAATATGTAAGTCATAGCACGCTGATATGTAGCACCAGCATTTTTAAGGCCAAAAGGCATGACTCGATAGCAAAAGGTTCCCCAAGGGGTAATGAATGCGGTCTTGTGCTGATCTTCTGGGGCAAGCAAAATTTGGTTATAACCCAAGAAACCATCCATGAGTGAGAGCATCTCATGACCTGTGGTAAGTTAAACCAGTTGATCAATACTGGGCAAGGGAAAGTCATCTTTTGGGTAGGCAAGGTTGAGGTCTCAGAATTTCGTGCAAATACGGAGTCCCCCTATTTCTTTAGTAACAGGGACAATATTAGAAATCCAACGAGGATAATCAATGGGTAAGATGAAGGAAATGGAAAGAAGGTGTTGAAGTTCTTCTTTGATGAGAAGAGCAATGCGAGGGTGCATTTTCCAAGCAAAATCATGGTTATGATCTCGGAGAACGAAAGTGATAGCTTCCTGTTCAGTAGCATCTAAATATTGTCTGATCTTTAGGATGTGTGGGTCATCCTGAGTATGAATTTTGATCTCAATCGTTGATTCATTCAACATGGTTTGCATCTTAGAGGGTAACGATTGATGAATATATGAGTCTTTTGCACCAAGGTAGGTGTGTATGGATTCATCATCTTGACATTGAATGACGTTAAGGGTTCGTGTGTCATCATCGATCATCTCAACATACAGGCATGGGAGAGTGGAAGGGGCCTCGCCCTTGCATTGATAAGTCAAAGGCCCCAAGGAAATGGTGTTTATGAAAAAAAAAATTAGGAGGGATAGATTCAGGATCCATTGACTCCGTCAGTGAGGGTGGTGATGAAGGTGGAGAAGGGCTAGGGTCCTCAATGAATTCAATGTGGGCCTGTTTGGTAGAAGGGTCAGGGAAGCCAATACCACTACGGTCATTATGTTTGCGGGTGGTACAAGAAATAAAGGTATGACGACCTTGCTCGTAAAAGCCAAAACCAAAACCCTTCCACGCACAACGGTGCAGGAAGGTGTGGGTGAAACGGTGATTGGTAAGTGATTGGAAGTTAGCGGAAAATGGGTGGGGTTGTGAGGTGGTTCCGGTGTGTAGGTGGTAGTATCAAGTCCCCCATAGGTGAGACTAGTACGAAGATGAGGAGGACCATAAAGGAGGCGTTCTCCTATAGGGTGATCATAGTGAGGGTGTTGGTGAAGGCTTCCATACTCGTGTGGAGTAAGGAAGGTGTTGACACTATATAGGTGGTATTCCCCCATAGTGAGGCATTGAAAAACACCTTCCAAGGGATCAGTGGTTGGTATGTGGGTAGCTGGTATGGACGATGTGTCAGAGGTCGATGCGGAGGTGGTGTTAATAGATTGGGAAGCTAATGGGTCGGCCATAGAGGTTATAGCAGTAGTAAGGATGGAGGAGGTATGTGTGGTGAAAGTAACGGCTATACTGGTAGGTGTGGGTGTAGATGTAGGTGAAGTGGTATTGGTTACGAAAGTAGACAGATTGACCGGTATGAGCACATCGTTGGGTCGGTAAAGCACGTTGCATGTTTTAAATGGTGATGGGTCAGTTGGAATGGTATAAATGTGTCCTTCGTGTTCAAACTTTACAAAACAATGCAAAGTGGAGGGAACAAAAGCCATGACCCGGATCCAGGGTCTACCAAACAACAAGTTATATTGGAATTCCCCCTCCAAAACATAAAACAATTCTGGAACAGTGTAGGGGCCCATGCGAACATTAAGGATGACAGTGCCTAGTGTGGAGATGATAGCATCGTTAAATGAATGCAACATGACCGGATGTTTGTGCATGCAATTGTCAGGTATGCGCATTTGAGAAAATGCATGGGATGAAATGATGTTAATGCTAGCACTTCCATCAATCATCACATGGCATACCCATATGTCATCAATGTGTACAAAGATGAAGAGGGCTGGGTCTGGGTCATCATTTTGGTATGGCATGATCTCTACCTCTGAGAAGCTGAGGGAGGCCACTTGGTGAACAAGGTGAGGTGAGGATGAAGGTGGTAATTTGGTGAGGGAGGCTACATGATGGGGTGTGATAATGGAGGCTACGGGTGTAGGGTCATTGGATAAAACCTTGATAGATTGAAGAACCTCCATGAGGGCTTGACAATGGGATTCTAAGGATTGGATGAGGTCATATAAGGACATTTTGAGTGGAGATTGGTGTAATTGTTTGAGCATGGTGCGATGTGTGATGCCGTTATAAATGGGGTATATGGGGCCGTAGATAGTTATCTTAGGTATGGGTGCAGATGGTATGTTGGGTATAGGATTGGTTGGTGGGTCAGCTACCTTTTCTTTACCCTTCTGTGCACGTGTAGTGACGTGTACCATGTTGATTTGAGGGAAATTGTCAAATGGAGAGGGTGTAGGGTAAGTGGTATAACGTCATGAAGGGGAAAAACCTATTGGAGGAGAAAATCCATGTGAGGTCAGTTGGGCACAATGACATTTGGGTGGTGGCGTGGCAAGTTCTCTGATGCGAACCATATTAATTTCAAATTTTGTGTGTGGTTCTGGGAGATGTGAGGGTGGAGGTTGTGGTTGTTGAGTGTGCAGTGTGGGAATGGGTGTTGGTGAAGC
Source organism: Taxus chinensis (assembly GCA_019776745.2). Taxonomy (NCBI): domain Eukaryota; kingdom Viridiplantae; phylum Streptophyta; class Pinopsida; order Cupressales; family Taxaceae; genus Taxus; species Taxus chinensis. Next base: position 404,752,867 of record CM034155.1, read on the forward strand.
AGGATCCTCGTCAAGAAGCTCATCGTCATCAAAGTTGGTTTCGGGTGGACACAATTAGATAAGAACGATTGTCAAGGCCTTGCAGTTCTCCACATCATGCCTTAGCACATGATGGTATGCGTAAATTTTGATATCATCAAACCCCTTTGGCTTGGGTTTGAGGGGGTCGTAAGGTCAGAGTGGTGGTAATGTGATAACAGAAGTATCAAGGAGGTTGGTTAAAATTTTGGCATAGGACCCTACTAGTGGATCACAATGGGAAGTGAATGTAGGTTTGGGTGTGGGTGTGTTTGGTTGTCTGGAACTATTTTTGGAAGAGTAGGAACAGGTCGAGCTATGGGTTTAGGTGCCAGTGTGGTTTGAGGTATCAGTCAGGTTTGTTTGGGTAGGGGTATAGTAGATGGATGGGTAGGAGGGTGTGGGGTTGTTATGACTACGTTGTTCTGGGGTAGTGGGGTTTTGTTTTTGGGTTGCACCTTCTTGGGTAAAGGTGATGTGGGTATACGGGGTCTAGAAGGAAAAGTAGATGGAGGAAGAGGGTGAGTTACCCACGGGGATAATGGAGGTGTTATGAAGGTAGATGACGTAGGTCGTGCTTGGGGCATGAGGGACAATGACTGAAGTGTAGTAGGTAGTGAAGCAATGGCTAAAGGTATCAGAGGTATTGGTAGTAAAGAGACTGCAGGTGTGGGTATGAGTCGTGTTGTGTGCCTGGGTAGGTTAGACATTTGTGAGGAAGGAATGGGTTGTTGTGTTATTGGGTTATGAATTGGTGAGGGGTGCTTGACCATGTTAGGCAGCTGAGGTCTTAAGGAAGATGGGACAAGTACAGGTGTGACTGGTGCGGTAGGGGTATGAGGTTGATGAGTTTGTTTCTTTAGTGTGGGTGTCAGAGTAGGTGTAGTTTTAACATTGGAGGATGTATCTGAATCCATTTTAATAGGTGGATGAGTAAGGTTGGTGGTCAGGGTGACCCCTAAAGTGGTAATAGGTTTAGTGGAGGTAAATATTGTAGGTATGGGTTTGGGTTTAGGCATAGGTTGGGTTATAGGTAAGGGTGTGGTGTGAGTATTAATAGATATCTTGGAAGGGGTTGTAACAACAGTGGTTGTATGTGGTTTGATTGGTGGAAATGTGCTTGGGTAGATAGTGGAGGTGTCATTGAGGGATCTCTGCATTTGTGTTGAGACAGGGAGTAAAAGGTGCCCCCATAATAAAGCCTTATCCACATAATCCAAGTGATCAGCCAAATGTGAGAATGGAACGTTTGTGGGTGGAGTTGGTGAGGACCTAATGGGAATTCCCATAAAATGCATCTTAGAGATGGGGAATCGACCAGCTTTAGCTTTTGTGGGTAAGAGAGCTGAAAGTAGGTTTGTTGGATGTCGGCTAGCGGATGGAGAATACTCGCCAAGAGGAAAAGGTATCCCCACCGGGTCTATGATGGGTAGAAGAGATTATGGGAGTTCCTCTATAAGTGGAGGTACGGATAGGTGCTCCTCTGTGGGTGGAGGAGGTAATGGGTGGTCATCTATGGGTGGAGGAGGTAATGGGTGGTCATCTATGGGTGGAGGAGGTACAGTAGGTAAATGTTCGCTAAATGGAGAAGCTAGGGGTGAGATGGTCTCAATGTCAGCAGAAGACTCCTCCGGAGGTGATGTAGGAGATGAAGGGTGTTCTTCCGTTGGTGAAGGAATGATGGAGGTTGGTTCCAATGTGGAAGGAGGATTTCAAGCTAGGATTTCCTCTATGGAAGGGATGTGAGGTAATTGAGAGGCGACAGGTACCTCATTAAAAATTGCATGAACCTCATGAATATGGGTATCGTGAGTGGATGTCTCACCTATTTGATTGGATGAAGGGGCATGATTGGGAAATGGTTTTTTGAAGATTTGTAGATTTTGGTTGGGGGTAGCGTTGTGATTATCCACAGTTAGCTCACCTTTCTCGAGCATTTCTTGGACAATATTCTTGAAAGTGATGCAGATGCCATCACTATGACCCTTCACTCGGTGGTAGTTATAGAAATCATGCTCTTTATACCATGCAGGCATGGGGCGAGCAGGGTCAAAACCACTTAGTGGTTTTATGGGTGGAAGGGTGATGGCGCCAACTTTGATAATCTTTTCTAAAACAGAAGAGTAAGGTTCCCCAATTGGGGTATATTTTCACTGCTCTTGTCTGAATCGAAAAGTCTGAATAGGTGATAGATTAGATGAGGGTGTAGCCTGATTAGATGGATGAGTTGGGCCGGCCTTGAGTACCACTGCATTAGCGGTACCTTTAGCCTTTGAATAGTTGGTTGGTGGTTTGGAAGAAGAAGAGGTTTTAGTCAACTTGAATGCCAAATTATTATTTCGTAATTGGATTTTCTTCTCTTCAATGGCCTGAATCTCTAACTTTCATGCCATAGTGAATGCCTCATCGAATGTTTGGAAATTTTGTACCTACAAGGTCGGGGAGATATGTCTGGCGCAAGCTCAGGTAAAAGCTTGATGAGTTCAGTTTGTGGCATTTGAAAGGTAAGTTGATTGATCAGGCTGCGCCAGCAAGCGACAAAATTTGTAATAGATTCATCCTCGTACTAACGTGTGGAATATAGATCGGTCATGGTAACGTTCTTGGCGATATTGATAGAAAAATGATCCAAAAAAGCTTGTGCTACCTGATTGAATGAAAATATGGAGTGTTTGGGTAACCCACTATACCAGTCTAATGCAAGTCCAGTGAGGGACATGGGAAAAGTTCTCAAAAGTAAGGCATCATCATGAGCAATCAAATAACATCTGTGTTTAAATGAGCGTAAATGATGTTGTGGGTCTTCCTTACTATTTAAGCGGTTGAATTTAGGCATTTCCCAATGCACAGGGTATGAACGGATGGGTGAATAGGCTCATTGCAAATATCATCATAAGTGAGAGTGTTGCGGGAGCCAAAAACCAATGCCTCTAGTGTTTGCATCTTGTCCATCATCAATTTAATTAGGTCGTTGGTGGGTTGTGATGATTGGATGACTCCTATAGTGTGAGGAGGTTGGTTTTGGGCATATAACAGGTGTGTCATTCTAGTGTATGGTGCTGTCATGTAAGGTAGTGGAGAAGAAGGCAACGAAATAGGGGGTACATACCCACAATGAATAATAGATGAAACAGGCGGTTGTTGGTAGTATGTATATGGGGGAGGAAGGGTCATGGTAACCCTAGTGGCAATAGGGGCTAATGATTATGGAATGGAAAGAACCACGTTCTGAAATGGAGTAGGGGTCACTGACACTGGAGGTGGGAATGTAGCTACATGTATGTGTGAGATATGAGGGATGGATGAGGTTTTGTTTGGGGTAATTGTCGAGGGTATGGTGGATGTAATGTGTGCCATAGAGGTAACAAACATGGTAGTCATGAGGGGTATGAAATCTAATTGCGAAACGACTGGGGGTGAGGTGGATGTAGGTAGCACAGAGCCAGATGGGGCTGATGTGGAAGTGGGTGTGAGATTTAGGGGGATAGATACGGGCATGCCGTATATCAAGTGACCCGAGGCATCTTGAGTGGACGAATGGGAGAGGTAAAATTACAAGGCGGTAGAGTGTTGGTCAAGGATTCGTGCGAACTCATCATCTCTAGTAGCGATATTAGTAGGCTAGATAGGATCCATGGTTGGTGATAAAATAGAAGGTGGTGAAGGACTAGGTGGGATTGGTTGGCAACTGGCATGGAACATGAGGGCATTCGCTTGTCTTTGGGTCAGCACCATGTGAACCAATATTGATCAGGTAGGGCTTCTTCTCTATAAATGATATAGAGAACAACAGGAATAGGTGAATCTGGTGATAAAAAATGTATGTTGTAACAAATGGTGGGTGGAATATGAAACATGCTAACCGATGCCAGTTAGGGAAAACTGACGTCGGTCAGGGGTAACCGCTGCCGGTTACTATAGAAAATGGACAGTGAGTAAACATCGAAGCAGAAGGAAAGATCTGACAAGTATGCCAAATCTGAGGATGTGTAAAATGCCAATGGAAAAAGTGACAGTGACAAATATTGTGGAAAGTTGAAGAAAGTGAAGTAAAAATGTCCTTTTGATTAGGTTAGCAAAAGGACCTAGAAACGATGTTGGTTGAGTTTAACTAACGGCGGTCAGAGGTAACTGATGACGGTTACTATGAGATTGAAACAGTGATGAGAAAAAGTGGTTGTGAATTAGAATTTGATGTGGAATCAGACCCAAAATTTTGGAAATGATGATGCTATGGCCCAGGCACACTCAGGTGAAGCCGGAATACACCAACTATGATGAGGAGCGTGCAAGGATGAAAAAAAAAGTGATGAACGTGATCTTTCACCTCAAAACACAAACCAAGTAGAAACAATAAGAAAATGTGATCCTAAGAGTGCTCTTTTCTATTATGTTTGTTTATCTTATGCTATTTAGGGATTGATACATGAATTGTGAAATAGAGTTTTTGGTGAGGATGGCTTCCTACAAAGAGGGAGATCTAAAGGGTGAGGTTTCAGGTTTGTTATAGTGGGGGCGGGCTTCACTCTGAAGTATGACTCAATAGAGCAGTGAGCTGGGTGCCCACTGTGTTGTGATCGTGTGATCACCTACAACTTCTTCCAGGTAAGATGTTGTTTAAGAATGTATGTATTTGAATTTTTGTGCGGTTTGGTAAGACTCAGAGAAAGAGAAAAGGATAGAAGTTCTTTTCTATGATTCGTTTGTCAACCATCAGCTGGTAATGACTTATATTGTATAGAATTCCCTTAATTAATGTGAGCTAATGCGGAAAATCAGAATGAAATGCAATGATTTTAAAACCCAAATCGAAAATGTGAAATTGGATGACACAATAAGATGAATAGGAAGAGGGATGCTCTTTCACTAAAATGCAGAAAACATGAAGAAATGATTCTTTTTAAATACACCAAAAGAAAAGTTTCCTTTAGAGAAAATAGAAAGAAGGAGTGGATTAACAGGGAAGAAAATTAGTGTGTACGCTTTTAGAATGGAAAAAAACACACAATTTTTTCCTAGGAATGAATGAAATGTAAGGAACCCCGGATAGGTCCCATCGGGCATGCCAAAATGTTTCACCTTTTTCTTAGATTTTTTCTTTGAATTATTGATGAAACAAATAGGGTAACAAGCATAGCAGGATTACTTGTTCAAATGTCAGTTGATGGGTTATTGTGCACGTATGACTTCCGAATCCACAACTGATTGTGAGAGCTTCCTTTTGGCTAGGAGGAACTACCTATAATGAAAGCAAGACCACCAGAAAGACTTAAACAATATGGGTAGTGAACTACCTAGTGTGAGATAAATCCGGGAAGTGTGATACTTCCTAGATGGCTGTTAGTCCACTGTTTTAAACAAATTAATGCTGAAAACAAGGTAAATCCTATTTTTATTTTGAAATGATTTGGATATCTCACTTAAAAACACAATAAGAAAACATATCTAATCTAACAGGCTAAGGTAGAATAAAAACCATGGGTCAAATTGGTTCTGGGTTTTGCAGGTCTGCTAAAGGTCTCGAGTAGGTCACAAGTGGGTGAGGGTGAGGTAAAATTAGGTGGATAGGTCTCTGTCTAAGGCTGTGTGGGAAAACACAGAGACCGACGTCATTCAGGGGTGATCGACCGCGGTTAGGTATAACCAGTACCGGTTACTGTGAGATCTAGAAATGTCACAGAATGGGGTTTTGGTCTCCTTTGTGATTGCACAAAGGATTTCATTTTTTGGGACGACGTATTGGGTGATTGGAATAGGTTTTTACGAGGTTTTGATGGGTCTATGGAGGTGAAAATGTTGGAGATGGTCAATAGGGAGTAAGATGAACAATGGATGATAAAATAATGATAAAATGAAATAAGCCAACAAAGTATGACATTGTACTTACTTGGATTTCATTTCTAAAAGTCTATGTGTGAAGGATGGAGGTGCCGATAATGGGTTTGAAGGCTGGAAGTGATCACCAACTAAAGAAAAGCTTCTGCATGGGCTACATACACACTCCTCTTTTGCTTGGATAGATCAGAATGTGGCTGGGATGGCTGTGCAGGAGAAGATCCTCAATCTCCTTCCTTGGATGTCAGTTCTTGCTGGAATTGTCTCTCTGAAGATGTGTTATCTCTCTAAGATGTGTTCTTGCTCGTCCACATTTTTCCCAATGTTTTCCAACTTCTGAGTTCCAACCTTGAGAATAAGGTTGTTTTGGGTTAAAAGGGGTGACCAACGGTGGTCTGGCTTAACCGGCGACGATTAGGGGTAAATGACGTCGGTCAAGGCGAGATATTCTAGGTTTACTAAAATTAGGGAGATCCTCCTGATTTCCTCGGATCTTGTGTCGTTATCCTGCAGATTAGACTAGGAGCCTCTTGTGAGCATGCCGGAATGTGGTTAGAGGGAGTGTAGGCATTGATTTTTAGGGTTTGGGTAAGTCTTAGTTAGTTATGGTAACTTGCTAAGAATAGGTCTTAGGTTGAGTTACCTTGGTGAGGTGTCTAAGTGAACTATTTGTGTAGATATTATTTAAATAATAAATATAGTGAGGATAACACAGTAATTTAATTTAATTAATTAAATTACCATTAGTAGGGTGAAGGGGGTCATGGCTAGGTAGATATAATAAAGGGGGGCTTATATGTCGAGGGGCGAAGGGGGAGTGTGACCTAATTTTAGTGTCTACACTAGGATTCAATCTTAACAATGGCATGGAGAAGCCATTAAATAGCTTCCAAGAATGGTTACATTCGGTTACAAAAATGAAGAAACTTATGTCTGAACCTCTCCAATGCCTCAGCCATTTCCATGCCTGGTGGAAAAACTAGACACATTGAGTCACAGTTGTTCATCCTACCTTTGTAAACTTTGAATTTGAGCCATCCACGTGGGAGAGATTTAAACTGAAGCAGGCCTGAGGATGCCTTTTGTATTTTGTGCCTTTTAGAGAAATGGCACTTCGAAACATTTTGGCTCGCCTACCCACTTTTGATACGGGCTTGACACATGGCTTTACTTGAGTGGCGACGGATCGATGGGTCACTTTTATAATTTTACCTCTTTTCAACGCGGGCTCAAAAACTCAAATTCCTCTGCTGACCCGACTCCCCACTTTGACTTTTTATCCAAGCTCAACATTTGACTTTATCCCTTGGCATGAGCGGGGCCACAGGTCACTTTATAACTTTGAGCTCCTTATGGAAATAAAGCCCAAATTCCCAAATCACTTTGACGGACCGCTTTCCCACTTTGACTTTTCAAAGATCAAAACACAAAAAGGGCCTGTCTTTTGGCCTTCGCTTGAAACGTGGCCACATGTCCCTTTGCAGGCCAATTCAATATTTTTCTATTTTTGACTAAGTCCCTTTTGTTTGGCGGGGCCATATGTCTGACCCTGGACATGTGGAGGCTCAATGCACATTTGGGACTTGCCTCTAGATTTTTCCTTTGAAGTTGCGCTGAGTTGACACGTGGATGCTTCCGAAAAACCTTTTATACTTAGTCGATTAAATGGTCGGCTTTGCCCCTTCTTTGACTATGACCACGTGGCGAGCTTGTGCACACTTGGGGACCCGTGGAGACTTCTGTCAGTTCTTTTATACTTAGCTGATTCGGGCTTGCTGCCCACTTGACTTGTGTGGGACCCAAGACACGTGGAGAGCTAGAACTCATTTGAGTTTCCACTTTGGATTCGCCCCTTGAAAGGGGGTTGAGCTGACGTGTGGCTCCTTCCACCGGTCCTAGAATCTCCTTTGACTCTAAACACGTGGTGAGCTGGTGTTCATTTGGAGACTGGCTCTTTGGTCTCACTTCTGAAGTTTCACTGTTGAGGCACATGGAGGCTTCCGCCGAGCCTCTCATACTTAGTTGTTTAAACGGTTGGCTCTGTCCCCTTTTCAGACCTGGGATGCATGGAGAGTTGGCACAAGTTTGGGGAACCACCTTTGGCCTCGACCCTTGAAGTTGCGCTAATGAGACACATGGCGTTGTCCACTGAACCTTCCATACTTAGTTGATTCGGGCTTGTTCTGTCTTCATTTCGGACCTGGGACACGTGGAAAGCCTGCGCTTGTTTAAGGACTGTCCCTTGGGCCCTGCCATTGGAGTTGCATTATTTGGCCACATGGAGGCTTCCGCTACCACTTAAAACATGGACATGCAGGATCCTTCAGGCCACGTGGCCAATTTGAAACTTTTACAAAAAATAACAAAAGTGACAAGTTTGAAAGATAAACCCGCCACGCCGCATCCAATTAGAGATTTCCACATACTACCCATGGATGTTGGGGAAAAAATTGATAGGGAAGATACGCCCGTCATTCACGAATGTGGAAAAAAATAAAAATGAAAGGGAAAACCCCACCTTTACGCCTGAATTACAAATTTTTCTCCATGGAATGGAAAACTACAAACAATATCAAGCTCGACGTGATCCACAGCCAAAGAGAAGGATTGACAATGAAATCCAAATAAAGGAAAATATTTTCAAGCAGAAGCATGGATTACTCCAAGGTACCGACTCAAAATTTTTAAAACTTGACTTCAAAAAGAGGGGAATTTTGAGGGAGACAACAACTAGCTCTTTTTGGGGATGACTTGATGGAGAACGCAGAAATATCAAGAACCATAGAAAAACCCTGGGAAAGCATACTAGTGCCTTATCCATTGGGAAAATAGAGTCAAAGGAAAAACCAACAAAGAAAATAAAACACACGAAAGGGAAACAAACCAAAATGGAAAGACAAACAAAACACAAAGGAATGACCAAAAACCAGAACATTGTACACAATATACAGAAGGACTGCTTAGTGACCTAGGACTTGAACGAATTCAGATTCTACCCACTATAAGGAAGTGGGAGAGGAGATCCATCCATATAATCCAAATAGATTGAATTTTCTCTAGCAAAGTGCCTAATCTTGAAAGGACCAAGCCAAAGAGAATCAAACTTACCATGGCTTCCTTGAGGTTCATGTCTTTTGTCCCACAACAGAACAATGTATCCCACTTGAAAATCTCTAGGTCTAGCTTTCTTGTCAAACAAAGCTTTCACCTTCAGTTGATGAGATGAGATTCTATTAAAAACTTGTAACATATCTTCATCTAGCTTCTGGAGATACATGATCCTCTTGTCTAAGGAACTGGTAAAACTTGAATCTTCAATAGCCTTCATTAAGTGCAAGGTTGGTAATTCCACTATTACTGGAAATTGAGCTTCAACACCATACACTACTTGAAATGGAAACATCTCAATTTCTCTTTTGGGTGTAATCATATCTTCCCAGAGAGAATCATAGAGCTTCTTGTACCAATTCCTCTGAGATTTATTGACAAGCTTCCGAACGATGGTTACCATATTCTTATTTTTTGATTCTACTTATCCATTCCCTTGGGGGTAGTAGTCTGAAGAATGAGAAAGGGAAATTCCATAACCATAGTAGAAATCCATCATCTCAGAAGAAGAAAAATTCAAAGCATTAGCAGTCACAGTCTTGCTTGGTACCTCAAACCTTATCAAGATGTTCTCTTTAATGAAATTGCACACCACCTCAGAAGTAGTGATTTTCACTGGAATGGCCTCTACCCACTTTATGAAGTAGTCTGTAGCAGTTAGCATGTGAGTATGCCCAACACTAGAAGGTGGGTTAAGAGTTCCAATGAAATCCAATTCCCACTTTTGAAAAGGCTCATCAATCACTAATAGATTTAATGGCAAACCAGCCAACTTAGGTCTCCCAATAAAAGTCTGACAGGATTCACACTTACCTACCCATTTTGATACATCTCTGAACAATGTAGGTCAATAGTACCCAACATGAAGGATTTTATGGGTAGTGACAGCAGAAGAGAAATGGCCTCCACAAGCCTGATCATGAAAAGCTGAGAACAACTTCTATTTCTCTTTGTCCAAACACTTCAATAATCTTCCACCTATGCTTCGTTTGAAAAAAACATTCTCCCATAATACATACTATGCAGACCTTAGCTTAATAGCCCTCTTTTCCGTTGGCACTCAAGTGATATGGACACTCTCCATAAGTAATAAAATGTGTAATATCAACATACCATTCATCTGTTGAACCGAGGAAGAGGACAACAGGAACATCAACTGCTTCTTTGGACAATTTTGCATCATCTCCTTCAACAATAAGATAACACAAGCCTTTACCCTAGACTAGCTTAGCTGGCTTGATATCAAGGTCATATTCTTAGAATTTTTCTACCCAACTTCCTCTCTTAGTTCCAAATTCCTGTTGTGTAAGAATATACTTGATGGTTGTATCAGGTACAAGCACAACAGAGTGAGAATTAAGAATATAAAAATGAAACTGCTTGATAGCTTTGACCACTGCAAAATCATGTTTCTCTGTCATAGTATATTTCAATTCATGAGCTTGTAGAACATAGCTCATGAAGGCAATTGGAAGTTCATGATCCTTAAAATTCTTTTTAGTTAGCACATCAACCAATGTATTCTCTGTAGCATAGCAATAGATGATAAAATCCTTGTTGAAATCAAGACATGCTAAGATGGGAGTTTTAGCATTGGATTTCTTGATACCTTCAAATGCTTCCTTACCCTCAGAATTACAACCAAATTTTTTCTTTCCTTTCATCATGTGAACAATGCTCATAGTCAGTTCTGCAAAATTAGGAATGAATCTCCTCAAGAAGTTTATCTTACCAAAGAAAGAGTGAACCCCCTTTTTGCTTGTGGGAAGAGGAATCTGCTGGATTGCTTGAACTCTTTCTGGATCTATCTTGATTCCTTCTTTGGAGATAATATGCCCCAACAACTTGTCTTTAGTGACACAAAAGATAGACTTCTTTGGATTGAGAGAAACTCCATGTTCTCTGCATTTCTGGAGGACTGCTTCAAGATCTTGAAAGTGATCTGCCCTTGTTTTGGATAAAACCGTCAAATAATCAAGGTACACTACAACACACTTTCCATTTAGATTGCCAAAAGCCAAGTCCATTTCCCTCTGAAAGGTGGCACCAACATTGATAAGACCAAAAGGCATTCTCTTGTAGGAAAAGGTGCCCTAAGGAGTAGTGAAAGCAGTTTTGTGTTGATCTGGGGTACTAAGTTCCACTTGATTGTATCCAGAGAATCCATCAAGCATAGACAACATCTCAAAGCATGTGAAAACTTGCAAAACTTGATACATCATGGGAAGAGGATAGTTGTCCTTCAGAGAGGCCTGATTCAAATTCTTGAAATCCACACAGATGTGAATCTCACCATTCTTCTTCCTAACAGGCACAATGTTGGAAATCTATGTTGATTGATGTATAGGGAAAATGATCTTTGCCTTTAACAACTTTTGGATCTCTTGAAAAATAGTTCCAGCAACCTTGGGATTGTATTACCTTTGTTTCTGCTTGAAAGGTTTGCTCCCAAGTTTTAGAGGGATGAAGTGTTGCATCTCCTTTGGTTGGAAAACCTTGAGATCACCATATGAATAGGAAAGAACATTAGCATACCTTTTTAGTAGATTTACAGCCTTCTTCTTCTCCTCTTGAGTGCAACATTTTCCAATGTTCACCATCTTGGGTTCATCAAGACTCCCAGGGTAAGTGCACCAAGTTGGGGGGCCAAAAGCGGGTCTTAAGTGGACGCATTTTTCTAAAAAAAAATAATTTCAACTTGTAAAAGTTTTTCAAAATAGTTACACTCAAAATTGGAAGATGTTGTAGAAATATGAATCGTAGCATTTTGAGTCTAGTTTCTAAGATACTAAATTTTATTGAAAACGGATAAGTTTAAGTGGGTCAAATAAATAAAATAGCAACAGATGCCTATTTTTGTTAAAAACATAATAGAGTGACTTTCGTGCTCCCCACCATTTTTTAGTGCCATTTAGTATTTTTGAAAACCCTTTGGTAGAAAGATAGCTAGGAGCATATAGTTTGGAAACCATTTTTTAAAAAGATTTTTTAGTGAATATTTTTTTATTTATGATTTTTATAGTATAGAAATTTTATGTTTTGAAAAATAATGGAGCTCCGATCGTGCCCCCACCTAACTACCTCAAAAAATATCAAAAGTTACTTTTTTAAAAAATATGTATAGAATTATGCCTAGTTTGGGCTAGTACATTTTTTAAAAATTTCAATCACCGAAAAAATATATATACCATGAAAGATAGACATATTTACATTTCAAAAAATAGCTATAAAAAGGCATAGTTAGAAAACAAATAATATGGAAACCTTATATTAGTCAGAAAATTTGAAAAATTATATTTTTAGAAAGAAGAAAATTTGCTCTACGTCGTGGTATAATTTTTTAAAAATGGATTGATTGTTTTATTTTGATTTATCATAGAGGAAGAGGCATTTTTATATTTTCTTGCAAAAACATGTTGTTTGTTGTGTTTGTACAGGTCCATGCCTTAGGCTTGGGGATCCAAACCGGATCCCAAGCCTTGAGGCATGGCTTGGAAAAAGAGAAAATACAAAACGCATACGCATTTTTCTTTTTTTTATATATTGTGGCCCACCAACGTCCCTTTCATCTCTTTCACGGGAATTCTGAAAACATTTTGTTTTGTCTGTAATTTTCTCTACATTTTTGCACGATTTCTTAGTAGTTCATTTTGTCCCCTACCCCACTAGTTGATTTTTCTAATCATGGGTGATAAACGTCGAGCTAGGGACATAGTAAAGTCAAGAACAAGACACCAGAGCAATTGGAAGAGAAGAGAATAAAGAAATTGAAGAGAATGTAAAAACTTTGAGCAGGGAAAGGTACATCTGCTATATCAAATGTAGCTAATGTATTAGAAAATGGGGATGAAATACATAATGAAAATGTAGAGAATAATGATTTTGAAATGAATAATGATATTTAATTGAATGATAATGTTGGTATGGATGAAGAAATTGATATGAATCCTATTGTTGAACCCTTACTTGAGAATCCAAATGTTAACCCTGAAATTTGTATAAGAACACTGAATGAAGAAAGTAACCTTGTAAACGAATCTTCACCTCTAAGAACACCTCCTTCCATTTTGCAAAGAAAACCAATTCACTTAATTGAAATTGATGAAAACATTATAAAACCAATGCCTAACAAAATGTCTGAAAGAAATGCGAGAAGAAAAGCTAGTGGAATTTGAGATAATTACTTTGAGAATTTAAATGACACACAAAGATGTCAATTATTTATTTCATTGATGAAATTAAATAAGATGAGGCCTATAATGCAAACCCTGGGGTTAAGAACATCTAATGTTGTTGATCAAAATGCATCAATTGTTGAAAACATACATAAAGCATACCAAATAGTAGGTTGCAAAAGACGCACCAAAGATAATAATGCTACATGATGTGCACTTATTAATTGTATAGTAAGTGATAAAACAATTAATAAATGCTTGATTAAAAAAACAAGTAGTGCTTTGAAGCTAAATAGAAAAATATGAATGAAAGCAATAAAGAGACGTAAACGTCTTGAGTTAGTCTTTTTTTAAATTATTGGCAAATAGTTTTTTGAAAGGGACTATACCCTTGTACACCAAGGCTCAGAAGCCAGAATTGAAAGTTAAAGCACAAGAGATGGATCAAAATCCAAATAAAACAAAGAATCCCAACTGCAGAGAACTATCTGCAAAGTAAAAACCAACAACCGACAAAGCATCGTCAAAAAAACAACCGATGTACAGCAATCAAACAGTAATGGCATAACAACACCATTGGAAGCAACCTGCTATCCGGCCAAGAAAAATGAGACCAATGTAACCCAGCCAGCCAATAGTAGAGATAAGAATCATCAAGGTGAAGTGTTACCCTTCAGAGTGGTAGATTTTTTCTTTTTGCTTACCGTAACCCATCCTGATGGAGCCTTTGCGGTTGGAGAAGAAGACAAAGGAGGAGTATTTTCCTTAATCACATTTTTCCCATTTGGGACAGCCACGTTGTTAACCTGAGAGAAATATTTATCTTTTTCCATGTTTCCCTCAACAACTTGTGTGTTTTTCATGCTGCCCATAATTTGAGATTCGGTTTTCGGGGTTAAAATGGATTCTATATTTGTATCTGCATTTGAATCTAGACCCTTTTTTGCATCAAAAATCAGGTGTTTCAGAAGTGCGTATTTCCACCAGTTACACTTCTCATGTTGACATTTTTCCATCCCACACTCAGTAGAGGTGTGCCCTAAGAAAAAACACCTTCTACAACGAAAAGGAAGACCTTCATAATCAAGAGGTTGTGACCAAGTTCTGTTTTGCACTCTAAGGTCTGTGGTTGCAGGAAGATTTTTATCAGTGTAGAGTTCCACCAGGATTCGAGCATAAGTAGTATGGGTGTAATTAGTGGTTTGAGAATCTATATAGAGTGTAGTTCCCAAGGCGTTGCTAATGGATGTCAAACAGTCATGACTCTAGAACTAGAGAGGTAAATGGGGCAGCCTACTCCAAACAGGTTTCCATGAGAAAGATTCTGTGAGGGGGTTAAAGGATGGAAACCAGGGTTTAATGATCAAATATTTAGATTGGCAGGTCCAAACTTTGGAAGTAATAATGTTTCTATCAGCTGTTAAAGAGAAAGTTACAATGAAAATACCTTTAGCACACGGATATAAATATATTTTTCCAATTAAAATTGGATTCCAGTGCTCAGAGATCCATGCGTGAAGAATAGGAAGGCTAGGCCATAGTCCCCCAAATCTACAAATCAGAGCATGCTCTTTGTAGTAAATCTTAGAGGAGATGACCTCTTCCCCAAATGTAATAGATAGGGTAACGTCTACAGGTTTCATGGAAGATTCCTTGCCGTTTAATTTTTTTTTTAAGGATGACCCAATATGGCCGCGACCAGCATCTTTTTCCAGTTCCAATTTGTCACAAACTGAGCCATCCAACATAGATTTTAAATGTCCATTACTAGGCGTTGCCACAGGAACACCCCCGAATGGAACCTATGGTAGATCTTGGCTAGGGTTTGCGCTGCCATTCTGAGGTAGAGGTATGAAGCTCCCTGCAGTGAAGGCAAGGTCAATCCATGACCAGGGTGGAAACTCTGAGACGAGCCCCACAACCGTGTTGCCTCCATCTCCCTCACCTGTCCGTTGAGCTCTTGCTGGGTCAGATTTAGAGTTCGCTTTGGTTGCAATGGCTCGGGTAAACACCATGGTGCAGGGCGCGAGTAGAGGGCGCGAGCAGAGGGCTGAGGGAGTGACCAGAGGGTACGATCAAAGGGTGTGAGTAGAGAGCCGAGGGCCGAGGGCAGAGGGTGTGGGAAGAGGGTGTGGGCAAGCAGAAAAAGTCAAATTTCTCTAGTAGAATTCAATAACACTGGCTATTGGGCTTTCTCTAGTAGAATTCCATGAAAAGACAAGAATACATCTGATATTCTAAAATAATTAGTTGTAAAATTTTTGAATTAGAACACAAGGTTGTTACCGAATAGAAGAGATACAATAAAAAGAAGAATAGGTTCTCATAATCGTGAATCGTGTGCAAAACATTTCTTAGATATGACTCAAACAGAATTGTTCTCTAAGTTTAAGAATAAAAATCCATAAATTAACATTAGCCAAAGATTCTTTGAAATGAGAAAACCCTTTTATGTGAAAATCAATCACTCATGTACCACTTTTTGCAAGCATCATGTTGAATTTTCAATGCATTATGATGTTTTTTGTCAAATACGTCGTGTTTTTTATACTGACATCATGTTGCAGGAGTTTGGAATAAATGTCCAACAAAAATCTTCAAGGGAATTTATTTCGACAATAATTTTTTGAAAAACCAACAAGACAATTTTTTATAACAAAGCATGTTTGGATGGAACGTGTAATGTATGCGATGGCTTAACAAATTAGAAGAGTTATATCCATAAGGAGAGTACATATTCAATAGGAAAAGAATTGGTTGATTTCACCAAATATAAATTAG
This sequence comes from Taxus chinensis, assembly GCA_019776745.2. NCBI lineage: Eukaryota > Viridiplantae > Streptophyta > Pinopsida > Cupressales > Taxaceae > Taxus > Taxus chinensis. The sequence continues at coordinate 404,768,784 of CM034155.1, forward strand.
TGGCATATCAATTAAAAGATGGAAAGAATCTAAGAGGTGTGAGTTTGTAAGAAAACAATTACCTGTATCAAAATATATGGTCAAATTCAGAAAGGAAATTTTTATGAGTATGCAAGACACACACATAGAGCTCGATGGTTGGATGAACAATTCAAGTTAAGCAAGGACACATTCCCACTTGGTACTATTGTTTCAGTAGTTGACTTCACAGAGAATTACACATTGCAACCACAAATGGAGCTTCAGTATCAATATTATAACTCAGTGCAAGCTTCTATTTTCATGCATATAACATTCATGCACTCTCCTAAAAGCACTGAGAAAGATCAAAAAATATTAAGAGAGTATCATTTCTACATCAATGATGATCGGACACATTCTACAGAATATGTACAAGGCTGTTTCTAGGTGTTTTATGTGAACTTGAATGAGAGGAACATTAGTTTCGATCAACATTACATTTGGTCAGACAACTACACATCATAATTCAAGAATGCATGGATGTTGTATTGGCTAAGTAGGATGCACAAAGAAACAAATATACAACATATCTAGAGTTTTACTGAGGCAGGGCATGGAAAAGGAGATCATGATGGTGCAGGAGCATGTGTGAAAAGAGCACTTACAAGAGAAGAGCTAAAGTTTAAGGATGGTGCTAAATTTACAAATGTAAAAAACATTGTTGATTGGTGTGTTAAGAATATGGGCCATGAATCTCAAGAGAGATCAACGGTTCGTAGATATTTTTGGTTGATAGAGGAACAAAATTTGGCAAAATTTGAAGATTGTATGACATTTGCAGGATCAAGTGATATGCACTCATTCCGTAGTTCAGATGTAAATGTTTGGACTATTTCTACAAGGTGCATGACATGTTTTTGTATATCATGCATTTATTTTGCATGAATGAATGTGAGTCACAACAGTGGGTGGATGAATGGACTTGTAGATCTCTAATTCCACTCGACACACATCAAGTTCCATGAGTATTACAACTTGCAGGGTCTTAAGATCAAATGACAACATCACCTGACTTTGACCAAGTCTTTGATTTAGTGCAACAAGGTACATACATATATGTACATGCCATGCTTTAGATTTATAAATTATTAAATGGTCAACTCTTAATGCATTTTTAAATTGACTGAACAGTTTTATTTTGTGATACATAGGGTGATTTTTTGTAGTTATTGCGACGAAATTTAACGAAGAGGGAACAAACTACTTCTTGTCTCGTTGTGTAGAGGGAAATTTTTTTGGCTTCCATAGTCATTGATGGTGAAGACCTTGAGTATTCCACTGGGTCAGTGGTAGTCACTGGAACTTGGCTTCAACGATATCCAATCAAAAAATCAAACATTTGGTTGTTTGAAGAGTATGAAGTACATCGGAAGATACTTCACTATTCATATTTGGTCCTTGCAACAAATATTATATTGATCAAATATCAAGGTTGGCCATTAAACAAGAATCTGTGGAAGGTTCGTGAATCAAATCATGAAGCAATTCTTGCTACTGTCAAGAATAGATTTTATCCTTGCGGTTCATTGGATTGAATTTGCAAAGGTATGTTCTTCATGAATTTAATTTCAATATTTACTTAAATGATTTTGCTTGAATTTTGTATGATTTAAAATTCTATTTAATTGCTTACTAACATGTTTATGTAGGTTAGTGGTGCCAAAAAAGCTTCCACCTTCACGTGGTTGGCATTGTCAGTAGAGAATTTATTATTCTCGAAGCCAAGTGAAGCTAAGAGAAATTAAATATTAGAAAGGAACAATAAACAAAAAATCTCATTTCACCACTTATATTGTAAAAATATCTTATTAAAATTCTCATTTCACCACCTATATTGTATGAACCACCTATATTATTCAGGTGATTGGCAATAGACAACCTTACACTGACTTAGTCTGAATGGAGATGGAGATAACTGCAAGGGGCTTTCATAGAGGGCCCCAACGTGGAGGTCTTGGATTTGACGTGACGTCTCTAGGTGCCACAGAGTCTGAGAAATCACCCGTCGAAGATATGGCATGTTTGGGCCTCAAGGATCTTAAGGGACTACGCCCGGATGAGGTATTTTGAAAGCGCAGGGAACGTAGGGAACCAAAGAAAATACTCCACTAGCGTTTACCAGACCACCCCAACATGTTGGCGTAGTTAGTTCGGTCCCACGAGCTTCCGTTTGCAAAATACAACATCTAGTGGCCTTACACTGACTCAGACTACACTATTTTGAGCCTTTGCAAACAATAGGACAATGAGAGAACTGAATGGAAATGGATAAAACCATGGTAGGATTTCATATAGGGCCTTGACCTAGAGGTCTCGGATCTAACAAGATGTCTCTAGGTGCCATAGAGTTTGATAAATCACCTGTCGAAGATATGGAGTGTTTGGGCCTCAGGGCTCTTAAGGGACTGCGCCCAGACGAGGTAACCTGAAATCATGAGGAGCGTAAGGAACCAAAAAAAATCTTCCACTAGCATTCACCTGGCCACCCCGACATGTTGGCGTAGTTGGTTCGGTCCCATGAGCTACCGTTTGCAAAATACAGCCTCTAGCAGCCCTACACTGACTCAGACTAAACTATTACGTGCATTTGCAAACAATAGGAAAATGAGAGAACCAGATGGATATGGATAAAACCACAAGAGGGATTCAACATGGAGGTCTCAGATCTGACGAGCCGTCTCTAGGTGCCACTGAGTATGAGAAATCACCCGTCGAAGATATGGCGTGTTTGGGCCTCATGGCTCTTAAGGGACTACGACTGGACGAGGTAGCCTGAAAGCATAGGGAGCATAGGAAACCAAAACGAAGACTTCACTAGTGTTAACCAGGCCACCTTGACGTGTTGGCGTAGTTGGTTTGGTCCCATGAGCTTCCGTTTGCAAAATACAACATCTAGTAGCCTTACACTGACTCAAACTACACTTTTTCGTGCATTTGCAAACAATAGGACATCAAGAGAACCGAATGGAGATGGATAAAACTATGATAGGATTTTGTAGAGAGCCCTGACATGGAGTTCTAAGATCTGACAAGATGTCTCTAGGTGCCACAGAGTATGAGAAATCACCTGTAGAAGATATGGCGTGTTTTAGCCTCAGGGCTCTTAAGGGACTACGCCCGGACAGGGAAGCCCGAAAGCACAGGTGGATGAAACCACCAATGTTCAATGATTTTTCCATAGGATGCAACTATGTAGACTATGAACTTAGTTTTGTTGGGGAGACCACCAATGTTCCAATTGTTCATTTTGAAAGAATGAATATCTTCAATCAAACAGAGAATGAAGAGCCTGAATTTTTTTGGGCATTACAAAAGGTTGTTTGTGCCCAAAAAGAAGCCAAAGGTCATATAAATTTTTATTCTTCAACTTTAGATGACAATGAACATCGTGAAGAAAAACAATTAGGTGAAGATGTCATTATGTCCCTTAAGATCCTTGAGGCCAAAACACACTATATCTTCGACGTGTGATTTCTTAGACTCCGTGGCACCTAGAGACATCTCGTCAAATCTGAGACCTCCATGTCGGGCCCCTCTACAAAATTCTATCACGGTTTTCTCCATCTCCATTCGGTTATCTCGTTGTCCTATTGTTTGTAAAGGCATGAAATATTGGAGTCTGAGTTAGTGTAGGGCTAGCAGACACTGTAGTTTGCAAACAGAAGCTTGTGGGACCAAACTAGCTACGCCAACAAGTCGGGGTGGCCAGGTGAACGCTAATGGAGGCTTTTTTTTGGTTACCTACGCTCCCCATGCTTTCAAGCTACCTTGTTTGGGAATAGTCCCTTAAGATCCCTGAGGCCCAAATATGTCATATGTTCGACAAGTAATTTCTCAGACTCTGTGGCACCTAGAGACATCTCGTCAGATCCGAGACCTCCACGTCGGGACCCTCTACAAAATTCTATCACGGTTTTCTCTAGCAGTGGTAGAAATAAATTATTGTTTGACTGTAATAAAACCCAGAGGCACAAATCGATTTGGGTTTCCAGAAATCAAATTTAAATAGAAAATAAAATAAAATAAAAATTGATTAGGAAGACCCATTTACATTTTTTCTAGGTTTAGCTAAAACCACCCAAAGGAAACTTAAGAAAATAAAAAATTCATCAATTTCCTTTTTAGATTTCATTTCCAAGCAATTAAATGAGAAGCTATCCACAAATTCATTTAATTGCCATTTAAAACAGAATGTGTATTTCCTTATTATTTAAAAATAATGTTGCAGAGAAGGGAGAAGATATTCATGCCTAAAGTAAACCCATAATCAAAAACCTCTTACTCTTCTAGCTTCAACAAGGTGAATCCTTCCTTCCTCCCAAAACTCATGCAAGTATCCCAGAAGAGAAGAAAGAAAAAAGACAAAGGAGAAATAAAAGAAAATATAATGAAGAAATTATACTATAATGGAGAATTTTCAAGCTTCCCAATGTTGCTTCTTGTGTCAATGCATGCCACATACCTGGTGTCAGATGAAGGTGTGTCCCTTTCAAAACTCTCAAATTTAAAATATTAAAATATTATTATTATTATTCTTTTTAACTTTTGATTTACATGCCAATTCCTTTTAGGATTTAAATATATAATTTCACAAATTAATAATGCATTTTTTTAAATTTTTATTTTAATTGATATCTAAATTTAATGGTAAAATTAATCATCATAATATAAGTCCACATATTTCCAACAATATGTTCTCATAATAATTATTCGAATTCCCATGTTCCAAATAAAACACTCAAATAAATGAAAATCACCCAAGTCTGTAAATAATAATTCGAATATTCTCATAAAGCTGGTTTGATATAGAATTGTCAAATAAAACAAAGGTAGTATTCATCATGGTCATTGCAAAAATCGAACAAAATAAAAGACGGACCAAATCGATTAAAATAAATTAACTAGAATACAAATAACCAAAAGATTCACTATCATTTATGAACCGTTTTACCTATGATTAAGGCGTAATCATGTTTTAGGAAGGATCATCAAGGTGGGTTTGGGGTTATTCATTCCGCAATGTCATGCCCTCGCAGCAAAAGTTGTGGGTCATGATACGATGAACCAAATGAATTTTACACCCAATGATGATCTTGTCTAATCTTGTTTAGACTTAACTGTAGTCGATTTAACTTACAAGAAATTTTGGGATGTTACATACTCCACCCCTTAGAATAATCATCATCTCAATGATTTTCAGGATAAATAGATAAACTAAACCCATCATTCATTTGTTGCATTAATATATTTCAAATCATCTTAAAATTTATATCAATATCATTTTAGCTGAATCATAAAAGTCATAACATCACTTATATATCTAGAAAATTAGTCATATAATTTGTAGACATAACACATTACTGATTAAACGACATTATTTTCTGGGTTCATTACAAAATCTTCAACATAGTAACTACTCATCAAAAATTACCTTAGTTCCAATATCCAGTTGCAAGCTTATCTACAGGATTTTCTTATCTACCTCTTTACAGAAAAACTGAATTTAGCACTTTAACAAAAATATATTCTTAAAAATCAGTCAAACGAAAGTAGAAAAGTAGTCTAGATATCTTCCAGATTCTCCCAAGTGTCACTTTCTTTAGAATATTGGTCCCACTAGACCTTACATTGTGAAACCTCACGGTTTCTCAAGTGCAACTTGCAGGTTTCTAGTATCCTTATAGGCTTAACTACGATTACCCCTAGATCTAGAACCTACAATGAATCCCAATTAAGTACATGTGTTAAATCAGGTACATATTTCTTAAGCAAGGATACATGAAATACATTGTGCATCCTGGATAGAGTGGGAGGGAGTGCTAACTTGTAGGCTACTGGTCCAATGACCTCTAGGACTTCAAATGGTCCTACAAACTCTAGGAGATAGTTTGGATGACTTGCCAAATGAAATGGAACTATATTTAGGTTTGTCCCAAAAAAAAATTTATCTCCCGCGTTAAATTTTATGTCAATTCTTTTTAAATCTGCATAACTTTTCTGTCTATTTGTGGCCTCTTTCAATCTTTCTTGGATTAATTTAACCCGTTTTTCCATTTCCGACAACATTTCCAGTCTAATTAGTACTCTATCTTTAGGATTATCCCAACTTATTTGTGTTCTACACCTACAACCATATAAGGCCTCAAAAGGAGCCATCTGAATGGAAGAATGGCAGGTGTTATTATAGGCAAATTCAACCAAGGGAAGATACTCTTCCCATTTGTATTGCTGATCAATGCAATACATTCTTAGTAAATCTTCCAACCCTTGATTTCCCCTTTCAGTTTGACCATCATTTTTAGGATGGTAGGCAGAACTTATGTTCATTTTTGTCCCTAAGGCAACATACAAATTCTGCCAAAATCTAGAAGTCATCCTTGACTCCCTGTCTGAAATTATTATTTCTGGAACTCCATGTAATCAGAAAACTTCTTGCACAACCTTTGCACAAGGTGAATTATCCTTTAAATTACTTGCTATAAAATGTGACACTTTAGTTAAATTGCCTACAACTACAAGTATAAGATCATGTTTACTTCTTTACAAATATACTGAATGGAGCACTATGGCAAAAATACATTACTTAAAAATTAACTCAACCAGATATGGATTCTAGCACGTTATGAGGATATAATAATCCTGCTGGATGTCTCCCAAGTGTTCAACCTTTACTTGCTATACATATCTAGGTCCCATTGTGGACCTTACATAAAGAATCACTTCACTTTTCGTCTTTTTCCAGAACTATAACTTGCAGGTTTTTTATGTCCGCCAGCATTATTTGTTCAACTCCTAGATGTACCAAGTAGGATCCAGAACATCATGAAATCATATCCCATAACTTTATTTATGAGTGTCTTTACCCTCTAGGTACATATATTCTTAAGCTTTTATAACATCAGAATCCCATATGTTTTCATCCTTGATAGACCATCAGGCACATGCTTGTCTTCTTGGATACTTTTTCTAAAGCTATTTTAACTAGGACTTGTAGTATGGTCCTACAAACCTAGGTTAGACTCAGTTTGGTTGACTTGCCAAATGAATTTGAACTAGTTTCTTAATGTAATTGACCCTAAGAAACAATATAATTATCTCCCGACGTTAAGGCATTTTATGCTACCCTATTCTCTTTTCCTTTAATGCATAATTTATATCAAAGTCATAATTTTCTAGGAACTCTAGCCATCTTTCATTGCCTTGCATTTAACCCGATTTGGCATGTCCGTACAAGATGTACTTGAGCCGAAGATAATATAGTACTTTAAGTTCAAAAGGATTATCCCAAGCTTAATAGTGTCCTCCATACCTACAGCGCATGAATAAGGCGTCAGCAGGAGCCATCTGAATGGATCATGAATGTGCATAATGTTACTTCATGCACCCTCAAATTCCTACCTTCAAGGGAAGCTACCACGTGCCCATCTTGTAGTAGCTGACTCCACCCAATACCTTCCCCCTAGTAAGCATTGGTTACCAACCCAAGAATTTCCCATTTCAGTTTGATCCGTAATCTTCAACACCGGTAGGCAGAACTTATGAGTCATTCCTTTGTAACTCCTTGAAGGATTCTTTACACTTGAGGTCCCAACGAATTTCTTACCCTTATTTTGCAAAGAAGTGATCCTAGACTCCCTGCTAACTTAGAAATTATTCCTTTACTGGAACTTCATGTAATCAGTAGCCTGCTAGACCCATAAAACTTTTCTCCACTATCAGGTGCATTATCCTTTCAGTTACTGGTCTATTCCATGATGGCACTGCTCTAGTTGAAGGGTCCACCGAGATTCCCTCTTTATTATATCGTCTATGCCTAAGTATTGGTACATTGGTAGACCTTGGATAGAAATCCACACTTAGATAACTTATCCACTATATATTCTATGCACGTTCTAAGAATTCCTAGCACAATATTGCTAAATGTTCATCATGTTCTTCCTCATTACTTGCGAGAATATTAATATATCATTGTGATGCATAAGATAAGTCACATCAATTGGTCTATCGTATTCCCTAAACATGATATTGCATCAAGTTCATGTCCAGCGGTCAGGTGTATTGTTACTCCTGGATGTCCTAAGTAGGGTAAAAATCATGAAACTCGTAATGCACATACCTTATTTCTAAAAGCAATCTTTACCCTCTAGTACATATATTCATCCTTGATATCGCAGTTGATGACAACTGGATCTGAGATCAATCTTGGAAACCATGATACCTTTTGTGCCCTTGGATATTAATCTAGAATAGTTTTATCATCATTGTATTCGGGGTCAATGGGTAACTCGATTCTTCGACTGTTACCTTGTTGAGCATTTGGTAATCTTAATACAAAGTTTGAGGGTCCCATCCTTCTTCTTTACGAAGATTTTAACTGGCATCAGCCACCCCATGGTGATATACTTCGTAATGTAATTCATACCCAAGGACAATAATTTTCATAGTAATTCCAGCCATCTTCACTGCCTTGCAACTAGATTCGGTTGTTTTCATTTTGTACTGGTGCCTTGGATGATCTGGTTCCAGTTGCAAAAGGTTTGACCTAAGCTATTAGTGAAGTCAAATTCACGCTTAAGTGGAAGTCACAGGAAACTCAATCTGGAAACACATCTCTAAGATTCCCTGTAGGATGGATAATTTGCTTCAATTTCAGGCTCAAATTCCTACTCCCAAATTTGATATTTTTACAGCATATAGATGGCGGCTCTTTTCAATTTTCCTTTTTCAACTGCATGGCGGAAATCTACCTAGTGACAAACTCTCTTTTAACACCATGAACACTCATTGTTTTTTGTTCATCATTGCAGCAGGTTACACTTTTCCCTAAGAAATGCTTAAAGGCTTGCATTCACACTTGACTTCCCAACCGAATTTCTTACCCTTCTTATGCAAAGACAGTCATAGGATCCAAGAGGTGCCACATACAAGTTTAATTCTTGTTGTGAACTTCAGGTAATTCTAGCCTGGTAGACCTCAAACAAACTTCTCACGTCATGCACATCCTATCGGTGCTGGCACTATTTCCATGACTGGTACTAGTCTTTGAAGCGTGTTCCATGTACCTAGCTCTTATTTTGATTTTATTAGCTACTTTATATGAAACAAAACATTATGTTAAACCGGAATAAAAAAACAAAACCAGGTTCTCCAAAAATCTTACCTGAGGTTTCAATGGTTGTCGCTTGCTTTTCCACTTTCTTATTATGGACTGTAGCATAAATCTTATGTTCTTTCCCCATTCTTAGAGTATATTAATATATCATCGAGAAAGATCCCTTCAAACTGGTCTAATTCCATTGTCCTAAACATGTTGTTCGGATCAATTGTTCAGTGAAAGTGATCACCACCGCACTTAAAACATCCACCCAGAGGAACTTTTCTCTCAATCTTATTCTGGCCAAAAATTGTTCCTTGTTGCTCATTATTTTTATTATTCACACCAGTTCTACCCGTTATTCCTCTTTTATTGACAGGCCCGAACTTATTGTTTCCCTTTTTCCATATTGTTTTACTTGCGGTTGGTGTTGAAAAACTACTATTTTTCCTTTTATTTTCCTCTTTAGAGGCATAAATACTTCACAGCTTTTGTTCTTGCTTGATAGATTTTTCAAACACTGTTTACCATCGAGGTAGATCCATGAACATCTACCTCACCACAAATTCTAGGATTCAATCCCATTATAAATTTTCTCACTCTAAACTTCTCCATACTTTTCCATTTCAGATAGCCAATTTTCAGCACCATCCCCAAGAGTTATACTATCAAATTTAGGTGGGTATATTCTTTTAATGTTCCTCGCTAACTCAACAGTTAGCATTTATTTCTTATTTTTCCTTTCATTCAGGTGCTCGGGTTGATCATCATGTTTCTCATCATTCCTATGATCCTCTATTCTGAAGTCAAATTCACGCTTACCATGGACTTTTTTGAAACTCATATGGAAGCACATCTTTCAGTTTCGTTAGGATGGGAAATGCATTCAATTTCAGGCTTGAGGATTTCCTATCCCTAACTTATCAGCCATATTATCTGATATGTAATCATAGATGGTACCCCACTATCACTTGCCATATTAGCTCTTGTTTCTGGTCTACGATGGCCAAAGTCTTCCTATTTTTATGAAAGAGGACTACTCTTTTATTACCCTGAACACTGTGTCCCATTTTATGTTGAGCATCAGGAGAAATGGTACAAAATGTCCTAAGCAATCCAAGGTTTTATTCACAATGAGGACTGTATACCAATTTATACCTATGACAACATCATAGGATCCAAGAGGTAACCGCCTATAACTAAAAGGTTGGTTATATGTATCTCAAACTAATTCTAATGGGTACCTTAATTATGCCAACATCCCCCCCTTAATACATTATTTTTACAAATATACCCCTAAATCATCATCATCGTCACCCCCAAATTCATCATCTTGTTACGTCATGACATGTCCTATTTCCTTCTTGCAACAAGGACTTTGTCTAGATTTTCTTGAATCTCTGCGACAAATGTGCCCTCATTTGTAACAAGAATCAAATACAGACATGAAGACAGTGAGCTCCCAAAAATCTTACGTGTGGTTACGCCACATGGGGGATGCTTGCTTATGATGGACTACAACATTAATCTCACATGTTGTTGCCCATCTAGATCAACTGCAACTCTTCTCCATCTATATGGTGAACAAGACTTGGTCCATTATGTCCTCTGAATTGCACAGTTGTTAGCGAAATGACTGGCGACCCAGAGTAGATACCGATGCACCTTGTGGGCTTGACTTTGGCTCTCAATCAAATTCTGGCATGTCTCTATGGTCCTTCTTGCCCATTATGTTGCTAACATATTTAGGCCCAAAGTTCTACATGCTATTCAGACTGTTGCATTGGGATCCATAGAACTGGTTATTTCCCTTTTTCCATGCGGGGTTTGACTAGCAAATATGGATGAATGAATGAAGGGGCTATTTTAACCTTGTTTTGTTCCGATTTAGAGGGCATAAAAAATTCGCAACTTTTGTTCTTGTTTGATAGCTTTTGTACAAATGCTGCTTGCATCGAGTGTAGGTTCTTGAACATCTACCTGACCACCAATGCTAGTTGATTCAATATCATTGGGGGAAGGATTTTCTCACTCTAAACTTCACATCCTTGGGCTTTCAGTAGTCAATGTCACTCATGTCAGACTCCACATCGAGTGCTTATAATGTTGGTCAGTGGTCATTGCCACATGAGTCTCTTCTCCCTCTTTGTGACAGATTCTTGGAATTCTTTCAATTCTTGAACTGTGGGCAAAGTATAGATGAGGTTTCCATCTTTGACAGAAGTATGCCTTCACACTGCTCCCACGTGATCATACAAGACTCAATTCCTAGGTCACTGTTGTTTCCGGTCATCACACCAAGAAGATGGTCGTTGACAGGGATAACTCGTAGGCGGACCTGGATACTGGTTTAATGGTCTCCTGCTGAAGATTGCCTAGATCAATGAAATACTTTTCCATTTTAAATTATCCAATGTTCAGTCACCATGCGCACAGAGTATAGTCCTTTCATCAAATTTCGCTGGGGATCATTATTTTAATGTCACACGTGCAGGGAGAGCTTAGCAACCAGCCTTGCTTCCAAAAACATGTCCCTTTCACACAGAGATTGGTGGGAAGTTAGGATAGGTCATCATGTTGCTCATCATCCCTATGATCCTCATCTTCTTCACCACCCTGACCTTGTTGTCCTATCACAGTAACTCAGTTTCGGGTGTCATTCAAAAGGTTGAGTATTTATTCTAACTTAGCAATCATATTATCCGGCACGTCATCATTATTTACCCCACTGTCACTTGCCATATTAGCTCTTGTTACCAGCCTAGCCAAAGTTTCCTATTTTTATAAAAGAGGATACTTTTTATTAGAACGTGTGTCCCATTAATGTCCAAGTGTCTGAGCCTCTGGCTCTGATACCAAAATGTAACGCTCAAAATTACTAGAACTAGAAAATGAGGATATTTTTTTTAAACATACATAAAAATAGATTACACAGCTGCAATCGTATAGATTTATTTAATCAAATTCTTTAAATCAAATTTGTTCTTTTGATCTATCTGATAACATCCGTGTAAGCCATGTGCGGATGAGAAGGGTGAATCCAGATCTCCACGATCTCCCTTTGCCACTACTTCGAGTGACAATGCTTACTAGCATTTTGGCTCAACCTTTTTCAAGTCATGGGAACCATGTGAAAGTCCTTGGGTCTACCACGAAGCTAGTTTTCTAACTTCGTATTCTGGTATCTGACCATTGCCTACCTCATGTTCAATGTTCAACTTCCCATGATCAGGTTACTAGCAATTTTAATTTAATTGGAGGACTAGGTGATCAGACAATGCACAACCATCAATGCATTACTTTGGCCAAAGTTTTCCACCATGCAGGTTACGGCTAAACTCAAGACAACACACTAGTCTTATGAGTTTAAGTCTTTCCACCACCTCACAACTATCCCTTTCACAGTTATCTAGATCTTATAGTTTGTATTTACTTTATTTCTAACTTAACCTATCTTGCAAAGGTTTATATCGAGATAAATGCCAAAGGCCAACTAGGATCATCATGAGATAAGTACATTCATTACGTTGAAATGTATCTATTTCAGCATTTCACATGTACTTATCCCTTAATATGCCTAATGGATCTTTTCATCTATTTATCTTCCCATTTAGTTTCTCTTTTCCTGATGTTTGGTTTTTTTAACCTTAAATTACCTTTTACAATGATACTCTTCCATTCTCTATACAATAGGATTTACAATCTTATCATATTAATACCAAGTTTACCGAAAGACCAAATTAAATATATATTAAAACATGTATATTTAATTATTCCTTTGATTAGCTATGCCACTAAATAGCTTATTTAATTTAGAAATTAAAGACAATTGATTGTTACAATAATTGCCCAATTATCGGCTTCATACATTGACAAATAGCAAATAAATAAATTTAACAATTTATGATAAGTAAGATTTCTTACTTCTAGTATTTATCATTTACTCATATTGAGATATTATTGCATACAAGGTAATCATCTCTTTATTAAAATCATAAATTACATATGTTGTTAAGGCAAAATATATAACTATTATAGTAACTCTCACATAGTGAGGTTTGAATATTAACAATGGGTCCAAGATCCCAATAAATTTAGTCAAAATTCTGGGATATCATCCTTCTACAAATTGAAATCCAAGTATCTCATTTAGATCCATGCTACGATAAAACTTCACAAGACACGAGTTTCCGCATATCCGAACGTGACGGCTAATTGTCCTGCAAGACTGGAGTAGTGGTATGTTGTCAGTTCAAAATGAACTGGCATGAATATTGCCTCCATTTTATGATGTAATTATTTAATAAAATATAAAATGATATACAAGTTATTTTATCAACAAACGCATGGTAATATAGCGGTGAATGTATTATTACATGTTCTACATCAAGATACAACTATGAATGCACACTAATAGAACAACCAATTTCTATTTCAGCAATCATGTTTCACTCTAATTACCAGGATCAAGACATAATCAAACCATAATCATTCAACATCCGAATTTTGATTAAACCACAAGCAAATCATGCTTCACATGGTACAGATTCAACTATTATTTTCTTACCTTCCAATCAACAAGTAACTTAACAAAACTGTCTAAAATCATCTTTTCCAAATAGCAATTAGACATATTCCCTCTAGGTAATGACTAGCTCTATAAAATGCACAATAACTTTATTTCAAACAATCAAAATACATATATATATATATATATATATATATATATATATATATATATATATATATATATATATAGTCCAACTAAACAACATAAAAACACCTCTATCAAATCATTTTAACATGTTCTTTCAGGTAACCAACAGATCAACAAAACAAATTGACCCACATACCACAGGATGATAATTTTGAAGTCTGTTTGCATAGAATAACAACAATAAGTTTCTAACACTTGCAGTAACGAAATCCTTTAAGAAAAATTAAGTCATCTTACATAGACTGTTAACACTATTTTTTTTCAATCAGGTAATAAAATTATACCTACAAGCAAATCGACTAGTACATATCCAATTCAGTTCGTTCCAGCATTAATTTCTTTTCTATTTAGAAATTATTAGAATCCGAAAGCAAATATATCAAGCAAAATGATGAAATACCTAGCAAAAACATTTTTCACACTACCCAGAAATCACTTTACTCATACAAATAAATTATTGTTTGACTGTAATAAAACCCAGAGGCAGAAATTGATTTGGGTTTCCAGAAATCAAATTTAAATTAAAAATTGATAAGGAACACCCATCTGTGTTTTTTTCTAGGTTTAGTTAAAACCACACAAAGGAAGCTTAAGAGAATACATAGTCCATCAATTTCCTTTTTAAATTTCATTTCCAAGCAATTAAATCAGAAGTTTTCCACAAATTCATTTAATTTCCATTTAAAATAGAATGTGTATTTCCTCATTATTTACAAATAATGCTGCAGAGAAGGGAGAAGATATTCATGCCTGAAGTAAACCCAGAATCAACAACCTCTTACTCTTCCAGCTCCAACAAGTTGAATCCTTCCTTCCTCCCAAAACTCACACAGGTATCCCAGAAGAGAAGAATGAAAATAGACAAAGGAAAAAATAAAAGAAAAAATAATGAAGAAACTATACTATAATGGAGAATTTTTGGTGCTTCATGCATCAATGCATGCCACATACTTGGTGTCAGATGAAGGCGTGTCCCTTTCAAAACTCTCATATTTTAAATATTAAAATATTATTATTATTATTCTTTTTAACTTTTGATTTACATGCCAAATCCTTTTAGGATTTAAATATATAATTTCACAAATTAATAATGCATTTTTTTTAATTTTTGTTTTAATTGATACCTAACTTTAATGGTAAAATTAATCATCATAATATAAGTCCACATATTTCCAACAATATGTTATCATAATAATTATTTGAATTCCCATGTTCCATATAAAACATTCAAACAAATGAAAATCACCAAGTCCGTAAATAATAATTCGAATATTTTCATAAAGTTGGTTTGATATAGCATTGTGAAATAAAACAGAGGCAGTATTTATCACGGTTATTACAAAAGTCGAACAAAACATAAGACGACCAAATCGATTAAAATAAAATAATTGGAATAAATAACCGAAATATTCACTATCATTAATGAATTGTTTTACCTATGATTAAGGCCTAATCATGTTTTAGGAAGGATCATCAAGGTGGGTGCGGAGTTATTTGTTCCGCAATATCATGCCCTGCAATAAAAGCTATGGGTCATGATACGACGAACCAAATGAATTTTATACCCAATGATGATCTTGTCTAATCTTGTTTAGACATAAATGTAGTTAATTTAACTTACAAGAAATATTGGGATGTTACATATATAAGAACATTCATAAATTTGACATCAAAACTAATACACACACACACACACACACACACACACACACATGTATGTCAAAATTTTACATAATTAACATTCTAAATTACCTTTGTGAATGTATGTGTACATATGATGCTCGCCGCCTGTGGTCGGGATGAAGATGCGTCTCCCGCACACTGTAATATCAATGCATATACATGTACAAATACAATTCTTTAAAAAATTTAACATCTATAAGTAAGTCAAGTACTCCAAATTTTTTGTAACACACATAACAAAACATAACAAATTTACTTGTGAAGGTGACGCCGATGAATGTAATCTAAATGTCTCACTCAAAAGGACATCTGACATAATGACATTATTGTGTGCACCCCTAGCACCTGTGTGCACCAAAATCAGTATGCACAAAAGTATCGTCCTCCTCGGGCCCCAAACATATGCTACCACATGACAAGAAGAGATGTGGCCTCATGCTAGTACTGCCCTGAGGGAATACTTTGTGTACCTCCACGAGCATCTGGCTCATAAATCTCCCTTGTATGTCGAACAAGGGTTGCAGATAGCCCCTGAAGCACATGGAGTGTATTAATCTCTACTGTCTCCTTCATTGCTTGAGGGACAATATCAGGGTGAGGGGGCTTTTGTGCGGGAAATATACCCTGTTGAATAGGTGCACGTTGTGCACCTAGTTGATCCTATGCAGATCCTTTTCCTCGGCCCTGGAAATCTCAGAAATCAAAATAATTTGGAATCTCGTTGAGAATAAACTTGTAATAGAGTTTCCTCAGAAAGTATAATGGCACCTATTTGTTATTACAAGGTGGAAAATCAAACACCTTCCACCATCGGTCCCAAAAATTATTTTTAATCAAATTATTATTGCACCAATGGATGGGAAACTGTTTACATGACAACGGAACATGAAAATTAGTGTGGGGGTCTGTGAATAAGGCGCATATATATGAGGTCTTTTGAATTTTTTTTTCTTTACATCCACATATGACAATTTTTTGGAATAATAAACCCTACAACCCTCTCTGTAAGTTGTCCATTTTATCAATTTTCCCCGTTATTGCCGTGTCAACTTGAACAAGTAATGCCTCCAATGTGTTTGCAAGAGAGGCGTGGTGGGGGGTTTGTAGATTGTGAATCCCTCATTGTTTTGATTAAATCATCAATTTCAATTTTGTTTTCAACTATGTGGGCTACTAAATCTTCTTGACTACTTGGGGGATGTTTGAGCAATTGTTGGAATGTCGGGAGGGATGATAGGAATAACAGGGTTTGGTTATGGTTGATTCCCTCGACCTCTAACTGTAACAATAAAAAATATGTATTCAATTTAAATTTTAATCTATAATTATCATATTTCAATGCAATTTTGAGAAAAGAATTGTGCTTACCTCTTCTTTGTGGTGCCATCGTTGATTTAGATCTTCCCGACGACCCAGAAAGGATTCTTTGAGCTTGAGATCTAGCTAAATGAAAAAAAAGCGAGGGCACAGATTAAGCTCTGAAACTCACGTTTGAGGGAGATAAAATGATAGAGGCTCGGGCCTCTTTTTTTTTTCTTTATATTAGGCATAACTGCGTATGTGTTATGCCTCAGTAAATCCCAAACCTGACAATTTAAAATGCGATACACATTATAATAGAACGCGTACGCATTTTTATTTTTTCAGGTTCTTATCCACTTTTTGGCCCCCTCAATTTCGTGCACTTACCCCCTTGTCTTACATCTTTTCACATTCAGTACACTGCGCTATTTCCACCCTAAGCATCCTATACATACTAATGTACCTAGTCATTCTTATCACATATGAGTCTAGCATTACTCATCAGCCCTTTAGGGATCATTACATTACATTGTACACATTTGATACAGCATCTACCATTGTATTCCATCCCAACACATGATTTATCACATTCTACTAGACCATACATGGTCGTCTAGGCATCAGTCGCACATACTTCAAAATACATCTGGTCAAACGTACTGCACTTCAGTTACCAAGAATGAGAGCACTTTAGTTCCTCAGTCCATACTGAAAACCTGCCAAGGGTACTTACATTATCAAATGGTACACTTGCATTCATCATGTATCATTATCAATGGTAAACCTTTCATCATACGACATTTCTAGGATGAGTGATATCACGCTATAGAGCCTGAGATCGCTAGAGACTCAGCTCTAGTGTTTCTTTCTAGTGGTACAGCTTCAATTTAGAAAGCATACATCACCACTCCCTGTTATTCATCTTGTACAAGATATGTGTTTTAGGCTACAATCTCCTATTCTTCACTTGAAAAATATCTCTGACTTGTTTACAATCATCTTTGCATCACCACGAGCACAAAGATTCTTCACTCCCATTTCTTTTGCCATGTTCAATCCAAGTATGAGTGCCTCATATTTAGCTACATTGTTTGTATTTTCAAAACAAAGCTTGAAAGAAAAATGATGAATTTTCCCTTTTGGAGAGGTCAACACCACTCCAGCTCCAAAACCAACTGAAGAGCAACTTCCATCAAACTCCAGAGTCCAAATGGCATTGGGGTCATGAATCACTCCCTTGGGAAGTTTTTGCCTCATCTTGTGACATGATCATGTACTTACCATGCCCTATATCTTCATAGAGTATTTGTGCTTTTGGATCATTGGTCTTTTGCACAATGTATTCAATCTGTTTCTCAGGTAGCAGCTTCTTCATTTTTCCATTGACTGGGATCAAAGCATGCGACCAATCCATCATGGACTTCCAATAAAGACACATGGAAACAAGAGAAAGAAGAAGACAATTATAAGGAGATGAAAAGAGAGAAGAGAGCCATTATATATACATAAACATACATACATATATATAATTCTTAATTTAAATTAATAATCAATAAATACATATATTAAAATCATACTATTTAATATTAAACAATAATTGTCAAATATACAAATACATTGAATTCCTACAACTTAATCACTAATACGTATAGGAACCTTGAAAAAATAATAAACTAAAAATTACCATTTCCTTTAAAAGTTAGTTCAAATAATTAATGTATATATGTAACTTTTTAAAAGATGAACCATGAATTGGAAATCAATTCGCCGGAGGCGTTTACTTTAAAGAAGGCATTGCTGGAAAGTGTCAAATTCCAACGATTAACTTTACAGGTTGCCTGATTTTAAATATTTTTTTACAATCCAAGATATTTTTCTACAATATTAGATATTTTTACTATCCTAGATATTTACAATCCTCAATTTGTTTCAAATCTCTTAACCCTGCTATAAATTTGATATTTACAGTCCTGGTGGTTAAACAGATCCAATGGCCATAATGCCATTTCTACTCCTTGCTCTCATAGATACATATCTCCATGTAAAGCCTTCTTAGAAGATAAATGAAGTGGTCAAAAAACATAAATTATGGTAGGAAGAAGATGCTCTGTTCTTGTGGATGTCAGAAGGGTTTCTATAGCAGAAATTTTTGTGGAGGGCTCAATTACCAGATTACCAGATTGAAGGATCTTATTGGTTTTTGTAAATTGTAGATGAAAGGAAAATAAATGAGCTTAGAGATAACACTGGGAGGAGACGGTTTCTGTGTGATTGTGCAGCCTGGTTTTGAACAAGCTTTCATTATGGGCTTTGTTTTCAATCTTGATCAAATCGCATCCTCATCGCCAAAATAGAGGCAGCAATAGATTTGTGTCTTACCCATATTCTCAATTTTTTGTGGGGGAACAAGATTTGGCACTGATGTGGTACATATATCCAGAGAGACGCACAGCTGGGATCGAAGCGTATATCCAGAGTGACGCACAGCTAGGATCGAAGCTTGAACACCAAAGCCTCGAAACGTATATCTAGAGATGATGATAATTTTTTGTTAAATGAAAGCTTCGAAACGTTGTATTATGCAAAAATTCAAATTATCTGCATGAATGGGCAAGTATATTTCCATTTATAACCTTTTTAGCAAGTGGTGATTTGCTGCAAATAATTAATTTATTGTGAAAAATATGATCATTAGATTTAAAAATTGTCCTGAAACATTTTTTGTTGCCAACGCGATTTGTTCTTTTTATGAGGCTTACCTTTGTAATGCACTGCTTATCAGAAAGTAGAGAATTTAATTGAAATTTTGCAAATAAATTTAATTTTAATAACTTAATTTAGATAATAATCACCATAATGTGACTCACGAACATATCACATGATTCTATAAAAAAGAAATATCAAATGTGTACAAAACAAATGTTAAATGCATCTTACAAGTAGCGATTCTATGAACGACAGATACCATAATTTTTTAATTAAGACAAGTAAATGAAAAATACGATTCATTAAGTTATTAGGACAGTTATTTGGTTTATAAATAAATATAACAATGAATTAACACCACATAACCATGAGTTAACACCGCGGTCACTCATGATGTTCTCAGGCCGGTGTTGTTGCGCTTGATCATGAAAATAATAATTTCTCTTACTATTAAAATATATTGATGTTGTGCCTTGGATATCTCCTGAGATATGTGTCAATTGTTTATTCACTAAATAGATGTAAAATAATCTATAAAGATTTTTAAAATTTGAGGAAAATAGTTATTACATCAGTTCCAGCTTATCGTATATGATATCAATGGAAATAATATAGACCAAAGAAATATAATTTTTATAGCCCATAGAAGTGATTTTAATATATAGCTTGAACCTTTGTCCACAAATATCTATTTCAAAATTGTCAATTTATCAATTGATAACATCAAGATATCTTTGCTAAAGGACCTTGTAATTTTGTGTTTTCATATATATGCACAAGCATAATAGAAATTGTCTTCTAACAACAAGAGTTTGTTGTTTAAGGAACATACTTGGAAACATTTCTTAAAAAGAGTCAAATATGTATTTCTATAATAGAAAAAATAGTTAACATGTGTATATTTTATATACACATACATACATATTTTAAAATTTTCATTTCATTTTAGATAGTGACAAAATGAATTTGTACATACAATGAGAAATTATTTATTATATAAATATGACTGCACATTCTGAGGAGTTGCCAAATCAGTTCTTGTTGTAATTCAGACGGTCTGAGCCTTACTGATATTCTGATAATTTATCAATGGTTGCAGTCTTATTAGTTTCTTTACATGCATCTATAAAAATTCTCAATGTGCACATTTAAATCTGGAAATATATTAGCTTCACTTCCTATCGTTCCATCGACTTGTAACTCTTGTTTTTAATTTATTTATTGGTTCACGTGTTATGTAAGTTTTAATTGTCTTGTTTTAACTTTTTAGTGTGTTGTGTCAATAAGTTTTTTTATTTAGTATTTAAATACATGTGCCTAGAAAATAAATAGTTTGTTCTTATAAAGAGTCAAATTATCTTTTGGAGTCTTTGTTAAAGTTTGTTTTTTAAATGTTAAATCTTACGTAATTATAATTTTTTTTTAGGAATTTGGTTTAATTTTGAGGTCCTTTAAAAGTGAAATGCGCGGGGATAATTCTTTTGTTTAGTTTTAGTTTTATATTTGTTTAATACGTTTTAGTATTTTTTTTTTAATTTTGATTTTATGTGTTTATTTTAAAATAAAGTTATTGTATTAGTCTTATGGTGTATTTTCTCTGGAAGTCAATTAAAGAATCCAATGCAGTTCTAAATGAGTTGCAATTTACGCCGGAGAGGATAACAATGTTTAGTTTATTGGAGTTGTAATTTTTCTATTTTAAGTTTGTGTGATGGGGAGAGGACAATATAGTAACTTTCAACAAAAAAAACATTGCCTACTCTGCCTTCATGGATGTCCGCACGTTGGTATAAAGCTCATATTTTGTTATGGGCCACACGTATGTTGGTATAGGTAAGTTGATCGGGGTGAATATACAGTTGTTTTATTTGATGAAACAATCACAATGTCTCTTGACGATGACCATGTCTTCTGTAAGATACAACTATGATATTCATTTAAAAGATAACATGTTGTATCATTTGGTTGAACACTTGGCGTTTATTTACAAAAGTTCATATTTTGGCATTTAAATGTTCCCAAAGCGTAGACAACAATCTCATTTTGTCAGTATCCATGTCAATCACTTCATTCCATGAGATGACATACCTCTAGGGAATTTTATGTTTGGTGGGTAGATGAGATTAAGAAACCTGCCAATGATACCCAAGATGTTGTAGCGGAAGAGCATCTCCATGCTTCTTATAAACGAGGCTTCCATCTTTGTGTTCTTATCCATCTGATTCTACTCCCGTTGTACATATTCATCAGCTTTTGCAACCGCTTGCACCACTCAGGCACAGAGAGTGGTTTCCTGTTTACATTTGCCAGCATACTCCTCGCCTTGTTTCACCATATGCAACAAGCAGGGCTCCAACCCAATTAGTTTAAATTTGCCAAAGTACTCCCAACCTGTGCCAAAATATAGAGGAATTTTGTTAGATATAGTTGCAAATGTTTTGATAGACATGTATGCAGAATGTGGAACCTTACATAAAGACATGTGAATTGTTTAGCAAAATGTAACTTATGTTTTTCGCTCAAACATCTATCATAGATCATAGAATATATTTTACAGCCAAACCATATTATACACATAAAATTCAAGCCCTCTCCGACATAACTTGCAACTCATTTACAATTGCTAGTATATTAGTAATGGTAAATTTGGAGCATTGGTGCGAAATGTCGCCTTGTAACCTTGTTTGACGTTTTCTAATAATTCTTAGTCATTTCTCCATTGACAACTGTTTATATGTTAAAACGTCCAATTTTATTAAAGGGGCGAATGCGACATTTTAGAATTATTTAAGAGTTAAGAGGAGAGACGCAAGCTACTTCGATTTTGATGATAAAAAAATGACAAATTGGCAATCACTTGGTAAGTAGGTATGTTTGACCGCAATAAAATTTCCACAATAATAATTTTCCAATCCACACACTCATTGGGCATTATAGGGTTATTCGTATCTTTTAATCGGCGGAAAGATCATCCAGAGTTTTATGGTCAATTGACTTTTAAACCGCATCGAGTTATACAGTCAGAAACGTAAGTAACAGACCAAAATATGATATTTGTTTGATGCGTCACGGCAAAGCAGAGTCAATTGTGAGCCGCCCCGCGCCGCCCGGCAATAACATTAACATGGCTTTGACTCAGCGCCATGAGACCTCCAATACCATTTCCCCACACACACACAGATATATATATATATATATATATACACACACACGTAGATTAAACAAATAATTGATATGAGATGCGCTGCAAAATGAAGTTCTTAGTCTGTATCTTAATTGTTTCTTCCCTTTTTAACTGGCCGCGTACTGCAAATGCAGCAGATCCGCGGCTTGTGTTCGCACATTACATGCTCTATGCACCGGACAGCGTAGACGTGCTGAAGCAGGAAATTCAACTCGCACAGAGCAAAGGCATTGACGCCTTCGCCCTCAACAGCAACGTGTGGCAACAGGAGCGCGCCGACGCCATATACCAGGCCGCCAAAGAGGTGGGCACCTCTTTCAAGATCTTCTTTTCCGCCGACATTAACAAGGACGACAATGGCAACCTCACTCCCGACCAGCTTGTCACCATGCTCACTCGCTACAAAGACCATCCCAACCAGATGACATACGGGGGCAAACTCCTCTTCACCTCTTGGCTCGGCAGCGACAATGCGTGGTGGGCAGAATACGGCTACTCCTCCGCTCTTGACGGATGGAAGGCCGTGTTTAATAATGCCGGCGGCAGAGATAAATTCTTCTTCGTCCCGTTCTTTCCCACGGACGGCACCCCGGGCGGCGTCCAGGGCACTCTGGATACATTCAACGAAATTATCGATGGGCTGTTTGCGTGGGACACGTCCGCGTGGCCCTACTTCAGCCCCGATTTCCAGAACCCCTCCGACTCAAAGGATCGGAACTATCTCAGCGCCTGCAACGACAAAGGAAAAACGTACATGGCGAGCCCGAGCCCCTGGTTCTTCAAAAACATCCAGGGCTTCTGCTGCACTGACGCTTGCAACAACAAGGACCTCAACAACTGCAGCTGTCAAGTGAAAGGAAATTACCAGGGTCCGGGGCTGTGGATTAAAAAGTGGGAGCAGCTCATCCAGCTCAGCCCGCCGCTGGTGGAGATTGTGACGTGGAACGACTGGGTCGAGAGCTCTTACATTGCGCCGCCGCTTAGCAGCGGCGCCTCTGACGTGGCGGAGTACACCCACCGCGCCTTCTTGGAATTGGGACAGCACTACATCAACTGGTATAAATCCGGGAGCGCGCCTGCGATCGAGAGCGATTCGCTGTACATGTTTTATTACACGCACAGTAAGAACGTAATCGTGGCAGCCGATGGATGCAAAGTGGCCCTTTCGGATGAACTCGCCGATAAACTCTACGTCACTGTTATGCTGACTGCGCCTGCCACCGTGGAATTGCGTTCTGGAGGTGCCTCCCAGACATTCGATGCTCAGCAGGGGATATCCACGTGGAGCATTGATTTTCAAGAAGGGCAACAGGTGGCCGTCCTGAAGCGTGGAGATAGCGTGGTGAGCACGTTGAATGGAAGCAAAGCCATCAGTAATTCCAACGTGGCGAGGTACAATTTCAACGTTTATTCCACGTGCACTGCATGTCAGTGATACCACGGTCCCACCCCAGCGGAAGGATGTTGTTTATTAAAAAATAATCTCGCTTAGAGAGCCGGTAATTCCGTCGCTTCAAAGCGCGTTACCAAGAGAACTGGAATAATAAAACTTAATATTATTGAATCATTTACTAGCAATTGTCCCGACTCCCATAGGTCCGATGGGCACGCTGATAGGGTGAGAAAATAAATGAAGAACATCCTAGCTGGTTTCAATTCTCATTTTGGTAGGATCTAATGCCCAGTTTTAATCTATAAAAAAATCAAATACAACATAATCATTTTTCATCGAATATCTAGCACTGATCATGAGAAATATTCTTAACTTTAAGATTTAATGACATGAAAACCTGCACTAAATATTTAAACAATCAAACAAATACTTTCGTACGATACTCAATTAGAATAGTTGAGAATCTAAACTTGAGCTTTCTTCACACAATTTCATTAAATTGCCAATTACATTTATGTAAAGCTCCATGATAAATGCTCACAAGTAATGAACATGTAATACAGTTCATGCAAAATATTCCATTACATTGAATAGATATAACAGGTCTTACACTAATCACATTGCAATGACTTTTGTCATTCAACACCCAAACACCCAAAGATACATGCATGAAAGTAATTTTTTGAGAGTAGAAGACATAACAAACCAAGTACCATCTAGGAAAACCTAATAATTATACCAATTCTTCTGACAAATACATAAAAGATTATCAGTTCCATTTTACATGAAAAAAATGCATTCTAAGAACATTTATAGGCCATTCATGTAAAACACCCATGATATTGAATAAATAAAAAATCATTTCCAGTATATTGAACACCTCACCGTACATGAAGGGGAGTAAATTATGAAATTTACAAAACTTAGTAATGTAAGCAACTTATTAGAATAGCCAATCCCAATTATTTTATAGCAGAAACATGAAATAGTAAAAACTAACAAATACATTATGAGAGAAATCAATCCTAATATGCTGACAAATTCAAGTACTAACCTCAAGATCCATAGCATTTTTTGGATTTGTTGAAAGAAATACCCAAAAGTGCATTATAAGAACACACGTTCTAATAACAAGACAAATATTTTAAAATCTAACTCTCATTGAATGACAAATGAATGAAATTACCTATATGTACACTTTGTGTTCAAATCTAATCTTAAATAATATGAAAACAATAGAAAATATCCACAAATACATTATGAGAACACCTAATCTTAATAATTTGACAAATGCAACAAAATACCCACAAGTATATTATGAGAATACCCAAACGTAATGTTATGAAAAAAATGTGTGAAATATCCACAAGTATTTTTGAAAAGATCCAATCCTAATACTATCGCATATGCATGAAATATCTAATTCATTCATAATATAATCACGAATAGTCTATTATATTTCCAAATGGCAATTTTCAATATGAATTAACAGCCTGTACTTGGTGCCACTAGAATTCGCAAATATTTATGAGAACCCCTAAATTTTAAATACACATTAGGAACTTGGGATCCATATGATTCAAGAAAGAAGCATTGATATTTTTGAAAGACAATTGATTTCCATCAACATGAAGAAATATTATATACATTTCCATATTCCATTGTATTAATAATATTGGTCTAAAATTTACTAAAGGAGTTTCAATAAAATCAAATAGTTTTCGATTACACTTAGAACTCAAGTTCTATTTGTAAGCATAGATCTAGATACTTTATGTGGTGTAAAACAAAAAAATGAAAATTACAAACCATAAAAGTATATTAGTGTTTGAAAAATATTTTGAAATAAGTAACTTAGTGCTCAAGATAACAAGGCCATGATATGGCAAATACTCTCGAAGATTATGCTTTGTGAGATGCATTAAGCAGAGAAATATAAATGCGAAACTTTGGAATAAATGCAAAAACTAAAGGACTTGTTTGAATTTTGGTTTGTGAAATAAATAGATTTCATGTAGCAAAACATAATGGAAATAGTACAATAAAGCCAAGACTCCTCCTAAACTGTGGCCTATCACAATGAATTTCGCATTTTTGTGAACTTGTTATAATATTCCTTTCAACTTTTCACTTAGAACATAATATGCTAGAGGTTTACTTGGTTCTTGTTTTTCCAGCTTGTAAATGGTAACCAACAACATACTCATCGCTATTAGAATCATGTTTGAACAATGTTACATTTAAGTCTCGAACATCCATTCTAAAGGAATTTCCAATGAAGGTAGAAAAGTCCAAAGGTTCATAGAAGGGAGTTGCAACAATATCTACCGAGATTTATCAAAACAATGTGAAAAAACTAAATAAGTAGATAAATATTTTAAACCATAGTATAATCACATCCGCAAAACAAAAATATATAGAGGATGCAAAACCATTAAAGTCACTGAAGTAAACAAATCAAGAAAGAAATGAAATATAAAATATTTTCCAATTGAAGCACACAGTATTAAATAATTAACAAATGGAAAAAGAATAGACTCAAGCTCTTAAGTATGGTGAGATTGCATTTGCTTGTGGGCACATTTCCCAGAAGCTCAAAGATAATTAACTAAAACACGTCCAATCAACTTAAACCTGTATGCATTGCAAACAAAATCAAGCAAAAAAATTACTAAGTTTTACAAGAATAACATAATATCTAGCTCTACAATGCAGTTAATCGATACAATGATTACATAATTAAGCATGCACATTCTTTCAAATAGTGTATTTTCAGTTGGCATACATAAGAAGAAATTGTGAGGAAAGGGTAAGGTAGGTAGCATGCATGAATTTATTTTAAAAGAGAATTACAAGGTGCATGCCAAGCTTGTGATAGGACACCTCAAAGAGAATTGCAGGACGCACACCAAGAATTTGTTAGAATGCATCAAAGAAATTGACAGGATGCACGAGAAATGTCTGGGAGAGTGCCTCAAAGACAATTACAGGATTCACTTCCAAGGATGCAGAGAAATATGTTGTTTGAACCCACGGAAAATCATTGCCCTCTTTGCAAAATTTTTAGTGAAGAAAAATTTTGCACTGCCACCTTTGCAATTCATATTGCTCTACAAAAACCCAACAACTTTTTGTTTTCCTCCTATACTTAAAAATCCTCAATCCGTGGCACTGGCATGCCCTATGCCTAGAAAAGAAAAACAAAAGGCAGTGTCCATCGATTTGATCTTTACTGCCAATTTTGCATTCCTGTGAATGCCTATTGATCAGTGTCGGACACCCAAGGTGGCATTTTATTTCAATTTTTGAGGCATGAAGGTTTGTACGAGCTTGAATATGGTGAACATGGATGAAAATGGAGGTGATGACGACAGTGTTGCCCCCGTTATTAAGGGGGATTTCCAAATGCCCATCACACACCATCCTTTAACAAATCTCCTTGAAATTTGGATACCCAATATAATCATTTCTATCAAATTAAATGCACCCATAAAATAAAGCCTCCAATTAAATTAGAAGTTTTATATGTTTACAAATAAAGGAAAAAAATTAATTTATTTGATCAAAACTATAATTCGAAAGATAAAATAGTAGAATATTCCTATAAAGAGATAGAGAATATTCTCTAAACATTTAATGCAAAACGTTATAAAACACATGAAATATTACAAATGCTACATTACTATTGAATAAGGTTAAAAGATTAATGGTCTTGTTGAATACTACATAGCTCCCAATATATTAAAAGAAAATATTACACTAAACACCATTAAATTTTAGAATTTTGAGATATGATCTATAAATATAGATAAATAAAAATGTAATATCTATAAAAGAATGGGAATTAAAATGAAAAAAAAAAAAAATCTAATTTATTTTTACTAGACTTATTATATAAAAATGTGAATACATATAATTATTTGTAATCTCACAATAAATACTCGAATGATTACACAATAAAAGATCAATTAATTAAAAAGAAGAAAAAAAAAAAAAAAAGAGAGGATGCGTGCTATTTGGCCAAAGGGAACTTAGAATGTGCGTTATGCCCCTAAAAGAACATCTTGGCATATACTAGAGGCACGAGGAAAGGGGAGAGAAATAGTACACATTTTCCAACAACAATATTCGTAATTATCCCTTTATGATTTTGTCAACTAATAGATTAATGGTATAATGAAGACAAAAGTGGAAGATATGCTACTTTTTATTTTTATTTTGAAATTAAGAGTCGTTGAGAAATGACTTCTTATTTGACGTTTTCTCAAAAATTAATTAAATCAATTAATACAATGTCAAAAAGTATTTTGATAATGAAATAGTGACAATTGACAATCACTCGGAAATAAAAGACGAAGTATAATTATCCACTCGACACGTCAGAGAGCATATATGGCTTTAACTTTTGTATACTATAATCTGATGGCAATGTCTTTGAGAGTTTTGTCGGTCAATAGAGTTAAAAAGTCAGAAACGAAACATTGTTTGACAGCTAGCCAAGTCAGAAACGTCCACATATTCATTATTTTGATGGGTACTTAAAAGGTAGCCGCCCACTACCAGAGAATAGTTATTTAGGCTTGGTGCAGCACCATTAACGCGGTTTTGACTCAGCGCCCTATCTCATACTCTTTCTATATAGAGATATGGATTGAATTGAATATAGGTATGATCGGTGCAGCAATGAAGTTCTTAGTCTCTATCTTAATTGTTTCCTCCCTTTTTAACTGGCCGCGTGCAGATGCAGCAGATCCGCGGCTCGTGTTCGCGCATTACATGCTTTATGCACCGGACAGCGTAGACGTGCTGAAGCAGGAAATTCGACTCGCACAGAGCAAAGGCATTGACGCCTTCGCTCTCAACAGCAACGTGTGGCGCCAGGACCGCGCCGACGCCATATACCAGGCCGCCAAAGAGGTGGGCACCTCTTTCAAGATCTTCTTCTCCGCGGACATTCACAAGGACGCCAATGGCAACCTCACTCCAGACCAGCTCGTCACCATGCTCACTCGCTACAAAGACCACCCCAACCAGATGACATACAGAGGCAAACTCTTCTTCACCTCTTGGCTCGGCAGCGACGATTCCTGGTGGGCGGATTACGGATACTCCTCCGCTCTCGACGGATGGAAGGCCGTCTTTCAAAAGGCCGGCGGGAGGAGCAAATTCTTCTTCGTTCCGTTCTTTCCCACGGACGGATCCCCGGGAGGCGTCGAGGGCACGCTTAACAAGTTCAACGACATTATCGACGGGCTGTTTGCGTGGGACACGTCTGCGTGGCCCTATTTTAGCCCCGATTTCCAGAGCCCCTCGGATTCCAAGGATCGGAACTATCTCAGCGCCTGCAATGGTAAAGGAAAAACGTACATGGCGAGCCCGAGCCCCTGGTTCTTCAAAAACATCCAGGGATCCTGCTGCACCGACGCTTGCAACAACAAGGACCTCAACAACTGCAACTGTCAAGTGAAAGGAAATTACCAGGGTCCGGGGCTGTGGATTAAAAAGTGGGAGCAGCTCATCCAGCTCAGCCCTCCGCTGGTGGAGATCGTGACGTGGAACGACTGGGTGGAGAGCTCTTACATCGCGCCGCCGCTCAGCAGCGCCGCGTCTGACGTGGCGGGATACACGCACCGTGCCTTCTTGGAATTGGGAGAGCACTACATCAGATGGTACAAGTCCGGCAGCCCGCCTGCGATCGACAGGGATTCGCTCTACATGTTTTATTACACACACAGCAAGAACGTAAACGTGGCAGCCGAGGGATGCAAAGTGGCACTTTCAGATCAACTCGCGGATAAACTGTACGTGACTGCGATGCTGACTGGGCCTGCTACCGTGGAGTTGCGATCTGGAGGAGCCTCGCAGACGTTTAATGCTCAGAAGGGGATATCCACGTGGAGCATGAATTTTCAAGAAGGGCAGCAAGTGGCCATCCTAAAGCGTGGAAATCTCGTGGTGAGCACTTTGAACGGTAACAGAGCCATTAGTAATTCCAACGTGGCACGATACAATTTCAATGTTTACTCCACCTGCACCGCATGTCAAGAACGTTCCCTATGTTAATACGGTAAAAATAAAGCGTATTCTCCTGAATGTTAGACGATTAAAAAACTAGAATCATATAAAACAACATAAAATAAAAATGGTAAATGCATTAAGCATTTCAAATGTCTATCTCGACTTTGTTTTATCATTACCGTTTCAATATCTTATAATTTAAGAATATGCATTGCATTCGAGGGTAGACACGTGTAACATGTAGTTTTAATGTTAATCTTATTTTACATATGACTTTTCATTATGTTAATGATGAAGTGACATTTCTTTTTTGATGGAATTTGAAGCTTGCACGAGTTAAGTACATACAAAATTCTTAAGACTTAATTACCAAGGACTAAAGAAATACTATTCTCCCAAATTCACGTAGGGTACAATCCCAACCTCATCCCTTATTTACTAGTATATCGTGGGATTGGAACCTTGGTGGATGGCTAGAGTACACCTTTTACACCATCATATGTATCGTTGGACCACAATCCATTCGATGGTAGAGTAACATTTTGACAATGAGCCATTGCTCCTACCACTTCATTCCTTCCAATCCGAAAGACCTAAAGAACTTCAACTATTAAGTGAAAGGAAAATACTAGGATCTCGACTCGTGGAATAAAATGTTGGAGCATCTCATCCAAATGAGCCCACAACTGGTAGAAGTTGTGACACGAAATGACTAGGTGGATAGATCATATATCTCGTTGCCATTCAACAATAGTAGCGTTGATGTGGCGGGTTACACCCACCCTACCTTCTTAAAATCGAGACAACATTGCATAAGATGGTACAAGTCTGGACACCCACCTTTGATAGACAAGGATTCACTCTACATGCTTTATTGCAACCACAATAAGAATATAAACATGAAAAAACGAGGGATGTAAAGTAGCCCTTTCAGATGAACTTGTTGAAAAATTATACGTGACTGCAATGTTGACTGGGCTTGCCATAGTGTAATTGTACTCTGGAGGAGCCTCTCAAATGTTTAATGCTCAAAAGGGGATTTCCACATGGAGTATTAATATTCAAGAAGAGCATCAAGTGGCCATCTTAAAATGTGGAAATAACATGATGAGAATGTTGTATGGAAACAAAGCCATTACTAATTTCAACGGAGCACGATACAATTTCAACATTTACTCCACCTATTACATGTCAGTAACGAAAACCCCATAGAATGGATCTACATTCCTATAATAAATAAAGTGTATTCTCTTGTATAATAGGAAAATAATACTTACATATAAAACAAATATACTATGAAAATCACAACTACATAAAGCATTTGATATGTCTCTATGGTATTTAATCTCATTAAAATTTCAGTATCTATTTTACAATTTACATTTATTTATTTCATTTTAAAATGGACCCAAAATGTAATTTTAATGTTAACCTTAAAATTCAAATCTAAAGCTAGCTCACTCATGATACAATTCGAGGACCATCTTTACAATCATACCCTCACAATATAATATTGGTTAAAAAATACACTTGGTCCTGAAAAGAATAAAGAATGCAAGAAACATATTTTTAAATTACATATAGTCTTGAAATGAAATATACAGAGAATGCACCGAACATATATTTAAATTACATATGGTCTTGAAATGTATAGAAAAAGCAATAAACATATTTTTAAATTTATTTCTATTAAATATATGTTTCAATGTATATCCTTTCGAAATTATTAATCTTAATACTTATAAATGAATTTAAAAGTTTGTTTGAAGATTGGTGTTAAGGTTCACAATAAAAGTGAAAAAGTGTAATATTAACGAGCAAAGAAGTAAATTGGAACAGATAACAAGGCATCATGTATCGATCTAATTTTACTACGATAAATAAAGGCAAACCAGGTGGACAAAATGAATTTTCGTAAACAATGTTGGTGATAGAGCCAGTAGCACCATTTACAAGACATGTTCCAACCCACAAATTTGCA
Source organism: Taxus chinensis (assembly GCA_019776745.2). Lineage (NCBI taxonomy): Eukaryota > Viridiplantae > Streptophyta > Pinopsida > Cupressales > Taxaceae > Taxus > Taxus chinensis. The sequence continues at coordinate 404,800,883 of CM034155.1, forward strand.
TAAAGCATGACTTTTTGGATTACATTTAGTGCAACACTTAGTCATAAGATCAATCGTTTGACAGCTAAGGACAGTCTGACCCCTCATTTGCATTATTTTCTTTTTGGGATTTGATGCGATTTTCATGGTTTTGCAGGTCATTTCTTTATTGCAGGTTATCAGCGACATCGACGATCATTGTAGGACATACTAGTGACAAGAAGAAAAGGATAGCGAACACCTTGCAACCATTCAAAGATGGTTTTATGAGGTTTTTGGCAGTTATAAGCACCCAGAACTGGTCTGTAGTGCCCACAGAAACCCCTGACCCATCCCGAGCACCCCAATCCAACATATTCTAACATCTCTGCATTTTTCTAGGTTTTATTGCGATAGTCTGCACTTCAGATTTCCCAATTTTTCAGTTCTACACTCCTCCGGAATCATAATGAAACAACTAAGTCGTTTTATCTCCTCTTTGCAAGTAGGGTTTCATAATTTCTAGCTTAATTTTCTTGGGTCGGATCTGTATTTCATTGCATATTCATTTATTGCTACATTGCAATCAATTTTAGGCATTTATAAATTCTATATTTTCTTAATCATTTTGGTGAACCCCACTCGTGATCAGTCATTTGAATCCTTCTTTGACACATCATATTTTCTATTATGGCTCCTAAAGTTGCTCAAATTTCTTTGTATGATTTAATTCAAATGCATCCTAATTGCCAAGTTGTTATGAAACAATCCTTAGACACCATGTATCTCCCTAGAGATACACAACCGCATCAAGTGAGTGTTATTCTTGATCGTCTATCTGATGACCTTAGTCTTCATGATCCTACATCTAATCAACCCATGTTGGACTCAATTCAAGCCTTGCATTCTTTATTTCAAGAAATAATTCAGTCTATGGAATCCACAATCACATCTCTCAACTCTAAAATCCAACATCTTAAGGAGGCTTCTCAGGCTCATGTTTTTTCTCATTCTACATCTCATCTTCATTCTATGTCTTCTACATGTGCTCATATTAGTGAACCTCAAATATTTCCGCTCCATATGCCTCTCAATTTCACACTCAATGATATGTAATAAGATATTCTTCTGCACCTCATAGCCCATCAATTAATCAACTTTCCATCTATTCATTGTTATCCTCCTTATCGGCTTGCAAAATATCAAGGTCATCCATTTTGCAGTTATCATCGAATCAATGGACATAATGACAATGATTTATATGCTTTACAACAAAGAATCAAGCATCTTGAGCATCAAGGTTTTATCTCATTCATTGCACAACATTCTGTTACATGGTCCTTTCCACTTGTTACATCTCAATGGGTTCCTAAATCTGATCCATCTATGTCTAGTGAGCATCATACTTCCACTTCTCATGTTTCTTTTTCGCTCACTCAAGTGTCGCCTATGAAATATACTCAAACCAAGAAACCTCCTCTAAAAATCAATTCAACACCTCCTACTGAGTCATCTGCAGCATTACCAAGTCAAACAAAGCAACCGACATATCCTCCTCTCAAGTCTTCTACGACGTTACCAAACAAACAACCACTCGCTACGCAAGACAAACAAACTCTAGCTGGCCTCTTTCAACTCCTGCAACTCGAGGATTCTAAGCCATCACAACTTCAACGTCCAATTAATTTTTTCAGAGAAACCACACCTTCTACTGATGTCTAGGATAAATTTCAAACTTTTTCATCATCACATGGTCCTAATGTTGCTTCTACCTATCATTATGTTGGCTCTCTCTCTCTCTCTTATCATGACACAAATGATGCTCTCCCATAATGGCATGGTACCTCTCACGTCGGTGCCTAGATATCCTCATCACACACTTGGGGGGCATCATGTTCATTCCCCCAACCTTCTAGCATTATCAGTTGTCTTACATCTTACACATATCACATTTAGTCTTCCGCATTCTTCATACACATCTTGATACATTTGTATCGTCATTACCCGATGACACACTCTTGTGCTTTGGTTCACACTTAACTGTTGAGGGCATCCTATATACATGAACCTCATAAACTACACATTTTGCACACACATGACATATTCTCTCGCAACCTCTATCACATATTATGCGCTTTATTCAAACTACATAATCATGATATATATTTCTCGCATCTACTCTTACATGTTGTGCTCATTACCCTATGACATACTCTAGTTCCACAGTCCATACTCGACTGCTGAGGGTCTATATATCAAATGGACCTCACCAGACTCACGCATTCACTCAATCACTCACTCACACACTCTCTATGCTCTAGGATTTATCGATCACATCTTTCTAGTGTAAAATTTAAACCATTTCCCGATGACACACTCGTGTTCTATGGTTCATTATCGACTGCTGAGTAGGTATGTATAAATGAACCCTATCACATGGATTGTCATCCACACTCAGTCGAGGGGCATGCTCCTCCTATAGAATTCTCTCTACATTCCATTCCATATCATCCACAACATATTGCATATCTTTGTCGCATGTATTCTTACGTGTACACTTTATTACACATGTTAGACATATATTTTGTATGTCATTATCTTTTCCATATACACATGCGCGTTCACTTGATTTTTAGTTGTGATCACAGATTTTATAGATCGATACACACAACACAGATGTTTGGTGTAGTACCTCTTACCAGTCCCACTATGGCTCTTGGGGGCATCCAATTTTGTACACTACAAGTGCTATTGTTTCATTTTTATAGCGCATTACTATATCGGATTATACATGTTTTGACATACATTTTATCTTCCTGACATGCTAACGGGTGCTTCATGTGTAAAATTTTCTTTGCAGGTCTATTTGCTTCTATGGTTGTCTGTTACATTGCTTGACATTGTTTACTCTTGTCTTCCATTGTTTGCAATTGTTTGTAGGCTTTTCCCTTTGTCTTGTGTGCACATTGTCTACTCTTCGACCATTTTGGCCTCGATTGTCTTGTGACATTGTGAGTGATGTCCCATGTTTGAAACCCATTCTTCGCGGTCTACTTTGTCTTCTTGTGTGTTTACATTGTCTTCTTGTGTCTTAGCTTACACAATGTCTACCTAGATTACATATTGTCTTCTACATGCGTGTTTTTCTTTGTTTACACTAACACTTGTCTCCTAGCCATTTTGTTTGTGTGTGCCTTGGTTTATACCAAGCACACTCCCCCCTACAGGGCACAATTTCAACACAGTGGTCAGTCCTCCTTTGGGCTGCATACTCCATTTTAGTGCCTTGGTTTATACTCCCCCCTCACAATTTCAACACAGTGGTCAGTCCTCCTTTGGGTCACATGCACCCCAAACGAGGGGGCATCATTTGGGTGAATTAGTCACCCCACAACAGTTCATAGTCATCACACAACATAGTTCAATATCAGTACAACACAGTCATCAGTCACGACAAAGGCCCAGGTCCTGACTTGGTTCCTTACCACAACACAAACACCAACGCCCAAACCTGAATAGTAGCACCTAGGCGCCCCTGACTCTTCTTGGATGCCTGTGACTAGGGGGGAAGTTACAAAACATTTTTCAGTTCAACACAGTCTACAACACTTCACACAATGAATTTTACAGGACAATAGTCCTTCATCACTCGACATGCATACAATGCACGACATTTTCTGCTTTCGCGTTGGATAAGAACTATTCAAAATGGATCAGATTTTTACACACCATCTGCAGTGGTGTTCACATTGCAGGAAGCAGTTAAAGGTTAGAGGATGACACCAAAATTTTCTCCCTACACTTCTTCCATGTCTTGGTGTGAGATCACCCAAAAAACTCGCACACAGTGTAACTGGCGTGAGATCACCCAAAAAACTTGTTCTTCTACATCATCTACAGGATCCTTTCTACACATTTCACTCATCACAGATTAGGTGCACATGTTCATTTTTGTATTTTCACATATTTCTTTACATACTTTTTACTCGTTTTGATCATATACTTGTGTATTTGACTACTTGATCATTCTTCTCTTTTGCAGGTTCGTTGTTAGGGGTTGGTAAGAGAAGCAAACATGTTTGTCATTGTTTGGATGAGACAAGCCATAATCGAGCTTATAGTGGGAAAAAGAGGATACAATAAAGATTGAACAGAGGGCCTAGTGGTACTAAACAACCACGACTCACAAACACATCGCCAATATTATTATAGTGATTATTTTTTAGGGTACACTGATTAGATTTTTTATGGTTTGCGACATGGATGGTTGAGATCATGTTATGTGTCAATGAAACCTTGCACCTAATTTTTATTGTCCACTTCCTGATGCACGTCAGACACGAAAACCTTACTTCTAGTAGGGAAACACCTATTAGTGTAATTATGTGACATTCCCAACATTTGGGATCTTGGAAGCTCATCAAAGGTCTAAAATTGCTCAAAATTAATAAATGAAAAAAGGAATGTGCATCGTTGTCTTAGCATGGATACATTTTTTCGATCCTGGAAGCTCATCAAAGGTCTAAAATTTCTCAAAATTAATAAATGAAAAAAAGAATGTGCATCGTTGTCTTAGCATGGATCCATTTTTTCTAACACCATGCAGGAGTATGGAAATGAAGAGACATTACAAAAGTAGATATTACATGAAGCATAAAAAAAACAACATACATGGAAAGTACCTGGAACTGAGATCTCATAGATCAGTTCAGGAACTATCATGACGTAATAGGTGAACAATTAATAAATGAGCTTACAAAGAATTACGGTCAGGATAGTAGAATATAAGAGCTTGATGGATAAAGAGCGGAAGGCATTATACGGGCGTGAGGCAGCGGCAGTGGGGGAAATTTGTGGTGGAGGAAAAAAACTAATCTTTATCCGACTAAAGAAGGAACGCAGGTAAAAAAAACTATTAAAAATGTGAAAACGTCCAGATGACCGTCAAACCGTCAACTTTACTACAGTCACAGAAACATCTGGAGGTCCTTTACCATAAGGGGAACACCTTCGGCATAAAAATAAAGGATGACTTAGTACTAACAAGATAAATAACCTTGATGACGACTCACAAGGTCACTTAACTTAACGTACAACCCAATTTCTTACCATCTAAATTAAGATGGTAATAATGAGAATCCTCTGTATCGATTTCATTGGACATTTAAGTAGATCTTTTAAGGAGCATACATAACAAATAAGGTCTTCAAAACGTTGTTATCAAAATGAAATAGATTCAATAATGGAAAGTGTATTTAATTTCTTACCGAATCCACTCTTTTTTTAAGGGTAGAAGACTACTTGTATGGAGGATAAGATTTGTGTAAGAGATAGATTTTAGGAAAGAGAAGCTGATTGAATATTTTTTCAATGGTCCCAAACAACATTTTCCTTCGATAATTGTTTTCTTCCCACACTCTACTTTTGAAAAAAAACATTTTTAAAAAAAAATAATTAGTATATAACGTGCCAAAATTTAAGCTAACCAAATCCTTTCACACAGACAAAGAAGTAGCTTCCATAGGATTGAATTTAGAGAAATATTGGAAATCCCAAGGAGAAGGAAGAAGAAATTTTAGCTTCCAAGGCCACGTATACTCCTTTATTTTTCATTCGCTATAGAAATGGAGTTTCATGTCACCTCATGCTTATAGGTTATTTATTCTTTTCCTCCCGCTTTGAATTTAAAATATGACAGATTGTTTCCCCTTGCTACCTTCGAGGATGGAGAGACCTATAGTTTTTCTTTTATCAACTCTTTAAATAGAGACATATCCATTTCAATTTCGATGGAAATCTAAAACTAAAGTGTAATTTCCCCTTTTCCTGTGCCAAAGGCCTAAGGGCCAGGTCGAGTCCAAGTCGTGGTCAAACCCAAGGGGATGTGGACGCTGGGAGCTATTGGGAAGGGGCCACGTGGTTCTAATATTCTAATTTTGCGTTGAGGGTCACTTTTGGACCATGGCGACTTAAAGGGGAAAAGTAACTTGAGTTATTTTTATTTTATTGACCCCTCCGTGGAATGAAATGCATCTAGGTCTATTAGGGCTCTTTTACCTTGGAAAGTATATAAGGAGCTGGCAGAGAAAGGAGAGACACTTTTTGTCACATACATTTTATCCTCTTTCACGTGCAACTGTTGTTACGTATCTACAACTTGTGGAGTGAAATCCCACAAGGACCCTAGCTTCTGTGGTGAGAGACCCATCCCTAGCTAGCAGGGCATTCTTTGGTAGTGAAAGATCTACCCTAGTCTGACACTTTTGGAGCCGCTTTCGGGGCTGTGTCACAGAGATAATAAAAGAGGGTTCAAAGGAAGGGTTTGAGGATTTTTTGGGGCATTTGGGGAAGATAATAGAGGGCTTTCGGATCAGATTCACGACAGCCATTTGGGCAAGGTGTGGCAGCATGTTGAAGGCATATTCATCAATTTCCAACCCTTTTCCCAGCTAGGTGACTTGCAGCCTTTATTTGGAGGGTTTTCCAGTTGGTCCCCTTCAGATCTAAAGGTTGAAACATCATTTCCTATACATGTTAATGTTATTTCCAAAGACCCTTAATTTTTGCTCTTGTATTTGGAGAGTTACGATCCTCTAAAGTTTTCCAGCTGTCTAGGGCATGCTGTGCTTTTTCTGGCAGCATTTTAATTTCTGTAAAACTCCAAAAATAGTGTTATTATGTCCTTTATAATAATATCAAGATCTCTTTAAATTTTCATGTAATTCAAGTGGATATTTTGGGAGATTTTAATTTTCTTTAGTCCATTGTCCTTATTGTAAAAATCTACAAAAATCAATATTTTATTTGGCTGCAAATTTTCAATATTTTGTGCATTTAAAGTAGTATCCCATAGGGATATTATAGCATGATGTATTGTTATTTTAAAAGTCTCTTCATGATTTCAAGAGAGCTTTTAGTTGGAAGGTAGGATATGCCATATCTAGTGGAGTTTTAAGATGATTTGAAATGCTTTCAAAAAATGAATAGAATGAAGCTCTTACCAAAATATATTTAATAGATATGCAATTAAATAGATGGGATTTTCTTAAAATTTTACAAAGAAAAATAAAAAATATCTTCCCACATGGCATGCAAAAATCATAATGTACTATTTCCCTTTATCTAACATTGAGGATCTTCGGTCGAGACACATGTTTAAATGTTTTTAGTGCATGTTATATCCACTTCATATAAAATGAAAATGTTATTACTATCTAGAAAAGTGACATGTGAGCATGGGAATCTACAAGTGACTCTTCCTCACACCCGACCTCCCGAGGTCGTGCCGAGACAGCCGGTGGGGATGGAATACACGCGGGATGTAGATAAGCTAGTTAGGTAATCTTATGTCTTCAACACGCAATAATGGGATCTGTGAATCTAAGGCAAAGAAGGCCCTCCTAACCTGAACCGGTGTGATAGATCATTCGGTGAGGATAGCTGCTCGAAGGCTCCAATCAATATCAAGCTCTGTCGTGATCCGATCTATGGGTTGTGGAATACGTGGAAGATAACCTGTGGGTGCTTCGTATATGTCTCCCGACAAGGTCATGAAAATGGAATGGCTAAATATGTAGTGGATCTTTTGGTGTTTTATGGATGATTCTCTGGTCTAGTCCAGAAATATTTAGCTTGATTAGCTGCTACGTTTAATAATGATAGTTGTGTGATAATGTCTGGTGGGAGTGGAGAGGATCTAAACACTAATGTTCGCAAACCAGCATCAACGTTGGATTGATTTGTAGGCCTGTTGGGTTGTGGGACTTGTGGATCACAACCGTAAGTTCGTGGTTGTTGTGGACCTCCTATGGTCATGTGAAGAATCAATCCCTTCTTCTGATCCCGAGTATCCAATAATCATATGCCTTTTCGGCCTCTATGTTTAGAACTAAAAGTTGCACAATTTTCTCAGAGTACCTAACAGGTGTTCTGGCAACTTGGATACGTAAGCTAGTGTCTATATCAACAAGGAGGTCTCCTGCGTCTGGTTGTGGGACTAGTGGATCACAACCAAATGTTTGTTCTCTTTCAGGTCCTTCTACAGTCATATGGATGTCTATCAAGGCAATCTATAATTTGGCTGATTTGACCAGAACGTGTGTGCTTTGTCATCTTCTATGTTTAATCCTCTTAACTGTGAGCTGATTTCTTGTAGGTCTGTTGTTGTTCGAAAGACCTGAATTCTGAGATTTTGGTCTATGTCAGTTATTGCTGCAACAATATTTGGTTGAGGCATGATTGGCTCAAAAATGTATTCCCTGGGCTCTCTAGGTCCCGTGATTGTCATACAAGATTAATATAAACCTAACTGAAATGAAATAAATTAACTATGCAAGATATATCTACAACATATATATATTCCTCTGTTTTTGTATTTTTTAATAGAATTTTAAATGGAATTGAAAGAACAACTAATCTAATATATTCAGAAAATGACAACTAATCTAATAACAAAATTAAAACAAACAAGGTAGCCCGGTGTAGCTACTTGCCTGTGCAGTTGTGAGTTTATCCTAAATAACTAGATAGCTGATTAACTTAATTGAAAGATTCTCGATCCTACCTCAGAAGTGAGGAATGAATCATAGTTTCTCAGAAACTATCAATCCCTACAGCTTCCCTGGTAATATCGAGAATGAAATTTAACTAAAATGAAATGTTTCACTACTCTATTTGATATATTTTAACTAGAACTTTGACAGATAAAACCTGGAATTTGCAGAACAGTGGCGAATCCAGTAGTGTATGAATTTTTCCCCTCAGAATGATCTCCTCATTCCTTCGTGTTCACGTGAATCCAGAAGAGCGTGTATATGCTAGCATCAATAGAAAAGGTATTTGAACAATGGCAGTTTGGATATAGACCGAATATAATGCGAGTAGGAGAGGGACAACGCAAGAGACAGAGCTTGGCATATGCAATTCCTAGCGGGATTTATTGCGGGAATACAACGCAAGAGTACCGAGAGATTCTAGAATCCACCTTCTGTGAAGAACACAACCTGCAACTCTAATGGATGCAATCTATAACTGACACTACTCTGCTCTAAACTAATTTGTATGAACAACGATGAACAAGACTGAAGCAAGAAGATTGAATGGCTTCTGAAAGCAAAGGAAAAACTAGCATGGATGCAAACATGAAAACAAAATGAACTCTAAGCAAGAATTGAGAGACTAAACAATGGAAAATGAGAAATTGAGAGGCAGTTTTGAGGGGCCATTTGCTTGAAAACAAGCTGGCTATTTATAGATTTCACATTCACCCAAAGGTGATTCCCATTAGAACTCTTTTACCATTAAACAATGGAGAAACACTATTCCAGGGGACATAAAACATTAATACAAGCTAAGGCGGTGGAGAAAAGCTGGTAAAAGTTGAAAATTTATGCAAGTCGTGATCAAAAGAATGTGCTGGAAAATGCGTGAAGGACCGCCGCCCTGAGCAGGGTGGTGGTTACAGGACCGCCGCCCTGCCAGGGTGGCGGTTTCATCACTAAAGGTCAAAAAGCTAAGAAATGAAGGGCAGAGGAATAAAACAAAGCACAAGGAACATGAATAAAGCATTTGGGATGCTAACATATACTTTGCGAGCTTTTCTGGATCCGAACACCTTGCGAGGTGACCTGTATCATCATTGGGGCATGTGTAACATTGTTTCGGTGGTACAGTACCCTACAATTTTGGGTACGTACATATTGCCCCCTCGGAGAAGCATTTTAGCCATGAAGAGGCGTAAAATGGTGGGTCCGAGTATGGCGGTCCCAAAATGGGAAGTTAGAAATTATACCTGACACGCCCGTGTGTCGAAATGTTGCCATCCAAGTTCCTGCTACCTGCAAAATGGAAAGAAGACTCAAGTGCAGATAGACAAAACAAATTGAAAAATAAATACTAAATTAGTATGAGATGAGGACTTACCATTTGTGTGGGGATGAGAACTTACCTCCGTTGGCGCTCTAAACCTGCGAAAGGGGCACTCGAAAATGCGTCAAAACACTATATATATATATATATAATGGGACCATTTTCCTATTCATTTACACGTGTTGATTTGATAGTTTTTGAGCTCTGGGACCCACGGTGATGGTTTTCAATGAGAATATAGTCGAAACATTCGCATCGAGATAGCGATCATGCCTCCGCGAGCAGAACCTCGACCCACGAAATCTTAGGTTAGTTCTTCTTGATTATTCATTTTTGCACCCTAAATGTAAAAATGATGAAAACTTTGTCGTGGGGGGGTATTTTTAGAAATGTCAGTTTCAAATGTATCTCTTAGGGGGGCGCCTAATGGGTAGGCTTTTGTTTTAGCAAAAATGGTCATTTTTTAGCATTTTTGAGCATTTTTAGGGTATGCGACTCGTTTTGAAACGTGGGACAGGACCACCACCCTGAGCAGGGTGGCGGTTACAGGACCGCCACCTTACAAGGTGGTGGTTATAGAACTGCCGCCCTGCTCAGGGTGGCGGTTCTCTCCAGAATGCCAAAACAACACTTGTTTGAATTCATTTTTGCATTTCTAGCATTCTTACCTGCTTTAATGATTTTTTTCAATGCAATCTTGATACTAACTTGCTCCTTTTTGTGTGTTTTTGTGTGTTTTGCAGAAGAAGGAAGAGTACATCAGATGGAGCCGAGAGAGAGAGAGTGATTGGCTTCCAGCAGTGCTAGATGCACTCTCTCAGGATGAGCAGGATACTCTTCAGAGGGTAGGTATATTGAGGATCGCACGGGTCCCCCACGTTACACCTGCCAGTCACATACTATGTGACTTATTTTCTTACTGGGATGCAGATCGGAACACTTTCTGATTTCCAGGTGTCAGGGGTGAGTGGACTATCACCTTAGAGGATGTCTACCACATTTTGGGAGTCCCGATTATTGGGAGGAGACTTTCATTTGATACAGTAGTATCCAGAGCTCAGGTGACACAGTGGGCCACCTATATGGGAGACGCAGTTGTCTCCACTGGTTCAAAGAAGGGGGTGAAGGTCCGTTCTATTCCTGGCTTGCCCATCCCTCTGATCCGTCAGGCCATTATGGGCATCCTTGCTTCGAGATTGATTGGAGACAAGGGAGGGGATACTTTACTCTACTGTTGGGCCCCCATCATCGCACAGATTGAGGCACATGGTCAGATTTATGCCTGGGGAGCTGATATACTTGGGACCACCTATCACGACTTGTACAGGGTGGTTCATTTACAGGGACAGTCGCTGAGCCATCTGACCTTGGTTATGAGCTGGGTCTATGAGCGTATCATCCCTTATGGGAGAGGTATAGAGGTGGTGGATCCCAGAGCCGTGAGGGCAGCTAGATGGACAGAGATGACGGTGCTTAGAGCACCCCACCAGCCAGTTGCTTCCTTGACTACTGAGGATATGGAGGCCACACCTTATCAGGCCATGGCAGGGTTGTGGGGCGAGGAGACCTTCACTTTGATTTCCTGCTCTACTACAGGGCAGCTTGTGGACAGGATGGGGAAGGTAGAGACACACCCCTTTGATCGAGTGCCTCAGCAGTTCGGCCTTGCTTACATTGATATGCTTCCCCCAGTGGTGCCAGTGTTCAGATCAGTTCGGGAGGCTAGGGGTGGTCCTAGGGGCCGGGGTTGGACTGTTGTTACTCCTGGCATCCCGATTGTAGCCAGGAGGGTGGTACGCGCCTGAGTGAGAGTCGGTGCTCCTCAGGCACCTTTACTTCGGATTGCCACTGGTCCTGTGCATAGCAGTGATGACCCTATTGATATAGACTCTGAGTCTGAGGAGTTCACAGGGGGAGAGATGGAGGAGGAGACCGAGGACATGGAGGTCAGCGAGTCGGGTGGGGGAGAGGATAGCGATCCCGAGTGGCATGACACTCAGGAGATGTTACAGGCCGAGAGGGCAGAGCAGAGCACAGAGAGGGTGACTCTAGTCTCAGAGGAGTTGCCTTCTCAGGACCTAGGTGGAGAGGACGAGTCTGTGGTAGGATGCTATGTTGCCCCAGACATAGGAGGAGGACATCAGTCAGTGGTGGCATCTGTGGTAGGCACTGATCCTAGAGATCCCTCTTGGAGGCCTGGAGATCCGAGTGAGTTGTCACTCTTCTTTTAATATTTGTTTTTAGCTAGGATTTCCTTAGTTGCTATCTCTCCTTTTGTTCATCCTTGGTTTCATCTTTTGATTATTTTCTAACTTGTTTTTCTCCTTTGCTTGCAGAGACTGTTGATGAGTGGTGAGACTTGATTCACTAGGTATGTACTGATACCCTGATGCTCCCTATGGAGAAGACTCATGCTGAGCTATCCGTGGATGCAGGGGAGCCTTTGGCAGCCGGTAGGCATACCGATGTTTTTTCCCCCATTTGGCATGTGGCCAAGATGGTGACTTCCCTCCGTACCGAGTTAGCCGGGTATAGGACTGTAGAGCGCCTGATGAGGAGCCACTCTCATAGCGAGGCTATAGCTACCATTCGGGACCGTGAGCCCTCAGTGCACTCAGAGCGCCAGCGTAGCCAGAGTCCTAGACGTGGTCGTGTGCCTTCTGAGGGATCCCATAGGGATTGAGAGGCCACTTGGCTCTTTTTGTAGTGACTCTTGCTAGATTGTTTATATGACCATTTTGTATTTTCTGGGCTCATTGAGTGTTTTGACCATGCCTAGTGCATGATGGCATTGTACATAAACCTGATATATATATATACATCTCTTTTTGGATCTAGATCTCTTTGTACCTAGAGTTTTGTGATTCATTTTCACATGTATACTAGATGTTTATAATTTTTTTGTTTTTATATGCTTTTCAGAATGTATGCAATGGAGAACAAATATCACAAATGTTTTCTTTTTGTATTTCGTGATGCTGATGTATGATGACACAGATGAGCTTTATGATCTTGAACTTTAGTTTTCATAAGAAATTTTCCTGGTACTTCATATTGTTTTGACAAAATGTGATGATGAATTGGTATGATGAGCAGATGTACTTGCCCCACTCCTAACTCCACGCAACTAGTAAGATGCGAGGGCTCACCACCGAGAGCTAGAAAGGGCACAAGCTATGAGGTGTGTTGAAATGGTAATGATGGGAGATAGAACAAAGAGTTGGTGGAACCAAATTAGGATGCTACAAACCTATCTTACTCAAGTGACTCCATAGTTTAGAATGCAACTTGCTTTGTAGTTTATCTAGACTTAGATCTGTAGATGGCCACTTGGTTGACAAAATCTAGTTTTCAGGGTTTTGAACTCTCTTGGAATTTTGGACATCTGATTCATTTGTTTTTGACTCAAGATTTCAAAGGTTTGTTTGAACTATTTTCTTATGACTTTCAACGTTTTACTGTCAAGAGGACCCCCTACACCTTGCCCCATGCTACTAGTAGGAAGCATGGGCTTATCACCATGGACAAGGCATAGGTGAGTAAAGGCATTCCCATCCTTTCCCAACCCTACGTCACTAGTAAGAGATGCAAGCTCATCACCGAAGGTTGGTAGGGCAAGGAAATGTGTAAAAGTAAAATTTTCTGTTTGATCTATATTTGACTTACTTACTTGAGAAAAATGTCAGTATGTTCTTATTTCCAAAGAGATATATATACAGGATAGATGTGACACCATGAAGCTTCTAGAACAGACCATAGGCAAGACACCTATCCTAGGAAGAAACCAAAAGTGAGAACAAGCATGCAGGCCTTGGTATGGCTACCATTAAGACTTTGTCATATCTAGCTTTAATTGATGAAATGATTCTGAAACAGTTGATGATGTTATGAAAATGAAGAAGTATGATTTGAATGCTCCTGTCAATACCATCAGAAGTTTGTAATGAATTGCTTAAGAACAAGTCCCTTGATCACCAAATTTTATGAAACGAGTGAACAAAATGAACCTATCTAAATGAATATGTAATGTAGATATAATTATACAAATAGTGTTGATGCTTCATGCGTAAAACCATTTAAGATGCAAGGAATTGACTGATTCACTGAATTCCTCACCCTCTAGTGTGCACAAGAGATACGCACCATTACCATAGTCCTTCATGACTCGATATGGGCCCAACCATTTGGGCCGAAACTTTCTTCCTTCACCGGTTTTCTTATCGATCCAGCTGTCTAGTCTTAAAACTAGATCTCCTTCATATATTTCTCGCTCATAGACCTTTTTGTTATACTGCCAGCACATCTGGTCAGCATAGGCTCTATGCCATTGTTCGGTGTTTAACCTGGCCTCATCTAGGCTTTCTAGTTGGGAGAGGCATGCCTCCCTATAAGCTTCTTCATCTAGAATCCCTTGTAGTGAGATGCAGAGACTGGGTATTTCAACCTCAAGTGGGAGAACTGCTTCTGCCCTGAATACCAGTGAGAAAGGAGTTGCTCCTGTTGGTGTTCTTATTGAGGTTTGGTGGGCCCACAAGGCTGGATATAATTTTAAATGCCAATCTTGTTTGTTTTCTTTTACCGTTTTGAGGAGAATAGCTTTCAACGTTTTGTTTGTCGCTTCAGCCTACCCGTTGGCTTGAGGGTAGTAAAGAGAGGCCATGTGATGGTTTATTTTGAACTTGCTACATAGCTCATGAACCTCATCATTTCTTAAAGGATGTGCCATTATCAGAGATAATGACTTGTGGGACACCATACCTACAGATAATTTGGTTCAAAATGAATTTGGTGATCACCGAACCTGGTACAGTGGTGAGAGGCATGGCCTCTACCCATTTGGTGAAATATTCTGTGGCTGTGATTATAAAATTATGGCCATCGGTTGATGAGGGAGAGAATTTCCCTATCAAGTCCAGACCCCACGTGGAGAAGGGCCATAGAGTCGCTATTGGTTGCAGGGATTGTGCTGGCATGTGAATCTCGTGAGAGAATTCTTGGCATTTGTGGCACTTACGTACAAATTCCACTGCATCATGTTCGAGAGTGGGCCAAAAATAGCCCATCTGATGTATTTTGCGAGTGGTGGCGTGACCACCGAAGTGGCCCCCACATATCCCACTATGGGATTCATGAAGAATCTTCTTGGATTCTTCTATGTCGACGCATCTTAGAAGCATGCCGTTGAAGGCTCTGCGATAGAGAACTTGGTCTAAAACAACATATTTAGTGGCAATAATGCGTAACCACCTTCTTTGTTGTGGCATGGCACTTTCTGGGTATGTATGGTCCATGATAAAATTGACGATATCAGTATACCAGGGGCATGTAGAGATGGGGGGTCTGGTTTCGACAAAGAATACACATTCATCAGGAAAGTCTAGATCTACCAGTTCACCTCCATCTAGTGGATTGTTAGCTAACCAGTCTGCAATGATTTGTCCTTTAACAGGATTTTTGGTTTACGAATGTTAACTCAAATTCTCCCATTAGGGTTATGAAATGTCCAGCTTTTCTTAGACAAGGACCCTTGCATGAGAAATTTCTGTAAATGGTCTGTCTTCACAATGACCCTTGTTTCTTGATTTAACATGTAATGTCTTAAATGTTTTGTGGCAAAAATTATGGCAAGAAATTATCATCATTCCTGTGTGTAATGCGTTTCATAATCGAGTAATGTTCGGCTAATGAAATAGATCGCGCATTCCCATCTATCATCATCCTCTTGAGCCAACATGCAGGCCAGTGAGACATGAGTGGCTCGTGAGTATAGGATCAAAGGGCGGTCTGGCTTGGGAGGCATTAGCATGGGTGGTGACAACAAGAAGCGCTTAACTACTTCGAAAGCCTCATTGCAGTCTTCAGTCCAATCGATACTATAATCTTTCTTGAGTAGATTGTTGATTGGATGAATGGTGAATCTTAAATCTGGGATGAACCTTCGGATTGCACCGAGTTTCCCAAGAAATGACCTGATTCTAGACTCGTCCGAAGGTGAGATCATTTCAAGAAAAACCCCGTATTTTGGCTGGATCAACATCAATCCCTCGTGAAGATATAATGTATCCTAGAAGTTTACCTCCTGTTACACTGAAAACGCACTTCTCTGGGTTTAATGTGACACCGTACTCAATTAGTTATGAGAGGATGATACGGAGCACCTCTGGGTGATCACAACACTTCTTGGCCTTGGCCAATAAGTCATCCACATATGATTCCACAATTTTATGGATAAGATCATGGAATATGTACGTCATTGCCTACTGATATGTAGCACCGGCGTTCTTAAGACCAAATGGCATGACATCATAACAATAAGTTCCCCAGGGAGTTATAAACGTGGTTTTGGCTTGGTCTTGTTCAGATATTTTGATTTGATTATATCTCGAGAACCCATCCATGAGAGACAAAAGCTCAAATCCAACTGTTGCGTCAACGATGACGTCAATGGATGGTAATGGGAAATCATCCTTAGGAAAAGCTTTGTTAATATCCTGAAAATCTATGCAGATGCGTATCTTCCCATTCTTTTTGAGAACGGGGACGATATTAGATACCCATTGTGAATAATCAACTAGTTTGATGAATCCTACTTGGAGAAGTTTTATTACTTCCTCTTTTACCATGAGAGCCACTTTTGGCTTCATTGGTCTTGACTTCTGTTTAATTGGCTTCACATCTAGTTTAGTGACAAGATTATGTACCACAACTTTTGGTGCGATACCTGTCATTTATTTATAATTAAATGTAAAATCATTTTGATGTTCTTTGAGTATTTGGGTGTGTGTCTCTATTTCTTCCGGAGTTAGTGAGGAGCCTAACTTCAAAATTCTTGGTTCTTCCTCCGTTCCAATGTTTATGTCAATGGTTTCTTCTATCAAAGAAGCGTTACCTTCTTCAAATTCAGGTGGGGCTGGAGGTAGTTCCAAGCTTTCTCCATTTTCTATCTCGTAGATATCGAGATCCTTCTGTGGAGGAGACTCTACCATGGGATTTCCAAAGTAGGGAGAGGAATGTGGTATTAAGGAAAGATCAACTATACCGTGAGCAAGGTGTAGCTCCGCATAGGTGTTTAGATATCCGAGAGTGACTTTATCACTATCAACATGATGTAAGATAGGAGATTCATTCTCAGCTGCATGTGTTAGCAGAGGGTTTGTTGACATTTTCTTCACCAATGGTTCAGTACGAAGTGATACTTTGAAACTTGTATCTTCCAACTCATTACTTGGGGTAAAACATGAAGCTAAGGTTGATATTGAATATGCGAGAAGGTTTTGTTCTCATGGGATTGCCTCAATGGATATGAAGTCGAATATTTTACTTAGATCTAATACCGCTGTTTTATAGAGCTATAAGTGCTCAACTCTATTCTCATATACTTCAGAGACCTGGTTTGAAACTAACTGCGAGTCTCCTAACACTCTGATGTCATTAACACCAATCCTTTTGGCTATGATGAGGCCAAGGAGGAGGGCTTCGTACTCAGTGCTGTTGTTTGTACATTCAAAGTTCAACTTAAAAGAAAAAGGTAGGATATTTCCCTTAGGATAAGTAAAGATCTTGTTCCAGTAATTCAATAATTTTTGTAGTAGTTCCTAATGACATTGTTTCTATAACATTAGCTTTGTCCTTGAGGGCTGGGATGCCCTTGACTAGGTTCGTAATTTCTAGTTCTTCTGTAGGTATTAATTTTTCTTCAAGTTTTGAGTCAATTGGTTTGTTAAGTTGGTTTGTTGGGAGTTCAAACTTAGAGTGAACGCGAGGTCTTTTCTTCAGGTCTGCTAGGTGTATGTTGAATGGTTTTGGGTCACCTTTTGCTATGAATATCTTTCCTAGGTGTAAGAATCTCATTTCCTGGAATAACGTAGAGGGAATTGCTTTCATACGATGTATCCATGGTCGACCAAGGATCATATTATAGTTGGTTTTCCCGATCTATGATATAAAAATCGGTGAGGATTGTCTTAGGTCCTAAGGTGACTAGTAATATTATAGTCCCAATTGAAGTAGCTTTAACCTATCATAACCTCTTAGCGTATTTCTTGTTGTGGAACAGTTTGTTTCTCCATATCCTAGCTTTTGAAGGAAAGAAAAGGGGACAATATTCACTGCTGCCCCATCATCCACCATTGCGCGTTTAACATAATTATTGTAAACCCACACCTGTAAATGCAAGGTCGGGTCACCTCTACGTGCAATTTCAACATCTGTTGGCATTTTGTTTATGTCGAATATAAACTCGGTATCCCTATCTAGCTGCCCTGGAGGGTGGATATCGAAGTCTATATGGTTTACTTGTGTTTTGGGAGGTGGAGTGATGTTAATTAAATGACCTAGACCTAGTGCTTCTAACAGAGCAGCCCTATGGGCAGGAGAGTTTTTCAACAAGTCCAAAAAGGAGATGTGAGAGAAGGTCTTTGTTAAGTCATTAATTAAATCGTAAGCACCCATGGGTTTTACCAATGTTTGTTGAACATTATCTAGTTCTAGCAAATAGATTGGATTTGGTGTAGAAGAATATTCTCATGTTCTTGTTATGGCTTCTACGTGGAGCTCAGTATCTAATTCCACTAGACCAACTATCTTGGTTCGTGGCTGATTTCCTAATTGTGGTGCGACAGGTG
Source organism: Taxus chinensis (assembly GCA_019776745.2). Taxonomy (NCBI): domain Eukaryota; kingdom Viridiplantae; phylum Streptophyta; class Pinopsida; order Cupressales; family Taxaceae; genus Taxus; species Taxus chinensis. Next base: position 404,819,332 of record CM034155.1, read on the forward strand.
GATTTAGTGAAGTTGAGGCTTCGTGATCGTTATTTCCTATCATTACACCTTTGTTCATCCCATTTGGATTTAATTTATATTTTTGTTATTGTGATTTGGAAGTGGATCATTGAAGATCTTAAGAGGTGCGTTTTGAGGGGAAACTGCCCCTGTGAAAGTATTTGGCATCGGTGTCACAGAATCTGTTAAGAACATATCTATGAAGAGTTGTCTTTGCTCTTCTGGAAAACATTGCATGAATTTATTGTAATCACGGAAAGTCCTAGTGTCATGGCCTTGAATTTTGTGGAAACCACAATATGAGTTAGGATTATAACTCCTAGGTTTTTGGTTTGGCACATGTTGTGGTCTGAAACTCTGATTGAACTGTTGACTATTAGGATTAAAGTTCTACGTTTGTTGTCTTTGGTTTTGGTTTTGATATCCAGTTGAGTTTTGACTTGGACCCTATGTTTGGATCTGACGTTTTTGTTGTTGGCGTTGTTACTGTTGGGGACAATTAAAATCCACTGCGTTGATTTTTGGGGTAAAATTGTTGTTTCGTTGATTGTTAACCGGTGGTGGAACATTTACAATGTTTGATTTTTTTCTTGGTCAGTCACTCCATCGGTTGTCACCCCGCAATTTTTGTTAAGGATTTTAGGTCCTTGATTGGTGTTTGTGGTATAATAAGTCGTAGTGTTTTGGTTGGGGATGATTAACCTCCCATTTGTTCCATATGTCTTGCGACCACTGTCTATTGCAGCTTGATCTACTTGGAGAGTTCTCTCGAGGACTTCATCATAAGTTCTTAGTGGGAATTTTTGGACTTCTTCCTTTATCTCTCTACTGAGAGAATAAAGGAATAAATCACATAGTTCCATCTGATCTATGTTTAGAGTGCTTGCTGAAGAATAGAGGACTGTACGCCACCTTTGGATGAAATGAGCAATAGATTCATTGTGTTCTTACTTAATATGCAAGAATTCCTTAATTCCTATTCTCAACAATTTTTTCATGTCGAACACCTTGATGAACTTTGAAACAAGTTGTTTAAATGAATGTATTGAGGCTTTAGGATCGAGGGCGATACCCTCTAATGTTTTGGGGAATATTTTAGCAACAACTCCATCCCAAGGGAGTAGTTCTCGAATGGCCGTGGCATAGGCCTTAATATGTGCATTTGGGTCTCCCTCTCCTTTGTACTTGGGTAGATCGGGGAGAGGTCTTGGAAGCATGACACTTCGTATAGTGAATTCTAAAGGTTCTTTCAAATATTCTGAATAAGTCCCTATCACACAGGTTTCGACCATTGATGGTGCTTGCTGGGGGGGGAGTTGGAATGGGTTGTTGATGTGGCGTAGCATATATATTTGCAGGGGCATAAGGAAATCCCTTTGGTTGAGCGAACACGCCGGGAGAAGAGAACATATCTCCCTGTGGTGATTTGGAATACATGTTTAGATATGGAGGAGCATTTCTCAGGAATGGATTGTTTTGTACTAAACTGGGAGGTATCATATTTTCCACTGGAGCAACGTTATAAAACATGGTTCTAGTTGGTGTTTGTTGTGAATACTGAGGAGGCATGCCCAATATGCCTGTTCTTGTGAGGAGGTCTACTTGGCTAGGATGATATGGAGGATTGGAATTTCCTACCTGCATGAATTGTAAATTTTGACTTGCTTGAGCAAGTTCTAACCCTCTAACTTTCTCGACTAAGGCTGAGATGACCTCGTTTGGTGAAGATACAATATTTTTCCTTAGTGGTGTTTTTTGAGGTTGTATAGGCATATGGTACCCAGCTATGAATTGATTGGTGCCCTACTAAGTTTCATTGAGGGCATTTCCTATAGGTGGAGGGATGGGGGTGTTTTCTTGAAATGAGACCTCAGGTTGTGTTTGCAAACCTCCTATAGATGGGTACATATTTTTAGAGCATTTTTCACTCCTAGCATAACATGCTAAGTATCCGTCATCTAACAACAGATATAGATCTGACTGTCTACTAATTTGTGGTCTAAACAACACCTGAGGAGACGAACCATATTTTTCGGTGAGCGTCATTTTGTTTGAGCTTGAGGGCTCTATTTGTTACGTTTGAGTGAGCTGACCCAACTTCTCTATTTGGAAAGAAGAACTATATCTAGTCCTTTGAGGTGGATTTTGTGTTGAAAACCAGTTAGTTAAATAGTTTTCACCCCATGCTGAGAGTGAGGGTGATGGTTGTCTATTTAGTTGATCGTAGTATGCTTCAAGAACTAGGATAGGTCTACCATATGCATCGTATCCTGACATATTCAGGGGTATATGAATACCCACAAAATAATGGGAAATAGTGAAGGTGGATGAAAGAATAGAAAAAGGAAAAATAGTTTGTTTCACGTTAGGTTGACCAATTTTTTACGATGGAAAAGTTACATGCGAGCATGGGAATCTACAAGTGACTATTTCTTACACCTGACCTCCCGAGGTCATGCTGAGATAGCTGGTGGGGATGGAATACACGCGGGATGTAGATAAGATAGTTAGGTAATCTTATGTCTTCAACACGCAATAATGGGATCTGCAAATCTAAGGCAAAGAAGGCCCTCCTAACCTGAACCGGTGTGATAGATCATTCAGCGAGGATAGCTACTCGAAGGCTCCAATCAATATCGAGCTCTGTCATGATCCGATCTATGGGTTGTGGGATACATGGAAGATAACCTGTGGGTGCTTCGTATATGTCTCCCGACAAGGTCATGAAAATGGAATGGCTAAATATGTAGTGGATCTTTTGGTGTTTTATGGACGATTCTCTGGTCTAGTCCAGAAATCTTTAGCTTGATTAGCTGCTACGTTTAATAATGATAGTTGTGTGATAATGTCTGGTGGGAGTGGAGAGGATCTAAACACTAATTTTCACAAACTAGCGTCAACGTTGGATTGATTTGTAGGCCCGTTGGGTTATGGGACTTGTGGATCAGAACCATAAGTTCGTGGTTGTGGTGGACCTCCTATGGTCATGTGAAGAATCAATCCCTTCTTCTGATCCCGAGTATCCAATAATCGTATGCCTTTTCGGCCTACGTTTAGAACCAAAAGTTGCACAATTTTCTTAGAGTACCTAACAGGTGTTCTGGCAACTTGGATATGTAAGCTAGTGTCTATATCAGCGAGGAGGTCTCCTGCGTCTGGCTGTGGGACTAGTGGATCACAACCGAATGTTTTTTCTCTTTCAGGTCCTTCTACAGTCATACGGATGTCTATCAAGGCAATCTATAATTTGGTTGATTTGACCAGAATGTGTGTGCTTTGTCGTCTTCTATGTTTAATAGTCTTAGCTGTGCGCTGATTTCTTGTAGGTCTACTGTTGCTCGGAAGACTTGAATTATGAGATTTTGGTCTATGTCAGTTATTTCTGCAACAATATTGGGTTGAGGCACAATTGGCTCAAAAACGTATTCCCTGGGCTCTCTAGGTCCCGTGATTGTCATACAAGGTTAATATAAACCTAACTGAAACGAAATAAATTAACTATGCAAGATATATCTACAACATATATATATTCCTCTATTTTTATATTTTTTTAATAGAATTTTAAATGGAATTGAAAGAACAACTAATCTAATATATTTAGAAAATGACAACTAATCTAATAACAAAATTAAAACAAACAAGGTAGCCTGGTGTAGCTACTTGCTTGTGCAGTTGTGAGTTTATCCTAAATAACTAGATAGTTGATTAACTTAATTGAAAGATTCTCGATCCTACCTCAGAAGTGAGGAATGAATCATAGTTTCTCAGAAACTATCAATCCCCACAGCTTCCCTGGTAATATCAAGAATGAAATTTAACTAAAATGAAATGTTTCACTACTCTAGTTGATATATTTTAACTAGAACTTTGACAGATAAAACCTGGAATTTGCAAAATAGTGGCGAATCCAGTAGTGTATGAATTTTTCCCCTCAGAATGATCTCCTTGTTCCTTCGTGTTCACGTGAATCCAGAAGAGCGTGTATATGTTAGCATCAATAGAAAAGGTATTCGAACAATGGTAGTTTGGATATAGACCGAATATAATGCGAGTAGGAGAGGGAAAACACAAGAGACAGAGCTTGGCATATGCAATTCCTAGCGGGATTTATTACAGGAATACAATGCAAGAGTACTGAGAGATTCTAGAATCCACCTTCTATGAAGAACACAACCTGCAACTCTAATGGATGCAATCTATAACTAACACTACTCTACTCTAAACTAATTTATATGAACAACGATGAACAAGACTGAAGAAAGAAGATTGAATGGCTTATGAAAGTAAATGAAAAACTAGCATGGATGCAAACATGAAAACAAAATGAACTCTAAGCAAGAATTGAGAGACTAAACAATGGAAAATGAGAAATTGAGAGGCAGTTTTGAGGGGCCATTTGCTTGAAAACAAGATGGCTATTTATAAATTTCACATTCACCCAAAGGTGATTCTCATTAGAACTCTTTTACCATTAAACAATGGAGAAACACTATTCCAGGGGACATAAAACATTAATACAAGCTAAGGCGGTGGAGAAAAGATGGTAAAAGTTGAAAATTACGCAAGTCGTGATTAAAATTATGTGCTGGAAAATGCGTGAAGGACTGCCGCCCTGAGCAGGGCAGTGGTTACAGGACCATTGCCCTGCCAGGGCGGTGGTTTCATCACTAAAGGTCAAAAAGCTAAGAAATGAAGGGCAGAGGAATAAAACAAAGCACAAGGAACATGAATAAAGCATTTGGGATGCTAACATATACTTTGTGAGATTTTCTGGATCTGAACACCTTGCGAGGTGACCTGTATCATCATTGGGGCATGTGTAACATCATTCCGGTGGTACAGTACCCTACAATTTTGGGTACGTACAGTGACTACTATTAAAATGAATTGACATTGATGACTTTATTTTAAAGATAATTTACTGAGAGAATTGTAGATAACATCTCTATGATTAGATACACTTCTACCAATGTTAATATTTTTTTGATTTGGTCAAACCACCACTCATGTCCACCTCTTTACCGATTTAATTCCATGCCTAATAATTTATGTTTTGTTGTATTGGATAATTGTTTTGTTAAAAGTCAATTATTTCTTTTTTACACATTCCCAAACCCTAAATTAAATTCCAATTGATGACAACACAGTCAAGGGAAACATGTATGTCTATATGTATGCATATATTGGTTGCACATGTTAGAAAAATTAAATATTTCTCCTAATTTATTTTTCCTTTTCATTATTTATCTTCTCCTCTGCTACTCATTTATTTAATTTCATTAAATTGGAATTTATTTTATAGAATTATCTCTCTATGAAAACTAATTTTTCCAAGCATGCTCAACTTTGTTATATATTCCTACTATACCCCATGGTTCCATGATGCATATCATCCGCATAATTATGTTTTTCTTTTCTTATATTTTATATAAATTATAACATAGATATACATTGGTAGCAAAGATTCTTGATTACGATACTCCTCACTTTACCTCATACACTTACATTAATTTTATCTTATCCACCAATGGATTTTATAGTTATATCTAGTCGTATTTAAAATTCTATATGTCTCATATGTTTGTAATAACATGAGTTTCAATATACAAGATATGAACTTACATCCATGTGATCTTCACAACCCTCCACTGGGGAGATAAGATAATCTCCCTTTCCTTTTACTTTGAATATTTTTTATTTATTAATCCTAACTTCAAGAACACTCACAAAAGATGAGGCTATTGAAAAAATACATTATTATGTATGTGGGAAAATATGCACACACCACATTAAAGTGGAACATTATATAGAAACTTAAGTTTTGTAAGGGGCAAGTTAATTACTTCGATGATACTATATTTATGTGTGTTTAGTTTTTGGTCAAAGTTAGGATCTTAGTTGCATGTTGTCTTTATGTCCTTTAACCATAAAATTGTTTACTTTTATATCCAATTTGAAATTTTCTTTTTCTCTCTCTTCCTTGATTTGTCTCTTTTAGGCCTTTTTCTCTCGTGGTAATATGAAATGAATAGTTCTATTAAGAATAGATTTGGTCATATCATTTTAGTATTATAAATGGAAATGGTATTGAACCTTTTATGGCCCTAATGCAGTGAATTTTACTTCCTCGAGGATTATGGGTCCTCTTGTTGTCTTTCCCACATGTTGTGTGCTGGCTTGAATTTCAATAGGGTCTTAGATTCAATTTATGAAGTCTCTACATACATTATCATGCTTTAGTAAATTCAGGAAAATAGATAATAATACGTCAATAATAATAGTGATAATGGAATTGTATGATAAACATTATTTTAAAAAAAACATCCCTATAGAAAAACCAATATTCAAACCTTTAGATATCATTTTATCATTTACTAATTTATTTGCATGCATTGCAAGATTAGGGTTGGTATAATTACGTTCAAAAAATCATTTGTTGACTTTTATTGACTAATCATTAATATTTGGAACCTTTATCTAGGACCATGAAATTGGCTCAGGCTCTATTTTTTGACTTTCTAGACTAGCATGAATCACCATGCTGCTGCCTTTGGAAATACCATGCTCTACAGTTGGATGCATTGTATTGACAAGCTGATAGATAATCTTATAGTGAATAGCAAGAGGGAAAGCACCAGGCTTCATATGTAGACGCAGGACTTGCTTGAGAAAATATTCTTTTTGTAGACTGACTGGATAATTTGGGTAGACCTCAAATGATATGGGGCCATTATGCAAACCAATTTGGATAGTAGCTATCAATGAATCTTTAAAACTTTCAAAATGTAAATCCATAAGACAACACAATACTGAGGCATTTAAACCATGACGAAACAAAGGAGTAATACCTATTTGTACACAACCTATATGGGAAAACTTATATGTCTTTTATTTCTTTAGGGCCTGAATATCAGCAGGATCTATCAAAGGAATATCATATTCATGGCTGGAAGTCTGAGACACTTGAATAACAGACTCTCTAGTCTTTAGCGTAGTAGCAACAATTAAATGAAAAGCAGTTAACTTATTGTACACTTGGTTATAAGTGATCTTAGGCAATTTCCATGCCGGTAATGGTTCTAATTCCTGTTGTACATCTATCGCAGAATTGACAAGAAAAACATCAGATAAAATTACAAGATCTTGATCTAGATGTTCCTCAGAAAGATTGGTATGATCTCCAAACTCCATATCTGGTACTACTAAGCAACTCTTCATCAGGGCTTACGGTATCGGACTTCAACATAAAACTGTGCACATCCATGGTGACTTACAAAGCGGGAGGCTCACATCTTTTCCTGACTTACGAGGTATGAACTTACTTCGCAGATGAAGAAACAGAGAACATACAACAAATATTTCAGACTGAAACTTAACACAACATAATCTTACAAATTTTATTGATATCATATGAATTCTATTACATAAAACCCAGCTCTGTAGGAAAAAGAACCAGCTCTGATACCATTCTCAATAACACAAGTGTATACGCAATACATGATCATTCTCAATAACACAAGAGAGCTTTGATATTATTCTTCACAAGTGTATACATCATTATGATTTCTTAGACTAGAATAGCTAAAACTTAGACCTCTATTACAGATACTACTAAACACTCCCAATTCTCTGATGTAGTGAATGATTCTCAACATATCCTTATATAGGAATGTGAGAAACATTTCACCAGATCATAGGGAAACCTAGAAACCGCGAACTGGTAACCTAGGTCAACAAGAAGATTCCCTCTAAAAGAAAAGTGGGAAAAGACCATTGAGTACATGCCACTCAATTATGAAACCTTTAGAAATTGGGGAGGTCCACCATGCTTTCGAAATGACTGAAGAAAGAGTCACTTCAAGCTTTATTGAATGGATGACAACAAGCCTGTCATCATAGCTTTAAGGACTGAAGCAGACCCTGGGACCATTATCATCATCTAATGAGCTAGAGTAATCTTCCCAATATTTTCTTTCGACAAAGTAAATATCACGGGTGTTCCACTCATACCATAGTCTAGATAAGGATGATGTTCCATCACGATCTAGATTTAGAAGCCTTCTAGATGGAAAGAGAGAATGATCAGGAATACAGAGAAAGTGACCCGGTGCAGGTGGATGCACGTTCATTGTGTGGTGAAGATAATTCTTTCTCCATAGTTGTCCATTGGGATGAGCATGATGACCATGTATAAGATTAGTCCTAATATGATAGGAAAATTTTACAAACCAAGGTATTTTACAATTTATCAAAATATTTCTAACAGTTTCAGGTTCCATATTGAGCAATGGATTGTCAGAAATTATAGTAGGCAGAATTTTAGAAAGAAAATACTTAAAGTGATTTGCAATATACTACCTATCTCCAGGAAGGCTCAGTCGGTTCCAAACATCATTTTCCATTGGATGTCCTTCAGGCCAAAGCTTGGAAAATTCAAATCTCCACAATGTGCTTAGTCTTGGGACCAGTTGTCTTAACCGAAGTCCTTCAACGGGGATATCCTCAGGAAGAGGTTCCACATACCTTGAGTGTCTCCATTGTCATTACAAAGTATAGAATACCATTGGTTCTTTCTTAGTGTGAAACTATGTAGTTGGAATCTCAGGATCAACAAACCTGGATGCTACCTCTATCATATTATATGGAGAGACAGAAATAATTCCTCTTGAAAGTAGCAGGTGTTGAGATTCATAAGACATTTCATTGTCATTCCTTTTGAGAGATTCAAGATAATTCTAGCAAGTAGAATTATTCCAGTGATTCAACAAACTCATGAGACACCTAAGTAATGTTTATATCTGTTGAATGATTTAATTCTCTGCTAGAAAAATATGCAAGAGAATTATCTTTTCCTTTTATGAATTCAACTTCAAAACTGAAGTTGTCAAACCACATGCCCCAGTTCTACAATATATTGAATGTAGTTTTATTTGCAAGATCACCATTATTTAACCTAGTTTTAAAATATTTTAGATCAGATCTTAAGATAAAATGTTCATTCTGAATAAAAAATAGTAAGGCTTTTATGGCCTTTTTGGCAGCCAAAATTTCTTTATGGGCAGAATGATACTTAAGCTCTGAACCTTGAAATGAACCAGATGTATACTTGTAAATATTTTCTTTACCATCTTCTGTCTTTTCTTTCAAGATAGCTCCCCAATACTGCTCACTGGCATCTGTTTCGATAATCTTTAATCCTTGACTAGGCAAGGACATAGTAGGGAGATTCTGAACTTGTGTCTTTATTCTCCTCATAGCTTGAGTCATCTTCTGACCATGCATGAGAATTCTTCTTCAATATTTTATTAAGCAGAATTCTATCTACTGCAATATTCTTGTAGAAACTAGCAACATAGTTAATGCAGCCCAGAAATCTCTGTGACTGAATCTTTTTTGTAATCTGATCTGGGAAATCTTGTATCTTAGACACAATATGAGCTTGCATTTCTATTGATCCATATTTAATCTTGATTCCTAAGAAATTAATCTCATCTTTAAAAATTTCCATTTTGGTAGGAGAGAGACATCATCCATTCTTATATACTGTTTCATAGAATTTCTCAAGATGATCTATATGATTTTTGGGAGATTGTGATAATATTAATATATCATCATTATAGACTATTAAGAAGTCAGATAACTCACCAAAGATGGAATACATTTTCTTCTGGAAGATGGATGGTGCAGTCTTCAAACCAAAAGGAAGAACTTGCCATTCATATTGTCCTCCAGGGACAACAAATGTTGTCTTGTATGTGTCTTCTAGTTTTAGGAATATCTGCCAAAATCCACTCCTCAGATCAATTTTTTTGTAGACCTTAGATCCTTTGATCCTGGAAAGCAAATCATCTTTAGCTAGGATAGGATGTTGAACTGTTGTGACAAACTTGTTTAGAGGCTTGTAGTCTACAACAAGTCTTTTCTTCTATCTGATTTGTTCACTCCTCTTATTTACATAGAATGCTGCACTTGCCCAAGGAGAGTTAGATTCTTTAATAAAACCTCCTTGAATAAATTTCTTGATTTCTTCATGGCATTCTTTTCTTTCTGAAGGGATCATACCCTTATGATTTTCTTTGAATTTAGGAATGATATAATTCCCTTTTTCATCTTTTATCAATTGCAGATCAAGTGAACATATATGATTTTTTCTATCAAAAAAAGAAATGTGGATTTTCTGAGCAAAGATATTTCTTAATCTTTATACTAATATCATCAATGTTTCCTTTACACAAAGTTATTGACTTGTGAATCCATTCATGATTGGATTCCTTCTTCTGTTCTGGTAAAGAAATTATTGTTCTAAATGTGTACTTTCTAGGTATCTGGGCATCAGGATTGAACAAAGAGATGAAATCTCTATTGAGACTGAAAGTACCACGTTCTTGTAATGCATCAACTCCTATCAGGAAATCATATGAGAGAATATCATGTTGATAGAACTGTAATGTTCTTTCATAGCCTTCTATACGAACAGGAACATAAGCTATGAATCTAGAAATTACTTCCTTCTTATCAAAGTTTATCTTTAAATAAGTCTCAGTCCAACAATCAAGTGGTATGGCTCTGGATCTGAGTAGACTTATGTCAGCTCCAATATCAATCATTGCATCAATAGAATATGGCTTGATATTCGGGATGTAAAATGTGAGAGTAAAGAAAGGATTTTGAGCTCCTTTTATAGTGCATACCTCTGTGTTGAATTCTTTGGTTGAGGCTGATGGTTCTGCATCTTGATGTAGTATTTGCTGATAAGCTTCTTCAAACTGTTCTTCACTTTCAGCTTCTTTTTTATCTCTATCTTCTTCTTCAATAAGGTGCTTATACTCATTTGTGGCTTTAGCAATAACCTTTTGAAGAAAATCTATTTTATTTCTTCTCCATAATCTTAATGTTTCAGGAACTAGAATAACAACATCTATAGTAGAAGTAGGTACCTGAAATTCATTATCTAGGTCTTCCTCTGGGAATAGAAATGGAAAAATTCTCCTTGGTGGAGAGCATCTTACTCCTCTTCCTCGACCTCTTCCCCTGTAGGGAGTCTGCCTCTGACAGACACGTCCTTGGACATGAGGCCTTGATGATATTTGTTGAAGAGACCACCTTTGTCTTTCTTCTTCATCTTCTCTTTTCTCTCTAGCTTCATTCTCAGATCTGACTTGCTAGGAATATTTTATTTCAAGTTCTATGACCTTTTCTGACAGAAATATCTTCTTTGCAGTATCCCATGGGGGACAGTCTTCAAATTCACTCTGTCTTAGCTCTAACTGTTTGAGAAGAACTTCAGAAGAAAGATGCATCATAGGGTGAGGAAAACTGGGTATCATATTTACAAAGGAGGGTAAAGAATCATACCCAGATTCAGTACAGTCTGAATCAGATTCAGAAGGTTCTATGATGTTTACTTGAAACTCCTGATCAGAAGAAACATATGAAATATCTGAAGAATAACAATCAGAATCAAATACTAAGCAATAATCTTGCTCTGTTATTCCCTTTTCTGTAAGCATATTAATCTGTCTTTCCTTTCTCTGTGTCCTTTTTTGGGCATTCATTGGCATAATCCTTACCTTTACAAATAAAAAAAGTAGGTATAAATTTTCTCTTTTTTCCCATATACTTCTTTTTTCTGAAGTATGACTTTCTATATGGGACTTCTCTTGAATGTTTATCTCTGGAAAATTTATACTTCTTTTTCTTCTTATACATATGACCTTTCCCCTTTGAAAAAGATAAACAATCTGAACAAAGCTTCTTACTATTAGACTGATGCAGGGGTTTACAACCAAATGGGTCAATATCTATCATATGACAAAAATTATTTCCTAAGGCTTTTTGGGCCTTAGCAGCTTCCTTGCAATCTTTTTTATCTTGACAGAGACGAGCATTCGTCTCATCTATTATCTGGTTTATAGCACCTAGAATTAATTCTTTTGTGCTTCGACCATGCATGGATTTCTTATATTCTGTAGCAAAGAAAGCGAGAAAAGATTCTATATACCGAAGTCTCATAGTAGAATCATTAATATTACTAGAATTGTAATATAAATTTTGCATATAGCACTGATATTCTTTAATCCTAATCATATCACACAGTCTTGCTCTTAAGAATAAAGAAGTATTCTTAAGCTTATCATCATCAAGAGTTCTAAGAAATTCTTGAATAAGAGTAGTTGTCAAAGACGCATATCCTCCTGTGAGAATATATTTTTGCTGTGGGTTAGCATCTATAATGAAATTACTTGTATAATTTAGATCGTGAGCAGAAATATAACACCAAATAACACAATATTCCAGAATAATGATCTCAATATGCAATTAGAATAGCTTTGCCACTTCAAGGGGGCAACCTCCAAACCATACAATAATACTCAAATGCTCCAATGATGATAAACTACTACCTACTAACATCTATATATACTATTCCTATGTTATGGCCAACACCAAGGCCGACCCACTAATGAAAATATAACATATATGAAAGAGATACATAATGATAAGAAGTTATGATAGCCACAAGTCGGCTATATACTTCCAATATAAGATACATGATTAAGGGCATAGCATGCCCCTCCCCTTCGAAGCAAAATTTTCCCCAATGTTGAGAAGATCTGGATGCTGCTGTAGGAAATTTGCATCCTCCTAAGTTGCATCTTCATTGTCTAGATTTTTCCACTTGATCAAATACTCAGTGATGACCCTTGTCCTCAACCGCTTTGTGTGTGTCTGAAGGATGCATTCTAATTCCAGGATGATTCTACCCTTTTCATCAAGCTCAGGTAACACTGCATGGGTTGATATTGTCTGTCCAATTACCTTCTTTAGGCAAGATACATGGAAGACTGGATGAATTCGAGTAGTCGGAGGAAGTTCTAGTTTGTATGCTACATTGCCAATCTTCTGTAACTCTTGATAAGGACCATAATACTTAGGTGAAATCTTGTTATCCTTTTTGTGTTGTTTTAAGGACATTTTCTTATATGGTTGTAAATGCACAAAAACCCAATCATCGACTTCAAAATGTCTTTCACTACGATGTTGGTCTGCCTGCTGCTTCATGTGGTTTTGTGACATGGCCAAATTCTCCCTAAGACTACAAAGAACCTCTTGTTGGTGTTGAATATGTTCTTCAACTGCTTGAACCTTTGGCTAGAATCTCAAAGATGAAGTGATAGATGGTGGATGGTACCCATATAATGCCAAGAAAGGAGACATTTTAGATGAAGTATGAAAGGAGGTGTTATACCACCATCCTGCCAGCTGCGGTGACCATTGGACCCATCTTGCTTGCTTATCTGATGTAAAAAAATGAATATATCCCTCCAATCACTTGTTTACCACCTCTATTTTCCCATCAGACTGGGGATGATAAGAGGAACTACGAGCTAGTTGTGTGCCCAAGCATGATAAATATTCAGTCCAAAAATTACTAGTAAATATAGGGTCTCAATCACTTACTATAATCTTTGGTGTCCCATGTAGCTTCTGAATTATATCCTGGAAGGCCGTTGTTACTGTACTCGCAACAAATGGATGTGATAAAGCACAAAAATGGGCATATTTGGTGAGTCTATCCACCACCACCACGATTACATTTTTACCTTCTAATTTAGGCAATCCTGTGATGAAGTCCATAGACACCTCTTCCCACCTCTGGCTAGGAATAGATAGAGGTTGTAAAAGACCTGGGGACTTAATTGTTTCGCCCTTATTTTGCTGACAAACCATGCATTCTGCCACAAACTTTTGGACATCTCCTTTTAGCCCTTCCCAGAAAAAATCATGCTTGATTCGATGATAAGTCTTTAAGAAGCCATAATGACCCCCTACTGGAGAAGCATGGAGCTCAGATAGAACCCTATTTTTAAGGATTGAATTCTTACATAGATATAATCTATCTTTATACCATAAAACATCTCCTTTCCATAAAATTTTTTCTGACATGTTTGGATCTTGTTGGAGATTCTGAATGAGATTTTGTGTACCTGGGTCATTTTTCCATTCAAATCTTGCATCCTCTATCCAATCCTCTTGTAATACAGATATGGCATAAAACAATGCGTGGGCAGTTTCATCCTTTCGAGATAAAGCATCAACAAATACATTCTCTTTCCCTTTCTTATATATTATCTCAAAATCATACCCTAACATTTTTTAGACCCATTTCTGTTGTTCTTCTGATGATAAATGTTTCTCTAAGAAGTATTTCAAGCTATCATGTTCTGTCTTTACTTTGAAATGTCGTCCCATTAGATATGGTCTCCATTGTTTCACTGCATGAAGTATTGCTAACATTTCTTTCTCATAAAATGGTTTAGATATATTCTTACCTTTGAATTGGCAGCTCTTGAAGGCAATGGGTCGCCCTTCTTGCACGAGTACTGCCCCCATACCATACCCAGAAGCATCACATTCAACAATGAATGTTTTTGAAAATTCTGGGGTGGCTAGAACTGGAGTGATGCACATGGCCTCCTTCAACTTCTCAAAGGCCATAGTAGCTTGCTCATTCCAATGGAAAGAGTCCTTCTTCAATAAAGTTGTGAGTGGTGTTGTGATGCTGCCATAATTCCTTACAAATCTATGATAATAACCTGTAAGCCCCAAAAATCCTCAGAGATTTTTTAGGGTTTTGGGAACCTTCCATTCAAGCATGGCTTTTATCTTGTTAGGATCCACTTTAACAGCTTCATAAGAGACAACATGACCCAGATATTCAACCTCCTTGACACCAAAATAACACTTAGAAGGCTTTGCATAAAGTTGATGTTGTTAAAGAGTTTCTAACACCTTATTTACATGATGCAGGTGTTCCTCCCATGTTTTACTATAGATTACTGTATCATCAAAGAACACTAAAACAAACTTTTGAAGAAATGTCTTAAAGATGGAATTCATCAAGCTTTGAAATGTAGAGGGTGCATTTGTTAGTCCAAAAGGCATTACCAAGAACTCATAGTGTCCTTCATGTGTCCTGAAGGTTGTTTTATGAATATCTTCATCCTTGATTCTAATATGATGATATCCAAAACGAAGATCAAGTTTTGTAAAGTAAACAACACCATGTAACTCATCTAGCAAATCATCAATTACATGAATAGGAAACTTATCTTTAACTGTGTACTTATTGATTTCCCTGTAATCTGGACACATGCGCCAATTTTCATCTTTTTTCTATACCATCACTACAGGAGAAGAGTAAGCACTTTGACTATGACGAATAGGTCCTGCTTCTAACATCTCTTGAACTATCTTATCAATCTCAATCTTTTGCATATAGGGGTACCTATAAGGTCTGATGTTGGGTGGTTGACTCCCTGGTACTAGTTGGATGGCATGGTCATTGTCTCTTTTCAGAGGAAAACCCTTGAGCATTTCTCCAAAAACCCCTGAGTGCTCATCTATAACTGCTTGCATATCTGTGGGTATAAATGTAGTGGAATGATGTGCTTCGAATGAAAATAGTTGTGCTACAAACCCTTCTACACCCTTTCTAAGCAATTTTTACATCTAATGAGAACTCACCATTTGTGGGGACTTTGCTCTTAGTCCTTTTAGTTTAAAATTCCTCCCTTCTGACTGAAATTGCATGAACAACTCTTGGAAATTCATTTCAATGGTTCGCAAGGTGGTAAGCTACTAAACTCCTAACACAATGTTTGCTCCTCCCATGGAAATGGCATACATATTGGTAGTTAGCAAGTAATCTCCCATAGCGAGATTAATGTTATGAAATTTTCCTGAACAACTAATAGTTTTCCCATCAACGATCATGACTTGACATTCTGGAGCTGGATAAACAAAGTAGTTCAAGCGTACCACTAACTTATGATTGGTGAAATTGTGAGTACTTCCCGAATCAATCAACACTGTTACCCTCTGTTTTTTTAAGAATCCAACTACTTTGAGAGTTTGGGGAGTGCTAATACCAGAAATTGCATGGCATGATATTGTTAGTTGGGGATCTCCTAATTCCTCCTCTGGCTCTACCTCTTCGTCTTCTTCATTTTCTTCTTCTTCAGTAGGTCCCTTAATGTAGAACAACTTCTTTTCCGCACACTTATGTCCTGGTCCAAATTTTTTATCACAATCAAAACATAACCCTTTGGCTCTCTTTTCTTCAATTTGTTGAGGCGTTAGTCTCACTAGCCGAGGGAATGATGGTGGAAGGGTGCTACGATCTCTGATAGTACTGACAGTTTGTTTCCGACTTGAAAGAAAGTTTTCCTCTGCCCTACATGCTATGATCATAGAGTCTGAAACCTTATGAGGATTAAACATATGCACCTCAGTCTCAATTTGTTTTTTAAGACCCCTAAGAAATAAGTCATTCAAATTATCTTCAGGAATATTTTTCACCCATAAGGAAAGGTTTTGGAATTGATGGATGTAATCTTTGACTGTTCCTATTTGTCTGAGCTTTGCTAATTGGCTGAAATAATTCTCTGACACACTAGAACTATAGTGCAATTGTAACTCTTTGGTGAATACTGTCCATGTAACATTGAGGCCACTCTTTTTCCTTTGAGCACATAACCATCGATACCAAATGAATTGGTCAGGTTCAAGAGACAATGATGTCATGGTAACCTTTTGTCCCAATGGAACCTGATGAAGATCAAAGAAATTCTCCATCTGGTTAATCCAATTAAGTGGATCCTTTCCATCAAACTTATGCATTTCCACTTTTGGAAGCATGTTACGGGCTTGTAGAGTGTTTGTATTTGGATTGGTCATGTTTGCAGATCCACCCTGGCTAGTTTGTTTATTACTTTGACCTAAAGATCCACCATGGTTAATATGAGTATGATTGAGTTGTGGCTCATTAGGAATGATATGATGACCCATGATATCGTAGCTAAATTGTTGAATGAAATCCTCCAATCGTTGTCCAATCTTTTCTACATCTTCTTTGCTGGCCACTCTACCTTCAAGGTTTCGCAACTCTAACTCAAGATAGTTGACCTTATGGTCAGTTCAAATAAACACTAACCCCGAGGACTCTGTAAATACCCCTTCTGACTGTAACTCCTCAAATGTTATCTCATACTTATCAGGGGTTTTACCCGGAGTGATGGGATTCTTTTTTCTTCTTGTCAAAGGCCCAGCGATGATGCCCCAAAATGGTAAGATTTAAGGATCAAGGTCGAAATTTAGGGTTTCAGATTTCAATAGGAATTTGGCCAAATTTTATAAAACTCAAAGAATAAACTCAAAATAATTTTTAATCTTCTTTTTGGAAATGTAAATAACTTTGAAAAATTCCACAAATTGCACCCTATGTAGCTGAATTATGAAAAAACATAAAACCGCTATAACTTTTGAAAAACAAGTAAAAATTTATTAAAATGTTGAGGGAAGCTTGCTTGACTGATTTCTCCACACCACAGAAAAATTTGCAAAAAAAATCGCTACCGATGTTGAGATATGGACGAACCTTCAAAATTAGGGTTTGACGTAGTGTTGGCCGAGTTCAAGCTCTGATACCAATTGTAATGAAAATGGGCTTCTTAGGGATGCATTTCTGTGGTGGCTATTTCGAATAAATCTTTCATGTTTCAGTTCACCAGGAAGGAGGATTACCTCAAAGCCATCAATGTTGTTCCCAGGTTTTATGGGAAGATAATGTTGCACCTTGCTAAATGGCAGCCTAGTCTGGATATGAGAAATTTTAAACCCTGCGCCTTCCCAGTCTAGATTAAGCTCCCTACTTTGGATCTTGAATTTGGGAGTCTGTGTTGTTGAAGGGGATAGCCAAAGCCCTGGGGGATCTATTAGCTATTGATCCTACGAATCATGCCAGAACAAGGATGGTGTCAGCCAGAATGTGACTCCTGTCAAACAATTACCCACTTCTATACGTCTATGCTTGGCTCACGGTGAAGTTTGTTGGCATATTACATTGTATTTGTGGTGCTTCACCTTCCTCTACGAGTCTCTTGACATTTCGTCTACCTGCCTATCTATTGATCTTCCATACTTCCCCCGATGTGTATAAATTTACACGTATGTGTGGTTTTAATCATCAATAAAAGCTTAATCTTTTGTATCAGTGGTATCAAAGCCTGATGTGTCCTTATTATGCGTGTAAATTGGTTGCAGGTTTGGCATTTTGTTCTTCTTGCTATTTCTGTTTGAAAGCGTGGATGTGGCGTTGTTGTTTTGGCATATTTGGCTGAGATCTCTCACAGAAGGAGCGACCAGTTTATCATTTACATTGCAAATCTGAACATTGGCTGCACAGACCTGTGTGAAAATGTTAGATTTGAGACGTGGAAGATTGGAAGATTGCGTGGAAGTCTGACATCCCTGCAGTTTGCTGGAGCGATCAATGATTGGCAATTTGAACTAGCTGTTGGGCGTTGGAGCCACCTGTGGACCGAACTGTTGTTTCAGAGACCAGTTTGGTAATTTGCTGTAATCTTTTGGCATTTTCCTGAAGTATATGTGGCACAGTCCTGTCTAATAGAACAATCACGATTAAACTCCTGCCAAAGATTCAACTCCTTTGTGTCATTTTTTATCTGCCCACGTTGAAGACTTTTTGTGCAGACCTCGTGGAAATACAGAGGATTTAATAGTGCGTGGAGGATCTAATAGTGCGGTGGCATTTTGGAATTCCGGTAGGTTGCTTACTTTCTGTTCTTTATGCAAATGGAATTTATTGAGAAATATTCTGGTTTAAACTTTCATACATGCAAGGTTAAAATTCAAATGCAATTGATACATAAAAAATTGTGGGGCGTTGTAAATGGGGATGAGAATATACTTCCAAATGCAAGCAAGTTATTGGAGTGGAAAACAAGAGATGACAAAGCAAAAGCTATTATTTTCCTTGTGTTCTCATATTTTGAGCTACATCACGTGGATTTAGAAAAATCATCCAGGAAAATTCGAAAAACGATTAACAAGTTGTTCATTGCAAAAGCAGTAAATGCTAAATTTTCTCTGAAATTGTAATTGTATAAATTTAAAATGGATGATGGAATTACTATGTCCAGCCATATAAACAATCTCAGGTCTCTCATTAGATAGCTTGCTGAGATAAAAACTATAGTTGAAGACCAGGATGCTAAAGCTATTCTTTTGAATAGTCTGCCATACAAATATAGTAATATTGTATTTACTCTTAGCCAAATACCATCACAATCTCTCGATGAAATGATTGCAACACTATTCACAAAAGACAAAAGGATGCCTCCAGAATATGAGGGTATTTCGTAAAACAAGAGTACTCTTTATTCTCATAAATTTCATAAAAAACCTAATATTGGCAAAAAGGAAATAATATGTTACTATTGCAAGAAGAAGAAATTTCATACAACATGGGACTATCCTGTTCGAGTGTTGCTCAAGTAGAAGATCCATTCAATACTGATGAAAGTGAAGAGTCATCTAATGAGGATCTCGTGTTGTGGAGTATGTAGTAGAAACATATTGGAGGCTAGAGGATACACGAAGGTTGGAGGACATTTAGTGTCCTCTCATCAGTCATCCATGATAGGGTCGCAACATGGATTTGATGACGTTTGTTTGTTTGTTTGTGTTCGTATTTTTTGGTTCGTAATCTGTTTTTGGTGTGTGTTGTGCATGTTTTTTTCAATAAAGTGGTAGATCGTGTTCTAGTTTGGTACCTCCTAAATGAAGGACATTGTGAGGAGCGAAAATAATTAAGTAGGGCTTAGTTCTTGTGTAAATTATTTGTGGAAATCTGAGAAACCACCTAAGTGTTTAGCTAAGGAATCAGGTCACCTCTAGGTTCGTGGGGAGCCTGCAGTCAGAAAATCATATGGATTCGTGGTAATCCAGGGAAACCGGAAACCACTTAGGTGTTCTCAAGGTTAGATGTGCTTAAGTCACTTCCAAGTTTGTGGTAATCCTGTGGGTAAAAACCAAGGTGTCATCAAGACCAAGAAGTCAGATGTTGGCATGCCACCTCAAAGGTGAGCAGGCTATGGGGAGAGTGTAATAAACTTTCTATTGTGTTTGGAATAAGGGGGGATCTATTATCTAGAAATATGATTTTTGTAAGATCAATGTAATAAGGGGGAATGTTGGCATATTACATTGTATTCATGGTGCTTCACCTTCCTCTATTGGTCTCTTGACCTTTCATCTACCTACCTATCTAACTTCCCCCAATGTGTATAAATTTGCATGTATGTGTCGTTTTAATTATCAATAAAATATTAATATTTTGTGTCCATACCCAAGAAGAAGAATGAAGCTGCAGATAGGTTGGCAGCAATTGGAGCAACATTTGATGTGGTTGACAGTATCAAAAGAGACAAAACACAACCACATATCCATGTGATTGTGAGGCCAGTAGTTGCAGACAATAACACAAGCTGGCAGGTGTTTGAGAATGATCAACAGAACATTAATTTCTAGCAGGAAGAGGCTGAATTCTTAGCTAAGAATCAAGACAAATTAGAGTAGAAGTACAGGGATCAAGTAGTGCAGCTGTAGAAAAATAAGCTTCCCAAAGGTTTAGTGACACTGGAATTAATATTCAATCCTAATGACCAGTTCCGTAAAGAGAAAGCCAACATACGGGTCAAAGGAGAGGATTCAGAACCTATCTCGGTTGGAGAGGGAAAACCCTTCAATTTGGCAAAGTAGCCACCGAGAAAGAAAGATATGAGTTCACACAACTTTTCCAAGAGTTTTCAGATGTCTTCGCTTGGAGTTACGAGGACCTACGAGGTTTCAATCCAAAACTAGCACAACATAAAATTGAACTAGATCCAGATGTTAAGCCCATCAGGCAGAAACAAAGACCACACATTGAACCTCTTACGAAGAAAGAAATAAACAACTTGATATAGGAAAGCATTATATTTCCAATCAAGCACTCAAGATGGGTTATAAACTTGGTACCGGTCACGAAGAAGAACGGAGATAGTAGGTTGTGCGTGGACTTCCAAGACCTAAACATGGCATCTCTCAAGGACCATTACCCACTCCCCTCAATGGAGCAAATATTGCAAGTGGTAGCCGGCTCAGAAAATTTTTCTCTCCTGGATGGCTACTCGGGGTATAATCAGATAATGATAAAAGAAGATGACCAGTTCAAAATGGCTTTCACCACCAAATGGGGCACCTATGCCTATAAGAAAAATGTCATTTGGATTGTCAAATACCGGAGCCACTTTTCAAAGGGAAATGGACATGGCATTCAAGGGGTTGATCAAAAAAATAGTGCTGATATATCTTGATGATATCATTGTGTTCTCCAAAAATGTAGCGGATCTCCTTTTTCATCTAAGATAGGTATTTCAGAGGTGTAGGATATTTGGGGTATCATTAAATCCCAAAAAATGCATATTCTTGGCTCACGAAGGCAAGCTCCTTGGCCATATTGTGTCAAAGGAGGGATTGATGATTGACCCCAGAGAAAGTTGAAGTAATTCGAGCATTACCATTGCCAAGTCATAAGAAGGCTCTTCAAATATTTCTAGGAAGAATCAAATTTGGCTGCAGGTTTGTGCCAAATTTTTCCGCTCTTGTGAAACCAATAACGTTGATGTTGAAGAAGAGCATGGCATTTAGGTGGACAACTGAGGGGAAGGAAAGTTTTGAAGTCATAAAAGAGGCTATATCCCAAGCTCCAAATCTCGTCAATCCAGACTTCTCCAAGGACTTCACTCTTTATGCCTTTGGTGGTGGGGACACAATTTCTATAATCCTAGGGCAACAAAACAAAGAGGGATTTGAACAACTGGTTTCCTTCTTCAGTCAAAGTTTGGAGGACTATGAAGTGAGATACTCCATCAAAAATCATGTCCTTGCAGTGATTAGGAGTTTGAAGAAGTTCAAGCACCTAGTTTCAAATAACAAGATCCAATTGCTAGTCTCTCATGCGGGAGTCAAGGACTTCCTTTTGAACAAATATCTAAACGAGAAACGTGTAGGATGGATCACTCGTGTCATGGAATATGACATTGAAATTAAGGTCACTAAGATGGTATGTGGAAAGGGGCTATGTGAACAACTAGCCTCGATTCAACAAGTTGATGCAAGAAATGGAAAAGAGACTATCCTTGTACTACAGGATAGTCAAGAACAAGAAAATGATAAGGTGCATATCCCTTGTTGGACTCAAAATATGATACACTTCCTACAAACAGTCCTATGCCCTCCAAAAATGAGCAAAGCAAAGAAGAGATACTTTAGATTGAAATCCATTCCATATGTGCTTGTTGATGGTGTTTTGTTCAAGAAGGACATCAATGGTGTTCTACTGAGATGCTTTGGAACAGATCAAATTGAGAGATTGTTACAAGAGTTTCATGATGGAGAAGCTAGAGGTCATTTTGCTTCGTATGTAACAGCTCTCAAGATAATGAAGGTGGGTTATTATTGGCCCACGATGTTTAGTGACTGCTACACATGGATAAAAAAGTGTAAAAATGAGCATTCTTCACAGGAAAGGAAAGACTAGCAGCACTCCCATTGCACCCAATTTCAGTTGACCAGCCATTCATGCAATGGGGATTGAACTTCATTGGGGTCATTAATCCAAACTCAAGCCAAGGCCACAAGTGGATTCTCACAGCAACAAACTATTTCACCAAGTGGACTGAGGCGGTAGCACTCAAAGAAGCAAACGAGTCTAGCATACTAGACTTTTATGAAGGGATAGTGACTAGGTTCAGAGTACCGGCCACTATCATCTAAGAAAATGTCTTAGCATTCCTAGGTTCCAATATCACAGAATGGGTTGTCAAGAATGAAACCTACTTGAGCACCTCTTCAAAATATTACCCACAAGGTAATGGGTAGGTAGAGTCCACTAATAAGAATTTTCTAATGCTAATGATCATTAGAAGGACTCTAGATGAAATTAAAAGGACATGGCATACCAAGCTAAAATCAGCATTATGGGCTGACAGGATCACACCAAAGAGGTCAACAGGTAATTCCCCTTACAAGCTGGTCTACGGGAAAGAAGCAGTATTTCCTATATCATTAGAGCTTCCTGCATTGGAGCTCATGAAGTAATTGGAGTTATCTGAGTTTGAACCAATGGAGGCTAGGTATGTAAAGTTGATGGAATTGGAAGAGATCAAGGAACATGTAATTCACACAATGGAAAAGGATCAAGCCTTAATTAAGAGATTGGTTGACAAGAAATCAAGAGCAAGGACCTTTCAGGAGGGGGATCTAGTTCTGAAGTGGGATGCAGACCGGGAAAAACCAGGGAGGCATTCCAAGTTTGACACCATTTGGAGTGGCCCCTACATGATCACATGATGTAAAAGTAGCAATGCCTTCCAATTGTATAAATTGAATGGAGAGGGACTTCCAATTCCGGCTAATGGGATCTATCTTAAACATTGCTACTGAAAAGAAAGGTTTCACCCCTATAAATATTAGCCTAGGATTTTAATTCCTCTAAGAGCGTATGCACATTGTCTTGTTGTATTTTAGGTTTCATTTCCCTAAGTGCTTTGGCATAGGTTTCATTTCTCCAAGGTTGTATCACTATGTGGTTTAGTGTTCCTCCAAAAGTGAATGTTGTAACAATCCATTCAAGAAATAGGTGAAAAGCTCTAGGTCAAGAAAATTTTCTACTCTCACAAATCTCATCTTCAAGATTTTCTTATGAAAGTTAAGAGTGCGGAAAGCGGAGAAGGTTCAGGGCCAGCAGGTTGCAAGCATTCGGGCTCGAGGTTTTAGGGACAGGATCAGTACCAGGCTGTCATTCATTACTCTGTGCCCAATGGATACTTCAAGGCAACTGATCTTTCCACCTAGCAGGTAGGTGATCCCGTAAGTCGCCAAATTGTTATCCAATTTTTCCCCTCAAGAAAAATTGATCAAGAAAGTCCTTGCATAGGATCCGTGGGAAGGTGGTTCAGTTGTGTGAGCTCGCATTTGCTTTCAAAATTCATGTTGTAGATGGGATCGTCAAGGCAATGCACAATTGGCAGAGGAGTGGCGAAGCGAAAGTCGAAGAAGATGGAGGAAAAAGTTTGAAATTTTAATTTTTAAACTTTCGGCGTTTCAAGAAAAAACATCGGCAAAAGGCTACAAAAATTCTGAATACCAAAGTCTGAAAGTCTAAAATTTTGGACTTTCATGTTTCGGGGTTTCAGAACTCTCAGACGCAAAGTTGTGGAAAGGAACAAAAAGTTTCAAATCTTTGAAGTCTGAAAGTCCAAAATTTCAGAATTTTAGGGTTTTGCAGACCTTGGGAATTATGCCAGAAAAGAAAGCAAAAAAGTCTAAAACCTGAAACTCTAAAATTTCAGAATTTGGAGTTTCGGATCATAGATTTTTTCTCGAATCATGCCAGAACATGAAAATCGCAGAAAATACCTGAAATTCTGAATTCTGAAAGTCCTGAAATTTCAGACTTTCAGAATTCTCACACAGATTTTGGAAGTCTCAAACCCCGAAATCATGTTTTTTCAATGAAACAAAAATGTTTGAAAGTTTGAATTTTAGGATTTCAGGGGTCTCATACTTTTCAGACTTTTAGACTTCTCTGGCCATCTTTCACAGAATGGCACCTCGACCTTCAAATGGCCATAACTTTTGACTGGGAGCTTGGATTTGAGCAAGAGAGGACATTTTGGAAATCTCTCAACATTTACTACTCAACTACGCCTGTATATCTTTAAATTAGTGGGACTAAGTTCTTGAAAATTAAAAACACAGTTCGCCATTTTTTTAGGTGTCCCAGGTTTCTCACCTACCACCATAATGAGGTACGGGCTTCCTTCTTACACAGAAAGGCATGGTACATTGAGTTATGGGATTTTTCATAGCTCCCATCACTGTTACAGGAGAATTCAATGCATTTTAGAAGTGGTTGAGGATGGATTTTAGTTTTCTTCTCATCTCCTTCTCTCATTCTTCCTATATATTGTAAGGAGGGGCATTTTTCTAAAGGTTGGACATTTTATCTTTGCACCCTCCCTTCTTCTCTTGTCTGCAAGTGAATTTATGGAGTTCAAACCTCCCATTTCAAACTGTAATGAAATTTTGTGCCTCTTGGCCATTCTAATGGACTGTATAAAATCCTAGGAGCAATAAAAATAAGTCTGTGGATGATTTCAACCCTCTCTTATGTTCATTTCATCTTCTTGATCTCTCATTGCAATCTTGGTTATCTATGCATGGTGGTTGTATTGCATTTTTAAATGGTTTGTGTTTAATGGAAAAGTAGGTGTTCAACATTCCTTTGGTGCATCACCTATGTTAGTTTAGGTTTGATTTCTTGCATCTTCTTAACTCTGTCTTCTTGGAAAGTTAGAGTAGATCGTCTGCAAATTGTATATGTGCACTTGAACAGATGAAATATGAACCTACCCTTCATCCAGAGAGCTCTCCCAATTTGTAAAGTCCCACACTTTTGGAAAACCTCCATGTTATGCAATCACACTGAGATTCTTAACCCATCGAGTTGCAAACATTCAGGGGTGTTGTGATTATGCATCAACAACCTTCTTGTGTAACATTCATTCTCTTGTATGTGGCCTAAATTCATTGATTGTCTTGTGACACCATGGGTGTCCCATGATTTTTCCTCTATTCCTTTATGTGAATCTACTTCACATGCTCTTGCTTGTTTTTTCTCAATGGATGTCTTCTTAGTCTCTAGTCTAACTCTTTTACATCTATGTTGGTATTACTAATATTGTTTTTGTTTCTATAAATACATTTGTTTCTCTTATTGATATGATATTTTTTTCTCCATGGTTGCCACCATTAGAAACCCCCTTTTTTGCACATAAAACTTCTCCAAGGTGGCCACCTCTTAATAATTCTACACTCTCCTATAAATTCTGAAATATATAGTGCACATGAACACATATATTCTATTAATCCATGTGTTAAAATGGTTTTTCATATGCACCCCAAAAGAGTGGGAATTCATCAGGGCATATTCTACACTTACAATAAAAATCACATGTTCATAAACATGTTTTTACAAGGAACAAGTACTCTAAAAAAAATCCAAATATCAACTTTGGGAAGAAAACACATAGGATCAAAACTATATAGAAGGTTCAAGACCTTATAGATGGTCTAGACCACACCATACATTTTTTACCTGGGGAAAATACACCAGACATTTCTATAATTTCAAAATTATTAGCATGGATACATTTTTTTAGCATAATATCATACTTAGATGGTATAGTTCATATAGCATACAGGGGGCATACTGTATTTTACTCCTTTTCCTCTTGAATAATTAGTTATTATGGAAAATGCATGTCATTTGGTAGTAGGGGCCTCCTTCTCCATTGATATTTCAACATATTAGATACTCTTATTAGTAGTGTGAAACACACAAAGAGTATGAAGGCACTCATTCTATTTTATACCTCGTTTCTATATGTTCATACATTTGGCCTATACCCATATGTATAGTTGTGGTCCATCGGGATATGGAAAGTATCAAATAGGTTAATTTCATTATAGGTAGTCTTTTATCTCATCATTTTGAAAGGGGTAGACATCATATTTACTAAAAACATTGATACATGGTCTTCTTCCTTCATGGGGTGTATCAATATGTCTCCCTTATTCTTACTCTACTTTCCATTTGATTTTGGGTTACAAACACCCAATACTCTAGTTTCTCCTCTAGAAATATTGGGAACTGATCACCCCTAATCCTTCAATAAGATTCAACAACAATCAAAATATCTAAATCTCTAACTGCAAGAAAGAAATGTGAATCTCTTCCCTTCACAAAAAAACATGTGTAGTTTTTCGATGTTTTACATCTCTTTATTTCACTTTATGAAAGTTCAAATTCTAAGCTTACCATTGAGTTAGAATTAAATTTCTACTATGCAAATTGAATACACTCATTATTACAAGTCTCATTATGGAGTGTGCAAACACCAACACATCTAAACAAACAAAAACTCCGAGTAAAGACAAAATGTTTTTATACACTCAAGTATCTAATCATTTAAGCATGTAATTTTAATTTCATACTTAAAGTGGGGGAAATTTAGACACTCATATTTAAAACTTTACCCTTTTGAAATATATTATTTCATTTTTTATTTGTGTCCAAGAAAAATAACCATATCTTATTCCCACTAAGTTCATGTTTTGGTCTCTTTTCTAATTTACTTTTGTCTTGGGCTATCCTTAATAAGATATGAATACATTAAAAAAATGGGTAGATGAAGATATATCTATTTCTAGAAATTTTCTTTAAAACATTTTATTATTGAGTCGCTAACCAATAGAAATTTTAAGGCTGATGAAAAGAACTAACCAGTTAATATTAATATGACATGATTCCAAAATCAAAATGTCATGAAATGAAAACCTTTGAATTAAACTTTGTGATCTAGAATCTTAGGGAACAAAACAAAAAGTAAAAAAGAAATTAAAAAGTAGTAAAGTGTGGAACTAAAATTATATGAGAAAAGATCAAATTGATATTTTTCTCATCCTCCCATTTTGAAGGTGATTATCCATTAGCTCAAAATGTTGAGGCGTGTTAGGGTTTCCACGAAAATTCTTTCCAATCTATTTAACTTAGACTTATTTGGAAGGGGGTAGGGCTTCAAAATATTTTCATAACCATAACATGATATAATTAATTTGTATGATGATAGTGAATATCATCACATAATGACCCTATTTCAACCCATTCCAAATAATTTACTAGCCTTGTAGAGTTTTATGTGAAGTTATACACACAATCCCCTCGTATGGTTAAAGCAATAACACCTGCATATATAATAAATGATGTATATCTAGAGCCACACATCCATTTAATATAATTCGATGAACATCAAGATATTTAATTGAAATAAATCATAATATATTAGAACCAATGAAAGGTAAAATGTAAAAACATATAGCTAGTCATCGTGCTAAAATATTATGAAACTATGCATTTGAGAAGAAAACACATAAATATTAATGTCAATTACTAGTTGAAATTACAAAATAAAACACAATGAGTCATGTGATGCATAAATAAAATTAGTTTTGAGAATGAAAAATGAATGTTCTAGAATTGTTAGCATAGAAAAATATGAAGTAAGGGTAATGCATAAGTTAAAAATAAAATTCATGGGCATCCGAGAGATGGAGGAATGCAACCAAGAGATGGGATCCTGTAAAGCACATAGAAATAAAATTAATGGGCATCTAATTTCTTCAGAAGGCAACAAATAGAGTCACTGGAGAAGCTTGAACTGGAATGGAAGAAAGATTCACCATGGATACAAGTTCTAGACTCAGTGGTGCACAAATCCTATGGTAGATTCAACTTTTCTCTGAAACAATATTTTTTTGAGATCAGACCAAATATCGATCATGTAAGAATTTGGGTAAGGAATAAATGGAAATTTTCGGGGCAAGTTAGCACCTTTTCCCTGTCAGAAATAAGTTTTTATTTATTTTTACCTCAAAAGAAGATCTAGCTCAAGTTGTGCAGGGTGGTCTGTGTTTTAATGGGAGAACCATGCTCTCCATCGTAATATGGAAGCCAGGAGTAAAAACTCACACCCATTCTATGATTCATATCTGGGTTAGGCTTCCAGGGCTGACTCTGGAGTTCTGGGAAGTCGACGTATTGGCAGGGATTGCAAAATCAATTGGAGACCTGATCACTCTAGACCTGACCACAACTGTCAGATCCAAATTCACACCAGAAAGGATATGTGTTAATGCTTCCATTGGCTCTTCTCCCCTGGTGGATATCAACCTCGTAACTAGAAATGTGGTTTTGAGACAAAAATTAAAATATGAGAATTCACCGGTTTACTATGGAAACTATGGGAAAGTGGGACATGGGGCCAATGGTTGCAAACACTTCTAATGGAAGTAGAATTCCTAGAACACGACTGGATGAGAGAAGTGAAGTATGAATGAGAGAGAGCCAACACTGGTGAAGATGTCTTAGAGTGACGAGCTTATTGTAGACATGGGAATCAAAGAAGGGTTGTTGATTTTTATTTTTGAACAATCAATTGAAACACAACCCCCTGCAAATGAGGTGGTGTCCAAGACCCCTGATGTGGCTGAGTAAGTGATTGAAGTTATCAAAATTAGGAAGGCGGGAGAAAATTTGAACTGTCAAGGAGCACTAAACGTGGTGGCTGAAATCCTGCAGAATGATCTTTTAAAAATTGTACCTCTGCCAGAAATAACTAACACAAATAGTGACATTAGCATAAATGGTGGGATTTTAACTGATAGATCAGAAATGAATCACGCGGAATAGGTTGAATAATCCCAATACGATTTGGTGAGATTAAAAGAAGTGGGTCCCACTTCGAAGGAAATTTTGGGGAGTATAAAGTGATCAGGGAAGTTGGAAAAAACACCTCCAACAGAGGGTGATGATGGATGGACCAAAGTAAAAAATAAAATTCCACGTACCATTTGTCACCCTGTCGTGACTAGGTGTCGTGGCCCCAATATGAAATTTTAGATGTCTAGCCTCTTCGTCTTTGGTTTCTTGTTGATCTATTTGTTGTTGCAAATCAACAGCACCCCTGGATGCAAATCAGGTTTCTAAGTTGATGTTTCAGGCATCCAGTGTGATTGCACAACATTGAAACCTCTCTCCAAGTGTGGGACTTGTGAAAATGAGAGAGGAATCTCCAAATTAGAGGCTGGTTCCTCAAACTCCTCTGATTAGATCCATTATTTGCACAACTGCAGAGGTTTAAAGCCTAATCCTACTCTAAATTGTAAGGAGACAGAGATAGAAGATGCAAAAATTGAAACTAAACTAATAAGGGTGATACACCAAAGGAGTGGTGAACATTTTTGCTCTTGCAGATTGACAAAAATCAGTAATTTCAACACAAAACATCATGCACAGACTGATAAGCTATAATCAAAGGTTTGAAATGAGGCAAACAACACATGCAAAGGATTGAAAACATTCACAGAGCCTGCATTGTGATCTTCAACATCAAAATCCTTGCATTACAACACCAAAGAGGCAGAAAACCTGTTACAATCCTTCAAAGGTCTGATACTTGCAAAAAATCACTTGTTGAAGGTGAAATAAGAAGCCTGCTATGCAAAAAGTGTTCCCCCACAAAAAATGAGCCAAATCTGACTTTTACAATGCATGGGTCAAGCCCAGGAGAGAGAAAATATGAAAAAACGTGGGAGCCATTCCCCATTGAATGAAGATGCATTAAAACAGCATGGGCGTCCTTACAGACCCATGCCCTAACATTTTTGGCCATGCTGAAGAAGAATGCGACCCATTTCGCATTAAAACTGGTTGTTGAAACGTCAATTCTGGCCATTACCACGTGCCAGAGACGTTTCTTGATTTTATCTCTCTAAACTGAACCAAAATTCAAAATTGACCCCGGAATCATGTAGATAATTTCACCAGATTTCCATTGATATAAAGAACGTGAAAATCTGAGCTCTGGATCGAAAGATATGGCGATTTGAAAATTTAAGGCAAAAACAAGCCGAAATCGGATCGGTGGGAAAATTTTCGAATTTTTTACCTTTTTGGTCATTTGGAAAAAATTTCAAAATTTCCCCATGCCCCATCATTTGGATGACACGTGGCAAAATTTTATTGGGCATGGGCCCCCTAAGGGAAAATTTCCCAAAAAACTCCGCCGAGCCATAACTTGAAAAATATGAGGAGTTAGGAGGAAAACTCTACCTTTCTGGAAAGTTGAGAGAGAGCTCTATCCAATGGTGCCATTTCTAGAAATATCTGAGTGCCTAAAAATCAAAAAATGGAGACTGAGGCACAAGAGAGGTAAGAACACAAGGAGTTAGTCACAAAAATGAGCAGGGGCACATTTTGGATAACACTATTCTAGGCTTCTTACTAATTTTTCCCTGGTTTTAAGCCGCTCCTGGATTGATATTTCTTATTGTCTCATTTTCTCTTTTTTTTAAATGCTCATAGATATATCTAGATTCTAGATCCATGTTGTAAGAGGGAAGGGACCTTGTCAAAACCATCCATTTACCAATTATAAAAAAAAAAATTGAGAACAAGAAAACCATAGGGAAGAAATAATGTAATGGTAAATAATCTAAGTGAAACATTTATAAAAATAAAAATGTTGTCACACAAAAAGTAACTGAGGTTATTGTGAATAAGATAACAACTGCACATATATTTGAAACAAGTAAAGCACTAAAATTGAATTAGTAAAATTCATAAAGATCCATAGGAAGAAGAAAAAGGTTGCATGATCCTTCAGTCACAAAGTGTTGGGAATTTAATGGTAGACTACAATGAAAAGACAGGGTATTAGTAGAAGAAAAGACATATTTGATTGAAAAGTTTGACATGAGATCAAAAGTGTCTCACATAATTTTAAATATGTATTAAGAAGAAGAAAAGTTTTAAAAATCCATGAGACATATGCAAAACATTTATTGTAAACAACCTAAATAGAACTCTATAATAATTTTTCTTTAACAATATAAGGAGAAATTGATGATTATCCAAAGTTCATTTCAGATGTGCCATCAATTTTATGTCAAAATAAACCAAATACACACCATTTGTTTCTATTTAAGGTCCATTCTTCTATGAATTTTGATGTTTTTTGTTTTATATATTTCAATTTGAACACCGGAAATAGTATGTATGAAAGCAAGGTCATCACCCATCATATATACAAGATAATCCCAAGTCTTCTATGTAAAAGAATCGATGCAAATTTTTATTTCTTTTCAAAAAATAAAATGGAATATGTAATAATCGTGGTAACTTGTGACATTTGAGTGATTGTATACGTGAAGAAATTAGAAATAAGTTTTGAAATTAATTGGTTGATTTTAAGAAGTAAAAATCTATAAAATATGCATCAAAATATGGAAAAGAGCCATTAAGATGTGATTTGGTTAAACCTAGGTACTTGTATCAATTTCATGGTAGAATTTAATAAAATTATTTATAAGTATGAAAAAAACACACTAATCTTGATGGCTAGATGGGAAATTAAGGATATGTATCGATAACTTCCCAATTGGGACCATTGTTTTAGTTTTATTTAGTTTGTTTTATTTTTAAATTGCACTCTACAACCACAAAATGAGGATTAATCTCATACTATAATTAAATTCAAGTTTCCATTTTTTTGCATATTACAAATTTAGATATGCACATGATAGCACAGATGATGCTAGAAATATTTTGAGAGAGTGCCAAATTTATATTAATGATGGTAGGTCACATTCCACAGAGTTCATCTAAGATTTTTTAGAGATATTTTATGGGAATTTTAATGCCAGAGATATCATGTTTAATATCACTGCATTTGATCAGATGATTTTGCATCTCAATTTAAGAATTTTTGTATGTTTTTTTGGTTGAATATGATGCATGTGAACACTAGAGATCAACAATTTTGGATTTCATTTGAGGTTTGGAATGGAAAGGGGGAGTATGATGGTCCGATAACATGTGTAAAAAGGGCATTAAAAAGAGATAATTTTAAATATAATAATGATTCCAATTAATTGATTCTATAACCATTGTATAAATTGACGTAATTAGACATTTTCAAGTTGATCATAATTTTTTTTTCCAAGATATGTGAGTGACTCACATATACGTTAGACAAGATGTATTAAGAAATTATCAAAAATTATAAAATAATAAATTACTACCATAATACTATTAAGGTAAAATCCCAAGTTTTTAGCAAGTTGGTCATGTCATTTCAACAAATACTTGAGCACAAATACCTAAAAACCAAATATTTAATGTTACCGTTTAGGGTTTTGGCCTTTGCTTGGAATTCATTCAGACATTTTATTTGTCACCTTATATTTTTTTATGATTCTTAGTTGGAGGAGGCACCTTGAGAGATAGAGAACAGAGCTAGGATTGACATGCACACAAATATACACTACTAGAAGTAGGATCATTTACCCACATTGTTATCCACAAAAAAATAATTTTGTGGAAAATTTGTGAATTATCAACATCAAATAGATATAGTCTATAAACACAATGTAGATTTTGCACAATTTTATAAATTTTAAATTTAAATATATGAAATATCCACATTCTTGAAATTTCCTTGTGGAAAAATCAGATTTTATAATGTTTCAAAAAATATTTTCTGTTATTTCATAACAATCAAATTTAAACATGTGAAATATCCACATTCTGGAATTATTGTTGTGGAAAATTCACATTTTCTCCTCATATTT
Source organism: Taxus chinensis (assembly GCA_019776745.2). Taxonomy (NCBI): domain Eukaryota; kingdom Viridiplantae; phylum Streptophyta; class Pinopsida; order Cupressales; family Taxaceae; genus Taxus; species Taxus chinensis. Next base: position 404,852,491 of record CM034155.1, read on the forward strand.
TGAAAAATATTGGAACTTTGAAAATAGAAGGTGATTTGAGTTTTAATTCACAAGAATCCAATTTAAACATGTGAAATATCCACATTCGCAATGTTTGTTATGGAAAGTTCACATTTTCTCTTCATACTTTAAAGAATGTTGGACCTTTAAAAATTAAACTATGGATAGTCTGTATAACTCGAATACAATTAAAGTATATGTAATTTGAACTATTCAAAACACTATATAATCATAGCTATTTATAATCTACATTATACAACATATCATGATTTCAAATTTTGACCACCTATTTAAAATTTGAATAAAATCAAGAAAATTCTAAATTTACAATATTTATTATATAATATTCACAAAATATAAAATATATGCATTATAGATAATTTAATGCAAATGTTAACTCTAGATTTTAATAATATAAAATTAAATTTTTTATTATACTCTAGATTGTGTATAATCTACTCTCCTAAATTTAATATGAGTATAAATAAATTTAATATTAATAATAAAAAGAAAATTAAATCATGAATCATATATATCATCTATGTTAGTTTTGATATCGTGCTTGGATATCCATATAGTTGACCTAAAATCATTATGAATAATTTAGAAATCATAATTAATAATTAATTTTATAATAAAATATACATATAAATAATCAAGAGGAGAGTTGAAGGGAAATCAAGAAAAAATACTCAAATTAGAACTAATAAAACTTTATTCTAGTTGAAGGTTGCTAATTGTTTTCTGGTAATCACTCTCATTCGCATGAAGATCATGGTATATTTGATGTTATAGGTCATCACATACTAATCTTAGCAATCAATAATGAGTCATAGAAGTAATTCAAAGATAAACCAAAGAGGAATATCCAGATCAATTTTGTACATAATGGTCATAACAAAAATTGAGATGATATTTTAATGATTATTTATCAAAAGGGATAAGAGGTGAAGGAAAATAAAGAAAACATATGTAGTTCCCACTTCCCTTTGACACCTTTTGATACTAATCATGATACTGCTAATTATATTATGGGCAGGATTATGGACTTTATTATAGTATGATGTTAGATGTTAGATCATGGATTATTGTTGACCTTGATTCAGTTATGATGCATGATGATTATTAGAGACATTTTGGATATTGATGTGATATACTATTTGACATGGTTATATTATGGATGTTGTTCGGACATGTGATATTTGAATATTGTGAGTAGACCTAGAAATAGAAATTATTTGATGATGATATAATTGTTGAGTAAAATTGCAAATGATCTTGTTGGTTGCTTGGATGTTGTTGTGATTCATATATCTAGATGATTTTGAAATTTTAATTATATTTTTTTGGATGTTCTGATATGGCCACGAGACCGAAGGAGGTATTTGTGTTTTGTAGGTTAAAATATCTCAACAAACATCAAGGGATTGGAGACCAACCACATTGGAATTCTAGATGAATTCAACAAGGTCACCATGGAAACTTGTATTGTTTGTGTGTGGTTATTTTGTTAGAGGTTCCCATGGGGGGATCACCTTTAAATGTGACCAAGGGGTTATGTGTATTTATTTATTGGTTCCTTTGTTATGTTTGCATGTGTTTACTTTGTGGTGCATTGACCCTTTCCTTATTTATTAAATGGTGTGTAATATTGTGAGTAATCATGTTGTTAAGTTAATTAATTAAAATATGTCATAAGAAAGTAATTAATATAATTTTTGGTATTGAATTAAAGTGTTGTAAGAGATGTGTAAGTGATGTGTAAGTTAACTTTTGAGTGTGAAACACTCCACCTTCTTGGAAATTCAAATTTTTCCTTGGGGGATTATTTTGGAGGCGTATGGGACAAGTTAATCTTGTCCCATACCTCTTAAATTTATTTACCAACCATACCTATGGTTGGAGAGTTGAATTTAGACTTTTATAATGCTTTTTGAGAAGACAAATTGTAAGTTTTATTGCACTTTTCTTACATGGGTTTAATTTCAGTCCTTTGAGGTGTGGGTTGGATTTGAGTATGTAAGTAAACAGTCATATTATTCACCCACCTTTTTAAAATGCATTGGAGAATGAAGTTGACTTTTGGGTTGGGGTTGAGAATGTGTGATGTGGCATCCTACATGAGTCCGCCTCATCCTCTTCTTTTCCATCTTCTATAAAATCCGAATTTCTTACCTTGTTTTGGGTTGCTTCACTTTTGGGAAACTCCTTTTGAGGTGAATTCTTTTGTTGTTCTAGAGCTCTTGCTTTGGATAAGTTTTTGGGAGATTGTTGCATGTTTGTGCTTGGCTGATTTTGGTTACTTGCATTGAGATAAAACTTGTTGTTTCAGAACTTGGAACAACTCCATCATGGAGAGGTAAGAACTTGGCTCTTGAAATGATTCCTTTTGTTTATGAAATTGCTTGTTGTGAATGTTTTGGCATGTTTCTGTGATGTTGGGTAGATGGTCTAGGAATGGTGTAGGAGAAGACGATGGGGTTTATTTTTTGAGAGGCAAAAGTGTTTTGGGGAGGTATAAGTGTGGAGGGAGTTGGGATTTGGGTTCTACCTTATAAAGAAATAGCTTACATTTCTTTACTCATTATGGGGTGACATAAGATTTTAGGGAGGCATAAGGAAATGTGAGGAATAAGGGCATGTCAGGGCTTTGATATACTATATTTTGGTGGTTTGAAATTAGGTGGTGATACCAATTTCCCCTTTGGTAGGCATAAGTAACATCCCCAACAGTTTCTTTCTCCTTTGGCTTGCATGTTGAAGCCTGAGTTTTGTTTGTTATGTTTTAATTTGGTTACAAACTACATTCTATTTTAGACTATGTTTTAAATGTTAAATTTTCATGTGTGTTTGTGGAAGCCTATTGTTTCCATGAGTTGAAACACATCTTTTATTACATTTTGGTTGGGGCTCGGGGGCCAATGAAGAAAGAAGGCTTCTCCTTTTCATTGGATGTCTTGGTTGGGTAGAGAGTGTTGCCTTTCTCCTGCTCTTGTTGTGATCAAAATTGGAAGAATGATACATCTACATGTTGTTGTTCTAGAGCAAAGGAAAATGAAATAAAACAGTTGACAGTCCCTTGTTGAGATAAATCTTATTGTAACCTTCCCACTTGAAGTGGATGACTTGTATATTTTTTGTAATGGAAATATGTTGTATTGAATATGAAAGTTGTAATTTTGAAATGTAAAGGAGAGATAAATACTTTATTTTTGTTTCAAAGGAAAGAGATGTATTTTGTATATTGTATTGCGAAAGTCAACAAAAAAGAGAAGTTGTAAAAGAAGGAAATCTTGTCTTTTGAATAAAATTTGCATTCCTTTCCACAGTTGGAACTATTGCTGTTTAAAATCTAAGTTTGAAATGTATTTGAAAACTCTATTTGAAAGGAAGAAATGCGTTCAGAAAATACATAACTCTGTCTTTTGAAATGTGTAAAATTGGAAATCAGAATTACATTCAGGTTTTGAATAGTTGATTTGAATCAAAGAAATGTATTAGATTAGAATTGGAAGAAATCCTAATACTTGGAAGAGGAAAATGGAAAATAGATCCTTTAAAATTTGATCTCTATTTTGTATTTTCAAACTGGCAAATACTTTATCCAAAAATGCTAAGTTTGGACCTACAAAAAGGAAATAAGTAATTAAACTATTAAATTGAATTAGTATGCCCTAAATGAATTCAATTGGACAAAAACACATAAGGAATCCCTGTTAGTTTGAAATCACAACACCCCCAAATGAGCTCTAAAAAAATATGCTTTTCTAAGGCATACTCATTTGGTGTGATTACATAACATTGACCTTTCCCCAAGGTGTGGGACTTGCAAAATGGGAAATCTCTCCAGATTGAAGGTTGGTTCCTTATTCCTCTGTTTAGGTGCATATGTAGAAACTTGCAAAGGATATTTTCTTAATCCTAATCTAAACTTTACCAAGGAGACATGGATAGAAGGAATGCATAAATTAAAATAAAGTTAAACTATGAGGTGATGCACCGAAGGAATGATGAACGCTTATTTTGCTAATAGACACAAACCAACAAAATGCATACAATAAACAATCATAGATAGCCATATATATAATGGGAGATCAGATGAAAGCAAAAGAGACAAAAAGGATCTAAAATTGATCACAAATGTGTTTTATTGCTCTGTAGATTGATACAGTCCATTACAAAGTAGCCAAGAGGTAGAAACGTAATGCAATTTTTGATGGAAGGCCTGAACCCCAAAAATCCCTTTGTTAAGAGAAGGGAGCTTGAAAAAAAAATAATTTCCAACCCTTTACAATGAATCATGCCCCCGTATTTATAGATTCAACCTAGAAGAAGAAGAAAGAGAAGCAAGAAAATAAGGTTGAAGCTCAACCACCACTGTTAATGTCTCTGATGAAATCTCTCCCCAAATTCATCTTTATTGCATCAATCCTTGGTTCAATGCCTTGAAGGAAGAGGAAATGGTGAAACAGATCAAATTTGATCTAGTTGTTGAGGCAAGAAGATCCCGCGTTGAAAGCCTGAAGACGTTTCCTTAATTTTTCTTCACCTAACCTCCTCAAAATTAAAGTTCCAGACCTCCATGGCATAGGTGAGGCCGATATCTTTCCAACGGCATCAGATTTGTAATATTTCGAGCCCTGAGTCAAAATATATGCCCCTTCGAAGTTTGTATTGGGTCTGCTTTCCCCTGGGACACGTGGCAGGTTGACGCTCATTTATAAACCTTTTATCTATTCACCCCTTAAATCAGCGCCATACTGACACTTCGCATTCTTTACTTATACCTTTATACTTAGCCAATTTTGAAGCCTTTTCTGTTTGCCTTTTGACTTTGTTTCCTCTTATGCACGATCATAGTCGATCCAATATTTGGCACAGGGGTGAAATATGGATAATAATTTGGTGACTCACAGGGGTATCTACCTATTAGATGAAAATACCAATTTCCTTGTCATATCCGTTGGGCATGGAGTCGAGAAAGACGGTTTGATACTAATTCTTCCTCTGATTCATGAGCCTGGCCACTTGCACTCTCAATTTTCATAAGAAATCTCGAAATGAAGTTTTCTAGGAGTAGAAAATTGTTTTGACCTCGGGCTTCATCTGTCTCTCTGAATGGACTGCACAAGAGCAAAAAAATAGCACCACAACTATATACAAAATTTGAAATCATACATGCTCCAAATAGAACATGCAGAGCGTGCAAAATGCACTTAGGAGAAAAGTAACCTAACTACAACAAGAAAATGTGCACAAGCACTTAGAGGAAAGAGGAAACTAAACTAATATGTACAAGGTGAGAACTTCCCTTTTAGTAGCAGTGTTTTAAGATAGATTCCATTTACTGGAATCTACAACTCTTCACCCTCCAATGTAGAAAATTGGAAAGCATTGCTACTTTTACATCTTATGACCATGTAGGGGCCACTCCAGATGGCATCAAACTTGGAATGCCTTCCTAGTTTTTCTTGATTTGCATCCCATTTCAAAACCAGGTCTCCTTCCTGGAAGGTCCTTGCTTTTTCCTTCCTGTCAAAACATTTCTTGATTGAAACCTAATTCTTCTCTATTTCCTGGAGTGCATGCTCTCTAGCTTCTTCCAATTCTATCATCTCTACATACTTGGCCTCCATCAGGTCAAATTCAGACGTCTCTAGCTATTTCACGAGCTCCAATGTTGGCAACTCAAGTGATATAGCCAACACTGCCTCTTTCCCATATACAAGTTTGAATGGAGATATACTTGTTGATCTCTTGGGCGTTATCCTATCAGCCCATAAGGCTGATTTAAGTTTTGTGTGCCAAGTTCTCTAATTCTCATCATAAGTTATTCTGATGATCTTTAGCAGGTTCTTTTTTGTGGACTCAGCTTGACCATTACCTTGAGGGTAATAGTTTGATGAAGTTCTCAAGTAAGTCCCATTCTTAACAGCCCATCCTGTGATCTTGGAACCTATGAATGCCAATGCATTGTCTGATATAATGGTGGTTGGCACTCCAAATCTGGTCACTATCCCTTCATAGAAATCTAGTATACTAGACTCATTAACTTCCTTGAGTGCCACTGCCTCGGTCCACTTGGTGAAATAATCTTTCGTTGCTAATCAGAATCCATTTGTGGCCTTGGCTTGAATTTGGATTGATGACTCTAATGAATTCCAATCCCCATTGCATGAAAGTTTGGTTGACTGAAATTGGGTCTAATGGAAGTGCTGCTAGCTTTTCTTTGCCTTTGAAGAATGCACAATTCTTGCACCTTTTGATCCATGCATAGCAGTCACTAAACACTCTGGGCCAATAATAACCCACCTTCATGATCTTGAGTGTTGTCACCCTTGGAGAAAAATGGCCTCCAGCTACTTCAACATGGAATTCTTATAGCACTCTCTCAACCTGATCTGTCTCAATGCATCTCAACAGAATGTCATTGATGTCTCATTTGAACAAGACACCATCAATAAGAACATATGGGATGGCCTGTAGTCTGAAATGTATCCTTTTTGCTTTACTCATCCCATGAGGACACATGCATTTTTGAAGGAAGTGCACCATGTCTTGAGTCCAACAAGGAGTAGGTGCATCATCTTTTCCTTCCTCTTGATTATCTTGTAGAACAAAAATAGCCTCCTTTTCACTGTTTGCTTCGTCTTATTGACCTGAGGCTAGTTGTTCACACAACCCCCTTCCCATGGACTAGCTTAGTGACCTTGATCTCAATGTCATATTCCATGACACGGGTGATCCATCCTGCACAATTTTCATTCAGAGTCCTTTCTGAGAAGGAATTCTTTAACTCCCGCATGGGAGACCAATAATTGGATTTTATTATTTGAAACCAGATGCTTAAAATTCTTTAATCCTCAGATTACTATCATGACTTACTTTTCAATGAAGGATTATCTCACTTCACATTCTTCCAGACCTTTATTGAAGAAAGCAATTGGTTGTTTTGTACCTTTCTTTGTTCTACTGAACTAAGATTGCATAAATTGTGTCACTGCCACCAAAGGCATATAGTATGAAGTCTTTAGAGAAATATGGGTTCACAAGAGTTGGGGCTTGTGATATATCTTCTTTGATGGCCTCAAATCTTACCTTTTCTTCAGCTGTCCACCTGAATGCTAAGCTCTTCTTCAACATCAACGTTATTGGCTTAACAAGGGTAAGCAAAGTTTAGTACAAACCTGCAGACAAAATTGGATTTTCCCAGGAATATTTGAAAAGATTTCTTGTGGTTTAGCAATGGAAATGCTCTTATTACTTCCACTTTCTCCGGGTTAATTTCCAATCCTTCCTTTGATACAATATGGCCTAGAAGTCTTCCCTCATGGGCAAAGAATATACATTTTTTAGAGTTCAATGACACCCCAAAACTCCTGCATCTTTGAAACACCTTCCTTAGGTGGAAAAGATGGTCTACTGCTTTTTTGGAAAACACCATAATGTCATCAAGATAGATCAGTACTATTTTGTTGATCAGCCCTTTGAATTCCATATCCATTTCCCTTTGAAAAGTGGCTCCGACATTGGACAATCCAAATGGCATTTTCTTGTAGGCATAGGTGCCCCATTTGGTGGTGAAAGTTATTTTGAATTCATCATCTTCTTTCACCATGATCTGGCTATTACCCTGAGTAGCCATCTAGGAGGGAGAATCTCTCCGATCTAGACACTACTTGCAAGATCTGCTCCATTGAAGGGAGTGGGTAGTGATCTTTGAGGGAGGCTCTGTTTAAGTCTCAAAAATCTACACACAACCTAATCTCTCCATTTTTCTTCCTGACTGGGACCATAGTTTACAACCTAGCTTGAGTGTTTGATTGGAAATATGATACTTGCCTCTATCAGCTTGTTTAGCTCTTTCTTCATCAAAGGCTCAATGTGTGGGTTGACTGGTCTCTGGTTTTACCTGATGGGATGAGAAGTTGGATCTAGTTCGATTGTGTGTTGTGCTAGCTTTGGATTGAACCCTCTTAGGTCTTCATAGCTCCAAGAAAATACATCTAGAAATTCTTGGAAAAGTTGTATGAATTCATACCTTTCTTTCTCAGTGGCCACTTTGCCAATTTGAAGTGTTTTGCCTTCTCCAACTGGGATTGACTTTGAATCTTCTCCTTTGATCTGTATGTTAGCCTTATCTTTTCTAAACTGATCATTAGGATTGAAAATAGACTCCAATGTCACTAAACCTTTGGGAAGCTTGTTTGTATGCAACTGTACTACTTGAATTCATCATATTGTTGCTCTAATCTGCTTTGATTTATAGCTAAGAATTCATCTTCTTCTTGTAAAAAAATTAATGATCTGTTGATCATTCTCGAACACCTGCCATCATGTGTTGTTATATGGCACTGCTGGCCTCACAACCACATGGATATGTGGTTTTTTTGTCTCTTTTGATGCTTTCAACCACATCAAATGTTGCTCCAACTATTGCAAGCCTATCAGCAACTTCATTTTCCTTCCTGGGTATGGAGACAATGTTGAAGGCCTTGAATTCCTCCATGAGATCACAAACCCTACTCTTGATAGTTCTTGAGCAAGTCATTCTTGATAGCATTAAGTCCTCTAGACTTGATTGGCAACCAGTTCACTATCACCAAACACTTGCAAATTATTGATTCCAAGATTCCTTGTCCAATGAAGACCTTAGACCAAATCCTCATATTTAACACTGTTATTTGAGCCAGAAAACTAAAAGATGAAGGCTGAATAATATTTCATGCCTTTAGAGGACACAATCATATCCCCTCCTCCAGCTCCTTGCCTACTCCTTGAGCCATCAAAGAACAATTGCCATACCTCATTGTCATCTTTATATTCTGGCTTAATTAGGTCAGGAAGAGGATGATTCTCTTCATTTAGATAGTAGACACCTAGCTAAGATTCTTCCATCTCCTTATAGGGGTCAAAATCATGTCTCTTGTTGGCCCACTCATCGAGAGTCAATTCTGGGATACATCCCACCTTGGTATCTACTTCACAAGTGCTTAGGAAGTCTTCTTGATCAAAAGCTAAGTAGTTGGCATTGATTGGGCTAGGCACATAAGATTTAATATGATAATCAATAATGGGTTTAGATCTGATTGTGGCCTTTGCCACACCTTGTTCTAAAGAGCATGTGTGACCAATCAGTAGACAGATAGCCTCCAATTTTAGTAGTGAAGTCCCTGGACAAACACAAAGCAAAATGTGGTGGCAAATCTATGATTGATACGTTCTGCAAAATAGTCACATTGGGGCAGGCATGCAGAGTGAGGCTCGGATCCTTGATGATTCCATCATAATTGTCATTGTTGTCCCATCTAATTGCACTACCCCTCTAGAGATGACCTCATATTGGAGACCCAGCTGATCAACTATTTTCTTAGGCATTACAGAACTACTTGCCCCATAATCAATCATACAATTGTGTACCAATTTGTCTCCAATAATCAATGAAACATATAATGGAGGAGGCTTCAGATTCTTACCTCATTGTTCTCCATGGTTTCTCTCAGGTTGAGACAGACTGGTAAGAACCTTCTCTGGATGGCTAGGGGGTTGATTTGAACTTGACCAATTCTATATAGTAGTCTGTAATAGATCCTTCTTTCCTTGGAATGGCCAGTGACTCCCATAGTGAAATGTTCACACTTGTCCTCTTCATTTGCTCGATGATATTAAATGGATTGTCTTTCACTTGCCTCTTCCCTGGCACATGGGCTATCACAACCGGTGCCTGACTAGGTCTGGAAGGTGGCTTGGATTGGTTCTGCATGTTGGGAGTTATATTTGGAGCACCAGAACCTTGTGGAGTGATGGAAGATTGAGGGTCACCTGAGCTCAGTTGTTTCCCTTCTCCAATATTTATCTTTTTGGACCATGTATTGGCAGCTAAACTTTGAGAATGGGACTGATTCATCCCACAAAAGTCTTCAACTTTCCAATTGACAAGCACAGTTTTGGAGGACACCTTGTTGAGATCCTTGTTGTTGATCTCCTTCTCTGGGCTAGGTTCTTGTGACACCATACTGGTTTGCCACCATCAAGGCCTGATTTAGTGCACCATTAAAGCACATCGATTGGTTATGTGGCTAATTGCATGGAAAGACACCAATCATATTTTGTGCCATATTGTTATGTGCTGGAACCAATGCCCTTGATGTTGAAGTTGTGTTTTGGATCATATGACCTGAAAGGTCTAGCAGCTTGAGGTTGTCCTTGGTTTTGGCTCTGATTTACATTCTGATGGTGGTCTATTTTGCCTAATACTGGGGTCTGATCCTGATATTGAGCCCTGGGGCTGGTATGGTTTGGAACTCTGAGCTTGTTGTCTTTTAATGGTTACTAACTCATTCCCAAAGTTCTGAAGTTGTTTCATGACTTCCCCTAGAGTTCCTTAGAGGTGTTAGATGATGAAGTGGAGGCTTCAGCTGAGCTTTGACTCCTGGGAGTAGGTATAGGAGCTAATGTAGGTGCGTTTGGCTGGTATATGGGCTTCCAAACTCAGGGTACAGAGGCATGGATGGCCTAGGAGTGATTTTTCTAGCTTGAATCAAATGGTTCTCAACCCCTATGGAAAGGTTATAGGCTGTAGGTAATGTAGTGCCCCCCATTGAATGAATCATCAAAGAAATATCAGAATTTAAAGCCCTAAGAAAGTATAAGAAGGCACCTTCATTAGTGGGCTTTACTGCTATTGGAATCCTATCCCAGGTCCACTGGAATCTGAGGTTGAAGTCTATCAGCTACTCATTCGGGGCTCTCTTGATTGTTGTTAGTTACTCCAACAAAGACAAGTTATCACCTTTTTCCCCAAACTGATTGTGAAGATCCGCGCACAGCTGGTTCCAATTTTGGATAGATCCTGCTTCAAGACTCATTGAACCATTGTGAAGCTTTCACCTTTGAGTGAAGAGGTGAGAAACTTGACTGCAATGTCCATCTCATGGATTTCATGGATTGTACATACATTTGTAATATCTTGGACATGATCACCAGGAGAAGTCTGATTTTCCCCAGTGAAATATGGGATGCTCTTTAATGTTGCTATCGGAACTGGATTTTTTGCATTCAGAGGTGAGTGGGTTACTACCAGATGAAATTGACATAAGGATTTGGCTGAGCCATCCTGATCGGCCTTAGGACCCCTCTTGATTGAGAGAATGGCCTTGCTAGGAGGAGGTGTCGATAAGGATCTCTTTGGTGGAGGATAGAGACCCTCTGGGCTCTTCTTCCTCCCCTCCCTTTCTATCTGGGGATAAGTCTAGATAGATTCAAATAATCCCTCCTCTCTTGTTCTTGACCATTTTTGTATTCTTCTCATGAACTTGCTTGGACTACTGGAAATAGTGGATTTGTTTCTTTTGGAGTCACCAGATGTACAATTTTAGAACTTCTTGAAAGTTAGAATCACAGCAAGTGTACATCAATCTTACTGTAATAAGATGGAGACTTCTTTGTCCCACCGAGTGTGCCAAAACTGTTGGTGCAAAATCATAGCACCCCCAAATGAGTTCTACAGATTTGTTTTTCTAAGGCAGAGTCATTTGGTGTGATTACATAACATTGAACTTTCCCCAAGCTGTGGGACCTTGCAAAATTAGAAAAGCTCTCCAGATTAAAGGTTGATTCCTTATTCCTCATGTTTAGGTGCATACGTGAGAACTTGCAGAGGTTCTATCTCTATACCTATTCTAAAATTTTCTAAGGAGACATGGATAAAAGAGAAATAAGAAATAAGAAATAAACTAGACTACAAGGTGATGCACCGTAGGAATGATGGAAACTAGTTTTGCTAATAAGCACAAACCAACAAAATACATGCAATAATCGAGCACAGATAACCAGATTGATAATGAAAGACTAGATGTGAGAAAAAGAGATAGAAAGGATCTAGAATCAATCACATACGTGTTTTATTTCTCTACAGATTGATATAATGCATTACAAAATAACCAGGAGCCAAGAAACATAATTGCAATTTTTAATGGAAGGCCTTAACTCCACAAATTCCTTTGCTGGAAGGAAAAGGGAGACTGCAAAACAAAGAATGTCCAACCACTTCATAATGAATCCCAGCCCCTTGCATTTATAAATTCAATCAGAGAGAAGAAAGAGAGATAGAAGCGGTAAAGCAGGTCAAAACTCAACCACTACCATTAATGCCTCTTACAAAATCTTCCCCCAAATCCATCTTGACGGCATCAATCCACTGGTTCGGTGCCTTGGGGGAAGAGGAAATGGCAGAAACAAATTGAATCCAATCTAGTTGTTAAGGTAAGATGGATCCCACATTGAATGTCCCCTGAAGATGTTTCCTCCATTTTCCTTTACCTAACCTCTGCAAAATTAAAATTTCAGATCTTCATGGTGTAGACGGGACTGAGATCTTTCCAATGGTGTCATATTTGCAATATTTCAAGCCTTGATTCGAAATATATGCCCCTTCGAAGTTTGTATCGGGTCCATACAAATGGGCGGGAACAAATTTTTGAAAAATGGGGCTCCTTTTTAATATGAGGCACGTGGCAACCAGATTAAGGAAAAAATTATCAGGTTTGCGGGCCCGTAATTTATCTTTTTCACCAAAAAATGAAAAACTCATAAAACCTTCGTGGCCCCGAAGCTTTGCTTGGACACGTGGCACCCTTTGGTTTGCTACGGAGATGCGCTTCAATTCTTATCTCTGTGCCTTTTTGACAAAAGGAAAATTTTCACCTTTTCCTCCGACTCCCTGCTTTGGCCTTGACTCAGGCCCAAACGCTAACTTTTTCCTTTGGGTAGATTTGCGGCCCGTTTTGCAACTTTTATCCTTTTGGGATGATAAATGGAAAAAAACTAACTTCCCCCCGATGGCCCACTTTCCTTGACTTGGGCCCAAATGCTGAATTTTTCCTTTTGGACGGAGCTACGGCCCAATTTGCAAATTTTGGCTAAGTCTTTTACTTGATGGGGGGCAATCTTTTGATCATTTCGCATGAAATTGGAAACACAAAATGGGCAATAGCCTGGCACTCATTTGGTAAGACTCTCTCCATGCAATCCTTGAATTAGCACTATTTAGACACTTGGTAGCCTCCGTATGTTTGTGGAATTTTCAACAGTCCCTATTACTCTTTTGGACTTTGGGCTATATGGCGAGTTCATGCTCACTTCGGTATCCATGGCCTTTGGACTAGCTTTTGGAGATGCACCACACTGACACTTGGCATTCTCCACTTATACCTTTATACTTAGTCAATTTTGAGGCCCACACTATCCGCCTTTTAACCATGTTTGACCATTTGCTACATGGAGGGCTAGCGCAAGTTTGAGTCTCCACCCTGGGCTCCCATTTCAAATTTGCGATGAGCCAACACCTGACACCTTCTTTCTTGGTTAGAGACTTTTCAACGGCCCCACAAATTTTTGGGGTTCTTGATGTGTGGTAGCCTAGCGCTCATTTGGAAACCCTTTTATGGATTCATTTTCGGAGAAGCATCGTTAGGACACGTGGTTCTTTCTTGTGGACCTTTCCTCCTCAGGTGCCATACTTAGTCATTTTTTAGAGGAGCGGATCTTTTCTGAATCATTTCAAGTCTCGAAGACTTTGAATCTTCACCATTTTCCCCTTTCTTGCTCCTGGTTCCTCTGTGGCACTACCCATTCTTTTTTGACCCTGTTATTCCACTTGTTAAGTCTACCTGTAACTTGAAAAATGGATTTAAGACAATGGAAATGGCTTAACAAAGTCATTTCTTTTGACATAGGGTCATTTAATCTTTCTCAACCTCTGCCACGCCATTCTTTGAGTCCTTCTGCAACTCATTTATAAGATCTGAACAAGTTCTCTCAGGTTCTTTCTATGCAGGTTCATGGTTGATCCAATATTTTTCCCGGGGGTGAAATATGGATAACACGACCCTTAATACCTTATCCAAATTAAATTTTTAAGGTTTATGTGCAAAGAGGACGTTGAGATATTTCCATAAAGCCCTCATTTTCCAAAAATCGAGCTTCCTATCAAAATTTATGGCGTCGTAGGAAGTTTTCACTTCATTTGGCTTAAAAAATTAATCTAAGTTAGAAAAGGGGATTAATTTGGAGTTGAAACTTTCTCTTGGAGAGTTAAGCCCCCTCCTTCCCGCGCCCACCATTTCACACCCAGAAGAAATTTTCTGAATCCCGCGGTTAATCCTTCCACACCCAACAGAAAATTTATTCCTGCGCCATCCTTCCCGCACTCGGGAGAAAGTTTGTTCCCCGCACTTAGGAAAATTAATTTCTTCTCATGCCCACCTTCCGTGCCCGAGAATAAATTTCTTCCCACGCCCCGCATTAAGATTAATATAGTTGTGCTCAGGAGTTAAATTTCAACTCTCTTAGTGTTTTGTAAGGTGATTTGATAATTGTGGTAACAGCTGTTGACTCTGAAATCTTTTTGTTATGAACACTCTTTTACAAAAAAATATTCCATAATTTTTCTAACTAAACCTAGGTTGTTCTTGGGTCTCAAGTGGGTTGTATTTAGATGGTGTTACACTTGGTATCAGAGTCAGTGGTTCAAAATCTTGGACCCTTGGGCACACTAGAAAACTTAAGACACAAATTTTAAACTAGTACAATATTAAACCTAGCACACTTCTTAAATCTAGAAAACAATTTGGTTTGAAATTACATATTTTAGTAAACATGGAAAATTGAATAAAACCTAGAATGAGGAAATAACTCTCACCTTGGTCTGTGTAGGAGGCGTAGACAAGACGACGGGTGATTTTTCACATAGACCTAGACTTACCACCACCAGATCATGTTGTAGCATACTATCCTACCACATATTTTACAAACACTCCAGGATGTTAATGTTTCTCTACGTAGGAGGGACCAGTAGGGGCACGTTCAACCAGACATGATAGGGTGACATCCATTAAGGCTTGTGCATCTCCTCGACACAATGAGGAGCATAGAGGAGAGAACTCCCATGAGGAGTCAGTTAGAGCAGAGTCACCACAGAGGGGACATGGAGATCAAGTTTTAGGACATAGAGATAGGTCTCAGAGCCCTAGGCTTACAGATGAGCATGTAGAGAGACCTAGAGGCCATCAGATCTACACCTTTAGATCAACATCATGGAGATCCTAAAGCTATGGCCATCACATTATTCTGGTGACATAGGTGGATATTTAGGTAGAGGCTTGGTTGGTGAGCTTGAGCGAATGCTTCAAGCTCTGCCCTTGTTCTAGCAAACATGAAAGCTCATGTTGTGATCCATCTACTGAGAAACGGAGCAGGTGTCTGGTGGAGGAAGAGGAGTAGAAGCTCCATGTTAATTCTGAGACAGTTACTTGGGAGCTCTTTAAGAAGCATTTCAGGAGCAGATATTTGTCACATAGGTTTATACAGTAAGGATAGATGAGTTTCATGACCTCTGGCAGGCATCTCTTACAGTGGCTGAGTATGAGAGTAGATTTCTTGGATCTACTCCAGTATATTGAGTACATGTAGGATGAGCAGGTACAGATTCACAAGTTCATCTGGCGCCTGAATCTTGACATTGGAGGTGCATTTTGGATCCATTCACACAGACATTAGATGATGCCATCGAGAAGGCCTATATAGTAGAGGAGACTTGAGGAAATACCCAATAGGCCAGAGACCGAGTTAGTGAGCTGTATCTACTCAGATGAAAACATAGTAGGTCGAGGGGGTCAGTACCTCCTCCTTGTCATGGTGGACAGGGTTCATCACAGTCATTTTATTAGACCATAGAAACAACAGTAGCAGGCTCGCCCACCTTATAGACCTCCATAAATATTTGATCCATAGAGGGGTCAGAGTATGGGGACTACTTCTAGGGGTCCCATCAGGACACAGGGTGTTAAGAGTCTCATTCAGCAGGAGCTCACTAGTAGCAGAGACCATCAGCAGACAACATCTGGATCATCAGGATCCACACCAAATACCTCCAGAGTACCTGCTCGGACCTACTACACATGGGAGAGGATAGTGGTTATTTTGGTTGTGGCATTACTTGGACATTTTTGGAGAGACTACCATCAGAACCCTAATAACAAGGGTAAGACAGATATTTTAGATCCTATCATTGGTGACATGGGGCACATTCATCATATCTATGTATGGCCACGAACCACCAAGCTAAGCATCAGAGTACCATGATTGAGACCATAGGTAGAATTGGTGGTATTCTTACCTCCATTTTGTTTGATTTTTCTTCAAATTCTTTTATTGTAACATCTTTAGTAGAGCGATGCAGGCTAGTGACAGTTAGGCAGGGTCTTAGTTGGGACGTTGCGATGGCTTCTGGAGCCAAGATCTCTGTAGAATCCTTAGTTAAGGAGTGTGTTGTGGATTTGGGACCTTTCAACACTACCTTGGATCTTCGTATCCTTCCTTTGGGCTCGTATGGAGTCATCTTAGGTATGGACTAGTTGTTTACACACAGGGCCAGGAGTGGATTATTACCATAAGATTATATCTTAATGCAGATGATCTGGGAGTTGATTCAGTGATTTCAAGGGCTAGGAGACATGTCTCCATTCACACCATCTCCGTTATGCAGCTTAAGCAGTGTGTGCGACAAGGTTATTAGTTGTATGATGTTACATTTAGTGACAGATCAGAGGATGGATCTAGTGGACCATCGCTAGATGATCACCCTGTTTTGAGAGAGTTTGCATATGTTTTTCAAAGGGAGCTACCTAGGTTAACACCCCCATGTGAGATAGATTTTCATATAGACATAGTTTCATGAGCAAAGCCTATCTCACGAGCACCATATAGGATGACTACCCTTGATGTTTATGAGCTCAAGTTTTAGCTAGAAGGCCTTATGGAGAAAGGCCTAATAAATCATATTGTATCCCCTTGGGGTGCACAGATGATTTTTGTAACGAAGAAGGATGGATCCTTACGGTTGTGTATTGATTACCACCAAGCCCCCTTGAACAAAGTAACAATCAAGAATCGTTATCCCCTTCCACACATAGATTATTTGTTTGATCAGATGAAGGGAGCCAAAGTGTTTCTCTAAGATAGATCTTAAGTCAGGCTACCATTAGTCTGAGGATTGTGGAGGTGGATATTCATAATACTACCTTTCATACGAAGATATGGCCACTATGAGTTCACAATGGTGCCTTTTGGTTTGACCGAATCCCCCGTAACATTTATGAGTTTGTTGAATGGGGTATTCAGGACATTTCTTAGATTGCTTCATGCTCATTTTCCTTGATGACATTTTTATTTACTCACTTATGCATGAGGAGCATGAGGGACACCTTCACCAAGTTCTTCAATGTCTTCATGAGTAGAAGATTTATGGGAACATGGAGAAGTGTGTGTTCTTTCAGACAGAGGTGAAGTATTTGGGTCACATAATTTCTAGGGAAGGTATCACAGTCGATCCTTCCAAGATTAGAGCTATTATGGATTGGTCCAGCACCCACTATTATGACAGAGGTTCGCAGCTTCATGGGATTAGCAAGTTATTACAGGATATTTGTTTAGGACTTCTCTCAGATTGTGCACCCCCTCACTTCCCTTCAGTGGAAAGAGAAGAAGTTTGTTTGGTCAGACAGGTGCGAGTAGGCCTTAAGGACACCGAAGGAATGCCTCTCATGACAACACTTATTCTTGCAGTTCGGATCCACAGGGTGAGTTTTTCGTGTGCACGGATTCTTTTTGGTAGGACTTGGAGGTGTGTTGATGTAGGAGGGCAGAGTAATGGCTTTTGAGTCTCACAAACTTAAGGATTATGAGCTTAATTATCTGACTCAAGATCTTGAGCTTACAGCAGTTGTGCACGCTTTGGTTTGATGGAGGCACTTTCTACTTGGTCAAAGATTCACACTCAGGACAGATATCACCTTGAGTCTTCATCACCTCTTCACACAACCCAATCTCAATGCTCGTCAATGGCGTTGGATGGAGTTACCTTATGTGAGTATGATATGGAGATAGAGCATGTGAAGGGGAAGGAGAATGTGGTTACAGATGCTCTCAATAGATGTCAGAGACATGTGGTTATGGCCACTTCAATGGGCACATATTTGTGGAGTAGGATTATTCAACTTCCTCTTGACTTCTTCATTGTACATTTGAACTAGAGATGAGTCAAGTCTCAGAGACCCCTTGAGGGAAGTTTGATGGTTTCTCACTAGAGGTAGATGGTACTTCTTAGGCACAGAGGTTGGATTTATGTTCCTAGAGACAAAGGCATGAGGTAGGACATTCTGACAGAGGCACATCGTGCACCCTATTCATCCCATCTAGGGGTGAAGAAGATGCACTACTTTGAGACATTTGTATCACTGGAGAGGACTTCGCAGAGACTTGGCTCAATTTGTGTCACGTTGTTTAGAGTGCTAGAAAGTGAAGGTCGAGCATCAACATCCAGTTGGCCTTCTCTTTCCTCATGCTATACCAAAGTGAAAATAAGACACCATTTCCATGGACTTCATTGTTGGGCTACCGATGTCGAGATATCACCACGACGCCATCATGGTCGATCAGTGGATAAATTGAAAAAAGTGGCTCACTTTTCTCCGGTGAAGACCACTTATACAGATAGTGTAGTGGCATGGGTATATCTTGATGAGATTTTCAGGTTACACAGGATTCATAGAAAATATCATTTAGTGACTGCGATCCTTTGTACACTTCCCATTTTTGGACTACCATGCAGTATGCCCTCAGGATGAGGATCAATTTATCACAACATATCACCCCAAGAAAAATGGACAAGACCGAGCAGGTGAATCAAGATTTTAAAGGACATGCTCAGATGTATGTTATGGATCATAGTCTAGATGGGAGGATTACATGTACTTGGTGGATTTTTCCTACAATAATAGTTTTCAGAGTTCTATAGGCATGGATCCTTTTTCGGGAATTGTATGGAAGAGAGTGCAGGACACCTCTTAGCTAGGAAAAGTTAGAGGATAGGGTTTCCCTTGGACTAAATTTGTTGCAAGACATGGAGCAGTAGGTGGTTTTGATCAGATAGAGATTACAGGAGGCACATGATAGGAAGAAGAAGTACGCAGATCAGTATTTTACCGACCATAGTTTTGATGTGGGCATGAAGGTGTTCCTTTGTGTCATGCCACATAAGAGCTCTATTTGTTATGGAAAAGGTTCTAAGTTATCTCCTATATTCTTTGCTCCTTTTGAGATCTTGGAGTGTATTAGCCCTTTAGCCTACGGTCTAACTGTTGTTGCAGACTCACAGCACCCCTGGACGCACATCAGGCTTCTAGGTTGATGTTCAGGCATCCAGTGTGATTGCACAACATGGAAACCTCTCTCCAAGCGTGGGACTTGTGAAACCGAGAGAGGAATCTCCAGAGAAGGCTGGTTCCTGCTCCTAAACTACCTGCCACAAGCTATTCCAGTGCAGGAAAACTAATCTAATCCTAATCTAACCACTAAGGAGATAGGGAGAGAGAGAGAAGAGAAAAACAGCAAAAGCCTACACTAAAACGGTGATACACCAGAGAAGGAGAATGTTGAACCTCTATCAAAACTTCCATGGGACAAAGAGAGGTGAGCGATGGGAAGGATGGACAGAGGCATCACAGGCCCAAGGATAGATTTCACACAGAAAATGTCCCAAAACTCCATGAACACAGCTCCAGATCTATAATGAACGTTCAAACATAGACAAATACCTGCAATGAAGAGAGGCAAGAAGAGAACAAGCAAAAACGAGCAAGGATGGACAGATGCATCACAAAACACGTTTTGTTGCTCCAGAAGTTTGCACAGAACATCATTTCATTAATAAGAGGCAAAAACGCCATTACAGAGCAAGGAAGGAGGCTCGAACTCCATTTTCAACCCTAGAGAAGAAAAGAAAGGAGGGCAGAGCCAAAATAATGAACAACCTTTTTTCAAATGAGCCAAATCTGGCTTTTTACATTGCATAGGTCGAGCCCAGGGGACAGAAACGTGGGAAAACGTGTAAGCCCATTCCTCATTGACTGCAGATGCATTAAAACGGCATGGGATACCTTACCAACCCATACCCTGCCATCTTTGACTGATTTGGAGGAGAATGCGACCCATTTGTATTAATTTGGCCGCTGAAATGTCACTTCTGGCCATTACTACGCGCCAGAGACGTTTCTGAACTTTCTCCCTCCAGACTGCACCAAAACTCAAGATTAGCCCTAGAATCATGTAGAGGATTTCATAAGATTTCCGTTGATATAAATAACGTGCAAATCCGAGTTATGGATCAAAAGATATGATGATCTGAAGATTTAGGGCACGGAACAGACCAAAACGGATTTTGAAATATTTTCCCGCGCTTCGCCACCTGGACGACACGTGGCATGCTCTGATTCGCTGAATAATTCTCTCTCCCTTGTCTTTCGGCGGGCTTCATTTGAAATTTCCCTATGGGCCCCTTAAACTTGGACACGTGTCCCCTTCTGATTGGCTCGGGCTGACCCTTCAAAACTCGCCCTTTGACTTTTGGACTCTCTCCCCTGTGACACGTGTCATGATCCGATTGGCTTTCGGCTCCTTTGGCTCTTTCGCGTCCACCGCGTCTTTTTGTCCCAAATGTCCCATTTGCTTTTGGACCGTTTGTGCTCATTTCGGCCGATCCGGCTGATTCGCGTCCATTTGTCCCAAATGTCCCATTTTCTTTTGGACCGTTTGTGCTCATTTCGGCCGATCCGGCCGGTTCGCGTACATTTGTCCCAAATGTCCCATTTGCTTTTGGACCGTTTGTGCTCATTTCGGCCGATCCGGCCGGTTCACGTACTCGCAGCCTAGATGTCCCATTTTCTTTCGGACCGTTTGTGCTCATTTCGGCCGATCCGGCCAGTTCGGGTCTTTTTGTCCCAGATGTCCCAAATGCTTAGCGGGCCGCCTGGAGGCTTTTCGGATGATCCGCGCCTTTTTGTCCCACTTGTCCCGACTGCCCCTAGGACTAGGACTTAGCCAATTTTCACAATTTTTTCTGGATCAACCTACTTGCCTTTCTGCAACTTTTCGCATTTTCTCAGAGCTCCTTCCTTCTTTGGCAAGGGGAGTTAGAAAAATATCTGAGGGAACCTCAGAAACATGATGTTTGCTCTGAATCAATTAAAGTGCCTGGGACTTGAATATTCTGATGCATGTTATCAAAATTACCCTGGGGGTGAATTTTGGATAACAGTTTGGCGACTCAGTGGGGTCATCTGCCTGCTAGATGAATGATCAGTAGCCTGAAGCAATCCATTGGGCATGGAGTCATAAGCAAGTCTAAAAACTGATCTGAACTTTGAAAATCTCCCCTCTGAGCCACTTGGAAACCCACCGGGCATGTAGTTGTTCTCACCAAAAACCACTGAAAAGAACTGTGCAAGAGCAAAACCAGCAACACCAAAAACTATGTACAAAACTGAAAATCATACATGCCCCAAATGGAACATGTAGAGTGTGCACAAGCACTTCTTCTACTGAAAGCAAACCTAGCTACTCTACTCTAACTGGAAGCAAAGGCAAGCTAAACAAACCCTGCAACTAGTTGTGAGAAATAGCTTCCTTTCTTCAAAATTGGCAGCCATGCAATTGATTTGGAGCTGATCATGGCTGTTAGGATGAGTGGAAAATCAACAAGAAGCTGGTATTCCACCCAAATCATCAAGGTATCAACTGAAAACAAATCCAATACCTCTTTTAGTTGCTCTGCATTTGGATTGGAGAGGTATGGCAGCTGATCCTTGGTACTTTGTAGCTCATCCTCATGCTCAGAAGCAAGCATGACTGGTTGTGGCTTCTCCTTTGGCTCCAATGAAGCCAAATACCTGATTGGGAAAGGTCTGATCCATTTGATATGCCCATAGCTCTGATTTTCAACTCCAAGAATGGAGTCTTCTTGTAGACCCTCTTGAATGGATGATGTGGAAGAAATGGTGGAATCCTTCTGTCCTTTCTCTTCCTCCGATGAAGAACATGGAAGATTTAAATCTTCCAATCTTGATTCCAAAGGGCTGCTATAAGATGCAGGCTGCTGCAAATGAAAGCTCTCCTCCATGACAGCAGACTCTGGTGTTTGGAATGTGGATGATGAGAGAGAGAATGGTGAAAACTCAACCGGCTCTTCTCCATCAAAACAGTCCTCCAAATCTGACAGGTAAACTGCCTCATTGTTGTCCCGCTGTTCGTGTTCAACTTCCTCCATGGTGTCCTCTTGATCTGCAACTTGACCACCATGGTTTCCTTCACTCTCCAATATCGAGTTTGAGAGATCAAACTCCTCTTTAGTACTAGAACTTGAGAGAGGTGAAGTAGAAAGAAGAATTGAAGGTTCTTCTATAACTTGCTTTGTGCTCAAACCCTTTGGATCTGCACTTTTCTCCTCCACAGCTAGAATGTGCTCCTCTTCTTTTGGATTTGGAGCAGCTTCTCCTTTCTCCAATGTTTGAAGACAATCTTGCTCTTGATTGAACTCTTCCTCCAGCATGAAGTTTGTCAAGTCAAACTCTTCAATCTGCTGCTCTAGGGGACATTTTTGGGCATAGCAGACTTCTTCTTTCACCTCCAGCAAGTGATTGATGCAAGGATCAGACCTCTCCAAGGATTGTAACAGTTTTCTTTTACCTCTCTGAGGGTGTAATGCGTGTTTTTGACATTGAAATGATAATGCAAGCTCTGTGAATGGGTTTCAATCCTCTGTTTGTATTATTTGCTTGATTTCAGATACTAAATTATACATTATCAGTCTGTGTATGTCTTATGTTGTGAACTTTGGTCTGTGTCTATTTGCGTGACAAATATGTTTCACCACTCCTTTTGGTGCATCACCATCTTTAGTTAGTTTCAATTTTTGCACTTCTACCCCTGTCTCCTTGCAAGTTAGAGTAGGATTAGGATCTAAACCTCTGTAGTTTTGCAAAATATAGATCTAAATCAAAGGAGTTTGAGGAACCAACCTCTAATCTGGAGATTCCTCTCTCAGTTTCACAAGTCCCCACGCTTGGAGAGAGGTTTCCATGTTGTGCAATCACACTGGATGCCTGAGTGATCAACCTAGAAGCCTGATCTGCATCCAGGGGTGTTGTGAGTCTGCAACAACACTAACATTGCCACCTAGTTTGTCTCGCGTACATGATGTGTTTCATGTTTCAGTTCTTAGGAGATATATTGCAGATCCTTCTCATGTGCTAGATTAGACCTCATTGCAGGTGCAGGATTAGGGGCAGGTGATGGTGGAGCCCGTTCACATCATAGATCGCAGGACCTTGGGCCTTCAAGGTAGAGAGATTGATCATGTGCGAGTACAGTGGGACATATATGATGAGAATGCAGCTACATGGGAGGATGCTACTTTTCTACAAGTTTAGTTTCCACATTTGTTCTAGTGACTTAAAGGATGAAGTCAATTCTAAGGGGAGGGGGATGTAGTGCTCACTTACCTTTGACACCTTTTGATACTGATCATGATACTACTGATTATATTATGGGAAAGATTATGGAATTTATTATAGTATGATGTTAGATGTTAGATCATGGATTATTGTTGACCTTGATTCAATTATGATGCATGATGATTATTAGAGACATTTTGGATATTGATGTGATATACTGTTTGACATGGTTATATTATGGATGTTGTTCGGACATGTGATATTTGAATATTGTGAGTAGACCTAGAAATGGAAATTATTTGATGATGATATAATTGTTGAGTAAAATTGCAAATGATCTTGTTGGTTGCTTAGATGTTGTTGTGATTCATATATCTAGATGATTTTAGAATTTTAATTATATTATTTTGGATGTTCTGATATGGCCACGAGACCAAAGGAGGTATTTGTGTTTTGCAGGTTAAAATATCACAACAAACATCGGGGAATTAGAGACCAACCACATTGGAATTCTAGATGAATTCAACAAGGTCACCATGGCAACTTGTATTGTTTGTGTGTGCTTGTTTTGTTAGGGGTTCCCATGGGGGGGTCACCTTTAAATGTGACCAAGGGGTTATGTGTATTTATTTATTGGTTCCTTTGTTTATGTTTACATGTGTTTATTTTGTGGTGCATTGACCCTTTCATTATTTATTAAATGGTGTGTAATATTGTGAGTAATCATGTTGTTAAGTTAATTAATTAAAATATGTCAGAAGAAAGTAATTAATAGAGTTGTTGGTCTTGAATTAAAGTGTTGTAAGAGATGTGTAAGTGATGTGGAAGTTAACTTTTGAGTGTGAAACACTCCACCTTCTTGGAAATTCAAATTTGTCCTTGGGGGATGATTTTGGAGGCTTGTGGGACAAGTTAAACTTGTCCCATACCTCTTAAATTTATTTACCAATCATACATATGGTTGGAGAGTTGAATTTAGACTTTTATAATACTTTTTGAGAAGACAAATTGTAAGTTTTATTGTACTTTTCTTACATAGGTTTAATTTCAATCCTTTGAGGTGTGGGTTGGATTTGAGTATGTAAGTAAACAGTCATATTATTCACCCACCTATTTATCATGCATTGGAGAATGAAGTTGAATTTTGTGTTGGGGTTGAGGATGTGTGATGTGGCATCCTACATGGATCCACCTCATCCTCTTCTTTTCCCTCTTCTACAAAATTTGAATTGCTTGCCTTGTTCTAGGTTGCTTCACTTTTGGGACACTCCTTTTGGGGTGAATTCTTTTGCTATTCTGGAGCTCTTGCTTTGGAGAAGTTTTTGGGAGATTGTTGCATGCTTGTGCTTGGTTGATTTGGGTTGCTTGCAATGAGATAAAACTTGTTGTTTCAGAACTTGGAACAACTCCATCATGGAGAGGTAGGAACTTGGCTCTTGAAATGCTTCCTTTTGTTTATTAAATTTTTTGTTGTGAATTTTTTGGCATGTTTGTGGGATGTTGGGTAGATGGCCTAGGAATGGTGTAGGAGAAGACTTTGGGGTTTATTTTGTGGAAGGCACAAGTGTTTTGGGGAGGTATAAGTGTGGAGGGAGTTGGGATTTGGGTTCCACCTTACAAAGAAATAGCTTGCATTTCTTTACTCGTTATGGGGTGCCATAAGAGGTTGGGGAGGCATAACGGCATGCTAGGGATTTAGTATACTATATTTTGGTGGTTTGAAATCAGGTGGTGATAACCATTTCCCCTTTGGGTGGCATAAGTAGCATCCCCCATAGTTTCTTTCTCCTTTGGCTTGCATGTTGAAGCTTGAGTTTTGTTTGCTATGTTTTAATGTGGTTGCAAACTACATTGTGTTTTGAACTATTTTTTAAATGTAAAATTTGCATGTGTGTTTGTAGAAGCCTGTTGTTGCCATGAGTTGAAATACATATTTTATTGCATTGTGGTTGGGGCTCAAGGGCCAATGAAGAAGGATGGCTTCTCCTTGTCATTAGATGTCTTGGTTGGGTGGAGAGCATTTCCTTTCCCCTGCTCTTGTTGTGATCAAAATTAGAAGAATGATACATCTACATATTGTTGTTCTGGAGCAAAGGAAAATGAAATAAAATAGTTGACAATCCCTTGTTGAGATAAATCTTATTGTAACCTTCCCACTTGAAGTGGATGACTTGTATATGTTTTTTAATGAAAATATGTTGTATTGAATTTGAAAGTTGTAATTTTCAAATGTAAAGGAGAGATATATACTTTGTTTTTGTTTTGAAGGAAAGAGATGTATTTTGTATATTTTATTGTGAAATTCAACAAAAAAGAGAAGTTGTAAAAGAAGGAAATCTTGTCTTTTGAATAAAATTTGCATTCCTTTACACAATTGGAACTATTGTTGTTTAAAATCTTAGTTTAAAATGTTTTTGAAATCTCTATTTGAAAGGAAGAAATGTGTGTGAGGAAAATACATAACTTTGTCTTTTGAAATGTGTAAAATTGGAAATCAGAATTGCATTTAGGTTTTGAATAGTTGATTTGAATCAATGAAATGTATTAGATTAGAATTGGAATGAATTCTAATACCTGTAAGAGGAAAATGGCAAAATAGATCCTTTAAAATTATATCTCTGTTTTGTATTTTCAAACTGACAAATACTTTATCCAAAAATGCACAGTTTGGACTTGTAACAAGTAAATAACTAATTAAATGATTATATTGAAATAGTATGCCCTAAATGAATTCAATTGGACAAAACCACATAAGGAATCCCTTAGAAATCTTTGCAAAATTGGGCTCAAACCGTTTTGTTGGCAAAATTGTATTTTTTTTAATTGGGAGTCATTCAAACAAACTTACCTTCCAAATCCATTCTAAATCCATCTAATAACAATTCTCCATGTTTAATTGACATGTTGAGAGAGGAAGAAGATCAACTGATTAAAATTTCATAAGTTAAAATTTACCAATTTGCCTTTTTAAGGCCTACAGATCGTTTTCATGAAATTGACCACTTAAACATTATCAAAATGAAAATTTAATGATTCTTGTGCAAATAGGACATCAAGAGATTTCTAAAAAAATCTCATTTTCTCAAAACCAAGTTCCCAATCAAAAGTTATGGCCTTCTGAAGTTTCCCTTCATTTGGCTTCAAATATAATTCTAACTGTAATATATATATATATATATATGTGGGAAAATTTTCTAAGTTTTCTCCATGGCCCTGCCGGCCCGCAACCAATCAAGTGCTACCATGTGGCATCACGGGGTGTCGGCGGAGGAGCGGATCCCTTAAAAAAACTTAGTGCTTCGGAAAAATTTTGGGAAAATTTTCTAAGTTTTCTTCGAAGCCCCACCGGCCCTTAAACAATCAGGTGCATCCACATGGCGTCACAGGGCATCAGCAGAGGAGTAGATACCTTAAAAAACTTAGCACTTCAAAAAATATTTGGGAAAATTTTCTACGTTTTCTCCGCGGCCCCACCAGCCCGCAACCAATCAGATGATGCCACGTGGCATCATGGGGGTATCGGTAGAGGAGCGGATCCCTTAGGAAACTTAGCGCTTCGAAAATTTTTGTTTGGGAATTTTTTTCTAAGTTCTCCCATCGCCCTGCAACCAATGGATGGTTGACATGTGGTGCCTTGGGTGTCAACGAGGGCACAGATCGTTTCGATCCCTTAGCACTTTTCAGCAAAAAGGATAAAAGTCTAAAAATTATCTGGCATCCCGAATTTTTTCCAGAATTTGGAAATGCCGACACGTGTCCTTTCGGGCTCGCGGGCGCGCAGAGGCAAATTGCGCTTTTGTCCCAAAAAGGGAAAAAGTGCTAAAGTTCTTCCCCATTCCACCGGCTCGCGCATGGGAAAAAATTTATTCCCCACCCCGCTGGTCTGCATTCCTCCTCTGGTTGAAAATTCTCTCTAAAATCCATAGGAACGCGCATGGGAAAATTTTCTCCCCTAGTCCCGCAGACTCGCTCTTGGGAAAAATTTCCTCCTAAGGTCCGTCGGCCCATAACTTGAGAAATATAAGGAGTTAGGAGGACTTCTTTATATCACCGGAAAGGTGAGGAAATTTCCTATCTAATGGAAATATTTTTAGGAATTTTTGAGTGTGTTAATTTTGAGAAAAATTAGGTTGAATATTTTAAGCCTGTTAGAAAGTGGTATAGTGTGAAATTACTCTCTTAACCTAATTGATTAATCTAACCTTAAATTTGGACCTTGTAATCTTTTATAATTGTCATATTAACAAAGATATAAGCTATTAATAGTATATTGGCTTTGAAAATTGCTTGCAATGACTGTTGTCGTGTAACTTGGTTGTTGACTCTTTTAAACAGCACAAAAAAAAAGAAAATTATTCCATAATTTTGCTAGCTAATCCTAGGTTGTTCTTGGGTCTCAAGTGGGTTGTTTTAGCGGGCGTTACAACATATTCATCATGTAAAAAATTAATGATTATTGTTGTATGAGAGGGAATATAAAGGAAGAAAACATGCTCCTCTCACAACTTATCAACCATTATGTTAGTTGGAGGTCCGATTCTATTCTAGAATCACACATTTTGACATAATAATTATTATATATTGAGGTATATATTTTTTTGCATACTGATCCTACTAACCATTATGAGAATAAAAAAATTAATGAATGAAAAATTTAGTATGTTACAATAAATTCCAAAATGAACCGAAGAGAAATATCTCACTTTTTGTAGTAAATGATTCATTAAGAGGAAATCTAAAGTATTGTTTTGGAATATGTGACAAAAAAGGAGGTAAGAGGAAGGTTGAGCTTAAAATATACTCATCCCACAATGAATCATTCATTTCTTTAGTAGAGGGCCACTTAAATTATTACTTCCATTCATCGATAAAGGTAATGGTTAATTGGGGCTTATATTTTTAAACAAACCAAGACTTAAAACTAATAGTATATAAAGTTTTTAAATAAATGATATTTTTGGAGTCGTGGATGTAATTTAAAGATACATTAAATCTAAGTATATCTTAGATAGGGTCGTAAGGCATGTATGTAGAGGAAATTAATGATTGTTTTCAGATTATGTAGCCACATAAAAGGAAAATGCAAGTATAATAGAGAAAAAAACACTCATCTCATGTGAAATGTATTGTTATGTTACTAGGAGATAAATTAAAATTGTTTCTATACCCCCATTTGAATAATTATATTTTGTGTTATATTATTAACGGATCCTAAAAATAAATCGAGGGCTAAATTTTATATACAATGAGGATTTATTAAGCATTGAAGTAATTTAAAAATGAATTGAAGAGACATATTTAACATTGGGTAATAAGTCATGTCTTTAGTGGTAATAGAATGAATTTTCTTATGATTAAATATAATTACAGAAGAGGAGAGGGAAATGAAAAGTAAATCTACCCATCTCTCAATGAGTTGTCCATTAAATCAGTAGGAATTCCACATTCATTTGAGCATTATTAATCTCAATGGAAGTTGAATAATTGCATACTCGGGCTCATATATTGGTAAAAAAACACCTACCAACCATTGCAATGTTTCAAATGAATGGGGATTTGATATTTCTACAAGGGACTCCATGATTTAGGGAAAAGGTATATCAAATGTGTGGTAGTAAGATATGAATTGAGAGTCTTTATTATAAATTTTTGTGATAATGTGGTTATATAGTCAAAGATAGGGGATGGTCACATGAAAAAAGACTCATACTTAAACTAATTATCAACTTTGATAATATGAAAGCCACATACATTATAGTTCCATCACTTCCATTGAAATAAATATCTATCTTACTGTGGTTTATATGTTGTCAAAGAAATCCTACTTACAATTGTTGGATTAATTTTTTAAATGAAAATTTTAGAATACTACATGAATAATATTTAGTATAATGGCCTGTTCACATGGTTTTAGTAGGAGTGCCACTTCCACCTTAGAAAGTCCACTTCAAATTTTGTTAGTAGTAAGGCCACTTCACATTATTTTAGTAGTAAAACCACTTGCATTCTAGTTTCACCCACAATATTCTAATGATCATGTTGTAAATGGAATTTTTTTGTTCTCGCATACGAATCCTACTAATAAAAAAGTATGAATGAAGATTTATGATTTTTACTAGCATTTCAAGCATGTACTTAATAGGGATGTCCATGAGGAGGAGATGGTAAGGCCAAGAGACAAAATAAAATCATCCACAAGATGCAAACAATTAACCATTATGCTAGTTTTATATTGTTGTGTCATCCATGTTTACATACAAATCATGGTACATTGGGATTTATATGTTTCTAATGGACATCCATAAGATGAAGTATTTAAAGTATAGTTAATGTTTTCAATTAAAATGTAGGAGTTAGAACTCTAGACTAAGATGTCTCTAAGGAATTGCATAGGGTTTATGTGACTTGTAATTCTATAAAAAAGAAACTTCATCTAAAGATCAACTAATAATAATATCTTTTCTAATTTATATTGATGTGATTACCATTAAAATGTTGGAATGGTTTATAAAAAAGAAGAAAAAAAAAAAATTTATTGTAATCCCTAAAATTGATGTTAATTATTGAATACTAAAAAATATATTTATTTAATTATTAATATAATTTTTAAAGCTAAATATAAAACAATTCACCATGAAAGGAAAAATAAAAACAAAAATACACATCTAATACAATCCCTAAAATTGTACACATCCCTCTTAATTCACAAGACACTAAAAGGATCAATAAATAAGTTACTCTTTTTTAAAATTGTGATAAATTATTAAATATATCAAATGAGGATTAAAATAAATTTAAAATATCAATTATTATAACATATAGTTTTATTATTTTTCCAGATTTACTATTTGTGAGTATACTTACTACTAAAAGATAACGTAGATTTTATGGTTGCTTTTCATACCACTAGGATGGGTTAGGATGGTTGCTTTTCATGCACAAGGATTGAGGAAAACTATTTATGAACTGTTGATAAAGAAACTCGATATGACGGTACCGATACATTCCCTCCACCAACTTAAAATAATTAATGCATGGTTTTACCAGTATTATTTACCACTAGTGTTGGGATAAAAAGGCATCATGCATATGCGTATTCAAGTTACCAGAGCTATTAGATTCTATTAGATATGTAGTCTAAAGTTAATGATCTAAGCTGGAAGTTGACCTTTTTCAGTACATGCTAACTTCAAATCAATCTCCATGTTTATGGGATAAAAATCCTTTATTGATTCTTAATCCTTTATTATCGGTCATATCCCCATATTTGTGGGATAAAATTCCTTTATCGATTTGGAATCCTTTATTTATGGGTCATATTTTCATACCTCTTGCAGTTTTGACCAATTATCCTACGAGTATGTCATACTAATTCTGAATTTTTTTATAAACATTATGCATGCAGGTGCCAGGGAACTCTAATTAATAGAAATGGAGATATCAAAAGCTAGTGGACCAATATTGGGGGTCGGGTGCTAACATGTAAAAAAATAGCAATCATCAATCTATTTTGAGCTAAAACTAGCACCATATGATGCAGGCCCAACTGCCAAGACAAATCAAACCAATCTAGCTGTCAAATTCACAACACTTACAGGGTAGAAAATAACTTGGTTGATGAAACAAATCAAACCAATGCATATGGAAAATTTATAAATGCGTTAGAAGATACACTTTTACTAATGTACTTATCTATCATTTGTTCACAAATAAATAAATTTAAAGAAATTGATGATCTGAAATACTTACAGAAATTGACGATTCATCAAATGCAATACTATAACCAGCTCTCTTCTAATACAAAAATGCAGAGCATGGCCATAATTTTCATTGGAAAAGAGTCTTACGAACTATCTGAAAGAGCCCTCTTTCGTAGACATCTATACAATTAATTTCAAATCAATTTTTATAATTTTTTCATGTAACCTTTTCAATTATTAAAAAAATAATATTTTTATAACTTTTTTTAATATAGATAATAATATTTACTTTGAAAGTATTTTTATAGTGTGTGTTTAGGAATTTTGTAATATATAATGGAATGATAAACAATTATTTTTATAATTATATAAAATGTTTTAATAATATAAGTTAAAAATTAATGATAAAATATTTCTCAAAGTGTTTATTTATAATATATTATAATTTAGTATCATATTTAGAGCATGTGTATTCCTGATCAAGATTAGTTTTAGAATTTTCAATAAATAATAATTAAAGAAAATAAATTCATTTATTTAATAAATACTTATTTAAAATGTTAAAGAAGATGTAATAAATTAATTTTCAAAAATAATATAATTAAAATTTTAGTGCATTAATTAAAAAAAATTATATAAATATATATTTTAAATTATTGTATAATAACTTTTATTTTATGATTTTATTAAAAATAAATAATTACCATGACAAAAAAATGAAGGTTTTACATTTTATTAAAATTCTAACAATTTTAATTAAATATTTTCAAAATAATAACAACATAAATTTATAAATTATAGTTTATAATATTTAAAATTATATATGAAAAAATAAAAAATTGCAAATAGTTACTCTTTAAAATGTGGACATATATACAACTTTGTTAAATTAATGTGGAATATGTGACAATGTAAAAATTGTAGATCCACAACATTATTTAAATTATTAAATTGCCACAATTTTTCCAGTTGTAGACATGTAACAAGATTATAATGTAACAAATACCACAATTAAAAATTTGTGAAATTTTCACAATATTTTTTATTGTGGAATCTTCACAATTTTTTGTCACAATTGAATTACTCACAATTAAATTGTGGGTTGAGTCCACAAAATTGGATTCACAATTTTGAACAAACTATCCACACAAAAATTGTGAAAAAATTGTGGATAAAGGACCCATTTTCTTGTAGTGATATGCCCATTCGGGAGCATGCACAAAATAATTTGGAACAGATCGAGTGTGCAAAGTGGCCACGAGATCTATATGGTTTGAGATGGATATTTGAGGTCGGGTCAAAGCTTGAAGAAAAGTGTTGAACTGATCTCAAATGGTGACTTCAATTCGTGACTCACAATGTAGGGTGTCAAGAAGGGTTTATTGAAGCCACATTAGTGCCAAACGACATGATGGGCTCACAATGGTCTTGATCGAGATCACTCAGATCAATTCAAGCTCGGTGTATAGACAAGCTAGGGTCCAAGATGATTGGATTATCTTGGTTTGTATACATCAAAGAAGGGGGTCGAGGAAAAAGTAGTTGGGGCTTACTTTCAAGAAAAACAAAGGTCGAGTCACTTGAGGAGCTCACACATTATGACCATTGCAAAGAAGAAGTGAGCTAAGTGTTGAGTTGCTCCCTAATGCAAAGGTTGATTGGACCTATTCGAGATGGAAGAATATAGGACGAAGGAGAGGAGCTCTTTGTAGAGGGGACAAATTGGCAGAGATAAGCTTCTTTGTCCATTGAAAGCACCCCTCCAAGTCCTCATTAGTATCTTCTCCCTAACCATTTTTCAATAGTAGTTATGTGGAGGCCAACAAGAACAATTGTGCTTAGGAGAATGCGGCTCAACTATATGCCTAAGGAGTTAGGAAGAGGGTTGTTAATGGATTCAAGGAGGATTATGAAGGGTGGGTGTGTTTAATGCAGTAGTCTAATTTTGTAATACATTAGTTGTGTGTAATAGATCTGAATGCATATTGTGCACGAGGTGAAGCTCTTGGCTCTGATATATGACCAAGAATATCTCAATGTATCTTTCAATGACATGGTTAGAGTGGGTGTTTCAATGTATAGATGCACTTTTTAAAAAAATTAAATGGAAAAAATATAATTTAATGCATTTTACTAGTTAAAATTTACATGGGTTTTAATTTTAGTCGTTAAACTTTGAATGATTTTTTTATTGGAGTGATAAGAATCCAAATGGGTTTTAATTTTAGCACTAAAATCCAAGTAGAAGCTAAAGTTTTTATTTTATTATTTACGATTTTTTCACAATGATTTTTATAAGAGATTCTAGTGTCCCACACACACTTTGATAGTTTTTATGTGTTTATTGATTTGCATGTCTTCTCGTCTAATCTCAATTGTTTGTTATGTATTTATTTATTAAATTTATTCAATGCTTATTTTAGTTACATGATGATTTTTAAATAATTAGAATATTGCAAATATGGGTTTTCATTACATCATAATTTGATTATTTTACTTACTGAATCTTTCCTTTTATTTAATGTGCCAATCAACTCGTACTTAATTTTTTTTTAAAAATAATTTCTCATTTAAAACAATTATTCTTAAGTTTTGTGACGTGGATACTTAATTTATTCTTGTCATATAAAGTATAAAATATTCATACTACTTTTCATCATCAAAGACTAGTCCAATATTTCTGCCTTCAAATTTAATTTCTCTATCTATCCATCCATCTCTCTATGGAGATGGAGTACGCCCGCCCCCAATATAGATTTTTTTTTGGCCAATATAGACTTTCTGAAAGGGAAGAGGGGAGCCGGCATTGATCTCCATCAACGGGATACCACGGGTGGATACACGGGTGCCCATCTATCCACGGGTGGCCATCTATATCTATCCACGGGTGGCTGATGTTGGTTGGGATGTAGAGTAGAGGGTTTGGTTGGTCTTAGTCTTCCTTACAATGATTTCTACATCATATCGTATTCATTGTTGCGCATTGAACATATGCATTTTTCCGTAACGAATGCCACTTCTGATTAGTACTCGCTAGACGTTAAAGGTCAATTGACTCATAAACCTGAGAGACCAAATACATTTTTCCGTAAGTCATAAACGTGGGAGACCAAATACATTCCTTGTTTGACGGGTAACGATAGCTGCCCAACACCAAAGAAAATTCATTCTTCCAGTTCCCGCTGAACGCGGCAATACGATTAACGCGGGTTTGACATGGCTTCCTCCCATACCATATATATATATAAAGAGAGAGAGAGATTAAACAAATAATTGATATGAGATGTGCAGCAAAATGAAGTTGTTATTAGTGTGTTTCTTAGTTGTTTCCTCCGTTTTTAACTGGCCGCGTACTGCAAATGCAGCAGATCCGCGGCTTGTGTTCGCACATTACATGCTCTATGCACCGGACAGCGTAGACGTGCTGAAGCAGGAAATTCAACTCGCACAGAGCAAAGGCATTGACGCCTTCGCCCTCAACAGCAACGTGTGGCGCCAGGACCGCGCCGACGCCATATACCAGGCCGCCAAGGAGGTGGGCACCTCTTTCAAGATCTTCTTCTCCGCGGACATTCACAAGGACGACAATGGAAACCTCACTCCCGACCAGCTTGTCACCATGCTCACTCGCTACAAAGACCATCCCAACCAGATGACATACGGGGGCAAACTCCTCTTCACCTCTTGGCTCGGCAGCCAGAATGCGTGGTGGGCAGAATACGGCTACTCCTCCGCTCTTGACGGATGGAAGGCCGTGTTTAATAATGCCGGCGGTAGAGACAAATTCTTCTTCGTTCCGTTTTTTTCCACGGACGGCGTCCAGGGCTTGCTGGACACGTTCAACGACATTATCGACGGGCTGTTTGCGTGGGACACGTCCGCATGGCCCTACTTCAGCCCCGATTTCCAGAATCCCTCCGATTCCATGGACCGGAACTATCTCAGCGCCTGCAGTGCTAAGGGAAAAACGTACATGGCGAGCCCGAGCCCCTGGTTCTTCAAAAACATCCAAGGCTCCTGCTGCACCGACGCTTGCAACAACAAGGACCTCAACAACTGCAACTGTCAAGTGAAAGGAAATTACCAGGGTCCGGGGCTGTGGATTAAAAGGTGGGAGCAGCTCATCCAGCTCAGCCCGCCGCTGGTGGAGATCGTGACGTGGAACGACTGGGTGGAGAGCTCTTACATCGCGCCGCCACTTAGCAGCGGCGCCTCTGACGTGGCGGAGTACACCCACCGCGCCTTCTTGGAATTGGGACAGCACTACATCAACTGGTATAAATCCGGCAGCGCGCCTGCGATCGAGAGCGATTCGCTCTACATGTTTTATTACACGCACAGTAAGAACGTAATCGTGGCAGCCGATGGATGCAAAGTGGCCCCTTTCGGATGAACTCGCCGATAAACTCTACGTCACTGTTATGCTGACTGCGCCTGCTACCGTGGAATTGCGTTCTGGAGGTGCCTCCCAGACATTCGATGCTCAGCAGGGGATATCCACGTGGAGCATTGATTTTCAAGAAGGGCAACAGGTGGCCGTCCTGAAGCGTGGAGATAGCGTGGTGAGCACGTTGAATGGAAGCAAAGCCATCAGTAATTCCAACGTGGCGAGATACAATTTCAACGTTTATTCCACGTGCACTGCATGTCAGTAATGCCACCTCACGAGACGGGTTTCAGTTTATATGTAATAAATAAACCGTCTTACTAGGAAAGACTTGATGATAGACTAAGCAGGAGAGTATAACAATGTTCAGTTTGTTCTAGTGAAATATATAATGTTTGTTCAGGTTGCCGATGCCCTATTACCATTCTTTTCTTTTTGTCCATTGTGAGTTAAAGCCCTACTATATTTTTTTTTATTATGATACCACAAATAATCCACAATAACAAGTGTAACCCTGTAGGACCTTTTGTCAATGGTTATAAAAAATGTAGGATTGAAAATTTGGTTGGGCTGCTAAGGATGCAACTTCATGTTTGTCCACATTATATCCCTTTTTGAAACTCTCAAAACCCTTGGCATCGCTTCTACTTTGTTGATGTGTTGCAAACACATGGAAAACAATGCTCGATACCTATTGTTTAAGAAGTGATTCATTTATATTGATAAGTAGATTATGGGTATGGATCTCTAACATGTGTTGACATCACTTATTAATTCAAAGACAAGATTAGTGGAGAGGTCATTCTTGAGGGCATCGATTTTGATATCAAGGTGACGATGAAGCACTACGACGATCTCGTTAAGGCCATCTCTGCTCTCTACTCCTCTGCAAAAGTGTATCTTAGCACCACTACGCAATTCCCGTACCTAGATAACTCTCAAGAGATGGTCTTGCATACGTGGGTGTTCAACTACATATGGAGCCAGTTTTACAACAACATGCAATGTGAGTACACGGATGGGCACACTTCCAATCTCTTGAATGCATGAAAACAAAGGACCACTTTTGTAATAAATGCTCTAATCTAGGGTTTCTTCTCAGGCCTTCTATATTCCATAGAAGATGGTTTTATTCCTGCTAAAATGTTCACCTCCACTGTCCTACCTCAGAACAAGTCCACCACCTGTAACTGTGCATGAGTCATGTTGTGCTCCAGGTTCTATGACCAAAATACCATATATATTTCCGCCATTGAATCTTTAGTCTGAGTAATCAATTGTATTTATAGTAATTGAATATATATTAATAGTAATACATCTATCCCATAGTGAGGTGTACTAATTTGGTCGGGCCTCAGTTTCGAAACATTTAGAGATATATGTTTAAATGAATCTTGACCATGCATAAGTAAAGCTCAGCTTTGGTTGTTGCCAACACAATTACGTACACAAAGACATATTAAACTAATTAGCAATTGCACGTGAGCTAAAAATTATGGTAGCAGTCATATTAAACTAAAGTATCTTACTTTATTTTTAACTTTTATGTTAATTATTGGTTATTATAATAAGGGTTTTTTTCAATTCACAGTAACTTTTGCACCTCATTTTGTCATGTAATTCCAATCCCACCATTTCTTTTTGAATTGATTTTGGTGCATCTCTATCGAGTTTACTATCATGAGAGGCGTGGAATGGAAATGTTAAGGCTCATCTTTTTATGAAAATGTAAAGTCTTATTAAACACTATCATATCATGTGCCAAAGCTCCATTTAGATTAACAATCGTCAAAAATAGAAACAATCTAAGTTTCACTATTTTAACAAAAAATAAATACTTAGATGTTCATCAATAATTTCTTGGTGTCCACCACCATGACAACAATTGATAAGATTGTGAATTGCTACGAGGTTTTGAAAGAATTAAAGAGTGTAATAGATTTGGGTCGGGTAAAAGGAACAACACTAGGGGAGATAGTGAAGGAATATCCTCACATCTATGGGATTGACATCTATATCCCCCATGTTATCGCAACCACCCCTCCTACTCTAGATTTTCTTTCTTTTCTTACCGTTCTATTACCAAAAAGAAAAGAATGGTAATTATGGAAATCATCTAGTGCTTGACTTGCAGATATATGTTTGTCCGGGTCAAATGTCAATCCACATGCCATTGTCATTGACACTTCTTCACTATAAATTGTAAAAACATTTCTTACAATTGCTAACTTGCACAATGGAAATGAATGGCCTCGCTCTATTACATTAGGAAATTAGAACCCTCGTTTTTCAACCATTCACAAAAGTGTTGGCAACTAAAGTCACACCAATGCTATTTAGGAAAAAATTGCAATTGTTCAATGTTCCTCTAATATGTGGTAAATAACCAACCGCTTTATATTCATTGAATGCATAGTAAAAATGTTGAGGAAATCCATGACATCGAAATTGCCGAACATCAACACATCCCAAAAGATAGTTTCAAATTGTCCTATTTGCACTAACAACCACGTTATCACATTTATAAACGGTTATCAACATAAAAATACTTCGCAATAAAAAACATAATATATTAAAAAATAAAGATCGACATATATTATGAAGTCTCAACAAAATCAATAACTTTAAATGTTAGTTTTTAAATATTAAAACGTTTAGTTGTTGACTATTCATTAAAAAAAAATTAAAATAATTCAAACACTAGTAATTTATTAAAAATTCCTAATCTTTATTTAATTTTTATAAATTAAATTCCAATTTTGAATAAAACTAACATGAAATTTAAAACTCTTACCGTACTTTTTAAAACTCCAAAATATTATATACACGTAAAAGTCTGAACATCAAAATGTAAAGAACTCTTGTCGTATTTCTCTGCCCCATCGTCCCCAGCACCAACCGGATCATCTTTATTATTTGTTCTAACTTTTTAGTTCTCAAGCGAAGGAAAAATTCACGAACGGGCGTGAAGTTTTTTCTGTAAATCTTTTTGTTCGACATCTTTAAATTGTTTCCAACACTAAATAATGTTAATATTCTCCCGCATATGAATGGAATTCTTATGAAGTCTTCTCGCAAGCTTGCGATGAAGTTGAAACAATGGATCGAGCTATAGATGAAAAACACGGACAGTCGAATTGAAAATGAATTTTCTTCGTCTCCTCTCCTCCGATGTACTTAATAAGCGACATGTTTACGAGCTAGGTTCACAATTCATGCTCAAAATTCATGCTTAATGATACTGGTTTTCACACATCTGGATGTTTGTGATGCATTAGTTCAACTACACGCAATGAAAGGATGTGGAAGGTGATAGAGTATTTCCATGTTCCCAACCTTTCGTTCTAGTTTAAGATGAAGAAATCGAATTTTCTTGCGATTTTTCATGAGGCGAAGGGCAGGGGTGATTTTGGGTATTGTTGTTCGTATTTAACATTAAAATAATATTTCTTTCATGTGTCAGAGACTGCAGGCCTAAACTGTCATCACGCCATCACGCCAACCTTGCCGCCTCTAAGAATGGTGGCCGCCACAAAGCATAAGCCAAAATTTCCAAAACATCATCTTTATCGATTAGGTTAAACTAGCCATGGGAACTCTCCAACTATCGCTTGCCACGTGTACGGTAGAGGTTCTTGGATCATAGTAAAATATCAATACGTCGACGACGTACGACTTTCATCCTATCTGATGATGTTGTGTCTGCTGTCAGAGGGTGGAAGCCTCGGCCCCATAGTGAAACGCCTTCGACGTAATTATATATGTTTGCATAATTAATTAGAAATTGGAAATTATTTATAAACGATAATTCCATAAAAATTATGATTTGATTTTTTTTTTCATTTACAAATTAACTATCCAATTAAATAATTGGAACAGTAAAGCCAACAACTACAACAACAGTTGTGACGAAAACCAACACTCCTATCCATATTAAAGTCAAATTTTCAAGAAAAAATTAAATTATAGCACAGTAAGAGCAGGTAGGTTTTCCCTCCCTGTAGCTCGTTGTTCATGGAGAGACTCGATCCGAGGACGTAGGGGACGCAGTAGTGGTGGGGATATTGCAAGATTAGTTCGCGCACTGTGATGGGGGTGTGGAAACGTAGCGATTCTCCGTTAGGGAAGATGACCTTCACCTTCTTTTGCTTCGTCTTCTACCAGAAACCCATCCTTATAACCTGTTAATGACACCCATGACCCCCCCTCTCTCTCTGTTTATATATAAAATAGAGCTGCTCTGTAGATGGAAGGAAAAAAGAAATTTCATTGATCTAAAAGGGAAAACGTGACGCGGGCTTTCCGTTTGATCACTCACATTCCAAAGACAGATGAGATAAGCAAGAATGACAACTCAGACGCAGATAATAAATCCCACTAAACATTAATAAAGAAGAGCCGAAAATGTTGAAATATCAATGGATCATATTAAAATATCAATATGTCGACGACGTACAGCTTGCATTCTATTCGATGCTCTCGTGTCTGCTATCAGAGGGCGGAAGCCTCAGCCCCATAGTGAAAGTGTAATTTTGCAATCTGTCCCTGCTCAGCTAGGACACTAAAATTTTGCGGCTCTTCGGTCTGTGATAATTGATTGGAATTATTTTCACCGCTGGCCAGCATGAAGATAGATTTAGCTTGCTCCATAATTTTAGAAAAATTAATAACCCCTCGGCAATAATAATAATAAGTAATGGATTGATCATTTAAGCTCATTAACATACCTTCTCTGCAAAAACATCATAGACGTTTATTTCCCCGTTGTAAAAAATGGTCAGCTGTGTAGTACCAGTAGTACCAAATTGCTTTCCTGATAAATTTGGAGACAAAGATCTGTACAAATAAAAGACGAAATACTCAACACTCGCCGTAAATTCAATTTTAGGGAAGAATAAAAAACAAAAGGAGCCTGTACAGATGTATACATGGAATTTGGAACAGAATGAGAAGACAATCCTTTCAATACCTGCACGGCAGCGGGAAATCTGAAAATGTTGAAATATCAATGGATCATATTAAAATATTAATATGTCGACGACGTACGGCTTGCATTCTATTTGATGCTGTCGTTTCTGCTCTCAGACGGCGGAAGCCTCAGCCCCATAGTGAAACGCCTTCGTCTAACAATACATTAGTTTATTGTATTTTGTTTAAGTGTCAACTTAAAATATTGTTGTATGGTCAAACCATCCAGCCATCCGTGGAATTTGAATTTTGACAAGGAGTCAATAGTTGCAGCCTGCCCCTATTTTAAGGGAAAGCCCGGTCGGCGTTGGCATCGTCATACTTGTTGACATGGCACACCTACAGAGCACCCCCAAAATTCTGATCGCAGGAGGTGGCATCGCAGGCCTCGCCACTGCTCTTACTCTGCACAGGTATAATCCCTTTCCCTTTCCCTTTCTGTGCAAAACTAAAAGAAAAAACAAAAATGATTGAAAAATGCGCGTATGAATTCCTCTCAATATTGGCGTACTGCAGGTTGGGATTAAAAAAGCATAACTGTGCTGGAACAAGCGAGCTCTTTGAGAGTCACAGGCGCTTCTCTCACCATTTGGGACAACGGCTGGAGAGCCCTCGATGCGCTCGGCGTCGCAGATACTCTGCGAAGCCAACACATCAAATTGCAGAGGTATCAGAGACGTATTATTTTCAGATTTAAGCAACAAGTTTTTTTCAGAAAATGTTCACCAGATTTCATAGGTATTATCAATTGATCAACGCCAGCTTATCTGTTGTATATGTTTTTCTGGTAAAGAGTTGAAACGCTGTTGGCGAGCCGTGGGCTCACAAAGCCCCTGAGTCTGGATGGCCACGAAGTGCGCTGCGTAAAACGGAAAGATCTTCTACAAACCCTGGCTCAGGAATTACCACCGCACACCATTCAATTCGGCTCAAAGATTTCTGCAATACATCGAACACAGGGCAATTCAAGCATCGTAGAGTTGGAAGATGGAAAGCACATTTCGCCGAAGGTAAGAACCAAATATTTCAATTTTAGCCTTCGCAGGGGTTTTGGGAATTTTTATCTAATCAGAGTAAATTTCAGGTAGTGATAGGGTGTGATGGAGTTAATTCGGCGGTGGCCAAGTGGCTAGGGTTCGGTGCCCCGAATCTTGCTGGACGCTCTGCCTTTCTAGGTTTGGCGAAGTTTCCGGAAGGCCATCATTTTGAGCACAAAACCTTCCAAATTTGGGGAAACGGAATCAGGGGAGGTTTTGCTCCATGCAACGAAAACGACGCCTTCTGGTTCGTGGCTCGCAAGTCAAATCCTCGACTAGGTATGTGACGTAAATTTGGTAAAATTCACTAAAATTTATTGTTTTTAAAGCTTTATTTTGTGTCTGAGTTTCAGAGTTAATTTATGTACAGACGCTGAAATCGCGTACAAAGAGGAGATTCTTCGTGAAGAAGCGCTGCATCTGGCGGAGAATCTGAGGAATAAAGAACTTGTGGAGGTCATAAAGAGATCGGTGCCTGGCAGTTTGAGCCTGGCGTTGTTTAAGTACCGTTATCTTTGGCCATTTATGGCTGGTAATGCGAGACAAGGCAATGTGACCGTGGCGGGAGATGCTCTGCATCCGATGACACCTGAATTGGGGCAGGGTGGGTGTTTGGCTCTCGAGGACTCGGTCACATTGGGGAGGTGTTTGGGGGAAGTGGATTTAGAGAAACCAGGTGATGTGGAGGCTGCGTTGAACAAGTATGTTCAGGAGAGGAAAGTGAGGGCGTTTGGAATGGGGGTGGGATCCTCTGTTTCAGGTTTTTTGCAGAGTGGAAGTTGGTGGTTACCAAGATTTATT
The DNA here is from genome assembly GCA_019776745.2 of Taxus chinensis. Classification (NCBI taxonomy): domain Eukaryota; kingdom Viridiplantae; phylum Streptophyta; class Pinopsida; order Cupressales; family Taxaceae; genus Taxus; species Taxus chinensis. Next base: position 404,894,732 of record CM034155.1, read on the forward strand.
CGAGATAAATTTCTGTTCAATCGAATTTCCCCAAAGATGTTTCGTCATATTGAGTTTGATTGTGGCAATCTTCCTAAAATTTCTTCTCATCAAAATTAGTTTTCTTCTAGTTTGTAACTACTACTCTATTGAGGGGATGACTCTTGAATTTTTTTCCCTCAATATAATGGCATAATCGAATCATTTATTTTTGTTATAGAGGGTTTTAGAAACCTAAATATATTAGGTTTTGTATGGAACTCCAGATTCCTCGTAATAAGGGCTACAACAAAGGCGGCAATGTGGTTAAATATTTTGGAACTATGTTGGAACTAAAAAAACATGTATGGAGTTGAAATTGATTTTGATATCTATACAAAATTAGTTAATGTTTCAAAAAAAAAATTGAAAGTGCTTCAATAAAATTTTATATGAAGAGACACTACTCATTACAAGGAAACATGATACTATTTAATAAAGTAATTTAAATCAAGTTGTAATGTAGAAATTGTAAAACACCCATACGAAACAATAATTTCATTGGGCATCAATTGCCAAATATAAGAGCCATCACAAAATGTCAATAAATATATATTTCACTCCCAATGTGTTTGTATTTATAAGTTTATTTGTAGTTTATTTATAATGGTAAATGTCTTATAAAGTAAATTCAACATATGAGTTTCCTAAAATTCATGTACGAGTATAATTTAAGCAGATATATTTGTGTATATCTTATAACCAGGTGGGTGGAAAATATTTTTTAATGCTAACTAAACTATGAAAATAATATACAAAAACATGTAATGAGTGATAATTTGGACAAGTACATTTAATTGGATGTACTATTTTTGGCTATACAAAACATGCTTAGTGTTATGTTGGATATGTTTGTGAAAATGTATCTGCATAAATAATAATAACATAAATGTATGCTAAATGTGTTTCACTGAATATATTTCTCAAATAAAGAGAATGTAAATTTATGTATGATCGGAAATTTTTTTTCTATTAAGGGTAAAAGGTTTTTTGACTAGGATCCTATTCAGGTACAAAAAGGTCAAACACCAAGATAAGACATTGAGTACCGGAATCACAGAAGCAAGAAGCTAAGCTACAACACCAAAACAATACGAAAGACAAAACAATCATTTCAACTTTGACTTCCTATGACGGACAATATTCCAACCGATTTCCTCAACTGGATCCATGAATTCCATCTGTGAAGCATAAGTCATCCTGAGATAATCATTATACCTCAGGCCCTCCCAAACCTTTAAAATTTTAAAAGAATTGGGATCAAGACGAGTGGGGGACAAGCCACCACTAGACCTACATAGCGGATGAGGAATATTAAGCGGGTCAATATTCAAAACAACTTCTAATCTTCCTTTCAAAAATCATTCTTCTTATAGATTTAGTCTTTCCTCTTGTAGTGCCCACTTCCCTTCGACACCTTTTGTTATTGATTATGATATTGTTGACTATACTTACGGATATTATTGTAACTTCTGATTTAGCATGATGTTAGATGTTAGAGATAATAGATTGTTGTCGATTTCAATTCATATATGATGCGTGTGGATTATTAGAAATAGTTTATATTGATGATGATATGTTGATTAACATGGTTGTGTGTGTGTGTGTGTGTGTGTGTGTGTGTGTATTTGTGTTTGTGTGTGTGTGTGTAATGCCCGGTTAAACAACCCACTTGAGAACCATGAACCACCTAGGTTTAGTTAGAAAATTATGGAATAATTTTTTATTTTATTTTTTTAGGTGTTAGGAGTTGACCACCAAAGTCTCAAAGAAAAATAAATTCAACTGATAACCTTTCCCATTATAATGATTACTGATTTCACATTATAAAGCAATGAATTATAATAGGTCCACACCTAGCTCAAATATCTCTAGGGATTAATTTAGTTACTGATTTCATTGACATTTTAGCTAAATATTTACTGATTTCATTGACAGTGTGTGTTTCGGACATGTGATATTTCATCATATTTAGTAGACCTATAAAATTGAACTAATCTTATGGTCATATGGTTATTGAGGAAATTGTAAATGATATTGTTACTTGCTTAGATGATGTTTTGATTCATATATAGATGATTTTGGAGTTATATTGTATATTTATTTTGTATGATTTGATGCGGCCACAAGGCCAATGGAGGTATTTTTATTTTTCAAGTAAACATGTCACAACAAACATCGGGGGATTGGAGACCAACCACATTGGAATTCTAGGTGAATTCAACAAGGGTCGCCATGGCAACGTGTTTTTGTTATGTGTGTTTGTTTGTGCTTGTTGTTAGGGGTTTCCATGGGGGGAATCACCTTTAAATGTGACCAAGGGGTTATGTGTATTATTTTATTTAGTTCCTTTGTTTAAGTTTAGTATGAGATTTTAGTGATGTGTTTCCCATTTATTATTTAGTTAATTGTTGTCTAGATTCGTGAGTAATCATGTTGTTAAATTTATTAAATTGGGTCAAAAGAATGTATTTATTAGAGTTGATGGCTCATGGACTAGGTGTTGTAAGTAATGTGTAAGTAATTTAGAATGTGAAACACTCCACCTTCCTTTTAAAATTTGGATATGTCCTTAAGGGCTAATTTTGGAGACTTGTGGGATAAGTTAAACTTCTCCCACACCTCTTAAATTTGTATACCAACCCTACTGTTATCCATATTTCTCCCCGGGCCAAATATTGGATCGGCCACGACCCCGCATAGAAGAAACTTGAGAAAACTTGTTCAAAACCTATACATTGGTCGCAGAAGGACTCAACCATGGAGTGGCAGAGGTCGAGAAAGACTAAAAGACCATGTGTAAAAGAAATGACTATGTTGAGTCGTTTCCCTGTCTTAAATTCATTTTTTAAGTTACAGGTAGACTTAACTATGAAATAGCAGGGGCAGATAAGAAGGGGCAATGCCGCAAAAGAACCAGAAATAAGAAGGGAAAGAAACGACAAAGATCTGAAGTCCTCGGGCTCGAAACGGTTCAGGAAAAGGTCCACAATTGACTAAGTATGGAGGAGGCAGCGGAAGGAGCCACGTGTCCTAACGGCGCTTCTCCAAAGGTGAACCCAAAAAGGGAAGCCCAAACTAGTGCCAAGCTTCCACGCATCTAAAACCCCAAAATTTGTCGGGTTGTTGAAAAATATTCAAGTGAGAAAGAGCGTGCCAAGTGTCAGCTTGACACAAATCTGGAAAAGAAGCCAAAGGCAGACACCAAAATGAGCATGATCCTGCCACGTAGCCCAAAGTCTAAAAAATAAGAGGGACCGTTTAAAAGTCCACAGATCAGCGGAGGCCGACAAGTGTCAACTCGACACTCCTCTAAAGGAAATTTTTGGGCAGGGTTTTCAAGCAAGCACAGTACCTCCACGTGTTATTCTAGAAGGGGCAGAGTCGGTTGAATAGTCAATGCATGGGCCAGGCCGGCGGAAGATGCCAAGTGTCCTAATGGCAGTGATTCAAGGATTGAATAAAGAAAAGGTCCCCAAATGATTGTTAGACTGCCGCGTGTCCCAAGGAAAGCAGGCCATCGAGGAAAAGGTTGGTTTTTCACCCCTTGTTTTTCTAAAAGGGGTAAAAGTTGCAAAACAGCCCGCAACTCCGTCCAAAGGGAAAAATTCAGCATTTGAACCCGAGTCAAAACCAAAGCAAGGAGTCGGAGGAAAAGGTGAAATTTTTCCTTTTGTCAAAAAGGCACAAAGATAAATATGGAAGCACATCCCCCAGCCAAGCAAAGGGTGCCACGTGTCTAGGTGGAGCTTCGGGGCTGAAAGAGTTTTTTTTTTAGTTTTGCATTTTTTGTGCAAAAGGGAAAAAGATAAATTACAGACCCACAAGCCCGATTTTTTCTCTAATCTTGCTACCACGTGTCCCAGATCAAAACGGGGACTCATTTTTTAAATTTTTTTCCCGCCCATTTGTATGGACTCGATACAAACTTCAAAGGGGCATATCTTTCGACTCAGGGCTCGAAATATTACAAATCTAACACCGTTGGAAAGATCTCAGCCTCGCCCATGCCATGGAGTTCTGAAAATTTAATTTTGAGGAGGTTAGGTAAAGGAAAATGGAGGAAATGTCTTCGTGCTTTCAATGCAGGATCCATTTGTCTCAACAACCAGATTGGATTCGATATGTTTTTGTCGTTTCCTCTTCCTTCAAGGTGTCGAACCAAGGATTTGTAGTGCCCACTTCCCTTTGACACCTTTTGATATTGATCATAACATTATTAACTATACCATGGAGATTGTTATAGTTTTGATTCATTATGATGATTACATGTTAGAGCATGAATTATTGCTGACTCTGATTCATATATGATGCATGATGATTATTAGAGACATTTTACATATTGATGTTGATATACTATCTAACATGGTTACATTATAGATGTTGTTCGTCCATATGATATTTGGATATTTTGAGTAGACGTAGAAAATGAAAATTGAATTAAAATTGAGGATGATATAGTTGTTGATGAAATTTTAAGTGACACTTTTGATTTTCTTGATGTTGTTGTGATATATATATATATATATTGATGACTTTGAAAGTATATTATATTCATTTGGATGTTCTGATGTAGCCACGAGGCCGAAGGAGGTATTTGTGTTTTGCAGGTTAAAATATCACAACAAACATCGGGGGATTGGAGACCAACCACATTGGAATTTTAAATGAATTCAACAAGGTTACCATGGAAACTGTATTTGTTTGTGTTTATTTGATTGTGTTAGGGATTCCCACGGGGGGGTCACCTTTAAATGTGACCAAGGGACTTTTTATATTTTATTTTATTTTATTTTATTCCTTTGTTTAGTATGTATGTGTTTTAAAAGTGATGTGTTTCCCCTTTCTTTTTAATTAAATAGATTGTGGTAAAGTAATGTGAGTAATCATATTGTTAAATTTAATTAATCAAATTGGGTCATTAGAAATTAATTAATAGAGTTGTTGGCCTTGAATTAAAGTGTTGTAAGAAATGTGTAAGAAATGTGTAAGAGATGTGTAAGTTGATTTTGGAGTAAGAAACACTTAATCTTCTTTGAATTCGAATTTGTCCTTGGAGGCTGACTTTGGAGGCTTGTGGGACAAGTTAAACTTGTCTCATACCTCTTAAATTCATTTTCCAATCATACCTATGGTTGAAGGGTTGATTTTAGACCTTTTAATGCATTTGTGTAAGACAAATTGTAAGTTTTAATTGTACTTTTCTTACATTGTTTAATTTCAGTCCTTTAGGGTGTGGGTTGGATTTGAGTGTGTAAGTAAACTGTCATATTTTTCACCCACCTAATTAATATGCATTAGAGAATGAAGTTGACTTTGTGTTGGGGTTGAGGAGGTGTGATGTGGCATCCTTCATGGATCCACCTCATCCTCTTCCCTTCCCTCTTCTATAAAATTTGAATTCCTTGCCTTGTTTTGGGCTGCTCAACTTTGGAGACTTCATTCTTGGGTGAATCTTTCGTTTGTTTTTACGAGCTCTTACTTTTGGAGTAGTTGGAAGATTGTGGAATACCTGTGCTTGGTTGATTTTTGGATTGTTTGCTTGGAAAAAATTGTTGTTTGGAACTTGGACAACTCCATCATGGAGAGGTAAGAGCTTGGCTCTTGAAATGCTCCTCTTTTATGAATGTAAATGCTAATATGTGAATATTTTGGCATGTTTGTGGGTTGTTGGGTAGATGGCCTAGGAATGGTGTAGGAGAAGACTATGGGGTTTCTTTTGTGGGAGGAACAAGGGTGTTTTTAGGGAGGTATAAGTGTGGAGGGAGTTGGGATTTGGGTTCTACCTTGCAAAGAAATAGCTTGCATTTCTTTACTCATTATGGGGTGCCATAAGAGGTTGGGGAGGCATAAGGAATTGTGAGGAACAAGGGGTACTTAGAGGAGGCATAAGGAATGTCAGGGTTTGATATACTATATTTTGGTTGTTTGAAATCAAGTGGTGATACCCATTTCCCGTTTTAGGAGGCATAAGAAGTATCCCCCATAGTTTCTTTCTTGATGAATCCTTAATATTGTTTTTCATGTTTTAATGTAGTTGTAAACTACATTCTGTTTTGGACTGTGTTTTATTGTGAAAATGTTGTTTGTGTGTTTGTTGAAGCCTTTTGTTTCCATGATTTGGATCACATCTTATATTGCATTATGGTTCGGGCTTGGGGGCCAATGAAGAAGGATGGCTTCCCCTTTTCATTAGATGTCTTGGTTGGGTGGAGAGCATTGTCCTTCCTCTGCTCTTGTTGTGATCAAATTGAAAGAATGAGAAATCTACATCTTGCTGTTATGGAGCTGAGAAAAAGACAGTTTGACAGTCCCTTGTGAAATGAAATCTTATTTTAGCCCTTTCCCACTTTGAAGTGGATGATTTGTATATTATTTGTAATGGAAAGATACCTTGTATTGACAATTTGAAAGTTGAAATTTGAAATGTAAAAGAGTTATACTCTGTTTTCTATTTTTTTGGAAAGAATGTGAAAGAAGGATACGAATTTTGTAAATTTGTATTTTGAAATCAATAAATGATGTATTACCTTTCTCAAATTACATTATGGTATTAAATCTAATCTTTTAAATGTAATTGAAATCTTTGATTGAAAGAAAGAAATGTGTATGAAGGAAATGTAATACTTTTTGTGAAGTGCATGATTTGAAAAGAATAAAAGTTGCATTCTTGTTTTAATGTTTGATTGAAGGAAATAAAATTATTTAAGACCAGCATGGAATGAATTTAATGTTTTATTTCATGGCAAAAGAGATAGTTTAATCTTTGTTCTGGAAATGTATACACTTCTTTCAATTCACTGTATACTTTGTAAAATTCCTTTATCAAATGTTTTAATAACACTGCAAATAGATAAGAGGAAAATGAAATAATAAATTGTATTTAATGAGGCTAAAATGATCCCAAACCAAACTACACAATTAAGGAAATGTCTTGAAAACCTTCCAATCGAGCCAAAGCAAATTTGTAGGCTTTTTGTTGTAAAAAGAAACTTGTAATTTTGAAATGCAAATCAATCCAACAATTTTACACTTGAAATTTATCCAAACACTTTCCTAATGGAAACCTCCATGTCTTTTTGACATGTTGAATGAGAAAGAATGAAAAATTTGAACAAAATTTTATAAGTTAAAATTTACCAATTTCCACTTTGAAATCCTACAGAACGTTTTCACGAAATTGACCCTTTAAACTTTATCAAAATTAAAAATTAATGAGTCCTATGCAAAGAGGACGTTGAGATATTTCTAGAAAATCTTTGTTTGCCAAATACCGAGCTCTCTATCAAAATTTATGGTCTTCTGAAGTTTTTCTTCATTTGGCGTCAAAAATAATTCTAACTGTCAAAAAATAAAAAATTGGAAAAAAATTTCCTTGGCGGACCCAGGGGCCCGAATTTTCCCTTAGCACTTTTGGTCAAAAAATTCCAAAGGAACGAATTCCCCCACCGCTCCGCTAACCCGCAGGCCTTTCTTTCTGTCAAAAATCACTTAAGTTAGAAAAAAGACATTTTGAAAAAATTTCCCCCGCAGACCGCCACCCCGCTTTTTCCCTTTGGTTGTCTTCCACTGGCCCGCAACATTAAACTTAGCTTTTAAATTTTTTTGGGAAAATTTTTCTAATCTTCCCCGCCTCCCTGCCAGCCTGCAGCCATTAGATGCTGCCACATGGCCTCATGAGGCAACGACAGAGACGCGGAACCTTTTTAACCTTGGTGGTTTTCAAAATAAAATTTAGAAAATTTTCTAAGTTTTCTCTGTGGCCCCGCCGGCCCACAGCCATTCAGAGGCTTCCATGTGGCGTAACAAGGCGTAGGTAGAGGAAGGGGTTCCTTTTTGCCTTTTGCTTTTTGGAAAAAATTTGGAAAATTTTCTAAAATTTCCCCATCAGCCCGCAACCAGTGAATGGATGACACGTGGCTTCACAGGCAACGACGAAGGTGCGGAGATATTATTAACTTTAAAACTTAAACCTTTCTTTGGAGAAAATTCTAAAGTTTCCCCGCCGTCGCGCCGCCTGCAACCAATGGTAAGCTGACACGTTTTAGCCTTAGGTGTCGGTAGAGGCATGGATAATTTTGATCCTTAGTGATTTTTCGGCCAACAAGACTCAATGTCTTAAAATTCCCTGACGGCCCGACTTCCCGCCAAGGTGTTGTAATGCTGACACATGTCCTTCGGGCTCACGAGTGCGTGAAGACATTTTCACTTTTGTCCCGAAAGGGAAAATGTGCCAAAATCCTTCCTCGTGCCACTGGCCCGCGCATGGGGAAACTTTCCTTCCATAGGCCCACTGGCCCGCTCTCGGGAAAATTTTCCTCCCAAGGTCTGTCGGCACATAACTTGATAAATATGAGGAGTTAAGAGGACTTATTTATATGAATGGAAAGGTGAGGAAATTTCCTATTAACTAGGAATGTTTTAGGGAAGTTTTGAGAGCGTTAATTTTTAAGAAAAATCAAGTTGAATCTTTTAAGCCTGTTAGAGAGGGGTATAGTGAGAAATTACCCTCCTAACCTAAGTGAATTTTCTAACCCTAAGTTTTGACCTTGTGATCTTTAATAATTGTTGTCTTGGTAAAAATATAATCTAGTAAATTAGAATTAACCTAGAAACTTGTTGTGGCAACTGTTGTCTTATAACCTGGTGGTAGACGCTCTTAAACAAAAAAAAAAATTAATCCATAATTTTTCTAACTAATCCTAGGTTGTTCTTGGGTCTCAAGTGGGTTGTTTTTAGCGGGCATCACAGTTGGTATCAGAGCATTAGTTAAAAATCTTGGGCCATTGGGCACACTAGAAAACTTGAGACATGAATTGTAAACCTAGCACACTTTTAAATCTAGAAAACAACCTTGTTTGAAAATTGAAAAAGAAATACGTATGAAGAAATATTACATTACTCTGTTCATTTGAACTACCAATATTTAAATCATAATAAAATAATAAGTTGTTTGAGTTGTTGTGCTTGCTTAGTCACGTTTTTTCTAAACTTGGGTAACTAAGAATGTCAGATTAAATTGATTTTTGTGAACTTCTAGTGTAGTGGAAACTTGGTCCCCCTTTTAAAATGTGTTGTTTTACAAGTCCTAAATCTTGATTTAATTATATGATGTGTTAAGCCCTTTTGAGACCCTTCCTTATTAAAGTTGTATGGTGTGATTCTTTTGGTTGGACAATAGTGGTTGTGTTCTGGGTCGGGAAGAGTTAATTAGAAGTTGTTTAGAGCTTCCTTCCTTCAGTGGTTAGGAAAGATGGTCTGGTTGTCAGTTTTCCATTTTGTTACCCATATGGGAGAGTGGACATTAAGTCTAGGTTTCGTTTAGGACCCAATCCTGCATATGTGTCCTGGAACTAACCTCAAGGCAAAGTACCCCTATTGGGGGCCATGAATGGCTGCGGAGTGAATGTGGTGTTAAATTTTGTGTTTTAAATTCATAATATTGTGTTATTTTATCATGGACCAGCATCTTATTTTATGATTGATTTGAGAAGCTCTGAGGCTCTTTTATTTATTTTATTTTTTGCAAGAATTTTCAGACTTTGCAATACGGCTACTTAGCCACTTTCCTTGATTGTTGACATTTCTTAGATTTTATTTTGATTGGTGACTCGGAGCTCATTATGTTGTTGGCTACTTAGCTAAACGTTACGTGGTTTCTTTCTTGCATGATGATGAGCCGGTTCTATGCTTTCTGTATTGTGACATTTCGTCGTATGGGGGTACACCCTAGGTGTCTTGAATGTCCTCTTAGGTTCTTAAAGCTATGGATTGGTTTTGGATGCATGGAACCTTGATGGTGTCCAGGATCTTAGAGTGACATTTTCATTGCTCGACCTTGCTAGATAGAGAGCTCATTTTGTTGAGCGTTCTGGTTGGTTGTCTGTTAGCAATGGTGGTGATTCTCCTACAATCTGGTAAGAGCTTAAACCTCGTTGGAGTAGAGGTGTTTAATTTTGGGCTGATGAATTATGTTAGGATTAGATTGCTTTTGGCTGGATCTTGATGTTAGTAGAAAAGTGTGTCTGGTAGTGGCTTCTTTTCGATGGCATGCTAAGTTTTATCAGGATTTCCTTATTTCATTATATAAAGTAGTGACTTGAGGATTGTATGCATCTTGATAATTATGGTTAGAATTAATCCCATTTGATTATTGTGTGTGTAAATTAAGTGTGTTTGGTTTCCCTCTTGACCTATAAATAAGTCTACCCTTTCCTTAAAAAAAATTAGTTACTATGAATAACACTCTATGACCTATCAATTTTAAATTACGTGGAGACACTTATGGATGCCTCGAGTCTTTTGGACCATGCCACTAGTGATGATAGTGTAATTAGACCTTGATGAATTAATCTCAATGGTATCTTTTAATGGGATTCTTCTTGCAAAACTGTATATCTTGGTCGTAAAGCCGTATTGAATAGATAGTTGATTGGTTGCTTACAATTGATGCTTTCTAGTGAGTATGTGGTGTTCTTATAGTTAAAATATTTCCTTGTCATTTTGATTGCTTGGTTAGTGGTATCATGTGGTAATATGGGTGTAGATTTGAAAACTTTCCTTGTCTTATCATGTGAGTAAAAGTGTTTTCACCAAAACAACAAACATTGTTAAACCCTAGTAGAGCACTAAAAGTAATTATGCTTCTTTAATGGGCCTTCCTTGTAACTTCTATTGAGAACTTGTAGAAACCCACTAGGAATGTTTAATAATACTTGTAAATAGTGGGAAAAATAAATAAATCTCAAAATATTGTTGTTATCCATGTTGGTTGATTGTTTCCTAGTTCTTACAAATTAATAATATGTTTTCTATGTTGAATGTCCCTTGTTTCCTTAGAATTAAAAATTTGGTGTGTTGATTTTCCTTCTTCTCCCATAAAAGTAATAGTGTGATATGTTTACCCTTCCTTCTCATTAAATTTTGTTGACAAATTGACTCACCCAAACATCATAAAACTATAATTGAGGAGATTTGGCCTTGAAGCTTAATAAATAAATTGGAACATAGAAAGAGAAAATGGTCCTTGCTTTAACCTTGGTAGATTAATAGAAGAAATAAAAACCATGTAGAAGAATAGAAAGGGAAAAAAAATGTCCATCTACCTCCCCTAGGAGTAAAATAAATACTTTTTCTCTTTTCTGCCTTTACAGAATGGCGAGATATCATGCCCCCTTAGTGGTCCTTATAACACAAACTTGTGATGTCATAATAGGAGGAAGTTTAATTAAGAAAACTAGTATATGAATGTGCTTAGCAAACAAAACTACAACTTTTGACTTAATGAGTTGATTTATAAATAAGTAAGATTTATGTGTATTGAGTACAATGTATAGCTGAACCTGTAGTTCTGTCACCTACCCAGAATTGTGAAGCACCTGGTGGATAGTAGTGTGTTCTAGTTGCTTAGTACCTTCTTGTTCATAGAGGTATGTGCCTTTCTTTGTGGTATTTTTGGGTCATCATACCCTTATCGTCCCATAGCTCGATGAGTGTGCATTGTGGCGTTTTGGGTTTGAGACTTATCTCTTGTTTAAGCAACCTCCTTGCATGTTGTCTTGTCCTTGGAGACCTAAGTTATTGTAATTTTAAGGCAACATATTTTAAGGATATAAAATAACTTTGGGAAGTCTTCTTTTTTTCTTGTTCTTCTCCCTAGAGACCTTGAGTGCTCTTTAATTTTACGATTTATGCGTGTGCTCTCTTTGTGGTTATTCTGAGGTTGATCAGGAAATAAGATAAATTAATCCCATTGTGTTATTGTGAATTGTACTTCTTGTATTGATATGTTAGTTGCTAGGGGAGATATATATATTTTTCTTTTGCTAAATGGTTGACGTCTTTATATTTGGTTGGTGTGGTGTGTTCGATTCTTAAAACAAAAGTGTAAAAATCAGACTATAGGAAACCTTGTGGTCATGAAATTTCTTAATATTACCATGAAAATTTAATTGTACCCTCTCAAGTTATAAAAGTGTTTTCCATAAATAGTTCCTTTATTGTAAATGCTTCCTGATTTAGGTGTCCTTCCTTGTGTTGGTACCCAAATTTAATCTCCTTCAAAGATCGAGCAACATCATGGACTTGGTAGGATGCTCAGAGGCAGATAGATAATCATTTATGTTGTTTTGTAGCCAGGGAATCAATCTATCTGACTTGTTAGCACTCAGGTTTTGAAAGGAGTGGGTAGCACCTTTAAAGGATGTGATCTGATCCTAACTATTTTAGGTTGTGCCTTTCAACCAAGGTAAGAGAACCTATTTTGTAACCTCTGTTTATTAAATAACAATCATACGTCATTCTTTTGCATAAATTTTATAGAGAAGACCTTGGGAAAATATGATCAACATACCAAATCTGACTCTCACGAGTTGTCACTTCCAGATCATGGAGATATTTTCACAACAAGGCAAAGGTTACTAAAGACATTTGAAACCCTGATTGCTTTTGCATGTTTTGGTAACATAGATTATGCATTTGTATGCACATAGGAAAAACAGGGGTAGTACAGGTAGGATTGGTTGTTTTTGAATGAATTTTTTTGTGGGAGGTGGGGAAGGATGAAATTGACTCCCCAGATCCTTGAGGAATCTTACAAAATGGAAGGTTAAACCAACAGAATGCCACATAATAGCTATAATGTTTCTTTAACTAGAATATGTGCTTCAATGGAGGCCCAAATTAGCACTCTTTCACACAATCTTTGAGATTCTATCACGAAGGATTGAGTTAGAAAATCCAACAAAGCATCAAGATCTGAGTCAAATCACGCCTAAGGTACACCCAGAGGCTTATAGACAATCTTTGTCAATAGATGAAAGAAAAGTGATTTTAAATCATTTATTCCAATCCCAGATGAAAGCTCTTCTGAGAAATGAAATTGCAGATGCCACTAAACTATCACAAGGATTGAGGCCTGTGTGATTGAATCAGATTTAATACAAGATTGCAACAGAAGCAAGAAAAACTACTTGCATACATTCAGAAATAAAACAAACACATTTTGCTCAAGACAACACAAAATAACTCAAATTTGATTAAATCTATTAGCAGGGGAAAGTTTCTAGAATAGTCTCAGTGCTTGTCAATGGATGTACACTTGCAACCACCTTGACACGATTAGATTCAATACAAAAGAGATAACCAATTTTCTGAGATGGATTCTCAAAAGACATGCTTTGTCAAATTTTCCTCTTGGGAATTTTCTTTGACCTCTAACACTCCAACCTCTAACCATTTGCACGAAAAAATCATGCCATTTATAACATTTACAACAGGGACCCCTTTTCCCTCCAAAATCCAGACCTTGAGTGCTACCAGTGCTTGCCATGATCATGATCGCGATTCTCAGAATCAGATCTATAAAAATTCGCCAGGTGCTCGAGGGGGTAGATCTCATCGAATATCTCCCACATTCAACTCCTTCCTCTGGTAGATCACTCTTTCTTCAATTTTCCAACCACTTCCACCCCTAATCTATCAAATCTGGCTCCTTGCATGCTCGGGAGAAGAAAAATGGAAAATCTGATCGAGCACGATAGTCAGACCATTTTAATGGTGAAAGATGTCTTCCAGATCTTCCCACCAAACTCAAATATCAACATTAACTCCCCTCTCTGCTTGGCATGTAGGAAATACCAAGAAATCATGAAGACTCGCACTTCCAGGTGTGTTTCAGTAAAATGGGGGGAAAATCAGATTCAGACTCTCAGCTATCGTTGATCTTTACTTTGAATTTGGGTCATCCACGTGGAAGATTCAAACTTAAAAAAAGACCTGAGGGGCTTCCTCTGACTTTTTACAACTTTTGGAAAAATGGAAAAATTTCACATTTTTCTCCACACCTCCGCCCTTGGGAAATGATCCAAACACGTGGCCTAAGGTGGGCCCCAGTAGAACCATGGCCAAATTCTTCCATTTTACCTCCTTTTTGGAAAAGGGAAAATTTTCCAAGTTTTCCCCACAGCTCTGCCCTTCCGCCGTTGACTAGGGTAACATATTGACTATTTCCTACCGGGTCCGCAGGCCATTTTGATGTTTTAACTCTTTTCTCCCAAAAGGAAATTTTTCCAAATTTCCCCCGAGAGTCCACACCTCCGCCGTTGACCAAAGCAAGCTTTGACCTTTCCTTTATCGGGCTTGTGGGCCATTTTGATGTTTTTAGTCATTTGCATGTCAAGGGGCAAAAAATCCAAATTTCCCCTGATGGTCCACCTCCCTGCCCCTTTGACTTTTCAAACCGCCACATGTCACCATGGCGCACCTTGAGATGGTCCCAAAAAAATTGATACCTTGAACAAGCACGGGCTCGCCATGTGTCCTGGCCCAGGAAAAGTTTGTCTGAAGGCTTGAAGCTCAGTGGAAGGCGCCATGTGTCATGCTCTGAGGCAGTCTCCTTTGGCCGTTGAAAAGTCTAAGAAAAATGCAAAGTGAGCAGAGGCCTCCACGTGTCCTCCTGGCGCTTCTTTAAAATGAAACTCAAGGGCTGGTCCCCAAACATGCGTGGTTCCTCCACGTGTCTCCATGGTGTAATTTCAAAATGGTGACCAAAGCGGAGACCTTGAATGAGCGCAGTCTTGCCACGTGTCCTTGTTCTGCCAAACTCTACCAGCTATATAAAAACTTTGTCTAAGTCCAGGAAAAGTAGTGGAAACCTCCACATGTCCTCCCGGCACTACTCCAAGGCCAAACCAAAAATTAGATCTTCAAACGAGTGTCGTTCCTCCACGTGGACACATTTTAAGTTGAGGAGATTCATAGAAATTTTGAAGTACCCAACCAAGCCGTGTCCAACCAAAAGGTTCCACGTCCCTGTCGATGCAAGGATGTAAATTTGACTGGGAGAAACACCCGTCAAACTGTAAAATATAGAAAAATGATCATTCGAGCCCGAAAATGAAAATTTCTCCAAGGACAGAGAATTTAGAAATGTTACAAGGCTCAAATATGTTTCTTAGAGATACATCCATTCATTTTTATTCAAGTATTTAGGGCAGAAATGAAAAGGAAGACAAATCTTTACTGTGGAGAATGGAAAATATGGGAGAACCCGAGTTTTTAGATGAACAGAGAATGGGAGACCCAAATTACAGACCTTTTCCAGAGGAACAAAGAAACAAGGAGCAAACCATGGACCCATAAGTGATCTATGACCCAAGAACAGATTAAAAATGGAAACAAAGATTAACCAGGCACAACACGGGGAAAAATAAAGTGACAGAGGCCGCAAATCGATAGATTTTCAAAGGAAAACTGGGGCGAGACTATTTTGAGCACCAACATCGGCTCTGATTCTGGGATGGGCACTCCCTACGAGTGCCACAAGAAGAAAGGTAGACCAAGTGCCAAAAATATCCATTGGGCAACAGAGTCATCTTGCAGAGTAAAGAAATAGAGCCATCTCCAAAAAATGAAATAGAGAAACCAGTAAGAACATGTCACCGAGGACCAGAACGAAAAAAAACACAAAAGATGAGAGATAAACAACAAACTATACATTGTACATAATATTTTTTCCTTTATTTCAAGGGAATCAATCCAAGAAATGCTTCAAATGCCTACCATTAATAGGAAATTCAAGCAGTTCACCATCTAATTCCTTGAGGAAGAAGGTATGCTCACCAATCCTGATATCAATGGAGTAAGGGCCCATCCATAATGAGTCAAACTTTCCATGCTTGCCCTTATCCTCATGTCTGCTATCCCATAGTAGCACAAGATCTCCAACATTGAAGGCCCTGGGAGTGACCTTCTTATCAAATAACTTCTTCAGTTTCTCTCTGAACTTTACATGCCTCTGGTGGGATGCCCTCCTCTCTTCATCAAGCTCAACAATCTGGTTAATGTGAGCATCATAAGGACCTACTTCTTGATCTTCCAGATTGTTGCATAAACTGATATGAAGACAATTGCATATGAAGAGGCAGTAGGGCCTGAGTCCCATATACCAACTCAAATGGACTCTTTCTAGTGACCCTCTTGACAGTGATCCTATCTGCCCAAACAACAAACTTCAACTGTTCACCCCACTTTCTCTTGTTTAGCTCTAATGTTCTTCTGATAATCTTCAACAAATTTTTATTACTGGACTCAGCTTGTCCATTTCCTTGGGGATTGTAATTAGAGGCATATGTCAAGTTGATCCCATATTCTTTGCACATTTCCACCAAAGGTTTAACTCTGAAGCTCATGGCATTGTCAGCAACAATCTTGACTAGTACCCCAAACCTATAGATGTTGTTGTTCAACACAAAGTCCATGATAATTTGGTGTGTTGCCTTCTTGGTGGGGATTTCCTCCACCCACTTGGTCAAGTAATCAGTGGCTACAAGAATCTACTTATGGCCAGAAATTGAAGGGTCTGAAATCTCACCAATGAAATCCATTCCCCATTGCTTGAATGGAGTTTCAATTGATATAGGTTGCAAAGGAAGGGAGCCTAAAGCTTTCAGTCTTCTAGAGAAGCACTGGCAACTCTCACATCTTCTAACAAACAAGGTTGTACCCTTGAAGAGAATTAGCCACCAATAACTAGCCCTCATGATCTTTGTGTTGTGACTCTTGCAGCAAAATGCCCCCCACAAACTCCTCCATGGAGATCAACAATTATCTTGGGGGCTTCTTCTTCAGTAATGCACCTTAAGAGGACTCCCTCTGGGTTCTTCCAAGCCAACCCATAATCAGTAATGACATATTTCTAGGAGGCCAACTTAAGATCCCTTTTCTGGTTCTTACTTAAATGCTCAGGGCAGTATAAGTGTCTGAGATAGAAAATCACATCCTTGTACCACTCAGAACTCATCAACCTTTCAAAAACACCTTCCCTTTCTTCTTCTACCTCATTTACCTCAATAGTTTGCAAGTTTCTCTCAGCCATAAGATTAGCCAAGCCGAAACCTCTCACCAACTTCATGGTTTAGATATCCATATCATATTCTTGCAACTTGTTCACCCACCTACACCTTTTGCTTGAGACTTCCATCTCTAACAAGATGTCTTTCACCATGGTGTGGGGAACATAAGAAACAATTTTAGAACTTAGAATATAAGGCCTAAAAACCTTTGTTGCTTTTACTAAGGCAAATGCTTGCTTTTCCATAATAGTGTACTTCAGCTCAGCCCCCTGCAAGGCCTTACTGAAAAAGGAAATTGGCCTCTCAGCCCCTTCATCATCTTTCTGCAGCAGGACAGAAGCAATAGTGTTCTCTGAAGCAAAAGAGAACAGTTGAAAAGGCTTCTTATAATCTAGAGCTGCTAGAACAGGTGCATGCTTTAGTGCCTCTTTAATCCCATTGAAATCTTGGATGGTAATCCTCCTCCCATTTGATGACCTGGTCTTTCTTCAGCATGGAAGTGATTGGAATGGTCAACTCAGCAAAGTTTGATATGAATCTTCTAATGAAGTTTATTTTCCCAAAGAAGGACTAAATTCCCTTCTTAGTCCTTGGGATTGGGACCTTGTTGATGGCCTCTACTCTTTCTGGATCAATCATCACCCCTTCTTGTGACACTATGTGACCAAGAAACTTTTCCTTCTACACTCCAAAATGGCACTTCTTTGGATTGAGTGAGATGCCATATTCTCTACATCTTATCAGCATCTTCTCCAAGTGCAGAAGGTGATCACTTCTCTTCCTAGAAAATACAGTTCACATCATCTTGGTATAACAAGCAATAAACTCATTGATGTAACCAGAAAAAGCAACATCCATTTCTCTTTGAAAGGTGGCTCCAACATTCATCAGACCAAAGGGCATCCTGACATAAACATAGGTCCCCCAAGGAGTAGTAAAGGTTATCTTGATCCTTTCTGATTCCTTCACCACAACTTGGTTATAACCAGAGAAACCATCCAAGGTGGAGAGCAATTCAGACCCAGTCACTAATTGTAGCATGTTCTCCATATTTGGTAAAGGATAATTATCCTTCATTGA
This sequence comes from Taxus chinensis, assembly GCA_019776745.2. Lineage (NCBI taxonomy): Eukaryota > Viridiplantae > Streptophyta > Pinopsida > Cupressales > Taxaceae > Taxus > Taxus chinensis. The sequence goes on from CM034155.1 coordinate 404,912,683, forward strand.
TGCTCTGTTTAGATTCCTAAAATCCACACATAACCTGATGTCACCATTCTTCTTTCTTACTGGTACTAGGTTTGCAACCCAAGAAGAATACCTAGTGGGCTGAATAATCCCTCCATCTCTTAGCTTCTTCAGTTCCTCTTGCATCTTGAGAGATAAGAGTGGGTTGATTGGCCTCTGTTTCTACCTGAATGGATTTGCATTAGACTCAAGGGAATCTCATGTTGAAATAGGTCCTCTCTGTATGATTTTAGTTCAGAATAGGTCCAAGCCATGCAATCTTGGTATTTTTTCAACAATTGGATGTATGACTGCTTCTCCTCCTTGCTGAGATTACTACCTAACCAAATTTTCCTTGGCTTCTCCTTTGTACCAAGATCATGCTCCTCAATATCCCTTGAGGCTGTCATGCATCTATTAACAATGCAATCAAAATTATCAAAATTGGGCTTAAGAGCAAGCAGCTCTCTAGGAATGGTATTGGTCTTTTATCTAGATGGTGCCTTTTCCAAAAAATGTTTCTTTTACTTTTTTTGTACATACCATTGGCTCCAAATCAATGCATTAATCAGAAAATTCTCCCTTGTTCTGTATAAATCTTTTGATCTAAGCATCATCATCAAAAACCTGCCAATGTTTAATGTTGTCAGGGACAAAAGGTCTTGTCAATACCTCAACATCATATTCACAATATGGGGACATTGTACAATTGTCAAACCGAGACCCCAACACTGCAATATTTTCTGCCAAGTCATTGAATTTCCTATCATGATGCACTATGTTGAATGAATCAAACATCTCAATAAGATCCCAAACTGCATGATTATATTGTTTCATTCGCTAATTCTTTGTGGCATATAACTTTCTGACTTGTTTTACTATTAATTCTTGAGTCTCCTTTGACAATGATGTCCTTGATACCATATTTCAAAGAAATTTTTAAACCAACAATAGTGCCTCATACTCAGCAATGTTGTTAGTGCACTCAAAGTTGAGTTTGAAGGAAAAAAAAATTCCTAACCAGGAGAAAGTAGAACAACACCATCACCATTCCCAAACTTGGAGCAAGCTCCATCAAATAATAGAGTCCAAGGAGAGCCCATTTTTTCAAGGCACCTGCATTCTTCAATCTTGTGCTCCTTTCCATCAGCAAATCCTACAAAGTTATCTGCATCAACATTGGTGTATAATAACTCATAGGATGCATTGTTGGGATCCTCAATAAGATGCAACATTTTCTTTTCTCCATACAACCTGACAAGGCTGCCTTCAATTGGAATGGTGGCATAGGACATATCCATTTGGACACTCCCACCAACACTTGTAGCCCATTTTCTTGACAATAGCATGCCCCACTTGGCTGGGCAGTCAACAATGACAACATCAAGTTTTAAATTTTTACCTGGGTAAGCTGCAAGTTGCACCACCAAACCCTTCACACATCCCACTACTGGCACTTCTCTGGAATCCATGGTAGTGCACTTCCCATATGCATTATTGTCACTTTGATATTCAACTCATTCATGAATTCCATAGGCATGACATTACATGATGCCCCTGAGTCAAACATGCAATTGTGTAGCAGTCTATTCTTAATGATCAAAGTGGTGAAGAATGGATCCACATTCAGTTGAGAGTCCACCAAGGATGTCCCCAAATATACCTCAGGTGGTTCACCTAGTTCCTCCAATGCTGGTGGTGTTTCTAATTCTTGAATGATTGGAGGAGTCTCCACAATATTTACATTTCTGCCTAGGGCAGTCTTCTCTTCTTTCAATCCCAAGTATTCAAATGCTCTCTTTTTGTGCTCAAGAATCCTAAGCAACTCAAAAATTGGAACAAAGACTTTGATTTGACTTAAAACTTGGGAAATATCATATGGGACATTCCTTGGCAAGGCAGTATTGGAAGGAAAGCCAACACACTCATTAGGTGGTATAGGATTTTTGATAACTTGGGCATGAGGAGGGATATGATTTTTGTTTTGGAACTGTAGGGCTTTTGGAAGATGCCTCTTTCTTAGGAGCCTCTTTAGGAATGTTTGAAAGTAAGGGAGCTTTTGTCTTGGCTTGAGGCCCTGTCCCTTTGACAGCCTTACTTCTTGTGTTATATTCCTTCTCTTGAGCAACAACAACATTCATCAGTAACTATCTATCTTCCTCAGATGGAATTCCTCCATCATACTTCTTTATCATTAAAGCCCTTAAGTATTCAAAGTCATTATTGGGAAATTCAAACTCTTGTACAATATATATTTCTAAAATATGAGAGGGAGAAAGAATAGGTACCCTATGAATGCAGTCCTAAAAAGTGGCAGCAGTCCAGGAACTTATCACCTCAGTTGAAGTTGCCCCTTGTTGTAAGCTTGTGGAACAACCCATCATGCAGACATCATCATCATTGTCATTTACTTCTTCTTCTTCTTGCTGATCTTCTTCACAAGAAGCATGAGGCATGAAACATTTGTCACACCAATCAATGACATTTGTCTCCTCCATAATACCAACTCTGGTAGCCAAAGGATCAGGCACCATTATGTTTTCCCTTGCCTTGGGACTGTCTATTTCCAAATCCAATAAGTCCTTTACCTCTATCATCAGATCTTTGGTGATTTATTGAACCTATCTTGGCCTTGTTGCTTGTGTTGACCTTGTGAAGCTCTGCCCAATTCCCTTCTCAACCTGGGCTAGTTTGTAGGAAATTTCTTTGACAGCCCCTGCCAAAGTTTTCACAACTTCTTCCAAATCAACAACCTTGCTTGTTTGAGGCTTTTTCTGGGTTAACCAGCTTTACACCCTCCCTTTTTGGAGGATTTCCAATTTCCTTGATGTTGTTCTCTATTTACAGAGCCATGGTGAAGGCCTACCTCAAATTTGTGGGGTTTTTGTCTCTTAAGTAATATGCAACCTTTTTATCCAATGCATCAAAATATTTGATCAAACATGACTCATCACAAGGCCTTATCCTAATAGGTAATCTCCTCAAGGTATTATTAAACCTTGTGTTGAAATCATGTACTGACTCATTAGGATTATTTTTGATGTTTTCAAATTCTGTCAAAAGAAACCTAGGGTCAGTTCTATCACCATACTGAAATCTAAATGCATTACTCATCTCAGTCCAAGAATCAATAGAGTTATCTAGAAATGCTTTATACCAGTCCCTAACATCCTCTTCCAAGGTATGGATAAACAACTTGATATATACATCTTCATGTTCAATCTCAAATTCTTCCATCATATTGATAAAAATCTTTAGATGCTGATCACCAGTAATAGCATTGTTTCCTTGGAACTTTGGCATTATGTTCCTTACATCTTGAGGCACTACATTTGGATATCCAATCATTCCCAAAAAATTTATAGGTCCAAAGGTGTTTACAACAAAAGGGGGTCTGGGTGGGGGCTGGGCCATGTTGATTTGAGAAGGTGACCTTGGAGGGGTGAAAAATTGATAGGGGGAAGAAGGTCTTTGGAACACATGAGTATAATTTTCAAAATGGGTATCCCCCAAAGGCCTTGCTTCTTGGAAATCCCTATCAACCTTAGAAAAGATAGGTGTAGAATGTGAAGCAAACCTTTCAAAATCAAATGAAGGCCCTTCTCCAACTAGATAAATTCAATTCAACAAAGAGGTTACCTGATTTAGAGTCCCTTGAATGGTAGTATTCAATGATAGGCTGATCACTTTCATCAATGGAGATCCCTCTTCTTGTCTGTTGTTCTCCCATAAATCTCCAGTATTTTCTTCCTTCTGATTTTGCTTTTCCTAGCTCTGGAAATAATTTCCTAGCAGGATCCCTAGCAAAGAAATATCTTCTTCCTTCCATATTTACAAATATTAGTAACAAATATGACTTTGACAAAGTTCTAAGAAACTAGTACTCATTAAAAATTAGATCAACAGGGAGTCGCCACTAAGGATTTCCACCCTAGTTGTGCAAATGCACTAAATATGATCTGTCAAATGTCTGTCAATGCTAGAAACTAGAAATGGAAAGATTCTAAACTTTCTTTACCCAAATTTATCAAATGAAAGCTAGTGCACTAGGTGTGAAAACTGAAAGTAACTGCACACAACACTTTGGAGCATACAAGAAGTGTTTTACCAGGGTCTAAATGTGAGTTGTAAGTCCCTAGAAATGGTGCCACTTAGGTGTGTTGATGGGCCAAATAGATATGAAATGGTAGTGAATCAAAAAGTTAGTCTCAGCAACTGTAAATATTTCCCAGGAATTCAAAACAATCCCTGCAATGGCACCACATAGCGTGTTGGTACCCAAATTTAATCTCCTTCAAAGACCAAGTACATCATGGATTTTGACAGGAAACTCAGAGATAGATAGATAATCATGTATGTCATTTTATAGCTAGGGAAACAATCTATCTGACTTGTTCACTCGGGTTGTGGAGAAGGGTGGATAGCACCCTCAAGAGGATTTGATCTGATCCTAACTATTTTAGGTTGTTCCTTTCAACCAAGGTAAGAGAACCTATTTTGTAACCTGTTGTGTTATTGAAGAATGCAATGGTAGAATCCTTCTTTTGCATAAATTTTATAGAGAAGACCTTGGGAAAATATGATCAACACACCAAATCTGACTCTCATGAGTTGTCACTTCTAGATCATGGAGATATTTTCACAACAAGGCAAAGGTTACTAAAGAAATTTGGGACCCTGATTGCTTCTGCATGTTTTGGTAACAGAGATTATGCATTTGTATGCACACAGGACAAACAGGGGTAGTACAGGTAGGATTGGTTGTTTTTGAATGAATTTTTTGGTGGGAGGTGGGGCATGATGAACTTGATTCAGCCAGATCCTTAGAGGAATCTTACAAAATGGAAAGTTAAACCAATAGAATGCCACATAATAGCTAAAATGTTTCTTTAACTAGAATATGTGCTTCAATGGAGGCCCAGATTAGCACTTTTTCAAACAATCTTTGATATTCTATCATAAAGGGTCAAGTTAGAGAATCCAACAAAGCATCAAGATCTGAGTCAAATAATGCCTAAGGCACACCTAGAGGCTTACAGACATTCTCTATCAACAGATGAAAGAAAAGAGATTTTAAATCGTTTATTTCAATCCCATATGAAATCTCTTCTGAGAAATGAAATTGGAGATGCCACTAAACTGTTACAAGGATTGAGGCCTGTGTGATTGAATCATATTTTAATACAAGATTGCAATAGAAACAAGAAAAACTACTCACATACATTTAGAAATAAAACAAACACATTTTTCTCAAGACAACACAGAATAACTTGAATTTGATTAAATCTATCAGCAGGGGAAAGTTTCTAGAATAGTCTCAGAGCTTGTCAATGGCTGTACACTTGCAACCACCTTGACATGATCAGATTTAATACAAAAGAGATATACAAGCTTCTCAAACGGACTTCTAAAAAATGATGGGCTCTATTAGAAATTTCAGTCTTGACCCCTAACACTCCAACCATTTACATGAAAAAATACATGTCATTTATAACATTTACAAACAGGGACCCCTTTTCCCCTCCAAAAGATAAAAACGTTTAATGCTACCAGTGCTCGCCATGATTCATGATTCATGATTCTTAGAATCAGATCTGTAAAAAGTTTCGATAGGTGCTCGAGGGGGCAGATCTCATCAAATATCTCCTGCATTCAACTCCTTCCTCTGGTAGATCACTCTTTCTTCAATTTTCCAACCACTTCCACCCCTAATCTGTCAAATCTAGCTCCTTGTGTGCTCAAGAGAAGAAAAATGGAAAATATGATGGAGCACGATAGTCAGACCATTTTAATGGTGAAATATGTCTTCCAGATCTTCCCACCAAACTCAGATATCAACATTAACTCCCCTCTCTACTTGGCGTGTAGGAAATACCAAGAAATCATGAAGACTCACACTTCTAAGCATGTTTCAATAAAATGGGGGGAAAATTAGATTTAGACTCTCTATTTTTGTTGATCTCTTCTTTGAATTTGGGTCGTCCACGTGGAAGATTCAAACTTAAAAATAGACCTAGGGGTTTCCTTTGAATTTTTACAAATTTTGGAAAAATGGAAAAATTTCACATTTTGTTCTGCATTTCCACCCTTGGGAAATGAGCCTCAAAAGTGTCCTAAGGTGGGCCCCAGTGGGACCATGGCCAAATTCTTCCATTTCACCTCCTTTTTAGAAAAGGGAAAACTTTTCCAAATTTTCCCCACAGCTCCGCCCTTGAGAAATACCGATGACACGGGGTAAAAATTGACTATTTCCAGTGGGTCTTCCCATTTTGATTTTAACTCTTTTCTCCACAAAAGGAAATTTTTCCAAATTTCCCCCTCGAGAGGTCTGCACCTCCACTGTTGACTAGAAAGCAAGCTTTGACCTTTCCTTTATCAGGCCTTACAGGCATTTTAATGTATTTAGTCATTTGCATGTCAAGGGGCAAAAAATCCAAATTTCCCCCAATGGTCCGCCTCCTCACCCCTTTGACTTTTCAAACCACCACATGTCACCATGGTGCACCTTGAGATGGTCCCAAAAATTTGATACCTTGAATGAGCGCGGGCTCACCACATGTCCTGGCCCGACAAAATTTTGTCTGAATGCTTGAAGCTCAGTGGAAGGCACCATGTGTCATGCTTTGAGGAGTATCCTTTGGCCGTTGAAAACTCTAGGAAAAATGTAAAGTGAGCAGAGGCCTCCATGTGTCCTCCTCAGTGCTTCATTAAAATGAAACTCAAGGGTCGGTCCCCAAACATGTTCCTCCACATGTTCCAGACCTCCCAAAACTGTTTGTTCCTCCACGTGTCTTCATAGCACAATTTCGAAGTGGTCCCAGACCTCCCAAAACCCTTTGAAAATGACTAAGTATGGGAAGACCTACATAAAGTAATTTCTAAATCCAGGCAGAGCAGTCTGGTGGAAACCTCCATGTGTCCTCCTCGGTGCTACTCCAAGGCCTAAACCAAAAAGTAGATCCTCAAACGAGCACCATCGTCCTCCACGTGGACAAATTTTAAGTTGCTCAGGCAGATTCATAGAAATTTTTGAAGTACCCAGCCTGATTCGTGTCCAACCAAAAGGTGCCACGTCCCCTATTCGATGTAAGGATGTAAATTTGACCAGGAGAAACACCCGTCAAACTGTAAAATACATAGAAAAATTATCATTCAAGCCTGAAAATGAAAATTTCTCCAAGCAATAGACGAATTTAGAAGTGTTGCAAGTCTCAAGTATGTCCATCAGAGACACATCCATTCAATTATTCTTTAAGTATTTAGGACCAGAAATGACAACGAATATGAATCTTGACTGTGGAATAATATAAAATATGGGAGAACCTGAGTTTCTAGACAGAACAGAGAATGGGAAACCCAAATTATAGACCTTTTCTAGGAGGAGTGAAGAAGCAAGGAGCAAACCATGGACCCATAAGTGATCTACAACCCAGGAATAGATTAAAAATGGCAACAAAGGTTAACTCAAACTACAACATGGGGAAACAATAAAGTGACAGAGGCCTACAAATCGATAGATTTTCAAGGGAAAACTGGGGCAAGACTATTTTGAGCACCAACACCTTGTTGACTAACCTTATCTTGTGTGACCTCAAATTGTGGGAACTTGAGTAAACATGTCTCTCGTACAAAATTTTGGCCTTGGTTGATTCTGCTAGCCCTGTCTAAACAACGAACTATGAAAGCATAATTTAACCCTAGTGGAAACCTTAATTTTTGTTACTATAGTATGTTGTATTCCTTGGGAAATTATGTGGTCTTTCTCAACTCATGGAATTCTCCTTATTATTCCTCTACTTGGTGGTTACTCTTAAGACTCTTTTGAACTCTTCATGTTATATTGCTATGAGTTGTATCTTGGTTGATAGTATAAAATTACTCTCTAGATTTAAATGGCATAGCCTTGCATGCAGAAAGTTTAGAACTCATCCCTTACAATCTCTCTTTTTCTTGCTGAATTGCATTAGACCAAACTTGGGATTCTATGGACCCACACTTGTTTGAAGCAAGAAATCCCATAATGGGAGTGATCTTTTTTTTTGTTGCATTTGTTCCTATCTCTCTTTCCTGTGACTTTCAGGAGGAATTCAAGTCTAAGGGGAGGGGGTGTAGTTCCCACTTCCCTTCGACACCATTTGATACTGATCATGACACTATTGACTATACCATGGACATTGTTATAGTTTTGATTTAGTATGATGATTAGTTGTTAGAGCATGGATTATTGTTGAATCTAATTCATATATGATGCATGATGATTATTAGAGACATTTTATATATTGATGTTGATATATTGTCTGACATGGTTACATTATAGATGTTGTTTAGACATATGATATCTAGATATTTTGAGTAGACGTAGAAAATGAAAATTGAATTAGAATTGAGGATGATATAGTTGTTGATGAAATTTTAAGTGACACTGTTGATTTTCTTGATGTTGTTGTGATTCATAAATATATTGATGACTTTGGAAGTATATTATATTCATTTGGATGTTCTGATGCAGCCACGAGGCTGAAGGAGGTATTTGTGTTTTGTAGGTTAAAATATCACAACAAACATCAGGGGATTGGAGACCAACCACATTGGAATTCTAGATGAATTCAAAAAGGTCACCATGGCAACTGTATTTGTTTGTGTGTGTTTGATTGTGTTAGAGATTCCCATGGGGGGATCACCTTTAAATGTGGCCTAACGCGTACGTGTTTTGCATTTTCTCTTTTCCCAAGCCGTGCCTTAAGGCTTGGGATCCAGTTTGGATCCCCAAGTCTGAGGCATGGACCTGTACAAACACAACAAACAACGTGTTTTTGCAAGAAAATGTAAAAATGACACTTCCTCTATGATAAATCAAAATAAAGCAATCGATCCATTTTAAAAAAATTATACCACGACATATAGCAGAGTTTCTTCTTTCTAAAAATATAATTTTTTAAATTTTCTGACTAATATAAGGTTTCCATATTATATATTTTCTAGCTATGCCTTTTTATAGCTATTTTTTGAAGTGCAAATATGTCTATCTTTCATGGTGTATATTTTTTTGGGTGATCGAAATTTAAAAAAAATTATACTAGCCCAAACTAGGCATAATTATATACATATTCAAAAAAACTAATTTTCAATATTTTTTGAGGTAGTTAGGGGGGGCACATTCGGAGCTCCATTATTTTTCAAAACATAAAATTTTTGTACTAGAAAAATCATAAATAAAAAAATATCCGCTAAAAATCTATAAAAAAAAATGGAGCCCAAACTAGATTCTCCTAGTTATCTTTCTACCAAAGTGTTTTCAAAAATACTAAATGGTGCTCAAAAAATGGTGGGGGGCACGAAAGTCACTCTATTATGTTTTTTAACAAAAACATGAGCATATGTTGGTAGTTTAGTTGTTTTACCCACTTAAACTTATCCGTTTTCAATAAAATTTAGTAGCTTAGAAACTAGACTCAAAATTCTACGATTCATATTTCTACAACATCTTCCAATTTTGAGTGTAACTATTTCGAAAAACTCGTACAGGTTGAAGATATTTTTTTCAGAAAAATACATCCACTTAAGACCCCCTTTTGGCCCCCCAACTTGGTGCACTTACCCAAAATGTCATTTTATTCACCCACTTATTTTTTATGTTTTAGATTTTGAAGTTGACTTGTGAGGTGGAGTTGAGGATGAATGATGTGGCATCCTACATGGATCCACCTCATCCTCCTCTCTCCCTCTTCTATTTATTCGAATTCTTTGGCTTGTTTGGGGATTACTGGTTTGGTTTGGAGATCTTGTAATTTTGGAGAGCTTGAAGATTTTTGGATGCTTGTGGATTTGTTGGAGCTTTGGGGCAGTTTTGGATTTAAAGAAGCTTGTTGTTATTTTCTTGGATCAAACTCTACCATGGAGAGGTAAGAGATTGAATCTTTTAAAATGTTTCTTCTTGTATATATATGCATATTTGAATGTGTTTGAGTGTTTTGTATGTTTGTTGGGTGTTTGGGTAGATTGCCTAAGTGTGGTGTAGGAGGATACTATGGGGATCTTCTTGTGGGGGGGCATAAGGGTTATTTTGTGGAGGGAGACATAAGAAATGTGGAAGGGGCATAAGGGGTACTTAAGGGAGGCATAAGAGTATATAGGGGTTTTGAGATGAATATATTGGTGTATTTGAAGGTGGACACCCATTTCCATTGGGAGGTATAAATATCTTCCCCCATATATCTTGCTCCTTTGGATTGTATGATGAAGCTTGCGTATTTTGTTGTTGTTTCTTCCTGCAAAGAAAACTGCATTTTATTTGGACTATGATATGTTTTTGAAATCTGTTTTGTGTTGTGGAATCTTGTCTTGTTTCCATGAGTTGAATACATTTCCCATTGCATTTTGGTTGGGGCTCGGGGGCCAATGAGGAGGGTGGCTTCCCCTCTTCATTGGAATTCTTGGTTGGGTGGAGAGTGTTACATCTCCCCCTTGTTTGTTGTGATCAAAATGAAATCTAGAAAAGCTCTCTTATTGCTGTTTTGGAGTTGTATTTGAAGACAAATTTTGTAGTCCTATTGGGGGTCCCTCATTGTAAATATTTCCCACTTTAAGTGGATGACTTTGTAATAATGTTTGTGGTGAAGAGAGCTACTCTGTTTTTGGATATGAAAGCTATATTTTTTTAATGTGAAAAGAAAGAGGAAGATGTATTCTGTAATATGTCTTTTGCAGGATGTAAAGGAAGTTGTAAAAAGGAAATATTTCAATGTTAATAGAAGTTGAATTACTTTATACAGATGGAGTTACTCTTGTTTGAAATTTTTTCTTTGTGATACTATTGCAAACTCTCTATTTGAAGACTGAAGAAATAATACCTTCTCTGTATTATTCAAAACACATGTTTTGGAAAAAAAGAACTACATTCTATTTCTTTACGCATTGATTGAAGTAAAGAAAAATATTGTAAAACTAGGATGGAATGAACTTAAATGTCTTAATTATGGAAAATGAAATAGTTAATCTCTTTTTTTTTAAATATGTTGATCTCCTTTTGGATTCACTGTTAAACTTGCAAAATAAATGCCATAAAATTTTATAGAGTGCTCTGCAAACAATGAAAGACAAATTGAAACATTAATGCAAGTTAAGAAAGATTAAAACGCACCTTATTTAGTTGTATTTCTCAAAGAAATTTTAACAGACTTCATTAATCGGGCTTTAGGCAAGAAAAAAAACACCTTTACTGATAACGGAAATTTAAATTCAAATTGAAAACTCAACCCTTAACAATTAATCCTTGCAATACATTCTAAATCTTTCCAAGTGTGATTCTCCATGTTTATTCGGCATGTTGAAGAAGAAATATTGGCGGATTAATTTAAATCTAGCAATAGAAAAAATCGAGTTCACATTTTAATGACAGAAAAGACGTTTCCTTAAAATTCACCCATCTAAGTTTGTCAAAAGAAATATTTTATGCTTCTTGTGCAAAGAGGAATTCGTGCCCTTTCTAAAAACTCCTCATTTGCTCAAATCTGAACTTCCAGTCGAGAGTTATGACCTTCTGAAGTTTTTACTTCATTTTGGGTTCGAAAAAAAACTAACTGTTAAAAAGAAAAATTTTGTAAATCAGATCTGCGGGCCTGAAAGTTACTCATGGCACTTTTTGCAAAAACACAAAAAGTCACAAAGTCTTTTGTGGCTCCGCAACCCCAATTTTTCCCTTGGGGCGGGAAAAGAAGTTTCCAAGTTAAAAATTTAACTTTTATTTAAGTGTTCTCCGTGGCCCCACCGCCCCACAACCTTCGCCTTTGGAAAAAGTCCTTCCGTGGGATTCGCGGGCCCGCACCTTCAATTTTTTTCCTTTTGGAAAATTGGAAAAAAAATCTTTGCGGCCCCGCAGCCCCGCTTCCTTCTCTTTTGGTCAAGAACCTCCATGGGCACTCGAGCCTGCAATTATAAACTTTACTTTTTGTAAGTTGGGCAAAATTTATTAAGTCTCCCCGACGGCCTACCAACCCGCATCCAATGTGGGTCTGACATGTAGCATCATTAGGCATTAGCGGAGGCATGGGTTATTTGTAACCTTTGCATTTTGTTACACTAAAAAGCTAAAATTCTAAAGTTTTCCCCGCCGGTCCGTTTCCCCGCTTGTGATTTTGGACACGTCTCCCTTAGGCTTGATTGTCTTCTTTTGGTGCAAAGCCCAGCCACAGGCTCGTGGGCACGTGGGAGTAAATTGAATTTTTTTCCAAAATTGCAAAGCACCAAATTACCTCCCTGGCTCCATCGGCCTAAAACCTTCCCCGGGTGAAAAGTCTTCCCTAGGCCCGCAAGCCCACCTTTGGGAAAAATTTCCTCCCAAGGCCCATCGGGCCGTAACTTGAGATATATAAGGAATTAAGAGGACTTATTTATATTATTGGAAAGGGGAAGAAATTTCCTATCTAATGGAATTGTTTTCATGATTTTTTAAGTGTGTTAAATAAGTTAAAATCAAGTTGAAGTTCCAAGATGAGACTAAGAGTGGGTAAGTGAAAATTACCCCTTTTTAACTTAAATGTTTATTTCTAAAGCATGGTTTGACCCTTTAAGGGGGTCACGTTATTAGGTAAGATAATTTTTTCCTAACCTCATGTAAATGAGAAACTTAACTATGGATAGACTTATTCACTCAATAGTTTTGTAACGTAAATTTAATAATTGTCATAGCTGGAAAATTTAACTATTTAAATTTAATTGTCCTTGAGACTTTGTTTGTGACAACTGTTGTTTCGAAGCATGTTTGTTCAAAAAAATCCATAATTTTTTCTAACTAAACCTAGGTTGTTCTTGGGTCTCGAGTGGGAGTATTTTAGTGGGCGTTACACTTTCCAGCCTCATTTTACTAAAAACCTTCAAAGCCTCATCACTAAGCTCGTCATACACATATCCTGCAATCATCACATTATAGGATACCACATGTTTTTGCAACATTTTGTCATACATATCTACAGGTGCATCCCCCAAAACAACATCTCGTTCCAACCTAATTCAAATCACACAACAATGAATTCCCTTACCCTTCAGCAACTCTCGTATTGTTGCACATGCCTTGAGAACATTAATTAGAAAATACATCAGGTTAAAAACCTACATATCTCATTCTGTTATAAAAATCAATGGATTCTTCAAAAAACCCAAATTGATTACACTCTATTATCATTGTACTCCATGTGAACATATTGTGTTTTGGCATACCATCAAACACTAGACGACCTTACTCCTTCTTGGCTTTATTGCACTTCTACACTGCTAGATAGTTACCTAAAGAATATTTTGAAACGTGGAAATTTCTAAAATGTTTAAATTTTTACTACAAAACAAATTGATAAGTCATTTGCTACTGTCCACTGACGCACTTTAACTACCATCCATTATCAAATACCATCCCAGATATAAGCATGCCTATACATATTGGAAGATAGCTTCAAAATGAAATTTCCTTCCTAATGCAATAAATCCATCAACTACTTTTCCACCACTCATCGGTATAAATATTAAAAATATTTTTTCTTTTGCTCAAAACATTGTTCTCGGAAAACTCTTAGTTCACTCTAGAATAGCTAGTACAAAACCAAATAAGAGTAGGCAATCTAAGACCGTGAAAAGATAATTGCACTTCAGACAATGAGACTGCATTTTCCAAATTCTAAATGGATCCACACCATTCAATAGTGGTTCCAATTTGTTATTAGCAAGCTCTTAATTTTTGGTACTTCGGCGTTGTCTACCCAGCACTAGTTGCATGCAAATATAGTTAAATGTAAGCTTAGAATTAATAATTCAAGGGTTTAACAAAAAAATTCAAATAGCTTTGATGCACAGTAAAATAAAATTTTGATGTAAACAACTATCCGTACAAAGATATAGTGGAGTTAAGAAAATATTTATTGTCTCTTACCTCAGTCAATTTGGTATGGACAGAAACATTAATGATGCAACCTTATGTGGCAGGTGAAATTGCATAAGCGGCAATTATCATCGAATCCATTCATATTTGAATGATCAAAAATTCAACACATTTCCTAATTCTATATATTGTGAATGTCATCTATAGCGACATGATTCAATCTTAATTGAAATGGTTCTCAATGAAATTGCAGTAATAATATTAGCTTCATGACCATATTTTCCACCTCATTTCTCACTTTGACTAATCCATGAAAATTCATATTCTTATTGTAAGAAATTTTTCCAAATTCGTGGTAGTCTTGGGATGCCCATCAGACCACAACAATTTTTTTTTGGAGATCACCTATCTATTTAGAAGTTATCATTGGACAATCTGATTTTGATTTGTCTTACCTGAAAAAATTTAAGGGGGCAAATAGGTCATTGTCCAATAAGTACCTTAAGCAGCACTGGTGCTTTACCTCTTTCTTATAATTTCAAACACTATTTAAATTAGAATTATAAATGTAAATATATAATTTTCAATACATATCTTAAGTTCATCTTGCTTACAATAATTTCAAGCAAACAAACATATTATAAAAACCTCCCAATTTGTTTCAGTTTGTTCAGTAAACTTCAAGAGATTATAGATCACCATGCATCCTCTGTAAACAATTAGCATAGAAATTGTAGAAGCAGACACTTTTAACACTAGATATACACAATTTCCCATGAACACTAATGATAATTAACCTTTTCCATGAGATAATGCCAAATATAGTGTCTTGACTTCTTTTCTTTGCCTTGTGGTATGTATCTAACTTCCAAATTTCAGTATGAATGTTCCAAGAAAAGAGACAAGTGAAACATACTTCTGATTGCATCAGATATATGGAGTAGTAAATACCTCACATGGTTTCTAGTAGGTAGAGGCATGTTGATTTGATTTGAAGTCACCTTCCCTTCATGCATTTGATCACCTAGGATTGAGGTGGTATGAATAGATTGAATTGTGAAATAATTCAGAAAATAAGGTTGATGAGGTTAAGAACTAGCACAAGTTAAAATTAAATTAACATTACTCTCAGAGGCTACATGCCCCTGTAATGCCCATAAAAATGACATTCTAGGAACATGTTGAAACCTTAAACACTTATCTCGAAAGTTGTGGCAATTTTTTTTGTTTAAGTTAAAAGGTTACGGGGAAGACAACCCCTCGGTACAATAAATTCACCTACACCAATGTTCTCAACCTTACAATTTGGGAACCAAGTCTAGTTCAAAGATTAAATATTTTCAATTTATCTCTAATGCATTTAATTAACATTCAACTGGGAAGGCACTATAATTTACTTTTCTTGGTTAAATTCTTTCTTCTCTTTAATCAATGATTAATCCCAACATGGTCAACCTTATACTTAGTTATTTTGTCTCATTATCCTATTAGCTTCAATATCCCACATTTCATTAATTTACTAAAACATACTAGGAACTAGGAAAATGACTTGCACACCAAGGTAAATAAGTAGTCACATTCACCCATCTACACATACCTTTAATTTTATTTAAACATCTATAAAATATATTCCTACCAAACAAATGTAGGGTTGATCCTCAACCCTTAGATTTAACCAATCTTGGCCATTAGATCCTAGGGTTCCAACTAAACCTAGAAATCCTTATGAATTCTTATTAAAACTTTTCCTTTATTCTAAACTCCTTATTTGGTATATTTTCTTTTGTTAAAATTGCAGGTTGGAGAGAAGGAAGCCATGGGAGCAAGAGAGGAAGAATTATGGAGGATTTTCTTCAAGATCAAGTTTAGATTTGTTTAGATTGTAGTCTTATTGTTGTAATCTATTTCATTCAAGGATAGAAGGAGGTCTTCCTTTCCAAACTGGTTCTATTTCATTCCATTTGTATTTGGAGTTTTCCATTTGAAGAAAACGCTTCCTCCATTAATATAAATAAGATTTAGCACTTTTAGTTTTCCATTTTGAAGTTTTATTTGCTTGAAAAATGAATTATAACCATCTTTTGCCTGTTGGAAGTTTCTTAAGTAATTTTACAAACTTAAAATTTAATTAAATCAAGTTAAAATTTACATAGGCGTAGAACTGTGTTTTTCCACCACAAGCGATAGGACCGCCACCTAGATCAGGTCGGCGGTCCTGGGACCGCCACCCCACCTAGGTGACAAACCATGAACTGTCGCCTTACGAAGCAGCAGTTCTGAGACAGCCGCCTTACCTGAGCGGTAGTCACGAGACCGCTACTCTGCACAGGGCGGCGGTCCTGTTCCTTAGGAACAAAACCATAAAAACTAAAAAAAATCCAAAAACAAAAGTTGCTAAAATGTTTGAAAATACATTCTAAACTTGATTTTATATGCCTAGATTTTCCAGTTGTAGGATTTACATCCATCTATTCATTTCATAGTTAAAACTACTCATTTTTAAAGCATTTCTTGTTCAATAGTAGCAACAATAATGAATCATTTTGTTCCACTAATTTTCTTTCAATTCCTAGAGTAAAAAAAGATCTAAATCTACTTTGGTATTGTTATTTTTCCTTACTACAACAATGTAATATTCCAACATAATAATATACTTCAAATTTGTTGTCTCTTTCCATTTTAACTTTCTTTACTTAAAATAACTATAACACTTTATTCTACATTCAAGTTTTCCATGCATACATTATTTTCATCCACAACTTCTATATTTCTTCTTTCACGTGTTCAATAAAACAACTACAACAATGAAGGTAAACTTCCTTTCTCACAATACAACTTTCAACTAAACTTTTAGAAAATATTTCCCATTTTGATTCTTTTCTTTCCATACTATAATTTAATTAGAAGGGAGTTTTAAAACTTTTCAATGAACCTTTTCAAAGAATATTACAACTTACAAAGCTACATCTCCTTTAAAAAAAATACAATATTACAAATCTTCCACCTTGAGTGGGAATAACAATAAGGTTTTATCCCAAGGAAGGATTTCTTGAGGAGACTAACCACGCTCCATGTTTTCACATCACCAACAAGAGAGCTCCTTCGCACTTTCTTGATCCACAATTAAAAAACGGGGGGAGAGGCAACACTCTCCACCCAACCAAGAATTCTAATGATGAGAATAAAAGAAAGCATTTAACAATAGTTAAGCTCCTACCTTTCCATGGTAGAGCTTGATCCAAGAGCCATACACCAAGCTTCTTCAAGCCCAAACAAACACCAAGAAGCTCCAACAAATCCATGATCACTTCCAAAAATCCTTTAACTCCCAAAATGCAAGAGCCCAAAATAATGAAGTAACCCCCAAACACGTAAAAGAACTTGAATAAATAGAAAAGGGAGAGAGGAGGGTGAGGTGGTTCCATGTAGGATGCCACATCACTCATCCTCAACTCCACCTCAAAATTCAAACTTAAAACTCCAAGGCACAATTAATAAGTGGGTGAAGAAATGACATATTACTTGCACACACAATCCAAGCCCACACCTCCTAAAGACAAAATTAATTACAAGAAAGAAAGTGCACTCAACATTTTACCTTTTTGTCTTCCCAAAACACCTAATGGGGTCTAATTTTGACTCCCCAACCCATAAGTAGGGTTGGCATAGCAATTTAAGAGGTGTGGGACAAGTTTGACTTGTCCCACAAGCTTCCAAAATTGGCCTCTAAGGCCAAATTCTAATTTCCATGAAGGGGTAGAGTGTACAACACTCAAGATACCCAAGCACTCAACTTTCAACACAAAATCCAAGAGAAATCTAGTATAATAAATGAATTCCTTTGGTCACATCTATAATTAGTTTAGGACAAGATTAAATTAACTTCAATTAAGACACTACAACCCATTATAATAAAAGGTAAAATACACGCCCCAAATTCCAAATAATTAATACAATGAATTACATCACTAAAAATCACATACTAACACCAATAAAAAGGAAATATAAATAAAAGACAAAACATAACCCCTTGGTCACAATTTCCCCCTAACAATAATTCCAACACACACACAATTACATGTTGCCCTGGTGACCCTTGTTGAATTCACCTAAAATTCCAAAGTGGTTGGTCTCCAATCCCTCGTAGTTTGTTGTGATATGTTTTCCTACAAAAAACCCAATACCCCTTTGGCCTCATGGCCATATTAATGATGTCAAAGTAATAAACACTTTCATCTAACTATCAATTTCAAACATCAAAAATCATAACTATTATTGCTAAGACCAAGTAATTTTACAATTATTCTCATTTTCAACATTTTGATTCCACTCATATATCAGTTTGCAACTAATATCAAAGACCAACTGGATCATCAGATTAAAGAAATACTTTCACTCGTTCACAATTTTGCCAAACTCCAATATCAATTAAATCACAAAAATAACTTT
Source organism: Taxus chinensis (assembly GCA_019776745.2). NCBI lineage: Eukaryota > Viridiplantae > Streptophyta > Pinopsida > Cupressales > Taxaceae > Taxus > Taxus chinensis. Next base: position 404,930,996 of record CM034155.1, read on the forward strand.
GAACATCATAATAAAAACTAATACGAAAATGATTCAAAATATCAACATATATTTATCTGAAAACACATCATTTTCTTCCATATTGAATGTCTATCAAAATTTAATTAGTTTAGTTACAATAATGTCTATCCTTCAATCCCCATAACACAATGTGTAAATGGTGTTTGTCTATTAACATCTTTCGGTAATAAAACACAATAGTTTCCATGTGTCCAATCACAGAGATAAGCTAAATACAACAAAACAATATCGAAGAGTAATGCTATCAAAATCAAATTACGAAAATGAAACCATTCTAGCCAATTGTTTTATCCTTAAATGCCCATCAGGGTCCACAATACGACATGTAGTTAAAATAATAATAATCAAAACACAATGGAGTCGTGATGCCCCACACACCTCATTAGTATGCTACTTAGAATAATGCAGCAAGGTTTACGATTATTACAATTCGGAAAAGATAATTATGTTTCATTTATTGTTGAAGAGAAGTGGGCATTACAGCCCCCTACTCTCCTTGGAGCTCCCATGACTTATAGGCTTCACAGACCAATTTGGCCTAAATCAAACTAAACCACTCTCAGAGGGTCGATCGAAGGGCCATTTCTTGGTGCAAAGCAAGGGTAACTGGAAGATTATAGCTACTGCACTACCATATAGTGTAATCAAAATGGATTGACACTATATTGGGGTTGGATTTTCATATCCCTATTTAGTAATAGCATTCATCAACAAAGGAGAAAAACCACAATCTTCAAACTTCTTAATTGGTTATAGTACATCAAATCCTGAAACTTTGATTCCTAGACTCTGCTTGTATGTAGTAACATTCTGCTCACTCATACCTGAACATAGGTAATATGATGATACAAAATAACAATAGGGAAAATCCTTGGCAAGGAAATTGAACTCTCCAAACATGTTGAAAGCAAACAAAAAATGCCAATTCCAAAAAAAAGGATAAACGAAAAATGACATATTAAAAAAATAAAAGCATTAATTAATGTATCGATTATTTTTAAATCTAACACAAATTTTGTATGGTAAAACCATATCAAAGCATTTGTAAATATTAAAATAGCAAGATCTCTTTTTTGTCATTGATAACTGAATCGAAACCTGCTCTAAGTCATCTATATATATATATATATATATATATATATATATATATCTCCATGTGAGTAGATGTTGATTTTGAATCTTGTTTAGAGAGATGAAGCATGTTTAACAAGTAGATCCACTGCCCGCTTTGCCTCTTGTGGGATACAAATGACTTCCTCATCACTCTAGCGGCTTCCTCAGTATTGCAAAAGAGAAGAGTGAAGATATAGCATCACACCTAATTTATCTAGTTGAAGACATCTAGAATTGATTTGGAAACTATTTTGCATGCAGAAGATATATATATATATATCATGCATTCAGCATGAAGGATGAACCAAAAACAGCATGCCCCGCATTCCACATGCAAGTGTGCTAAAAAGGAAAAATCTAAAAACTGCTGAAAATAGTCCAAAAAAGTCAAAAAGTCAAAATGGCCATCGAAACGCCTGTCAAATTTAATCTTGCGGGAAAAACATCAAAACAAGCATCAAAATTAAATCAGTGACATGAATGACCGGAAACAATAATCTCAATTGTCAGAATTCTTAAACTACCAATCAAAATTAACTAAATTTATTTAAGCATTTAGTCGAACAATTCACAAACCAATTTTATTCTTCAACACTTTGCATTCATATCTTTTACAGCACTTACAACTAAAACATCTGATATATGTTCATGCTTTATTTCGTAGCTCAACCCTGCAATTTTGAAACGTAAAAATAATTATAATGTCCTGGGTTGTATCGTGATGGAGGGTGTGGCAATGGACCTGATGTTGAGCACAAGTGGCCCGTGGGTGAATAATTCCCTTTTCCATGGTATTAAGGAATTCACTTTTGTTTGTGTGGGAAAGCCCCATGTGGATTATCCTATGGTTTCAGCATAGCCAACCGAAGAAGAGGATGCACTTGCTAGAAGATCCCTGGCCCATTATTTTTGCATAGAATGTTCTGCCGATAATTTTACCATTGATTTGTTTATCTGCCAGATATGAAAAGTTCTCCTTATGCACTTGTCGACCCATATTTCGTACAACATGAAGTAAGCCTCTGTATTTTGGGCTAAATCCTTGTACCCTAATCAACATATTCTAAAGTTTGGCCCTCACTCAATCTTTTTTATATGCAAACTCCAGATACAAATTGTTTTGAATTTGTACTAGATGAGCCTCACCACTACAAAAATGAAGGCCTGTGTTTGAGCATCTGCTGACCTATCTTGCAGGTTCCACATCATGTCCTCTGTTAAATTTAAACCCATCCATTTACATTGACATTGCTTGAGCTCCACCTGGCCCTACCAGCCGTGAAAATAAAAATGAGGAGTCTTTTAATTAATCCCAGATTTTTGTCTTCATTTCTGCACCTGCTCCACTCCATTTTAGTTATTCGTGAGTCATGACACGTAGTTTTAATTCTTCGTGTAATGTACAGTCTCTCGTGGATGCCACCGCTTCCCACAAACTTTGATGCTACTCAAAAAAAATCATTGAAGTTTTTTTCTCCCAAATATGAAGTGCAATAACTTTCATTTTGGAGAAAAACGGTAACTTCCATTTTTTTTAAAATGTCATTCTTTTTTATTTTTAATGTAAGATAAATGGAAGTGCAATCGAGATTGTTTAAAAATAATTATTTTGTAGATAATTTTTAAAATTAAATTATAAATATATTAGATGTTTTATAATGGTAATTGGGAGGTTGGGAATGGATATGATATTGTGTTTATGATTTTTTTAATTTTTATTATTAAATTTGATTTTCATTTGACTGTCATGGGACAATTTCAACCTTAAATTTGTTGCTCATTTGACTTTCACTTGAAAACTTTTTGTTTTCACTTTAAGAAGTCAATTATAAGATACTAATTTATTAACCATATGACATAGTTTTGGAACCATTTTTCCTCGATAATATTTATGTGGGACTAACAAAATAACACCTTCATTGATGTCATTTGTCAACAATAAATGAAATCAAAGAAGAGAATGAAATAGAGTTAACAATCAATGTGGAATCAAGGTTTTAGAGTTGTAAAACCAATTCCAAAATGCACTTACAAGGCATAGCTGAATTAGGGCGGTAAAATATAGGAAAAATTCAAGACAAGAAACTTGAAATCAAAATATCTAAATGTATTTCAGATTTCGATATATCTAATATATTTGTACTAGTTGTATTATTAAAAACTAACATGTAATAAATACAAACAGAATCAAGTAGATGCCAATAAGGTCAAATTTACACAATTAGTTCAAGTTAAACAAGCCTTGGAAGAAACAACCAATGATTATGCATTTAACCTTAAAACTTTAATATTTTGAATGTTATATCGACCAAAGAATATTGAGCTTCATATTTATTAATAATATGCTAAGAATTCCTATAGAAAATTAAATATAGTGTTTATTTGTCTTTCAATAAAAATTTCATACAATTAAAATCATAGAAGCTATATGATACATGTATGGATATTTGATACACTTAAGGAAAACATTAGACCATGTAGCATGAAGAAATAATACAACATTGACTGACTAACATCCTAGCAAACAAAATAAAAATTAAGAAAATATCGTTTTATTCAATTTCATTAAACCAACACAATTTGTACACATAATAGACTAGTTAAAAGAAGATACATTCTCCAACAATCTCTAATAATGTGCATCTGAACTAACCAATATATGATTAAATCAACCTTCCATGACTTTTCCAACTTTTATATTATCAACTAATCCCACTAAGAACCAAACCTCTTTCAAGCATAAACATGTATTTATACAAGTACATGATTCACCTACTTACAATATTGCTCTCATCTACATCTCAATTGTATAGCATTAAATGGATGCTTTGACCCATGCCCCATTCATAAATGTGTTACGATTATTAAATTCAAGATAATGAACAAATGTTTCATAATTCATATCAAGCATAACACAACTCAAAGAAACATAATTCCACTCAATAACCATAATATTGAGTTGGATAAACCCTCTATATTGGATCTTTATCATTATATTCCATATATTTTTGAGTAAGATGTTAAGACTCTTGCACTCCCTGAGGTCATTTGTGCACACCACACATTTGGACAAAGTACTTTACTGGAAAATTTTCAAGTTGTTTCCCTATGCATAAGTTCTAATGATATTTGGGGATTACTAAATAGATGCATATCAAGGATACTAGTTTTAGTAAACTATCTTTATTAGCTCCCTCGGGTTACATTCCCTGTAATTCTTAATAAGTGATTCCAAACTCTTACACTCATTGATGTCATGTGTGTACATCACACATTTACGCAAAGAAGTTCATGATAGAAGTTTCAAGTTGTTTCCTTGTGCCAAAGTCCAAATCATCTTTATATATTTGTAGATATATGCACACCACCAAGATGAGGTTATAGACATAATTTGATTCACTAACAATGTTCATATACGTTTATTTGTGCATAATTGATTATTCTTAGGATTGTGTAGTGTTTCAAGGAATATATTAAATGTTCATGCCCCACGTCAAACAAAAAAATATTAAGATAGTTGATATTTACTCACCCAATGTATGCTTCCCTCATTTGGGGTGCATGCGACGATGATAAGAGGATGTGGCCCAAAGGAGAAGACCTAATGTTGATCTGAAGTGAATACCTGTAGGGGGTAGGGGATGTTCATGGTAGAAACCAAGGCACGTGCAAACAAAGTAGGCTAGTAAAAGTGTTAGTAGTAAAGCTAGCATGCAAAATAAGACAATTTAGCAAGCGGGTGTGCAGACAAGTAGAATAATGAAAATTGAAACCCACAGGTATGGCTCATTGATTGAGCTCACAAGCATAATATCAACTCAATTATGGAGTTTTGTAGTTGAACAACTTAAGAAATGAGCACGTGGAAAATCCTGAGGCTCGAGCCTTGCAGGGAAAATAGAAGTGGCTCATGTTGAAGCCATGGAAAACTCAACATCAGAGGGCTGATTAACTTGGCTAAGAAAGATAAAAACAGTAAAATCTCATACATAGAAGGTTTTTGACATATAAAGGAGAATGTTTCGTGCAGAGGGGTGAACTCACAACATTAGTGGGCAAGCTTCGTAGCAACGAATGAAGGGTCGAGTCAAAGTTTAAGCAGGTGTGACAAAGCTCGAAGGAATGGTGACAGGGAGCTTGGGCTCGAGTCGGGTGAGTGAGCTGAAGGAAAAATGGAGGCACCAAGCCTAAAGTCTTCAGACTTCGGGGATTCAATAATTCATGGGTTTCACTACGCCGATTGTAAAAAACTGAGCAAAATACCTGAAAGGCCGAAATGCCGAAGTTCAAAAGGGCTCAGCGTTTTGGAGGTTAAACCCCTTTCTTGGTTAATGCAGAGAGATTTTTGGGGGTTGAGCAGCGTGGATGTTCGAAAGAGCGACCTTACGGGTTCTGAAATGTGAAAGCTTGAATATCTGAAATAGAGGGCACATGGTGAGTCATTCTGGTTTCGGGAGCTGAGGTATTCAGAGGTCATGGCATGCAAAGCCTGAAAGTGGCATAACAGAAGGTCTAAAACATTAAATCTTGAAGGCCTGAAACAATGAAACTCTCGCCTAAATGACCAAAACAACTGCCAAGTCACTATGCATTGGAGGTCGAGCTACGTTGGTGGAATGAAGAGTTAGCATAGGTAGGTGGAATAACTAGGTGGCGAGTTGGCGTGTAAACAAAGGAATGAGTTGGCATGTGAAGAGTAGATATTGATGTAGGAATGAATGAGTTTGGTAGGTGAGTGGAGCCAGCTTGATGGGTTGAGAAAATAACTCAGTGGAGCTTAGGAGAGCCAAATGATGACCCGAACTTCAAATTCCCATATCTCCTGCAATTTTTATTAAAATTTGATAAAATTATAGCAATTGGAAAAGGATTTTTTAAGGATAACCCAATGGTGATGATCAAACTAATTTTTAGATAGGCAGATAAAGGTGAAAACCCAGTCAAGCAACCAGAAAAAAAATGGTAATATCTTCCATTGTACTCATATGTTTCTCATAAAATTACACTCATTGGAAAGGTGATTTCAGGATCTACAGTATGAAATCATTAAATTCATATTTCAGGGGTTCTAAACCTCTAAAAAATGGAAATAAATGCAGTGGTAGGTGAAGGTCATTAATGGAGGCAGGTGGAAGAACATGTCATCACGACGCTATAGGGGCTAGGAGCTAGACTGATGTGCAATCAAAATCAATTCCTTCTTGCACAAGGCAATGCCATTAATGAAGTAGATATTTTGTAAATCTTTAAGCACTCATTGCATATTAAACAATGGATTTTTATGGGTTTTGGAGTAATTTCGGGATGTCTCTCCCCTCTCTCATCTTAAATTTCTTCTATAAATATTGTAAGGGGTTGCGCAAGCAAGAGGTTGGTCATTCTCTCCTCCCATGCACCCCATTCTTCTTGGGGCTTCAAGCCTTCCTCCAAAAATTGTAATGGATTCATGCCTCTTCCTATTATAACATTGTACTGTGTAAAATCTATATGGAGAAATAAAAATATATTGTGTTGCATCTTGTCCAGCTTCTATAGTTTATTGTTTGCATGTTATCTCTCTTTTGCTTGCAAGATATGTGCATATTTCTTGTCTATTGCAGGGTTTAGATGTGTTGTGATATTTTTCAGGAATGATGTATTGAATGTAATTTGAATGTGGTGCAGGACCACCCATCCTAATTTCATTCCTTCATTGTTTTGCAAGTAGGGGAAGTGATTAACACTCCTCTTCTGGTGTATCACCGCTCATAGTGTAGGTTTATTTGATGCAATCCTTTTATCTTTGTCCCCTTGGAAGTATTAGATTAGGGTTAGTCGTTAGTTTTTCCTACATTAGGAGTAGTTAGTGGTGGGTAGGTTAGGAGCAGGAACCGACCTTGTCTGGAGAGCTATCCCATTTCGCAATGTCCCACACTCGGGATAGCTTAATGTTGTACAATCACACCGAATGCCCCATCTCAAACAAGGCCAATTCAGGGGTGTTGTGATTTTGGATCAACAGGAATCATATATATACTTAGTTACATCTCAAAAATAAGGACCAAACACTAAGCATTACTATCATCACCAAAGCTTTCATTCCAAAGGAACTAAAGAACTTCAAAGGAATCCATCTAGTATCCATTTAAGGGACAAAGGCTACATAATTTTGCATACACCGCATAAGAGGGGAAGTCTATTCTATTCCATCCACACATGTTATATATTTCTACATTCTAGCTACAACCCACTATCAAGTGCAACTTGCACAATGGCATCATTTTTACACACACACACACATAATAACTACATGGAGTCTGAGATGTAGTGCAACGCTCGGTCATAATTTCACTCTTTGGGTGACTGTCAAGGTCAGTATTACTCCCCATTTTTCATTTTCCTTTTTAGGTTTGATGTGGTTTGTGGGTATGTGTAGGTGAACTTCTTTCTTGTAGGTTACAGGTACCTTCAGTGATTTAAGAGTGAATATCAGGTGATCAACAGGGAAAAACTGGGAAACCCTTGTGACATAGGAGAAACCAGATCCTGGGCATTTACATAGTCACATATGCCCAAATCTAGTCATCAACGCCCTACCACCAGTGTCTTGTTGTGAGTGCCCCTGTATGACATTATTTTTTAATTCCATAATTTACAGTGAGCATTTACGATGTTGTTTGCATCCTCTTCAACACTTTACCCTACCAAGATCATTTCCAAATTATGTGGATATCAGGTAAGTCATCTTATCTCCCTCCTTTACATAGGATTTCATACATTACATGTTATTTTTTTAATGTCATTATTGTATTTTATACACGGGTAAGTGCATGAAGTTGGGGGCCAGAAAGCGGACAAAAACCTGAAAAAAAGATAAACGCATACATGTTTTATTATAACATGACCACGTTTTAAATTTTCATGTTTGGGATTTACCGAGGCATAACACGTACGCATTATGTCTACTATAAAGAATAAAAGAGGCCCGAGCCTCTAGCATTTTATCTCCCTCAAACGCGAGTTTCAGAGCTTAATCGTGCCCTCACATTTTTTCATTCAGTTGTATCTCAAGCTCAAAGGGTCATTTATGGATCGCCAGTGTGTATATGAGTTATTTTAAACTAATGCTAATATAAGTAAAGACTAACACCTAAATAGCCTTAATTATCAAAAATTAAACAACATACTAAGCACCATCAAGATAAGAATCAAACAAGGTTAGATGCTAACATTCATCATATACAAAAACTTTGAAACTAAAAATGTTAAGCATATAAATCCTCTATTCTCTAACAAAAAATAAATGAATGGACCTAAGTAGGCTCCATGGCAATAAAAAATGGTTGTCTTTGGTATTCAAGAACCTAGGAATGAGGGCTTGTCAAAGTTGGGCTACAAGACCCTTTTGACACCTCCCATATGACCTAAGCACTTAGGAAAGAGGCTTAAACTCTTCAAGATGATGAACTCTCAAGAAAACAAAGGAAAGCTTTTAGTCTATTTTGCTATATGCTTTGCATTTGTCTTCTCAAGAAGTTTAGGTGTAGGTATAAAGGTAGAAGGAGGGCTCCTTATATAGCCCAATGGATAAAGGAAACACTTCATCCCTTTGCATGTGGGATAAAGGTAAAACATGATTAGGAATGGATAAGGTTGCTTTATAAAAGGTAACCTTACTTTAGAAGGGTTTAATTTATGCTTAGCAAGTCATGGGAGTTGGGGGGTGTTTTAATTAATCAAAGGTGATTAACTAATAGGTAGATGTAAGCTTATAGAAGCTAATTAGAGGAATATTAGTATGATTTAGGCTATTAGAAGGGGATTAAATCAATTAAATATTGATTTATTGGTTAAATGGAAGGGAAAGCTAATTAATTAATAATAATTAATTATTCTAGGTAGAAGGGGTGATTTATTAATGGAAGGTCGTTAATTAGGGAGTTTGTTGGATAGGCGACTTAATCAATTAGCGTATTGTAATTAATTAATGACAATAAGAGGGAATATGAGCACTTATTAACGATATGTCACCAATTTGCAAGAAGGGGGATAATTAGTGCAATTTATGTATTTAAATTGCTCAGGTGTAATTATGGGTGTCTACATTTTCCCCTCTTTGGGGTAGCGTAAGTGACGCCACTTCAAAGATAGTAGATGGAAGAAATTTTGAAGGGATAGAAGAAAAATTAGTAGGAAGGAGAGGTGCCCCCTCGAGTGTCGATAGGGTGATGAAGGAAGACGATCAACGATCAAAAAAGGTGAGAGATAGATAGAAGAATGGAAAGGGGCAGGATGCCCAGTAAGATGGAAGATTAGGGGTGAGAGGAAAGCGATGCAGAAGAAATATGGAAGAGGGGAGAGAAGATCTTAGCCTCTAGCATTTCTATATTGGAACAATTTCAATGTCATCATATTTCCACAAGAGCTACGTCATCGGTCCTTATGAAAAATATAAGCATACGACAAAAGTAGAATGACATGAAAAGCCATACTACAAACAATTGTCCATTGCTGAAAACACCAACTCCATGCAACATACAAAATGCAATGCAATATGAGAAAGTGAAAGATGCCTAACACCATGCAACATAAAAAATCTGATGCAATACAAGAAATTAAACAAGCTAAACTAACATAGAAACATAATATAATGTTTTTATTATCGAGCTTCAGTTACGACCTGTGTAAATTAACGACAATGGTTAATGGTGGTGCCCTAAGCAAGGATACATGCGAGGGGAATAATGGAAGACACTTGGGTCTGATGGAAAAGTAATGTGCACTACGAAATAGTACCAGGTCAACTTCATTGTGCCCTAGAATACAGACGAAGTAAGAAGCCTACCCCCTTTTGTTAATGGAGGTAGATCAAGATGATCCGCAAGTCGACACACATGAACAAGTGAGAACCAAAGAGCAATGTTTTATAGGATGATTTTCAATTTTTAGAAGTTTTCTAAAACATATTTGAATGTTATTGATTGATTGATTTTTTCTAACATATTTGAATGTTTTGGTTGATTTTGAAAGTTTTATGAAACTATGTACAGGAAGACAAGGAAGCATGGATGCCCCTAGCGATAGATGGTATGTACAAGGGCATAAGGCCACGTGCGTACCAGATTGGTGAAGATGTAAAATGCCCCAACGATTATGTGGGAGTATTCAAAGGCAAACTATTCACATGTAGAAGTGGGACCCAAGGCCATTATGGATAGGTTCAACATGATGATGAACATAAACCAATGAAATGCTAGGAAGAAGCAAGGATGCCCCCAACGTAAGTTGGCCTAAAAGCACATGATAGAAAGGAAGGAGAAGATTGTTTTTGTGAAAGGTGACAAACATGTCCGCAAACATGGCAAACAAGTAATCTTATACACATGGATGTTCTGAATGAAGTATAAGAATGATGTGAATGATATGAATGTAGCTTAGAAGCCTCGTGATGAAGAAGTGATTAACCAAAGGCAAAAATCATAAGACGAGATATGGACTAGAGTAAGAGTCTGAACAAGATCCAAAATGAGACACTTGGTAACATACTAATCTTGCCTACTCATAGAGATCCAGTGTGTGCACGTGGAGTTTATTACCTCTTGAAGTGAAGATTTAATAGACAACAAGTGAAGAGACCCTAGCCAATGTGTAGGAATGATTTATTGTGAAAGGTGATTTTGTGAATGGATGGTGAAAGGATAGTCATACATTGCTCCGCTACCAGCCAGGCATCCATAGCCCTGATGGAGATGTATTTGATTCTAATCGCAACATTGCTCTACTGCTAGTCAGGCATCCATAGCCCCGATAGAGATTATTGGAAATACCCCAAGAGAGAGTAATATATCAATTTGCTTTTGCTTTGTAGCTTTTAGCTTTTGATTTTTGATTGATTTTGATTCTTTTACTTTCTGAAAACTTATTTCAGCTCTCTTGTTTGACAAGGGGTTAAGAACCACTGATGGCTTGATGGAAGGAGGTGGAAGTGCTTACAATGACGACATTGGCTAGTGTCAACAAATATGTCCAAAATTTCTTCGCAACAAGTTTATTAGATGTTGAATGTGATAGGATATCTAAGAGGTCAGTCATTCTTTAATTTACCAAGGTGATAAAAGACCAGGGTCAAACGGATACCATAGAGATAAATGTCACAAAATGCATGCAAATAAGCTAACCAAAATATCACTGAAGGGATGAAAATGGCAGGAAGACTTGTAGAAGAATAGCAAGGAAGGGAAGAAAGAAACATCCATGTGTACGCAACACCTAATTGTAATGTTTGATCTTTGTACCTTTGATTTTTGTTGTGTTTTCTCAATGTTTTTTTTGTATTTTTGAATTATTTTTTATTTTTAGATTTTTGACAGTTTTAAGAGGTTGGGACTAACAAATTCACTATGTGTGGTAAGATCCAACAACAATGTTTGCAACTTCCTTGATAAGGGAGACTAGGCATGTTTGTTTATCAAGAGTCATGTTTTCCCTGATCTCAATGATTGTGGTGAGTTCACACTCAACAAAGGACTATGATTTATCCTGAAACATGGATTTTGTATGTGGGAGCTTGAGTTCCCTATCCAAAGGTTTATGCACTTTTGCACCATACTTGATGGTTACGTTGATGTGCGTTCTTGAATCGCGCTTGATTTACAACTTTGAGATTGTTCAAGTTGTTGGGGGATTTTGAGCTCTTGGAAGTTTTGACCTGAGCTTGATAATGAACTTGTTTGGGTTTCTTATAAGCTGACTTGTGACTTTTCTGACCTCGAGAAGGAGAAGAAAGTGAACATTTACGATTGATGATAGGAACGAGAGAAATGATGGTGGGATTTCCCTTGATCATTGGTAGAATGATGATGTGATTGATGAAAAGGATACGGTCCAAGGATTGAAGAAGATGGGCTACTGGGAGGTGAGCCATAGATAGAAGATGAAGGGCTACTAGGATGTGGCCCAAGAATAGAAGAAGAAGGGCTACTAGGATGTGGCCCAAGAATAAAAGAAGAAGGGCTACTAGGACGTGACCCCATAGAAGATGATGGCCCAAGAATAGAAGAAGAAGGGCTACTACTACCCATAGATGTAAGATGATGGGATGTGGCCCAAGAATAGAAGATGATGGACTACCTGAGGGTGATCCATACATAGAAGATAAGGGGCTAGTTAGACGTGCTGCAAGAATAGAAGATAGTGGACTACTCAAAAATGTCCCACAAATAGAAGAGGGAGGGCTACTAGAAGGTGACCCACACCTAGATGAAGATGAAGGGCTACTTGGCGTTGACCCCATAAGAGATTGTGATTGAGGAATTATGATAGACAAAGAGTTATTGGGTGATGAGAAGATAGGCCATGGATAAATGCAAGACCAAGGAGTTTCATCACATAATGAAGAATGTGAAGATGGAAGAATAAGAGGAGGGTCAAGTTGCATGACCTGAGGCTCTTCCTCTGTTTCTTGATAAAAGGAATCAACCTTTTCCTCACAATATGTAGATGCATCAAAGTCTAAAGAGAATCCTTTCTCGTAATATGCTAAAGGAATATCTTCATATGCCCCTATAAATGCCCTGATTGTTTCTTCATTCTGAAAGAGATCAATCGGTATGAGTTGTTGATCAACCACCAGGGGTTGATTGGAAGAAAGAGATCCAATTGGTGTGGAAGACTTAGAAGATGTTTGATGATGATTGATAGAAGAAAATGATGTGGGGGATGAAGAAGATGTGTAGCTAGATGTCTCAGGAGTAGAAGAAGGTGGTGTGGACCTACCTATACAATGGTATGTCGTATGTAAAATAGTAGGATTAAGTCCAAAGTCTATAGATTGCGACGCATGGGTTGATTCAAACATTTGTCTCGAAGGACTTTAAGTCACACGAATCTTCAAAGGAGGAAGACTTATTGGGGGTGATTGATGAAGAAGGTCCTGCGAAGAATGGGAGGACTGTGATTCAAGAATCGCATCAGATGAATAATAACAAGGGTTCTACAAAGAAAGAGAGGACCACGATTCAAGAATTATATTAGATGTTTGATGGGAGGGATTTGGAGTCACACGTATCTTTAAAGGAAGAAGACGTCGTCAAGGCGACTGATAAAAGGGGTCCTGCGAAGAAAGGGAGGACCGCAACGTAGGAGTCATATTAAATGTATGATGAAGAGGTTCCTATGAAGATATGGAGGACCATGACATAGGAGTCACATTAGATGACTTAGGAGTTGAATTAGATGAATCTGAATAGTAGTTTGGATCCGAATAGTAGTTTGGATCTGAATCATCAGAAGAGTCAGAGGAAATGTTTGGATTAGAATTAGAAGAAGAGTGGGGGGAACTCAAATAATAATTTGGATCAGAAGCGTTCAAATCATACCACCAACTATGAGATGAAGGTGGGGAATGAATTACCCGTATGGTCTCTCTAGCATGAAGAACTAAACGAGGTTTAGTTGTAATGGGAATATTTTGATTTGAATTGCTAAACCTAGGTTCCATATTTTTGTAAGTATGGGGAACCACGCGATAGTTAGTCATTTTTGGTGTTGTTTTAAGCACAAATGTCTAGATCTAGATAGTGTGATGGAACTCCTTTAAAGGGAAGGAAGTGACATGTCGATTTGGGTAGCATAAGGACAACCAGCTAGACATTGTGTAAGTATGGAGATGCGTGTGTCATTTTCTGAAGAAGGTCTAAGGAAAATAGACATCATGACAACACAATCTTGATGAGATCGAGAGGGATTTTCCTAGAAAATAAGTTTTCTAAATGAATAATCAAAAGGAACAATCATGCAAGTGTGAAACACAAAGCCAATCAACAAGGAAATACACCATATGAAAATGTGATGCAAAGATGATCAATACAACATCAATATTTACGTCAAGCTTGAAATCAACAAGGAGTAAATATTAACAAAGGGTAGATGTGAATCCCAACCAAAGGATACCACAACAAGTTTAACAACCAACAAGGCCTAAATGTTAAAGGGTGAGGTTTACAAATGTAAGCTGCGTAACCACACCAATTGGACATGTCTATCAAGCTTCGCAGAGAAGTGAGATATTAGTGTCAAAGTGGTATCGAAACGACACAGACAAAGTAAGCAACACCCTTCAAGATTTGGGACAATGTTTAAAATCAAACTAAGTCAAAGTATACTAAGGATGTGTTAAAACGTGGGAAGTGTAATGCCACAATACGGACACTTAGATCATGTTTACGAGAAACGTGACATAAATATCTTAATTATGTCGAGACAATGCAAACGAGGTAACATGTCAAAGGGAGATAAAATGATGAATCATTCCTAACTATGATGACGATCTTGACGTGGGTATCAAGATCACAAAGGCTACCAATGATATAAATACGTCTCCACACACTTTAGACATTTAACTAACCCATCTGCAAACATAGATGGGCGTAAATGGACAAAAAAGTGGCAAAAACAATTGATTGGTAACACAGAGGTAGTCACCCTTATTTTGATCAAAAAAGTTTCAAAAGAATGTGAAGGAAGTATATCAAAATGGGGATGAAAAATGTTGGCTTCACTTCGGCAGATTTTTGCCTTACCTTAGGGTAAGTGAAAAACTAAGTGAAAGTAATGCGTCACACATTTCGTGATGCAAAGATGGCTCACAACTCAACACTGTTTTAGAATGGTCAAAGTGGGCTCCTGGCCAAAGTATATTTTCCTAGGTGGTTCTCTCGTCCTAGGTGTTACAAAATTGTCCACGAGCGGGGTGATTTACCCAAATAGTCTCGACTATCTTGGGAGTATCTCGACTTTTCCCCCTTCAAGCACAGTGGGTAGTAAATGCATCCATCGTGTACTCAAAAGGGTCGCATAGGGACAACTTGTAACGCTATCTCACAAAGGAATCAGTAGTTAGGTAGGTAATGCGGAGCACTTTCCATTTTGTCCTAAGGCTCCCTCTTGCGTGGACTACTTTGGGGTTCCTGGAACCACCCCCATTGTTGTAGCTTAAGGCGTTATGCCAAAGGGGTTATGTTCTAGTTGAGCGGAGAGAGACGTACCCTTTTCTGAAACCTGCAATACAGTGTTTTGAATATGTTGTTCTTTTTATCTTGTTTAATTAGGTGTGGTTTGCTTGAACACCTTTTGGCAACTTGTACGGCAACTGTATTAGTAGTTTGAATTTTTTTTTATTCCACCTTTCTTTGACAAGTGTTTTTAGGTCATGCTCTCAAGCATTAGTAGTTCTCTAAGAAAATCACATTATTTAAAAGAGGATTAAGAGTTGTTTTTGATTCTCAAGATCATCCAAGGATGCAAGAGAAGAGCATACACAACAAATAATCGAACTAAAAATTAAAGAAAAGCTTTGCAATCAATGAACCATACAAAAAGCTTGATAAATGTTCATTCCCTTAACCAAAAGTGAAAGATGAAGTTTCCAATTTACCAAATGTTATAAAATGAAGACTAAAGTTGCTTTTGATTCTCAAGATCACCCTAAGGTGCAATAGAAGAGCATACACAAACTTTATCCCAACTATATATAAATGGACAACTTCAAATCAAAGGACCATTGAAAAATGCTTTGTAAAAGGTTCATTCCCTTAAGCAAAATGAATAATCAAATTTCCAAGTTTAATCCCAATGTTAAAAAGATAGAGATCAAATTTGTTTTTGATTCTCAAGATCACCAAAATTTGAAAGATAAGAGCATACACATTCTTTGGTCTAAATCAAGTAAGCACGGAAATACAACATTCATCAAAACATTAGACATGTTAGAAAATGACCAGTTTTAAACTAACAAAAAACCCTGTAATTTATGAAAGTACAACTCCTAAATTTATGTTTTCATTACATAGTTAATTTTAATACCTTTCCAATGCAAAAAAATGAAGTCATTTCGAGTTCGGGAGCAAAATTTTTTAACCAAGATTCGGAATTTTGGGTTACAACCCATCACATTAATATATGAATAGAAGACTCATGGGTATGCAAACATTAACATGCATGCTCAAAATTTAATATTTTCAAGAAATTTCCAAAAATAGCATGTAGAACGAAAAAAGTAAACCTTAAATCTGAAAACATGATGAAATCATTTTTTCTTGCAAACAAGATTTAATTTTGACAACAACCCACCACATTAATATATGTAAATAGAAGACTCAACACTATCAAACATTAATCATACATGCTCAAGAATTTAAGATTTTCAAGAAATTGACAAAACTAGCATGTAGAATGTTGAAAAGTAAGCTCTAAAACTGAAAACATGATGAAATCTTGAAATTTTTTCACCAAGATTTAATTTTGACAACAACCCACCACATTAATATGTAAATATAATACTCAACGCTATCAAACACTAACCTACATGCTCAAGAATTAAAAACATTTCAAGAAATTGACAAAACTAGCATGTAGAATGTTGAAAAAGTAAGCTCTAAAAATGAAAACATGGAGAAATCTTAAAATTTTCCCATCAATTCCAATTTTGATAGCACTTCACCTCCTTTATACCTACAAAGAAGACTCAACACATGCAAACTCAATAAAACAAGTTAAGAAAAGTAACAAGTTAGATCAACACGTGTAAAAGAGGGTTAGTAACTAAAAATAAAACTTAAGTACAAAAACTTGAAATTAAGTGTAAAGGACAATGAAGTAGGTCCCACCAGGCGTGCCAAATGTGGTGCATGATTTGTTTTAAACTAATGCTAATATAAGTAAATACTAACACCTAAATAGCCTTAATTAGCAAAAATTAAACAACATACTAAGCACCATCAAGATAAGAATTAAACAAGGTTAGATGCTAACATTCATCATATACAAAAAATTTGAAACTAACAATGTTAAGCATCTAAATCCTCTATTCTCTAACAACAAATAAATGAATGGACCTAAGTAGGCTCCATAGCAATAAAAAATGGTCATCTTCGGTATTCTAAGAACCTAGGAATGAGGGCTTGTCAAAGTTGGGCTACAAGACCCTTTTGACACCTCCCATATGACCTAAGCACTTAGGAAAGAGGCTTAAACTCTTCAAGATGATGAACTCTCAAGAAAACAAAGGAAATATTTTATTCTATTTTGTTATATGCTTTGCATTTGTCTTCTCAAGAAGTTTAGGTGTAGGTATAAAGGTAGAAGGAGGGCTCCTTATATAGCCCAATAGATAAAGGAAACACTTCATCCTTTTGCATGTGGAATAAAAGTAAAACATGATTAGGAATGGATAAGGTTGTTTTATAAAAGGTAACCTTACTTTAGAAGGGTTTAATTTATGCTTAGCAAGTCATGGGAGTTGGGGGGTGTTTTAATTAATCAAAGGTGATTAAATAATAGGTAGATGTAAGCTTATAGAAGCTAATTAGAGGATATTAGTACGATTTAGGCTATTAGAAGGGGATTAAATCAATTAAATATTGATTTATTGGTTAAATGGAAGGGAAAGCTAATTAAATTAGTCTAGGTAGAAGGGGTGATTTATTAATAGAAGGGCATTAATTAGGGTATTTGTTAGATAGGTGACTTAATCAATTAGCATATTGTAATTAATTAACGACAATAAGAGGAAATATGAGCACTTATTAACGATATGTCGCCGATTTGCAAGAAGGGGGATAATTAGCACAATTTATGTATTTAAATTGCTCGGGTGTAATTATGGGTGTCTACAGCTGGGAAGATCTGAATCGACGATGGCGCCACTGAGAAGAGGTAAGCACAATTATTTTCTCAAAATTGCATTAAAATATGATAATTATAGATTAAAATTTTAATTGAATACATATATTTTATTGTTACAGTTAGAGGTTGAGGGAATCAACCACAACAAAACCCTACTATTCCTTTCATCCCTCCCAATACTCCCACAATTGCTCAACATCCCCCGGGTAGTCAAGAAGATTTAACAACCCACATAGTTGAAAATAAAATTGAAATTGAGAATTTAATCAAAAAAATGATGGATTCACAATCTACAAAGCCCCACCATGCCTCTCTTGTAAACACATTGGAGGCATTACTTGTTCAAGTTGACGCGACAATGAGGAAAATTGATCATTGGACAACTTACAGAGAGGGTTGTAGGGTTTATTATTCCAACAAATTGTCATATGTGGATGTAAAGAAAAAAGAAATTTCAAAATACCTCATATGCGCCTTATTCACGGACCCCCACACTAATTTTCATGTTCTGTTGTCATGTAAACGGTTTCCCATCCATTGGTGCAATAATAATTTGATTAAAAATAATTTTTGGGACTGATGGTGGATGGTGTTTGATTTTCCACCTTGTAATAACAACTAAGTGCCACTATACTTTCTGAGGAAACTCTATTGTGAATTTATCCTCAACAAGATCCCAAATTATTTTGATTTCTGAGATTTCCAGGGCTGAGGAAAAGGATATGCACACGATTGACCAGGTGCACAACGTGCACCTATTCAGCAGGGTAGATTCCCCGCACAAAAGCCACCTCACCCTGAGATTGTCCCTCAAGCAGTGAAGGAGATAGTAAAGTTTGATACACTCCATACACTTTAGGGGCTATCTACGACCCTTTTTCGGCATATGAGGGAGATTTCTGAGCCAGATGCTCACGAAAGCACACAGAGTATTCCCTCAGGGAGTACTAGCATGAGGCCACATATTTACTCGTCATGTGGTAGCATATGTTTGGGGCCCGAGGAGGACGATACTTTCATGCGTACTAATTTTGGTGCACCTAGTGCTAGGGGTGCACACAATAATGTCACTATGTCAGATGTCCTTTTAAGTGAGACATTTGAATTACATTCATCGGCGTCAACTTCGTAGGTAAATTTTTTATGTTTTGTTATGTGTGTTACAAAAAGTTTGGAGTACTTGATTTACTAAAATATATGTTAAATTTTTGAAATAATTGTATTTGTACATGTATATGCATTGATATTACAGCGCGCAGGAGGCACATCTTCATCCCGACCATAGGCGGCGAGCACCATACATACACATACATTCACAGAGGTAATTTAGAATGTTAATTATGTAAAATTTTCACATACGTGTGTGTACGTGTGTGTGTGTGCGCGCATATATATATATATATATATATTAGTTTTGAAGTCAAATATATGAATCTTCTTGTATGTCCATTTAACTCATGTGATATGCATGTTTGATAAAGATGTTGACTTCACTAGACACCCCACCATCTCTACGACAAGTAGATAAAGGTGTTGCCACTGTGATTTCATCTGTGCAGCAACTCACTAAGGTATTCAAACAACACGTAAATTTTGTTAAATTTCTCATGTAATTCATATTATGTTAAATTACATGTTAGTAATGTCTTTCATTGTAGAATTATTAAATTATGTTAATAATGTCCTTCATTGTGTATATGTAGGAGTTACCTGTGACAGGTAGCAACCCTGTTCATTTGATTCACAGGCGTGGTGGGGTAAAAACAATAGTTCTATATTGATAAAATTAGTTAAAATATTGTCATTATGTACATACATGTACTTAGTTCTATTTTTCGCTAATTCTGATGTTAGATTTTTTGATCTTATGTGTATGTAGGGAACTTCAACCCCCTCCATTTTGACTTTGAGGGCACGAACTCCGTCCATCTCATCGTCTTCATACCCCCGTTCGTACTGCAAGATCTCCCGATGACTCATCTGAGCGTGAGATGTAAATTCGGCGTGATCGAAAACTTGCGATAAGTTTGTGTATTTATGTAAATACTTTCATTCGAGCATGGTCTTAAATACATGTTGAAAATATATATAAATTAAGTTTTGACAAAAAAAACATTTTTTGCATTTATAGGCGAGTATTTAGCGGAAGAGGACTCAAAGCATGGGCTCGGATGATTTAAAGTCATCTCATAGATCTCCATCTTTGTCTAAGGGAGGGCCTTCTTCGAGCAAGGCTAAGAGAGGGGTAGATTTTGATGAGTAGGAAATATATATGTCTTACATGACATTGTTTTTGTATGCCTATGTGCATGGCATTGTATGTAAGCCTATATGGCATTTGAACTTGATGGTATATGACCTATTTGGGCATTTTTGTATTTATTATGCACATTAAAATACTATTATGGAACTTGATAATTTTGTATGAGACCTTACATTTTTGAGATTATTTTTGCATGAAACTAATCTGATGTGCACTTGACAATATTTAAGACATTATAGATTATTTTTTCATTTATTGGTGATGTACATGGATAAGCATTTTCAATGTATAATATGCATCAAACTTTGGAAATCAATATTTCTATAATGTATGTATATAAAGAGTTACCTAATATGAGTAATTATTCATTCAATTTATCAATGTGTATATGTGTATTTACTTTACTTGCACTTCTTCTTGATCATGGTATTTTTGTACTAGTTCCTATCTTTTCATACACTTACTACATTCTTTAATGCTTCTTAGTCTTCTCCCCTATTAAAACACCCGAGAGTCATCACAATTTGATGCCTTTCATCTATTGATATTTTGAGAATGTCTCTCCATATACATTACTCCAATGCTTGAGAATGTCTCCAGATGCAATGACATTCTGATTCAGACACTCAATGATTCTCGATTGTCTAATCCTATCCAATTCATGTTATTACCTTTAAATCTGTAGGAATTTCAAGTTATTTGGAAATCACATCACACCCTTCACTAGGCTTGATGACTACCCCTATCCTTTTGAAGGCGCTTTTGAAAGCATTCATGGGTTTATCATAGCATAAATTATCAATGAATGGAAGATCGCTAAGCCATAGGCGAGCTGACTCCCATCCAGAACTAAACAAGAAAGATTTACTAGGCAATTGATAACTCTCGTGTGTTCTTAGACATACCCCTATCAAATTCATTCTTAAGACAATCTAGTCATTCAGGGATCTTAAGGGTCTACGCCTGAACGAGGTAGCTTGAAATAACGAGTAGTGTAGGGAACAAGAAAAAGCCTCCACTAGAGTTCACCTGGTCACCCTGACTTGATGGCATAGTTGGTTAGGTCCCACGAGCTTCCATTTGCAAACTACAACGTATGGGAGCCCTACACTGACTCAGACTATAATATTTTACACGTTTGCAAACAATAGGATAGTGAGAGAACCGAATGGAGATGGAGAAACCGGGAAGAGGCTTTCATAGAGGGCTATAACATGGATGCTTGAGATCTAACGAGACGTCTCTAGGTGCCATGGAGTCTGAGAAATCACATGTCAAAGATATAAAATGTTTTGGTCTCAAGGCTCTTTAGAGACTACGCCCAAACGAGGTAGCTCGAAAGCACGAGGAGTGTAGGGAACCAAAACAAAGTCTCCACTAACGTTCACCTAGCCACCCCGACGTGTTGGCGTAGTTGGTTTGGTCCCACAAGCTATCATTTGCAAAATACAACATCTAACAGCATTACACTAACTCAGATTACACTATTTCGCGCATTTGCAAATAATAGGACAGCGAGAGAACCAAATGGAGATGGATAAAACCAAGATAATATTTCATAGAGGGCCCCGAAAAGGAGGTCTCAGATCTAACGAGACGTCTCTAGGTGCCACAGGTCCAAAAAATCACCCGTCAAAGATATAGCGTGTTTTCACCTCATGACTCTTAAGGAACTACGCTCGGATGAGGTAGCCTGAAAGCACGAGTAGCGTAGGGAACCAAAAAAAATCCTCCACTAACATTCTCCTGGCCACCCTGATGTGTTGGCGTAGTTGGTTTGGTCCCACGAGCTTCCGTTTGTAAGCTACAATGTATGGGAGCCCTACACTAACTCAGACTGCAGTATTTTGTGCGTTTGTAAACAATAGGACAACGAGAGAACCGAATGGAAATGGAGAAAACTGGTAGAGGCTTTCATATATGGATTCAATATGGAGGTCTCAGATCTGACGAGACATCTCTAGGTGCCACGAAGTCTGAGAAATCACCCATCGAATATATAGCATGTTTTACCCTTAGGGCTCTTAAGAGACTACACCTGAACTAGGTAGCCCGAAAGCACGAGGAACGTAGGGAACCAAAATAAAGCCTCCACTAGCATTCACCTAGCCACCTCGATGTGTTGGCATAGTTGGTTTGGTCCCACAAGCTATCATTTGCAAAATACAACATCTAGCAACCTTACACTGACTCAGACTACACTATTTCGCGTGTTTGCAAAAAATAAGACAACGAGAGAACCGAATGGATATGGATAAAACCATGATAGGATTTCATATAGGGCTCTGACATGGAGGTCTCGAATCTAACGAGACGTCTCTAGGTGCCACGGAGTCCAAGAAATCACCCATCGAATATATAGCGTGTTTTGGCCTTAGGGCTCTTAAGAGACTACGCCCGAACGAGGTAGCTCAAAAGCACGAGGAGCGTAGGGAACCAAAAAAAAGCCTCCACTAGTGTTCACCTAGCCACCCTGACGTGTTGGCATAGTTGGTTTGGTCCCACAAGCTACCATTTACAAAATACAGCATCTAGCAGCCTTACACTGACTTAGACTACACTATTTCGCATGTTTACAAACAATAGGATAGCAAGAGAACCAAATGGAGATAAATAAAACTGTGATAGGATTTCGTAGAGGGTCCTAACATGGAGGTATCAAATCTAATGAGACATCTCTAGGTGCCATGGATTCAGAGAAATCACACATTGAAGATATATCATGTTTTGGCCACAAGGCTCTTAAGGGGACTATGCCCGGACGAGGTGGCCCAAAAGCACAGGTAGCATAAGAAACCAAAACAAATCATCCGCTTGTGTTCACCTGGCCACCCCGATGTGTTGGTATAGACGGTTTAGTCCCATGATCTTTCATTTTCAAACTATAGTGTCCAGCAGCCCTACACTGACTCAAACTATAGTATTTTGAGTGCATTTGCAAACAATAGGATGGACGAGAGAACTGAATGGAGATGGAGAAAAATGGGATAGGATTTCATATATTGGCTTTAACAAGTAAGTCTCAGATCTGACGAGATGTCTCTAGGTGTCACGGAGTCTGAGAAAACACCCATCGAAGATATAGTGTGTTTTGGCCTTAGGGCTCCTAATGGAATACACCCAAACAAGGCAGCTTGAAAGCATGGGTAGTATAGGGAACCAATGAACAAATCCTCCACTAGCATGTTCACCAGGCCACCCCAATGTGTTAACGTAGTTGCTTCAGTCCCACGATATTACCATTTGCAAACTATATTGTCTAGAAGCTGTACACTAAATCAGACTGTAGTATTGGTCACACGTCTTACAAACAATAGGACTAAGTTCATAGAACCTACAGTGGAGATGAATAAAACCTTTTACAAGATGATTTCAACATAGTTGGTTTCCTCCAACGTGGAGGTATTCAGCTATCTCGACTGAGCATAGTCTCTTAAGATGCCACAGAGTCTGATAAATCACCTGTCGAAGATCTTTGACGCGTGTTTTGGCCTTAGGGCTCTTAAGGGACTACACTGGAAATGTCTCGTCAGATCCGAAGAGCACAGATAGCATCGGGGAACTCAAAAACAATTCTCTCACTAGCATTCACCATAGCCATTCAGTTCTCTAACGTTGTCGGCGTGGTTGGTTTGGACACACAAGCTTCCATTTGTAAATAGTGTAGCATCTGAGTCAGTCCTACAGGCTGACTTAGACTGCATTATTTCACGTGTTTACAAACAATAGGATAGTGAGACTGAACCGAAGTGGAGATGGAGAAAACCACAAGATTATTTCGGTATAAGGCCAGGTGGACACTATTAGGGTCTCGGATCTGATGAGACATCTCTAGGCTGCCAAGTAGCTTTCAGAGAAATAACCCGTCAAATATCATAGCGTAGTCTCTTAAAAGTCCTCAGGGCAAAACTAAGGTACTACACCCAGATGAGGTGATTTCTGAAACTCACGTGACAACATAGGGAACAAAAAAGAAGCCTCCACTAGATGTTCAAACCTAGGCCATGTGGACATGTTGGCCCAGATAGTTTGGTTCCACAAGATACCGTTTGCAAAATATAACATCTAACAGCCTTACACTTACTCAAACTACACTATTTCATGTGTTTGCAAACAATAGGATAAAGAGAGAATAAAATGGATATGTATAAAACAATGATATGATTTTGTAGAAGGCCTTGACCTGGAGGTCTCGGATCTGAAGAGACATCTCTAGGTGCCACGGAGTCCGAGAATCACCCATCAAAGATATACTGTGTTTTGGCCTCAGAGCTTTTAAGGGACTACGCCCAGATGAGGTAGCTCGAAAGTATGGCTAGCATAGGGAACAAAAATGAAGCCTCCAATAACATTCACCAAGCCATCCAGACATGTTTTCCTAGATTTTTTGGTCCCACAAGCTACTGTTTAAGCCCTCTATGAAATTCTCTCTTGGTTTTCTCCATCTCCATTCAGTTCTCTCGCTGTCTGATTGTTTGCAAACTCACGAAATATTGCAGTCTGATTCAGTATAGGGCTCCCAGACACTGTAGTTTGCAAACAGAAGCTCATGGGAACGAACCAACTATGCCAACACGTCGGGGTGTCAAAGTGAATACTAGTGGAGGATTTTTTTTGGTTCCCTTCTCTACCTGTGCTTTCGGGCTACCTTGTTCGGGTGTAGTCCCTTAAGAGCCCTGAGGCCAAAACACGATATATCTTCGACGGGTAATTTCTCAGATTCTGTGGCACCTAGAGATGTTTCGTTAGATCTGAGAGCTCCATGTTAAAGCCATATATGAAATTTTCTCCTGGTTTTCTCCATTTCCATTTGGTTCTCTCGTTGTCCTATTGTTTGCAAACTCGTGAAATACTACAGTCTGAGTCACTATAGGGCTCCCAGACGCTGTAGTTTGCAAACAAAAGCTCATGGGAACGAACCAACAACACCAACACATCGGGGTGGCTAGGTGAATGATAGTGGAGGTTTTGTTTTGGTTCCCTATGCTACCCGTGCATTCGGGCTACCTCGTTCGGGCGTAGTCCCTTAAGAACCCCGAGGCAAAAACACGTTATATCTTCGACGGGTGGTTTCTCGGACTCCATGACACATAGAGATGTCTTGTCAGATATAAGACCTCCATGTTGAATCCCTCTATGAAATTGTCTCTTGGTTTTCTCCATCTCCATTCGGTTCTCTCATTGTCTTATTGTTTGTAAATGCACAAAATACTGCAGTCTGAGTCAGTGTAGGGTTGTCATATGCTATAGTTTGCTAATAGAAGCTTGTGGGACCAAACCAACTACGCCAACACGTCGGGATGGCCAGGTGAACACTAGTGGAGGCTCTTTTTGGGTTCCCTAAGCTCATTGTTCTTTCGGTCTACCTCGTCCGAGCGAGTCCCTTAAGAGTCCTGAGGCCAAAACACACTATATCTTCGACGGGTGATTTCTCGGACTCCGTGGCACCTAGAGACGTCTCATTAGATCCAAGACCTCCACATCGGGGCCCTCTATGAAATCCTCTCGCAATTTTCTCCATCTCCATTTGGTTCTCTCACCATCCTATTGCAAACACATGAAATACTATAGTCTGAGTCAGTATATGGTTGTCAAATGCTATAGTTTGCAAACGAAAGATCGTGGGACCAAACCAACTATGCCAACACGTCAGGGTGGCCAGGTGAACGCTATTCGAGGATTTTTTTTGTTCCCTACGCTACCCATGCTTTCGAGCTACCTCATCCGGGCATATAGTCCCTTAAGAGCCCTGAGGCCAAAAAACACTATATCTTTGACAAGTGAGTTCTAAGACTCCGTGGCACCTAGAGACATCTCATTAGATTTGAGAACTCCACATCGGGGCCCTCTACGAAATCCTCTCGCGGTTTTCTCCATCTCCATTTGGTTCTCTCGTTGTCCTATTGTTTGTAAATGCATGAAATAGTGCAGTCTGAGTCAGTGTATGACTGTTAGACGTTATAGTTTGCAAACGGAAGATCGTGGGACCAAACCAACTATGTTAATACATCAGGGTGGCCAGGTGAACACTAGTGGAGGATTTGTTTTGGTTCCCTACACTACCCGTGCTTTCAGGCTACCTCATCCGGGCGTAGTCCCTTAAGAGCCCTGAGGCCAAAACACGCTATATCTTCGACGGGTGATTTCTCAGACTTCGTGGCACCTAAAGACATATCGTCATATCCGATACCTCCATGTCGGGTCCCTCTATGAAATACTCTCGTGGTTTTCTCCATCTCCATTCGATTCTCTTGATGTCCTACTTTTTTCAAACGTGTAAAATACTATAGTCTGAGTCAGTGTAAGGTTGTCCATTGCCAATCACCTAAATAATATAGGTGGTTCTTACAATATAGATGGTGAAATGAGAATTTTAATAAGATATTTTTACAATATAGGTGGTGAAATGAGAATTTTTGTTTGTTGTTCCTTTCTAATATTTAATTTCTCTTAGCTTCATCTGGCTTCGAGAATAATAAATTCTCTACTGACAGTGCCAACCACGTGAAGGTGGAAGCTTTTTTGGCACCACTAACCTACATAAACATGTTAGTAAGCAATTAAATAGAATTTTAAATCATACAAAATTTAAACAAAATCATTTAAGTAAATATTCAAATTAAATTCATGAAGAACATACCTTTGCAAATTCAATCCAATGAACCACAAGGATCAACTCTATTATTGACAGTAGCAAGAATTGCTTCATGATCTGATTCACGAACCTTCCACAGATTCTTGTTTGATGGCTGACCTCGATATTTGATCAATTTAATATTTATCATGCAAGGACCAAATGTGAATAGTGAAGTATCTTTTGATGTACTTCATAGTCTTCAAAAAAAAAAATGTTTTATTTTTTTATAGGATATTGTCAAAGCCAAGTTCCAGTGACTACCATTGATACAATGGGATACTTAAGGTCTTCACCATCAATGACTGTGGAAGTCAATTTTTCCCCCTCTACATAACGAGACAAGATGTAGTTTGTTCCCTCTTCGTTAAATTCCGTCGCAATAACTGCAAAAACATGCCCTATGTATCACAACATAAAATTGTTCAGTCAATTTAAAAATACATTAAGAGTTGACCATTTAATAATTTATAAATCTAAAACATGGCATGTACATATATGTATGTACCTTGTTGCACTAAATCAGAGACTTGGTCAAAGTCAGGTGATGTTTTCATTTGATCTGAAGATCCTGCAAGTTGTAATGCTCATGGAACTTGATGTGTGTCAAGTGGAATTAGAGGTCTACAATTCCATTCATCCATCCACTATTGTGACTCACACTCATTCCACGCAAAATCAATGCATGATATACAAAAACATGTCATGCACCTAGTATAAATAGTCCAAGCATTTGCATCTGAACTACAGAATGAGTGCATATCACTTGATCTTACAACTGTCATAAAATATTCAACGTTTTTCAGATGTTGTTCCTCTATCAACTAAAAATATCTACGAACCGTTGATCTCTTTTGAGATTCATGGCCCATATTCTTGACACACTAATCAACAATGTTTTTTACATCAATAAATTTAGCACCATCCTTGAACTTTAACTCTTCTCTTGCAAGTGCTCTTTTCACACATGCTCTTGCACCATCATGCTCTCCTTTTCCATGCCCTGCCTCAGTAAAACTCCAGATATGTTGTACATTTATTTCTTTTTGTATCCTGCTTAGCCAATAAAACATTTGTGCATTCTTGAATTGTGATGTGCAGCTGTCCGACCAAATGTAATGTTGATCGAAACTAATATTCCTCTCATTCAAGTTCACATAAAACACCTGGAAACACCCTTGTACATATTTGGTAGAATGTGTCCGATCATCACTGATGTAGAAATGATACTCTCTTAATATTTTTTGATCTTGCTCAGTACTTTCAGGAGAGTGCATGAATGCTATATGCACGAAAATAGAAACTTACACTGAGTTATAATATTGAGAATGAACCTCCATTTGTGGCTGCAACGTGTAATTCTCTGTGAAGTCAAATATTGAAAAAATAGTAACAAGTTGGAATGTATCCTTTCTTAACTTGAATTATTCATCCAACCATCGAGCTCTATGTGTGTGCCTTGTATACTAATAAAAAAATTCCTCTCAATTTGACCATATATTCTGACATAGTTAATTGTTTTCTAACAAGCTCACACCTCTTAGATTCTTTTCCATATTTTAATTGATATGCCACCAATTTATATTTAGTGAAATCAACCAATTCTTTTCCTATTGAATATGTACTCTCCTCATGGATACAACTTTTTCAGATTTGGCAAGCTACTGCATACATTGCACGTTCCATCCAAACATGCTTTGTTATAAAAAAAAATTGTCTAATTGCTCTTTCACATAATATTGTAGGAATAAATCCCCTTGCATATTTTGGTGGGACATTTAATCCACACTTGTGTAACATGATGTCAATATGCAAAACACAATGTACTTGACAAAAAAATCATAATGCATTGAAAATTCAACATGATGCCTATATCAACAAGTGGTACATGAGTGATTGATTTTCACATAAAAGGGTTTATTCATTTCAAATAATCTTTGGCTAATGTTAATTTTTGGATTTTCATTCTTAAACTTAGAGAAAAATTGTGTTTGAGTCATATTCAATAAATGTTTTGCATATGCTTCACAATTATGAGAACATATTCTTCTTTTTACTGTATCTCTTCTATTCAGTGACACCCTTATGTTCTCATTCAAAAAATTTACAAGTAATTCTTTTAGAATATTAGATGTATCCTTGTCTTTCCGTGGGAGTCTACTAGAGAATGCCCAATAATCAGTGTGAGTGGTTGACTCAAGAATTTTGCGTCTCCCTATTGTTTTCTATTTATGTTCAAATTTCTCTACTTGTTTTTTCTAATCAAGCATGTATTCATTGTTTTATCACTAACTATAAAATTAGTAAGTGTACGTCGTGTATCATTACTATCTTTGGTGTGGTTTTTTGGCACCTATAGTATGGTATGTTTTATGTATATTTTCAACAATTTTTGCATTTTGATCATCAATATTATATGTTCTTAGCCATATGGTCTTCATTTTAGGTCCCATATTAATTAATTTCATCAACGTAATAAATAATTGACATCTTTGTATATCATTTTATTTCTCAAAGTAATTATCCCAAATTCCCATAGCTTTTCTTCTCATATTTCTTTCAGACATTTTGTTAGGCATTGGTTTTATAATGTTTTAATCAATTTCAATTAAGTGAATGAGTTTTCTATGCAAAATGGAATGAGGTGTTCTTAGAGGTAAAGATTCATTAGCAAGGTTCCTTTCTTCATTCAATGTTTCCATGCAAATTTTAAGATTAACATTTAAAATCTCAGGTAAAGGTACAATATTATCATTCATACCAAATTATTTATCCATAACAACATTATCATTTAATTCATTATCTATTCTCATTGAAAAATAATTATTCTCCTCATTTTCATTATGTATTTCAACATCATTTTCTAAAACATCAGGTGCATTTGACATAGTAGATGTACCTTTCCCTACACGAAGTTTTCACATTTGCTTCACTTTATTTATTCTAATATCTTCTAATTGCTCTAGTGTCTTGTTCTTGAACTTCTTCATGTCCTTACGTCAACTTTTATCCCCCGTGATTAGTTAAATATAGATAGTGGGGTAGGGGACAACTTGAACTATTAAAAATTCATGCAGGAATATATAGGAATGTGTAGAGCAGACAGAGTGGGGACAAGAATCTCGCTGAAAGAGATAGAAAAGAACGTTGGAGGGAAGGGGATATATAAAAAAGAAACACATACGTGATATAATGTGTACGTGTGTTTCCTTTTTCCATTTTCCAAGGCAAATCTCTTGCCTTGGATCGGGTTTGGATCCCCAAACACGAGGCACATACCTACTAACTAAACACAACAAACCACACATTTTTAACAGAAAATGCTAAAATCAGTCTTCCTCAATAATAAATCCGCAAAAAAATATCAACACATTTACTAAAAATTTGACTACGAGGTCATATAAACTTTCTTTCTAAATATATGATTTTTCAATTTTTCTAACTAGTATAAGGTCTCCATACTTATTATTTTCTAGCTATATCTTTTTATAGGTATTTTTTTTGAATTTATACATGTCTATCTTTTATCGTGTATCTTTTGATTCATTCATCCAAATTGAATAAAAATTATAACGTCACAAACTAGGACTAATTCTACACATTAAAAAAATCTATTTTTTGATATTTTTTGAGGTAGTTGGGGGGGCACGGTCGAGCTATCCCTTATTTTTCAAAATTTAAAATCTTTGTACTTGAAAAATCATAAAAAAAATAAATACTCACTAAAAAAAAAAATAAAAATTCTATCACAAACTAGATGCTCCTATCTATCTTCATACCATAGGGTTTTCCAAAATACTAATAGTGTTAAAAAATGGGGAGGGGGCCACGATTGACAGTCTACTATGTTTTTTAACAAAACAAGAGCACCTATTGGTATTTTAGATCTTTAACCCAGTTATACTTAACTCTTTTCAAAAAAAAAAAGTAGCTTAGAAACTAGACTCAAAATACTACAATCCATATTCTTATAACATCTTCCAATTTTGAGTGTAACTATTTCAAATAACTCGTAAAAGTTGAAGATTTTTTTTTTTAGAAAAAAGTGTCCACTTAAGACCCCCTTTTGGCCCCCCATTTCCACGCACTTACCCGTGTATAATCTTTTATATAGCATGTACATGCTTCCAAGTTTATATGTATTCATGTTATAAATTAATATGATTTTATAACTTATATTTAACATATATCTCTTAAGATTTATGAATCACAAATTCATTACAAATTCCAAATTATGACATGTATTTCATTGATTATATTCATCTAGAATTAATATACTCATAGAGGAATTTACAATATCACCTATTCTTGCAAAGGCCACATTCATATTTAACTTACATAAAGGGATATGTTAATGATGCAAAATTTAGTCTCACAAACGGACACTTTTCAAGATATATTTTTAGCATTGTTTTATATGGTAGTCAAATTTTGGTTTATAAGTTTTTACGTTTGTCACTAAAAAATGATACTTAAAAATGTATGTCAAATTCAACAAAGATTTGGAAATATTTGAAGGCAATTGACTTCAATTGGCTTTATAAGGGCATCACAACCCCTTTCCAGTCAAATCAGGTGTATTATTGTCAATTCTTCTTTTCTAGATTTGATCATATTATTAATATTGACACTTAATCATGTGCAAATATTATTGTAGGTACATTGAAATTTCTTCAAGAGCTTACAAAACACATAATATTTTACTCATACCATATTTTATTTACTTTGATATGTATACACCCACACAAATCATAGTGGAGAAAGATATGGACACTTAAATATGGCCCCTAGAGTGATTATGTATTTATCAATTTGTTAATTATAGTTTTTCTTGATTGACGTAATCTCTTACTTTTTGTGGTCATCATATCCTCCCCCAACACTCCATCATAGTCACTAGAATTCACCCATATTCGCTCCCTTTTCTAAAACATGGACTCCAAAAATTTGGGCATGCCAAGGACATGAAATAAAATGTCTCAATAAGATTACACTAGACCATTCCCTCCTTTCTCCATGTGATACTTATCCGGCATCTTTCCCTTTTTGTTGGAGGTTAGCTTATGCATTACTTTCAACATGCCAATTATCCATAAGTAGACGAGGACCTTAGTTCATTTAAGAGTAGGGATAAATATAAGAAAAATATCTATTATCTATCAAGGAATTCAAAAAGATTTTTTTAGTGATAGTTAGAAAAGGAAATTATTGAAAATTTACAAGCATATTAGATAATCAAGTATTCATTGTAGTGCTAGAGTATATTTAGAGATACCTTGTATTGCACTAGTTTCCATGATAGTTTCCATGAATAGAGATTTATTTTAACCATTGGTTCAAATGATGAGGTTTTCATTATTGTTCAACATTGAGGGGTATGAAAAAAATCAATGTAGCTTTGTTGGTGTAACAAAACAAAACTTGTTTTACTTATTGTCTATATTTGATTGCTTTATTAGGGTTAGGTAGAAGAAGGTTGGTTTCCAAGTGACCAAAGTGAAGTTTTAGAAAAATTGAGTGAGGTTTCCGAAAGGAACAATATGTGATCTCTATCGTCAACAAAATTTTCAGTTTGGGAGCAGTTTTTTCATAACGGTATCTTCAAGGTCTAGATGGTGTCTTTTTAGACACTAGAGTTTAGACAAAGTACTCAATTTGCTAGGAAATTTATTGGTTATCTTTGTCTACCTTAAAAATTCGAATATAGTTGTAGGAATATGGACAATAGTCTTGTAATCCAAACTTATATCCTACATATATCTTTATTAATTATTTTTTTATCATTGAAAAAAAAGTCACAAATTTAAAATCCTACAAAAAAACAGGATATGTATAATTAAATACCTGTTATTTATGTAGAATATGAGATGGTCCCATATACTATAAGCTAGACACCCGATATTATTAACCTTTCATTTCCTTCTTTAATATTAAAATAATTAAATAAATCTAATTTATTAGCTTTCATCCAATCTAAAATTAATTAAATATGTTATTGATATATGTATTGTAATTGATGTATATCCATTTATGCAATATAGCTATCACAAGATTTTCTTGTCCAAATGTACAAAAGTCTTTTAATATAGAAATTTTAAATGCTCGTTTTGGTTTGCTGTGTGTTAAAGAGAAACGTCGCAACTAGTCCAACCAAACCATCTCAGATATCCATATTGACTAGTTGCTACCGCAAATCCTCCAGTCAAACAATTCAGCTTGTGTTCTTGTTCGTTGAAATCATATTAAATATTCATTCCATGGAAGTTTACATAATTCAACAATATGACCAACAATATCCTTGATTATCAGTAATTGAAGATTTGGTATGCGTTGAACATTGGTATGTGGAGAACAAAACAATATACGTTCTAAATTCTAACAGTTTTTTTGAATGATTAATAATAAAATTAACATTTTTTTTCAGCAATTGGCAATTACATATATAGTAAATCTAGCCAATAAGACTTTAACTCATAATGTATTGCATGAATTTTATTATAATGAATATATATAATTATGTTAAGAGATGTTCTTACAAATTGTATTAGGTAGTGTAAGGAATTTTTTGATATCCATTTGACCATCATATGGCTAATTTTATCCTTAAATTTGATGTTTATTTGACGACCACTTAAATTATTGTTTACATATTTTTTCTTAGATAAGTCTGATCGCTATATGGTATATGTCCAAAAGAAACCATAAGTTGTCGATAGAATGGGAGATTAGCCTATAGAAAGTACATTTCAAATAAGAACTTGTAAAAGAAAAATCTAATAACTTATTAAACTCAAGGGTTAAGATGTTGAGATCCTTTTCATGACAACTCGTAGTTTTTAGGTAGTATAGTGGGTCTGTTTGCACCTCTGAAATTGAGGTTGAAAAAAGGAGTAGGAAGTTGAACTATGAAATGAAGAGTTGTGCTGATGACTCTGAAGTGGGCAGACTCTGTGTTGGGTCTGTAAAATGAATTTAATTTATGTTCCTAATCTAATACTATTTACACAAGTACAATTCAGAATAGCATAATAATAATCCTAATAGTCCTGAATTATGTGTTACTGATCATGCCAACAATTATGCCAAATATATAACAATAAAAGTATAATTAGGGTTTGTAGAAATAGAGAAAACCAGAATCTGTGCTGAAATAGTGCTGAAATTGTGTACAGAAGCATAACACTGTGTTGTCGAGCTATCCTTAAAATTGCAGAACCTGGAAAATGTGCATAGGACAGGTTGGTCAAACGATGGACAGCTTTGTGAACCTGTCCTTGGGGCTATGAGTCTATCTTATGATGCTGTGAACTGGATCAGGATTTTAGGATCCGGTTTGCTTGTGTTAGGATTTCAAGAATTTGGGTTTATATCTTCACACTGACTGTACTGTAGCTGAATATTTCTCTTCTTCACTTAAAAGCCTAGCGCTTGTGCTAATAACTTGAAAAGGGGGTTAGCTAATTTGGGTTGGACTGGCCTCACCACATCTCACCGATGTGCTGACCATTGCACTACATACCATTACTCTGTACAGTGATCAAGCCTATCTAGTTCTCCCCAACCTATGATGAGATGTATGTGGAGGGTGATAAACAATATGAAGATGGAGCTCATGATATGGTTCTCAAACTTGGTAAGAGACACTTTGTGACTCAGTTATAGCTTGTGGATGAGCCAGGCTAGGAAATATAAATGTATTTAGACTTTGGGCAGCTTGTTATAGTTGTGCTATAAGGAATTGATACTTTTAATGCTTGTTCATGTCTTTCTTAGAGTAAGAGTAGAGGATGTCTTTGATATCTGATCCCCAGATGCCCCTAAAGAGCTAGGGTAGATATGTTTATATAGCTGACCATTAGAAAAAATTTCCGCTCAATCCAAAAGTACCACATATGCTGAGTAAGCTAAGTTGTACATTGGAAAATAGGACCTGTTGGTACGTAATCACAACACCCCTGATTGTTTGCTAATCAATAGATTGAAACTGTCAGTGTGATTGCATAACATGGAGCTTTTCCCAAAGTGTGGGACTTTGCAATCGAGAAAGCTCTCCGGATGAAAGCCGGTTCCTATTCCTTTATTCTGATACACACACTCAAATTGAAGAGGATCTATCCTAAAATCTACTCTAACTTGCCAAGGAGACAGGGTTAAAAGGATTGCAAGAAATTAAACCTAAGCTACATGAGGTGATGCACCAAAAGGAATGCTGAATAACTTGCCTTGCATGGAAATGAAAGTGAAACAAGATTGAAGAGGATGAACATCAACACTAACCAGTTTCTTGTCACAATTTCATCCACCATTAAACATAGACCATTAAATATATAACACAATTTAACATGCACAGTTAACCAAAATTGCAATGAGAGATCAAGAAAATGCAATGAACACAAGAGAGGGTTGAACTTCATCCACAAACTTATATTATTGCTCCACATATTTGATACAGTATATTACAATGGCCAAGAGGCACTAATTTGCACCACAACTTGAATGGGAGGTTTCAACTCCACAAATTCACTTACAGACAAGAGAAGAAGGGAGGGTGCAAAGCAAGATTATCTCACCTTTTTAAATGAGCCCCCCTTACAATACATAGGAAGAATGAGAGAAATTGAGAGAGAAGGAATTCAAAAACCTTGTTTCAACCACCCAAAAATGCATTAAAACCACCTACAACAATGATGGATGCCACTGCAAAACCCATGCCTTGTACTTTGCCTTGTTGGAGAAGAAAGGAAACCCATACCTCATCATTTGGGTAGGTGAGAAATATGGAAACACCCTCTAAAATGGCGGACGGTATTTCTTCATTTTGAAGTACTTAGTCTCACTAAAATTAAGTAAACCACTCGTAGTTGTGTAGAGGACACTGAGAGCTTTCCAAAAAATCTGATTTTGTGCAAATCCGAGCTCCCAGTCAAAAGTTATCGTCATCTGAAGATGGGGGTGCCATTCTGCAATAAATGCGAGTGGTTGGCTTTGTTTCTTCGGACTCCGAAATGCATCGTAACCTTTGAAATCAGAAATTTCAGACTTTCCGGATTCAAAACTTCGGGTTTTTCCATTTCGGAGGTCGGGTTACTATTCATCCGCTTGAGTTCGCGAAACCTCCAAAACCTCGAAGTTCGAATTTCGGACTTCAGGTTTCGGACTTCAAGTTTTGTTTTTTGTGCATTGGGGCTTCAATGTTCCGAAATGCTGAAACCCTGAAGTCTAAAATTTGGACTTCGGGTTTCAGACCCTTAGGATTTCAGGATTTCAGGGTTTCGGGATTTTGAGGTTTCAGGTTTCAAGATTTCGGGGTTTCGGGTTTTTCTTATCTATCCGGGTGCATGAAACCTCTGAGACTCTGAAGTTCGAATTTCGGACTTCGGGTTTCAGACCTTCGACCCTCCTCCGGGTGGAACTATTCACTGCTCAACCCTGCTGAGACCTCTAAACGTCTGAAGTCCGAAATTTGGAGTTTGGAGTTCAGACTCCGCCATCCTTGATCTATGGTGCCGTTGACCCCGAAAACCCTGAGCCTTTTCGGACTTCAGGGTTTCAGGCTTTCGGGCCTTTAAGTTGTTTTTGCCTTGTTTGTCCACCAAAACTCCGAGCTATAAAACCTCCGAAGCCTGAAAAATTCGAATTTCGGGCCCCCATTTTTCGCTTATCTCGACTCCGAGCTTCCTTCAATTTGTTGCCTCCGACATCATTGCCATTGCCAAGCTCGCCTGCAACCTGACCGTCAGAATTGAAATGTGAGCTCCCATGGCTGAA
The DNA here is from genome assembly GCA_019776745.2 of Taxus chinensis. Classification (NCBI taxonomy): domain Eukaryota; kingdom Viridiplantae; phylum Streptophyta; class Pinopsida; order Cupressales; family Taxaceae; genus Taxus; species Taxus chinensis. The sequence goes on from CM034155.1 coordinate 404,967,457, forward strand.
TGATCCCTCCAATTTCTCAGTGTGCAAGTTCATGTTTGTTCAATTTTGCCTGAGGGGCAAAATTGGATAACAAGAACATTGCAAGGACACGGGACAGGTTCATGGGCGAACTTGTCCTGGACCTATGACCATGTCTAGGCTAAGAAAGGAATCAACTCCAAGATAGGTGGAACTCTGTAGATGTGTTTTGTAGAATATGTAGTGATTCCTAAAATGCTAAACTGGAGAATAGATGTGGACTGGTGGACTTTGGACAAAGGATAGAGCAAGAGGGGCCTTAAATGAGTCAATTAATATGTATATGGAAATAATGTTGGAATAAATGCCAAAAGTGATATTGCCAAGTGCATATGACCAGATTTTGGGTACTAATGGGTCATTCTACGAGTAGAGCTTTACATCCTAATTAATACCCATAATTGATTAGGTCTTCTAGAAATCCTTTGATTTCCTCTTAAGATGTAGTAAACTATAAAACCTATTATGGATCTCATAATACACTGAACACTTAAATAAAAAATGCTCTTTTGATTCTGGTACATACATAGTTTATGTATGTGCTGATGTTATAGAAGAAAGTACTTTGACTCCATGCAAAGTTGACGAGAGCATACTAGAAATTGACCTAACGGAAATCTCAAACCAAAAGAGACCATGATGTACTTAAGTGTAATAATATGGCCAATCTTCTATTTGAAGATAGTGCTCCAAGTAGTGATTCATCTTTGTTGACAATGGTTTTGATGATTCAGTCCATATTGATTTTATATAGGATTTGTATATCTCATCCCTGATGCCTCTATGAATATCTCTTTTCAACATGCAAGGAACATTGATGGAGAAGTCATTAGGAGGAAGACAATTGATATCAATAGAAATTCCCTGTAGGAAAATGTTCATTCAGCGTACCAAGTGTTCTTGATCCCTTGTTCATGTAACTTTATAGATGATTGAAGATCCTTGAATGAATTCTATTATGCCTAATTGTTGTATCTGTCATACATCTTAATTTGTGAAGCAATATCACAACTTGGAAAATAGCTGAAATATGAAGGGGATGGATGCAAACTTCAGCCAAAATAAGTGCATGTAGAACTGATGATTTTTCCCGGAAGGTTTTGGATAGAATGGAATTAAGAACTCTATCAACCAATCCAAACTGATTATATGAAGGCTAGGTTCTGAAGTCTCATAACCAACACACACACATGATTTCCCAATATTCTTCTCAAGTTTTTCTGAAAATGTCCTATCTCCTATACCGTTACCTATACCCATCTCTTGGTAACTATGGTGCTAACTCTATTGGGTTTACAACAGTATAAAATGGCCAAGCACCTTCATCGGAAGTACAACACAATTGTTTGAGTTTTGTAAATTCAGTGCAAACTGTCTATGATCTTGTGAATCCCGCATCTCATATTTTGGATTCATTCTAAAAGGACAGTTATTCAAGTCATTCATAAAATCAATGAACATGTGACATCTTAAGCCTTCAATTTGCAATTTATTGTCCTTCCAAATCCAGATGGAAGTATGAATTTTCTTTAGCTTCTGCATAAATTAGCTCAAAGTTCTGGAATTGTGCTTAAAGATGACAAAGAACATGAAAGCAAGGCCTGCGAAGATGAAGCACATCCCTGTTAAAGCAGAAAAATCTGTAGGAATTCGAGCCTCACTAATAAATCTAGTATCCCTTAGTCTATCCCAAGCAAATGTATTATCTGGCAGAGTTTTGCAGTCACAAGGTGGACATTCAAGTCCATCCTGAGTGCACTTCTTCAAGCACTGTGGCGACTTCGTATCACAGAAAAAGCTGAGGGAAGTAAGTGTGTTCATAGCATACTGGAATGGGTTGGACCAAAACAATGCCTTCAAGAATCCGCTCATTTCAGAGTAGTTAACCACAACACCTGAAGATGTAACCCAGATGGAGGTCAGGATTGAAACTGCAAAAGATGCTAATGTTGGTACCGGAGCAAGGAATGTAAGCATCATCCCAAAGTAGGTAACAGAAACAGTGAAGATGAACAGACATAGCCAGTAGAGAATGAAATTTGAAGCCTTATCAGTTGCCAGCCCTGCCATAGTGTTGCCTATTGCTACAAAAGCGAAAGTTGCTATCAAAAAATATGGAATTTCTGCCACAGCCCAAGATAAGGGATAGAAGATGGGTGCATACATCACTGCCCTCTTTTCCTTGAAGTACACCAAACGGTCTGTACCAATCTGAGGTATGATATTGTTGGCTGAAATAACACCAATGAGAATAATCTGCATATAGATGTAAAGTGTGCGGGAAGTAAGACTATATGTATTATCAAATTCAATTTGAAAGTATAGAGAACCCATCAATAAACCTATCAGAACGCATCCTGTCAATCTCCCAAATGTGTAATTCACGTTTCGCCAGAGGAACCTGTGAGTCCTCAAGAAAACCATAGCAGCCTGCTGTGTGTAAGATGCCGGATACGAAGAACTAATCACAGGTTTGAATACTTTTCTTTTGGTCTGCTTCTGGAGCCTCTTCGTTTCCTCTCTATTGAGGAGTGCCAATTTGCTTGAATGGTATATCTCGGCAAAGTTTGCAGCTGGTAGACCTTGTTTCTTAATACCTGCTCCTATGATATCCAAAACAAAGTTGATTGGGTTCTGTGTCACAAAGTACTGAGGAACTTTAGGGATTGAGACAAAGTATTCTAACAGTTCTTTGCAGTCGAATCCCACTGGCCCGAAGTAGACCTGTTGTCCTCCATATGTGAGAATAATGACACTGTTGAAAGTAGAGAGCATTCTGGCACTTGGATGCTTCATTGTGCTGATAACGGTCCTGTTGCTATTTCTGGCAATTGATTGTATTGTATTCAAAATGTTTGTAGCACCTACACTATCCAGGCCTGAGGTGGGTTCATCGAGAAAAAGAATGCTCGGGTTTGCTGCAAGTTCAACTGCAATAGTAATCTTCTTTACTATTTCGAAGGTCCAACCAGTTGCATCCTTGAGGGATCCTATCAGCTGGTCACTGAAATTTTGAAGGCCCAGGGATTCTAGGACAAACTCAACATGAAGCTTACTGTCTTTGGTGTCAATATTACGACCGAGTCTCAGGCTTGCACTAAACTGGAGGGATTCCTTTACCGATAGAAAGGGCTGGTGAGCATCCAATCTCTCTGCAAATCCAATTAAACGTGAATATGTTGCCGGTTTCATCTTGAAGCCATTTACTAGGATTTCTCCATTGCAGTCTCCAATTGGTGTTCTTCCAGCCAAGCATTTTAACAGTGTACTTTTACCTGATTTTGAACTGCCAATCAGAGCTAATGTTGTTCCTGGTTTTGTGTATCCAGACACACTGTCCAAAACAACCCGTTTCCCTCTTGTCCTTGGATCTGGCTTTGTGAAGTTGATACTTTCAAAAGAAAGGATCAGGGGCAGCACAGGAATTTGAGCGTTTTCATTGACAGTAATTTCTACTTGAGATGTGTCGAAAGAATTGTCATCAATTTCTTGATCCAAAACATGCGTTTCTGCCTTGTTTAATCCTCCTGGAAAAGAGAATTCTGAAATATTTTCTACTGAACAGTCTGTGACATGTGAACTGCCGCTTATCTGTTCTACATCTTCATCTGCATTGGTCCATGATGGACAACTCCTTTTCTGTGGAAGTGATTGGGTTGTTTGATTGAATTCTATCATCTTAATTGCCATTAAAGCAAGGATATTTGTCAATACTATCCATCCTAAAAGAATGGCGTATGATACCCGTAGCCACTGTTTCTCCTCTTTGAGCTGGTAATATTTGAGATAAGCATTTCCAACTGGCATGGCAGGGAAGGCAGTGCAATATGCCATCTCCTTTTCAAATTCACTGCACGGTCTTCTATAACCTTGAGAATATTGCATGTTACAGAAGTTTGTGTTTGCCCAATATAGAGGATTTATATACAGAAGCCATTTCCAGTAAGCAGGAATGATGCTTGGGTAAATCACAAACCCACTGAACAAGAGAAAGATTGACACTATTAATCCTGAAATCACAACAAAGCTCATGTAAGAGAGCATCCTGAGACTGAATATGAAGATCTAGGAAAGCAATTCCAGTCCTTTACATTGTGCATGAAATTACACTTAATACTTGCAGTTATATGATTTCTTATTGTTAGCAAATGAATTGGTGGAATCGGTATGTGACAGGTTATAAAGAATTACTGAAAAGATTTCTTTTGAAATTGCCATATGCCTCATGTAATGGATAGGGTGTAAAAAATGAAATATTTTTCGAGAAATCTAATACAATTCAAGGCTAGGATTTATCCTTGTTCAAATACTGCAGGATAACAGAGATCTTAACGCATTTTGGGAGTTTGATTTGGTCTAACTTGGGGAAGATTTATCTGGCATTTATCAATATAAGGATTTATCCTTTCACTCGTCTAAGCTGAAACTAATTTTAGGAAATACAGTTGGAAGGATTTATATGGCCCTTCTAAGGATCAATATTTGGGCATATCTTTCGTTTAGTCAACTATCTGATTGTTTCAATAAATAAACTCCACCGTATAAATATTTACAGAATTTTTTTTTTCACTCATTCATTTCATGATTAAACAATGTGAATCATATGCAGATCATAGTGTTCTCTGTTAGTTACCTGCTAAAGCATTCCCAACTTCAGTATTTGGAGCTATGGCACTGAGCAAGAAAACCAAAGATGACCCAAAATAAGCGACCAGGAATAGCAATACCAAATACTCGAAGAACATAACACCATATTCCCCCAAAGAGAGCCCGACAAGGAAGTAAACACATAGTGTATATAAAAGTGCCTGCAATTTTATGAGATCAATTTTCATAAGATCAACGAAACAATCAGAATCTGTGCACAAATTCAATTCCGAATCCCAAGCATACTTGGTCACTTACTTCTAGCAACGTTTGGGGAAGATTAACTACACTGTGTGCAACACAATATGAAGATACTCTGAAGAATCTTTGAGACCTTTGTTTGTATAAGATTGGACGTTGTAGCATGTTAAGAGGAAGCTGGACGAGACTGATTAGCATTACATTCATTATTGTAACAAATCCCAAGGCTCTAACTGAATTCATTTCTGTTTGAGAATACTGTTCACCCATTTTGTAGAAGGCACTCCCTGCAAAAAGTCCCAAAACAAAAGCCTGCATGCAGATCGGAGGGATTATGTTTTCATGATTGTAAAGAGATTGCATTTCATGCAGTAATATTCTTATGCTGATTTGATTTCTTTTTGAATCCCAACCTGAAACAATCTGAGCTTGATGAGCATCTGCAAGCGTCGAGTGATGCTTATCTGCCTTCTTATAAGAGTTTTGGTTGAGTCCCACCATCCTTGAACGTATACTCTTTGAAACTGTTTTTGTTGTGGACTCCCCTCTTCATCCTGGTCCAAGAAAACAAATGTTTGGTTTCAACCACATGAACCATGAAAATAGGAATATTCTATTAGTCTGTCGACTCACAAAACATTTATGATTGTTTGGATCTTTAGTATTTTCCTCAGCTGTTCAAATAATTGATGTTTTCTTTTGTAATAGTTATGAGATATAGCTTTTTCCTTTCCTATTAAATTATGTCATACCATAAAAAAGTTTTTTAAAAGAAATTCGACATTCTCCACCTTATATTAATAAGGTAATCCGGGAATATCTGGGACTGGGATAATGCGTCAGACTCTAAGGAGCAAATTTTCCCACCCTACAGCAAAAGAGGTGTAACAAGTAGCAGTACGCCCCACTGGATGAATCTTCTCCTGAATGATTTTGTGATCCCATGGATGCTTGCAATTTTGATAGCTTCGGTCAGTGTCAAAATATCGATTATTGCAATTAATTTAGCCATGTAACTGACAAGGTTGTCTGAAATTATTTCTCTGGCTTTCAGCAAGTTTTAATCCAAATTCAATCAGAAATTTTTCCATGCCAATTCTCTTTATAATGCAGTTAATTTTTGTTCAGCTCAAAGGACTCATGCCAAAGGCCAAATTGCTTAAGAAGAGGCACTTGGAAGCAGAAGAATTGGGGCATTGAAATTGGTAAAAGAAAGGCTGTGAAATCTGGCTAAACTGGGTAAAATTACAAGAGAAGGTATGGATGACATAGAAAGCATGCCGAGAAGTAAATGTCTTAGAGGCCGGCCAAAAATAAAACTTTCTCAAACCCATACCAAATGTACTTCAAGGACATTGAAGAATGTTTTTGTGGCCTATAGATCGAGGCTATGGAAAGACAAAGCAATGAAGAGAAAGATCAAGCAATTATCAGAGAAAAAGTTTTATTAGAGAAACTATAAGAACATGTATAACCACCCTTGTTATCAACTAGGAATGGAGGTAAATGATGCATTTGTGTTGATTTCGTAAGTTTAAGTAAAATCACTAATCCATCACCTCGAATTGATGATATGTTGGATTGTATCTGGTTCGAACCAAATCAAATTTAAGGGAATCAATGAATAGCAGACTGGATAGAAATGAAAGCAGGCTTACATGAATGGCTTGTCATGCCAATTGAGCTCTATAATGCTCCAATTACATTCACGAGGACAGTCAACCATGCGATCAAGGAATACATTGGTTTAATCTTATTGATATGTTTTCATAATGACATTTGGACAGTGGAGGAGCACAAGAAACATTAAAAGGTGGTTTTTGAACTTCTTAAAGAGCCAAAAGATTAGTTATAAATATAGAGAAGAGTGAATATTTTTGTAAAGAGAAGTCAGTGTTTCTAGGATGAAGGTTTAATCATGAAAGAAAATAAAGTGAAAGCAATATTTGATTGTGCTACACTGAAAGCATTATAAAGTTCTGGAGTTCCACTGTTTGGGAAATCTATATATGAAGTTCATTATTAATTTTAGTGGCATTTATGCATCCTTATAGATTGTATCCCCATTTAGAGAGGGGGGTCGAGTTCATTCACCCTATCGCTAGCCCCACCCAGCCAACACTCTTATCTATATATGGACCTCCCGGCTAAAGTAAATTATGAACTGCTGAAGTAGAAGATAACTTAACTAAAGATTTTGATAAAACTTTTATCTTGAAAACAATACTTCTGGTATGGCAAACTGCAGCACATTCAGTTAAGAATGTAACACGTTTCCTATTTCAATGAGAATCAATCTAGTCAAACTAAGCTAAAAAGAGAAATTCTGTCAGTGACCAAAAACTATATGCATTTGTAAATGCTTTAAAACAATGTGCTGCCTTACAAGCATGTAAAATCAGTGTTATATTGCAAAAACTGTTCTTTATATTCAATCATAGGAGTAAAAAGTCACAGGCGGTAGCTGATACATTGAGTGAAACCTACGTTGCCAGGATACGGATACGAGTATCCGTTTGGATACGATACGATACGATACGCGGATACGTCAATTTTAAAAACCCTTGGATACGATACGTCTTGGATACGTCCGTACATATATATTAAAAATATATATATATATATATATTATTTTTTATGTACATCTGCTCATTTTACTCATTTTTTAGTCCATAAAAAACTGAAATAGTAATACAAAACTTGAATCAATGTTCAAATTTTCAAAACATTCAATATACTTAAGACTTTGCATTTTTATTGATTATGTGGCTGCCATACATATGATATAGGAATACAAACAAATCTAGAATATATCATCTAGATTTTCCTCAAAATCAAGTTCACGTGTGCCACTTGCGCTAGCTCCACTCTCATTAACTCCACTCTCCACTCCTTGCGAACTCCCTAGAGCGTCATCTCCGCCATCAAATAATGAAAGTTGGGCAAGCATGGCTACGGAGGCATCCAAGTCTGTGGTCTCTGGAATGAGATCCCAAAATTTGTGAGGCCCTTTAGCATACTCCTCAGACTTGTGTGACAAGAGGCGCAAATTGGAGTGCACATATACCAAATCCTCAGCTTTTTTAGATGCCAACTTGTTTCTTTTAGCTGAGTGAATAAAGCTATAAGTACTCCAATTCCGCTCTGCGGAAGAATTACTAGCCACCTATTACAACAAAGAAAATTGAAATTCAAAGACAAGTCAGTATCCTAAGTTCTAACCTAATAAAATTTAAAATATTTGAAATGATTCTAAATTTTAAAATTTATAAATGTTATACCTGTGAAAGAACTTTTATAGCAACAGGACGTAAGTACTTGGCATCATGGCCATGTACACGCCACCATGTGGTTGGAGTCAAGCTACTCTTGTCAAAAAGAGCCTCAATCGATCCCATGAAACCTTCTGAACCAGTAAACATGCCCATTTCACTTCTGACCACACTGGCTATAGATGGATCGGGAAAAATTCTTCTGAATGTTGCCCTGGTTCCATTTCCAACTTCGGAGTCAGAAAATGGTGCTTGCCTGTTTGGTAGCCCAAGTACATCAGCGCTATAGTACTTTGGGGTCAGTGCATAAGCAAGGAGATGTAATGGGGTGGTCATTTTATTCCACCTCTTCATGACCACAGTCTTGACCTCACCGTAGAAGGTCTCTTCTGGATCTAGACCTTTCTTTTGTATTATATCTCTGATATGCTCAAGCATGGAATCTATGCCATCATATATCTCTCCCAAGCATGCTTCATCAGTATCTACATATCGGATCATGGAGAGAATGGATTCTGTAAAACTCAACAAGTACTCAACCTTGGCCCACCAATCCTCATCAAGGACCCATGATTTTACCCTTGTAGCTTTCTCTGTATTTGACTGCCTCCACACTGACCAAACACTGCTGATCACCATACTAGTTAAAGCCTCTCTCACCTTCACAAGCCGTCTCAAAACAAGCGTGTGAGACGCAAATCTAGTTTCTGCAACCTTCAGCAACTCTAACCTTGAGAATTTCCTAAACATGGCTTGTGACATATGATGGTTTGTGATAAACATTTGAATGTCATTTGCCTCAGAATAAATTTGCTCAATCCATGGGATTTTCCCAATCTTTTGGAGCATCAAGTTAAGGGAGTGGACAGCACAAGGGGTCCAAAAAATGTGCTCATATCTACCCTCTATGATCATTCCTGCTGCTTTACAATTTTTAGCATTGTCCGTGATGACTTGGACAACATTATGGGGGCCCACCGACTCAATTGCCTCTATTAAAATGTCAGCAATAAATTGTGCATCCTTGACTTGCCCTTCACAGTCAATGGCTTTAAGGAACATTGCCCCTTTAGGGCATACTGCAACAACATTTATGAGGGGTCTATTTCTAGCTTTTTTCCATCCATCTGAAATGATGGAAACCCCTGTTTCCTTCCATGAGTCTCTGATTGGCTGCAAAGTCTTGTGAATGTGTTCCACTTCCTTTCCCAAGAGTGTGGTTCGAACTTTTTCGTAACCTAGGGATTTGTACCCTTGTGGAGCTTCATTGATACCCTTCACCATTTGATGCCAATATGGAGATCTCAATACATTAAAGGGCAGCCCACATGCATAAATGCATCGAGCAACAACCTCATCAGCAACCTCCCTCTTTTCAATATTAAATGCTTTCTCCAATGCTCCTTTTGGCCTTTTTCGTGAGCTCTCTGGACTCTCTTCATCAAATGGTTGACTTTGACTTTGAATGAAAGGATGAGAAGTAGGTCTAGGTGTGGGTGGTAGTGATGAAGGCCTTCTTTGAGAAGGAATTGTTCTAGTTCTATTTCTTTTAGCTTGTTTATCAGCCTCCTCTTGCTCTCTTAGGTACTCTGCCATTTTTTCATTTGATATTTTTGGGCACCTCTTTATCCCCACACCTCCAACACCAGTCAAATGGATTTTCACTCGACTATATGAGGATCTGTACTGAGTTTGACAACCATGACATATCCATACCTGACACCCACCACCAGCAATGTTGTCTACCACTGTCACATGTCTCCAAAGAGGGGAATTAGGATCATGTCTCACAGGAACTGATGTGTTTTCAGCTCGGCCTTGCACTCCACCCAAAGCAGAACTTGATGCCATCCTAATCTGTTTTTGATCACCAAGATCACCATAATGGCGCGAGGTGAGAGCATACACAGAGTTAGGATGTTTAAAAAATTAAAAACATTTTGCCTTAACATAAATAAATTAGTTATGCCATCCTAATCTGTTTTTGATCACCAAGATCACCATAACAGCGCGAGGTGAGAGCATACACAGAGTTAGGATGTTTAAAAAATTAAAAACATTTTGCCTTAACATAAATAAATTAGTTATGTGGATGCCATCCTAATCTGTTTTTGATCACCAAGATCACCATAAAGGCGCGAGGTGAGAGCATACACAGGTTTAGGATGTTTAAAAAATTAAAATACAATTTGCCTTAACATAAATAAATTACTAATTAGTTATGTCATCCTAATCTGTTTTTGATCACCAAGATCGCCATAAAGGCGCGAGGTGAGAGCATACACAGATTTAGGAAGCTAAAAAAAATAAAAAATACATTAACATTGAACAATGCATTTAAAATTTAAAAAATGATTTTTTACCAATTAATAAATTAAATACCCCTAAACTATGCCATCCTAATCTGTTTTTGATCACCAAGATCGCCATAAAGGCGCGAGGTGAGAGCATACACAGATTTAGGATGTGTTTAAATTATAAAATTTAAAAAAAATGCAACTTAATAAATAAATAAATAACCGTAAAAAAATAAAACGAAAGGATGAATTAAAAATAAAATTAAAATTAAAATACGGTATACCTGTAGAGTGTAGTGTAGAATCGTAGATCCTAGTTGCCTCTAAAATTTTAAAACAAGCTCTTCCTCTCAAGTCTCAACAATGGCTTCTTCTCCTTCAAAGTTCTCCTCCTTGCAATGATGGACTCCAAACAATAGAAGCAATCGCTGCCCCTCCTTCAAATCTTTGCCTCCTCTAAGCTCTTTGCAAAACCTCCTTCCAATCTTTGCCTCCACTAAGCTCTTCACAACTCTTCTTTGGCTCTTTGCTCATTCACTTGCAAAAAGACAATGAAATTGTTTGTGTGATTTCAAATGAGAGGGATGGGTGCTTTTTATAACTTTTTGTGGGGTAGAGGGTGTATTATTTTATTCATTTAGTGTTTAGGGTTCGGTTTTAGGGAGTAGAAAAGTCAAATATTTAAAAAAAAATGAAATAGAACTTAAAAAAAAACGTTTTTGAAGGCGGATACGGCCCGGATCCGCGGCGGGTACTCCAGGATACGTGGCGGATACGTACAGACGTATCCGCCGCGTATCCTGGAGTACCCGCCGCGGATCCGGGCCGTATCCGGATCGTATCCTGAGCGTATCCGTATCTGATACGTCTCAGACAGGATTCGCGAGAATTTAGGCCAAGATAAAACCTTTGCATACAAAAGAGCTTTTGGACTCATTTACATAGGGATGCTGGAAATGTATTCCTCATCTTGAGTTTGGCAGGGAGTTTGAATAATATAGGACTACATATACCTCTACTAGATGGGTCTTGGGTTGATATCACTATGGAGTCTATGAAGGGAATGCGAGGATCTACGGAAACTGCAGAATCTATGGAATCTACAAAATCTTCAGACAACAATATAAAATAAAATGTAGTAGATTTAAAGGATGTAGAATAGGAGGAAAATGAGAAGCTACAAAAATTTATAAGAGCAAAATGAGAAATAACACACTTGGCTGCAAATAACACAGATATGGGCATCAAATTGCTTCAGCAATACACACACACACACACACACACACACACACACACACACACACACACATATTCGAAGAATGAACGAGCAGCTACAAATGCACACAAAACATTAATGTAAACAATAACATTATTGAGATATGAAAGTTTTTCTTTAAACAAAACCAGTCCAGACTTGAGTTGGGACTGCACAGTTTTTCTTCTTTTCCCAAATCTGGTTTTTCTCCTTAATTCTGTCTTCTCCTTCCTGCTTCTTGCTCTTCTTACAATTTTTTACAATAAAACATGATGCTTTTAATAATAAAAACCTACACAAAAAGACTTGTCTTGCAAGTCAACACAAAATCTCTGACAAGAGATAATCAGGGAGAATGTTTCAACCAAAAAGTAAATGTTCAACAGTCATAGTTAATTACAAATCAGATATGTCAGTGAGATAATATATGGGGGGAAGATAGAGATTAATTGCACACGATAAAATTCTGACTTGATTTTCCAACACTCCCCCTTAATTATGAACAGCTACAGATCATTAGAAATATGAATCAAGTTTGTTGAAAAATTGTTGTAGCATTTCTGTAGCTAACTGACAGTTTTCTAGAGCTGCCAACTTGTGCAAAGTCACAAACTCCTAATCCACTTCGTAAATAATCAAATGTCTCTTTTGCCAATACTTTTGTAATTATTTTAGCCAATTGATCTTCAGACCTACAAAAATCAAGACAAATTTCTTCGTTGCTTACAAGTTCTTTGATAAAATGATACCTCGTATCAATATGCTTAGTTCTCTTGCGAAACACATGATTTTTAGATAATGCTATGGTTGAACTATTATCACATAATACTATAGAGGATTCCTTTTGGTCATGCATCAAATCTTTCAACATCCTTCACATCCAAACAACTTGACACATAGCACTAGTGGTTGCCACATACTCAGCTTTCAGCTGAAGAAAGGGTCACAATGGGTTGTTTCTTCGATGCCCATGACACAACACCTGTACCAAAGTGAAAAGTATACCCAGAAGTACTTTTCCTATCATCTATGCTGTCTCCATAGTCACTATCAATGTACCTAACAAGACTAAAATCATTTGAAGTAGAATACAAAATACCAAAATCCTTTGTACCACTTACATACCTCAATATCCTCTTACTGGCCTGCCAATGTGAGTCTTTTGGAGACTCCATAAACCTTAAAATCAGACTTACATCGTACATAATATCCGGCCTTGTGGCTGTTAAGTACATGAGGCTTCCAACCAGCCTCTTGAACAATGTAGAATCCACACATGCTCCATCATCTTCCTTGCTTAACTTCATCCCTATCATAACCGGTGTTGGGGATACCTTGCACCTTGCCATATTAAATCTCTTCAAAACTTCATTTGCATATTTAGATTGAGAAATAAATATACCATCATTGGATTGATGGACTTTAATCCCCAAGAAATACCTCATAAGACCCAAATCAAGTCATTTTAAATTCATTCTTCATTACTGATTTGAAAGAATCTATGTTTATATCACCAGTAAAGATTAGATCATCCATATACAAGAAAACAATCAAAATATTACCTTGCTTTTTTACCTTGATGTACAATGTTGGTTCACAACCACTTCTTTGGAAACAATTTTGAATGAGATAGGAGTCAATGCGGCTGTACCAAGCTCTTGGAGCTTGCTTCAATCCATAGAGTTCCTTCTTCAACCTATACACCTTGTCTTCATGACCCGGTAGCTCATAGCCTTGTGGCTGTTCCACATACACTTCCTCCTCTAAATAACCATTTAAAAATGCAGACTTTACATCCATTTGATAGACATGCCACTTGTTGTGGGCAGCAATAGCTAAAACAGTCCTAACTGTATCGAACCGAGCAACTGGAGCAAATGTCTCATTGAAGTCTATACCGGGCTGTTGTGTAAAACCCCTTGCAACTAGCCTTGTTTTATGCTTTTGCACTTTCCCATCAGCATCTTGTTTAGTCTTATAAATCCATTTGACACTAATTACATTTTTGCCTTCCGACAAATCAACCAACTCCCATGTTTGGTTCTTTTCAATGGATTCAATCTCTTCATCCATGGCGTTTGCCCATATATCACTACTCACAGCCTCTTCAAATGTTAATGGATCATCAATATAAGAAAATAAAGCAAAAACTGAAAATGAATTAGTTGTGTCAACATTATACAACTCACTCAAACTCCTATTTTTCGTGGCATCATGCTTGTTAGAGTTGGATCCGGAGATGAATAACTACTTGGAGTGCTAGATGGTGTTGCTTCAAGGATGCCGATTGATGTAGATGCCGGTGTAGATGCTTGTGAAGTTTGTTGTCCTATTGGTGTGGACAACAGCCTTGAAGATCTCCTTGGTGTGAATGAAGGTGTAGCTTGAGCTGCAACTTGTGGTACCATCCCGGGATTGGAAGGAGCTGTTGTTTGAGTTATATTTGGTGTTGGAACACTTCATCTGCCATATTATCATTTGGGACAGCAGCTGCAATTCTGACAGTCCTTTTTATGCTTCCATCCCATGCTTCATCCTCCACAACCTGATCATCACTGCTGATTATAACTTTCCTATTGATAGGATCAAACAACTTATATGCTTTTGTTTCCTCTGAGTAACCAACAAATATACATTTTTGTCCTTTATTATCTAACTTCTTTCTCAACTCATCTGGAACATGCGCATATGCTATGCACCCAAATACCTTCATATGAGAAACACTATGTTTCGTTCTTGTCCAAGCCTCTTGAGGAACTTTGTTCCTTACGCTCTTTGTTGGGCACCTATTCATGATGTAAACAGTAGTTGCCACTGCCTCAGCCCAATATTCATTTGGTAGATGTTTGGCTGCCATCATGTTAAGAGCCATCTCCATAATTGTTCGGTTCCTCTCCGCCACACCATTTTGCTGAGGTGTATAGCGGGCTGTAAATTGCTTGTGTATGCCATGAGATATGCAAAAATTTATAAATTCATTAGATATAAATTCACCGCCTCTATCCGTCCTTAGAACCTTGATGTAGTGGCCGCTTTGCTTCTCCACAAGTGCCTTGAATTGCTGGAAATAAGCAAATGCATCAGATTTGTGTTTCAAGAAATAAACCCAAGTTTTTCTTGTGAAATCATCAATAAAAGTAAGAAAATAAGTGCAGCCTCCTATAAACGGTGTTTGCATTTGCCCACAAATATCTGAATGCACAATCTCAAGTGGAGCTGTAGCTCTATTTGCCTTGTCAACCAGAAATGACTCTCTATGTTGTTTTCCCATAATACATTCTTCACAAACTCTTTTTGGTTTCTCAATTAATGGCAAACCTTTTACCATATTCTTCATATGTAGTAATTTCAGTGCTCTAAAATATAAATGCCCAAATCTAAAATGCCATAGCCAAGAATCATCCTTTACCACTGATTGAAACGCTGCTTGAGTTTCTACAGAAACATCTTTTTCCTCTTTGGAGCTGTTCTGGCCATTTCTGTAGCTGTCTTGAACATTTCCGTAGTTGTTTTGAACTTTTCCGTAGCTGTCTTTGGCTACTGCTGATTTTGTATCTTTTACCTTAAAAGCTGCTCCAGAATTTACAGTATGTGTCTCATGAACAGCTTGAGCTGTTTTTCCTTTCATAGCCGGCCTTATTTTTAATGGAAACATGTGGTTTGCAGTCATTTGTACCTTGGCAATAAGCATATTGCTTGGAAGCTTGTCTAAAATAACACACTCATTGTTTTCCATGTACACTCTATAGCCTTTTTGTATCAGCTGTCCAATGCTCATCAAGTTGTGTTTTAGACCAGCAACACAATATACATCAGACATAAATTTCGGCTCCCCCTTTTTGGTTAGAATATTAACCATACCTTTACCCACAACAGTGACTTTGTTGTTGTTACCAAGTGTAACATCAATTTGAACTGATTCTTCCAAGTTAGAAAACAAATCTTTATTACATGTCATGTGATTACTGCAGCCCGAATCTAAATACCATATGTCACATGGGCTTTCTTGAACAACATTGCACTCAATTGGAGAGTTTGTAGGGATTGCTTTAGCAATCTTCGTGCATGCAATGAACATGCTGCCTGAGGGAGTGCTACTTGACTGATTTTGACCTTGCTTCTGTTGATCATATTGTTTTTTCTTGCATTCATGAGCATAATGCCCAAACTTCTTACAATAGTGACATTGAATGTGTGATTTGTCAAATCTTTGGCCACTTGGGTGACTGAAATTCTGATTTTGACCTCTACCACCAGCATTTGCATAACTGCTACTACGTCCACTTCTAAGAGAACTTCTCCCTCTACCTCTAGGACTGAAACTCCTCCTTCCTCTTCCACGATTTACAGAAATCTAAGGTGAAAATGCATTTTCAACTGAACTATTTGATCTATTCAGTCTATATTCATGATTGATAAGAGAGACATGTAATTCGTCAACACTAAACTGACTCAAATCTTTGGTTTCCTCTAGAGCCACAACTACGGGATCAAATTTAGTAGGTAGACTTCTAAGTACCTTCTCAACAACCTTCCTATCCTCTATGACCTCTTCATGGGACTTGATTTGATTTATCAGACCAACAACGTGAGTAAAGAAAGACTCTATTGAATCTGAGTTTCTCATTGATAAATTTTCAAATTCTCTTCTAAGGAGTTGTAATTTAGCAGTTTTAACCTTGCCCATACCTTGATACGCAATCTAGAGTGTGTCCCATGCTTCCTTGGCTTGCTTTGCTACTGCAACTCTTGGGAGTATGCTCTCATGCATTGCTTGATGGATATAAAACAATGTTTTCCCATCCTTCTTCCTCTGTTCCTTCAAGACGTCCTTTTGAGCTTGTGTAAGAGCATTGTATGCTGCCTGGTCTGCTAGTTCCTGGTAACCGTTTTCAACCATTTCCCAAATGTCTCGAGACCGAAACTGAAAGATCCCCAATAGATCTTTTGCCCAAGTATGAGATTTTCCCACAAAATAATAAATATACTTTTGGCAGCTATGGGAAATAATTATTTTTATATGCAAACACACCCAAAATCAACATACAATAATTATTTTTACTCCCAAACCCTTGGAACAACCCTGGAGAATTTATGGCGAAAATCAGATTTTACAACAGCTGGAAAATAATTTATATTTGAAACCCTAACTGCTGCAATCTTCAAGATAGCATAACTTTCTCTACACAACTCCGATCTAGGCAAATGACATATGCTCGAACTTGGAAAAATACAAGGAACAAGATGATGTAAACCAAATTATAACAACTACCAAACATGCAGATCTGACCCTCCTACTATTTCGGCCCACACATGTAGGGCATCAAATGAGTTCCAAAAATTATTTTCTCTATCCCAAATGTTTGCCTATATTTTTTAGGAACTCATTCATATAGGAATCATAATTTTTGGATGTCAAATCAACTCAGAAATCAGATCTGAAATCTGATTATAAAACTGTTTAAAAACCATTGTGAAAACCCTCTAAAAATTATAAAATTACTTTGGTTCACTTCGCAAAAATCTGTGGATGATTTGACTATAGAAATCAATTTTAAATACCTCAAAGAACATGCCAAATCAGTCCCACAATAGAAGAACTGCTGCAATTTATTCTCCAAAATATCCTCAAAATACTCTGCTGGAAATGACTGAAAATAACTCTGAAAATCTAATTACAATCAATGGGAATTTCTGAGTGAAAAACCCTCTCAATCCCTTGGGGTTTTCGTTCACAAGAGAACTCTTGGGGTTTTCGTCCACAAGAGGTATAAACTAAGGTTTTTCGTCCATAGAATATAATTTGCAAAAGCTCAAAAAGCTCAAATGCAAAAGAAATATCATATAAAAATCTGGATTATAGAAGAGGCAAGTCGACTTTCCTTTTAAAGGAAAAGAGCCAACAACCAACCTCCAAACCAACCAATGAGCTCACATGATTTTTCCTATTCAAACATTTAATATTTTCCCATATTAAATGTTTTTCCCAACAATATTTCCCTCCTAGTGCAAGTCACATTTCTCTAGGGAAAATACATAAATTAATTATGTTTTTATCTTCCCTAGGCTTCATTACTCCCCTTTGGCCCAAGTGGCCATTATCCTTTCTAGGAGGAATAAAATATAATAAATCCCTTTACAATGACTTTTGCCCCTTAAGGCAAATCGTATTTTCCATAGGGATTACAACTTATTTTTATTAAGCTAAATAAATTAATATAAGTGCTTTAATAATTATATATATATATTTTTTATAGCACTTTATAATACTTTATTATAACTTAAGACACCCTTATATTTTTCCTTTGGCCATCAGGTTGACAAAATGGGCCAACGGTCTTCGATTGGAAAGGGGACATTACAAAAAAAAAGCTTTCATGGTCAAAGACCACTACTCATAGTTCTTTCCTGTGAAAATCAGAGTTTGCACACTAACCAGCAATGCACTAGACGTAGAAGCCATTAATGGCTGCCAAAACAACAAACCCAGAAAAAAATAGAAGCAGGGTTTAGCCTGGCTCTGATACCAGATGAAGGGAATGCGAGGATCTATGGAAACTGCAGAGTCTACAGAAACTACAGAATCTTTGAACAGCAATAAAAAATATAATGTAGCGGATTTAAATGATGCAAAACAAGGGAAAAAGGAGAAGCTACAGAAATTTATAACAGCAAAATAACATAACACTCTTGGCTGCAAATAACACAGATTTGGGCTTCAAATTGCTTCAACAATACATATATATATATATATATATATATTCGAGGAATGAACAGCAGCTACAGCTGCACACAAAACTTTCATGCATACAATAACAACTTTGAAATGAAGTTTTTCTATCAGCAAAAACAATCTAGACTTGAGCTGGGACCGCGCACTTTTTCTTCTTCTTCCAAATCTGGTTTTTCTCCTTCTTCTTCTTTTTCTTTTTCTTTCTACTTCTCCCAAATAAAACAAGATGCTATTAATAATAAGCACCTACATAAAACTTGCCTTACAAGTCAACACAAAATCTTTGACAAGAGATAATTAGGGAGAATAATCAACCAAAAATAAATGTGCAGCAATCATAGTTAAATGCAAATCTGATATGTCAGAGAGCTAAATCTGGAAAAGACAAATATTAGTTGCACAATAAATTCTGACTTGATTTTCCAACAATCTGGACTATGTTTTGGTTTTCCTCAGATCTGAGGAGGCAATTATTCTTCATTGTCATTGTAAAAATAAGTTATGAAATGACCAATTTCGCTCCTCAACAGTACAAATTACAATTGATGCTAGCAGAAATTCTAGTATCTCTTTTTTGTTCTATTTGAAAAGACTATTAATGCTATCAAAATAGTTTTTCTATTCCTCAAAAAAACTGCGCGCTTGTATGGTGTGCATAAAACTATAACCAGTGGCAGCAATACTAAATTCCAAATTTGTTTCCAGAGAACTGGAAAAAAGATAGTAAATATCAGTATAGCTCTGGGTATCATCCTCAAACTAGCAGGAAAACCAATGGTGGTGTACAAAATTCTGGAATGTATTGCAAGATATAGTTGAAGAGTGCCCAAAGTTGTGAGATCTAGCTTTGACACAAGCTGAATTTGTGTGTAATTCTTCTACGAATAGGTGCATTGGTCAGTCTCCATCCCAAAGTCTTCATAGAAGATATTCAAAAGGTAGTATAGATTTAATGGAATGGCCAATGTTAGGAATGTTAGTAGAGATAGAGAAGAATTTGGAAAGAGTTTTTCGCCGGAGAAAGCTCAGGAGACGGTCATAAAGAATCATAATCAAGTTTATGGGTCTAAATTAATACACATTTCTTTCACTTTTACATGCTCATTTTGTTTCTTGTCCATTCTCTTTTTTTGGATCTTCTTCAGGAATTCTTTTGGCTTGATGAGCTACTCCCTTTATTGGCACTCTTGCATACTGTTATAAGTCTGAGGTAATCAAATCCCATTTACCTATTTTGGTTATTACTGGACATCATTTAAACTAGACTTGCCTTGTTATCGTGTCAAGTTCCTTTTCTTGACAAGCTTTATGGGAAGTTAATTTAGGAGTTGAATTTGTCTACAGAATGAACTGTTCAAGGAAGTTCACAACAGTTTTCTTCATGTGTATGGTATATTCTTCTTATGAACATATATATTTTTTAATTAGACTCTTGAAATTGCTCTAGATTTTCAAACATTTTTTATCCATATTATTGATACCATATATTTAAGATATATATTTTATAATGATGCAAAACCAAAAACGAAACTTAAGAATGTATACAATTCCTCACATTTATCTCAACCTTCATTCCTAAAACCTTGGCTCGATTTATCCAGCTGTCTATCATCTCATTGCCGGTAATATTCTAGCAAAAATATCAACAAAAAAAATGGAAGGCTTCCTGTTGCCTCACCTCCTCTTCTTTCTGACGTTCAACTTGAAGGCAAACGTGACCTCTTGCATTCTTTAGCATGTTATATACTTCAGATGCTCTACTATGTTGGTGAATACTTGATCCCACTGCAAGATACTGCATTTCTTCATTGTTGATTGAGATTCCTGTCACAATGTCTCCTTCCTGGATTTTTCCAGTGCTTCCCACACCACTGATGTTGTCTATTTTTACAGGGAGCTTGGCAACCACTATCTCTGTTGATCATGCAAAGAATGGAAACTGATGTTACTGATAGACTTCTTGTTCTTTGAAAAGATGCAAGAGCCTTCATAATGTCCTTTCAGCACCATTATATAACTATGCACACTGATTATAATTATATTGTATTTAAGTTGTTTTCAGTTTCAGTTATGACACGTTTCTTTAATACATGTGCAGTTATACCATGGCAATTTGAATATGAACTCAGATATTTGAAAAAAGAAATCTACCTATGTGAGGTTTTGGTTGTTGAAAGGCAGAAAAATCATTGATAGAGGGCGTTCTCAGTGAAAGCCCAATACTGGGCTCACTCTCCACCCAGAAAGTATGAATAACATCTTCACCTCGAACTATTCTCAGCACATCTTTGTAATGATCCGAATCATTGTAGCTACTAACAAGTTTCTGAAGGCTTAGTGCAGCATATCCAGACATGAGATACTGAGATCCTTTTCCAGCGGCAATGTCTTCAAGAAATGCTCCAGAATCTACATAGGCAGGCTTCATATAACTGCATCACATTAAAAGGAGGGATGAATTTTCACCAACTAAATAATGCTAAATTGGTAAGAACATCAGTATATAATTCTATATAATATATTTACCCAAGTTTGGCAAAATAGGGGATGGCATCTTGGCCAGGTCCCTGGTATAGGATCTGGCCTTTTCCTAGGACAATTACGCGGTCGAAAAGATTAAAAACATCCTCTGATAATTGGGTAATAGACATCACTGCGGAAGACTGCTGGATTCGGCTGATGGATCTAAGAGTACTGACCAATTCAAATGTTGCACGAGAATCATGTCCTGAACAGGGCTGGTCATAGAGCATAACAGCATATGTTCCAAGTGCAAGCTCAGCTGTTGTTACCTTTTCTCTATCATTTTCTGTTGTGCAGTTGGTGTCCTGGCCCAGGCCCACAACTTCGAGCTCCACCGCCTTGAGATCCAAAATTTGGAGTACATACTCCAGGAATGGATCCTGACCTTCCACTAATGCTTGGGCGAAGAACTTTCGCATTTGTGGTGTGAAGTTCTCAGGCCTTAGACCTTGAGTGCAGTCCCTGGCAAATTCAAGAGTTTCCCTTACCGAAAGGAAGGGAATGTGCCTGCAATCATTTTTTTCTAAATCTATATAAAAATTCACGAACTTGTCAAGTAACCGTAGGATCATACTGTAAAAAATTCAAGATTCAGTACCATACATGTTAAGCTGACCATTAATATAAGCTATAAATCTGGTCAGAACTATCTCAGAGGGCTTTTTATCATTGTATAAGACATGGCCTTTAGCCTCTAGTGTTCTTCCAGCAAGAATCTGCATCCATATACTTATAATTAGTCCAATGAATCAAGTAAATACAACAGCAACTATAACTGAGAATTCATTTAGGTGCCATTTTCATATGATATACCTTTAAGAGAGAACTCTTCCCGCTCCCTGAGATTATAACAATATCAAGGATGTCAGATTTACGACTAGTACCACAATTTTGATACTATCTTAAGGGTGCTAGGTAAAATTAAATTAACCTATTCGGCGGCATCTGTTTAAAAAAAAAGTGCAGGTGGCACTTGATTGGTTAATTCAATTTTACTTATAGGATTTACAAAGAAAGGCTGAAGTTGAATAATCAAATATTTCAATAAATACCATTTGTTGAGCAAATATTTTAGAAAAAATGTTATATTCAACACAGAGACTGATAAAGTTGATCAATTTCATATTTTTGTTTTCATATCAATCTTAACTTATAATTACACTCGATAACTCACTATACATGTGGAGATTCTATTTGAACCAAACACAGACAAAGCATATGACCACTTTAAGTAGTACTTTACACCACCATAATTGAATATTGTTGAGAAACTCTATTTTCTACATTGCTTAGTTTTTGAAAATTGGGCGATGATGACCAATTGCAAGCATATTTGTCATTATACATGGTTGAATGCTATTTATACTAATTGTTTACAAGTCAAAAGTCAGTGGATGCATACCAGGAGGTCCTAGAAGTAAAGTCATGGAACCAGGCATGATGTATCCATCTATATCTCGTAGAATTTGTACATTTACTTTTTTGTTTTTCTCATACAAACTCTTGAACGGTCCGAAAAAGCAGCCAAGAAGCTTCTTCCCAAAGGTTGCATAACCAGGATTTGGAAATTCCACTGCAGCACTGTATTTTAGCCCGGAAAATCTTACAACCTGCCTTATCAGCAAGGGATATTTTCCCAAAAAGTAATTGTCAGGATGTTCAACTTCAAGATGCTGGACATGTTTCTTAAATTATCTCAATTGTCTGGTGTATAAACTTTGAAAACCATAAGTTTGGACTTGTGAAAGCATATGCCTGCTCTAAGATGAATGACAATTTATGACTGGAAATGAAAAGTTTAGTGAAACTAATTGCAATACCATCATATAATAAGAAATTGTATACGATCATGGATTTTAGTTCCATGAGTTTCATATAATTTGATAATCAAGTATTGATCATTTAGTATATCAACATCTCAAACTCTCTATTGAGGGGTCTCGAAGTTAGACCCCAAACGCTAGTGAAATAAAGAGGATTTCATGGGCTAGTACCTGTTGAGGAATGGGTGGAGTAATCCGAGAAACGTTGCAAATATAGTTAATAATTCCATCTCGCATTAGATAATCCATGCCAAGCAGCAGTTCTTTATTTAGACCCTCTTCCAGATCTTGTCTATCAGTACTCAATTTTGAGCCACTATTCAAGTATATGAATGCCTCATCTGCCTCATGTGTCAATCCATTCCTTTTCAAAGTTTTGTACAACTTCATTGTAACATCTTTGAGATTCTCAAACGATGCATCATCAATCTTATTGCGAACTTCAGCAGAAGAACAACCTATAATCCCAGGCATCCTTGCTCTTGTCAAAGGTGTTTCCGTTCCCCTGGCAGGCACCATAATAACTTCCCCATTTCTATTTGGAGTATTGAGGCCAGAAAAATTTGGTGTTGTAGAAATACCGAGGGAACATATGGATGTTCCTAGCATACTGGAAACACTATTTTCACTCCTATTTGAAGGTGAAGCAACAATCTCAGATTCATTATCAGTCAACCATGTTGGTCTTGAAGAATTATTTTCGAGTACATAGCTTGTCCAATCCCTGTTCCCAGTACCCATTTTGATAAGCTCTCTACCCAATACAACAGAACATCCTCAAGCAATATTCTTAGCTATTTTACTGCAACAACTACACAGGCATCGACTCTCTCAGAGCTTCTTACATTTCCTCCTAGAGCTTCTTACGTTTCCTCTCTCTCGCTTCCCTCAAATATTCAAGCAAGTTTTGCCACCACCCTCTAACGTCATTGCTGAAGTCCATCATACAGTTCATCGTGACTTAGAGAGGACTGTATTTTATCTTAAGTTCAAATATGAATCATTAGATGTTACATCTATGGTTTAGATTTAATGTGTGATATTTAGCCGGCCCCTGGGACCCGTCTCCCTGGATCTGGCGGGGCCATCATTGAATTCCACGTGGAAATTAACCCGTTAGTAAAGGAGTGAGATTGTTCTTGAAGAATCCGAGGCTTACATGCAAATGCAAATTAAATGCTGATTTAAAAAATACTTAACATTGTGCAAGATTCGAATCTGTAGATAGGGTCAGACTAGGTGCATAGGACAAGACTCGCTGCAAGTCGCCATCTGAAAAGAAAATGTCAGACTATATAAATAAAATAATATAAACCATGTAGTTATCAGGGTGGTTTTTAAAAATACTTAGTATTGTGAAAGATTCTATTGGAGACTGGGATGAGGCTAAAAACATAGGATAACACTCGCTGCAAGTTAGCCATTCGAAAAAGTTAGTTTAGACCATATAAATAAAATAACATAAACTATATATTATCACTTGTACTAAAAGGAGGTGTAATGGTAATATTTAAAGCAATTAGAGTTATTGGAAGTATTTGGAGTTATCAAAGCAATTATAAGATGTAGTGAAGAGGTATATTTGACTTGTGTGGTAAAACAAGAAATATACATATCCTCCAACTAATCAATTATTATGTTAGTGAGAGGGCCACCTCAAACCTCGAGTGTGGCTTCACCCCTATTCCTATAAAGATCATGATGTATTAGGGTTTATATGTTACTGCTGACTAGGCCAACCAATCAATGTAATATTGATTTTTTGACTGAATAGAGATTTTTAGAGTCGTAGAAGCAATTCCTAGATGCACTAAAGAGGCATGTTTGACATGGTTAGTAAGGCATGTATTTGGACGTTGTAGAGGTGCCAACAGTGGTACTTTGAGCGTTATATCTTGTAAGTGTTTAATAAAGGTAAATAAATTAGACATAACTCTTCATTGCTAGTCAATCATTCAATCATTATAGTGGCTTACAATTAAACCCATAAAGCTAGAAGTTAAGCAAGCTCGAGGAAGGGATAAAGTGGCCCTTTTCAATGTATAGAACAGCTACTACATGAGGCAACTTTTGCTTGATCTCACCACCTGTGATGTTGTTGACCTACTTCTAGAATTGTACCCTACTAATGATCCCATAGTATTTGTAGGACAAATACAGAACACCATTGACATAATTTAACAAAAACATAAGCATCATCCTATTAATTAATTATGATTGGTTAAAGAGTAACTAATTATTCTCAAGTTTTGGTTTTGGATTAGGTGTAGGCTTAGTTTGATGTTTGAGTGACGATCATGGAAGCATCATCACCCATTGGTAGTATTTGTCTAATGGCTCCATTAATAGCAACCTGCAGTACCAACCATGTACACTATCACCATTGTTGCCTCGCTTGAGCTGAAGATTAAGGAGTGGGCGTTGTATTTGATCCAACTCTTTCTTGTGTACGCTAACTATGTGTCCATGAGGAACATGGAGTTGCTCACCACTTATTTCATAGAGGCCTTGGTCGCCAAAATAATGAAGGTGTAGGTCGACTTGTACATGGTGTTGGCCCTCCATGGACCTCATCGACCTGAATGCGCCTGATGATTGTAGATAAGCTGATATGCTCTTCTAATGTAGAGGTTTTTTGTTGTTTGAGAGCATGCAATTTTTATGAAAACTCTGTAATTTGCACCCCAACCTTGAAGAGCATCTCGCGCACGTTGTGCATCACATTCTAGTGAATCTAGGATCCAACATATTACACCTTCATGCATTTTTACAAAATTTTACTAATCTATACCTAGTGTAAGTATAGATTAATTTTAGCCTTGTCACCTAATGTTGTATACTAATTCAAATGTTGAGAGGTAAGTTTGACAATAGGCACTAGGCAGTGATGGTCATATGTGGACAAACTCCATCTCCTGCCTAAACTCTTTTTTATTCAACTTTATGAAAGAGCAGGTGCATATATTAACAAGAATATAATTTATTTATTAATTCAACAATCTCTATTATCTTGTGTCATTCAAATAATACAATTATATAGGGAGATGATTCCCTATAAATATAAGAAACCCGTGACTTACTATATACGAGTTATTTTAACAACTCGTAACCTATTCTAAATACAAGAATTGTTATAACTTATTAACCCTCACAAATGTAAGACTCGCTAATGTGAGCATTAACAAATATATTTCCTAACATTCCCCCCTTCGTGTGAACATGGGGAAAACTTGCCTTTGTACTTACACTTGTTTTCATGATTTGGCGATTTTTATTTTAGGATGATCACAAACCTGATGTATGGTTTCAAATGGTTAACCACCAACCAAAAATGGTGGTTTTACAAGTGGAGTACCACAAACCATAAATGAAGGTTTTCAAGTAGTTTACCTGTAACCACATCATGATGTGCCAAGTATTATTATCAGCCCTCATCAATATCTCACTGGAACGAATAACATAAGAAATTATGTTGACTTTTTATCCTACACACAGAGCGGGATGATCACAAACCTGATGTATGGTTTCAAATGGTTAACCACCAACCAAAAATGGTGGTTTTACAAGTGGAGTACCACAAACCATAAATGAAGGTTTTCAAGTAGTTTACCTGTAACCACATCATGATGTGCCAAGTATTATTATCAGCCCTCATCAATATCTCACTGGAACGAATCATAATGAAAATGGAACATTGAGATCATGTTCCCTCCCTCAATGTGAAATTTCCACTTGTTCAAACATGAACACTGCAAACTGTAACACACCAAGCACAACTTGAAGCAAACACACAACAAAATGTGTCACCAAACCTTGATGCGGCCTCGTCATTGACGGCTGACGAAAGATCACTGATTGACCTCCAACCTCCATTGTTCTCTGTCCTATGATAGAAGATGTTAACTCAGCGGAATTTGATTATGAAGCACAATTACAACTTGGGCTTCGGGTTACATCGAAAATATGTTTACAAAACAATGTTTTTTTCGGACTTTTGACTTCGAGTTAAGACAATGATACATTTAGAAAAAGTGATAATGACTTTATATTTTGACAACAAAACTATAATCTTTTAACAATCGAAAAACACCTTATTGACAATTGATGACTTTAAAAACTTTTTGATGGTAACAGTGATTAACATGACATTTACAAATTGACAGCAACACTATAGTTATTTAGAGGATAAATTTTTAGACCCGATAAAAAACTATAGTATGTGAAGACCTTTTAATGACTCTATGACTATTCGAACTCCTTTCTTTCACAAGACACAAGGATTTGACTCTAAGCTGAGTTAGTTGATTTAAACAAAAATACTAATAAACTTGTAAAATATATAATACGACCTCTTAATCACTTTAAACAATAACTAATCGTCATATACTATTAAATCAAACTTGAAAACACAAGACTAGACAGACTTGCACGATTTGGCGACAAGACCAAATGCATATTAGATGCTTGGATTGTATAGTAGCTCCAAAAATGAGTCAATCTCACTTCTGTCGAGATTATGCTCGTGTGTCAATTCACCTGTTCAAAGGTCGCATCAGAGTAGGAGGTTGGTTGGATGGGCAGCAACATGTGTTGGAACGAAGGGTTTGAAGCAGGTGTCAGATGCATGCAGATAATGAATTCAATTGATGCACATGATTCAAAGAGACCACGGTAGAATCAAGTGCAGGGGACATGTGGAAACCAGTATGCTGCCACAGGCTTTAATAAAATAGACGGAAATAGACTTACACTCGAAGACATCAGATTTGAGTTTAATGCACCAAGTAGAATAATGTCCCGAAGATTTTTGGAATGCTGGTAGATCAATGATTCTAAATGCTTTATAATGACCAACAACCATCTCTTGAATTTGCCTTCTTAAGCGCTCTGCATATACTTTGATCATTTCTGGATCCTTATGTAGTTGATCGACAGTAAATGAGAGGAGCTCCGATACATAAGGTTGTTGCACTGCATTTGCCAAAGAGGCGATGACAGGAGCCAGAGGAGCATGCAGATTTGGAAGGCCAATCTATGGATTGACTGCTCACGAATCCATAACTCGCAGGGAACGAACACATTCACAATAGATCCGATAGGAGCCACAGAATTGAATAACCTCCAACACACAGAATCAGAAATAAATTAAACTCATTCTAAAAAAAAATATTATGCTAAATTGACATAATAATTTTCTTCATATCTCGGGAAATTTGCAAACAATACAATTTCCCCTATCAATTTACAATTTACTCATCCATCAATCGCTCTAATACCGGATGAAAGAACAGGCTCAGATCTTAACACGAATATAATTTATTTCAATACACTGATCTCTATTATATTCTATCATTCAAATAATACAATTATATAGGGAGATGATTTCCTATAAAATAAGAAATCGGCTATTAACTATATACGGGTTGTTTTAACAACTCGTAACCTATTCTAAATACAAGATATGTTATAACTTATTAACACATACAAATGTAAGACTTGCTAATGTGAGCGCTAACAAATATATTTCCTAACAAAATGTTAATTGTCCTCAACTATCAAAAACATATATGATATGACATAGTGCGCAAAGCACACAAAAGTTTATTGGCAGTCACATGTTGAAGAAGTTTCTAACATAGTTTTATTCAACATCTTAACACTTAAAGTAAATATCATGGACATGACTCACACAACATCTAATACCACATTGTTACTCATATTTTCTAGTAATGTTACGTAACATTTATGCTAGAAAGCTACAAGTGGCAAGTGGACATTGGAATTGAATCGTTTAAAATTACAACAAACTTTGATAGAGAGTGCAATTAGAAACGAATATAACGAGAAAATCTCTGAAGAAGATGCCCCTGTGGTAAATTTGTAGTTGTGGTGCCTTTGATTCTGGATAAAAGCATCATTATAAATAATGGAGAAATTCTAGAAGGGGACAAAAAATCATTCATTAACTAATGTATAGACAATTCATTCCTGTAGCCACATTGGTGTCCCATATGGAGGCAAGTTCATGGTACGTTGGGAGTAGGCGGATCCATCCACAAAGTCTCTTTCATCACTACCTATAGATATCGATGCCTGCATATGTTTAAAATCCTCAAGCTTCTGCCCTTCCCCACCATGCCCTCCGGCTCATCCTGCACCTTCCTCTAGGCTATAGGGTTTCGCCATTGCCCAATTTGGCTACAACACCATTGGATCATTTCCGTGAAATATCATTTCATGGAAGTTAAACTGACCACAAACATGAATGAATAATTGACCACAAAAAATGACATCAGATGATGTTGGCAAAGGTTGTGTAGTATTGGTGGCACATCTGTCAAAGCCATGAAGCTAATCTCAAACTCACAACATTAAATAACAATGGGGTGGTTGGCTGGGCACTTGTTTGCATTTGTCTAGTAATGCTTGACGCCACGATACTCACCTAACTCACTTGCCAACATACTCAACTGAGAAAAACCACATAGGTTGCCCCTCATAGCAACCAATCTGTGCCTGCAATGATTGCAACCCTGACATATGATATTTAGTCCCCAGAGGATATTTTTTCATAGATTTATGTCTCATGACACTTGCTATTTGATAGAATGTGATTGTTTATGGACGTGAGATAGTTTTTTCGGACTTTTTTTGGGAAAGCCTCTTTTGCACATAATATAGCCTATCTGCTAATAAACTAATAATTTGCTAACGTGATTGCTAAATATTCTATAGCTAATTGTTTGCTAGACTATGAAATTTGAGTTCATGTGTAAATGTTGCTTTTTAAGGTAAGTGTCAATCAACTTTGAAAGCTAGCCTCATGGAAGTGTAAATGTGAAAGTGGTTTGTAATAACAAATACACTATTAATCATAACGCTTTGGTGCATACATGCATATATAGTGCATACTATAATCATAACTATTGAAATGCTTGAAAAGGATGAGATGAGGGTTTTTAGAGTGATAAAGACTTTGTTACAAATTCAAAGTTAGTTGTCAACAACAAACAATGAAAAACAAATCAAAATAACTAGGTGAAGTAGACCCAACAAAATTAGTTAAAATTGAGTGCATTGACAAGAATCGTACCATTCCTTAAGTAGCACAACCAAAATTGTAGAAGTAAGTTTCTAGCAATTGTCACCAACTGTGAAACAAATTTGGTGACCTTGGTCCCCTACTTTTGAGATCCAAAAACCTCTCTTTTCTAGATTTTTTTACAATGCACCGAGAAACATCTCTCCTTCCAAACCCTAATATGTTATGGACACATTGCAAAACAATAAAAAAATTGAGGGTGGATTCACATAACTATCTTAATTAGACCCTTTTCGGGAACACTTTTCAGGAATAAGACTTCAAAACAAAATAATGCAAGAGAGCTTGAGACCAAATTTACACAATAAAATTCACAGAATAATGATATTGTATTCAATTCATTTCGAGTGTTTATATATATATATATGATTTTACATACCTACAATCTAGGAACCACTTTCCAAATAATCTCTCTATAATCATATTTACGTAATCTTATTTATAACAATACAATGCTAAAACCAATAATAATCTATGTCTAATATATTGTTTGTTATAACATTAAATAAGATCAACCCACTAATCAATAATAACCGTATTGACCATACAATAAACTATACATAGTAACTAGTAATTATTGATGTAATTACCTCACAACAATTTTACAATACACCATGGAACACTAAATTCCCATCATTCCCCCCTTTAGTGTTTACGTGGGGAAAACATAGTCGTAATTTTTACACAACTTGTTCATGACCTTGGTACACACATGAAATGAAGGTAAAAGAAGGAACACACCAACTTCTTATCAACCATGCACTGTCAGGAAGACATTTGACTGAACTAGTGTGGGAACACGTACAAGAACTATCTGCTTGTCAACCAATCTCTATAAAAAACAAATATGATCTATTTAGTGTGGGAACTTAAGCATGAACCTTTTGCACAACTTTCAATGGTTTTACAAAGGTTTACCATAAACTTAGGTGTGAACAGGAACACATCTAACTATTCAACCTCTTCAAGTATCATGATGCTACATTTTATTGTGCTTTTATCTTTCCACTATATGTTTACATTAGGGGACTGTGTAAGGAATAGCCACATATACAAGTGAACAAGAATGAACGTCTGTTCTTATTTTACACACCACACTGAAAAGCTGAAAAACTAAAATCCACACCACATAACTGAAAAAACAAGTCATTATACCAAAAGTGTAGACCTGTCGTCGGCAATTGACGAGAGGTCGTTGATCAACCTCCAACCTCTTGTGCCTCCTTCCTCCATTAGATGCGTTGCTTACTCAAAAAATGCGATCTTGAAGCACTATTTCATCATTCTGCTTATTCGTTTCTCTCTCCACAATGTGCAACACATATTTTAGGATGTCAGATAACACCGAAAATGTGTCCTTCAGGGAATTTTCTTTATTTTCCAGACTTTTTGACACTTGACACAATGACTGACTCAAACAAAATTTGATGACAAGACTCAAATGGATTATAAGAAACAAATATATATATATATATTTTCAATTGTGAATATTAAATTTCACAACACAAAAACATTTAAGTTTCACTTTGACGTATTAAGATACAAAATGATGTAAATCTCATCAAACTCTTAAGACTAAAATTGAGACAACTTGTACGATAATAAACCATTCAAATAAGTTAAGAAACGACCTTTCATGAAGTGAACAAAGTATATAAACTCATTACATACCTAAATACATAAACCCACAATATATGGAATTTGACCAAACAAACAAAACTCTAGAAATAAGACTTACATTTAAAAGTGAAAACCCCTAAACTTATCTGTTGATTTTTTTTCCACTAATGAAAAAGTGGTTATATTGTCTATTGTGTGCATACATATTCAAGCTCAAGAGGAGAAAGTTGCCCTAGAATTTGCTCATTTCCAGAAGTTGCTTGCACATTGGGGGAGTGCACCATGCATGATGAGTCGGGTCCCTCCAGACCCTTTGCCACTGCCATCTCGGCTATCTTTGCCTCGGCCGCCGCCTCCACCAGAACTGCATCGTAGGAGCTGATCTCGCAGTTACCACTCCCACCTCTCCTCGGGGTCTACCTTTAGCTTCATCCTCTTCCGGTTCGGGTTGGAGCCCTCCTCCGAGTGGGAAGGGCACAACTAACTATCCGCAGTGGGTCTCTCCTCCACCTTGCGTTCAGACTCTTGCTGGCTCTCCACCACCTAGTTGGGGGATTATTGTTCCCTCACATATGTAGATACCTGACCATGATGGTTGGTAGGTGGACCCTCCTTCAACCAAGCTGTCTAGTGGAGTGCACATCCTTCCCTGGGATGATCCTCCTTAAGAAACAACATGTGCCTAGTGTTCTCTTTGTTATTGTAACTCTCGTCATTTTGATTACCCTTTAAGTGTTTTATATGGCCTACACAACGTTTTTGTGGGACCCTTACTAATATAACTCTCTTATATTTATATTAATATAATGGGCAGTTCCAATAGTAAAACCCCTAATATTTGCACAACAGTGATGTTTGAATGTACATGTGGAATTGAATACCAAGTTTTAACGACTATAAGACTTGATGAAATATGTCTACTTACAATTAAAGAAAAGACTCAACTTGTTCTATGCAAAGAGATTTAATCCTTAAAATTGACTAGCACAATAGTTTATATAGAGTTATCCACCACTGAAATGTAATTTTCATACCCATTGACTGAGACGGTGGAATATGTGTGGCAGATTGACCATCTTCAATTGCATTTAACTTTTATTTCAAGTAGGCGTCTACATCAAGGCAGTAACAGATTCGTGCTCCACTCAGAGCGACAAATGCACAACCTGGATAACATGACGTCTTGTTCACATTATAGGAATGTCGTGCTGCAGTTCAGTGAACGGAACGGAAATTACTGGTAATACAAACGCGTGGACAATGATAGATCAGACGTTGATCACTTTATCAAATCCGTGCTTGCACAGGAGCCGTAAAACTTTGGATGCACATACCATAATCTGTAGAAGAGCCTTATAGTTGCATAGCTCTATCTCTACACAATTCTCAAAAAACCATTACAGAGAAGAATTAACAGGCTCTAATGAGAGCTTGAGACCAGATTTACACAACAAGATTCTCAGAATAATGCTATTGTATTCAATTCATTCTGAGTTTTTATACAACATACACCACTCTATATAGGCATTTACATCCCTATAATTTAGGAAACTACTTTCTCAACAATCTCTCCATAATAGTATTTATGTAATTAACCAATAATAATCTATGTCTAATATACTGTTTGTTATAACAATATATAAGATCAACCCACTAATCGATAATAACTGTAATGACCATACTGTAAACTATACATAGTAAATAGTAATTACTGACGTAATTACCTCACAAGTAAACTATACATAGTAAATAGTAATTACATGACGTAATTTTACAATCACATAGTAATTACTGACGTAAATTCCTAACAATACAATCCAACTTGGAATACAATTTAATGCAAATGTCTGAATTCCTAACAATATCCAACTTGGAATACAATTTAATGCAACAAGCTTGGAACACAATTTCAAGGGATGCAACAAGTGTCTGATACCTCTTAGTTCTTTCAAGGGATGCAACAAGTGACACATGTTATATGCTCCTCTAAATTTCCTCATAATTATCAAGTTTCTCCTCTAAATACTCAAGTTTTGCTTTTGACATGTGGATGCGTTTAAAACAATAATTTCCTCAAAATTATAAACTTGATCATGTATGAATTATTGTCTTGACTGAATTTATGTATCATTTCCTTTTAGAATTAAAATTAAGATCCTATTGACATGCAAGTTGACACACAATGGGTGGAAAAAGATGAAATAAATTAAAAAACCCAAGGCTCCCAAAACAAGGGTTAGAAGTGTCGACCCAAAAGGTAACTAGAAGTACAACGATATGGTTATGGTTGATTAGAATACTATAACTATGGCTTTGGAAAAATCCTGGAACAATTGGAAAACAAGGGGAAGAGAAATAAATTCACAAAAGAGAGAATAAGAAGGGGATGTTTACATGGATTAACTAGGAAGAGCAAAGAGCCGATAAGAAGAAGATACGGTTCTAAGGAATAATGCAAATTTGAAGGGTCAAAAGTCACTTAAAACACAAGAAACAAGTCGATAATTAGACAAGACATAGGGAACATGCCCCAATAAGAGCCTAATTTGGACCACTAATTAATAAATATACTAGTAACATTATAGTTAACTAGCCAAATATCACAATAATATGTCTAGATAATGCCTCATTTTGATGTGTATGAGGACATACATCTCAAACTACAAAACACAAGCACTTATAAAGGAAATTTTGTGCAGTCCCTTCGTTGTCTATTGAGAATTCTTGATGTCCCTATAAAAATAATAGCGAGCTGAAATTGAAAAGGAAAGGGAGATCCCATGATCTACATAGTGGAGATTAGGAAGAATTTGGAACTATATGTGCTTTTGTGTTTGTGATATGTGATCGTGTGTTGTTGTAAACGTATGAAAAAATGTGCAAGTGATTATTTGTTTTTATAAATTCATAATCATTAAACTACAAAATCCAGGAAAAAAGATAATAGGAATACATACACTTGGTTATCGTGAAATTTGTGAAGAAGCCTTTATGAAATCCATATCTCAAAATTTGTGTTGTATTTGAGTCTATCTAGGGGTGTCTCGTGGTGAGAACAAACATAAACTGTTGTGTGTTATAGACGCGGAAAGTTGTTTTACATAACAAATGCACTAAACTAACCACAACACATTGCAATTAGACCTACTTCAAATTTCATCAATGATTTCAAATCTAATTGCATAAAGAGGTTAATTTATACCATAGAAAAAAGAGTCTTAGAAAATTATGGTTTTATAGGATAATACTGATTTAACAAAAATAGATTTTTATTAAACCCTATTTCAGAGTAACTAATGTAAAATATTGATATGGAGATGCTAAAATACAATAAGACTCGAGCAAATAAGCATGTAAAGTAGAAACCCTAAACACGATATGGAGAAATAAGTCTTAGTTGATTTACGCTCACCTGGGACTGATCTGAACTGGAAAAAGTGTTTAAGAGGAGGCAAACAATGTCGTAACAGGTATCTATAAATTCAGGAACTCACAGACAATTTTGGAGAGAGGCACCCACACTAGAGCAAGAGTGCATGGGGCACTGGAGACTGCTACTGGGTGCTCGTGACTGCACAAATGGTCACAATCTAGTTTTCGTTGTAATGTAAGGTTGTCACAATAGCTTCCTATTGATCGCCTGTTGATTGCACTATGATCACCAAGGGTACATGTAACCTCCAAAATAGAAGTTCATCTGCACAATCCCACAAACCACATCAAATCTAAATAGAAAGATGCAATATGCAAAGTCAGACATACCTCAACAGTCACCCCGAGAGTGAAATTATAACCAAGCGCTGCATTACATCTCAGAATCCATGTAATTCTTGTGTGTGTGTGTGTAGGAATTGTGCCCTAGGATTCCCTAGTGCAAGTTGCACTTGATAGCGGGGTAGATCTACAATGTAGAAATGCATAACATGTGAAGATGGAATAGAATGAACTTCCCCTTCCTATGCAATGTATGCAAAGTTTATGTAGCCCTTGTCCCTTGAATGGATGCCTTTAGTGCTTTAGATGTCTTTGGATGCAAGCTTAGGTGATGATAGTATACACTTAGTGCTTGGTCCCTCATTTTGAAAACATAATTACGTATTTACATGATACCCTTGTTTGAATTTCATAATTGACAACTAGAACGTCGACCCATAAGTGAAAAAGATGCCAAAAATATAAAAGAGACCTAAAAGGAGCGAGTAATATAAAAAAGGTCAGGGGCGCCCAAAGGGGTTAGGAGCTCCTGGGCGCTGCTGTCTTGGTTGGAGCCTGGTGTCCGAAGCCATAAAAGATAAACAAGTAAAATAACGACTTGGCTGTAGGGTGAGTAAGACAAAAAAGGAAGAAAAAAATAGAGAAAATAGGCCAAAGATAGTTGTCAAACACTAGTTTTCTTGCTTATGAATCATGTAAATGCTAGTATGCTTTTAGGACCTAGAAATGTACCCAAGTGCATGATTTTGTGTCTACATTTTCCCCCACTTTATGTTGTTTAGTGAATACTCGATAACAAAAAGTAGATAGAAGATGTGTACCTGATAACCATGTAGAATGTCCGGTGAAATGCGTGTGCCGAGTGGACAAGTGAAGCGTGTAATGATGCAAAGTGAAGCGTGGAGACTAGGAAAGGAAAGTGACCCTAGGGGTGAAGCGTATGTGTTGTGTTGTACCTGTTGTTGTGCTTGTATTTGTTGTTGTAGGTTGATTCTTGTTGTGTATTAAGGAAAGACTTGCAAAAGAAGAGTGAAAGAGTAGTCAAAGTCCTGTATATGAGAAATCTAAGTAAAAGCATGTAAAAATGTGTAAAAATAGTAAAAGGCAAGTGTGCACCTGATGTATAAGAGTGTAAAATGATAGAGAAGTGTCCTAAAATGTTGTGAAGAACGTGTTTTTTGGGTGATCTCATGCCAAGAGCGAGTTTTTTGGGCGATCTCATGCCAAGAGCGAGTTTTTTGGGCGATCTCGCGCCAAATGCGCTAATTTTGGGCGATCTCATGCCAAAGAGCAAATGTTGGGGAGAGAGGTATAAATTTACTCTCCTTCCACGAATCTTCCCAATAAGCACCATTGCAAATGGTACATCTTGATTTGTTCCGAATTAATCCTGATTGTAGTGATTTGTTCTAATTGAAATGGATTATAGGAGATTGTATGCATGTTGTAACTGAAGGACTGTGCCTGTAACTGTGAACCTACTCTAAAGGATTCTGTGAACTGTGTTGACCCAATAAACTGATTGTATGTTCCCAGGGGAGGACATAGGTTCCTAGATGATGTTGTTTGAGTCTGGGTGCTGGTGTATGTGCTGTGATTTTGACCCAAGTCTGATTTTGAGCCAGTAATGTAACTATTACCTTTGCTTTTTCTATACTATATTGAACTGAACTGTAGCTCTGAGCTGTTGTAGGGGTGATTTTTTCAATCAATGTATGCCCCCCTCATTTGGGGTGCATGGGACAACGATAGGAGGATGCGACCCATAGGAAAGGACACGATGTTGTGTTGTAATGTAATCCTACAGGGGGGAGGGTATGTGCATGGTAGAAATCAAGGCACATGCAAAAAAAGTGGCTAGTAACATGTGTTAGTACAAAAATTAGAAAACAAAGCCTGTAATAGAAGAAAATGTAATAAAACAAGTGTGCAAACAAAGTAGATTGCGAAAAGTGGGTTTCAAACATGGGACATTGCTTACAATGTCACAAGACAATCAGGTCTGAAGTGGCCAAAAGTAGACAATAAGCATACAAGGCACGAGGCATAGCCCACAAACAATAGTAAACAATGTCAAGCAAAATGTATTAGATAACCATGGTGGAAAATAGTCCTATAATGCGAATTCTACACATGAAGCACCCATTATCATGTTAGAAAGATAAAAATTATGTCAAAGCATGTATGTATCAATGAAAAGTAGTGTGCTAGAAAATAGATGTAGTAAATAATGAAACAATAGCACCTATAATGTATGAGAGTAGGAAATATAGATGTCCGTAGGAGCCTCAATGGGACTGGTAAAAGGTACAATTCTAAGCATCATCACAACATGGGAAAATCTATAAGAGATTTGCATTCACAACTAGAGACAAAGTGAACATGCACGTGTATTTGATAAAGATAATGACATACTGAGTATTCGGATAACATAGTAAGCAAAGTGCAACATGTAAGTAGAATAAGCTAGAAAAATTAGATACAACCAAGATATGCAAATGTAATGTGTGAGTGGGATGGAATGGTATGAAAAGTGTGAATGTGAAAGGAACAACATGCCCCCAAATGGATGTGTATGAGATGAGTTTCATTTATAAATACCCCTCAACAGTCAAGAATGAACCATAGAACAAGAGTACGTCATTGGGAAATGGTTTGAAAATGTGTGCTAGAAAGATAAATCATGAAACATAGAGTGTGAAAGGTGAATGTGGTGAGGTTCATTTAAGATTTAGACCCTCAACAGTCAAGTATGAACCATGGAACTAGAGTGCATCATATGGTAATGACAATACAATATGTGTATCAAGGGGTATGTGTGAATGCTAGGAAATATCTATACATTAAGTGTGGAGCGTGAAATGTAGAAGTAGACACTTTGAGAGTAATGAAGGGTAGGGGAAGAAGTTGTGATGCCCCCCAAGTGTGTCAGTGATGGAGATCTATGTGATTATGCCATAGAGATATTGCGGTGGTGACAAAGTTTGAAATGTGTCTCGACCATCAATATAAGGACTAACCTATTTCACAAAGAGAATGGGATGCGAAAGTGGAGTAGGGTAGGGAGGGATCTTGAATGGTGGTAGCTTATTTTGGATTGATAACGCTGTAGAACACTTGAGAGGAGGGGATAGACTGATTTTTAGAGGAGATTGCTTAATTGGAAAGGGTAACGTTGTAGAAGGATTGAGAGGAGGGGATGGACTTATTTTTAGAGAAGGTTGATTAGCTGGAATGGGTAATGTTGTAGAAGGGTTGAGAGGAGAATGAGATGGAATGATTTTTAGAGGAGGTTGCTTAGTTGGAATGGGTTGGACAAACATCTCTTGACTGAATGAAGGAGGGACATTAATAACGATGGAATGATGCTCATTAGACATGGAAAGACTAGATTTAGGAGCCCATTGGGATTTAGCAATTGGAGATGTAGCAGAAGGTTGTGAAGCAAGTGAAATAAAACCATGATGCTACAAGGTGTTTAATTCGTCATTTTAAAGCATAACAATCATTTTCATTTTGTCCATTGATTCGATGATAATTGTAAAATGGGAGACCTTGGTATTTAGACAAGCTGATAAGGAGGGTAACAATGAGTATTTGGAAAGTTGATCAATTGGTGAGTAAGGAGTTGAGGAAGAATATCATGTTGCTTAACATTTAAATCAAAATTAAGAGGTGCGGGTGATGGTAAGACTTCGAGGTTCACTGATATGAGCACATGTTGAAGAAATAGAAGTAGGATGAGATGTGGAAGAAGAACAAACATGGTCTTGAGAAACATCCTTGAGATGTTGGATTTTTTCTTTAAGAGATGTGATTGTTGTTTTCATAGCTTAAATTTTATCTTGAAATAAAGAATGTAAAGCTTGAATTGAATCTAAGATGGATTGATTGGATAGAGGATTAGGATAAATAGAGTCATCAGATAGATGATCAAAAATGTCACTTACTTGAGTGGGTGGCATATTGCTTAGGGATGTACATAGTGTCTAGGGATTTGTGGAGAACATATTTGTAAGGTGGGTGCATTTGAAGAAATTGATGCAAGGAGACTAAAGGATTTTTAGGAGACATGAAAGAAGGAGGAGGATCCAAGTGTATGATCATGAGTGGGGTTCACCAAATTATTTAACAAAAATATGTTTTTATTAAACCTTGTTGCAGAGTAACTGATGTAAAATACTGACGTGTAGATGCTAAAAATACAATATGACTCAAGAAAATAAGCATTTAAAGTAGAAACCCTAAGAAAGAAGATGAGAGAAGAGTACTCAGCTGATTTATGCTTGATATGGAACTGATCTGGGCAGGGAGAGGTGATGGACAATATGTGAACGTTGTCGTATCTGACCTCTGTAAATTAGGAACTGCAGTGGAATTTTGCCGGACATGGGCGCTCATGACATAGGACAAGGGCACTTGGGGCGTTAGAGACTTATTTGGGTGCTAGTGACTGCAAATGGTTGGAATATGATTTTTACTATGTTGCAAGACATTGTCGGCAATTACTTCTTTGTTGATTTCCTAATGTTCACACTGTGATTGCCAATGATACACGTAACTTGCAAAACAAAAAGTTCACTTGCACAAACCCACAAACCACATCAAATCCTACAAAAAGTATGAAGAATGGGGAGTTGGTCTAACCCCAACAGTCACTCTGAGAGTGAACTTACAACTGAACGCTGCACTACATCTTAGACTCCATGTAGTTCTTGTGTGTGTGTGTAGGAATTGTGCCCTAGGATGCCCTAGTGCAAGTTGCACTTGATAGCAGGCTAGATCTAGAATGTAGAAATGTATAACATGTGTGGATGGAATAGAATGAACTTCCCCTTCCTATGCAGTGTATGCAACCCTTGTCCCTTGAATGGATGCTAGATGGATGCCTTTGAAGTGCTTTAGTGCCTTTGGATGCAAACTTAGGTGATGATAGTATATGCTTAGTGCTTGGTCCCTCATTTTGAAAACATAACTATGTATTTATATGATTCCCTTGTTTGAATTTCGTAATTGACAACTGGAAGGCCGACCCATAAGTGAAAAAGATGCCCAAAAGATAAAAGAGACCCAAAAGGAGCAAGTAAGATAAGAAAGGGTTAGGGGTGTCCAGAGGGGACAATAGTGCCTGTGCGCTGCTATCCTGGCTGGGCATTGGTGTCCGAAGACATAAAAGATAAACACGTAAAATACTGACTAGGTTGTAGGGTTTGTAAGAACAAAAAAGAATCAAGAAATGGATAAAAGAGCCTAAAGATAGTTGTCAACCACTAATTTTCTTTCTTAGGCATCATGTAAATGTTAGTATGCTTTTGGGAGCTAGAAATGTACCCAAGTGCACAATTTTGTGTGTACAAATATACTTGATTTCTGAAGACTATTACTATATTTTTTTAGGAAATATGGTTTAGATTGCAAGGTGATCTTCTCCTTGAATATTTAGGCTATAAAACATTGTCGAATATTTTACACATGGAGTGAAAATGGCCACCTCCTATTGAATCTATCCCTATGCATGCAATACTCAATCCAATCCCTTGACTGTATTTGGCCTACAAGGTTTTTTGAAACCATATCTCTTTTTTTTTGGTTAACTTAAAAATCGCTAGGAAATCAATTTCATTGTTGAAAACCTAATTTGATCTCTAGGTATGCAATAAGGGAAAAAAATGTGTTCCAAGACTTGTGTTAAACCAAATAAAAGATGAGATTTACTTTCATGTGATTCTCTATATAGTAGAGAATAGGGTAGAACCATTAAACATCCTATCATGATGCTCCACACCCTTTTTGCATGCCCATTCCATGTCCATGTTGGCTAGTTTGCACAGGAGCACAAAAAAACTTGTGAACCCGTGTTGACCCTCCAAGATTGTTTGAGGGTTAAAAAAGGTTTGATTCTTATAAGTATGTATGATGGTAGTAAATACATTTTCTAGTACTCCTAAATAAGACAATTAATGACAAGTTAGAATCAAATAATTTGGCACATTTACATAGACCCTTGTAGCGATAATGGGGACTGAGATCCATGTTAGAGGTCATAAAAAATATAATAATTTGATTTTTTTGGGAATTTGAATGTTATGAATAAAAAATGATTGTGTTATCTCTCACCCTATTTGAACATGGAAATGTACTAGTTTACTTGGGTAAAAGAAAATGAGTTCTTTCTCTCTCTAAATCCTAAAAAGTCGTGTTATTTTGAAAACTATGAAAATTAAATGTTTATTATCTCTCTCTGACTTTGAGTTGATGTGAGTTTTGATAGTTTGTTACATGGGAGGGGTAGGTCCATGCCAGTGTTTTTGCCGACCCATGTTTAAAAAAATTGACAGGTTGCAAGTTACACGATGGGACTAAAAGGATTGCTGAAATTTGTGTTTAAATTTGTCTATAGCTTGTAAAATACTTGAATTTGGATGGAATGAGAAATGTATTATATTTGAGTAATTGTACATGTTTTATAATAGAAAGAAAAAATGTTAGTTTATAGCATGTTTTTGTAATGCCCCATTTTGACACACTAAAACCATACATGGGACTAAGAAAATTTCGGATTTTTTTTTTATGATCTTAAATTTTTCGTGCCACTCATTTATACTTCTTCCTAGTTTTCGACTTCAACAGATAAGTCATCGGTAAACAAAAGTTCAATATAATAGATGACTCTAACCCGAGGGGTTGTCGATACGAGTTTCGCTTCCAGTAGCTTCAAAATTTACCTTGTCGTAATTAGGTGGTGGGAGGTGATGGCGGCAGATGTCTCTAGCTAGAGAAGAATTATCTAGAATAATCCAATTCATTATGGCTTATTTATCTGATTCATAAATCCACAACTCATTTTAGTGTATTTAAGTTCATTATTATTATTTTAGGTACTCGAGAAGGATAGGTCATGGTAAAAGATTAGTCCAAAATTTACTATCTCAATATTTAACAACTTGCAATATACCAGGGGCCACGGTTACTTACGTTAGCCACCAAACCCTATAAAGGATGTATAAGGGGGTCACAATCTTGGCTTCAATATTAAAAAAACTCCCTAACATCTCTAACTTATATTATTTTACATATACATCTATAAATATTATAATACCCACCCACTTGTTTTACATTCTTAAAATTCTAGAACCACATTCTTATTTCAAATAATAAGGAGGGATGAGTAAAAATATGAGTAAAAATAAATATTTATAAAAGTTTAGAATGAGGAAAGGTCAATATTAAAAGGCCCACATGAAAAGTAACCTATCCCAGAACAAAAAATATGGTCCATTGGATTAAAAGAACCAACACCCTAGATCTTTAGGGTTCCCTAAGAAAACCCTAATTCTTTTAACCTAACCGTAAATTCCTTTCCTCTAAAGTTTTATTTTATTTTATTCCATCTCTCATTTTATTCCTTTCTTCCCTTTTGCATTTGCAGGTGGTAGTCGGATGTGGAGGAGATAGTTTGGTAAAAAAAATATGGAGATTTAAATATGTATACTTTTTTTTGAAAACCCTCTATCAAATAACATATATTTTTTCTTTTACTTTTTTTATGTTTTGATCCAGGGAAAATCTGGTTATAGATTTATATATAATCTATAATATAAATTCATTGATTTAGGGAAAATTTGTGTTATAGATTTATTTATAATAAAGGGGTAGTGGTGTTGGGCCTTAGAATATTGGCCAAGTATAAAAAGGTGGGTGGGTGCGTGGGACCTGTTTGAAGAAGGTGCGCGGGGTTGAAGGCACGCAGGGAAAGGTTCTAGTAGGGTTTTGTAGAACACACGGTGTGCGCGCATAAGGTAAG
This sequence comes from Taxus chinensis, assembly GCA_019776745.2. Taxonomy (NCBI): domain Eukaryota; kingdom Viridiplantae; phylum Streptophyta; class Pinopsida; order Cupressales; family Taxaceae; genus Taxus; species Taxus chinensis. The sequence continues at coordinate 405,010,466 of CM034155.1, forward strand.
ACAAATTTTGGACTTATCCATATTCGGCATTTGAGGTAACACATGAGAAAAACGTGACCCTTCTAGCATGCAGAGTGGATAAGGTGCCATCCTAGATGACTGTAGGGTCAAAAAGGGAATATTCCATGCATGCGATGGAAGGTTCTAGAAGAGCATCATTACACAGAGTGGAGAGCTCAAATCAAAGGAGGCATGCTCCATTGGAGGACCACTTGGACACTTGACAACTGATCTGTTACCTCAGAAGGCATGGTGGTGGAGGCAGGAAAGCTATATATTGAGGTGTTGCGGATGGTAGAAAGGGCAATGGGTATGTGTGTTGAGGTAAGATAGAGAGTGATTAGTGTCGTAGACCGGTGGAAGAGAGGTGAATAGCTACAAAAATATAAGGGAGAATTCTATGGGTGAGGATTAGAGAAAATATAGGAGTGATGGCATATTTAGAGGGATGGGTCTATATTCATCTTTGTAATGTGATAGTATAGCTTTGATGCATGACTTAGCTCTGCAATGTTATACGAGGGTCTGTCACGACTCCAAGGGATGTAATGTGGATTATTGAACATGTCCATAGAAATGGAAGGCTCTGTTTTAATGCATATATGTGTTCATGAGTATAATTTTTATGCATTTCCTTTTTGTATGAATCATTTCCATACGCTCTTGTTATTTCTCTTTTCTAAATTCAATGAGAGGAAAACTCATCTTAGGTTCTCAAAATGATGCATGGTTATTTTCTATTCACTTGCACTTGAATACTTGTCATAAGATGATGCTTTCTCACAGGACTCACACAAAGAAGAGACTTGGTGCCTACACGTGCCTCAGGTGAGCACCCAACGCCCACTGGGTGATAGGACGGTGCACATGGGATTAGACTATTGGTCTAAGGGTATAAAAATGACTACATCTTGGTTCCCTTGCTGGGACCTCTTTTCAAAGTTGTGAGAAATGACATGCATCTTCATCCTTGTGATGCGTGATGATAGAATGTCTTACCTTGGAAAGTGTTGAAACATGGTTCAAGAGCACGAAGGATGAGTTTGTTCAAAGATTCAACACTGGACCTAAGTTCAATGCGCGTAGATGGGTAGAAGAGAACATGTACCATGAGTTGTATGAGACATTCTTCTGTTGTTTTCTAGTAGAACTATATGAATGGCTTTCAGCATATGCATCCAGATCAAGCTGGTACTACAGACCGTGCGTATGGACCCAAGATGACTATCAGAGGCTGTAAGATGCAGATCTGACTTGGACGCGTGCTGTTGATCACTGGTGGAAAGGAGTGTTGACCAGTTATACTCTAGAATATGCCATTTCTACGTATTCTTTCCCAAAAGTTTTGAGTTTGAGTTTTTGAGGGAGCCCAGAGGATCATTTTTGTGTGCTATTCCTTTGGCTATGAAGATCTTGGTTATTACCTTGAGTTTAGAGGTATTTCCCATGGCCGGCTAAGCTTCTCTGAGTGCTGGGAGAGGAAGCTAGGGTGGAGGAAGATGGTGGACATTGTGGCTGAAAAGGAAAGGGAGGAGAGATGACTCAAGTATAATGAAGCTTGTGAAAGGGAGATGACTAGACAATGTGAGGTTACAAGTGTGATGGATCTATGGAGGTAGACATTGCAGGAAGGAGTTGAGGTTCACGCAGAGGACATGGAACTTGAGTAGTCTATGCTACCCCATCTTGGAAAGTGTGGGAGAGAATCCCCTTCAACTTCTAATGAGATTTCATTGCATGGAGAAAGGAGAGCCATATGACGTGCATCTGAACCCACCTGGATGACCAATCCCTAGCGCTTGGTTTTCCAGATCAAGGAAGAAGTATTGCTAACCTAGTTGGCATCGGTGGGAGTAACCGATCTATGCCCAGGAGATATAATTTATCATTTGGAACATCCATGGCTGCATAGACCATTTGGTATTTGGAGGAATTTTTGGACAAGGTGCAAGTACACAAGGTTTGGGTATCACGTCTGGGAGTGGGGCAGGACACATAACTAGTAGTGGGAAAATATCACAAACCATCAGTGCGTAGTTCAGTGGGACATTGGGAACACTTGGCATGACCACTTCAGGCCATTTTCCGACTGCAGGAGGTGGATCTGGTGGATCAGGAGGAACATGACCTGGTGGATCCAATGGATCTAGTGGAGTAGGAAACACCAGAGGAAACCAAGGCTCTAGATCAGGAGGACAAGGGCCTCAACCACCTCCACAAGTATTATTTGAGATGTCTTTACACTTACCAGACTATAGGGGTATTGAAGATGCTACAGAGCATGTGCACAAGTGTGAATTACTATGGCGTGCAAAAGGGATCACTACCCCAGAGTGGAAGGCAAGTCAGTTTGCAACAATGTTGCAAGTGTGTGCATAGTTGGTATATGAAGTATGACCCCCATCAGACGGTGGTAGACTACACCACATTGAAGAACACCTTCCTAGTAGAGTTCCATATCCCTGAGTTTGAACATAAGAGCATCAATGATCTGAAGGAGATCGAGCAGGGAATGACAGAGAGTGTGTGAGAGTATGTTGCGTGTTTCAAGATTCTCTTGTCAAAACTATCCTATGACATTCATCCTTCTCAACATGCTCAATGGTTTTTTGGAGGATTGATAACACCATTTAGAAGGGCTCTGTCACACAAAATTTTCATAGACCCACGCGAGGCATTGGAAGCTACCCTGCATGCTGAGGTTGTTGGGAGCATTGATACTGGTGTTAGTCCTTTTCTGGAGGCTCAAATTGTTGTAATGGCCAAGCAGTTGGAGAAGCTGTCTACAAACTCAGCGCATGAGGTTTGTAGTGGGATTTGGTGTACAGACTATGAAGTGTAGGGGCATGCAAAGGATAATTTCCCTTGAAAGTTGGTACACATTATGGCGGTAGATTGTGAGATCTTCCATGGGGATCATGATGCAAGTAGATGCCCTCTACTACAACGCGCAATCTGCATAAGAATGTTTCTTGCTATTGCAAGATATATACCTCTATGACCCATGATACCAAGGATTGTAGACTGATTGATTAGATCCATGATGCTATTGATCTTGGTGTGCGCTAGACTAGCCTTGCAAGTAGTTCCAAGGATGATGATCATCATTATGAAGGGTGTGCAGATGGAGGAGTGCATGGAATAGGTTTTTGTAGAGGATTTCATGGTCGTAGTAACCACGGCGGAGGATGAAGTGAGTTCCCATGAGGAACCTGTTATAACTGTGGATCTACAGAGCATTACAAACGTGAGTGTCCTTATCTATTATAATGCTCATAGTGTGGAAAGAAACATAAGTATGAAGAGTGTCCAGAGATTTATGAGCATATGAACTAGAAACACCAGAAAGAAAAAGGTGTTGGGATGGTAAGCATCAAGAAAGCCAATTCACAGTGGATGCCAAGAGTGGCGTGTGAGTCAGGGCTAGAACCTGTACTAGTGATGACGTGAGCAGAGGCTACGTGCGCTAGGGAGATGCCAAGACAAAGGACACTAGTTTCAAGAGAGGAAGTGGTACATGGAAAGTATCCGACCCTTCTCATCAAAAGGAGGTGTATCAAGAGACTATGGACGTGATTCAAAGTTTGCAAGGGGAGATCCAATGTCTAAAGGAGTAATCAAAGTAGTTGGAACAAAGGAAGAATGCCGAGGCTCCAAAGGGTGACTTAGATGAAGTCAAGGAAGTATGTAGGATGTTAAGGCAAGAGAATGTTATTCCCTTGCTAGGAGAATGGCTGAGGGAGAAGGTACCACACGTGCCAGAATAGAGTGCGAAAGGTAGGTTTTACATGTAAATCTTCCTCCTCACAACCTTGACTATGATAAGGAGATTACTTTGAATTTGATTGTTGATGGATGACTTCTGAGTAATATCCTTATCAACACAGGAGTAGAGGTCAATTTTCTTACCTTAGATGAATGACATCAAATGGGAAGACCCGCATTACAACCATATTTGAATGTGTTGTATATGGAAAAAAAGACTAAGGCAATTCCCATTGGAGTCTTGAAGGATGTAGTTATCACCATTCAAGGGGACAAGTTCACTGGAGACTTCGAAGTCTTGGCGCTTGCCGAGGCAAACAACTTTCCAGTGTTGCTTGGGTGCCCTTGGTGTTACAAGAACAATGCTGACCTGCGGTTTAACAAAGGGTATATCAGATTATAGAACAAGGAAGAAAGGGTGATCATACCTTTAACATATGGGAATTCAACGCCCTATACTGAGCCCTTAAGAGAAGAAGTCCTTGACAAAATATATGTGCGCTCCATCAGAGATCCTGAGATAATTCATCCCACGGAGGGAGTTATCCAATTTGAAGATGCTCATTCCTTGAGTGATACCACTAGCATGGCATGCGACAATTAGGCGCATGGGACTTATGAGTTGATTGGGTGACAGTTGAGAGGATCTATAACAAAGGTAACAAAGGCACGCTCAGTCAAGTGCCTAGGAGGGAAGAAGTTTCCAAGTTATTCTGGGGGAGCATACCCTGAAATTTTCTTGTAGGAAATGGAGGCTCAGTGGAAGAATGAGGAAGAGAGAATGGGAATGCTCAATTATAACCTACTCAGAATTGCAACACACTAGTGGGATACACATCAAGAGAGCCTCCTAGAATGGTGTGAGGTAAGGATCACATTTTCTGTAAGGTTCTCCAGGAGCAACGTGCCCACAGTCATACAAGACTACCATGGTAAAGAGATCACCTCATTTCATATCAAAGCATGTGAGAAGGCCTGGATGGGAAGCGCATAAGCGTTACCACCTTCATTATGGGTGCATAAGTTGTATTCCACCTTACAAGGCTATGCATGCATGGTATATTCATTCAGAGATGCACTGTCAAACAGGTAATTGGCAGGAGTTGGCGGTTGATCTCATTCAATATTTTGAGTATAGGAGTACCAAGCCATCAGTAGATAAGGTGTTGCAAGTAATCAAGCACCTTATGATGGGAGATAGTGCTATGGTAGAGGATAGGCTACTGGAGTTACTGGGTGAGCTTGATTTGGAGACGCGCCTCAATGAAGAAGAATCAGAGGAAGTATAACTTGAGCACATGTGCATGGAAAAAGAAAAAGGAAAAATGGTCTATGTAGTAGATAGAGAAGAAATGGAAACTTTGGATGTTAACCATTCTAAAGGTACACACAAAGTCATAGAAAACGCTGATGAGTAAGCACGTGCCTACCATGAGCCCTTGAAAACAAAGAAGGTTAACATTAGGATGGAAACATAACCTAAGGAAGCTATCATTGGGGACTATTGGTCGAAAAAATAAGTTTCAAAGGTCATTGATCTGTCGCATGAGTTCCAGGATTTATTCCCTCGCGGGTATCATGAACTCAAAGGCATCCACCATTCCTTATGGGAGATGAAGATCAAGTTGAAGGAAGGTGTGCACCCAATTCGGAAGAGGCCTTATCAGATGAATCCAAATTTATGCGTATGGTCAAGGAAGAAATAAACAAGATGATAACATCTGGTATCATTGAGGCAATGGAAGAATCAGAATGGATAAGCCCAATGGTCATCAGTATCAAGAAGGATGGGAGGATAAGAATCTATGTTGACTACAGGGATCTGAATGCAGTATGTGTCATTGATCCTTTCCCAACCCCCTTTACTGAAGAAATTTTGGAGGGAGTAGCTGGACGCGAAGTCTACTCTTTCACAGATGGGTTCTCAGAGTATCACCAAGTTAGGATTGCAAAGGAAGACCAAAGGAAGACAAATTTCTCCACTGAATGGGGAATTTTTTCCTACATGGTTATGCCTTTTGGATTGAAGAATGTGCCTGTTGTGTTCTCACGCATCGTGGTACAAGCATTTTAGGACTTCATCCATAAGTTTCTTCAAGTTTACCTAGATGATTGGACTGTGTATGGATTGGTGAAAGACCATTGTGACAATTTGAGGCTTATGTTTGAGAGATGTCGGTAATTGAGGATATCCCTCAACATTAAGAAATGTGTCTTTGCTACTGCATCTGAAACCTTGTTAAGACACATTATATGCAAAGAAGGCTTACTAGTAGATCCCATCAAATTTAAAGTTATTATGGGATTAGGGGAGTCTACTAGTCAAAGCGTAGTGTGCGGATTCCTTAGGCACATGGGGTATTACTGGAAATTCATCAAGGGGAATGCCAAGATCGTCGCGCCTTTAGAGGAATTGCTAAATCACAAGAGTGCCTTTCATTGGGGAGAGGCGCAACATAAGGAATTTGACACCTTCAAGGCTAGGCTTGTCACAATGCCCATATTATGTTTTTCTTCTTGGGATAAGCCTTTCCATGTGCATGTTGATGCCTCAAGGATAGTTGTGGGACCATTGTTAGCACAACCTAGTGAGGGAATTTTTGATCATCCCTTGTGCTTTGCAAGTAGAAAGTTGACACCAACAGAACATAATTACACAACTACTGAGCACGAAGCATTATCTATGATCTACGTGTTGTATAAGTTCAGGTAGTATCTGTTGGCAACACCATTTATTTTCTACATGGACCACATGGCATTGAAATACTTAGTCAACAAGACCATTCTGTAAGGGCACATATGTTGTTGGGTCCTATTATTCCAAGAGTTTGAGTTCACAGTGGTTGTAAAACCAGGAAAAAGTAATATAGGACTTGACCACTTATCAATGATTAACTCAAGAGAGGACAGGTAAAAAATTGAGGATACCATGCTGGACGCACAACTATTTAGGTTACGGCGCATGCCCTAAGACTTGGAAGATATCATAATGATCTTAAAAATAGGTGTGGCACCAGAAGGGATGAAGGCTTTAGAGAGAAAGTAGTTAGCTATAGGAGTTGCACCCTACATGTTGATTAGTGGAGACCTGTATAAGTTAGGTCATGATGAGGTTCTACACCGATGCGTATTGGAACATGAGTGTGTGGAAATTATGGAGGAAGTGCATGGTGGGATTGCAGGAGGACACTATACAGGAAATGCTACCATGCGTAAGATTTTATTAGCAGGGCTTTGGTGGGAAACCATCTACCAGGATTGTATTGAGTTTTGCAAGGCCTGTGACCATTGCCAACACCTTGGAAAACCTAGAAAGAGGGATAAAATGCCCTTGCGACCAAAAGCTAGCACTGAACCATTTGAAAAATGAGCAATTGAGTTTGTAGGGCCAATTTCTCTAGCCGCGTGAAGGACTGGTTCGCAGTATATCATTACTTACACTGACTACTTAACACATGATGGGCCGAGGAAGCACCTACAAAGGATTGCACCACAATGACAAGCTGCTAGATTTTTATGGGAGAACATAATCAACATGTATGGTTTTCCTTTAAGCTTAACAAGTGATAAGAGGTACACACTTTCTCAATGAAACAGTCAGGATTCTGTTAGCAAAATTTATGGTGGCCCATCACAAGACTACCCCCTATCACCCTTAAGAAAATGGAACTGCTGAGGTCTTTAACAAAATATTAAGTCACATGTTGACAAATATATGTGATGTGGGGAGACAAGATTGGGATGAAAAAGTATCGGCCATTCTATAGGCATACATGACAACCTACAAGAAGTTGAACAAGGCCACACCATTTCAATTTGTGTTTGGATTGGAGGTTATTTTTCCAGTTGGATTCATGTTACCATCACTCTATATAGCGTGCGTAGGAGGGTTAGCGAATGAGCAAGCACTGGAAGAAAGAATTGATAAGCTTGATGCAGTTAGACGAAAGGTGATCACTTGCTAGATGGAGTCAAAAGATAGAAAAAGAAAGACAAAAGGCATGACATGATCGTCATATCAAGAAAAAGAAGTTTGAGGTTGGGTAGATGGTGTTGTTGTATGATTCCAAGTATTTGCACCATCCAGGGAAGTTGAAAGTCCATTGGTTGGGACCCTACATCATCTTGTACATTCTTGATTCAGGCGCTTGCAAGTTACAAGCACTAGATGGGATGAAATTGCCAGGTCATTTCAATGGGAGTAGGCTGAAGCCCTACTATAAATAAGTCTTCATGGTGTTTGTAATAAGGCAGTGTTTCCAGTTAGCTTAGAAAATCCATTTATGCTTTTATTTCTTGTGTTTCCCTTTCTCGTTAGCTTGTTCCTTTCTGTTTTGTTTTGTACCTTATGCATCAGTAACCACATTATTTTTCCAAGGTTGTGGTGCAGAGGACCGCACATTTGTTTTAGTGTGGGGTGGAGTAATGCAAAGTATAAGCCTGCAATACAAGTTGAGTGGCCCCAGTAGAAGGAAGCGCGTAAGGTTGTGAAAGCACATGAGGAAATGGTGGATAATGAATTATGGTGTCAAGAAGGCTGTAACAAAGACCACGTACAAAGGATGAAGAGCGCAGGAACAACATGAGGTAGGCGAGGGAAAAAATTAGGTAAAGGACATAAGAAGTGCCTTCGGCATTGTAGACATGTGCGTAAGAGTCTTCGGTCAGATTGGATTTTTCGCACACCAGAAGGTTGTAAAGGGATTTTTTGCACATGATTGGGCACATGGGTAAGGGCGCTTAAAGTCAACTTGGTGGAAAAAGCTACATTTAATGTTAAAGTATGTTAGTAGGTGACACAAAATTTATTGCTAGAGGGAAGTAAAAACTATAAATATAAGGTTAGGCAAGTCATTTTTCTATCTTGCTATTATGAAGTTGAAGCACTCTTGCGAACTAGGGCATCTAGAGAGAAATTTGTGTGAAGGAAGAAGAATCCTAAGAATTTAAGTGTGTGACTAGAGTGGATTTGCAAACCAGGAGGAAGGAGTACATGGGCATGAGGAAAGGTTGTGTGAAGTGTGCACCGTCTTGTGGAAGGTTTTCCTAGTTAGGGTTTGGCAGCTAGGGCATGGAGATAGAAGGATTTATTCCAGGAGTTGAGATTTGGAGTTGAGTTTGGAGTGTAGCAGAGTAGTAGAGCAAGAGTAAGGAGTTCATAGTTTATCCTGACAAAAATCATGACACCTAAGAAAGCAACCATTTCACCAAAGAAACCAAAGGACAAGGGCAAAGGAAAGAAAACCGTTATCGTCGTGAGCTCCAATGAAGAATGGTATGTAAAAATGCAATACCCAGATGAAGTATTTCTAGGAAAGAAATGGGTATCGCATCTAAGACAAATGAATGTGAGTGATTATAACCATTGCACAAGCACAACTGAGAAGGAAATGACATTAGAGTTGGTCCATCCAACTAACAATAGGACACCGTATGGGATGCCTATTTACAACGACGAAGTGAAAGTCAAATTGGAGAAAAGTAGGGTTATTACAACTATATGAGTTGCCTTACTTTGGTAAGTCTGAGCACCTTTATCAATGGTTGACATTGCGTGCATGAGGATCACTTTTATTTTGCAGGGCACAAGATGCACAAACACCATAGCTGATATCCAAGTTCACAAGTCTTATTTGTGAAGGAGAAAGTATAGATGATGATCTGAGTGACAAGGAGGCTATCAAGGAGACTATAGCAGATATATGACTACAAGAAGGGTTCACGATACTTTGACATCGTAGAGATTCCAGACCCTGTTATGAGGATGGCCATACACTTGGTGACCAATCTCAATGATCAGGAATGATGGACGAAAGTGAACAAGGCATGGCTAAATGTATGCCAAAAGATATCATAGGGAACCATCTATAACTTGTCTACTTTCATCGCGGATGAGATCATAAGTAACGCACAGGAGGGAGAAAAGATATTATTTAGTAACATCCTCCTCACCATTGTCTTTTCAGATATTGGAGTGCTAGATGGGCCATAAAATGTTTGTTTGGGAGTATCCAGATGAGGATCCCTCACCCGCAAAGAGGTTTGAAAAATACACTTGTGAAACCATGATGGCCGCTCACAAGGCATGCCTAGAGAAGTGGTATAAACGAATGCATGATGTATTTAGGGTAGAGTGGAGGATCCCAGAGTAGTTTCCTGCACTCGTGGATGGAGAAGAAAAATTTCTAGTGTACCAACATTTTTACATTGGTATATTTACTTTAACAAATGGGACTAAGGGTCCATGGTGCCAGCTTCCCTTCTCCTTCACCACACAATACTTCTAGGAAGGGGTCAATAGGTTCAAAGAAGCCAAAAGATTAAGGTTCAACCTTAGTGAAGTAGACCAAAACCATCGTGATTTGCATAGAAAGTTTGTGTACCCTAAAAATCACGCGTATGTGGAGAAGTATGTCTCCCAATAGATTTAAATGATGACACCAATAATGCTGCCAATCACTGGAAGGGATGCAACAAGGATATACCTTCGCATAAGGCCAAAGTTTGAGAAAGGTGCATACCTAGATAATGATGTCTCCATCCCAGAATACCCCACAAGAAGAAAGAAGGCCATGCCAAAGAAGAGAGAAAAGAGAAGAGGGGTAGGAGAAGAAAACACCAAGTGTGCAGACTACACAATCGGTGGGCGTGCCTGAAGCAGTCGTAAAGCCTAATACTTACGCGTGAAGAAATAAGTCTCATGTCAAGGAAAAGACCCTAGAAGAAGAGGCACCAGAACATTAATAGCACCTCACCCATGAAATCACTAACGAAGAGGTCACTATCACCTAGGGAAGGAAAAATAAAAAGAAGAATCTCCTGTATTGGAATCCCCAGTAAGGAAGAAGCAGAAGGTGACAGATGAGGTAGAGTCAAAAGAGACAAAGAGCTTATATGCCTACATCGGTGATAAGGATGATGACAAGCCTGAAGGATGTGAAGACCATCCAGTCTATGATGTACGTGATTCTGAGGAGGAAGGAGATGAAGATGAGTATAACAACAAAGATGAGGAGAAGAATGATGAGGAAGAAGCTAAGGCTCAAGGGAAGGGGGTGAGCGAAGAAGTAAGCACCAAGAACCAAAGAACCACAAGCCTCACCAAGGAGAAAGTAGAGACAGTTGTTGAGAGAGAAGTGGTAAGCATCATGAAGAAGTTGGTAGATCAAGAGTTGGAGATAAGTGTGGATGAGATTATAAAGGAGATAGAAGAAGAGAGCATTGGGAAGGAGTATGGTAGTATGGGCGGGGATCCTAAATTGGCAGTGTGCTTCCCAAACGTTGTGCACACATGTGGGAAAGGTGTAGTGGTGGCACAAGGGAAAGGAATGGGATACATTGATGATCCTAACAAGGTGTTATGCATGCGCTTCCATAGCATCATACCAATAGAGAAAATCCTAGCTATGACATCATTTGATGAAGAAGGCACATACCCACAAACAAGAAAGATGCTATATTGGGCATTTGAGTCCCATGTGGATGAACCTAAATTTGAAGTAAGTTAGAGAGCGCTAATGAAGGTGTCAGAAACTAAAGGAATAAATCCATTGGTGAACACTCAATAGCTATCAGATGAACAGGTCTATAACACACTTAACAAGGTTTCAGTTGAAATTGAGGCTAGAATGTTCGGAAGAAATGATAGAGTAAGATTCCTGGAGGAGGAATTGGAGAAGAAAAAGAAGGAGCTCATGGAGAAGAGAAAATACCTAAAGTAAGAGGAGTTGATCAATGCTCAATTGAGGCATGAGCTGAAAGAAGAAAAAGCTAAGGTGTGCGAAGTCTCAAAGAAGGTGGAGATGATTACAAATGTAATTGTCCTGAAGCCCCCCGGTTTAGCACCACCAGATCAGAAGTATGGAATTAGCCTTGCAATGTTTGAAGGATATGACTCGCATTATCACAATGGCGAGGTGACCACTTGCTTTAGAATCTGCAGAGGAGGCACATGTGTGCTGTTGGCACCCAAATTTAATCTCCTTTAAAGACCGAGCAACATCATGGATTTGATAGGACACTCAGAGGCAAATAGATAATCATGTATGTCATTTTGTAGCCGAGGAAGCAATCTATTTAACTCTCTAGCACTTAGATTTTTACAGGAGTGGGTAGCACCTTAAAAGGATGTGATATGATCCTAACTATTTTAGGTTGTGCCTTTCAACCAAGGTAAGAGAACCTATTTTATAACCTCTCGTATTGTAGAATACTGGTAAATCCTTATTTTGCATAAATTTTGTAGAGAAGACCTTGGGAAAATATGATCAACACACCAAATCTGACTCTCACGAGTAGTCACTTCCAGATCATGGAGATATTTTCACAACAAGGAAAAGGTTACTAAAGACATTTGGGACCCTGATTGCTTTTGCATGTTTTGGTAATAGAGATTATGCATTTGTATGCATACAAGAAAAACAAGGGTAGTACAAGTAGGATTGGTTGTTTTTGAATAAATGTTTGGTGGGAGGTGGGGCAGGATGAACTTGATTCACCAAATCCTTGAGGAATCTTACAAAATGGAAGGTTAAACCAATAGAATGCCACAGAATAGCTAAAATGTTTCTTTAACTAGAATATGTACTTCAATGGAGGCCCAAATTAGCACTTTTTCACACAATATTTTAGATTCTATGACGAAGGCTCGAGTTAAAAAATCCAACAAAGCATCAAGATCTTAGTCAAATAACGCCTAACGTACTCTCAGAGGCTTACAGAAAATCTCTATCAAGAGATGAAAGAAAAGTGATTTGATTATTCCAATCCTAGATGAAATTTCTTCTGAGAAATGAAATTGTAGATGCCACTAAATTGTCACAAGGATTGAGGCATGTGTGATTGAATCATATTTTAATACAAGATTGCAACAGAAACAAGAAAAACTACTTGCATACATTTAGAAATAAAACAAACACATTTTTCTCAAGACAACACAAAATAACTTGAATTTGATTAAATCTATCAGCAGGGGAAAGTTTCTAGAATAGTCTCAGAGCTTGTCAATGGTTGTACACTTGCAACCACCTTGACATGATCAAACTTAATACAAAAGAGATATACAAACTTCTCAAACGGCTTCTCAAAATGATGGGCTTTGTAAAGATTTTTTCTATTAGAAAATTCCATCCCCACCCCTCACACTCCAATCATTTGCACAAAAACTCGTGCCATTTATAACATTTTACCATAGAGTTTTCCCCTTGAAAATCTAGACATTGAGTGCACCAGTGTTTTCCATGATCACAATCATGATTTATGGGATCAGATCTGCAAAAGGGTTGCCAAATGCTCGAGTGGGTAGATCTCATTGAATATCTCCTGCATTCAACTCCTTCACCTGGTAGATCACTCTTTTTTCAATTTTCCAACCACTTTCGCACCTAATCTGTCAAATCTGGCTCCTTGCGTGCTTAGGAGAAGAAAAATGGAAAATCTGATCGAGCTTGATAGTCAGACCATTTTAATGGTGAAAGACGTCTTCCAGATCTCCCCACTAAACTCAGATATCAACATTAACTCCCCTCTCTTTCTAGCGTGTAAGAAATACCAATATAATCATGAAGACTCGCACTTCCAGGCATGTTTTAGTAAAATGGGGGGAAAATCAGATTCAGACTCTCATCTGCCGTTGATCTTTACTTTGAATTTGGGCCATCCACGTGGAAGATTCAAACCTTTAAAAATAGACCTGGGGGTTCCCTCTGACCTTTTACAACTTTTGGAAAAAATGGAAAAAATTCACACTTTTTTCTGCACCTCCACCCTTGAGAAATGACCTTGACACGTGTCTTGAGGTGGGTCCCAAAGGAACCACAGCCAAATTCTGCCATTTCACCTCTTTTATGGAAAAGGGAAAATTTTCCAATTTTTCCCTGCAGCTTTGCCCTTGAGAAATGTTTTTGACACGTGTCCCAATGTGGGTCCCAGCGGAACCACACTTCCTTTTTCACTTTTAACTCCTTTTCCCACAAAGGGAAGATTTTCCAAATTTCCTCCGAGGGTCCGCACCTCCACCTTTGACTGGAGCAAGCTTTGACCTTTCCTTCATCGGGCTTGCAGGCCATTTTGATGTTTTGATCCTTTGAATATCAGGGGGAAAAAAATGCAAGTTACCCCCAATGGTCCACTTTCCCATTCCTTTTGACTTTTCAAACCGCCACATGTCACTATGGCGCACCTTGAGATGGTCCCCAAAAATTGATATCTTGAAAGAGCACGGGCTTGCTACGTGTCCTGTTGGCGCATCTTCAAAAACCCTTAAGGTTTCAGAAATGATTTGGCAGGGGCGTGCTTCCATTTTAGACTTTTTCTCCATTCTGCCAAGAAGGAAAAACATCCAATTTGCCTCCGAAGGCCCGCATCTCTGCCTTCAACTTTGCCAGGTGTCCTTTTGTGGGGTCAAGGTAAGAATTTTCCCTGCCACTTAAACCTTTACTTTAATCAAATCCTGGTGGGGCTGCGGGGCAGGTTCAAACCTTTTTCCAAAGTATCAAAAAAGAACAAGTTCAAAAAAAAACCCGCCGTACCCCATCCAATTGGAAAAAGCCACGTAGGCACCAAAAGAGCCAATCAGATTTGAGCGGGGCTACTGGACCAAATTTGCCTTTTTGCCAAAAAAGTAAAAAGTGATAAGTTAAAGCATTCACCCGCTGTCCCCTGACCAACCAAAGGAATCCACGTGACCGTTGAACACTGAGGAATAAATTTGACAGGAAAAAGACACCCGTTAGACCGTCAAAACACAAAAATTCACCTTTCATGCTCAAAACTAAAATTTTTGCTAAGGATGATTTTTTTTTCGAAACAAAAATGTGGATCATGGTTTTGAGCATCTTTTGAAAATGGATTTGGATTTTAAAAGGCATAAAAATATAAATCGATCATTTTTGAGCTTTCATGGTTGAGTAAAAATAGGGAAAAATGGAAAAGCCTGCAGATTTTGAAGAAATTAGGGCAAAAACAAGGCAAACTCAAATATTTCTTCAAGGTGGAACATGACAATGGATTTTGCAAACAATTCGAGGCACTCAAAAGGAGGTAAAATCTTTCAAAGCATCCACATCGAAAAATAAAACGTTTCACAAGACACACATTAAAGGAAAATTAGGGCAAAATGGTGAGAGGTCAAAATGAGCACCAACATCGGCTCCAACTTGGGCATGGACACTTCCTGCAAGTGCCATAAAAACAAAGGTAGACCAAGTGCAAAAAATATCCATTGGGCAACGGAGTCAACTTGCAAAGCAATGAAACAGTGCCATCTCCCAAAAACGAATAGAGAAACCAACAAAAATAGGCCACCAAGGACAACAAACCCAAAAGACAACAAACAAACAACAAACTATACACCATACAAGAGATTTTTACCTGGATTATGGGGGATCAATCCAAGAAATGCTTCAAATACCTACCATTAACAGGAAATTCGAGCAATTCACCATCTACGTCCTTGAGGAAGAATGTATGTTGACCAATCCTGATATCAATGGAGTAAGGGCCCATCCATAATGAGTCAAACTTGCCATGCTTACCCTTATCCTCATGTCTGCTATCCCATGGTAGCACAAGATCTCCAACATTGAAAGCTTTGGGAGTGACCTTCTTGTCAAATAAATTCTTCAGTTTCTCTCTGAACTTTACATGCATCTGGTGGGATGTCCTCCTTTCTTCGTCAAGCTCAACAATCTGGTTAATGCGAGCATCATAAGGAATTGCCTCCTTATCCTCCAGCTGTTGAATGAACTGATAAGAAGATAATTACATATGAAGGGGTAACAGGGCCTGAGTCCCATATACCAACTCAAATGGGCTCTTTCCAGTGACACTCTTGACAGTGATCCTATCTGCCCAAACAACAAACTTCAACTGTTCACCCCACTTTCTCTTGTTTTGCTCCAATGTTCTTATGATAATCTTCAGAAAATTTTTATTACTGGACTCAGCCTGTCCATTTCCTTGGGGATTGTAATTAGAGGCATATGTCAAGTTGATCTCATACTCCTTGCACATTGCCACCAAAGGTTTAGCTCTAAAGATCATGGCATTGTCAACAACAATCTTGACAGGTACCCCTAACCTACAGATGATATGGTTCAACAAAAAATCCATGAAAATTTGGTGTGTTGCCTTCTTAGTGGGGATTTCCTCCACCCATTTAGTAAAATAATCAGTTGCTACAAGAATCCATTTGTGGCCAGCACTTGAAGGGTCTGAAATCTCACCAATGAAATTCATTCCCCATTGCTTGAATGGAGCTTCAATTGATACAAACTGCAAGGAAGGGAGTCTGAAGATTTCAGTCTTCTAGAGAAGCGTTAACAACTTTCACATCTTCTAACCAACAAGGTTGTATCCTTGAAAAGAGTTGGCCACCAATAACCAGACCTCAAAATATTGTGTGCTATTACTCTTGCAGCAAAATGTCCCCCACACACCCCTCCATGGAGATCAACAATTATCTTGGGGGATTCATCTTCAGTAATGCATCTTAAGAGGACTCCCTCTGGGTTCTTCCAAGAAAACCCATAATTAGTAATGACATATTTCTTGGAAGCTAACTTAAGAGCTCTTCTCTGGTTCTTACTTAAATACTTAGGGCAATATAAATGTCTGAGATAAAATACCACTTAGAACTTCTCAACCTTTCAAAAACACCCGCCCTTTCTTCTTCCACCTCATTTACCTCAATAGTTTGCAAGTTGCTCTCAGCCATAAGCTTAGCTAAGCCCAAACCTCTTACCAACTTGGTGGTTTGGATATCCATATCATATTCTTACAACTTGTTCACCCACCTGCATCTTTTGCTTTAGACTTCCATCTCTGACAAGATGTCCTTCACCATGGTGTGGGGAACATAAGCAACCACTTTGGAAGTTAGAATGTAGGGTCTAAAAAGCTTTTTTGCTTTTACCAAGGAAAATGCCTTCTTTTCCATGAGTGTACTTCAGCTCAGCCCCTTGCAAGGCCTTACTAAAAAAGGCAATGGGTCTCTCCACCCCTTCATCATCCTTTTGCAGTAGGACATAAGCAATAGTGTTCTCTGAAGCAAAGGAAAATAGTTGGAAAGGCTTATTATAGTTTGGATCTGCCAAAACAGGGGCATGCTTTAATGCCTCCTTGATCCCATTGAAAGTTTGGATGGTAGCCTCCTCCCATTTGATGACCTAGTCTTTCTTCAACATGGAAGTGATTGGAATGGTCAACTCAACAAAGTTTGATATATATCTTCTGATGAAGTTTATCTGCCCAAAGAAGGAATAAATTCCCTTCTTGGTTCTTGGGATTGGGACCTTGTTGATGGCCTCTACTCTTTCTGGATCAATTAGCACTCCTTGTGACAATGTGACCAAGCAATTTTGCCTTCTACACTCCAAAATGGCATTTCTTTAGGTTGAGTGAGATGTCATATTCTCTACATCGTATCAACATCTTCTCCAAGTGCAACAAGTGGTCACTTCTCTTTCTAGAAAACACAGTCACATCATCCTGGTAGAAAACAATAAACTCATTGATGTAACCAACAAAAGCAACATCCATTGCTCTTTGAAAGGTGGCTTCAACATTCATCAGACCAAAGGGCATCTTGACATACACATATGTTCCCCAAGGAGTAGTAAAGGTTGTCTTGATCCTTTCTGATTCCTTCACCACAACTTGGTTATAACTAGAGAAACCATCCAAGGTAGAGAGAAATTTAGACCCAGTCACTAATTGCAGCATGTTCTCCATATTTGGTAAATGATAATTATCCTTCATTGATGCTCTTTTCAGATTCATGAAGTCCACACATAACCTAATATCACCATTCTTCTTTCTCACTTGTACTAGGATTGCAACCCAAGAATAATACCTAGTGGGCTGAATAATCCCTCCATCTCTTAGCTTCTTCAGTTCCTCTTGCATCTTGACAGATAAGAGCAGGTTGATTGGCCTCTGTTTCTACCTGAATGGATTTGCATTAGATTCCAAGGGAATCTCATGCTGAAACAGGTCCTCTCTATATGCTTTTAGTTCAGAATAGGTCCAAGCCATGTAATCTTGGTATTTTTTCAACAACTGGATGTATGAATGCTTCTCCTCCTTGCTAAGATTGTTGCCTAACCAAATTTTCCTTGGCTTATCCTTTTTACTAAGATCATGCTCCTCAACATCCCTCGAGGCTGTTATGCATCTGTTAACAATGTAATAAACATTATGAAAATTGGACTCAAGAGAAACCAACCCTTTAGGAATGGTATTGGTCTTTAGATTGATGATGCCCTTGCCAAACAATGTTTCCTTCCCTTCGGTTGCAAACACCATTGGTTCCCAATAAATGTATTGATCAACAAACTCTCCCTTATTCTCTAGAAATATTTTGATCCAAGCATCATCATCAAAATATGCCAGTGTTTAATGTTGTCAGGTGCAGAGGGTCTTATCAATACCTCAACATCATATTCACAATATGGGGACATTGTACAATTATCAAAATGAGACCCCAACACTGTAAGCCTGTCTGGAAAATAATTGGATTTTCTATCATTATGTACTATGTTGAATGAATCAAACATCTCAATGAAGTCCCAAACTGCATGTTTGTATTGTTTCATTCACTGATTCTTTGTGGCATACAATTTTCTGACTTGTTTTACGATTAATTCTGAGTCTCTTTTGACAATGACATCCTTGACACCATATTTCCAAGAAATTCTTAAACCTAACAACAATGCCTCATATTCAACAATGTTGTTGGTGCACTCAAAGTTGAGTTTGAAGGAAAAAACAAATTTTTCCTGACCAGGAGAAAGTAGAACAACACCAGCACCATTCCCAAACTTGGAGAAAGCTCCATCAAAAAATAGAGTCCAAGAAGAGTCTACTTATTCAAGACACATGCATTCCTCAATCTTGTGCTCCTTTCCATTAGGAAATCCCACAAAGTTGTTAGCATCAACATTTGTGTACAATACTTCATAGGATGCATTGTTGGGATCCTCAATAAGATGCAACATTTTCTTTTCTCTATACAACCTGACAAGGCCGCCTTCCATTGGAATGGTGGTATAGGAAATATCCATTTGGATACTCCCACCAACACTAGCAGCCCATTTTCTTGACAATAGCATGCCCCACTTGGCTGGGCAGTCAATAATGACAACATCAAGTTTTATATTTTTACCTGGGTAAGCTGCAAGCTGCACCACCAAACCCTTCACACATCCCACCACTGGAACTTCTCTGGATTCCATGCCAGTGCACTTCCCATATGCTGTTGTCACTTTGGTATTCACCTCGTTCATGACTTTTAGAGGCATGACATTACATGATGCCCTTGAGTCAAACATGCAGTTGTACAATAATCTGTCCTTAATGATCAAAGTGGTGAAGAATGGATCCACATTTAGTTGATAGTCCACCAAGGATGTCCCCAAATAGACCTTAGGCGGTTCACCTAGTTCCTCCAATGCTGGTGGTGTTTCTAATTCTTGAATGATTGGATGAGTCTCCATAATATTTACATTTCTGCCTGGGGCAGTCTTATTTTCTTTCAATCCCAAGTATTCAAATGCTCTTTTTTTGTGCTTAGGAATCCTAAGCAACTCAACAATTGGGACAAAGAATTTGATTTGACTTAAAACCTGGGCTATGCCATATGGGACATTCCTTGGCAAGGTAGTATTGGAAGGAAAGCTAACACACTCATTAGGTGGTACAAGATTTTTGATAACTTGGGCATGAGGAGGGATATGATTTTTATTTGGAACTGCAGGGCTTTTGGTAGATGCCTCTTTCTTAGGAGCCTCCTTAGGAATGTTTGAAAGTAAGGGAGATTTTGGCTTGGCTTAAGGCCTTGCCCCTTTAACAACCTTACTTATTGTGTTATATTCCTTCTCTTGAGCAACAACGAAATTCATCAGCAACTTCCTGTCTTCTTCAGATGGAATTCATCCATCATACTTCTTTATCATTAAAAACCTTAAATATTCAAAATCATTATTGGGAAATTCAAAAGCTTTTATAGTATCTACTTCTAAAGTATGAGAGGAAGGAAGAATAGGTACCCTATGAATGCAGTCCTAAAAAGTGGCAGTAGTCTGGGCACTTATCACCTCAGTTGAAGTTGCCCCTTGTTGTGAGCTCATGGAACAACCCATCATATAGACATCATCATCATTCTCATCATTTGCTTCTTCTTCTTCTTGTTGATCTTATTCACAAAGAGCATGGGGCATGAAACATTTGTCACACCAATCAATGACATTTGTCTCCTCCACCACAACTCTGGAAGCCAAAGGATCAAGTACCATTCTATTATCCCTAGCTTAGGACTGTTTATTTCCAAATCCAGCAAGTCCCTTTCCTCTATCATCAGATCTTTGGTGGTTTGTATACCTGTCTTGGCTTTGTTGCTTGTGTTTAATTTGTGAGCTCTGCCAAATTCCTTTCTCAGTCCGAGACAGTTTGTAGGAAATTTCCTTGACAACCCCTGTAAAAGTTTTCACAACCTCCTCTAAATCAACAACCTTGCTTGTCTGAGCCTTCTCTGGGTTAATCAATTTTACACCCTCCCTTTTTGGAGGCTTTCCAATTTCCTTGAAGTTGTTCTCTATTTCTAGAGCCATGGTGAAGGTCTGCCTCAAATTTGTGGGGTTCTTGTCTCTTAAGTAATATGCGGCCTTTTTATCAAATGCATCAGAATATTTGATCAAACATGACTCATCACAAGGCCTTTCCTAACAGGAAATATCCTCAAGGTCTTATTAAACCTTGTGTTGAAATCATGCACTGACTCATTAGGATTCTTTTTGAGGTTTTCAAATTCTGTCAAGAGAAACCTAACGTCAATTCTATCACCATACTGTAATCTAAATGCATTACTCATCTAAGTACAAGAATCAATAGAATTATCTAGCAAATCTTTATACCAGTCTCTGGCATCCTCTTCCAAGGTATGGATAAACAACTTGATATATACATCTTTATGTTCAATCTCAAAATAGTCCATCAAATTGATAAAAATATTTAGATGATGATCACTAGTTATAGCATTGTTTCCTTGGAAATTTGGTAGTCTGTTCCTTACATCTTGAGGCAATGCATTTGGATAACCATCCATTCCCACAAAATTTATGGTCCAACGGTGTTTACAGAAAAAAGGGGTCTGGGTAGGGGTTGGGCCAGGTTGATTCGAGGAGGCGACCCTAGAGGGGTGAAAAATTGATAAGGGGCAGAGGGTCATTGGAACATAAGAGTATAATTTTCAAAATGGAGATTCCCCAAAGGCCTTGTATCTTGGAAATCCCTATCAACCTCAGAAAAGCCAGGTGTAAAATGTGAAGCAAACCATTCAAAATCAAATGAAGGCCCTTCTCCAGCTGGAGAGTTCAATTCCAAAAATAGGTTGCTAAATTTAGAGTCACTTGAATGGCAGTCTTCAATGATAGGCCGATCAATTTCATCAGTGAAGATCCCTCTTCTTGTCTGATGTTCTCCCACAACTCTCAAGGATTTTCTTCTTTCTGATTTTTCTTTTCCTAGCTCTGGAAAGAATGTCCTAGCAGGATCCCTAGCAAAGAAAGATATTCTTCCTTTTAGCTTTGCAAATTTTGGTAACAAAACTCACTTGACAGAGGTTAAGACACTGGTATTCATTAAAATAAGATCAACAGGGAGTCACCACTAAGGATTTCCACCTTAGTTGTGCAAATGCACTAAATATAATCTATCAAATGTCTGTTAACAATAGAAACTAGAAATGGAAAGATTCTGAATGTTTTTTACCCAGATTTATCAAATGAAAGCTAGTTTAAAAACTTGTAAATACTGGAAAAGTTACACACAGTACCAGGGTCTGAGTATAAATTATATTCCATGGAAACGATGCCAGAAGCATGTTGACGGGCCAAACAGATATGAACCGGTAATAGATCAACAAATTAGTCTTCAGCGATGCAAATTAGTTCCCAACATTTCAAAAAAATTCCCCAGAAACGGTGCCAGAAGCGTGTTGGTACCCAAATTTAATCTCCTTTAAAGACCGAGAAACATCATGGATTTGACAGGACACTCAGAGGCAAATAAATAATCATGTATGTCGTTTTGTAGTCGGAGAAGCAATCTATTTGACTCTCTAGCACTTAGGTTTTAACAGGAGTGGGTAGCACCATAAAAGGATGTGATTTGATCCTAACTATTTTAGGTTGTGCCTTTCAACCAAGGTAAGATAACCTATTTTGTAGCCTCTGATATTGAAGAATACCGGTAAATCTTTATCTTACATAAATTTTGTAGAGAAGACCTTGGGAAAATATGGTCAACACACCAAATCTGACTCTCACGAGTAGTCACTTCTAGATCATGGAGATATTTTCACAACAAGGAAAAGGTTACTAAAGACATTTGGGACCCTGATTGCTTCTGCATGTTTTAGTAATAGAGATTATGCATTTGTATGAACATAGAATAAATAGGGGTAGTTCAGGTAGGATTGGTTGTTTTTGAATAAAGTTTTGGTGGGAGGTGGGGTAGGATGAACTTGATTCACTAGATCCTTGAGGAATAATACAAAATGGAAGGTTAAACCAATAGAATGCCACATAATAGATAAAATGTTTCTTTAACTAGAATATGTGCTTCAATGGAGGCCCAAATTAACACTTTTTCACACAATCTTTGAGATTCTATCATGAAGGATCGAGTTAAAAAATCCAACAAAGCATCAAGATCTGAGTCAAATCACGCCTAAGGTACACCCAAAGGCTTATAGAAAATCTCTGTCAACAAATGAAAGAAAAGTGATTTTAAATCATTTATTCCAATCCCAGATGAAAGCTCTTATGAGAAATGAAATTTTAGATGCCACTAAACTGTCACAAGGATTGAGGCCTGTGTGATTGAATCAAATTTTAATACAAGATTGCAATAGAAATAAGAAAAACTAATCGCATACATTCAAAAATAAAATGCACACATTTTGCTCAAGACAACACAAAATAACTTGAATTTGATTAAATCTATCAGCAGGGGAAAGTTTCTAGAACAATCTCAGAGCTTGTCAATGGCTGTACACTTGTAACCACCTTGACATGATCAAATTTAATACAAAAGATATATACAAGCTTCGCAAACG
Organism: Taxus chinensis; assembly: GCA_019776745.2. Classification (NCBI taxonomy): domain Eukaryota; kingdom Viridiplantae; phylum Streptophyta; class Pinopsida; order Cupressales; family Taxaceae; genus Taxus; species Taxus chinensis. Next base: position 405,033,345 of record CM034155.1, read on the forward strand.
GCTTCTCAAAATGATGGGCTCTATCAAGAATTTTTCTATTAGAAAATTCAGTCCCGAACCCTCACACTCCAACCATTTGCACGAAAAACTCGTGCAATTTATAACATTTTACCACAGATTTTTCCCCCTGAAAATCCAGACATTGAGTGCACCAGTGTTTTCCATGATCACAATCGTAATTTCCAGGATCAGATCTACAAAAGGGTCACAAGATGATCAAGTGGGCAGATCTCATCCAATATCCCCCACATTCAACTCCTTCCCCTAGTAGATCACTCTTTTTTCAATTTTCTAACTACTTCCGCCCCTAATATGTCAAATCTAGCTCCTTGCGTGCTTGGGAGAATAAAAATGGAAAATCTGATCAAGCTCAATAGTCAGACCATTTTAATGGTGAAAGATGTCTTCTAGATCTCCCCACCAAACTCAGATATCAACATTAACTTCCCTCTCTGCCTAGTGCATAGGAAATACCAAGAAATCATGAAGACTCACACTTCCAGGTGTGTTTCAGTAAAATGGGGGGGAAATCAGATTCAGACTCTCATCTATCATTGATCTTTACTTTGAATTTGGGCTGTCCACGTGGAAGATTCAAACCTTTAAAAATAGACCCAGGGGTTCCCTCTGACATTTAACAACTTTTGGAAAAAATGAAAAAAATTCACATTTTGTTCTCCACATCCGCCCTCGAGAAATGAGACTGACACATGTCATGAGGTGGGTCCCAAAGGAACCATGGCCAAATTCTTCCATTTCACCTCTTTTTTGGAAAAGTGAAAATTTTCCAATTTTTCCCTACAGCTATGCCCTTGAGAAATGTTTCTAACACGTGTCCCAATGTGGGTCTGTCGACACTAAAATTTTCCTCCATAATTTCTATTTCATTAATGTATGTATTAGGAATAGAATGTTGTTAAGTGTAATTAGTAGTAGCGTCCGATAGAAGATAACGGCGCTGCCAGTACGACGCCGCAAATAATGTGGAGTACGGTAATAGTCAAAGTACAATAGGAATGTTGTAAAAAGTAAATATTTGTCGTAAGTGGTCCGGTAATGTTAAAATGTCAAAGTTTGGGTAATTAGAGAAGTAGGGTCTACATGATTAGGAATTAGAATATTATATTAGTAATAAGGACAAGGAGTGAGGTCATAAATATTTTGTGTATTTTATTTGTAAAAATTCTAAAAATGTGGAACCCATGTAAAATGATAAGGTTTATCTTATCTTAAGAGATAAGCTTACATGTACAGATAAGAGTTAAGGTATGGAATATGATTCGTCAGAGTGGATTTCTTATCCTATATTAGAGATAAGATGGATAAGCCTGTAAGTTCTATAAATAGAGAGGCTACCCCCCTCATTTAGCATAGAAAGAAGTAGTGAGAAATATTGTAGGAAGTGTACGAAGGAAGCCATCAGTTAAAGGTGTGTTGAAGAAGCCATCAAGAGGCGTAATTGTAAAGTTTCTCCCATAGTCTTGTTGAAGTACCTCATGGGTGAGATTGTAACAATTTCATGTTAATATTATTATTTCCTTTGATATTTCTGATTTGTCATCATTCTGTCTTATCATAGTCGATGGTATTCTTGTGTTATGTTGTTGTTCTGTTTCCAGATTACATCCACCAAACTAAAGGCTGTGCATTAGTAAATAATCATAGCACGAGGAGTTCCCGGTGAAGAATTATCATAGTGCCGGATTGGTGATGACATTTTGGTTCCGTTGCCGGGACCATTCCTCGTTGGTGGATTTTCTGGAGAGATATTCCCAATTAGTCAAAAATCAATTAGAGGGTAACCTTGTTTTTACTGTGCATAGTAGTTACCATGGTAAACTCATTTTACCGTGAATAGTAGTTACCATGACAAAGTCATTTTTGCTGGAATAGTATTTATCACAATAAAGTCACTTTTTACCGTGAATAATATTTACCGCAGTAACTTCACTTTTTACCGTGAATAGTATTTACCGCAGTAATTTCACTTTTTACCGTGAATAGTGTTTACCACAGTAAAATCAGTTTTTACCGCAGTAAGTCAAGTTTTACCATAGTTTACCGTGGTCATTTCTATAGTAATTCCAATTATTTGTGCACATAAGTCTTGTTGATTGTACTTGTGAGTTGGTATTTCACAGTGGTTACTTTTGAAAATGGGAAAGATTCCCGTTTTTTCAGCTCAATCTAATGAAGATGCTTCTTCTTTCATTCAAGAATTTAAGCGATCTTGTATTTGTAATGGCCTTATAAGAAGGGAACAATGGACTGAATTTTTTCCTACCTTTTTGGATGGATCAGCACTTAGGTGGTTTGAAACACTAGGAGATAATGTGAAAAATTCATGGGATTTATTAACTGAAAGTTTTCTTGAAGAATTTGGTGAACAACAGAAATATGCAGATCTCATGATCGAGATCACAAAGCTATCCCAAGGAGAGAAGGAGAAGATAAGGGATTATCATGCTCGTGTTCTAGAGCTAAGGAGGAAGCTTGATGCCCAGATCCGGAAGGAAGGACTGGCGGATGGGTTGATGAATGGCGTGGATAATCTCCTATGTAAGCACTTCATTCTTGGGATGAAGCCAGAGATCAGACAACGAGTGAAGTATGACCGCCCAGCTACCATTGAACAAGCAAAGGAGATTGCAAGAAGGCAAGAAGAAAGCATGGAAGAGGAGCCCAAAGAAACTGTTGCTAAAGTAGAGCCTACACCAGCACCTTTGGTCCATAATCCACAACCACTCCCGGTGAGCACAAATATTTCTCCTAGTACATCTACTGAGTATGAAGATCTGCTCAAAAAGATGGGTCACTTAACTATTAATCTTCTTCAAGGAAAGGAATTTAGTTCTCAGGGAGGAGATAGAGGTCCAAAAAGAAATATTTCTGAAGTTGTTTGTTATGGTTGTTATAAAAAGGGTCATTATAAGTATAATTGTCCAGATAGAGCTTCTACATCTGGTACAAAAGATAATGATAAAGGAAAAGCACCTGTGAATTCTTTTGATGTAGTAGATAAGAGCAGAAATAATGAAGTAGATGTGTTTGTAACAAAAAGAAAGAAAGAAAAAGATAATCAAGATGGAACTGATCCTAAGAAGATGAAAGGAGAAACTAGTAAGAAACATAGGAGAAGAAAGTTGGGTGTGCAGGATTTTCTGATTTCACAGGGGCAAGGACCATACTCCATCTTGGAAGATCTGTCCAAAAGGCCTGCAAATATTACATATGGTCAACTCTTGGCTATGTCTTCTGAGAAGAGGCGGGAGTTGCGAAGTGGACTCAATGCTCGACGAAAGAAGGAGGTTAAGGTCCCTGTTTTGGAGGCAGAGGCGGATCCCTATGCTCCACAAGCTGAGGTATTATGTAATGGTATTTCAATTCATGATGTCTTAGTTGATGGAGGTGCTGCAGTTAATGTAATGACCGAGTCGGTAATGAATATGTTGGGTTTAAAAATTGATCACCTTTCAACACTTATGTTAAGGTCACTAAATAAGGGAAAAACTAAACCAGAAGGTGTAGTTTCAAATGTGGCAATATCTGTTATGGGTGTTGTATGTGTGGTAGACTTTCAGGTGATGAAAAATGGTACTGTTGCATACCCAATGCTGCTGGGAAGACCATGGCTAAGGAGATTTCATGCAAGAAACTACTGGAATGAAGGTTTCATGACACTTGGACGTGGTAAAGAGAGGGTGAAGATAAATGTGATCCCTCGGCATCATAAAGCAGAACCTGTGGATTCAAGTGATGAAACTGATGATTGGACATCCTCTGATTACTCTAGTACTAGTGAAGTGGACACTGAAGATGAAGAAAGCGAGGTGGATGTTTCAGTCATGGATATCCTGCCAGTCACACCAACTCATGACCCCATAAAATTCTCTGAAGAAGAAGTTGATGATCGTCACCAACAAATAAAGATTGGTGATGCTGTGATGGAGAGTGAAAAGGAATCCTACCTCCAACTCTTCCGAAGGTACATACACCTATTCACTTTTGATTACAAGGAACTCCGTCAAGTAAATTGGGTAGAACATTGTATTGAGCTGGTAGATGGTGCTAAGCCCATAAAGCAAATGCCATATAGAATGAATCCTAATTTTTCCAAGACTGTAAAAGAAGAAATAGATAAGTTGCTTGATGCAGGATTCATATTTGCTGTGGAGAATTCAGAATGGGTTTCTCCCGTTGTGATCTCAACAAAAAAGAATGGGAAGCTACGCATTTGTGTTGATTATAGGAAGCTCCATAAGGCAACAAAGAAGGATCATTACCCTCTTCCATTTTCAGATCATATCTTGGATGAAGTAGCTAGCCAAGAGTGCTATAGTTTTGCTGATGGATATAGCGGCTACAACCAAGTTCGTATAGCAGAGAAAGATCAGCTGAAGACCACGTTCACCACTCCTTGGGGAACGTTTGCTTATAGAGTTATGCCTTTTGGGTTGTGTAATGCTCCAGCAACATTCTAGCGTTTGATGAATAGGGTGTTCGAACCCTACATTGGGACCTTCATCAGAGTATTTCTGGATGATTTTTGCATCTATGGGAGCAAGTTGGACCACCTACACCAAATGGAGACAGCATTTCAAAGGTTAGATGAAGCACAAGCCTCACTAAACCCCAACAAAGTGTGTCTTTAGATGTTCTAAAGGCGTTTTGTTAGGGCATGTTGTATTCAAAGATGGTATTGGTACTGATCCTGATAAAGTTTCAAAAATCAAAGAGTTACCATTTCCTATGAATAGAAGTAAGTTGAGATCATTTTTTAGGCCATGTGGGTTACTATAGAAGGTTCATCAAGAATTTCTCAAAGATTGCACAGCCACTAACCCAGTTCTTAAAGAAGGATGTTACTTATGAACCAGGAAATAAGGCACATGAAGCTTTTGAACAACTGAAGGAAGCCCTGGTGTCTTCACCTATTTTGAAGAATCCAGAATGGAGCAAGCCAATCATTGTGTACACCGATGCCTCAGATGCAGCACTAGGAAGTACTTTGAGCCAAAAGGATGAAAATGGGAATGAACATCCAATTTACTTTGGGAGCAGACAAATGAGCAGTGCTGAGGTAAACTATACTGTAACTGAAAAAGAGGCTCTGGCTATCATTTTTGCTGTAAAGAAGTTTAGAAATTACTTGCTAGGGCAGAAATTTATAGTTGTAACAGATCATCAGGCTCTGAAATATATTGTCAATAAGCCTAACCCATCAGGGAGGATAGCAAGATGGATAATTTTACTACAAGAATTTTAATTTGATATTATAGATAGGCCAGGAAAGAAGCATGTCAATGTAGATGCACTCTCTCGAGCCTATGATGGTTTAGGATCATCTTGTGATGATGATGATTTTCCCGATGCAGCATTGTTCTCCCTTGACACAATCCCTAGTGAATACATAGATATTTGGATTTATCTGAATGAATTCAAGTTTCCTGATGATGCCAATGCAAAGACTAAGAGAAAGATTACTCAAGCCAGTCGTCCATATTCTATTCTGCATAGAGTATTATTTCGAATAGGACCTGATGGACAGTACAAGAAGGCAGTTGGACGTGATCAAGGAAAGGAGCTGCTAGAAGAATTCCATAATGGTACATGTGGAGGGCACTTCTCTGGACAACTTACAGCAAGAAGGATCTTGGATGCAGGTTATCACTGGCCCACTCTTTTTAAAGATTGTTATAATTATTGTAAGACATGTGATATTTGTCAAACACATGGTAACCGTAAGACTTCATCAGCTCCATTATGTCCTATTCTTCCACTTGGTCCCTTTGAAAAGTGGGGAATAGACATTGTAGGTCCACTTCCAACTACATCACGTCAAAATAAGTATATTGTAGTTGCCACAGATTATTTAACCAAGTGGGTTGAAGCTAGGCCATTGAAAACAACTTCCATGGATGAAGTGGCAAGGTTCATATATGAACGCATTGTCACCAGATTTGGTTGTCCATTAGAAATTGTAACAGATCAAGGAAGCCACTTCATTAATGAGGTGGTAGAAGCCCTAGTCAATAAGTTTTCTATTAAGCATAGGAAGGCAACAACATACAAACCAAGCACAAATGGACAGGTGGAACGAACAAATTTTGTGTTGTGTCAAATTCTAGCAAAAGATGCAGCCTTGCAGGTACATAAATGGGATAAGAGGATTCATGCAGCATTGTGGGCATATAGGGCAACATCAAAGTCAGCAACAGGATACTCTCCATTTCAGTTGGCCTATGGCATTGATCCAGTTCTTCCTATTGAGTTTGATATTCCTACTGTGAGAGTTATGAAAAATGAAAGGATGGATGAAAGTGATTCAGTAAAAGAAAGGTTGGTACATCTTCATTTGCTAGAGGAAATGAGGGAAATAGCAAAGGATACAAGCCATAAGAAGAAAATGAAGCAGAAGGAATACTTTGATCAAAAGATCCTTTGGTCTCCATTTCAGGTGAATGACTTGGTTCTAGTATATGATTCCAGATACAAAAAAAAGAAGACAGAGGAAATTTCTTCCAAAATGGATGGGGCCCTACAAAATAGTAGCTGTGCATGAAAATGGTATGTACCGACTGGAGGAATTGGATGGCACTCCCATTACGAAATGGGTCAACCACGACAAGTTGAAGATTTTCCACGCACCAGAAGAGTCTACTCCGAGGACGGAGTAGAAGCTAGGAAGGGGGAAGATGTCGACACTAAAATTTTCCTCCATAATTTCTATTTCATTAATGTATGTATTAGGAATAGAATGTTGTTAAGTGTAATTAGTAGTAGCGTCCGATAGAAGATAACGGCGCTGCCAGTACGACGCCGCAAATAATGTGGAGTACGGTAACAGTCAAAGTACAATAGGAATGTTGTAAAAAGTAAATATTTGTCGTAAGTGGTCCGGTAATGTTAAAATGTCAAAGTTTGGGTAATTAGAGAAGTAGGGTCTACATGATTAGGAATTAGAATATTATATTAGTAATAAGGACAAGGAGTGAGGTCATAAATATTTTGTGTATTTTATTTGTAAAAATTCTAAAAATGTGGAACCCATGTAAAATGATAAGGTTTATCTTATCTTAAGAGATAAGCTTACATGTACAGATAAGAGTTAAGGTATGGAATATGATTCGTCAGAGTGGATTTCTTATCCTATCTTAGAGATAAGATGGATAAGCCTGTAAGTTCTATAAATAGAGAGGCTACCCCCCCTCATTTAGCATAGAAAGAAGTAGTGAGAAATATTGTAGGAAGTGTGCGAAGGAAGCCATCAGTTAAAGGTGTGTTGAAGAAGCCATCAAGAGGCGTAATTGTAAAGTTTCTCCCATAGTCTTGTTGAAGTACCTCATGGGTGAGATTGTAACAATTTCATGTTAATATTATAATTTACTTTGATATTTCAGATTTGTCATCATTCTGTCTTATCATAGTCAATGGTATTCTTGTGTTATGTTGTTGTTTTGTTTCCAGATTACATCCACCAAACTAAAGGCTGTGCATTAGTAAATAATCATAGCACGAGGAGTTCCCGGTGAAGAATTATCATAGTGCCGGATTGGTGATGACAGTTCACCTTAGCTCCGAGTAATCCATCCAACCATGAAAGTGCCACGTGAAATCAATGATGCAACTACATAGTAAAATGCCCAGGATACTTCTCTTACACTTCCATTATTCATTTTGCGGGGATTTAAAAAGTAGTGATATCAATGCATCACTTACCATGCTCATCTATTCCAAGAAAATAAGAAAATTGAGTACAAGATACAAAGTAAATAGAGAATTGAAAAAGGCAAACAATAAGATATTGGAGAAACAAGTTATCATATGTTCAAATCATAAGACCAATATTATTAGCTCAATAGGTCTATATAATCATGTTTCCACATTTGTATTGTGAGAATCACCAAATGTCATGGGATGAAAAATGTCAACATAATTTGAATCTGTATGTTAACAACACTTACAAAGTGACCATAAAGTTGGAAAATTACATGTAGTTTACAATTAAGGAATTTGATTAGTTATAATTTAAATATCTTAGCATCAATAGCTTCTATGAGTGAGATGAAATAATGGGTTAACTTCTAATTTGATATTTTCAGTAGTTAATTGAACAAGGCATCGGCTCAAAATAATTATACTACTGGGACAAAATCAAGATTGATCTACTTCGAGGATACAGATAGGGCTTTCCTATTCCTAGCACATTTAGAGATAGAAAACACATGACAGAGAAATGAACAAACTGAGGAATCTAATGAAAAATGGTGGCTCGAAGCACTAATCAAGACAACAAACTGACATTCAGTGGGAAGATAACCATACTCATGATACCCTTTCTATACCTCCCAATGGATCTTTGTGATGATCGAACTATTAAAGTGTCATATTTACACCAATTTTAGATTAGCATTTAAAATAGACTTCATAAGAAGTGCAAACACAAATGTTTAATGTACACATCTAAAGATTAACCAAACTTCATAAGTGTAGCAATCAATAGGGAAAACTTGTCTAACACAGGAGGTGGAGATTTATTGATGACTAAATTCTACTTCTAAGCATATACTTTACTTACTCCATGAGCATATTTCTAGCATGGTTCTGAAACATCCTAGCACAAGAGTTAACCACTAGGGGGATTTATGATGTAGACAATTCGGTGGTCAATCATGTTACTTTACTTAGTCAATATTCATCCGCATCCATAACTGACTAAAGCAAGGGTTAGAACTCAAAATTGGAAATCTTTACATAAGCATAAGCTCATGAATCCCACTTAAATTATTGCAATCGAACCATAAGAATCTGAGGCAGGGGTGGGTGGCAACCTAATTTAGACTCACTTGATACTAGCCATTTTCAAGCACCTTACAATATTAGAATCTGGGATTCGACTTCCATTAGTCATCAACATTGGAAACATTTATTTAGGCTAGTTCAACATGTCTATTGGTACAACGTTGATATATTTTATATCATTATCCTTCAAATCATCTAGCACTGATTCAAATTCAATTCCACCTCTGCATGATTAACCAATGCATTCAAAGAAAACATGATTCACATCGTTGGAAACAAAATGGTTAACCACCTCTGAATCCTATGTCAAATTAAAGTCCATGGCTCCTTCCATTCATCACAGAAGAACTTATGAGAAATCCATGGTGCCAAATCATTTTTGCCTCATTATTGGTACTAAAATTTCGAAAGAAATGTTTATCTAAGGCCTTATGAAATACCTAAATTTCATAGATTAAATATGATTACAAAATGGATTTGAAAAACCAATTAGTATTGGATGAGTCCGCGGGCTAATCAATTCATTTTGTACCTTTTGGAAGCAACCCTAATACAAACACTTTTAGCACTATAAGGATTTCCCCTATTAGAGTTCCGTTAGCTTCATTCCTTAAAATGGATACTATCCTAGCCTGCTGATAAACTATTTTAGGTCATTTGCGTGAAAATTTATCCCCAAGGGTCGTTATTGATTATATTTATTAACACGTGGACCTCACTATCCCCAATTATGGACGTGTCAAAATTTATACTATGTATTTTTTTAGTAATACCTTGAGGATTTAAATGAAGATAAATGCAACCTTAAATTAAGCATGGCTCATGATGTTAGTTCACTAAAGATTTTGGAGTATTCTTTGAAATTGCAACGAAGAGACACGTGGTACCCTAAGGGATTAGAAATCCTTAACATTGTTATCACATGTTTTGGTATAAACATTTGAATTTGAGCACCCCAAACTTAAGTGACTTAGGGTAGTATGGTACAGGATTATATGTTTTTGCGAAGAAATATCTTCGATCTTAGGTTTGACCATTGAGAGTTGAGGTAACTAGAATCCTTGATGAGCATCTTTCACTATATTGCCGATTTCTTAGACCCTATTTTCTCATTTCGAATCTTGAAATGTATTTGGTTAACTAGGAGGACATGTGAATGCCATGGAGGCCATTAGTTTAGGATCGGAATTTTATCGTCCAATCTTCATTAGATTTCGTCACATGAAGGATCTATAGATTTTCTAACATTGCAATAAGCCTTCCATGAGTCACGAATCTTAGCTGACTTCAGGATTGCCTTTTTGAACCATAGGTTACATGTGGAATCTCATGTCAAATTCAAGCATGTCTATGCAATGACCTTTTAAATCCATTTATTAAATCTCCGAATGAGATTGTTTGAAAATGATTTTCGCTGATTCTCACTTAAAATAGCTTACAAGGATTGTGGTCTTGTTGATTAATTTGACATTTAAATACAAGATTGACAATAGAGAATATGGATGTAATATACCTGCATAGCATTTAGTTTCTTTGACGTTAAAACTCCTTTTCTCAAGACTTTTTCGTAATAATAATTTTCTTAGACTACAACCTATTGATCAAACATAAAAGGGCCGAAATGACAAGGGCTACATATGATTTTAGTGGGACCTTATCCCTTCTTAATTCTTACACTTGCAAAACCAGGAGTTGTGTTTGATCAAGATTTGATAGGCAAAATTGAGTCAGATAATAGGACTTTTGAGCTTCACAAACAAATGGGACATGAGGTCTATCCATCTTTGATTTCTATTAAGATAAACTGTGCACCTATGTCCCGTAACCATTAAGACTCCAACCAGCTTTGCATAATGTGTCACATTCATGCGACTTTATAAACATTAAACACTATCCCCTTTTTCAACCTAGGCCAATGGTAGACTCATGAGAAGCTACCTTTTGTTAATTCATAATCTAAAACCATGATGTCCCCAGATCAGCCAAATCTATAAAAGGCTTGTCAGAAGTAGCTCAAAATCTCTCTATCTCCCTCATTTAAAACCTTGTCTTTTAACTAACACTCTTTCTTCAATTCACCAACCACTTCCGCCCCATTCTATCAAACTGACCCCTTGCATTCTTAGGCAAATACATAATAGCACAAATCTGATTGAGCTACTATGTCAGATCATTGTTCATTGTGAAAGAATCTCTCACTCCCGTTTGTCAACTGAAATTCAATATCAAGTTTCGGCCTCTGTGCATATTTTCTAGAGAAATCCCCGTATTGATCATTGAAGACTTTGACTTCTCATTTGGTTAGCCATGATCAGTCCAGAGACATTGCAAATGGATGCGTAGATTTATGAGACTCACAGTCTGAGAATTCGATCTTTACGTTCAATTTGTTAGCCATCCACGTGGTAAGAATCTTCGCAATGGGTTCAAAAATAGTCAGGTTTTTCTTTTCCCTCCATTGGGTTCCATCTGTGCACGTTTTGTTGTCCCTACAAACCTTTTGGAAATAAATGGAAAATTTTCACATTGATTGGTTTCATGTGACAACTCTGAGCATAGGGCATATTAACGATGAGCCTGATAACATTTACAAATTCTGGATCCCAAAGGAACTACAGGATGTGATTCCATTTCATGAGAGCCTCCATAGATGAAAGGTGAAAGTTTTCAAGTTTTCCACGCTGCTTCATTCTTAAGAGATTTAACATTCTGACACATGTCCCTTAATGTGGAGTCAATCTATGTGGAGGATTACAACCTTACCCTTTACAACTTATAACTCCATTTCCCACAAAGCTAAAAATTTTCCAAATTTCTCTGAAGGCCTGGCACCTCTACATTGACTAGAGCAACCTTTAACGCTATTCCTCTATCAGGATTGCGGGCCACTAAGTGTATATTTTGAATCTTTTGAAGCATTAGGAGGTAAAAATCCAAATTACCCTCGATGGCTGCCTCCCCACCTTTTTGACTTGACAAACTTTGACCAATCCTTTTTCGGGCTTGCGGGCCATACTTTTCATATCTTAACCCAAAGAAAAATTTCTAAGTTTGCCCTAGACTGATGGTACCTTCTACCTGAACACTTCCTTAGCACTTTTCAACAAAACTGCCACGACTGTGACACGTGAAATGATCCTGCATCTTGTTTGGTCCCCAAAAGTTGAGATCTTGAATGAGCGTGGGCTCGCCACATGTCCTGCTTTAAATAATTAAAGGCTCGAAGCTCAGCGGAAGACTGCCAAGTGTCAGGATCCGTGGCAATCTCCTTTAGGCCATTGAAGATTCCAAGCAGGCCTCAAAGTTTCCTCAGTGGTGCTTCTTCAAAAACCTTAAGGAAGATTTCGCTAGGGGCACACTTCCATTTTACAAACTAGACAACTAGCTCATTTTTCCAAACGGGAAACCAAATCCAAGGAAAACTCTAAAGGCCTAGGTCTTTCTGACCATATGATCCACGCGTTTGTTTGGGACTTGCAACATCGACGTGCTTACTTTGTAGGTGTCAAGGAAACATGGCTCAGGCTATTTGATTAAAGTGGAAAAGGGGCATGCAATCAGCCCCAGTAACTGTCAGTGTGTATTGCCGTGGTGGTAGGTTCCAATTTTTCCAAAGTAGCCAAAAAGAAAATCTTGTGTGAAATCAAGCCACCGCACTATTTTTCATCATTCTTGGATGAAAGTCATGTAAGCACTTTCAAAAGAACCAATCAGATTTAAGTGGGGACCTCCAATTTGAGACCAAGGATTTTCCTTGCTTGTCAATTGGAAGGCAGAAGATTTCTGATAAGTTGGAATTGCATTCACCTATCATCCCCTAACCAACGAACATGAGCTGCCACGTAGACCTGTCTGAGATGGATAAGGAATAGAATTGGAGAGGAAAAAGATACCCGTCGAACTCATGTCAAAAATGATAGAAAGTACAGGCCACTCATGCCCAAAACCAAGGTGTCACCTCAGGCAGTAAAAAGGATGAAACTCGAAACGAAACCGGTGTAGAGTCATGGTTATGAGCCATATTCTCAGACCCACTCAGACATATATTGTCAAAGGGCATGTTCAAGCATGAAAAATTCTTGAGCTAGGAATGGTCGCAGAGAAAATGATAACTGACAAAGTCCCACATTTGAGCATGACATCATTAGGGAAAATTAGTCGAGGGCCCAACAAATGTGAGATCAGTTTCAATTGGTCCACCTGGAAACTTTTGGCATTTGAATTCTAGGGTAAACAGTTTCGTTGTCATTAAAAACAAATTAGTAACAATATTTCAAAGGTCCCTCAAATATCTCAAATGGGGGGAAAATGTTGAGTGAGAAACATGCATAAAAGCAATGAGAATACTCTTGCAAATCGTTTGTTGGTACCCAAATTTAATCTCCTTCAAAGATCGAGCAACATCATGGATTTGACAGGACACTAAGAGGCAGATAGATAATCAAATATGTCATTTTCTAGCCGAGGAAGCAATCTATCTGACTTGTTAGCGCTCAAGTTTTGAAAGGGGTGGGTAACGCCTTAAAAGGATGTGATCTGATCCTAACTATTTCAAGTTGTTCCTTTCAACCAAGGTAAGAAAACCTATTTTTTAACCTCTGTTATTGAAGAGTGATGGTAAATCCTTCTTTTGCATAAATTTTATAGAGAAGACCTTGGGAAAATATGATCAACACACTAAATCTAACTCTCACGAGTTGTCACTTCCAAATCATGGAGATATTTTCACAATAAGGCAAAGGCTACTGAAGACATTTGGGGACCCTGATTACTTATGCATGTTTTGGTAACAAAGATTATGCATTTGTATGCACCCAGGACAAACATGGGTAGTACATGTAGGATTGGTTGTTTTTGAATAAACGTATTTGGTGGGAGCTGGGACAGGATGAACTTGATTCACCAGATCCTTGAGGAATATTATAAAATGGAAGGTTAAACCAATAGAATGCCACATAATAGCTAAAATGTTTCTTTAACTAGAATATGTGCTTCAATGGAGGCCCAGATTAGCACTTTTTCACACAATCTTTGAGATTCTATCATGAAGGATCGAGTTATAAAATCTAACAAAGCATCAAGATCTGAGTCAAATCACGCCTAAGGTACACCCAGAGGCTTACAGACAATCTCTGTCAACAGATGAAAGAAAATTGATTTTAAATCATTTATTCCAATCCCAGATGAAAGCTCTTTTGAGAAATGAAATTACAGATGCCACTAAACTATCACAAGGATTGAGGCCTATGTGATTGAATCAGATTTTAATACAAGATTGCTACAGAAACAAGAAAAACTACTCACATACATTCAGAAATAAAACAAACACATTTTGCTCAAGATAACACAAAATAACTCGAATTTGATTAAATCTATTAGCAGGGGAAAGTTTCTAGAATAGTCTCAGAGCTTGTCAATGGCTGTAAACTTGTAACCACCATGACATGATCAGATTTAATATAAAAGAGACATACAAGCTTCTCAAACGGATTCTGAAAATGATAGGCTTTGTCAAGCTTTTTTCTATTAGAAAATTCAGTCCCGACCCCTCACACTCTGACCATTTACATGAAAAACTCGTGCCATTTATAACATTTTACCACATATTTTTCCCCCCAAAAATCCAGACATTGAGTGCACCAGTGTTTGCCATGATCACGATCACGATTTCCAGAATCATATCTGTAAAAAGGGTCACCAGGTGCTCGAGGGAGAAGATCTCATCAAATATCTCCCACATTCAACTCCTTCCCTTTGTAGATCACTCTTTTTTCAATTTGCCAACTACTTCCACCATTAATCTGGCTCCTTGCGTGCCTGGGAGAAGAAAAATGGAAAATCTGATTGAGCATCGATAGTCAGACCATTTTAATTCCGAAAGGCATCTTCCAAATCTCCACACCAAACTCAGACATCAACATTAACTCCCCTCTCTACTTGGTGTGTAGTAAATACCAAGAAATCATGAAGACTCGCACTTCTAGGCGTGTTTCAGTAAAATGGGGGGAAAATCAGATTCATACTCTACATCTTCCATTGATCTTCTAATTTGAATTTGGGCCATCCACATGGAAGATTCAAATTTTTAAAAATAGATCCAGGGGTTCCCTCTGACCTTTCACAACTTTTGGAAAAAATGGAAAAATTTCAAATTTTGTTCCATACCTTTACCCTCAAGAAATGAGCCTGACACATGTCCTGAGGTGGGTCCAAAAGGAACCGAGGCCAAATTCTGCCATTTTATCTCCTTTTTGGAAAAGGGAAATTTTTCCAAGTTTTCCCCGTAGCTCCACCCTTAGGAAATGAGTCTAACACGTGTCCCAATGTGGGTCCCAATGAAACTACTCTTCCTTTTTCACTTTTAACTGTTTTTCCCATAAAGGGAAGATTTTCCAAATTTCCTCTGAGGGTCCGCACCTCTGCCTTTGACTGGAGCAAGCTTTGACCTTTCCTTCATTGGGCTTGCAGGCCATTTTGATGTTTTGATCCTTTGAATATCAGGGGGAAAAAAATGCAAGTTACCCCCGATGGTCCGCTTCCCCGTTCCTTTTGACTTTTCAAACCGCCATGTGTCACTATGACGCACCTTGAGATGGTCCCAAAAAATTGATATCTTGAAAGAGTGCGGGCTCGCCACGTGTTCTCTTGGCGCTTCTTTAAAAACCCTTAAGGTTTCAGAAATGATTTGGTGGGGGCGTGCTTCCATTTTAGACTTTTGCTCCATTCTGCCAAGAAGGCAAAACATCCAATTTTCCTCTGAAGGCCCGCATCTCCACCTTCAACTTTGTCAGGTGTCCTTCTGCGGGGTCAAGGTAAGAATTTTCCCTGCCATTTAAACTTTTGCTTTAATCAAATCCTGGCGGGGCCGTGGGGCAGGTTCATAATTTTTTCCAAAGTAGCTGTTATCCATATTTCACCCCTGCATTAAATATTGGATCGAATCACAACCCCACTTGAAGGAACCCAAGAAAACTCATCCAAATCCTACAAATTGGTTGCAAGAAGATTCAACAATGGAGTGGCGGAGGCCAAGAAAGATCAAAGGACCCTGTACAAAAATAAAATGACTCTGTTGGGCCGTTTCTACATCTTAAATCCATCCTCCAAGTTACAGGCAGGCAGAACTATAAAATAGCAGGGTCAGACAATAAGGATCAATGCTACAAAGAAGCTAGAAGAAGGAAGAACGACGAAGATTCAAAGTCCTCAGGCTTGAATTGGTTCAGGAAAAGGGCAAAAAATGACTAATTATGGAGGAAGAAGCAGAAAGGGCCACGTGCCTTAACGACGCTTTTTCAAGGGTGAATGCAAAAGCATAAATCCAAACTTGCGCTAGCCCTCCCCATAGCCAAGTGTCAAACAGGATCAAAATGTGGGCTTCAAAATTAGTTAAGTATAGAAGTGCAAGTGGAGAGTTCCACGTGTCAGGCTGGCACATTTCCGAGAGTCAGTCCCTGGGTGGAAACCCAAATGAGCACGAGGCTGCCACATAGCTCAAAGTCTAAAAAGTAAGAAGGATCGTTGAACAGTCCACAAAGCAGTGGAGGTAGATAAGTGTCAACCCAACACTCCTCCAAAGGAAAACTTTGGGTTGGATTTACAAACATGTGTAGTGCCTCCATGTGTCCTCAAAGGGAGACAAAGTTAGTTAAAAATTGAAAACATTAACACGCTGGCGGGGGCTACCAAGTGTCTCAACATCGCTGATTCAAGGGTCAAAAGGAGAGAAGGTTTCCAAACAAGCGCTAGGGTGACACGTGTCCCAAGGGAATGTGGGGAGTTGGGGAAAAGGTTAGTTTTTCACCCTTTGCCTCAAAAGGGGTAAAAGTTCTAAAAATACCCACGACTCTACCCAAGAGGGAAAAAGTCAACATATAGACCCGAGTCAAAGCCAAGGTGGGGCGTCAGGGAGAAAAGTGAAAATTTTCCTTTTTTCCAAAAGGTGTAAAGGTAAAAATGGAAACATGTTTCCCAGCCAACCAAAAGGAGCCACGTGTCCAGATGGAATTTTAAGGCTGTAGAAATTTTGGCGTTTTTACGCAAAGGGCCGAAAGGTAAATTGTGGGTTGTGGACCCAAATTTTTATCCCAATTTGGCTGCCACATATCCCAATCAAAAGGGGACCCATTTTTAAGGATGTTTTCCCACCCTCCTGTACAGACCCGATACAAACTTCAAGGGGCATATCTTTTGACTCAGGGCTTGAGATATTGCAAAATCTTATGCCGTTGGAAAGATCTCGGTCTCACCCATGCCATGGGGTCTGAAACTTTAATTTTGAGGAGGTTAGGTGAAGAAAAGCCTTAGGCACGGGAAAAACACAGAACAAATGTCCAACCACTAAAATTTAATGTGGTATGGTACCCATTTTTCTCCAGCATGGTCAAATACATTGGAAAATGGATTTGTGAAGGTACCCTTGCCATTTTAATGTATCTTGTCAGGTGGTTGGACCTACAAATAAATTTCTTGTGTTTTTCTCTCGGGTTTTTCTGCTTCACCGATAAATGCCATTTTTGGGGTCATTTGTTAAGGGTTGGACATTCTTCATTTTGCAGGCTCCCTCTTCCTTCTTGCAAAAGGATTTGTGGGGTTCAGGCCTTCCACTAAAATTTTAATACATTTCTACCTCTTGGCTACTTTGTAATGGACTGTATCAATCTATAGAGAAATAAAACACGTTAGTGATCAATTTTAGATCCTCTCTTGTCTCTTTTGCTTTCATCTAGTCTCCCATTACATATCTGGCTATCTGTGTTTTTTTATTATATGCATTTTGTTGGTTTGTGTCTATTAGCAAAGCAAGTGTTCATCATTCCTTTGGTGCATCACCTCATAGTTTAGCTTTGTTTTAATTTCTTTATTCCTTCCATCCCTGTCTTTTTGTTAAATTTTAGATTAGGATTAAAAATAGATTCTCTGTAAGTTTCTACATATACACCTAAATAGAGGAATAAGGAACCAACCTTTAATATGGAGAGCTTTTCCATTTTTCAAGGTCCCACACCTTGGGGAAAGTTCAATGTTATGCAATCACACCAAATGATTCTTCCTTAGAAAAGCATATTATCCATAACTCATTTGGGGGTGTTGTGATTTTTCACTAACAGTTTTGGCATGCTCGGTGGGACCAAGAAGTCTCCATCTTATTATAGTAGGGATTGATGTACACTTGCTATGATTTTGGCTTTTAAGAAGTCTTAAAATCATACATCTGGCGACTCCAAAAGAAACAAATCTACTGGTTTCAACAACCCAAGCTTAGAAGATTCATGAGAAAAACCCGGTCTAGAGCAAGGAAAGAAGTTATATTTGAATACTTGTGTCTATCCCCAGGTAGAGAAAGGAGAGGAAGAATAATTCAGAGGTCTCCATCTCCATGAAACAGAACCTTGTCAACACCTCCACCTGCAAGGCCTTTCTTTTAGTCTGCAAGGATTCTTAGGCCAATTAGAATGGCACAACCAAATCCATATGTTAACTTCACCGGAAGTAGTCCACTCACCTTGGTTGCACAAAACCCAGTTCCTATTGCAACATTAAATAGCATCCCATATTTCACTGGGGAAAATCAAACTTCTCCTGGTGATCATGTCTAAGATATTTTAAATGTCTGTACAATCCACAAGATCCATGAGATGGACATTGCAGTCAATCTGCTTGCCTCTTCATTTAAAGGGAAAGCTTCACAATGGTTCAGGAGTCTTACAATAGGCTCTATCCAGAACTGGAACTAGCTGTGCATGGATATTCACGATTAGTTTGGGGAAAAGGGTGATAACTTATCCTTGTTGGAGCAACTAACAACAATCAAGAGAGCCCCAAATGAGCAACTGACAGACTTTAACCTCAGATTCCAGCAGACCTAGGATATAATTCCAACAACAGTAAAGCCTACAAATGAAGGTGCATTATTATACTTTCTCAAGGCTTTAAATTTTGATATCTCTCTGATGATTCAGTCGATGGGGGGCACTACATTACATGCAGCCTATAGCCTCTCCATAGGGGCTGTGAACCGTTTGATTCAAGATGGAAAAATTGCTCCTAGGCTATCCATGCCTCTGTACCTTGAGTTAGGAGGCCCAAATACTAGCCAAGTGCCTACATTAGCTCTTATACCAACCCCCAGGAGTCCAATCTCAACTGAAGCTTCCACTTCATCATCTAATACTGATAAAGAGTTTTAGGAAGCGGTAATGAAGCAATTTCAAAACTTTAGGAATGAGCTAATGATCATTAAAAGACAACAAGCTCAGAGTTTCAGGTCATACCAGCCCCATGCTCAATATCAAGCTAGACCCCAGTATCAGCAGAATAGGCCACCACCTCAGACCGTAAACAAAAGCCAGAACCAAGGACAACCCCGAGCTGCTAGGCCTTTTAGGTCTTATGATCAAAATATAATGTCAACATTAAAGGCATTGGTCCCTGCACAGAACAATATGGCACAAGAATATGACTGGTGTTTTCCATGTAGTCAGCCACATAACCAATCCATGTGTTTTAATGGTGCTCTAAATCAGGCTCTAATGGTGTAAACTAGTATGCTACCACAAAAATCTGGCCAAGAGGGAGATCAACAGTAAGGAGTCCAACAAACTAAACCTCAAGGAGAGACTATGCTTGTTAATTGGCAGGCTGAAGACTTCTGTGGTATGAATCATTCCCCTACTCAAGATGTGGCTACCAATAAACGGTCCAAAAAGAGAAGTCTTGGGGAAGGCCAACCACTGAACTCAGGTGACCCTCAACCTTCCACCACTCCAAAAGTTCTTGGTGTTCCAAGAGTAACTCCCAACATGCAGAACCAATCCAAGTCACCTTCCAAACCCAGTCAGGCACTAGTTGTAATAGTCCATGTACAAGAAAGAAATGTGTATGGGAAGGGGCAACAAAAGGATAGCTCATTCAATATTATTGAGAAAATGAAGAAGACAAGTGTGAACATCTCACTATGGGAGTCATTGGCCATTCCAAGACAGAGATATGTGTTGCAAATTGCCATGCAAAATTGGTCAAGTTCAGGTCAACCTCTTAACCAGCAAGAGAGAGTACTTGCCAATGCAGTTCAACCCGAGAAGAACCAGGGAGAACAACAAGGTAAGAACTTGATGCCTCCTCCATTCTATGTCTCATTGATTATTGGAGACAAATTAGTGCACAATTGTATGATTGACTCCGGGGGCTAGTTGTTATGTGATGCCCAAACAAATAGCTGATCAGTTGGGTCTCAAATATGAAGTCATCTCTGAAGGAGTAGTTCAATTAGATGGGACAACAGTGACCACTGTAGGAATCATCCAAGACATGAGCCTCACTCTATAGGCCTACCCTAATGTAACTTTCTTGAAAAATGTGTCCATCATAGATTTGCCACCACATTTTTCTTTGTGTCTGTCTAGGGACTTCACTGCCAAGATTGGAGGCTACCTCTCTGCTGATTGGTCACACATGCTCTTTAGGAAAAGGTATGGGGCAAAGGCCACAATCAGATCTGAACCTATTTTTGACTATCATATTGAACCCTATGTACCTAGCCCAATCAATTCCAAATGCTTAGCCTTTTTATCAAGATGAGCTCCTAAACACTAATGAAGCAGATACCAAGTTGGGATGTATCCCTGATTTGACTCTAGATGAGTGGGCCAATAAAAAACATGCTTTTGACCCCTACAAGGAGATGGAAGAATCAGAGCTGGGTGTTTACTATCTACATGAAGAGAATCATCCTCTTCTTGACCTAATCAAGCCAGAGTACAAGGATGATAATGAATTATGACAATTATTCTTTGATGGCTCAAGAAGTAGACGAGGAGCTGGAGGAGGATCTATGATTGTGTCCCCCAGAGGTATGAAATATTATTCAGCCTTTAGATTTTAGTTTTCTTACACAAATAACACTGCTGAATATGAGGCTTTAGTCCAAGGTCTTCATTGGGAAAGAAAGCCAAGAATCAAGAATTTACAAGTGTTTGGAGACAGTGAACTGGTTGCCAATCAAGTAAGAGGACTAAATGCTATTAAAAATGACCTGCTCAAGAACTATAAGAGTAGGGTATGGGATCTCATGGAACATTTCAAGGCTTTCAACATTGTGTCCATACTTAGAAAAGAGAATGAAGCTGTTGATAGACTTGCAACAGTTAGAGCAGCATTTGATGTGGTGGACAACATCAAGAGAGACAAAGAACAACTACATATCCATGTGGTTGTGAGGCCGACAGTTCTAGAAAATAATACATGCTGGAAGGTGATTGAGAATGATCAGCAGATCATCAATTTTTTACAAGAAGAGTCTGAATTCTTGGCCCATAATCAGAACAAACTAGAGAAGTAATATGGGAACCAGATAGTATAGTTGTATACAAATAAGCTTCCCAAAGGCTTAGTGACCCTGGAATCTATTTTTAATCCTAATGATCAATTTAGAAAAGAAAAGGCTAACATGCATATCAAAGGAGAGGATTCAGAGTCAATTCCAGTTGGAGAAGACAAAACACTTCAAATTGGCAAGGTGGCCATCGAGCAGGAAAGGTATGAATTCGTACAACTTTTCCAAGAATTCCCTGATGTGTTTGCTTGGAGTTATGAAGACCTAAGGGGTTTCAATCCAAAACTAGCACAACACACAATTGAATTTGACCCAGCTTCTTATCCTATCAGGGAAAAGTAGAGACCATTCAACCCACATATTGAGCCCCTGATGAAGAAGGATCTGAACAAACTAATAGAGGCAAGAATCATATTCCCAATCAAGCATTCAAGTTGGGTTACAAATATGGTCCCAATTAGAAAGAAAAATGGGGAAATTAGGCTGTGTGTTGACTTCAAGGATTTGAACAGAGCCTCCCTCAAAGATCACCACCCCACTCCCTTTAATAGAACAAATTTTACAAGTAGTGTCTGGGTCATAGATATTTTCTCTCTTAAATGGCTATTCAAGATACAATCAAATCATGGTGAAAGAAGATGATCAATTCAAAATTTCTTTCAACACCAAATGGGGCACCTATACATACAAAAAAAATGCCATTTGGACTGTCCAATGCTGGTGCTACTTTCTAAAGAGCCATGGATATGGCATTCAAAGGGCTAATCAACCAGATAGTGTTGATATATCTGGATGATATCAATGTTCTCTGAGAACATAGCAAACCACCTTTTCCATCTAAGGCATGTGTTTCAAAGATGCAAAAGATTTAAGGTGTCTTTAAACCCCCAAAAATGCATATTCTTGGCCCATGAGGGCAAGATTTTGGGCCACATTATGTCTAAGGAGGGTCTGATAATTGATCCAAAAAGGGTTGAAGCAATAAAAGCATTGCCATTACCTAGTCACAAGGAGGCTCTTCAAAGCTTCTTGGGGAAGATCAACTTTTTTCTAAGGTTTGTCCCAAACTTTGCTCCTCTGGTTAAGCCAATAACACTGATGTTGAAGAAGAGATTAACATTCAGATGGACAGATGAAGGAAAGGCAAGCTTTAAAGCTATCAAAGAGGCCATATCACAGGCCCCAACTCTTGTAAATCTAGATTTTTCCAAGGACTTCATATTGTATGCCTTTGGTGGCCATGACACTATCTCTATAATCTTGGTTCAGCAGAACAAAAAAAGCTCAAAACAACCAATTGCTTTCTTCAGTCAGATTCTAGAAGACTATGAAGTGAGGTATTCCTTCATTGAGAAGCAAGTCTTGGTGGTGATTAGAGGATTGAATAAGTTTAAGTATTTGGTGTCAAACAACAAAATCCAACTATTGGTCTCCCATGCAGGAGTCAAATAATTCTTCCTCAGTAAGGACCTAAATGAGAAACGTGTAGGGTGGATTACTCGTGTCATGGAATATGACATTTAGATTAAGGTCACCAAGCTGGTCCGTGGGAGGGGCTTGTGTGAGCAGCTAGCCTCTGCTCTACAAGATGAAACAAACAGTGAGAAGGAGGTTGTTCTGATTCTACAAGATGATCAAGAAAAAGAAAGAAACAATATACCTACTCCTTGTTGGACCCAAGACATGGTGCATTTTCTTCAAATTGGCATGTGCCCTCATGGGATGAATAAAGAAAAATGAAAGCATTTCAAGTTACAGGCCATTCCATAAGTTCTTATTGATGATGTATTGTTTAAAAGAGACATCAATGGTATTCTGCTGAGATGCATTGGGACGGATCAATTGGAGAGATTGCTACAAGAATTTCATGTTGAAGCAGCTGGAGGCCATTATTGACATCACTCAAAATCATGAAAGTAGGTTATTATTGGCCCAGAGTGTTTAGTGACTATTATACATGGATTAAAAGATGCAAGAATTGTGATTTCTTCAAAGGGAAGGAGAAGCTAGCAGCACTTCCATTGCACCCAATCTCATTCGACCAACCTTTTATGAAGTGGGGATTGGACTTCATTGGAGTAATTAATCCAAACTCAAGCTAGGGTCACAAATGGATCCTAACAGCCACATACTATTTTACCAAATGGACCAAGGCAATGGCACTCAAGGAGGTGAATGAGTCTAGTATCCTAGATTTCCTTGAAGGAATAGAGACCATATTTGGGGTACCAACCACCATCATCTTAGAAAATGCATTAGAATTTATAGGTTCCAAAATCACAGGATGGGTTGTCAAGAATGGGACTTATTTGAGCACCTCATCAAATTATTACCCTCAGGGTGATGGCCAGGCTGAGTCTACAAACAAGAATTTATTAAAGATCATTAAGAGAAATCTGGATGAGAATCAAAGGACCTGGCACAAAAATCTCAAAAATTCCTTATGGGTTGATAGAATAACACCCAAGAGATCCACAGGCAGCTCTCCATTCAAGATTGTCTATGGGAAAGAGGCAATGTTGCCTATATCACTTGAGTTACCAGCATTGGAACTTGTGAGGCAACTAGAAATGTCTCAGTTTGCACCAATGGAGGTTAGGTACGCAGAGCTGATAGAATTAGAAGAAGCCAGAGAGAGTGCTCTCCACGCATTGGAGAGGAGTTAGGCTTCAATCAAGAAGTTCTTTGACGAGAAAGAAAAAGCAAGGAATTTCTAGGAAGGAGACCTGGTTTTGAAGTGGGACGCAGATCAAGTAAAACCAGGGAGACATTCTAAGTTCGATGCCATATGGAGTAGTCCTTATATGGTAAAAAGATGAAAAAGTAGCAATGCTTTCTAGTTGTCCTCATTGGAGGGTGAAGAGATGCAAATCCTAGTGAATGGGATCTATCTCAAGCACTGCTCTAAAAGGGAAGTCCCACCATGTACATATTAGTTTAGTTTCTCTTTCCTCTAAGTGCTTCTGCACATTGTCTTGTTGTAGAGTAGATTGATTTTCTCCTAAGTGATTTTACATGCTCTGTATGTTTAATTTGGAGCATGTATGATTTCAATTTTGTACATAGTCTTGGTGTTGTTTTGTTTCTCTTATGCAGTTCATTTAGAAAAACAAACGAAGCACTAGAATTGAAACAATTTTCTACTCTCATAAATCTTCATTTCGGGATTTTCTTATAAAATCTGAGGATGTAAGTGGCCAAGCTCATGAACCAGAGGCAAAACTAGTATCAGACTGTTATTCTTGACTCTATGCCCAACAAATATGACAAGGAAACTGATCTCTTCATCTAGTAGGCAGATGTCCCCGTGAGTCACAAAATTTTTATCCATATTTTTCTCCCGAGAAAACTATTGGATCAAATCATGACCCAGATTGAAGGAACCCGAGAAAAATCATCCAGATCCTACAAATTGGTTGTAAGAAGATTCGAAAATGAAGTGGTGGAGGCCAAGAAAGATCAAAGGACCCTATACAGAAAGAAAATGACTTTGTTGGGCCATTTCTACATCTTAAATCCATCCTCCAAGTTATAGGCAGGTAGAACTATAAAATAGCAGGGTCAGACAATAAGGATCAATGCTATAAAGAAGCTAGAAGAAGGAAGAAAAACGAAGATTCGAAGTCCTCCGGCTGGGATTGGTTCAGGAAAAGGGCAAAAAATGACTAATTATGGAGGAAGAAGTGGAAAGGGCCACGTGCCTTAATGATGCTATTTCAAGGGTAAATCCAAAAGTAAAAATCCAAACTTGCGCCAACCCTCCATGTAGCCAAGGGTCAAAAGGTAGGCTTTGAAATTGGTTAAGTATAGAAGTGCAAGAGGAGAGTGCCGCGTGTCGGCCTGGTGCATTTACAAGAGTCAGTCCCCGGGTGGAAACCCAAATGAGCGTGAGGCCGCCATGTAGCTCAAAGTCTAAAAAGTAAGAAGGACTGTTGAATAGTCCAAAAATAAGCAGAGGCAGACAAGTGTCAACTCGATGCTCGTCCAAAGGAAAACTTTGGGTTGGATTTACAAACATGCGCTGTGCGTCCACGTGTCCTCAAAGGGGGACAAAGTTAGTTGAAAAGTCAAAAAATTAACAGGCTGACGGAGGTTGTCAAGTGTCTCAACGTCGCTGATTCAAGGGTCAAAAGGAGAGAAGGTTCCCAAACAAGTGACAGGGTGATGCGTGTCCCAGGGGAAAGTGGGGAGTTGGGGAAAAGGTTAGTTTTTCAACCTTTTCCTCAAAAGTGGTAAAAGTTCTAAAAATACCTACGACTCAGCCCAAGAGGGGAAAAGTCAACATATAGACCTGAGTAGATTCCAATGCAGGGCGTTGAGGAGAAAAGTGAAAATTTGCCTTTTGTCCAAAAGGTGTAAAGGTAAAAATGGAAATGTGTTTCCCAGCCAACCAAAAGGAGCTATGTGTCCAGAGGGAGTTTAAGGGCTATGGAGGTTTTTTCATTTTTGCGCAAAGGGCCAAAAGCTAAATTATGGGCCGTCGACCCTAATTTTTATCCCAATCTCGCTGCCACATATCCCAATTAAAAGGGGACCCATTTTTAAGGATGTTTTCCTGCCCTCTTGTACAGACCCGATACAAACTTCAAGGGGCATATCTTTTGACTCAGGGATCGATATATTGCAAAATATGATGCCAATGGAAATATCTCGGCCTCACCCATGCCATGGGGTCTGAGACTTTAATTTGGAGGAGGTTAGGTGAAGAAAATGAAGAAAAGTCTTGGGCATGGAAAAAACACAGAACAGACGTTCAACCACCAAAATTTAATACGGTATGGCACCCATTTTTCTCTAGCATGGTCGAATACATTGGAAAATGGATTTGTGAAGGTGCCCTTGCCATTTTAATGGATCTTGTCCGGTGGTTGGACCTATAAATCAATTTCCCACTGTAGACACCTATAATTACGCCCAAGCAATTTAAATACTTAAATTGCGCTAATTATCCCCTTTCTCACAAATTGACGACATATCGTCAAAAGCACTCATTTTCCCTCATATCATCATTAATTAATTACACTAAGCTAATTAATTAAGTTTCCTATCCAACAAATACCCTAATTAACGACCTTTCGTTAATAAATCACCCCTTCTACCTAGACTAATTAATTATTATTAATTAATTAGCTTTCCCTTCCATTTAACTAGTAAATCAATATTTAATTGATTTAATCCCTTTCTAATAGCCCAAATCATACTAATATTCCTCTAATTTGCTTCTATAAGCTCACATCTACCTATTAGTTAATCACATTTAATTAATTAAAACACCCCCCAACTCCCATGACTTGCTAATCATAAATTAAATCCTTCTAAAGTAAGGTTACCTTTAATAAAACAACCTTATCCATTCCTAATCATGTTTTACCTTTATCCCACATATAAAGGGATGAAGTGTTTCCTTTATCCATTAGGCTATATAAAGAGCCATCCACCTACCTTTTTACTTACACCTAAACTCCTAAGAGAGCAAATGCAAAGCATATAGTAAAGAGACTAAGAGCTTGCACCTTGTTTTCTTGAGAGTTCATCATCTTGAGGAGCTAAGCTTCATATTCTAGCCTAAAAGTTCTTAGGTCATATGGGAGGTGTCAAAAAGGGTCTTGTATCTCAACTTTGATAAACTTCCATTCCTAGGTTCTTGGAGATATCAAGGACAACCAAATATTGATTGCTATGGAGCTTATTTAGGTCGATTTACTTGTTTGTTGGTAATCTAGAGAAGTAGAGATTTAAATAATTTAGCATTGTTTAATTCAAAGTTAATGCATTATGCTAGGTATTAATCTTGTTTAGCTCTCATCTTTGACGGTGTTTAGATTTTGTCATTAGCTTTGTTATAGAACTATTTAGGTGTTAGTTCTCATTCATCTAACTTAGCTAGAAACACAAAACCATGCACACATTTGACACACCCGGTGGGACTTACTCCATTGTCTTTTGCACTTAATTTCAAGTTTTTGTAGTTAAGTTTCATTTTTGGTTACTAACCCTCTTTTACACATGCTGATCTAACTTGTTTTTCTTAACTTGTTTTGTTGAGTTTGCATGTATTGAGTCTTCCTTGTAGGTATAAAGGAGATGAAGTTTTTTCAAAATTGGAATTGATAGAAAAATTCAATATTTCTCCATGTTTTCATTTTTAGAGCTTACTTTTTCAACATTCTACATGCTAGTTTTGTCAATTTCTTGAAAATTTTAAATTCTTGAGCATGTAGGTTAGTGTTTGATAGTGTTGAATCTTCTATTTACATATTAATGTGGTGGGTTGCTGTCAAAATTTAATCTTGGTGATAAAATTTCAAGATTTCATTATGTTTTCATTTTTAGAGCTTACTTTTTCATCATTCTACATGCTAGTTTTGTCAATTTCTTGAAAATTTTAAATTCTTGAGCATGTATGTTAATGGTTGATAGTGTTGAGTCTTCTATTCATATATTGATGTGATGGGTTGTCAAAAATAAATCTTGGTTGAAAATTTTTGCCCATTTTACAGATTACGAGACGTTTTTTTTGACATTTTTTGAGTGCATGTCAAGTGCATACCTGTGAGCATAATAGCATATGCGTAACCCATCTTCCGAAGGCCATAACTTTTGCTCCCGAACTCGAAATGACTCTATTTTTTTTGCGTTGGAAAGGTATTGAAGTTAAATATGTAATGAAAACATAAATTTGGAATTTATACTTACAAAAATTATAAATTTTTCTGTTAGTTTAAAACTGGTCATTTTCTAATATGTCTAATGTTTTGATGAATGTTGTATTTCCATGCTTACTCGATTTAGACCAAAGTGTGTGTATGCTCTTTTCTTACACATTTTGGTGATATTGAAAATCAAAAACAACTTTGATCTATATCTTTTTAACATTGGGATTAAACTTGGAAATTTGATTATTCATTTTTCTTAAGGGAATGAACTTTTTACAAAGAATTTTTCAATGGTCCTTTGATTTGAAGTTTTCTATTTCTATATAGTTGGAATAAAGTTTTTGTATGCTCTTCTCTTATACCTTAGTGTGATCTTGAGAATAAAAAGTAACTTTAGTCTTCATTTTATAACATTTGGTAAATTGGAAACTTCATCTTTCACTTTTGGTTTAAGGGAATGAAATTTTTACAAAGCATTTTTCAATAGTCTTTTGATTTGAAGTTTTCCATTTCTATATAGTTGGGATAAAGTTTGTGTATGTTCTTATCTTGCACCTTAGGGTGATCTTGAGAATCAAAAATAACTTTAGTCTTCATTTTATAACTTTTGGTAAATTGGAAACTTCATCTTTCACTTTTTGTTTAGGGGAATGAACATTTATCAAGAATTTTGTATGGTTCATTGATTGAAAAGATTTTCTTTACTTTTTAGTTGGATTATTTGTTATGTATTCTCTTCTCTTGCATCCTTGGATGATCTTGAGAATCAAAAGTAACACTTAATCTTCTTTTAAATAATGTGATTTTCTTGGAGAACTACTAACGCTTGAGTGTAGGACCTAAAAACACTTGTAAAAGAAAGGAGGAATCAAAACGAAATCAAAAACTACTAATACAGTTGTTATATAGGTTGTCAAAAGGTGTTCAAGCAAACCACACCTAATTAAAAAAGATAAAAAGAACAACATATTCAAAACACTGTATTGCAGGTTTCGGAAAAGGGTACGTCCCTATCCGCTCAACTGGAACATAACCCCTTTGGCATAAAGCCTTAAGCTACAACAATGGGGGTGGTTCCAGGAACCCCAAAGTAGTCCACGCAAGAGGGAACCTTGTGGATGAAATGGGAAGTGCTCCGCACTACCTACTTGACTAGTGATTCCTTTGTGAGATAGCGTTACAGGTTGTTCGTTGTGGTGACCCCAGTGATAGTACATGTAGATGCACTAGTTGCCTACTGTTCTTGAAGGGAGTAAAGTAAAGCCGAGATACTCCCAAACTAGTCAGTGCAACTTTTTGGGTAAATCATGCTCGCTCGTGGTAACTTTGTAACACCTAGGGTGAGAGAACCACCTAAGAGAATATACTTTGGCCAGGAGCCCACTTTGACCATTTTAAAATAGTGTTGATTTATGAACCTTCCTTTTGAGAAACGTGTGACATATTACTTTTGCCTAGTTTTTACTTGCTTTAGGGCGAGGCGAAACTCTACCGAAGTGAGGCTAGCATTTTTCGTCATTTTTCTTGATTTATTTACTTCATATTCTTTTGACACTTTGTTGATCAAAAGATGTGTGATTACCTTTGTGTTGCCATTCAATTGTTTCTCTCACTTTTATGTCCATTTACGCCCATCCATGTTTGCGGCTGGGTTAGTTAATCGTCTAAAGTGAGCGGAGGTGTTTTCACGTCATTTGGTAGCCATTGTGATCTTGATACCCACGTCAAGATCGTCATTGTAGTTAGGTGTGGTTCATCACCGCAGACTTCCATAGAGTTAGCTTGTTTGTCTCATATCATTACAGTTTCGATATTTACGTCTTGTTTCTTATAAACTCAACATAAATACCTATATTGTACGGTTACGCTGCACACATTTTTAACTATTCCTAGCTATACTTTGAGATTTTTAGTTTGGTTCTATTATTACCTTGATTTCAAAGAGTGCTAGGTGTTACCATTTGTGCGTGTTATGTCAATAACACCTCGATATCAATACTTCACTTTATAGCAAAGTGGGTTAACACATCTTGGTGATATTGTTGTGTCATTCGCGAATTATAATTGGCACTTTTTGAGATATAGGTGTTAATCGAGTTTGAGCTCGCTCATCGTATATCTTGATTGGGAGATAACATTGACTTCTTGTATTTACTTATGTTTTGTTCATTTCCTTGAACTTGGCATAAGTGGAAACATCTTGTTGATCATCTTGTGACGCAAACTACTTTTTGAAACGTAGTCTAGGAAGTACTTCCTTTGATAAAGTTTTAATACCAAACGCTTGTGTCACAGGTCATTTATCACTCTATCATATTGGTATTCTCACATTTTTGACATATTCATACTCTTAGCAATTTCATTTTGCATTTCACTTAGGGGTAGTCACTAAGCTTTGCACATATCTACAACTCACCCTAGTGAAACTATCACGAAAACATGGCTCCCAAAACACGTCTAGGGTTGACGAAACAGACATATGAGGAACAAAAAGGGCATGCTCGGGAGACCTCTAATAGACAAGGGTCAAACCCCTTCATTGGACATGACTTAGGGCCATTGTTTTTTGCAGAAAAGGAAACCGAAGAGATGGTCGATCATAGTGGAAATGAATTAGAATCATCACACGTAGACTTTGATTTTGACCCCACTCTACTAGATTAGTTTCTCCTTAGAAACAAAGATAGAGTTTTAGCATGGGTCATGGAATTAGAGGCCAAAGTTCCCACCAAGAATGAACCAATATTACCTATAAATGAGACTACTAAGGAAGAACACCCGCTTATCAATATGGAAGATATTTTAATAGGCGGGCATGCTTCCACTTCTTACATAGAAAATGATAAAGTGGTAGGGCATAGAATACCCCTCATCAAAGTGCCATGAAGAAACAAGGCGGGCATGCTTCCACTTCTTACATAGAAAATGATAAAGTGGTAGGGCATAGAATACCCCTCATCAAAGTGCCACGAAGAAACAAGATAGAACATGAGACAAGGGAAGAACCTCCACAATACAAAGAGGAAGAACCTTTAGAAGAAGAAGACACAAACCAAGTCACAATCCAACAACAACTCAGTAACCTAAGCCGACAACTAGCTTTGCTTACTTTCCAGGTACAAAAAGAAACAAACAAGAACGTTCAAAAGTCAAGGCCTAAATTTATGATCCACGAACTCCAGCAAGAAAACCAAGGAGAAGAAGACACGGGGTATCATCCTGTACACGTCCCCGCTTCTCCCACTAGAGAACAATTTCTTGCACAAGAAGTACAATATATGAAAGCAATGCTTGTGAGCATACAAGAAAGCAATATAGGGAGTATTAGGAAATACCAATACGAAGAACTATGTCCCTATCCTTTTGACAAGACAATGACCCTTCAACCCTTTCCAAAGAAATTTGATATGCCAAAGATTGACAAATAAAAAGGAAAGGGAGACCCAAGGGATCATGTTAAAGATTTCTACATGGCATGTCAAGAGGTGTCTTATAGTGATAATTACCTCATCAAAATTTTTCCTAAGAGTCTCGGAGGTTAAGCATTGGAATGGTTTACGTGCTTACCATGAGGATTAATTTTCACTACCCAGAATTGGCGGAAAGATTCATGTGTCATTTCTCATATAACATAGGGAGTGACATCACCATGGCAAACTTGTGAGGCAAAAAACAACGCCCAAATGAGACCTTCGCCAGCTTCCTCTAATGATGGAGAGGGATAGCTAGTCACTTCCCTTGCGCTTTCCCTGAGAAGCAGTTGGTCAGTATTTTCGTCCCTAATCTCAACCTAGATATAGCTTTCCACCTCCAAATGCATTGTGTCCACACCTTTGAGGAGGTTATTGAGAAAGGGATTCAAATAGAAAAGGCTCTCATTTCCAAAGGCACCCTCAAAACCCAATCTAAAGACAACAAAAGTGTCAAACCCACTGAAAATCTAAAGATCTTTAACAAAAAACAAAAATGTGGTGGGAGACGGAATCACTGATTCCAAACATGTTCAAACGGTCCAAACCAGTCAACCTTTTAAACTGACCAATGACCCAATTCAACCACCACCAAAGCGACGAACATTCACCTCCCTTAATGAACCGTTGTCCGTCATACTAAAACAGTTGGATGCGGCCCACATGATGACCTATCGTACAATGTAACCATTTGATGACAATGCTCCTAAACCTTCATGGTATAAGGAGCATGAATATTGTGAAATGCATCGCGTTAAAGGTCATAAGACAGAAAAATGTCTACGGCTTCGCCACTATATTCAGGACCTCATTGATAATGGGGAGATAGAGGTGGATAACCCTGGAAAAATGCAAACACCTAACGAGAAAATGGGTATTTATAAGGAACCATTCCCTAAGCATGATAAGTCAGAAAAGACAAAGCCGGATCGAGGAGACTCATCCCAAACCTATAAATCTGCAAATTACTTGTATACCAAAAGAGATAACAATCATTACGATTCGCTTATCGGATGTATTCACTCCCCTAATGACCGTGTCAATACCATCCGGATCAAGGGAAAGGACTGTGCTACGGTAACAAGGCATGCCTGCCTCGTGATTCCAGAACCCTCTCTGTTGACCCTAGAAACTGGTAAATATACCCTTTTAGAACAACTTGAGAGGAAACCTGCTAAGATCTCGATCTTAGATCTTCTCAAGATATCCAATGTGCATAAGGACATTTTGTATCAAACTCTTCAGGGGTCAGGAGTGCCTTTAGAAGTTGATCCTATGTACTTTCAAGCCACGGTGGTAAATATTGCACCAAGTGAGCATCTCACTTTTAACCATAGGGAGGTCCCTACCGAGAATCCTAAACATAATCTTTCCTTATACTTTGAGGTAGTTGTCACCCGCAGGAAAATCAAACGGGTGCTTGTGGATAACGGATCTGGATTGAACATCTGCACACTTAAATTAGTCAAACAATTGGGACATACAGAGGCAAATCTTGAGTCCCATATCATCACTATCACCGCATACGACAATGCGGAAAGAGAGTCAGCAGGCACCACAACGTTACCCATGGAGGTGGGCCCCACTTGCCATCAGACAAAGTTTCATGTCCTAGACTTGGAACTTCCATATAATATGCTTCTAGGCCAACCATGGATCCATGCCATGCAGGCCATGCCATCAAAATTTCATCAATGCATCAAGCTGAAGCATGAGGGACATATGGTAACAATACCAGGAGACTTGGAGCCCTTTGCTCATTGTAGAGCTCTCAATAGCTTTTCACGAAATGGTACATATGCATGTCCCTCCATGGATATGGCCATTCCTTTTCAGTCTGAGGCTATGGAATCCCGACTGGATTCAGATTCTCTTAGGTCTTGTTCTCATGGGGCGTCCACTTCCACATCTCCATTTGATTCATGGGAGATGAAAATTCTGGAATATGGCTGTGGGGAGTATAATGTACAACAAGCGCTCTTGGTTTCTGACCTCTCCTTGTCACCCAAGACTAGAGGTTGACCCAACTACCACTTCAGGAGATCTAGAGAGGAACACGCTATTGGGTCATTCTTACTTGGAGGTTTGTTAGCTGAGGAAAAATTGCTTGATCCACCTACTACTTGGGTACCTAAGGACATTCAGCCATCCTGTTACCAAACTCTGGAATATGAAAAATCTAGTAGAATGATGTACTCCATGGGCTACAAAGGCCTAGGATGTGGGAGGAATGAACAAGGACAAAGAGAACTAGTCCCTCTTCCACATTTCAAAATAGAAAGATACGACATTGGGATTTGTCCTTATAGAGCACACCCCAATGATCAAGATGTGACTTGTTCTGAGCGTGAGGATAGTTCCAATTACCTAGACAGTGATACAAATTCTTGTTGTAGCCAATATGAGGATCTAGCCTCCATGAACCTTTTTATGAATAACGATATCCTAACCATCACCCCCACTAAACCAAACCTTGACCTTGTATACCCTTCCCTTATTGAATGGGACCAGCAATGTCACGTACCACTATATTTATTTGAGAACGACGAGGATATTGTAAAGTTTATGGGTATAAGGGATATAATCCCCATTGAAGATCATAAGAAAGGTTTATCTATCGACTTAGAAACTTGTGCCTACTTCAGTGAGGAGGATAAACTTCATGGTTAGAAAAATTTAAATAAAAGCGAGGGCAAAAGTTCTAAAGAAAAGTCCTCGGCAAAATTTGAAGTCCAAGTCACATAGTGAAAACCATCTTTGAGGCACTAGCTGGCAAACAAATAAGAAAATCAAATGACAAACAAAGTGACCACATGAAGGATGAAAATCTTGTGGAGACATCCTTGGATGAAGATCTCAACCTACCTTTTGATCCTACACATATGGAGGATTTATAAAAATTGTTAGTTGAAGAAACCATTGATGTCAATACTGGTACTGAAGAAGATCCCAAGATAGTAATATTGGGAGCATCACTCTCGGCTAGAGAATAAAAGATGTTCACTATGCTACTATGAGAGTTTATTGATGTGTTTGCATGGTCTTAAAAGGGCATGCCCGGCTTAGATCTAAATTTGGTCATGCACAACCTGGTTGTGCACACATATGCTAAGCTTATCAAATAGAAGCTTCTGAAAGAAGCATCCAAGAGTGGCCTTGTTATTCAAAGAAGAGTCGGAAAGGTTGCTTGCAACAGGATTCATCTGACTAATAGATTATTCTGAATGGATATCGAACAT
This sequence comes from Taxus chinensis, assembly GCA_019776745.2. Taxonomy (NCBI): domain Eukaryota; kingdom Viridiplantae; phylum Streptophyta; class Pinopsida; order Cupressales; family Taxaceae; genus Taxus; species Taxus chinensis. Next base: position 405,067,846 of record CM034155.1, read on the forward strand.
TGTTCTTGTCTAGAAGAAACCTATCAGTATCTAAATCTACACATATTTTAGGGACATCAATAAGGATCTTTCCCTAAAGATTACTTTCGATTGCCCAACATTGACATGATTGTTGACTCAACTAGTAGGGTATGAAATGCTATCACTCATGGATGGATTTTCAGGTTATAATTAAATTGAGATCGCTGAGGAAGGACCAACACAAAACAACTTTCACAACTCCTTAGGGAACCTTCTGTTATTAGGTGATTCCATTTGGCCTTAAGAATGCAGGAGAAAATTAGCAGCAGTCCATGACAGTAATCTTTTACGATATGATTCATGATATCATGGAAGACTAGGTAGATGAAATTCTAGGAAATTCCAAAACAAGAGAGGATCATCCTATTATTTTGTGGCGTATCTTTGGACACCTGTGTGAATAAAAATTCAGGCTAAATCCAAAGAAGTGTGTCTTTAGTGTGCTATCTGGGAAACTATTAGGCTTAATCGTGTCAAGACGAGGTATTGAGGTAGACCCTACTAAAGTGTCTACCATCACAAAAATGCTTCCACCTAAGAATATAAAGCAACTGCATAGTTTGTAGGGGAAAAATCAAGCCATTCGTCACTTTATCTCTTAACTTTTAGATAAATGTAATTCATTCACTCATTTGCTTAAGAAGGATGTTGCTTTCATCTGGGGACCCGAGCAACATCAAACCTTTGCTTTTCTTAAACAATACCTGGATAATCCACCTATCCTTATGCCTCCCACTCCAGGAGAACCACAATTTTGCTCTATATTTCCTACTATGCAATATGCAATTGGTGCGCTGCTTGCCCAATACAACCTTAGCCATAAAGAGAAAGCATTATACTATATGAGTCACACCCTCATCGCCTATGAAATTAATTATCCTCAGATTGAAAAGGCTTGTTTTGCTGTTGTTTTTTACCTTTCAAAAACTTCACCATTACCTGCTAAATACTAAGACCAAGCTCATATCCAAGGTTGACCCACTCAAGTATTTGTTGTCCAAATCCACTCTCACAGGTAGAATGGCTAATTGGATCATTCTACTTAGTGAGTTTGATATAGAATCCATCCATCAAAAATTCAGTTAAAGGACAAGTACTTGCCAACCAGCTAGCAGAAGCACCTTTACAAAGAAATAGAACCTTTGAGTCTAGATCTTCCAGATGCGTCTTTTCTCTGCATTGAATAATCTATCATATGGCAGATACATTTTGATGGATATTTTACGTTTCATGGTCCAAGTGCAGGAGTGGTCCTTATTACTCCTTTGAGTGATCCTATACCACAAGCTTTTTTCCTGCACTTCCCTTGCACAAACAACATTGTAAGGAATATGAAGCACTCATTGCAGGGATGAAGCTAGCCATCAAGTGGAATATTCAACATGTTAAAGGTTGTAGGTGATTCGTAACTAATCATCAAATAGGTTAATGATGAGTATAAAGTTAAGGATGACAAGCTCATACCTTACAAGAAGTTGGTGGAAACTCTGAAGGAGTATTTTGTGCGTATTACCTTTGAGTAGATCCCAAGAGTGCAGAACAGATCGACAGATGCCATGGAAATGGTGGGATCTATGCTTCGTATTCCACCAGGGAACAATGATATGCCATTTTTCATAGAAAATATACACCAGCCTGCATATGACATGCCAGTAATTTTTCCTGGCTTGTGAGGTTGTTAGTCCCTATTCCCTATGGTACAAATCCATTTTCACCTATCTTAAGGACAATACTTTTCCTCCCAATATCTCCCATTCTGAAAAGAAAATACTAATTTTCCAGATAGCTCATTACACCCTTTTAGGAGGTACACTTTATCGTCGTGGCTATGATAGGAATTTGTTACGTTTTCTGAATGTGACGGAGTCAATCCAGGCAATTAAAGAAGTACACAAAGGAGTATGCAGAGCACATACAAATGGAATGGTATTGGCTAAGAAACTATTAAGAGTAGGTTAATATTGGGCCACCATGGAAGTTGATTGTTGTAATTATGTTAGAAAATGTGTGCTTTGCCAAAAGTATGGAAATTTCATCCATGCTCCATCACAACCATTACAACCAATCACTACCCCATGGCCATTCTCCAAGTGGGGACTTGATCTAATAGGGAAGCTTACTCCTACCTCATCTGATGGTCATACACATATCATCATAGCTACAAAAATACTTTACAAAATGGGTGGAGGCTATCCCTTTAACCTATGTCATAAGGAGCACAGATTTCTAAATTCATCATGAATCACATTATTTGTCCAATATGGTATCCTTGCAGCCATTGTTACAGATAATGGGAATTCATTTAAGAACAAAACTGTGAAAGGTCTTTACCAACGGTTCCAAATTAGATTGAAATGGTCCACGCCATATTACCCTCAGGGTAATGGACAAGCTGAGGCAACAAACAAGACTTTGGTAAGGATAATGGAGAAGATGGTTAGCAAAACCGGTTGAAACTGGCACCTACAAATCCACCCAGCCCTCTGGGCCTACCAAACATCAATTCGCACTCCTACGGGTGCGATGCCATATTCCCTAGTGTTCAAGACATAATCTATCATCCCTTTAGAGATCAAACTCCCATCCCTATGAATTTCTCTTCGGGGACTATTTGGATAAGGATGAAGATTATCGAGTGGCAAGATTGGTTGAGTTAGAGCTCTTGGATGAGAGGTGCATTCGCACTCTTAATCACCTGAAGGTATATCAACATAGAATCTCCCGTAACTACAACAAGAGAATCATCCCTCGCCAGTTTGAGGTGGGTGATTTAGTTATGAAGGAGAACCAGTTCAACACTAGAGTAGAGCGAGAAAAGAAAGGGAAGTTTGAACCACACTGGTTAGGACCCTATGTCATAGTTGCCAAGTATGGCACAGGGGCATACAAACTCGCTCACCCCAATGGTGATGAGCTCTAGAGAGCCAATGAATGCCATGCATCTTAAGAAGTTTTATGCTTGAACATGGCACAAAAATAAAAAAAAATACAAAAACATAAAAAAAAATTCAAAAAAAGAAAAAGAGAAAATAGGTCGTCCACTAGTGAAAACCACGCAATTGTGGCACTTTGGACAAGTCCTTGGGTGAAAACTAGTTTTCGACACCTCGGGAGGATTCGTTGTTCACAAGCATTCTGTATTCGAAGGGTAGTTGTCTTAGGCCTAGACTTGGTTCTGTCTTCGAGTTTCCTTGTGCACACCATCTAGTCCAGCCTTGATCTGGCTTTTCCTTCTTCTATTCATCTATAAGGGACGTGGTATTTCGTTATTTCCCATCTTACGCTAGGGGAAACTCAATGACTTCACCTTTTTGTTCATAAGCGTTGTGGCTTCTGCCCTTGTATATTCCCCACCTAACGCTGGGGGCATCCATGCTTTCTTGGTTACCTGCACATAGCTTTGGAAAACTGTTAAAACCACAATAAAAACACAAAAACAATATAAAATTGTTTCGAGAAAAACACAAAAAACAATAGAACATTGTTTTGAGAAAACACAAAAACAATAGAAAATTGTTTCGAGAAAAACACAAAAACAATAGAACATTGTTTTGAGAAAACACAAAAACAATAGAACATTGTTTTGAGAAAATACAAAAACAATAGAAAATTGTTTCACAAAACACAAAAACAATATAAAATTGTTTCACAAAAACCTAAACAATAGAAAATCGGTTTATGAAAACATATCTTACAAAAACATTTACTTGCATTGTCTTGTTTTCTTGCTTTGCTTGTTGCTTGTATAATGTTTTGCGTGCTTGCTTTTGAGTTGTTTGTTTCTTGGGTGTACTTTGTCATAGTTTATCTTTTCTTGCCTAGAACAGATTCATTCTTGCTTGTGCATATTGTAGTGGGTTTTCGACATGCTAGTGTGTTAATTCTTTATTTCTTTCTTAATGCATTTGGTTGTGTTTTGTTACTTGTTAATAAGGCATGGTGATTCATGGTGTATTGCATTAATTCATGGTGTTCTTTGTAGCATTTGGCTGTGTTTCTTACATGTGCTCTATTTTGTTATCATTCACATCACATTACCATCACTATCATCACATCTAGCATCATCTATACATCATATATAAACAAAAATGCTAAGTTTTACATCATGCATGTATGCTAAGCTAATCATCACATATCATATCATCAATGGGGGCAAGAGGGGTTGCGCATAATCAAAAATATATCCCCCCCGCACCAATATCATCATATCATCCCATCCATATACATCAAAATAACACTTGAAAACAACATTTTTGATATTGTCTACAGATCTATCATCTACAATCTACAACACGCCTCAAATGATCACGTGTGATCACCATCTCTCCTGAGTGTCAGAGCCTCATGGTAAGTTTTCTAAACTGAGTGGTTAAAATGAACTGATTGCGATGTTTTTACCCCCCCTAGGGGGGTATATTAACCTGTTTTTCACCGATCGGATGGCCGGGACACCCGTTTAGCTCACCGTTTTCTCCTCTGTTCGCTGTGGAATAATTATTTTTAATTAAATAATTATTTTTCTCTTATTTTTCACCGTATTGGGGCATTTTTTGTCCAATACCCCTTTCTTCTCCCCCGGACAATTTTATTGCTCCCTGGCGATTTTTATTCTTCTTCACACCCTCATAAATAATTATTTTTTTCTTAATTTTTCCACTAAACAAGGACATTATTTGTCATTTGTTTCTCTTTTCTTCCACCTAGGGCACTTTCTGTTGCCCCTAGGCCCTTCTTTTTCTTCTTCTCCTTTCTTCTATTGTTTATCACGGTTCAGAAATCCAAAACAATACAAACATTTACTATATCAAAAAAATCCAAAAATAAGGCAAAATTTTTCAAAAAATTCCTAAAAAGTAAAACACCCTACAAAATGGTAACTTGCTTCTTACGGCTGAAACTTGTGTCTTGCGCATGGTATTTTCTCCATATCCTATTGGTTTGTCTCACATCTTCCCCAATTAATATGACTCATGGATCACCGGATTCACAACCATTCACAACAGCTAGCTTCTTGCTTCGTCTGTACTCTGGGGCACTTTTGGTTGCCTTGGTGTTGTTTCGTTGCGCACAAACACTTTTCATGGACCCCATGTCCATTTTCATTTCCCCTTGCATGTATCCTTGCTTGGGGCATCATTTTTAACCCTTTTCATCAATCATGAACTTGTGGATCTCTTTAGCACTGATAACAAAACATTTGTACAACTGTCTTGACCGTTGTTGGGTTGGATATGTGCGTTCGTACTTGTTTTCCCTGTTATATGAGCTTGTTTCCTTCTCTTATTGCATTGCATTATTGTATGTTGTGTGGAGTTGGTATTTTCAACAATGGAAAATTGTTCGTATTATGGCTTTTCATGTCATTCTACCTTTGTCGTATGCTTATATTTTTCATAAGGACCGATGACGTAGTTCCTATGGCAATATGATGACATCTAAATTGTTTCAAACAAATACAGCGGCTAGAGGCTAATCTCTTCTCCCCCCTCATCCATATTTCTTCTACACCACTTCCCTTTCACCCCTAATTCTCCCTCTCATCGAGGCATCCTACCTCGTCCCCCTTCTTCTACCTATATCTCACCTTTTTCGATCGTCGATCGGCTTCTTCCATCACCCCATCAACACTCGAGGGGGCATCTCTCCCTCCTACTAATTTTTCTTCTATCCCTTCAAAATATCTTCTGTCTACTATCTTTGAAGAGGTTAGGTGAAGAAAAATGAAGAAAAGTCCTGGGCATGGGCATCACTTACGCCACCCCAAAGAGGGGAAAATGTAGACACCTATAATTACACCCAAGCAATTTAAATACTTAAATTGCTCTAATTATCCCCTTTCTTGCAAATCGACGACATATCATCAAAAGCACTCATTTTCCCTCATATCATCATTAATTAATTACACTAAGCTAATTAATTAAGTTGCCTATCCAAAAAATACCCTAATTAACGACCTTCCATTAATAAATCACCCCTTCTACCTAGACTAATTAATTATTATTAATTAATTAGCTTTCCCTTCCATTTAACCAATAAATCAATATTTAATTGATTTAATCCCCTTATAATATCCTAAATCGCACTAATATTCCTCTAATTTACTTCTATAAGCTTACATCTACCTATTAGTTAATCACATTTGATTAATTAAAATACCCCCCAACTCCCATGACTTGCTAAACATATATTAAACCCTTCTAAAGTAAGGTTACCTTTAATAAAGCAACCTTATCCATTCCTAATCATGTTTTACCTTTATCCCACATTCATGAGAATTTGTTGAATCCTTTATCCTTTGGGCTATATAAAGAGCCCTCCACCTACCTTTTTACTTACACCTAAACTCCTAAGAGAGAAAATGCAAAGCATATAGCAAAGAGACTAAGAGCTTGCACCTTGTTTTCTTGAGAGTTCATCATCTTGAGGAGCTAAGCTTCATATTCTAGCCTAAAGTGCTTAGGTCATATGGGAGGTGTCAAAAAGGGTCTTGTAGCCCAACTTTGATAAGCCCCCATTCCTAGGTTCTTGGAGATACCAAGGACAACCAAATATTGATTGCCATGGAGCTTATTTAGGTCCATTTACTTGTTTGTTGGTAATCTAGAGAAGTAGAGATTTAAATACTTTAGCATTATTTAATTCAAATTTAATGCATTATGCTAGGTATTAATCTTGTTTAGCTCTCATCTTTGATGGTGTTTATATTTTTTCATTATCTTTGTTATAGAACTATTTAGGTGTTAGTTCTCATTCATCTAACTTAGCTAAAAGCAGAAAACCATGCACACACCCACGTTTCTCTCTCCTCATTTTTTCTGTTTCACCGATAAATGACATTTTTAGGGTCATTTGTTAAGGGTTGGACATTCTTTGTTTTGTAAGCCCCCTCTTCCTTCTAGCAAAAGGATCTGTGGGGTTCAAGCCTTCCACTAAAATTGTAATACGTTTCTACTTCTTGGATACTTTGCAATGGACTGTATCAATCTACAGAGTAATAAAACACGGCTATGATCAATTTTAGATCATATCTTATCTCTTTTTCTTTCCTCTGGTCTCCCATTACATATCTGGCTATCTGTGTTTGTTTATTGTATGCATTTTGTTGGTTTGTGTCTATTAGAAAAACAAGTGTTCATCATTCCTTTGGTGCATCACCTCGTAGTTTAGCTTTGTTTTAATTTCTATATTCCTTCTATCCCTGTCTCCTTGGTAAATTTTAGATTAGGATTAAGAAAAGATCCTCTACAATTTTTTGTGTATGCACCTAAACAGAGGAATAAGGAACCAACCTTTAATCTAGAGAGCTTTTCCATTTTGCAAAGTCCCACACCTTGGGGAAAGTTCAATGTTATGTAATCACACCAAATGAGTCTGCCTTAGAAAAGTAGATTATCCATAACTCATTTGGGGGTGTTGTGATTTTACATTAACAATAGCTAAAAATAAAAAGTTCAAAAACAAACCCGCCTCGCGCCATCCAATTGAAAAAAGCCACGTAGGCACCAAAAGAACCAATCAGATTTGAGTAGGGCTACGAGATCGAATTTGCCTTTTTGCCAAAAAACAAAAATCGATAAGTTAAAGCATTCACCCGCCATCCCCTGACCAACCAAAGGAAGCCACATGACCACTGAACGCTGATGAATAACTTTGACAGGAAAAAGACACCCGTCAGACCGTCAAAACACAGAAATTCACCATTCATGCTTAGAACCAGATTTTTTGCTAAGGATGAAAGCTTTTTTGAAACAAAACTATGTGGATCATGGTTCTGAGCATATTTTGACCATGGATTTGGATTTTCAAAGGTATACAAATATAAATCGATCATTTTCAAGCTTCTATGGTCGAGGAAAAATGTGGAAAATGGAAAATCCCACAGATTTTGGATAAATTAGGGTAAAAACAGGGCAAACTCAGAGATTTCTTCAAGGAGGAACATGACAATGGATTTTGCAAACAATTCGAGGTACTCAAAAGGAGGTAAAAGCTTTCAAAGCATCCACATCGAGAAATAAAATGTTTCACAACACGCAGATCAGAGGAAAATTAGGGCAAAATGGTGAGAGGTCAAATTGAGCACCAACACATGCCAAGAGAATGAAAACAAGATGAAGGTTTTTAAGATTGTGGCTCGATACACTAAGCTTCTTGCAGAAGTAAAGGCCACCACACAAGTCACTGAAGCTGCGTATGACAATTACATTGAGAGGGATAAACTATAAAGCATCTTGGTTGCTACCCATGAAATGGAACTCAAGGAGTTCCAAAAGAAAAATAAGGGGAATAGAGTGGAAAGATATAAGATCTTTGTCGAGGTGGAAAAGAAATCAGAAGTGATCGAGACCCTGCGAGGCTCGATCAAAATATGACTGAAGGAACTATAACCCTAGATCACTCACAGGATGGATGCGCTTGAGGACTTGGGAAAGAAATTGGAGGGTATTGTCGACACCATGAGCGCCAAAGGGGAGGAGCTAAGTTTTGAGGAAGTGAGCACCCTAGTGGGTGACCTCTGTCAGCAAGCTCAGAATGAGGTTAACGCTTGGGGGAAGTTAGAAGTAGAAATAGGAAAGGATTTACCTCTAGTCCTCCAATAATAAACACGTTCCCCATTCTTTCATTCTTTCTCCCAATTCTTCATTCCTTTATTATTTCTTTTTATTCTATTGAAGAGTTTTTTTGAGGACAGAGAACATGAGTAGTGTGGGGTGATGTTGGGCCCCATAATATTGGCCAAGTACAAGAAGGTGCGTGGGCATGCGGGACCTATTTGAAGAAGGCATGTGGGGTTGAAGGTGTGCAGGGAAAAGTTATAGCAGAGTCTTGTAGAACACACGGTGCACGCACGCAAGGCAAGACATGTTTTAGACTTAGCCATATTCGGCATCCTAGGAAACACATGAGAAAAGTGTGACCCTTCTAGCATGTCGAGTGGATAAGGTGCCAACCTAGCGACTGTAGGGTCAAAAAGGGAATATTACATGTATGCAATGGAAGGTTCTAGAAGAGCATCATTACACAATGGAGATCTTGGATCAAAGGAGGCATGCTCCATTGAAGGACCACTTGGACACTTGGCAGCTGATCTGTTACCTCAGAAGGCATGGCGGTGGAGGTAGGAAAGCTTTATATTGAGGTGTGTGGATGGTAGAAAGGGCAATGGGTATGTGTTCTGAGGAAAGATAAAGTGTGATTAGTGTGGTAGACTGGTGGAAGAGAGGCAAAGATTTGCAACAATATAAGGGATAATTCTACAGGTGAGGATTAGAGAAAATATGGGAGCGATGGCATATTTAGAGGGATGGGTCTATATTCATATTTGTAATGTGATAGTTTAGCTTTGATGCGTGACTTAGCACTGAAATGTTATATGAGGGTCTGTCATGACTCCAAGGGATGTCATGTGGATTATTGAACATGTTAATAGAAATGGGAGGATCTGTTTTAAGGCATATATGTGTTCATGAGCATAATCTTTATGCATTTCCTTTGTGTATGAATCATTTCCATATGCTCTTGTTATTTCTCTTTTCTAGATGCAATGAGATGACAACTTGTCCTAGGTTCTCATAATGATGCATGGTTATTTTCTATTCACTTGCAATTGAATACATGTCATAAGATGATGCTTTCTCACAAGAATCACATAAAGGAGAGACTCAATGCCTGCGTGTGCCTCAGGTGAGTGCCCAGCACCCGCTGGGTGATAGGCCGGTGCGCATGGGATTAGACTATTGGTCTAAGGGTATAAAAATGACTGCAGGTGGATATATACATGAGGGAGGTGTGTGTGTGGATGATGGGGGCATGGATTGGAGGCCTTGGTGGTAGAGGTCTTTGTCAGCACTGTGTGGCATGGAAGAGGGTGTGGGTGGGGGCGGGAAAGGACAGGTTGTGGCCAGGCCGCAAACTATCGTTTCCCTCCCAAAAATTATTATTATTTATTTTTTAAATTTCCTGATACCCAAATCGCCATTTCTTTTTTTGGTATATATGTATATATATTTTAATTTGGATCTGGGTTAATCCGAAACAATCTATCCATATATATATTTATTTCTATTTCTATTTCTATTTCTATATATAGATATATATATATTGTTTTATTTTTACATGAACCACTGTAACACAAGGTAGATTCATGTTTTCAGATTTAATACTAATAAATAGGTTTGCTAAAGATGGAGAAGAAATTTATATATTTATCTTTGAATGAAAGTAACAAGTCATATATGTGATTTAAATTTCGTAGAGAGAGATCGCGTTGTATTTTTCTAACATACTATCAAAACCAAATTTAATATCCCATAAGATTCAAATGCATTCATTTCACCTTGAAGAGCAATCAAGATCCTTTTACAATGGAAAAATAATTATAACTCAAAAAGAGAAGGCTTACAATTATAGTTAAAATATATATTCATTTCTTTTTATAAATCGATACATCCTCTTTCAGATTAAAGCATCAATTTAGTTATGGAAACTTTTCCCTTTTATATCTAACAATTTTTAAAGAAGAGAACCACTTTTCACTTATATGAATCTTCAACAAATCCCACTCGTTCTTGCACAATATAAGATTATTTGTACAAGGATAAATGATATTTCCTCAACCCTTGTAAAACAAATTTTCCAACACCCCCTTTTTTTAAGATGTAAAAGCATGTCAAGTTTCCATAATTCAAGGATAAAGAATACTATCATACAATTATACCCATATTTGCCACTAATAAATGTTGACAAACATACACAAAAGCAAGAATAAGGGTTCATTACAACAAGAAGGGATCAAGATTTCAACATGGCAATATTCCTTCTCCAAGAGAGGTTAAGCTGACACGACAATAATCCATTCATTTTAATATACCCATACATTTCAATATTTTACTATACAAGTGTACAAATACAAGAACATACAAGGCATGAGTTTACCTCAAGATAAGGAACAAGTTTGCAAGTTCACGAGATGCTATAACACAAGAATTTTACAAGACTCTTCTAAAGATTGAAGAAGACATTTACAAATATGAAATATTGTGGTACCCACTCCTCTTTGACATTATCTTGCTATGTTTTTGATTGTCATGGACTAGAGACATGGAAATTATTATTATATTTTGATTAGCAGACATTATTAGTATGTTATGACTTATATTATAAATGGTATGGAATACTAGCAGACATTGATAGATGATGATGATCTAGTATTGTTTCATTATATACTGATGCTTTGGATTTTTATGATAATGACTATATTTGGATGTTGGATTGACCTTATGATCTTATTGATGTTATAACATATCAAAATTGAGATGTTCAGTGATTGCAATTAATTGATAGAAATTCCTAATTTTGATGATGATGATATAGCTTCATGTATGATGTTGTTGGATGAAATGTATGTGTGTTTTATCTCTTGATGTATTTGATGCGGCCTTGAGGCCAAAAGGGTATTGTTTGATTGGTTGCAGGAAATTATATCACAACAACAACAAGGGGCTAGGAGACTAACCATGGAAGAATATTGAATGTTTACAATAAGGCCACCTTGGTAACCTTGTGTTCATGTGTATTGTTGTTTCATTCTTGAATTTTTAGGAGGTTCCCATGGGGGGGTGAACTCATATATGGCCATGGGATGTGTGTTTTTTTTCCCTCTTTAATTTTATTGTGTATGTGATTTATTTATTGTGAGGTAATTCTCACATTATTATTGATTATTAGTATGGTTTGTTTAGTTAATTAACCTTGTGATTAAGTTAAATTGAAATGTGACAAAGGGTCATTACATGTAGAAGATATTACTTGTTTCCTTATTGATTTTGATGGATTTATTTTGATTTTTGGTTGTGTACTCAACCCCATCCATCAAATCTCGAATTTGGGCTTTGGAGCCACTTTTGGAGGCTTGTGGGACAAGTTATACTTGTCCAATGCCTCTTAAACTCACCTACCAACCTTACCTATGATGTAAGAGGTCAAAATTATCTCTCTTTATGTGTTTTTGATGGAAAATGAGGCAACTAATTGCACTTTCTTATAAACCTCTTAATTATGTCCATTGGGGCATGATGTAGTGCTTTGTGTGCAAGTTAAGTTTTTCATATCCTCGCCATACTATTCATTAGGCTTGGTCATTGTGCTTGACCAAGTGAAGTGTATTGGAGGAGGAGTGATGTGGCATCCTACATGGAGCCACCTCACCTTTCTCTCCACATTTTTCTATTTATTGGAATTATGTTGGAGTTTTGGGGGTTACTTGGTTTCATTAAACACTTTCATGTTTTAGATTTTGGCTTGGAATTCTTGATTGGGATCTTGGAAGCTTGCTTTGTGATTTTGGATTGGAATTGGAAGGTTGTTTCTTGAATATCGAAGGTTTTGTTATGGAAAAGTAGGGTCTTATACCTTGCATTTTACTTTCTTGATTGTATGCGTGTTTTGTGTTGAAAAGAGAATGGATGTATGTGCTTATATTTTGGTTAGGTAGTTTTACCTTATGGATGTTGTGGAAGAAGGAAAATGGGGGCCATTTGAGGGAGGGATAAATTTTTTTATGTATATTTGGAGGGATTTTGGGTTGGGTGTTCCACCTTGTGAAGATAAGGGAGATTTCTTGCTTATATTTGTATGTTTTACTTGAGGGAGTGATAAGATATTTGAGGGATTGATAAGATATTTGAGGGAGGGATAAGAGTTTTGTATGTGTGAATGAAGTTTTGGAGGTTTCAAGGTGGACACTTAACCCATTGGGAGGTATAAGGGGGTTCCTCATATTTCTCTTCTCCTTTGGCTTAGATTTTAAGCCTATGTGCTGGAAAGTTGTCTATTGTTATTATTGTTATTGTGCTTGTGTGAGTTGCAAGTTTTTTTTAGCATTAATGTATTTATTGTGAATCCTTTGTAAGTTTTCCTTGGTTGCAAACATTCCCTATTTCTCCATTGTTGGGGCTCAGGGGCTAATGATAAGGGTGGTTTTTACTTCTCATTGGAATAATGTTGGGAGGTAAGTGTTTCCTATGCTCCCTTCCTTTTTGTTGTGATTTGGAGTTGAATAAAAGATTTAGATTTGCAAGTAGTTCTTGGGATGAAGAATTTTGTAGAAGATAAAGAAAGGTAAAGTTTATTTTTGGTAAATTTTATCATGTTTTCGCCACTTGAGTGGAGGGCTTTTGTACGCATGCATTTCAAAAGATTGAACTCCTTGTAGATGTACTATTGAAATATGATTGTGTACCTATTCAAGGAATGTATATGGTTGGAAAAGAAGTAATTGAATGTGCACTTTATTTGTTGTACTAGTTCATTCAATTATGGAACTTAAATATAAGTATTCATTCTATTTGCAATTGAAAATTGTTCATATTCTAAATTGGAAATATATTGAAATATATGCTTTGTATCCTTTGAAATATTCTTGTTTTTCCTTACATACTTATACAAAAGAAGATATACTTGGTTGTGTTTATCCATGTTTTCCCCTTCTAAATGAGTGGTAAGATAGTGGAATTGTAGTGTTGTTTTATAATTTATACAACTTTGCAAAACAAAAACAATACAGAGATTTAACTACTTCTATCTCAAAATAACGAAATATGTTCTCTCTTTATCCTTATAATTATTTTAGACGTAAAGATCAATAAACCCAAAATTATATACTTGTGAATACACACACACAATATATATATATATATATATATATATATATATATATATATATATATATATATATATATATATATATATATATAGGAATACTTATATATATATATATATTATATAAGTAAAGTTTTATTTAAAAAAATAAACATATTTATACAAATATATATTTATAAGAAATTATGTGTGTGTGTGTGTGTGTGCGTGCGTGCGCGCGCGCTTAAATATTATTATATATATAAACATATTATTCATATTGATAAAAACATTGTATTGAAAACATAATTAAAAAAAAAATTCGGTTGAATAAGTTTAAACAAACTATATATATATATATATATATATATATATATATATATATATATATATAAACCCACCTTATATAAAATACTTAGCCGCATTGTTAGGCCACAGATTTTTACATATAAACCCTGCATTCTCTAATGCTGTGTGTGTGTGTGTGTGTGTGTGTGTGTGTGTGTGTGTGTGTGTGTGTGTGTGTGTGTGTGTGTGTGTGTGTGTGTGTGTGTGTGTGTGTGAATATACTCACAAACTTGCAAATATCCAAATCTAAGTAAGATAAATGCGAGTAAATGGAAACCCATAACCAATATATCTGGTAGAAACTCACAAAAACATGTACTCTACATATGGAAAAATCTAGACGAGGGATGCAAAAAAATCACCCAAACTTGTGTGTATATCCATCCAAAATACAAATAAGTAAATCTCCCATAGCTTCTTGCAAGCACCATGGCCTCCATCCCCAACCTACAAAAGCAAAATGATGCAAATAAGGGGATTATGGTAAAAAGGGAATAAGAAAGAAACCATAAGGAGTTTTAGGGCAATCTTGATCCAATGGCTCTAAATGATTTAAACTTATGGTAGAGATTTGACCCTACAACATTTTAAGTGATGAAAAATTTTATGGGATTGGATTTTAAATAAAAGGTATGGGTATTTAGTGAATGGGACCACATAATGCATTAGTGGGTTAGAATAAGTTGTGACCCTATTCCACTATGGGGCAATAAAGAAATAAAAGGGTCATTTGATTATGGGTTAAATAATTAATAGTGTGCATGGGTATTTTGATATTATTGTAAAATGATTAATTTAATTAAAGGTAAAATGTTTAGTTAAATAGCTAAATGATGGGTGTGGATATTAAGTTAATACGGGAAGTGAATTTAATCCAACTTAAGAAATCATTCTTGATAAACTTAAAATGATTTTAGATGAGTAATATAACGAGATTAATTAGTTAATATTTTAAATACAATTTATGGAAACTTTGGAAGAGGATTAAATTCCGAAATGATTTTAGAAAATAATTAACAATATTTAATTATCAATTTAATTCCGAGTACCTTATGAATGTGTAGATATTATTAACGAGAATTTAATTGATCACAACTAAAGTTTATGACCCTTGCAATCTTTAAAAAAAAAATCCACTAATTTTCCTAAGTAATTAATGAAGTTGGACATGATTTTAGTGCATCTAATGTGGGTGTTACACAAATATTAACAAAACACATTTAAAACACAAGGGGATAAGCCTCCCCAAAAGAAGGGGAACAACATCTCAAACTCTCCATCTTTTCTTCACCAAGATCCAAGCTAAATCGACATGTTTTTCACTCCAAAATGGCCTTCATAGCACAAGAAGAAATGGCCCGGCTACCTCCCAACCCATTAGCATCATTACATGCCATCTCCAACACATTGAGGACATGTTATCCTCCCTCTAAGCCCATGGGAAAGAGAGAGTGCATGCCTCGGCTTGCATAATTGAATAGGGAAGGGAAGAAAATGTATACAAACACACTTATTCACATACACAACAACCAAAACAACCAACACATGAGGGAAAACACCACGTTTTCTCCCCAAATGAGGAAGAGTGACAAGAATACCGTATGTATCTAAGTGTGAACCAACCATAAAAACACAATAAAATATCTAAACACCGTCCTTATCTTTCCAACCCATGCACCAAGCCTTCTCCATGGAAGGCTTTTCAAACCATAATGATTTCCTTGCCAAGGATGGGGAAGGAAGATAAAATGATATGAAAATCATTCCTCACATCAAACCATATGAGGGAAGGAGTAAAATAAAAACATCATGAATTACCCACCAAGCCATGTGGTGAGAAGTTTCTTCCTCCCTCTTACCCAACTCTCCAAAATCCATGAAAAATCATGATGTATGGAGAAAAAGACAATAACACAATTTCACAAACACACCCATAATCCAACACATAACAACCATGCAAAATGACACCATTTTTCATTTCATAAATGCATTATATTTACATAAGAAAAATAAGAGAAAGACATGGAGACCTATCTCCATCAAGCTATCCAAAAAATCTATGAAATCTAACACTCCAAATCACCAGGATCCATAATCACTATCAAAAATCTCCAACTCCAAAATGTAAGAATCATCCCTCAAAAGTCCCCAATCCCTCTCAATGAGGGAATATAAAAAGAATAACCATTAACACTCCTCCCAAATGAGAGGGTGACGTGTCACCCTTCTCATATCCCCATAAAATATTCCAAAAAAATAAAAATAAAATAATATAAATCCCATTTTGGAGGTAATCTTGCAAATTCCCCAAAATGTAATTAAATCCAAAACCCCTACAACTTTTAAGAATAATAAAAACCAACTCTCTTACATGAAAGTGATGTGAGAGGGGTCAAATGGGAGGGAAACTCACATTTTTCCTTGGAAAGAGACCCGCTACCCATAGGTAGGGTCCAAGGGGTCATTTTTCATGAAAGGGAAGCTCCCAAAATGAAAAGAGGTCCGCAAAATTGCCACATTTAGCCCAAATTCGAGATTGGGCTAAATGGCATAAGGGATGAGGTGGTGGGGCCCACCCAAGTGTCTATTAGGTGGTCTGTAATGTCCCCTTTTCCAATAGAAGACCTTTGGCCCATTTTGTCAACCTGACGGCCAAAGGAAAAATATAAGGGTGACTTAAGTTATAATAAATTAGTATAAATTGTTATAAAAAATAAAATAAAATAATTAAAGCACTTATATTAATTTATTTAGCTTAATAAAAATAAGTTGTAATCCCTATGGAAAATACGATTTACCTTAAGGGGAAAAAGTCATTGTAAAGGGATTTATTATATTTTATTCCTCCTAGAAAGGATAATGGCGACTTGGGCCAAAGGGGAGTAATGAAGCCTAGGAAAGATAAAAACATAATTAATTTATGTATTTCCCCTAGAGAAATACGACTTGCACTAGGAGGGAAGTGTTGTTGGGAAAAACATTTAATATGGGAAAATATTAAATTTTTGCATAGGGAAAATCATGTGAGCTCATTGGCTGGTTTGGAGGTTGGTTGTTTGCCCTTTTCCTTTAAAAGGGAAGTCGACTTGCCTCTTCAATAATCTAGATTTTTATATGATATTTTCTCTTACATAGAGCTTCAGATTTGGCATAAAAAATCCCAAGGATGAAACCCCTTGTGAATTATACCTCTTGTGGAAGAAAACCCCAAGAAGTTTGAGAGGGTTTTTTCACTTAGAAATTCCCATTGATTGTAATCATATTTTCAGTCTATTTCAGGCTTTTTCCAGCAGTGTTATTGAAGATTTTTCGAAGTATTTTGGTGAATAAAATTGCAGCAGTGTTTTCTCTATTGGATTGACTGACTTTGGGACTATTTGGGCATTATTATTGAGGTATTTAGATCTGCAAATCATTGTCTAATATCTCATAATTTCTGTGAATGAAAATACCCAAGTTTCATAATTCTTCTAAGGGTTATTTTCCAGTTTTATAATCATATTTATGAGTTGATTTGGCATTCGAAAATTCTAATTTTTATATGAATGAGTTCCTAAAAATATAGGCAAGTATCTGGGATAGAGAAAATAATTTTTGGATCTCATTTAATGCCTTAAATGTGTGGGCCGAAATAGTAGGAGGGCCAAATCTACATATTTGGTAGTTGTTATAATTTGGTTTACATCATCTTGTTCCTTGTATTTTTCCAAGTTCAAGCATATATCATTTGCCTAGATCGGAGTTGTGTAGATAAAGTTATGCTATCTTGAAGATTGCAACAGTTAGGGTTTCATATTTAAATTATTTTCCAGCTATTGTAGAATTTGATTTTCACCATATATCCTCTAGGGTTGTTCAAAGGGTTTGGGAGTAAAAATAATTATTGTATGTTGATTTTGGGTGTGTTTGCATATAAAACCCTAGTCGCTTTTTACATTAATTAATCCTGGTTTCCCTAGTTTATTTCCCATAGCTACCAAAAGTATATTTTATTATTTTATAAAGTGGGAAAAATGTCTTATTTGGGAAAAATATATATTGGAGATCTTTCAGTGGTATCAGAGTAGTGTATCCTCCTAGCTTGTGAAGAAAAAAAATTAGATCTGAATGTAAGCAGAAAAAAGGTCATTCGACATGCAGTTCTTTAGAAAGTTACTATCGTGGCGGGGTAAGATTTCTATATTTGATGGTACTAATAAAATTTCTGTGAGATCATGGTTGTTAGAATTGGAGGCATACTTTCTATCAAATCCTATGTGTGTGGATAATGCCCTCAAATTCATTGCTTATCATTTGGAAGGTATAACAAAGGATTGGTGGTATGATTTGATAAAGACCCAAGGGGAAGAATCTGTCTACTTCTTTGATGACTGCAGTCAAAGGTTCATGGATAGGTTCAATGTATCAGAGAACAAATAGGAGCAAGGGGTAGAGGAGGACAAATAAGATCTATAGCCAAATGAAGAAAAAGAGGCTTCAAGAGGTATTGTCTCCATTGAGCAAAATAATGGTGTTAGTGAAACTTTTCTTACTAGGGAAATTGATAATAGACAAGAGAAGAAGTTCATATATGCAAGCGAAGAAGATGTAATGGAAACTCTTAAAAAGTGTGAGGAATGGAATAGCAGACCTAGAGCTGCTAGGTTGATAGCCGCTCAAGCAAGACACCACTTACAAGAGTTCAAGGAAAATATGAAGGCAATTTATGCAAGGAAGTCTACACCCATGAAAGAAGACTCTATGGAGTAGCTAACACATGAGGAGGAGCCTCACATAGACACTTGTGTGGAATTGCAGGGTGCTGTAATTTCCAAACCAACAACTTTTGATCATCTTTTAGATACCTTCAACGGGCACTTAGGCAACCATGATGGGGGCAGCTCAACATAGTTTTATCTTGAGCACATGGAGAATATTGATGACATTAAAAGGTATGAAGAACATAATAATGTCTCATTTATTGCTGCCAATTCCAATTTATTTTCATCAAAAGATGCATGATATGGTAGAAGAAGCCTTCATTTTGGAGTTTGTTGAAGGATTGCTCCAAATATATGTATATGAGCATTTTTTGGATGATATATGGGGGCAAGTTTTAGCTCACTTGACAAGAACATGCGCCAGGATTGCGGATCACTTCAGTATGTTTTGCCTCTTGTGCATGACACTTGGACAAAACAAAATCATAATTGCTTGAGGGCAAGCAATTTTGGAAAGGGAGGACTGTAATGTCACCTTTTCCAATTGAAGACCTTTGGCCCATTTTGTCAACTTGACGGCCAAAGGAAAAATATAAGGGTGACTTCGGTTATAATAAATTAGTATAAATTGTTATAAAAAATAAAATAAAATTATTAAAGCACTTATATTAATTTATTTAGCTTAGTAAAAATAAGTTGTAATCCCTATGTAAAATACAATTTTCCTTAAGGGGTAAAAGTCATTGTAAAGGGATTTATTATATTTATTCCTCCTAGAAAGGATAATGGCGAATTGGGCCAAAGGGGAGTAATGAAGCCTAGGAAAGATAAAACACATAATTAATTTATGTATTTCCCCTAGAGAAATGCGCCTTGCACTAGAAGGGAAATGTTGTTGAGAAAAACATTTAATATGGGAAAATATTAAATGTTTGCATAGGGAAAATCATGTGAGCTCATTGGCTGGTTTGGAGGTTGGTTGTTGTCCCTTTTCCTTTAAAAGGGAAGTCAACTTGCCTCTTCAATAATCTAGATTTTTATATGATTTTTTCTCTTGCATAGAGCTTCAGCTTTGGCATAAAAAATCCTAAGGATGAAACCCTTGTGAATTCTACCTCTTGTGGACAAAAACCCAAAGAATTTTGAGAGGGTTTTTCACTCAGAAATTCCCATTGATTGTAATCATATTTTCAGTCTATTTCAGGCTTTTTCCAGCAGTGTTATTGAAGAATTTTCGAAGTATTTTGGTGAATAAAATTGCAGCAGTGTTTTCTCTATTGGATCGACTGACTTTGGGACTATTTGGGCATTATTATTGAGGTATTTAGATCTGAAAATCATTGTCTAATATCTCATAATTTCTGTGAATGAAAATACCCAAGTTTCATAATTCTTCTAAGGGTTATTTTCCAGTTTTATAATCATATTTATCAGTTGATTTGGCATTCGAAAATTCTAATTTTTATATGAATGAGTTCCTAAAAATATAGGCAAGTATTTGGGATAGAGAAAATAATTTTTGGAGCTCATTTAATGCCTTAAATGTGTGGGCCGAAATAGTAGGAGGGCCAAATCTACATATTTGGTAGTTGTTATAATTTGGTTTACATCATCTTGTTCCTTGTATTTTTCCAAGTTCAGGCATATATCATTTGCCTAGATCGGAGTTGTGTAGATAAAGTTATGCTATCTTGAAGATTGCAACCGTTAGGGTTTCATATTTAAATTATTTTCCAGCTATTGTAGAATTTTATTTTCACCATATATCCTCTAGGGTTGTTCTAAGGGTTTGGGAGTAAAAATAATTATTGTATGTTGATTTTGGGTGTGTTTGCATATAAAAACCTAGTCGCTTTTTACATTAATTAATCCCGGTTTCCCTAGTTTATTTCCCATAGCTGCCAAAAGTATATTTTATTATTTTATAAAGTGGGAAAAATGTCTTATTTGGGAAAAATATATATTGGAGATCTTTCAGTGGTATCAGAGTAGTGTATCCTCCTAGCTTGTGAAGAAAAAGAATCAGATCTGAATGTAAGCAGAAAAAAGGTCTTTCGACATGCAGTTCTTTAGAAAGTTACTATCGTGGCGGGGTAAGATTTCTATATTTGATGGTACTAATAAAATTTCTGTGAGATCATGGTTGTTAGAATTGGAGGCATACTTTCTATCAAATCCTGTGTGTGTGGATAATGCCCTCAAATTCATCGCTTATCATTTGGAAGGTATAACAAAGGATTGGTGGTATGATTTGATAAAGACCCAAGGGGAAGAATCTGTCTACTTCTTTGATGACTGCAGTCAAAGGTTCATGGATAGGTTCAATGTATCAGAGAACAAATAGGAGCAAGGGGTAGAGGAGGACAAATAAGATCTATAGCCAAATGAAGAAAAAGAGGCTTCAAGAGGTATTGTCTCCATTGAGCAAAATAATGGTGTTAGTGAAACGTTTCTTACTAGGGAAATTGATAATAGACAAGAGAAGAAGTTCATATATGCAAGCGAAGAAGATGTAATGGAAACTCTTAAAAAGTGTGAGGAATGGAATAGCAGACCTAGAGCTGCTAGGTTGATAGCCGCTCAAGCAAGACACCACTTACAAGAGTTCAAGGAAAAGATGAAGGCAATTTATGCAAGGAAGTCTACACCCATGAAAGAAGACTCTATGGAGTAGCTAACACATGAGGAGGAGCCTCACATAGACACTTGTGTGGAATTGCAGGGTGCTGCAATCTCCAAACCAACAAATTTTGATCATCTTTTAGATACCTTCAACGGGCACTTAGGCAACCATGATGGGGGAAGCTCAACATATTTTTATCTTGAGCACATGGAGAATATTGATGACATTGAAAGGTATGAAGAACATAATAATGTCTCATTTATTGCTGCCAATTCCAATTTATTTTCATCAAGAGATGCATGATATGGTAGAAGAAGCCTTCATTTTGGAGTTTGTTGAAGGATTGCTCCAAATATATGTATATGAGCATTTTTTGGATGATATATGGGGGCAAGTTTTAGCTCACTTGACAAGAACATGCGCCAGGATTGCAGATCACTTCAGTATGTTTTTCTCTTGTGCATGACACTTGGACAAAAAAAAATCATAATTTCTTGAGGGCAAGCAATTTTGGAAAGGGAGGACTGTAATGTCACCTTTTCCAATTGAAGACCTTTGGCCCATTTTGTGAACCTGACGGCCAAAGGAAAAATATAAGGGTGACTTTGGTTCTAATAAATTAGTATAAATTGTTATAAAAAATAAAATAAAATTATTAAAGCACTTATATTAATTTATTTAGCTTAGTAAAAATAAGTTGTAATCCCTATGTAAAATACAATTTTCCTTAAGGGGTAAAAGTCATTGTAAAGGGATTTATTATATTTATTCCTCCTAGAAAGGATAATGGCGACTTGGGCCAAAGGGGAGTAATGAAGCCTAGGAAAGATAAAACATAATTAATTTATGTATTTCCCCTAGAGAAATACGACTTGCACTAGGAGGGAAGTGTTGTTGGGAAAAACATTTAATATGGGAAAATATTAAATGTTTGCATAGGGAAAATCATGTGAGCTCATTGGCTCGTTTGGAGGTTGGTTGTTTGCCCTTTTCCTGTAAAAGGGAAGTCGACTTGCCTCTTCAATAATCTAGATTTTTATATGATATTTTCTCTTGCATAGAGCTTCAGATTTGGCATAAAAAATCCCAAGGATGAAACCCCTTGTGATTATACCTCTTGTGGAAGAAAACCCCAAGAAGTTTGAGAGGGTTTTTTCACTTAGAAATTCCCATTGATTGTAATCAGATTTTCAGCCTATTTCAGGCTTTTTTCGAGCAGTGTTATTGAAGATTTTTTGAAGTATTTTGGTGAATAAAATTGCAGCAGTGTTTTCTCTATTGGATCGAATCACTTTGGGACTGTTTGGGCATTATTATTGAGGTATTTAGATCTATAAATCATTGTCTAATATCTCATAATTTCTGTGAATGAAAATACCCAAGTTTCATAATTCTTCTAAGGGTTATTTTGCAGTTTTTTAATCATATTTATGAGTTGATTTGGCATTCGAAAATTCTAATTTTTATATGAATGAGTTCCTAAAAATATAGGCAAGTATCTGGGATAGAGAAAATAATTTTTGGAGCTCATTTAATGCCCTAAATGTGTGGGCCGAAATAGTAGGAGGGCCAAATCTACATATTTGGCAGTTGTTATAATTTGGTTTACATCATCTTGTTCCTTGTATTTTTCCAAGTTCAGGCATATATCATTTGCCTAGATCGGAGTTGTCGTAGATAAAGTTATGCTATCTTGAAGATTGCAACAGTTAGGGTTTCATATTTAAATTATTTTCCAGCTATTGTAGAATTTGATTTTCACCATATATTCTCTAGGGTTGTTCTAAGGGTTTGGGAGCAAAAATAATTATTGTATGTTGATTTTGGGTGTGTTTGCATATAAAACCCTAGTCGCTTTTTTACATTAATTAATCCTGTTTTCCCTAGTTTATTTCCCATAGCTGCCAAAAGTATATTTTATTATTTTATAAATTGGGAAAAATGTCTTATTTGGGAAAAATATATATTGGAGATCTTTTAGTGGTATCAGAGTAGTGTATCCTCCTAGTTTGTGAAGAAAAAAAATCAGATCTGAATGCAAGCAGAAAAAAGGTCATTCGACATGCAATTCTTTAGAAAGTTACTATCGTGGCGGGGTAAGATTTCTATATTTGATGGTACTAATAAAAATTTCTGTGAGATCATTGGTTGTTATAATTGGAGGCATAGTTTCTATCAAATCCTATGTGTGTGGATAATTCCCTCAAATTCATCGCTTATCATTTGGAAGGTATAACAAAGGATTGGTGGTATGATTTGATAAAGACCCAAGGGGAAGAATCTGTCTACTTCTTTGATGACTGCAGCCAAAGGTTCATGGAGAGGTTCAATGTATCAGAGAACAAATAGGAGCAAGGGGTAGAGGAGGACAAATCAGATCTATAGCCAAATGAAGAAAAAGAGGCTTCAAAAGGTATTGTCTCCATTGAGCAAAATAATGGTGTTAGTGAAACTTTGCTTTCTAGGGAAATTGATAATAGACAAGAGAAGAAGTTCATATATGCAAGCGAAGAAGATGTAATGGAAACTCTTAAAAAGTGTGAGGAATGGAATAGCAGAGCTAGAGCTGCTAGGTTGATAGCCACTCAAGCAAGACACCACTTACAAGAGTTAAATGAAAAGATGAAGGTAATTTATGCAAGGAAGTCTACACCCATGAAAGAAGACTCTATGGAGTAGCTAACACATGAGGAGGAGGCCTCACATAGACACTTGTGTGGAATTGCAGGGTGCTGCAATTTCCAAAACCAACAGCTTTTGATCATCTTTTAGATACCTTTCAACGGGCACTTAGGCAACCATGATGGGGGCAGCTCAACATATATTTATCTTGAGCACATGCGAGAATATTGATGACATTGAAAGGTATGAAGAACATAATAATGTCTCATTTATTGCTGCCAATTCCAATTTATTTTCATCAAGAGATGCATGATATGGTAGAAGAAGCCTTCATTTTGGAGTTTGTTGAAGGATTGCTCCAAATATATGTATATGAGCATTTTTTGGATGATATATGGGGGCAAGTTTTAGCTCACTTGACAAGAACATGTGCTACGCTTGCGGATCACTTCAGTATGTTTTGTCTCTTGTGCATGATACTTGGAAAAAACAAAATCAGAATTGCTTGAGGGCAAACAATTTTGGGAAGGGAGGACTGTACTGTCTCATTTTCCAATCGAAGACCTTTGGCCCATTTTGTTAACCCGACGGAAAAAGGAAAAATATAAGGTGACTTCGGTTATAATAAATTAGTATAAATTAAAATAAAATTATTAAAGCACTTATATTAATTTATTTAGCTTAGTAAAAATAAGTTGTTATAAAAAATAAAATAAAATTATTAAAGCACTTATATTAATTTATGTATTTCCCCTAGAGAAATGCGCCTTGCACTAGGAGGGAAATGTTGTTGAGAAAAACATTTAATATGGGAAAATATTAAATGTTTTGCATAGGGAAAATCATGTGAGCTCATTGGCTGGTTTGGAGGTTGGTTGTTGTCCCTTTTCCTTTAAAAGGGAAGTCAACTTGCCTCTTCAATAATCTAGATTTTTATATGATTTTTTCTCTTGCATAGAGCTTCAGCTTTGGCATAAAAAATCCTAAGGACGAAACCCCTTGTGAATTCTACCTCTTGTGGATGAAAACCCCAAGAAGTTTGAGAGGGTTTTTCACTCAGAAATTCCCATTGATTGTAATCAGATTTTCAATCTATTTCAGGCTTTTTCCAGCAGTGTTATTGAAGACTTTTCGAAGTATTTTGGTGAATAAAATTGCAGCAGTGTTTTCTCTATTGGATCGACTCACTTTGAGACTGTTGGGCATTATTATTGAGGTATTTAGATCTGCAAATCATTGTCTAATATCTCATAATTTCTGTGAATGAAAATACCGAAGTTTCATAATTCTTCTGAGGGTTATTTTCTAGTTTTATAATCAGATTTGAAATCTGATTTATGAGTTGATTTGACATTCGAAAATTCTGATTTTTATCTGAATGAGTTCCTAAAAATATAGGCAATTATCTAATTTTTGGATCTCATTTGATGCCCTAAATGTGTGGGCTGAAATAGTAGGAGGGCCAGATCTGCATGTTTAGTAGTTGCTGTTATAATTTGGTTTACATCATCTCGTTCCTTGTATTTTTCCAAGTTCGGGCATATGTCATTTGCCAAGATCGGAGTTGTGTATATAAAGTTATGCTATCTTGAAGATTGTAACAGTTAGGGTTTTAGATTTAAATTATTTTCCACTTGTAGAATTTGATTTTTGCCATAAATTCTCTAGGGTTGTTCCAAGGGTTTAGGAGAAAAAATAATTACTGTTTGATGATTTTGGGTGT
Source organism: Taxus chinensis (assembly GCA_019776745.2). NCBI lineage: Eukaryota > Viridiplantae > Streptophyta > Pinopsida > Cupressales > Taxaceae > Taxus > Taxus chinensis. The sequence continues at coordinate 405,093,521 of CM034155.1, forward strand.
GTTTACATATAAAACCCTTGTCACTTTTTGCATAAATTAATCCCAGTTTCCCTAGTTTATTTCCCATAGCTGCCAAAAGTATATTTTATTATCTTAAAAAGTGGGAAAATCTCTTATTTGAACAAAAGATCTATTGGGGATCTTTCATGGTCCCCTACCTCAAAAAACACATTTAATAAACTAAAACATGATTAACACAAGTAGGGACCTCTAGGTCCCTACACTAGCTCTTCACAAGACTAAATTAAATTACAAATACAAAATTACAAATAGGGATCGCTCGTGGTTCCCAAACACAACATGCCACAAAATATAAGGATTCACATAATGAAACATGTCTAGGACTCAACCCAGTCATCCGCTTGTGCAAAATCAAGGTGCAACTGTGAAACTCACGTTCTCCTGTGCCCTGTAATATGCACACTCAATGCAAACATTAAACATACCTGCCAAATAAAATATATCAGTTAAACAATCTCAATAAATCATACATGGATAAATAAAATTTTCTATACAAAATAATGTCAACATGAAATGGCTAATGCTAATCATATACATCCATACTACTCAAAATATACTAACCATCTAAACAACCCATGAAGACATCCAATTAGCCATTACAATTCAAATGATAACCAAGTATATGAAAAAACCATAAGTAAATCCATCACATATGAAATTAAGCTAATTATAATATAACATGTTGATATCCAAAAATCATGCTATGCAAGATTTAAGATAACAATCCAATATACTAGCTTGGTGTTATGCACCCAATTCACCACATGTGCCGTCAAAAGAACCATAATAAGAACATATAGTAACCAAATTATGCTAAATTCCATTTCCATCATCAAATAAAAACAATGAGTCCACAAAATAACTATATTAGGAAGAGGTGGGCACTACATCCCCCTCTCCTAAAATTAGACTTCCTTCAAGAAGTCAATGGAAGAGTTAAGGATATGACCCCATGAGGTATCATGTCGTACCATGAAGTGGTTAGTCACAACAAGCATGTCCCACCAACTCAAGCTTAGTCATGTACTAAGTGTTTCTCTTACTTAGAGTAATTTAATTAAAGAACGTTGAATCTTCTAAGGAAATTGTTATCAACATTATTGTCTAAAATCTTCTACATGGTCACAAAAAGTGGATGTCCAACATTATGGTCACTTTAAGGGAACTATATATATATTTCTCAACAAACATGGCCCAAAAATAATCTCATGGTTCAAAGTCAAGCGTAATTCAAATAGGAGAATATTAATCAGGGGAAAAGTGTAGCTTCAAAACATATTCATTTGGCTCATCATCTAACTTTCCTACAAGGGTCCACATAAGTGAATCATAAGGCCCACATTTAAAGAAAGCTATTGATGGGTGACCTAAGGGGAATTCATTCTTGTATTACAATTTTTTTCCTACTAGATGTGCATGAGATTACTCTTAAAAACCATCCAATCTGCCACAAATAACACACAAGAAGTGTAATGCCCATGATTTTGACACACAAATACAACAATAAAATACCGAAATAAATTTCTATGACATACATTTCTTGATACATGACAAAAAAATGGATTACTTATGAAAACACATAATCATGAGACATTTGCACAAACGTTATCCCACATAGGTAACATGAAACACATTGAGACCACATTTCCTAAATGACAAGGCACAACACAATAATTCCACTATAGTATAAACTCCCATAAACACTTTCCTGGTTCATACATTTATTACAGCCATATTGTTTTTATTGACCTTATTTGACAATCACTTGTCACAGAGTCCTTCATTCTTCGTTATCAAGGCTACATTATTTTTATCTTACTTAACTTTTTTACTTGCAGTGGTTCCATCTGTCTTTTATCTTTTATCTTCTCACAATATAATGATGTAGCCTAATTATTGATAGGAACATATGAGCATACATGAGACTACTAGTTTTTTTCCAAGAATTTGTATTCTAAGTTGTATGTTCATTTTAATTTTTAGTTTATCTCAGTTGCAACAAGGAAGGTTCACATGAAACAAATGAAGTTTATTCGTCCAAGGGTAAATAGATGGCACGTTGTTTCCATATCAACATTTAATTTCTAATGTTACTCTATTTTTTTAAAGTTATTACAACTAACAGTATATCCCATCTATTTCACTTAAATACTTAATCATAAAGGTCATAAGGAGTATGATTTCATACTCGACCAAGTTTGGATTTTTGAAAAATTAATTATTATATGCAGGTTACAAGGATAAATTGATTTATAAATTTTATACATCTTACTAAGGTCAAAACTAGAGTGATTGAACACCCTTATCTCTAACAATCATCATGTACTCTAGGTAAATTCGATACTTCTTGCTAAGTTGTCACTCTTGTGTTGAGAGGGGTTAAAGGGGATTCATAGTAAAAATTATCATGCGTGGGTATAACTAAAACATAGGATCCATTCAAATCATTTACATTCATATTAAAATATTTTCACTTAGTTTGATTTAAATAGCATTTTGAAACTAATTGTGTAACCTATTGGTTAATAAGGAACATTTGCATGCTTATGAGACTACTAGCTCTTGTCCTAGGGAATCGCCTCAAGAACATGATTACCTGGTTTCACATTATACACTCCTTTCACAATGGGACAAGTGGGAGAATAATAGGAAGTAACTCTTCATTTAAAGATTAAGGTTCACATTAAAGTTTATGTGCCATGGATTTTTTTCTCTCAACATGATTATTTAAAACAAGAAAAGATGTAATTTTTCTTTTCTCCCAGCATACCATCTCATGGTTACCCTTCCACAAAATAATCATAAATTAAAATTTTGTAAAGTTCCATAACTAACTCCGAACATTATACCATATAATCCCAAACGATAATAAAAATTGGGTGTCACGTTCATTTATAATCCCAGTTGTTAAAGGTGACTCTATATAGTAGTTTACGATCTTCAACACCTATCACCCTTCACTCTACATGTGTGTCAGGACAAGAGGGGTTTACCTTATGTTAAATTGGTTTCCCATGGAGTACTACCGTAATAAAATACATCCCCCTTATGATGCACATGACTACCAATCCTAGGAGGGAACCCCATACTCAAGACAAAGTTTAACCATGTCGTTCCTAACTGTCATGTTCACGATAATTTTGCTAAGCATAAAGGCTAAGGTGATAATCGCTAACTTGGGATTTTGTTTTATTAAGCTAGAATTTGCTAATGATTTTAAAGATTTAGGTTCACCATATGGTTTTATTTTTCCCGTGTTAAGAAGGATTACGTGAGAAGGTAGTTATGTGAGAGTTTTATGCTAGGGTTGAATATTTTATTTAGATTATATTTCTACATTATAAAGGAAAAATAACACAACACACCAGAGATTTAGTCATCAATTTCACCCTAATGGGGAATTATAAGATGTCAGACTTGATTACCTTTAACATATATAATAATGTGTGATTCCTCCTAATTACAATCATATATGCAACTCAATTTAATAAACTACCTTGCAAGATCTCATGAAATTTAACACACAATGATTATATGAAAGCCTCTTATTCATTTATTTAAAAAAAGATGAAACATATTTTCCTGAATACAATGTAAGTCTTACAATTTCACTTTTTGGAAATAATACATATGACTAGGCCAATTGGCCCTCATTAATCAAAAAAGTACAATGGTACTTCATTTATTGATGAATAGAACAAGTAATACAAATATACTTTCTTCAGTCAATAGAATAAATACAACATTTAAAATTTCCTCTTACTTTCATTTTTCAAGTAGTCCATCTGTAAGATTTGTTTGCAACTTTTAGTTCATAAGAACTGGCATGATAAGATCTATACCTCCTATAATAACTTATGCCATCTAATATTTGCAAAAAATAAATATTGCATTAAGTTAAAATCACATATCTAACAAAAGGGACACAAATAATGGTTATAATATTTCATGAAATTTATTGCATGTGTATCGCTAACTACAATAATTAAATATAATTATTTTTATGCATTAATTATATACCAATAACATAACCATTTATGTCAATCAATTAATCATTATCACAGAATTGTATAAATAGGTATTATTATTACTTTGATAACTTATCATTATTCAATTACTGATACACTATAATTCTCACATATCCTTTACAAGATCTCATTGATCTTATATTATTCAATTAGATTTTTAACATTGACTAATACTAATCATTATAACTATTTATGAAAAAAAATTCGTGTATCCTTCATATATCTACTGGTATCGAATTATACTTAAGCATTATAACACTACAAGATAGACAACTCCTATTCCTTCATATATATATAACAATATAGAATAATACACAAGTGTTATAACTTTACAAGTATCTTTTAATATATGGTATTTATTCTAGGGTATCGAATAGTCTATGTATTTTTCCAATAAAAGGAGTATCATTGTTTGTGTTAGCAGTGAATATCATTAATAATATAACGACATGATCAGCACAGATCGACCAAACATTCCTTCAATCGTTGGTCTACAACAGTCAACCTAAAAATATTTATTTGACTGGAGGAGTTAAAGAGTAATAATTATAAGGAAAAATACCCACAGAAGGAAAGTATTAACCCATGAAATTGATATGATTTCGTTCCAATAGTGCCATATAAATGATACAATTTTGAACAAAAAGGATGACACCCAACTCCGTAGACATTGGAACTTATAGCTTATTGGAACATTACAAAATTTCCATAAAACACAACTGTTAAAGAGTCCCCCAATAACCCAATAGGTCACAATATTTATGACAAGGTCTAGGTCAGATACCATGGAATGGGTATTTAAATATTTAAGACTTCAATTTCTGAAACGGTATATAGCCATTGACTTTACAAGCAGATCTCAGTATGGCTATATAACCCTCTAACCAAATTTCACGACTAAGGAATTCAAAGATATACCCATATACATTAGATATCAAAGCATGATAAAAGTGAGGAGTAATAAACTTTAACCACTGTATCAAATACCTAAATTAATTTCACAGATTTTTAATAGAACTCAGAATATTAAAAACCGTATCGACTATACATACACATATCCCTCAATTAAGAAGGGATTTGATATATCCACATAGATATAATCCCCAATAAAACAAATGTCGTGTTTAAGTTCATACCAACACAGACCATTTGTATTTAACTTAACAACATCAAGAATAATGCCATAGAATCACATTACAATAAAACCCTCCAAATATAATACCACAATGAATCACTAAAATAGTATTTCATCTACCCAGATCGTTCATATACGAAGATTAAATGATATAATTTCAAGATTCATACAAAATAACTAACACCTAAAACCACTTAACATTAAAAATCTTAATACAGAATTCTGTATATGTAAATAAACAATGGAGAAATGTATCAAGGAAGTGATAGAGCCTATCGTGCATCAATGAACAAATCCAATTGAAATTTTGGGATTTTGTTCAGCATCTCAAATAGGTGTTTTTTCAAGTGCATTGCATGCATCCAAAAATTCCACCATTTTTCATACACTTCCAATGTTGATTCCTAAAAATCTCAAAAGACACTCGAGAAATGCAATCAGTATCAGATGTGGAATAGAGTTTCACATTAAATCTAAGGCATTCAACTTTTTCATTTAAAATAAGTCCTTTTAGCTCTCCAAAGTAGATACCTCCAATAATTTTTCTAACTACCATAATATCAACACCATTTCACTTTAAAGTGGAAGAATATACTAATTGAGGACAAACAACAATAGGCTATAAATATAAATATACGCAAGGACCCACACGAAGTCCAAACAACCCATGTTTTGGCCTCAAGTGAGGTTTTTTATCATCCCACTTATACTTGCAAATAGCTGCAAGCAAAAATGCATCTGATTATTTGCAAGAACCAAAAAATTTATTTGGTAATGGAACTCCTCTTGCATCAATTGTAGTTCCTCTCATGAGCATTTTAGTGAACTTATAATTGATTTCTAGTTGGGATCTAAAGAGGCATCACACATCCCTGGGCAACAAAAACAATCTTTGAGGAACAATTCTATCACCAGGAAGCATAGTATCTGTAGGATTTTTAAAACTCTTCTAAATGGTTTCAGAAGAGTTTTGAGCGCCTGAAAGAAGAAAATTGCATGAGTCCATTATTAAAGCAATGTATGCTTTAGATTTTTTGGGTCTTATTACTTGACTAAAAAGTCTCATTCTTTGCATAAGATAGTGCCAGATAACCATTTGCTCCCAACTTCAATTTTCTTGGCATATATAGAATTGGAGTCTGTCTGTTAGCAACCCAACTATGGCCTTGTCTTAGAAATGGGCATACCATATGCCGTTATACAAATTATTGGTTCTATTAGTATTGAAAAAATAATAATTCAAATATTCTAATTTTGAAATTATGGTCTGGTTTTTGGTGAGAGGGGCATTCAATCGAAGCACATCAACACTGACGATAGTAGAATCAAAATTCTGGAGTAACGTAACCATTGAAATAACCAATACAAAACATTCAAAATAGTATAATTACATAACACCCTCCTTTTTCATACATTAAACAAAACAACAACATGAAATAGTTTCATTTCCTTTCAAACAAATGAACCCGCCTCCTCTACAGATACAAATCTAGACCAATCAATTCGTATATAGAAAAACAAGGAAACAAAATTAGGTTTAGATTTATTTTTGTGTACAGAAATTATGTAACCCATAATGGTACTGATTTTAGGATAACTATTGGCTATAGGTGAGAGCCCATTCTGCATAGTTCCCTGTAACATTTTTGAATTTGTAGTAACTATCCAAATAATGCTAGATTTTCAACATCGGCATGGATTTCACGTGATAAAACATTAGATCCCAAATAAAATTCTTGAATTATTGTGCAAGGAAAAAGAGAGGATGAAAAGGATTTTAGGATGAGTCGCTCTCCACCTATTGGGAATGATAACTCCTTACCCTACCACAAGTCTGTCGTATTCCTGACAAAGGAAACTCCATACGCATTGTGCACTTTGCCACATGCAATATGATAAGTTTTTTTAATATTTTTTGTTTTGTATTGGGTTGGGCATACATCTCCCTCCCCTTATAAGAGCATCATCTTTGATGTGATATAACACCAAGGATGGAAAAAGGGGATAAGAAATTAAGGAAAAATAATGATGACAAGTTCCATCTAGGGATACGATCTATTTTGCTAGAACACGACCATAAGGAAGCCAAGAAATTGAAACTTCTTCAAATTTTAATGTTCTGTGAAGAAATGTAGTTAGTTATCTTTTACTTATTACTCAATTCATCTTTTCCTTTATAATATTTCTAAATCTCAAGCTCTTGATATTCAATGTTTAGAATTTCAATTATCTTAGGTTCATGGGTTCCCAACAGTAATTGGCCTCAAGATGTCACAAAAAACTCAACACAACACAAATGACCCACAAGACATATTGCTACATACTTTCCAGACTGTATCACATCACAAGATATCTAATTCCACCATAGAAAAACAACAAGAAATCAACATAATGAATAATTTCCAATATTCATGTCATAGGCATAAATACAACACACATTGTTGATGCAAAATCACAACACCCCCAAATGAGTCATCAGATCTACTGTTCTAAGGAATATTCATTTGGTGTGATTCGCATAACATTGAGTTTTCCCCAAAGTGTGGGAATTTGAAAATGGGAAAACTCTCTAGATTAAAGGTTGGTTCCTATTCCTCTGTTTAGGTGTATACGTGGAAATTTGCAGAGGACCTATTCCTAAACCTAATCTAAGTTTTACCAAGGAGACAAGGATAAAAGGAATACAAGAAATCAAAACTAAGATATAAGGTGATGCATCGAAGGAATGATGAAAATTAGTTTTGACGATAGACACAAACCAACAAAATACTTACAATAATCAAACACAGATAACCAGATTTATAATGAAAGACCGGCTGAGAGCAAAGGAGACAAGAAAGGATCTAAAATCGATCACAAACATGTTTTATTGCTCTGTAGATTGATACAATGAATTACAAATGGCCAAAAGGTAGGAAACATTTTACAATTTAAATGGAAGGTATGAACTCCACAAATTCCTTTACCAGGAGGAAAGGGGAGCATGCAAAAACAAAATAATGTCTAACTCTTTACAACGAGTCTCGACGCTGCTTTTATAGATTCAACACAGAAGGGAGAAAGAGAGACAAGCGGGAAAAATAGTTCCAAGCTCAACCACCGCTATTAATGCCTCCCATAAAATCTACCCCCAAATTTGTCTTGATTGCATCAAATTCTTATTCGGCACCTCGAAGGAGGAGGAAACGACGGAACAGATCGAATCTGATCTAGTTGTTGGGGTAAAAATAGAACCTGCATTAATGGCCCTGAAGATGTTTCTCCATTTTTATCCTACCTAACCTCCCCAAAATTTAAGTTTCAGATCTCCATGGTGTAGACAAGGCTGAGATCTTTCCAATGGTGTCATATTTTCAATATTTTGAGCCCTGAGTCGAAAGATATGGCCCTTCAAAGTTTGTATTGGGTCCGTACGAAAGGGCGGGAAAACCAGTTTGAAAAAGGGGCCCCTTTTCTATATGGGACACGTGGATGGCTGGCACTTGTCTAGAAACCTTATCTTTATTCGACCCTTGAGTTAGTGCTATTTGGACACTTGGCACTCTCCGCCGGCCTGCCACCATGCATTGACTATTCAACCCAAATCTGTCCCCTTTTTTAGACTAGACGTGTGGATGATCTGCACTTGCTTAAAATCTTGATCAAGATTTGCTTTTGAAGGAGCATTGAGTTGACACTTGGAAGCTTCCATAGGTCTTTGGAATTTTCAATGACATCCCTTTTACCTCTTCACACCTTGGGCTATGTGGCGAACTGGTGCTTATTTGAGCCTCCACCTTTGAATCTGCCCTTGGAGATGTGCTAAACTGACACGTGGCGGCTTCCGTGGTGCTTCTATACTTAGCTTATTTTTTGAGCCCTTGCCCTGTCTACCTTTTGACCTTTGTTGACCATTTACTACGTGGAGGGCTGGCCCAAGTTTGAACTTCCCTTTTTGGATTCAACTTTGAAGAAGCGTCGTGTCGACACATGGCTCTCTCTGCTACCTCCTCCATACTTAGCTAATTTTTTGACTTGTTCTGAACTGTTTTGAGCTTAAAGACTTCGGATCTTCACCATTTCTTCTTTCTCTTCTCGCTTCTAGCTCTTTTGACACCACTCCTCTTTCTCTGACCCTGTTGTTCCATTTTTGAGCCTGAATGTAACCTGTTAAATATATTTAAGACATAGATCCACTCGACAGAGTCGTCTCTTTTCTTTCTTCATGCATAGGGTCATTTGGTCCTTTGCAGGTCACGCCACTCCATCGTTGAGTCCTTCTGTGACCTGTTTGTAAGATTTAACTATTTTTTCTCTAGTTCTTCTTGTGCGGGGTTGTGGCTGATCCAATACTTTTCCCGGGGGGTGAAATAAGGATAAAAATTTGGTGACTCACAGGGGTATCTGCCTGCTAGATGAAAATACCAATTACCTTGTCACATTCGTTGGGAATGGAGTTGAGGATGATGGTCTGATACTGATCCTGCCTCTGATTCACGAGCCCGACTATTTGCACTCTCAATTTTCATAATAAATCTCGAAATGATGGTTTATGAGAGTAGAAAATTGTTTTGACTTGGGGCTTCATTTGTTTCTGAATGGGTTATGGAAGACCAACAAAACATCATCGCAACTATATACACAATTTGAAATCATACATGCTCCAAGTAGAACATGCAGAGCGTGCAAAGCACTTAAGAGAAAAGCAACCTAAACTACAATAAGATAATGTGCACAAGCACTTAGAGGAATGAGAAACTAAACTAATATATACAAGGTGGGAACTTTCCTTCGAGTAGAAATGTTTAAGATAGATTCCATTCACTGGAATTTGTAACTCTTTACCATCCAATGTAGAAAATTGGAAAGCATTACTACTTTTACATTTTATGACCATGTAAGGGCCAATCCAAATGGCATCAAACTTGGAATGCCTTCATGGTTTCACCCGATCTGCATCCCATTTCAAAACTAGGTCTCCTTCCTAAAAGACCCTTGTTATTTCCTTCTTGTCAAAGCATCTCTTGATTGAGACCCGATCCTTCTCCATTGTTTGAAGTGCATGTTGTCTGATTTCTTCCAACTCCATCAACTCTGCATACCTGGCCTCCATTGGTTCAAACTCATACATCTCCAGCTACTTCATGAGTTCCAATACCGGAAACTTAGGTGATATAGGCAACATTGCCTCTTTCCCATAGAAAAGTTTGAATGGAGAGCTGCTTGTATACTTCTTGGGTGTTGTCCTATCAGCCCATAAGGTTGATTTGAGTTTTTTGTGCCAAGTTATCTGATTTTCATCTAGATTTCTTCTAAAAATATTTAGCAGGTTCTTGTTTTTGGACTCTGCTTGGCCATTACCCTGAGGGTAATAATTTGATGAAGTGCTGAAGTAAATATCATTCCTAACGACCCATCCATTGATTTTGGAACCTATGAATGCAAATGAATTGTCTGATATAATGGTGGCTGGCACTCCAAATCTGGTCAGTATCCCTTCATAGAAATCTAGTATGCTAGACTCATTAACTTCTTTGAGTGCCACTACCTCAGTCCACTTGGTGAAATAGTCTATTGCCGTCAGAATCCACTTGTGGCCTTGGCTCAAATTTGGATTGATGACCCCAATGAAATCCAATCCCCATTGCATGAATGGCTGGTCAACTGAAACTGGGTGCAATGGAAGTGCTACTAGCATTTCTTTTCCTTTGAAGAATGTACAATTTTTTACACTTTTTGATCCATGCATAGTAGTCACTAAACACCTTGGGCCAATAATAACCTACCTTCATGATCTTGAGTGCTATCACCCATGGAGAAAAATACCCTCCAGCTGCTTCATCATGAAACTCTTATAACACTCTCTCAATCTGATATGTCCCAATGCATCTTAATAGAATGTCATTGATGTCCCTCTTGAACAAGATGCCATCAATAAGCACATATGGAATGGCCTGTAGTCTGAAATGTCTCCTTTTTTATTTGCTCATTTCTGTAGGACACACACCTGTTTGAGGGAAGTGCACCATGCTTTGAGTCCAATAAGGAGTGGGTACATTATCATTTTCTTCCTTTTGAATATCCTGCAGGACAAAAACAACTTATTTTCCACCACTTGCTTTGTCTTGTTGACTCGAGGCCAATTGCTCACACAATCCCTTCCCATGGACCAGCTTAGTAACCTTGATCTCAAGGTCATACTCCATGACATGAGTGATCCATCATGCACATTCTTTGTTTAGATCCTTACTAAGAAGGAAGTCCTTAACTCCTACATGGGAAACTAATAGTTGGATTTTATTGTTTGAAAAAAATTGTTTAAATTTATTTAACCCTCTGATCACTGTCAGGACTTTCTTTTCAATAAAGGAGTATTTAACTTCATAATATTCCAGACCCTAGCTGAAGAAGGTAATTGGCTACTCTGTATCCTCTTTGTTCTGTTGTACTAGGATTTCAGAAATTGTGTCACTGTCACCAAAGGCATATAGTATGAATTCCTTAGAAAAATCTAGATTCACGAGAGTTGGGGCTTGTGATATAGCTTCTTTGATGGCCTAAAAACTTTCCTTTCATTTAGTTTTCCACCTAAACGCCAAAATTTTCTTCAACATTAATGTTATTAGTTTGACAAGGGTGGAAAATTTTTGTACAAAGCTGCGGACAAAATTGATTTTTCCTAGGAAGCTTTGAAGAGATTTCTTATGGCTTGACAATGGCAAGGCTCTTATTGCTTCAACTCTCTTTGGGTCAATTTCCAAACCTTCCTTTGACACAATATGTCCTAGAAGCCTTCCTTCATGGGTGAAGAATATGCATTTTTTAGGGTTCAATGATACCCCAAATCTCCTACACCTTTGAAACACCTATCTTAGGTGAAAAAGGTGTTTTGATGCATCTTTAGAGAACACAATAATGTCATCCAGATAGATCAATACTATTTTGTTGATCAACCCTTTGAGTGCCATATCCATTGTCCTTTGGAAAGTGGCTCTAGCATTAGACAACCTAAATGGCATTTTTCTGTAGGCATAGGTTCCCCATTTGGTGGTGAAAGTTGGTTTGAACTGATCATCTTCCTTAACCATTATCTAGTTGTATCCTGAGTAGCCATCTAGGAGAGAGAATATCTCTGATCTAGACACCACTTGCAAGATATGATCCATTGAGAGGAGTGGGTAGTGATCTTTGAGGGAAGCTCTGTTCAAGTCTCGAAAGTCTACACACAACCTAATCCCTCAATTCTTCTTCCTAACTAGGACCAAGTTTGCAACCCAACTTGAGTGTTTGATTGGAAATATGATACTTGCCTCTATCAGCTTGTTTAGATATTTCTTCATAAGAGGCTCAATGTGTGGATTAATAAGTCTCTACTTTTTCTTGATGGGCTTAGCAGCTGGATCTAGTTCAATTGTATGTTGTGCTAGCTTCGTATTGAACCCTCTTAGGTATTCATAGATCCAATAAAATACATCTAGAAACTCTTGAAAAAGTTGCATCAATTCATAGCTTTATTTCTCAGTGGTCACTTTGCCAATTTGAAGTATTTTTCCTTCTCCAACTAGAATTGACTCTAAATCTTCTCCTTTGATCTATATATTAGCCTTCTCTTTTCAAAATTGGTCATTAGGATTGAAGATAGACTCTATTTCACTAATCCTTTGGGAAGCTTGTTTGTATGCAAATGCACTACTTGATATCCATATCGTTGCTCTAATCTATTTTCATTTCTAGTTGAGAACTCAACTTCCTCTTGCAAAAAATTGATGATCTGCTGATCATTCTCTAACACCTGCTAGCATGTGTTGTTATCTGGAACTGTTGGCCTTACAATCACATAGATATGTGGTTGTCCTTTGTCCCTCTTGATGTTGTTAACCACATCAAATGTTGCTCTAATTGCTACAAGCCTATCAACAGCCTCGTTCTCCTTCCTGGGTATGGACACAATGTTGAAGGCTTCGAAATCCTCAATGAGATCCCATACCCTATTTTTGTAGCTTTTGAGCAGGTCATTCTTGACAACATTTTTTTCATTGACTTGATTGGTAACCAGTTCACTATCACCAAAAACTTGTAGGTTATTTATTCCTCATCTTCTAGCCCAATGCAATCCATGAACCAAAGCCTCATATTCTGCAATGTTATTTGAGCAGGAAAGCTGGAAACGAAAAGCTGAGTAATACTTCATAACTTGGGGTGACACAATCATAGCTCCACCTCTGGCTCCTTGCCTACTTCTCGAGCCATCAAAGGAAAATTTCCATACTTCATTATTATCCTTATATTCTGGCTTAGTGATGTCAGGAAGAGGATGATTCTCTTCATGCAGGTAGTAGACTCTTATCTCAAATTCTTCCATCTCCTTATAGGGATCAAAAGCATGTCTTTTGACCGCCCATTCGTCAAGAGTCAGGTCTGGGTTACACCCCACCTTGGTATCTGATTCAGAAGTGTTTAGGAGGTCTTCTTGATCAAAATCTGAATAATTTGCATTGATTGGGCTAGGAACATAAGACTTAATGTGATAATATGCTATGGGCTTGGATATAATTGTGGCCTTCGCCCCATACCTTGTTCTAAAGAGCATATGTAACCAGTCAATAGAAAAATAGCATCCAATTTTGGCGGTGAAGTCCCTAGACAAACACAATGTAAAATGTGGTGGCAAGTCTATGACTGATACATTATGCAATATAGTCACATTGGGGCAGGCATACAGAGTGAGGCTCAGATCCTTGATGATTCCAAAAAATTTCACTGTTCTCCCATCCAATTGTACTACCCCTCTAGAGATGACTTCATACTAGAGACCCAGTTGATCAGTTATTTGTTTGGGCATTATAGAACTACTTGCTCTTGAATCAATCATACAATTATGCACCAATTTATCCCCAATGATTAATGAAACATAGAATGGAGGAGGTCTCAAGTTCTTACCTTGTTTCTCTTGATAGTTCCCCCTAGGTTGAGTTGTATTGGTCAACACTTTCTCTTGTTGGTTAGGGGGTTTATTTGAGTTTGACCAATTTTGCATGGTATTCTGCAATAGATCCCTCTTCCCTGGAATGGCCAATGACTCCCATAGTGAAATTTTCACACTTTTCCTCTTCATTTGATTGATGATATTAAATGAGCTATCCTTTGCTGCCCCTTCCCTTCACATTTTTCTCTTGCACATGGGTTGTTACAACCAGTGCCTGAGTAGATTTGGAAGGTGGCTTGGATTGGATCTACATACTGGGGGTTGTATTTTGAATGCCAATACTTTGTGGAGCAATGGAGGATTGAGGGTCACCTAAGTTTGGTGAATGTCCTTCTCCAATATTTCTCTTCTTGGACCGTGTATTGGTAGTTATACTTGGAGAAGGATCCTGATTCATTCCACAGAAGTCTTCAACTTGCCAATTGACAAGCATAGTTTCACTTGGAGGTCCCTCTTGTTGGTCTCCTTGCTGCTGATTTTCTTCTTGGTTAGGTTCTTGTGACACACCAACAGTTTGCACCATCAAATCCTGATTTAGTGCACCATTGAAGCACATCGATTGATTGTGTGGTTGACTACATGGGAAACACCAATCATATTCTTGTGCCATGTTATTATGTGCTAGAACCAATGCCCTTGATGTTGAAGTTGTGTTTGGATCATATGGCCTAAAAGGTCTAGCAATTTTAGGTTGTCCTTGGTGTTGACTATGAGTTACAACTAGGTCTTGTGGTCTATTTTTCTGATACGAGGGTCTAGCCTGATACTGAGCTTGAGGCTGATATGGCCTAGAACTCTAAGCCTACTATCTTTTGATGGTTACTAGCTCATTCCCTAGGTTTTGAAGCTATTTCATAACTTCTTGAAGCTCCTTTGAGCTATTAGATGATGACGTGGAGGCTTCATCTAAACTTTGACTCCCATGAGTGGGTATAGGAGATATTGTGGGTATTTGGCTGGTGCTTGGGTTTCCTAATTCGGGGTATAGAGGCATGGATGGCCTAAGAGAAATTTTTCCAGCCTGAATTAAATGATTCTCAGCTCCTATGGAAAGGATAAACTACAGGTAATTTTGTGCCCCCCATTGACTGAATCATTAAAGCAATATCATAATTTAAAGCTCTAAGAAAGTATAAGAAGGCACCTTCTTTAGTGGGCTTTACTGCCACTGGAATCCTGTCCCAGATTCGTTGAAATTTGAGGTTGAAATCTGTCAACTACTTGTTTGGAGCTCTCTTGATTGTTGTTAGTTACTCTAACAAGGATAGGTCATCCCCATTTTTTCCAAACTAGTCGTGAAGAGCTCTACACAGATGGTCCCAAGATTGAATAGAGCCTAGTGTTAGGCTCCTGAACCATTATGAAGCTTTACCCTTGAGTTAAGAGGCTAGAAATTTGACTACAATGTCCATCTCAGTGATTTCATGGATTTTACAGACATTTGCAATATCTTGAACGTGGTCACCAGGAGAAGTCTAGTTTTCTCTAGTGAAGTATGGGATGCTCTTTAATGCTGCCACCAGGACTGTATTTTGTGTATTCAGAGTGAGTAGGATGCTACCAGTGAAATTGACACAAGGATTTGGCTATTCCATCTTGATTGGCCTGAGCACCCTTCTTGGTCAAACGAACGACCTACTGGGGGGAGGTGTTGATAAGGCTCTGTTTGGCGGAGATAAAGACCTTTGGGCTCGTCTTCATCTTCTCCTTCTGTCTGGAGACAAGTGTAGGTGTACGAACTATCCTTCTTCTCTCGTTCTTGACCTTATTTGTATCCTTCTCATGAACTTGGGGAACTTGGACTACTGAAACTAGTGGATTATGTCCCTTTTGGAGTCGTTAAATGTGTAGTTATTAAATTCTATAATCATAGCAAGTGCACATCGATCTTACTGTAATAAAGATGGAGACTTCTTCATCCCATTGGGCGTGCCAAAAATATTAATGAAAAATCATAGCACCCCCAAATGAGTTGTCAGATCTACTTTTTTAAGGCAAATTCATTTGGTGTGATTTGCATAACATTGAGTTTTCGCCAAAGTGTGTGACTTTGAAAATGGGAGAACTCTCCAGATTAAAGGTTGGTTCCTATTCTTCTATTTAGGTGCATATGTGGAAACTTGCAGAGAACCTATTCCTAAACCTAATCTAAGTGTTACCAAGGAGACAGGGATACAAGGAATACAAGAAATCAAAACTAAGCTACAAGGTGATGCACCGAAGGAATGATGAACATTAGTTTTTGGCGATAGACACAAACCAAAAAAATAAATACAATAATCAAGCATGGATAACCAGATTTATAATGAAAGACCAGATGAGAGAAAATAAGACAAGAAAGGATCTAAAATCGATCACAAATGTGTTTTATTTCTCTGTAGATTGATACAATGCATTAGAAATGGCCAAAAGGCAAGAAACGTATTGCGATTTAAATGGAAGGTTTGAACTCCACGAATTCCTTTTCTAGGAGGAAAGGGGAGGCTGCAAAAACAAAAGAATGTCCAACTCTTTACAATGAGTCTCGATGTTGCTTTTATAGATTCAACACAGACAAGAGAAAGAGAGAGAAGCAGGAAAAACAATTCCAAGCTTAACCACCACTATTAATGCCTCCCATGAAATTTGCCCCCAAATTTTTCTTGACTACATCAAATTCTTATTCGGTGCCTTCAAGGAGGAGGAAACAATGGAATAGATCGAATCCAATCTGGTTGTTGGGGCATAAATAGATCTTGCATTAATGGCCCTGAAGACGTTTCTCCATTTTTCTCCCACATAACCTCCCCAAACTTGAAGTTTCAGATCCTACCTCGGTGTAGATGAGGCCGAGATATTTCCAATGGTGTCATATTTTCAATATTTTGATCCCTGAGTCAAAAGATATGCTCCTTCGAAGTTTTTATCGGGTACGTACGAAAGGGCAGGAAATTTGTTTGAAAAAGGGGCCCCTTCTCTATATGGGACATGTGGAGGGCTGGCGCTTGTCTGGAAACCTTCTCTTTATTCGACCCTTGAATTAGTGTTGTTTGGAAACTTGGCACTCTCCGCTAGCTTACCACCATGCATTGACTATTCAACCCGACTCTGTCCCCTTTTTGAGATTGGATGCGTGGAGGCTCCGCGCTTGCTTAAAATCCCGATCAAGATGTTCTTTTAAAGGAGCGTCAGGTTGGCACTTAGAAGCTTCTATAGGATTTTTGACTTTTCAACGACCTCCCTTTTACCTTTTCAGACCCTGGGCTACATGGCGAACTGGAACTTATTTGAGCCACCACATTTGAATCTACCTTTGGAGATGTGGCAAACTGACGTGTGGCAGCCTCCACGACACTTCTATACTTAGCTTCTTTTTTAAGCTCCCGCCCTATCGGACTTTTTACCTTTGTTGACCATTTTCCACGTGGAGGGATGGCACAAGTTTGAGCTTCCCTTTTTGGATTCAACTTTGGAGAAGCGTCGTGCCGACACGTGAGTCTCTTTGCTGCCTCCTCTATACTTAGCCAATTTTTTGACTTGTTCTAAACTATTTTGAGCCTAAAGACTTCGGATTTTTCGCCGTCTCTTCTTTCTCTTCTCACTTCTGGATCTTTTGACACCGCTCATCTTTCTCTAACCTTGTTGTTCCATTTCAGAGAATGCCTGTAACCTGTTAAATAGATTTAAGACACCGATCCACTCAACAGAGCCGTCTCTTTTCGTTCTTCATGCATAGGGTTGTTTGGTCCTTTGCAGGTCCTTCCACTCCATCATTGAGTCCTATGACCTGTTTGCAATATTTAACCTTGTTTTCTCTAGTTCTTCTTGTGCGGGGTCATGGATGATCCAATACTTTGCCCAGGGGGTGAAATATGGATAACACACACATGCGAGTGAAAAATAGAATCATCATGCTGATACATATACAACTGGTATCACATGACCCAAAAACCATGACTGTACTAAAATAGTGCCAAGAAAATATCTAATAGTACATAGTAATCCAAGAGGAGTGTCAATCCTCAATCATAACAATGTCTAAAAAAACTCACAAGAGGACACATAACTCATAATACCAACTCCACACATCACAACACATCATGAAACAACTCCATATATCTCCCAAAGCATAAAAAAACAACTCCATATACCTCCCAAAGAGAAATAATCATAGTGCCAAAACCAAGACGAGTCACTCAACCACAGAGCCCCGTCACCTAATTTATCCATATCGGGTCACTCAACCAGAGAGCCCCATCTCCTTATTTATCCATAACAGGTCACTCAACCATATATACCCATCAAGAATATCGAGTCACTCAACCATATATACCCATCAAGAATATTGGGTCACTCAAAAATAGAGCCCTATCTCCTTTTCTCCATTTAATGAGGTCAAGTCACCTTTATGACCCTAGGAACATAGAGCCCTGTCACCCCCACCCAAGTAGTGTAGTAACTTGTAGTGAAAAAATTACACACCGTTATGACCCCCTTGGGGCATACCCCCATACAACGAAGCAGGTCCATAGGTTCAACCACTCCACGGTGAATCCCATGACCCTATTCCAACACATTACGACATTAGAACAAACATAACAATCCATTTCAAATGCCAAGTGGAAAAAATCCCAAGCCTTGGGCTAGGCTATAAAATAAATTTAAACTTGATACGTAAATTTAAAACTAAGTCAAACAAATGGCTAAATAGCTATAGTTAGAGCAAAAATCCGCATGCTAGTGCAACAACAAAAAAATGCCAAAAATAGAAGATCACATCAATGAATAAAATTGTTGGTTCTGACAAGAAAAGAGATAATGATCAATTTATGAATAAAATACATATGGATAAATAAAAAATTACAATCACTATGTGGCCCTATATGGCCACCAAAGGGGTAATCATCAAGTTTTTGACACTCGAATATCAAGCCTCAACTCACAAAATAACATGTCAAATAATACAAATGTCATACTTTCCATCTCAATCATCCCTCCATACTCTTACAAGGATCAACATAGTCTCAACATAGTATGAGAGGGGGGTGTATAGGTTTCCATTCATTGAGCATAAGGTGTTCGCGAAACACAATATACTTGGTGGTCATGCATACCAAATGCATAGAAGTGGGTTTTCAATCTATGTAAGAGTCCACTCCCTATCTCATACTCGGATCAAGTGACTAGTCAATAATACACCAATTCTAAGGTACACATAGGTCATCTATATGAAAATCATATAGGGAGAGAGAAAAAGGTACAGGTCACCATCTACTGATCCTAAGGTGTCTGCGAAACACAATATATATGGTTGACATTGGGATATGTGCCATACATACCAAAC
Organism: Taxus chinensis; assembly: GCA_019776745.2. NCBI lineage: Eukaryota > Viridiplantae > Streptophyta > Pinopsida > Cupressales > Taxaceae > Taxus > Taxus chinensis. The sequence goes on from CM034155.1 coordinate 405,112,993, forward strand.
AAACAAATGTGGATTTTCATTCTATGTAAGACTCTACCTCCTATCTCATACACGAATCGAGTGATTGGTCAATGATACTCATTTCCTCTCTCCAAATATACACTTTTTATTGATTTCTTCCCTTAGGGTCAATTAGTGTAAGGTTCACAACATAACACATGATTGCATTACTAACACGATGGTGTTTCATGCACATTAACCATAACATCTTATGCATGGTATAGGTACAGGATATAACACAATCATTACTTTCATGGGTTACAACACATCACATTTCCAAATAATACACCCAAAGTGCAAGCACTATACAATAGGGGTCATACATTCACCATATGCCCCTAAATCACAACATGAACCATCACATAATACACAAATTATACATATAATGAACACAATGACTAACATTACAACATATAGTCAATTTCAATTACAACATGGTGACACATACGATTCATCACAATATGTTAGCGACATCATGATACAATCCAATTCAGTATATGCCAATTTTTTTATACAACCCATCAACACACCTACATATCAAGAAATAACAAGAACCTCCAACACTCCACAATCCGCAATAACATTTTTTTCACACACAACAAGGTGGTACATCACATGTGAACTCCTCATTGAATCCATGATAAAGAGAGAAAACAATATCATCACAAACACATCGACATGACAACAAATATGCACTAAGTGACATGCACAACATGTGCGTTCATAATATCACAATTACAACATTGTTCACATCACAACACATATCAAATTACTCTTTCCATCCCCACCACCACCATGTAAGATCATCACAACTCCAATCTATTCCAAAGGTTTGAGAACATGAACCTCTAATCTGATACCATATGTAACGCCCATGATTTTGACACACAAATACAACAGTAAAATACTAGAATACTTTTTTTTTACTTACATTTCTTGATACATGAACAAATAAGGGATTTCTTAGGACAACACATACTCATGATACATTCACACAAACCTTATCCCACATAGGTAACATGAAATGTAGATGAAACACATGGAGGCCACATTTCTCAAATGACAAGACATAACACAATAATTCCACTACAGTATAGACTCCCGTATAGGCAACATTCGTAACACAACAATTTCATGGTTCATACATTTATTACAACCATATTTTTATTATTAACCTTACTTATTTGACAATCACTTATGATGGAGTCCTTCATTCTTCATTATCAGGGCTACCTTATTTTTATCTTACTTAAATTTTTTACTTGCAGTGGTTCCATCTGTCTTTTCTCTTTTATCTTCTCACAATATAATAATGTAGCCTAATTGTTGATTGGAACATATGAGCATACATGAGACTACTAGTGTTTGTTCTAAGGATTTGTATTCTAATTTGTATGTTCATTTGAATTTGCAGTTTATCTCAAATGTAACAAGGAAGGTTCACATGAAACAAAGGAAGTTTATTCGTCTAAGGGTAAATAGATGACGCTTTGTTTTCAGATCAACATTTAATTTCTAAATTTACTCTCTTTTGTTTTTAAGTTATTACAACTAACCATATATCCCATCTATTTCACTTAAATACTTAATCATAAAGGTCCCAAGGAGTATGATTTCACACTTGACCAAGTTTGGAATCTTGAGAAATTAAGTATTAGATGTAGGTTACAAGGAGAAATCAATTTATAAATTTTACACACCTTACTAAGATCACAAATAGAGTAACTGAACACCCTTATCTCCAACAATCATCATGCACTCTATGTAAATTTGATACTTCTTGTCAATCTGACACTCTTGTGTTGAGAGGGGTTAAAGGGGATTCACACTCAAAATTATCATATGTAGGTAACCAAAACATAGGATCCACTCGAATCATTTACATTCATCTTAAAATAGTTTTACTTAATTTTATTTAAATACATTTTGAAACTAGTTGTGTAACCCATTTGTTAAAAAAGAACTTTTGCATGCTCATGAGACTACTAGCTCTCATCCTAGGGAATTTCTTGAAGAACATGAATACCTAGATTCACATCATACATTCCTTTCATAATGGGACAAGTGGGAGAAAAAGAGGAAGTAACTCTTCATTTAAAGATTAAGGTTCACATTAAAGTTTATGAGCCATGGATTTTGTTTCTCTCAACATGATGATTTAACATGTTACAAGAAAAATCTAAATTTGATTTTCTCCCAACATACCATCCCATGGTTACCCCTCCATAAACCAAGCATAAATTAAATTTTTGTAAAGTTCCACAACTAAATTCGAACATTATAACATATAATCCCAAACGATAATAAAAATTGGGTGTCACGTTCATTTATAATCCCATCTTTTAAAGGTGACTTACAATAGTAGTTTTTCATCTTTGACACGTATCACCCTTCACTCTACACATGTGTCAGGCCAGGAGCATTTTACCTTTTGTTAAAGGTTAGTTTCCCATGGAGTACTACCTTAATAAAAAATATTCCCCTTATGACGCATATGACTACCAATTGTAGGAGGGAACCCCATACTCAAGAAAAATTTTAACCATGTCATTCCTAATTGTCAAGTTCACGACAATGTCACTAACAATAAAGGATAAGGTGATAATCTCTAACTTGGGATTTTATTTCCTTAAGCTAGAAATTTCCAATGAGTTTAAAGATTTAGGTTCACCCTATGGTTTTAATTTTCTCACGTTAAGAAGAATCATGTGAGAAGGTAGTTATGCAAGAGTTTTATACTAGGGTTGACTATTTTATTTAGATTATATTTCTATGTTATCAAGGAAAAATAACACAACACGCTAGAGATTTAGTCATCAATTTCACCATAACAGGGAATTATAAGATGTCAGACTCGATTACCTTTAACATATATAATAATGTGTGATTCCTCCTAATTACAATCATATATGCAACTCATTTTAATAAACTACATTGTAACATCTGATACATTTAACACATAATGATTATCTGAAAGCCTCTTATACATTTCTTCAAAATGAGATAAAACATATTTTCTTGAATACAATGTAAGTCTTACAATTTCACTTTTTGGAATTAATATATATAACTAGGCTAATTGGCTCTCATTAATCAAAACAATACAATGGTACTTCATTTATTGACGAATACAAAAAGTAATACAATTCAACTTTATTCCGTCAATAGAATAAATTCAACATTTAAAACTTCCTCTTCCTTTCATATTTCAAGTAGTCCATTTGCAAGATTTGTTAGCGAATGTCAGTTCATAAGAACTAGCATGATAAGATCTATACCTCATATAAAAACTTATGCCATCTAGTATTTACATTTAGGAAATACCGCATTAATTTAAAATCACATAGCTAAAAAAAGGGTCACAGATCATGGTTATGAAATTTCATTAACTTGCTTACATGTACATCGCTAACTAAAACATTTAAATATAATTACTTTCATGCATTAATTATATACCAATAACATAACCATTTAGGTCAATCAATCAATCATTATTACAAAATTGAATCAATAGGTAATATTATTGCTTTGATAACTTATCATTATTCAATAACTAATACACTATAACTCTAACATATCCTTTAAAATATCCCCTTGATCTTATATTATTCGATTGGATTTTTAACATTGACTAATACCAATCATTATAACTATTTATGACAAACGAGTTCATGTATCCTTCATATATCTTCTGATATCAAATTATACGTACGCATTATAACACTACAAGACAAACAAATCCTATTCATTCATATATATAATAGTATAGAATAATACACAAGCTTTATAAATTTGCTAGTATCTTTTAATATATGGTCTTCATTCCAGGGTATCGAATAGTCTACGCATTTGTCCAATAAAAGGAGTATCATTGTTTGTGTTAGCAGTGAATATCCTTAATAATATGATGACATAGTGAGCATAGATCGACCAAAGGTTCCTTCAATTGTTGGTCTACAACAGTAAAATTAGAAATATTTATTCGATTGGAGGAGTTAAAGAGTAATAATTATAAGGATAAATACCCACAGAAGGAAAGTATTAACCCATGAAATTAATATGATTTCATTCCAATAGTGTCATATAACAGACATGATTTTGAACAAAAAGGATGACACCTAACTCCGTAGACATTGAAACTTATAGCTTATTGGAACATTACAAAATTTCCATAAAACAAAACTATTAAAGAGTCCCCCAATAACCCAATAGGTCACAATGTTTATGACAAGGTCTAGGTCGGATACCATGGAATGGGTATTTAAATCTTTAAGACTTCAATTTTTGAACAGATATATAGCCGTCAAATTTACAAGTAGATCTGGATATGGCTATATAACATTCTAACCGACTTTCACGAATAATGAAATCAAACATATACCCATATACATTATATATCAAACCATGATAACAGTGAGGAGTAATAAGATTTAACCGCTGTATCGAATACCTAAATGAAGTTCGTATAGTTTCAATACAAATCAAAATATTAAAAACCGTATCGACTATGCATACACTGATCCCTCAAAGAAGAAGGGATTTGATATAGCCACATAGATATAATCACCGATAAAAAAACCTCAAGTTTAAGTTCATACCAACACAGACCATTTGTGTTTAACTTAACGACATCAAGTATAATACCATAGAAGCACATTACAAGCAAACCCTCTAAATATAATACCATACTGAATCACTGAAATAGTATTTCATCTACCTAGATCGTTCATATACGAAGATAAAATGATATAATTTATAGATTCATACAAAATAACGAACACTCAAAACCACTTAGCATTAACAAGCTTAATACATAATTTTCTATATGAAAATAACAAATGGAGAAATGTATCAAGGAAGGGATAGAGCCTACCATGCCTAGATGAACAAAGCCGGTCCAAATTTTGGGATTTGGTTCAACATCTCATATAGGCATTTTGTCAAGTGCTTTGCGTGCATCCACAATTCCACCATTTTGCATATACTTCCAACGTCGATTCCTAACAATCTCAAAAGACACTCAAGCAATGCAATCAACCTCAGATGTGGAATAGAACTTTATATTAAATCCAAAGCGATCACCCTTTTCATTTAAAAGAAGTAATTTTGGCTCTCCAAAGTAGATACCTCCAATAAGTTTTCTAATTACCATAATATCAACACGTTCAGGACCTTCTTTCTTTAAAGAGGAAGAATCTACTAATTGAGGAAAAACAACAATAGGCCACAAATATGCAAATACACGAGGACCAACATGAATTCCAAGCAACCCACGTTCTGGCCTCAAGTGAGGTTTGTTATCGCACCACTTATACCCACCAATAGTTGCAAGCAGCACTGCATCTAATTATTTGCAAGAACCCAAAGTTTTATTTTGTAAGGGAACTCCTCAAACATCTATTGTAGCTCAGACCATGAGCATTTTACTGAAATTAAAGTTGATTACTAGTTGGGATCTAACGAGGCATCACACATCCCTGGGAAACAAAAGTAATATTTGAGGAACAATGCCATCACCAAGAAGCATAGTATCTGTAGGGTTTTTAAAACTCTCCCAAATGGATTAAGAAGAGTTTTGAGTGCCTAACAGAAGAAAATTTCCTAAGTCTATTATTAAATAAATGTACGCTTTAGATTTTTTGGGTTTTATTACTTGACTAAATAGTCTTGGTATTTGCATCAGAAAGTTTCAGATACCCATCTTCTCCCAGCTTCAATTTTCCTGACATAAATAGAATTGGAGCCTCTCTGTTACCAACCTAACATTGGGATTGTATGAGACATGGGTATATCATATGTCGTTATAAAAATTATTGGTTCCATTAGTATTGAATAAAAACTAATTCAAATGTTCCACTTTTGAAATTATGGTCTGGTTTTTGGTGAGAGGGGCACCCAATCGAAGCACATCACCACTGACGATAGTAGAATCATAGTTTTAGAGTAACATAACCATTGAAATAACCAATAGAAAACCTTCAAAATAGTATAATTGCATAATACCCTTCTTTTCCATATATTAAGCAAAACATCGACAAGAAATAATTTCCTTTCCTTTTAGACAAATGAACTGTAATGTCCCCAATGGACATTATTTTACCCCTAAACAGATTTTAGGCAATCCCAAATTTAAATGCAACTTGTAGACAAAATACAAAACAAGTATCACGCAGATCAGGCTCTAAATTTATATCTTTCCACTCAAATCTAGTACCACTAATTTATAAAGCCCAAATATGTACCCACACCAATCAACCTCTAAATTTATATCTTTCCACTCAAATCTAGTACCACTAATTTATAAAGCCCAAATATGTATAAAAATGCAGATTTCAAATGTAAACAAGGCTGCAATAAATTATTTAAAAACCTTGTCTACAACATAACTTCAAAAATTCATATCTTTTGCTAGAGAAGTCCAAATGAGCTGAAACTTTGGATCTTGGGCCACAAAAATATGAAGAATAATATTCCAAAATTATTTTTCACAGAGCAAACACAAAACCCTAAATTTTCCCTAAAATTTAGGTCACCCAGCACATTTAGGGCATCAAATCAGCTCCAAAATTAAGAAAACAAGCTACTTTGATTCCCAAGCAAATCATCCCTGAATCAACTCCAATAATGACAAAATAGGGTGGATATTTCACCACCAAAGAGTGCCCTACTAGCTAGGAATGGATCTCTCACCACCAAAGCTAGGGTCCCTGTGGGATCTTACTCCACGAGCTAAAGAAAATCCAAGTGTATATGCAAAAGCTACAAGCTTAAGACACAAATAAGAAAATATCAAATGGTTATGTAATTTATTCCCCTCAAGTCAAATTCTCCTTATAAAGGAAGAAGAGGCCCAAAATAACCTCTACAATATCCAATTAGTTCATAAGGATTTTCCCTATGCAAGCATTTAATATTTTCCCATATTAAATGCTTTTCCCAAAAAAAAATTCCCTCCTAATGCAAGTCACATTTTTCTAGGGGAAATACATAATAAAATGGGCATTTATCCTTTCTATGTTCCCATTCCTCTAAGGAAAGTCACCTTTTCACCTAGGATGGATAACAATTTATATTTGGGCTTTTTCCATCCTAGATTTAATAATAAAGTCATATAAATTATTATAAGTGCTCTGTATATTTTTTTCTTTTATTAATGGCACTTTATAATAATTAAATATAACTTAAGTCACCCTTATATTTTTCCTTTGGCCATCGAGTTGACAAAATAGGCCAAAGGTCTTTGAATGGGAAAGGGATATTACATGAACCCGCCTCCTCTATAGATACAGATCTAGATGAGTCAATTCGTATATAGAAAAATGAGGGGAAAATATTGGGTTTAGATTTATTTTTGCATGTAGGAATGATTTAACCCATAATGGTACTTATTTTAGGATAGCTATTGGCTATAGGCTAGAGTGCATTTTACACAGTTCCTTACAACATGTTTGGATTCCCTATAACTATCCGAATACTACTATATTTTCAACGTTGGCATGGGTTTCATGTGAAAAAAAATTGGATCCCAAATAAAGTTCTTGAATTATTGTGCAAGGAAAAAGACAAATTAAAAAGGTGTTTTGTGTAGTGCCTAACTTTAAGAGACAAAATATAAATATATAAAACACATTTTAAAAATTAAAATTAAATTAAAGGAGATGGGATGCGTGTGGAGGGCAGTTGAGTGTGACAGGAGTGGAGGAGACATGGGGGAAGGTAGCGTCAGGTGGTACAGGGTCTAACAGGGCATGGACCACCCAAAAAGGGACCTTTCAGGCCTGTCATTCCTTGCATAATAATACACGTAATTTATTTGAGAATCCAGAGAGTTTGACCACGCAAAACCCATGTCCACATTGTAAATTTACCAGTAATGGACAGTTGCAGCAAGGGTAGTGTGGCTGGAGACTGGTGGTGGATGGCATTGGCTTTGATGCTCTTGTTAGTGTCTGACCAAATGAAAGAAGCGACAGTTTCTCAGGGAATACGATTTCAGCAGTTTACAGAATACATGGGGATTCTCTTGAGACAGTCAGACGGTTTCACTATGCAACAAGCAGGTCTCCAACCTGATCCATTTACTCATCCATGCACTCCCAACCCGTGTAAATTTGCGAGCCTTAGAACAGGGTATAAGCAGCCATCGAAGCAAAAAAAGATATAGGAATTCTGTCTGACGTTGCAGTTGAACTGTTGTGGGTATGAATGGAAAATGTGGAAGCATGCGCTTGGCATGTAACTGTTTGACTTAATGCCTGAAAGAAATACAGTCTCATGGAATGCCATGGTTGCAGGCTTAGTGGAAAAAGGGTTGTAAATAATACGATAGCAATGTGCTGCAACTCGGCTTGAGATCTCTGCAACTTTCCATGATTTTAGTTGTAAGCTCCCTTGTATTTGTACTAGGGTTTGAGTTTGGGGAGTTCACCGTTGGAGATTGCTAGCTTAGGCTTGGCTTCATCTTTGTATTCGATCTTGGCATTTCATCATGGCTCAAGCCTTTTTTTGTTATTTCTCTCCTCCAAGCTAGGGTTTGTGGAGGGCTCATTTGAACTTTATCATATATTTAACGAGCTCAGTTTGACCCTTGGGAGAACCCATCTCTACATGCTATACAACTCGGATGAACTCAATGTGATCTCGAGCTCCTCCTACTTTTACTCAGCCAGCTCACTTTCAACCTTGTAGCTTGGCTCATTTTTATTTTTAGGATCCGTCTCGGCTTTTTTTTCAAGGAGCTAGATCTGTAACTAATCTTGCATAGCTTGGGTGTGAGGGTTGATGTTCTACACTGAATCACCATTTCCTGGAAGGGTATATGGAGTAACAACACGTAATAATCTAGAGCATCGGCCTACAAGGAAGGGTTATTGTCCACCAGGTACGTGGAGCAGTTGTGAATGAAGATGGATAAGCTTTCCGAATGCGTGCAACCGTTTGAAGAAATGCCTAGCTATGACGCAAAACTGAGTCCCTCAAATTTCGACCTGCTTCATTTCTCCAGTTATGGTTCATCTCTCCTTGTCTTTCGTAATTCTCATACTTTAGTTTCCCTTTTGCGACGAAATATAATTTTAAAAGCTTAGAATTATCATACATTTAATTGTTTATATTAACTTGTTACAAAACAATAAAATGTCGTATTGTAACTCACACAATCAAAATAACCATTTTTTTTAGTCAACCATGAACTTCAACCCTCATTCTAAGGTGATTTAGAAAACTTCCTGACCCAAACTAGATCATTACAATATTGTTTTATCGACAAGATGAAGTTGACTTCCCGGTAAATATGTTGACCATCTCCTTGTTTAAATAGATAACTTTGCGTTTTTCGGAGACTCGTAAAGTAACCTTTGTAACTCCGAAAATGGGATGTTAAGCTTCATATATCTACCTTGTTATGTGAGGAGTCAGCTTAACCCTTGGTTTGACCCCGAATGATCATTTGTGATCTTTTTGACGCCCTACTGGGAGCAGTGTTACACCGTTTTGCAGTTGTAAGAAGCTACTAAAACTAAAAAGTTGGCTTTCGTTTTGAACCGCCATTTGAAACCTGGATAGAGAAATTATTATCTGTCTTCACAAACCTCTAGTGTTTTTACTAGACAATTGCATGAAACCTTCAATTCAGGGAAAAACAATTTTTTGTATAGTTTGGCAAAGTTATTTTGTAGGCCCTAGGTCGCAGTTTGACTAGGTTAAACGGGACCAATTAGGAATGGTGGCTTCAAGAATCATGTCGCCGTTTGAAAACCGTGTTCTAGTTTTCAGTTCCGACGACTCTGATGAATTCTCCATATATGGTGGAACTCAGAAAATTTTATTGTGGCACGTTCATCCATCGAACATTAGTTTTGGACGTGGTTTTCTGAGCCCTCGAGCTAACTTTTGATCATTTACAACTAGGTCAATTACGATCGATGGCCTTAGAAAACTAGCCGCCAATTGTAAATTGTTCGCCAGTTCTGATTTTTGTCAGTTCCTATGGAATCTTTGTATATAAATGGACGCGTAGGAATTTAACTGTGGTGAGTTTGCTCATCGGAAGATAACGTTTGAAAGTGGTTTCTTAGCCTCCGAGCCTGAATTGAACGTTTTTGCAGCTAGTAGAAAAAACAATAGAAGACAGTTGTAGGACCCCCGTCGGGTTACCTAACCACCATGGAAACTTTTTGACACTTGTAAATAACTGTTTAGAACTCTATCTTGTGGCTTGTTGTGTGAAATTTGACTTTTAGGAAAATAGTGTTTCTCTCTCTTTCCTATCTCTTTCTCTCTCCTTGGTTACGAAATGAAGTGAATACATGTTTCTAAACCATTTCTTGCAAATTTGAAAATTATAATTATTATTATATGTAAAGGGGAAACTAAAGACATTAATTATGTTAGATTAGGGTGGATTCCATGCCAGCGATTTATCGCTGATTTCATGCTCACATATTTTTGCAGGATGCAAGAAAGATGGCAAAAAGGCGTTGTGAAATTCATTGTTTATTGTTGTAATTTATGTAGGTCATTGTAAAAAGGTATATATGTATAATGTAGTCCCATGTTACAGAAAAGTTGTATTTGAAATTCGCTAATATATATGAGATGCTAGTTTTAGGGTTATCTTAGGAAATGTGCATTTAATCACAGGTTCAATTTGATTCATAGTTGCGTATGGTAAAAGGGTTTGAGTGTATATATATATATATATATATATAGTAAATGAATTTGAAGTTAATACATTGTGGGGCATTTTTCAGTGTTCAATAAACGATTAATTATTTATTGTGTTGTATTCTTACCTTGTAAATGTAATAAGGAGATTTAATCGAAACACTCAACCCTAGTATAAGATCTGTGCATAACTTGTCTTAATGTGTGTGATCCTTCATAGCGTCGAAAAAAATTGAAACCATAGAATAAACTTAAACTTTGTACTCGATGGCGCCTCCTAGGTTAGGTAAATAAAACCCCTAGTCAAAGTTTACCGTCATAATCGTTATGTTTAGCGACATTGTCGTGAACCCATCTTTTAGGAATGACATGGTCCAACTTTATCCGGAGTATGTGGTTTCCTTCTAGTTTTGGTAACTGCGAGGAGAATGTCCTCTCTTCAGGCCTGACACCGTGTTGAGTGGTCAAGACCACCTTGTAAGTCACCTTATGAGTCCTTGTTCGAAGCAACGACTATGCAGTGTAACCTTACCATCTGTGGGGTAAACAGAGCTAATACTCCCTTAGTATCCTTTTGGATTGCCCAGTCTTACGAGATTAGATCTAGAAAATTGACTTCATCAGCGAATGAACTCCCTGTTGGATCTAGACGACATAAATGGAAATCGTGAAATAGTTGTTCTAGGTCTTAAACTCTTGTTAATGAACTCCTTAGTCCGTCTCAGTTAAATGTGTTACCTTGGTTTCTATCAACACAACACCTTGGTCTTTTCTTGAAGGTGGTTTAGCATAAATATGTCCTCTCGCCTTAAACTAATATATAATTGAGGTGTAGATCAGTAGGTGCAATTGGAATTAAACGAGACCTCAGTTGATTAGGAGGTTAACTTGGGGTTCATGTGTAGTTTATAATGCTTCCAATCTTGTACTTCTTGAAGATGTCAGGCAAGTACTTTCGTAACACTTTTGTTATAAAGCGATGGTAATAGTGAGACCATAATGCGATGTAAAAGTAAATCATATAAGAGGAAAATGATATTGAAGTTTAGGAATAATGTCAATCTTGGAATCCTTATAACTCAATTAGATATTTACTTATGTTAAAAAAAAAGAATATGAATTTTCCTTGGTCAGAGAAAATTTTGAGAAAACAAAGGATATACTTCTTCAAGAGGTTAGACAAGTACTTTCGTAAATCTTTATGTTATAAAGTGACACCAAAAATATACCTTAGAAACAATGTAAACAAAATGAGAAACAAGAGTATGTGTGATAATGGATTAAGAAAACAAATTCACTTGAAGTCCTTATGGTTGATTTAAGAACTAAATTTTGTTAAGAATGGATACAAAATGTTCATGGTGGGTCTAGGCATTTGAGCCAATATAGAGTCCACTAAAAATAAAATAAAATAAAAATTATGTCATGTAAATGCTTAATTGAATCAAACTAAATTAGGAACTAAAACCACCATAGTACAAGAACAAATGTGCTTCGAATGGAAGGAGGTTTATAGGAAAGGGAAACTTGAACCTTCACCTCCTTTGAATCGTATTATTTCTCCCTCGACAACTTATGGTTGGTCCCCTTTCTTTATGAGGGTAAAATTAAACGTCAACTAAACATATTTTGAGAAACAAACTTTTATCATAAGAACAAGAGAAGTAGGAACTTCGTATGCAATCTGAAATATGGAAATTAATTATGTAAGTTATGGAGATTTTCATAAGGGATAAAGAGAAAAATTAAATGGTCGAAGTGTAAGTTGAATGTGGAATGAAATTACGAATTTTTAGGTGGAAAAAGAAGAAAATTATACTTCATAATAATTTTATTGGAAGGTTAATCGTAACAATGATGTTATCATGGTAATGATGTGTTGTGGGTTTGCTAACCCTTGAGCCCCTTTTCTTGTGTTTGGGTTATTGCTAGCATTTGTTCATTGGAGAAAGTGCGGCATTGACATGTATATGGTGTTGTCGTGTGTCTATGTGGTTCGATGACTTATGTAAGTGTCTTGTGCATTGTTGAGTTTCTTTTCTTATAGCCCTTGTGGTGTTGTGTAGTGAGCAATGTAAGTAAAAAAAAATTATCCTAGTATTTTACTATTGTAATTGTGTGTGTAAAATGTGGCCATTATATTTAGGATGAGTCACTCTCCACCTATTGGGAGTGGTTCCCCCTTACCCTGCCACAAGTCTATCATATTCCTAACAAAGGCGGCTCCATACGCATTGTGCACTTTACCACACGCAATACAACAAGTTTTTTTTCATTTTGGGTTGGACACTACAAGAAGAGTGTAAAAGTTTCCAATTTTACGTGTGGTTTCACCTTCTAGCTCACCATTACTTTAAAATTTGGAAAAAAAATGGTTCACGAGCCTATCAAATTTGGTCTCAACATTTGCATTATTCTTTAAGTTAAAGGATGGAGATTCACATAATTCCAAACGTAATTAAGGGTGATGAATTGATTTGAAATTTTTTTTTACGTTCACATAATGATAGTACCAGTAAATTGTGGCTGAAGTATACATATAGCCAATCACCGAGTTAGGATTGATTTTTTTAGTTTGGTTACAGGGTTCCATAGCATGTACCATTTTCTAAAACATCTCAATCTTGGTTCAAAGTTTGTCTTATAAGACTCTTAAGGGATACTTTAATTTATTATTGGTTAACGTTTACCTATTTTCCACCATGATAGAATAGTTTTTGCATTTTCTACATCCTTACAAAGCCACATTTACTTAATGAAAACAACAAACAAAAACAATTCAATTCAATAAGGCATATGAATAATTTTACTTAAATTTTATAATTTCTTAATTACTATATTAGAGATAAACCCTGAATGAGTTAGGATTGAAACAAAATCCATTCAAAGGGGATGATTCCCAAACATATCAAAATACTATGTAAATTACAAATTTATCACATGAACAAGACACAACAACTTTTCCGTTCATACCTTCCTCAAGAGTTCAAGAGGTCAATGCACATTTTTCTTTAAGGAAAGGTATATCCTAATGCTGCTCAAATCCAAAACCTATGATAACCTTTAATCAAAATTTATTTTGGCCATAATGACCCATTAGGTCGAAAGATATGTATATAAATATACTTCTTAACTAGAGGGTGAATCCATTTTACACAAAAATTTAAATTTTACCACCCTATTGAGTGGTAACATCAAATGGGGCCATGCTTTAAAGAGTACCCCAAAACAACATAGCTTTCGATACCACTTCAAATTTTAATTTTCTTAATTATGGTTTGCACTGATATCAAATAACATCTTCACCCAACATAGGTGGAAGGAATAGATAATCGTTATTCTTAGTCCTTACAATAAGGGGGTACATCATTTATCTTATGATAAGTTACTAAGAGTTTTCTAATGCGAAAGAAATCTTATGCAAGAGTCTCTTAAGAGTCAATTAGCCAAAGGCATATATAACTTGTGATACCCTTGCAACCTTTGGTTATATGCATTACTTTCTCATCTAGAACTTAGGAATGACAACACAATGCCTACGTTACTTACATAGGACCGAAAAATTTAGTGCACAATTTATAGTAGATGAGCATTGCACAAATACGGATAATAAACATCACTTATTTCATTTGTAACTATAACTTACGATTACCTCGATTTTAGACTTTAAAGGGGTAACAATTGATAACATTGTTGGTCAACCAAGGTTGTTCAAATACATCTTCCACGAAGTTTCCCATTTACATTTAATTTCACAATTATATTGTTGTTTATAAGGTATAGGTACACAATTTTCCTTATATATGTGGATTACAAACCATTACATTCACCATTATTACACCATATTACTTGTTATTTCACAGTCAACACTATCGTTGGTACACCATATCGCCCAACTAGGAGTGTAATCAACACTAATTTATCCTATTTTATTTTTGTAGAGAGAGAGAGAGGATGATGGATTGCCATTATTTTTTTTGCATAATCATTGTTCTTCTAGATCCACGAGATAAGGTTAGAAAGAGAGGGTGATTCCATGATTCCTACACATATGTCTTAGTATAATAAACGTGACTAATTTGGAACATTTTTAATCAACTCGAGGAGGTTTTTTATTACAAGTGTACCTTCTAAGGTAAAGCGATTTAACCAAGTCACATTGCATCAAAACTTAGTGAATGGTCATAATATGAAAATGGTCCTGTCGAGCTCAAGAAGGGTTAAAATTGTTTGAACATTGCTGAAGCTAATCCAAAATTTATGCTGAGGGCTTTGATAAGAATTTCAATTTTTAAAAACCTGGGTTATTTTCTAATAGCTCAATGGATGCTTAGTTCACATGAAGAGGATAAAACAACAATGAACTATTACTTCGTATAAAGCCATCGTATAAAAAGAGACACTAAGAATCCTTTCCCATTATCATATATTTTTTAGAGACAAGTTAGAGGAGTTTAAATTTTCATCCAAGTGTGCTAAATTTTAGAAGTACACTTTCGAAAGGATAAGTAAGGTTATAAGGTTTCTTGGAAAATTTTCTTATAAAGATAGTTATAAAATTTAGATTAGTAGCGTATACACGAGGAGTGAAACTTATTCTAGTTCTCGATAACAAAATTTTAAGACGTGGAAGACCCTTTTATCTTATTAGGTTGTTCTACACAAGGTACATTTTTTTTTAATTTTATGCCCATACCAAAAGGATTTTGTTAGGTTTAAATGTGATGCCCTTAACATTACGAGTGAGTGTCCTAAGAAATAATGGATCACTCGAAGAGAAAATACAACTGTCGAACACCCTAAAAACATTCCTTAGACCAAGGTAAAAAATTCGACACTCATATATCTGAACACAATTTTTTCCAAAATCAACAACTATACATTTTACGATGTCCAAAATGAAAAAACTATACCAAACCAGATAACACCTAAAAATTCCTCGTAGCATATAATTTGTTTGGGTCATAACATTTAACCTAGAGAACACATGTAACACATCAATAATAATCATATTATAAAATCTTCCACCCTCCAAAGGTGTCCTCAGAAGTCAAATGGTTCAAAAAGACCCAATTCTTCTATTTTACGATCTGGCCAAAATGGCTACAAAAGGGCCTACCAAACAACTACCAAATACTCAAATAGGGAAACAAACACATCCAACCAATTCTATGTTATATAAGGAGTCAAACAAGACATACAACACCCAAAAATGTTGAATGAATCTCGAACTGGAAGCACCTTCTTGGAGCCAACTATTAAAGTTTTGTTATGGCATTTCAACAAATTTTTAGTGAAATTGGCTTCGAAATGGGTTTCAAAAACAAGCAATCTCAACCTGACATCTTGTTCTATCAAATTTCATCTATTCTTCTATTTATAGAAAATTCGATGCAACTTAAAAAATATAATTATGATAACTAGAACTCTATTTATGACCTCGTTTCCGGAGCTAATATATGTGATTGACTAGTTTGTTTTTGTGACAGAACGACTAGAGGCCTCTAAAACACACTTGAAAAACTAGTTCCCAAGTCCGTTTTCTCAAAGCCAATTATTGCAACTAATTTCCATGGAGAAGTACCAAAGGTTAGAATGGGTGGAATCCAATTTTCTACTAAAGCTCCCTAAATCATGGGTGCAAATCGAAACGAAATTATTGGATTTCCACTGTTGTCCCATGCAGTAATGCGATCAACTAGGCTCAAAATACCTTCAACTAAACGATCAAATGATCTTAAAAATCGGGTTTAAATGTTGTTGTGACATCCCATGTCATTAGAGAACATAATCATCCAAAACGATCTCCGCTATGGGAGCCGCAGAGCCATTTTGCACTCTATTTTTGAATCGAATCATTTTTCTAACTTTAACAAAGTGATTTAGACATAGAGAATTTGAACAAAATTTGCATTCCAATCACCCCCGATTGTTCCATTTCTCAAAATTTCCCACCTAAGATGAGTATTTGATAACAAATCACATCCTAAGAAGTAGGAACAACGCTCCAAAGGGATTATTTTAGATGCGCGACATCCAACACCTCGTAACGATGTTCGGAAAAACATAGGAAGGAAGTGAATAAGTTTAGCAAAATATTTTTTATCGAATGGGAAAAAAATCAACCCATACTTATTAATCTACTACACGAGCATACCTAGTACACTCGGTGTTGGAACCCAAGCTCTGATACCAAATGTAATGCCCTATTTTGACACACTAAAACCATATACAAGAACTAGAAAATTTTGACAAATTTTTTTTATGAGCTTAAAGTTATCGTGCCGCCACACAAAACTTAAACTCATTGATACTTATTCCTAGTTTACAACTCCAATGGATAAGTCGTTGATAACTTAAAGTTCAAGATAATAGATGGCTCTAACTCGAGGGGTTGTCGATACGGGTTTTGCTTGCGGAAGGTTCAAAACTTAGCTCGCCTTAATTCAGTGGTGGGCGGTGACGACGATGGGTGTCCCTCAATAGGGAAGAATTATCTAGAATAATCCAATTCATTATGGATTTTTTATTTGATTCATAAATCCACATCTCGTTTTAGTGTATTTAAGTTCATTATTATTCTTTTAGGTGCTCAAGAAAGATATGCCATGGTAAAAGATCAGTTCTAGATTTACTATCACAATATTCAACAACTTGTAATATACCAGGGGGCCACAGTTACTTACGTTAGCCACCAAACCCTATAAAGGATGTATAAGGGGGTCACAATCTTGGATTCAATATTAACAAAACTCCCTAACATCCCTAACT